>CAMITZ010000243.1:1392714-2785428 GCA_946251845.1 Andrena fulva
TACAACCAAAATACTCGACAAAATCCAAAAAAATCGAAGTTGATTTCATATGAATTTATTAAAATTTGACACTTCCAACTAAAATTTTTTTTATAATCCAACAAAATTGAAGTTATTTTCATCTAAATTTAGTCAAATACAGATCCTACAACCAAAATACTCATCAAAATCCAAAAAAATCGAAGTTGATTTCAAATGAATTTATTAAAATTTTACAAAAATCTTGTCTACATCCAAGAAAATTGAAGTTATTTTCATCTAAATTTACTCAAATATAGATCCTACAACCAAAATACTCAACAAAATCCAAAAAAATCAAAGTTGATTTCAAATGATTTTATTAAAATTTGACAAAAATCTTGTCTACATACAAGAAAATTGAAGTTATTTTCATCTAAATTTAGTCAAATATAGATCCTACAACCAAAATAGTCATCAAAATCCAAAAAATCGAAGTTGATTTCAAATGATTTTATTAAAATTTGACCAAAATCTTGTCAAAACCCAAAAAATTGAAGTTATTTTCATCTAAATTTAGTCAAATATACATCCTACAACCAAAATACTCATCAAAATCCAAAAAAATCGAAGTTGATTTTATATGAAATTATTAAAATTTGACAGTTCCAACTAAAATTTTTTCATAATCCAACGAAATTGAAGTTATTTTCATCTAAATTTACTCAAATATAGAACCTACAACCAAAATACTCGACAAAATCCAAAAAAATCGAAGTTGATTTCAAATGAATTTATTAAAATTTGACCAAAATCTTGTCAAAATCCAAGAAAATTGAAGTTATTTTCATCTAAATTTAGTCAAATATAGATCCTACAACCAAAATAGTCATCAAAATCCAAAAAATCGATGTTGATTTCAAATGATTTTATTAAAATTTGCCCAAAATCTTGTCAAAATCCAAAAAATTGAATTTATTTTCATCTAAATTTAGTCAAATATAGATCCTACAACAAAAATACTCGACAAAATCCAAAAAAATCGAAGTTGATTTAAAATGAATTTATTAAAATTTGACACTTCCAACTAAAATTTTTTTTATAATCCAACAAAATTGAAGTTATTTTCATCTAAATTTAGTCAAATATAGATCCTACAACCAAAATACTCATCAAAATCCAAAAAAATCGAAGTTGATTTCAAATGAATTTATTAAAATTTTACAAAAATCTTGTCTACATCCAAGAAAATTGAAGTTATTTCCATCTAAATTTACTCAAATATAGATCCTACAACCAAAATACTCAACAAAATCCAAAAAAATCAAAGTTGATTTCAAATGATTTTATTAAAATTTGACAAAAATCTTGTCTACATACAAGAAAATTGAAGTTATTTTCATCTAAGTTTAGTCAAATATAGATCCTACAACCAAAATACTCATCAAAATCCAAAAAAATCGAAGTTGATTTCAAATGAATTTATTAAAATTTTACAAAAATCTTGTCTACATCCAAGAAAATTGAAGTTATTTTCATCTAAATTTACTCAAATATAGATCCTACAACCAAAATAGTCATCAAAATCCAAAAAAACGAAGTTGATTTCAAATGATTTTATTAAAATTTGACCAAAATCTTGTCAAAATCCAAAAAATTGAATTTATTTTCATCTAAATTTAGTCAAATATACATCCTACAACCAAAATACTCGACAAAATCCAAAAAAATCGAAGTTGATTTTATATGAATTTATTAAAATTTGACACTTCCAACTAAAATTTTTTCATAATCCAACGAAATTGAAGTTATTTTCATCTAAATTTACTCAAATATAGATCCTACAACAAAAATACTCGACAAAATCCAAAAAAATCGAAGTTGATTTCATATGAATTTATTAAAATTTGACACTTCCAACCAAAATTTTTTTTATAATCCAACAAAATTGAAGTTATTTTCATCTAAATTTAGTCAAATATAGATCCTACAACCAAAATACTCATCAAAATCCAAAAAAATCGAAGTTGATTTCAAATGAATTTATTAAAATTTGACAAAAATCTTGTCTACATACAAGAAAATTGAAGTTATTTTCATCTAAATTTAGTCAAATATAGATGCTACAACCAAAATACTCATCAAAATCCAAAAAAATCGAAGTTGATTTCAAATGAATTTATTAAAATTTGACCAAAATCTTGTCAAAATCAAAGAAAATTGAAGTTATTTTCATCTAAATTTAGTCAAATATAGATCCTACAACCAAAATACTCAACAAAATCCAAAAAAATCAAAGTTGATTTCAAATGATTTTATTAAAATTTGACAAAAATCTTGTCTACATACAAGAAAATTGAAGTTATTTTCATCTAAATTTAGTCAAATATAGATCCTACAACCAAAATACTCATCAAAATCCAAAAAAATCGAAGTTGATTTCAAATGAATTTATTAAAATTTTACAAAAATCTTGTCTACATCCAAGAAAATTGAAGTTATTTTCATCTAAATTTACTCAAATATAGATCCTACAACCAAAATACTCATCAAAATCCAAAAAAATCGAAGTTGATTTCAAATGAATTTATTAAAATTTTACAAAAATCTTGTCTACATCCAAGAAAATTGAAGTTATTTTCATCTAAATTTACTCAAATATAGATCCTACAACCAAAATAGTCATCAAAATCCAAAAAATCGAAGTTGATTTCAAATGATTTTATTAAAATTTGACCAAAATCTTGTCAAAATCCAAAAAATTGAAGTTATTTTCATCTAAATTTAGTCAAATATACATCCTACAACCAAAATACTCATCAAAATCCAAAAAAATCGAAGTTGATTTTATATGAAATTATTAAAATTTGACACTTCCAACTAAAATTTTTTCATAATCCAACGAAATTGAAGTTATTTTCATCTAAATTTACTCAAATATAGAACCTACAACCAAAATACTCGACAAAATCCAAAAAAATCGAAGTTGATTTCATATGAATTTATTAAAATTTGACACTTCCAACTAAAATTTTTTTTATAATCCAACAAAATTGAAGTTATTTTCATCTAAATTTAGTCAAATATAGATCCTACAACCAAAATACTCATCAAAATCCAAAAAAATCGAAGTTGATTTCAAATGAATTTATTAAAATTTGACAAAAATCTTGTCTACATACAAGAAAATTGAAGTTATTTTCATCTAAATTTAGTCAAATATAGATCCTACAACCAAAATACTCATCAAAATCCAAAAAAATCGAAGTTGATTTCAAATGAATTTATTAAAATTTGACCAAAATCTTGTCAAAATCAAAGAAAATTGAAGTTATTTTCATCTAAATTTAGTCAAATATAGATCCTACAACCAAAATACTCAACAAAATCCAAAAAAATCAAAGTTGATTTCAAATGATTTTATTAAAATTTGACAAAAATCTTGTCTACATACAAGAAAATTGAAGTTATTTTCATCTAAATTTAGTCAAATATAGATCCTACAACCAAAATACTCATCAAAATCCAAAAAAATCGAAGTTGATTTCAAATGAATTTATTAAAATTTTACAAAAATCTTGTCTACATCCAAGAAAATTGAAGTTATTTTCATCTAAATTTACTCAAATATAGATCCAACAACCAAAATACTCAACAAAATCCAAAAAAATCAAAGTTGATTTCAAATGATTTTATTAAAATTTGACAAAAATCTTGTCTACATACAAGAAAATTGAAGTTATTTTCATCTAAATTTAGTCAAATATAGATCCTACAACCAAAATACTCATCAAAATCCAAAAAAATCGAAGTTGATTTCAAATGAATTTATTAAAATTTTACAAAAATCTTGTCTACATCCAAGAAAATTGAAGTTATTTTCATCTAAATTTACTCAAATATAGATCCTACAACCAAAATACTCAACAAAATCCAAAAAAATCAAAGTTGATTTCAAATGATTTTATTAAAATTTGACAAAAATCTTGTCTACATACAAGAAAATTGAAGTTATTTTCATCTAAATTTAGTCAAATATAGATCCTGCAACCAAAATAGTCATCAAAATCCAAAAAATCGAAGTTGATTTCAAATGATTTTATTAAAATTTGACCAAAATCTTGTCAAAACCCAAAAAATTGAAGTTATTTTCATCTAAATTTAGTCAAATATACATCCTACAACCAAAATACTCATCAAAATCCAAAAAAATCGAAGTTGATTTTATATGAAATTATTAAAATTTGACAGTTCCAACTAAAATTTTTTCATAATCCAACGAAATTGAAGTTATTTTCATCTAAATTTACTCAAATATAGAACCTACAACCAAAATACTCGACAAAATCCAAAAAAATCGAAGTTGATTTCAAAAGAATTTATTAAAATTTTACAAAAATCTTGTCTACATCCAAGAAAATTGAAGTTATATTCATCTAAATTTACTCAAATATAGATCCTACAACCAAAATAGTCATCAAAATCCAAAAAATCGAAGTTGATTTCAAATGACTTTATTAAAATTTGACCAAAATCTTGTCAAAATCCAAAAAATTGAATTTATTTTCATCTAAATTTAGTCAAATATACATCCTACAACCAAAATACTCGACAAAATCCAAAAAAATCGAAGTTGATTTTATATGAATTTATTAATATTTGACACTTCCAACTAAAATTTTTTCATAATCCAACGAAATTGAAGTTATTTTCATCTAAATTTACTCAAATATAGATCCTACAACAAAAATACTCGACAAAATCCAAAAAAATCGAAGTTGATTTCATATGAATTTATTAAAATTTGACACTTCCAACCAAAATTTTTTTTATAATCCAACAAAATTGAAGTTATTTTCATCTAAATTTAGTCAAATATAGATCCTACAACCAAAATACTCATCAAAATCCAAAAAAATCGAAGTTGATTTCAAATGAATTTATTAAAATTTGACCAAAATCTTGTCAATATCCAAAAAATTGAATTTATTTTCATCTAAATTTAGTCAAATATACATCCTACAACCAAAATACTCATCAAAATCCAAAAAAATCGAAGTTGATTTCAAATAAATTTATTAAAATTTGACACTTCCATCTAAAATTTTTTTCATAATCCAACAAATTTGAAGTTATTTTCATCTAAATTTACTCAAATATAGATCCTACAACCAAAATACTCAACAAAATAAAAAAAAATCGAAGTTGATTTCAAATGAATTTATTAAAATTTGACCAAAATCTTGTCAAAATCCAAGAAAATTGAAGTTATTTTCATCTAAATTTAGTCAAATATAGATCCTACAACCAAAATAGTCATCAAAATCCAAAAAATCGATGTTGATTTCAAATGATTTTATTAAAATTTGACCAAAATCTTGTCAAAATCCAAAAAATTGAATTTATTTTCATCTAAATTTAGTCAAATATACATCCTACAACCAAAATACTCATCAAAATCCAAAAAAATCGAAGTTGATTTCAAATAAATGTATTAAAATTTGACACTTCCAACTAATTTTTTTTTCATAATCCAACAAAATTGAATTTATTTTCATCTAAATTTAGTCAAATATAGATCCTACAACAAAAATACTCGACAAAATCCAAAAAAATCGAAGTTGATTTAAAATGAATTTATTAAAATTTGACACTTCCAACTAAAATTTTTTTTATAATCCAACAAAATTGAAGTTATTTTCATCTAAATTTAGTCAAATATAGATCCTACAACCAAAATACTCATCAAAATCCAAAAAAATCGAAGTTGATTTCAAATGAATTTATTAAAATTTTACAAAAATCTTGTCTACATTCAAGAAAATTGAAGTTATTTTCATCTAAATTTACTCAAATATAGATCCTACAACCAAAATACTCAACAAAATCCAAAAAAATCAAAGTTGATTTCAAATGATTTTATTAAAATTTGACAAAAATCTTGTCTACATACAAGAAAATTGAAGTTATTTTCATCTAAGTTTAGTCAAATATAGATCCTACAACCAAAATACTCATCAAAATCCAAAAAAATCGAAGTTGATTTCAAATGAATTTATTAAAATTTTACAAAAATCTTGTCTACATCCAAGAAAATTGAAGTTATTTTCATCTAAATTTACTCAAATATAGATCCTACAACCAAAATAGTCATCAAAATCCAAAAAATCGAAGTTGATTTCAAATGATTTTATTAAAATTTGACCAAAATCTTGTCAAAATCCAAAAAATTGAATTTATTTTCATCTAAATTTAGTCAAATATACATCCTACAACCAAAATACTCGACAAAATCCAAAAAAATCGAAGTTGATTTTATATGAATTTATTAAAATTTGACACTTCCAACTAAAATTTTTTCATAATCCAACGAAATTGAAGTTATTTTCATCTAAATTTACTCAAATATAGATCCTACAACAAAAATACTCGACAAAATCCAAAAAAATCGAAGTTGATTTCATATGAATTTATTAAAATTTGACACTTCCAACCAAAATTTTTTTTATAATCCAACAAAATTGAAGTTATTTTCATCTAAATTTAGTCAAATATAGATCCTACAACCAAAATACTCATCAAAATCCAAAAAAATCGAAGTTGATTTCAAATGAATTTATTAAAATTTGACAAAAATCTTGTCTACATACAAGAAAATTGAAGTTATTTTCATCTAAATTTAGTCAAATATAGATCCTACAACCAAAATACTCATCAAAATCCAAAAAAATCGAAGTTGATTTCAAATGAATTTATTAAAATTTGACCAAAATCTTGTCAAAATCAAAGAAAATTGAAGTTATTTTCATCTAAATTTAGTCAAATATAGATCCTACAACCAAAATACTCAACATAATCCAAAAAAATTAAAGTTGATTTCAAATGATTTTATTAAAATTTGACAAAAATCTTGTCTACATACAAGAAAATTGAAGTTATTTTCATCTAAATTTAGTCAAATATAGATCCTACAACCAAAATACTCATCAAAATCCAAAAAAATCGAAGTTGATTTCAAATGAATTTATTAAAATTTTACAAAAATCTTGTCTACATCCAAGAAAATTGAAGTTATTTTCATCTAAATTTACTCAAATATAGATCCTACAACCAAAATAGTCATCAAAATCCAAAAAATCGAAGTTGATTTCAAATGACTTTATTAAAATTTGACCAAAATCTTGTCAAAATCCAAAAAATTGAAGTTATTTTCATCTAAATTTAGTCAAATATAGATCCTACAACCAAAATACTCATCAAAATCCAAAAAAATCGAAGTTGATTTCAAATGAATTTATTAAAATTTTACAAAAATCTTGTCTACATCCAAGAAAATTGAAGTTATTTTCATCTAAATTTACTCAAATATAGATCCTACAACCAAAATACTCAACAAAATCCAAAAAAATCAAAGTTGATTTCAAATGATTTTATTAAAATTTGACAAAAATCTTGTCTACATACAAGAAAATTGAAGTTATTTTCATCTAAAATTAGTCAAATATAGATCCTACAACCAAAATACTCATCAAAATCCAAAAAAATCGAAGTTGATTTCAAATGAATTTATTAAAATTTTACAAAAATCTTGTCTACATCCAAGAAAATTGAAGTTATTTTCATCTAAATTTACTCAAATATAGATCCTACAACCAAAATAGTCATCAAAATCCAAAAAATCGAAGTTGATTTCAAATGATTTTATTAAAATTTGACCAAAATCTTGTCAAAATCCAAAAAATTGAATTTATTTTCATCTAAATTTAGTCAAATATACATCCTACAACCAAAATACTCGACAAAATCCAAAAAAATCGAAGTTGATTTTATATGAATTTATTAAAATTTGACACTTCCAACTAAAATTTTTTCATAATCCAACGAAATTGAAGTTATTTTCATCTAAATTTACTCAAATATAGATCCTACAACAAAAATACTCGACAAAATCCAAAAAAATCGAAGTTGATTTCATATGAATTTATTAAAATTTGACACTTCCAACCAAAATTTTTTTTATAATCCAACAAAATTGAAGTTATTTTCATCTAAATTTAGTCAAATATAGATCCTACAACCAAAATACTCATCAAAATCCAAAAAAATCGAAGTTGATTTCAAATGAATTTATTAAAATTTGACCAAAATCTTGTCAAAATCCAAAAAATTGAATTTATTTTCATCTAAATTTAGTCAAATATACATCCTACAACCAAAATACTCATCAAAATCCAAAAAAATCGAAGTTGATTTCAAATAAATTTATTAAAATTTGACACTTCCATCTAAAATTTTTTTCATAATCCAACAAATTTGAAGTTATTTTCATCTAAATTTACTCAAATATAGATCCTACAACCAAAATACTCAACAAAATAAAAAAAAATCGAAGTTGATTTCAAATGAATTTATTAAAATTTGACCAAAATCTTGTCAAAATCCAAGAAAATTGAAGTTATTTTCATCTAAATTTAGTCAAATATAGATCCTACAACCAAAATAGTCATCAAAATCCAAAAAATCGATGTTGATTTCAAATGATTTTATTAAAATTTGACCAAAATCTTGTCAAAATCCAAAAAATTGAATTTATTTTCATCTAAATTTAGTCAAATATACATCCTACAACCAAAATACTCATCAAAATCCAAAAAAATCGAAGTTGATTTCAAATAAATGTATTAAAATTTGACACTTCCAACTAATTTTTTTTTCATAATCCAACAAAATTGAATTTATTTTCATCTAAATTTAGTCAAATATAGATCCTACAACAAAAATACTCGACAAAATCCAAAAAAATCGAAGTTGATTTAAAATGAATTTATTAAAATTTGACACTTCCAACTAAAATTTTTTTTATAATCCAACAAAATTGAAGTTATTTTCATCTAAATTTAGTCAAATATAGATCCTACAACCAAAATACTCATCAAAATCCAAAAAAATCGAAGTTGATTTCAAATGAATTTATTAAAATTTTACAAAAATCTTGTCTACATTCAAGAAAATTGAAGTTATTTTCATCTAAATTTACTCAAATATAGATCCTACAACCAAAATACTCAACAAAATCCAAAAAAATCAAAGTTGATTTCAAATGATTTTATTAAAATTTGACAAAAATCTTGTCTACATACAAGAAAATTGAAGTTATTTTCATCTAAGTTTAGTCAAATATAGATCCTACAACCAAAATACTCATCAAAATCCAAAAAAATCGAAGTTGATTTCAAATGAATTTATTAAAATTTTACAAAAATCTTGTCTACATCCAAGAAAATTGAAGTTATTTTCATCTAAATTTACTCAAATATAGATCCTACAACCAAAATAGTCATCAAAATCCAAAAAATCGAAGTTGATTTCAAATGATTTTATTAAAATTTGACCAAAATCTTGTCAAAATCCAAAAAATTGAATTTATTTTCATCTAAATTTAGTCAAATATACATCCTACAACCAAAATACTCGACAAAATCCAAAAAAATCGAAGTTGATTTTATATGAATTTATTAAAATTTGACACTTCCAACTAAAATTTTTTCATAATCCAACGAAATTGAAGTTATTTTCATCTAAATTTACTCAAATATAGATCCTACAACAAAAATACTCGACAAAATCCAAAAAAATCGAAGTTGATTTCATATGAATTTATTAAAATTTGACACTTCCAACCAAAATTTTTTTTATAATCCAACAAAATTGAAGTTATTTTCATCTAAATTTAGTCAAATATAGATCCTACAACCAAAATACTCATCAAAATCCAAAAAAATCGAAGTTGATTTCAAATGAATTTATTAAAATTTGACAAAAATCTTGTCTACATACAAGAAAATTGAAGTTATTTTCATCTAAATTTAGTCAAATATAGATCCTACAACCAAAATACTCATCAAAATCCAAAAAAATCGAAGTTGATTTCAAATGAATTTATTAAAATTTGACCAAAATCTTGTCAAAATCAAAGAAAATTGAAGTTATTTTCATCTAAATTTAGTCAAATATAGATCCTACAACCAAAATACTCAACAAAATCCAAAAAAATCAAAGTTGATTTCAAATGATTTTATTAAAATTTGACAAAAATCTTGTCTACATACAAGAAAATTGAAGTTATTTTCATCTAAATTTAGTCAAATATAGATCCTACAACCAAAATACTCATCAAAATCCAAAAAAATCGAAGTTGATTTCAAATGAATTTATTAAAATTTTACAAAAATCTTGTCTACATCCAAGAAAATTGAAGTTATTTTCATCTAAATTTACTCAAATATAGATCCTACAACCAAAATACTCAACAAAATCCAAAAAAATCAAAGTTGATTTCAAATGATTTTATTAAAATTTGACAAAAATCTTGTCTACATACAAGAAAATTGAAGTTATTTTCATCTAAAATTAGTCAAATATAGATCCTACAACCAAAATACTCATCAAAATCCAAAAAAATCGAAGTTGATTTCAAATGAATTTATTAAAATTTTACAAAAATCTTGTCTACATCCAAGAAAATTGAAGTTATTTTCATCTAAATTTACTCAAATATAGATCCTACAACCAAAATAGTCATCAAAATCCAAAAAATCGAAGTTGATTTCAAATGATTTTATTAAAATTTGACCAAAATCTTGTCAAAATCCAAAAAATTGAATTTATTTTCATCTAAATTTAGTCAAATATACATCCTACAACCAAAATACTCGACAAAATCCAAAAAAAATCGAAGTTGATTTTATATGAATTTATTAAAATTTGACACTTCCAACTAAAATTTTTTCATAATCCAACGAAATTGAAGTTATTTTCATCTAAATTTACTCAAATATAGATCCTACAACAAAAATACTCGACAAAATCCAAAAAAATCGAAGTTGATTTCATATGAGTTTATTAAAATTTGACACTTCCAACCAAAATTTTTTTTATAATCCAACAAAATTGAAGTTATTTTCATCTAAATTTAGTCAAATATAGATCCTACAACCAAAATACTCATCAAAATCCAAAAAAATCGAAGTTGATTTCAAATGAATTTATTAAAATTTGACAAAAATCTTGTCTACATACAAGAAAATTGAAGTTATTTTCATCTAAATTTAGTCAAATATAGATCCTACAACCAAAATACTCATCAAAATCCAAAAAAATCGAAGTTGATTTCAAATGAATTTATTAAAATTTGACCAAAATCTTGTCAAAATCAAAGAAAATTGAAGTTATTTTCATCTAAATTTAGTCAAATATAGATCCTACAACCAAAATACTCAACATAATCCAAAAAAATTAAAGTTGATTTCAAATGATTTTATTAAAATTTGACAAAAATCTTGTCTACATACAAGAAAATTGAAGTTATTTTCATCTAAATTTAGTCAAATATAGATCCTACAACCAAAATACTCATCAAAATCCAAAAAAATCGAAGTTGATTTCAAATGAATTTATTAAAATTTTACAAAAATCTTGTCTACATCCAAGAAAATTGAAGTTATTTTCATCTAAATTTACTCAAATATAGATCCTACAACCAAAATACTCAACAAAATCCAAAAAAATCAAAGTTGATTTCAAATGATTTTATTAAAATTTGACAAAAATCTTGTCTACATACAAGAAAATTGAAGTTATTTTCATCTAAATTTACTCAAATATAGATCCTACAACCAAAATACTCAACAAAATAAAAAAAAATCGAAGTTGATTTCAAATGAATTTATTAAAATTTGACCAAAATCTTGTCAAAATCCAAGAAAATTGAAGTTATTTTCATCTAAATTTAGTCAAATATAGATCCTACAACCAAAATACTCATCAAAATCCAAAAAAATCGAAGTTGATTTCAAATGAATTTATTAAAATTTGACAAAAATCTTGTCTACATACAAGAAAATTGAAGTTATTTTCATCTAAATTTAGTCAAATATAGATCCTACAACCAAAATACTCATCAAAATCCAAAAAAATCGAAGTTGATTTCAAATGAATTTATTAAAATTTGACCAAAATCTTGTCAAAATCAAAGAAAATTGAAGTTATTTTCATCTAAATTTAGTCAAATATAGATCCTACAACCCAAATACTCAACAAAATCCAAAAAAATCAAAGTTGATTTCAAATGATTTTATTAAAATTTGACAAAAATCTTGTCTACATACAAGAAAATTGAAGTTATTTTCATCTAAATTTAGTCAAATATAGATCCTACAACCAAAATACTGATCAAAATCCAAAAAAATCGAAGTTGATTTCAAATGAATTTATTAAAATTTTACAAAAATCTTGTCTACATCCAAGAAAATTGAAGTTATTTTCATCTAAATTTACTCAAATATAGATCCAACAACCAAAATACTCAACAAAATCCAAAAAAATCAAAGTTGATTTCAAATGATTTTATTAAAATTTGACAAAAATCTTGTCTACATACAAGAAAATTGAAGTTATTTTCATCTAAATTTAGTCAAATATAGATCCTACAACCAAATTACTCATCAAAATCCAAAAAAATCGAAGTTGATTTCAAATGAATTTATTAAAATTTTACAAAAATCTTGTCTACATCCAAGAAAATTGAAGTTATTTTCATCTAAATTTACTCAAATATAGATCCTACAACCAAAATAGTCATCAAAATCCAAAAAATCGAAGTTGATTTCAAATGATTTTATTAAAATTTGAACAAAATCTTGTAAAAATCCAAAAAATTGAATTTATTTTCATCTAAATTTAGTCAAATATACATCCTACAACCAAAATACTCGACAAAATCCAAAAAAATCGAAGTTGATTTTATATGAATTTATTAAAATTTGACACTTCCAACTAAAATTTTTTCATAATCCAACGAAATTGAAGTTATTTTCATCTAAATTTACTCAAATATAGATCCTACAACCAAAATACTCGACAAAATCCAAAAAAATCGAAGTTGATTTCATATGAATTTATTAAAATTTGACACTTCCAACTAAAATTTTTTTTATAATCCAACAAAATTGAAGTTATTTTCATCTAAATTTAGTCAAATATAGATCCTACAACCAAAATACTCATCAAAATCCAAAAAAATCGAAGTTGATTTCAAATGAATTTATTAAAATTTGACAAAAATCTTGTCTACATACAAGAAAATTGAAGTTATTTTCATCTAAATTTAGTCAAATATAGATCCTACAACCAAAATACTCATCAAAATCCAAAAAAATCGAAGTTGATTTCAAATGAATTTATTAAAATTTGACCAAAATTTTGTCAAAATCAAAGAAAATTGAAGTTATTTTCATCTAAATTTAGTCAAATATAGATCCTACAACCAAAATACTCAACAAAATCCAAAAAAATCAAAGTTGATTTCAAATGATTTTATTAAAATTTGACAAAAATCTTGTCTACATACAAGAAAATTGAAGTTATTTTCATCTAAATTTAGTCAAATATAGATCCTACAACCAAAATACTCATCAAAATCCAAAAAAATCGAAGTTGATTTCAAATGAATTTATTAAAATTTTACAAAAATCTTGTCTACATCCAAGAAAATTGAAGTTATTTTCATCTAAATTTACTCAAATATAGATCCAACAACCAAAATACTCAACAAAATCCAAAAAAATCAAAGTTGATTTCAAATGATTTTATTAAAATTTGACAAAAATCTTGTCTACATACAAGAAAATTGAAGTTATTTTCATCTAAATTTAGTCAAATATAGATCCTACAACCAAATTACTCATCAAAATCCAAAAAAATCGAAGTTGATTTCAAATGAATTTATTAAAATTTTACAAAAATCTTGTCTACATCCAAGAAAATTGAAGTTATTTTCATCTAAATTTACTCAAATATAGATCCTACAACCAAAATAGTCATCAAAATCCAAAAAATCGAAGTTGATTTCAAATGATTTTATTAAAATTTGAACAAAATCTTGTAAAAATCCAAAAAATTGAATTTATTTTCATCTAAATTTAGTCAAATATACATCCTACAACCAAAATACTCGACAAAATCCAAAAAAATCGAAGTTGATTTTATATGAATTTATTAAAATTTGACACTTCCAACTAAAATTTTTTCATAATCCAACGAAATTGAAGTTATTTTCATCTAAATTTACTCAAATATAGATCCTACAACAAAAATACTCGACAAAATCCAAAAAAATCGAAGTTGATTTCATATGAATTTATTAAAATTTGACACTTCCAACCAAAATTTTTTTTATAATCCAACAAAATTGAAGTTATTTTCATCTAAATTTAGTCAAATATAGATCCTACAACCAAAATACTCATCAAAATCCAAAAAAATCGAAGTTGATTTCAAATGAATTTATTAAAATTTGACAAAAATCTTGTCTACATCCAAGAAAATTGAAGTTATTTTCATCTAAATTTACTCAAATATAGATCCTACAACCAAAATAGTCATCAAAATCCAAAAAATCGAAGTTGATTTCAAATGATTTAATAAAATTTGACCAAAATCTTGTCAAAATCCAAAAAATTGAATTTATTTTCATCTAAATTTAGTCAAATATACATCCTACAACCAAAATACTCATCAAAATCCAAAAAAATCGAAGTTGATTTCAAATAAATTTATTAAAATTTGACACTTCCAACTAAAATTTTTTTCATAATCCAACAAATTTGAAGTTATTTTCATCTAAATTTACTCAAATATAGATCCTACAACCAAAATACTCAACAAAATAAAAAAAAATCGAAGTTGATTTCAAATGAATTTATTAAAATTTGACCAAAATCTTGTCAAAATCCCAGAAAATTGAAGTTATTTTCATCTAAATTTAGTCAAATATAGATCCTACAACCAAAATAGTCATCAAAATCCAAAAAATCGAAGTTGATTTCAAATGATTTTATTAAAATTTGACCAAAATCTTGTCAAAATCCAAAAAATTGAATTTATTTTCATCTAAATTTAGTCAAATATACATCCTACAACCAAAATACTCATCAAAATCCAAAAAAATCGAAGTTGATTTCAAATAAATGTATTAAAATTTGACACATCCAACAAATTTTTTTTTATAATCCAACAAAATTGAATTTATTTTCATCTAAATTTAGTCAAATATAGATCCTACAACAAAAATACTCGACAAAATCCAAAAAAATCGAAGTTGATTTCATATGAATTTATTAAAATTTGACACTTCCAACTAAAATTTTTTTTATAATCCAACAAAATTGAAGTTATTTTCATCTAAATTTAGTCAAATATAGATCCTACAACCAAATTACTCATCAAAATCCAAAAAAATCGAAGTTGATTTCAAATGAATTTATTAAAATTTTACAAAAATCTTGTCTACATCCAAGAAAATTGAAGTTATTTTCATCTAAATTTACTCAAATATAGATCCTACAACCAAAATACTCAACAAAATAAAAAAAAATCAAAGTTGATTTCAAATGATTTTATTAAAATTTGACAAAAATCTTGTCTACATACAAGAAAATTGAAGTAATTTTCATCTAAATTTAGTCAAATATACATCCTACAACCAAAATAGCCATCAAAATCCAAAAAATCGAAGTTGATTTTATATGAATTTATTAAAATTTGACACTTCCAACTAAAATTTTTTCATAATCCAACGAAATTGAAGTTATTTTCATCTAAATTTACTCAAATATAGATCCTACAACAAAAATACTCGACAAAATCCAAAAAAATCGAAGTTGATTTCATATGAATTTATTAAAATTTGACACTTCCAACCAAAATTTTTTTTATAATCCAACAAAATTGAAGTTATTTTCATCTAAATTTAGTCAAATATGGATCCTACAACCAAAATACTCATCAAAATCCAAAAAAATCGAAGTTGATTTCAAATGAATTTATTAAAATTTGACAAAAATCTTGTCTACATCCAAGAAAATTGAAGTTATTTTCATCTAAATTTACTGAAATATAGATCCTACAACCAAAATAGTCATCAAAATCCAAAAAATCGAAGTTGATTTCAAATGATTTTATTAAAATTTGACCAAAATCTTGTCAAAATCCAAAAAATTGAATTTATTTTCATCTAAATTTAGTCAAATATTCATCCTACAACCAAAATACTCATCAAAATCCAAAAAAATCGAAGTTGATTTCAAATAAATTTATTAAAATTTGACACTTCCAACTAAAATTTTTTTCATAATCCAACAAATTTGAAGTTATTTTCATCTAAATTTACTCAAATATAGATCCTACAACCAAAATACTCAACAAAATAAAAAAAAATCGAAGTTGATTTCAAATGAATTTATTAAAATTTGACCAAAATCTTGTCAAAATCCAAGAAAATTGAAGTTATTTTAATCTAAATTTAGTCAAATATAGATCCTACAACCAAAATAGTCATCAAAATCCAAAAAATCGAAGTTGATTTCAAATGATTTTATTAAAATTTGACCAAAATCTTGTCAAAATCCAAAAAATTGAATTTATTTTCATCTAAATTTAGTCAAATATACATCCTACAACCAAAATACTCATCAAAATCCAAAAAAATCGAAGTTGATTTCAAATAAATGTATTAAAATTTGACACTTCCAACAAATTTTTTTTTCATAATCCAACAAAATTGAATTTATTTTCATCTAAATTTAGTCAAATATAGATCCTACAACAAAAATACTCGACAAAATCCAAAAAAATCGAAGTTGATTTCATATGAATTTATTAAAATTTGACACTTCCAACTAAAATTTTTTTTATAATCCAACAAAATTGAAGTTATTTTCATCTAAATTTAGTCAAATATAGATCCTACAACCAAAATACTCATCAAAATCCAAAAAAATCGAAGTTGATTTCAAATGAATTTATTAAAATTTTACAAAAATCTTGTCTACATCCAAGAAAATTGAAGTTATTTTCATCTAAATTTACTCAAATATAGATCCAACAACCAAAATACTCAACAAAATCCAAAAAAATCAAAGTTGATTTCAAATGATTTTATTAAAATTTGACAAAAATCTTGTCTACATACAAGAAAATTGAAGTTATTTTCATCTAAATTTAGTCAAATATAGATCCTACAACCAAATTACTCATCAAAATCCAAAAAAATCGAAGTTGATTTCAAATGAATTTATTAAAATTTTACAAAAATCTTGTCTACATCCAAGAAAATTGAAGTTATTTTCATCTAAATTTACTCAAATATAGATCCTACAACCAAAATAGTCATCAAAATCCAAAAAATCGAAGTTGATTTCAAATGATTTTATTAAAATTTGAACAAAATCTTGTAAAAATCCAAAAAATTGAATTTATTTTCATCTAAATTTAGTCAAATATACATCCTACAACCAAAATACTCGACAAAATCCAAAAAAATCGAAGTTGATTTTATATGAATTTATTAAAATTTGACACTTCCAACTAAAATTTTTTCATAATCCAACGAAATTGAAGTTATTTTCATCTAAATTTACTCAAATATAGATCCTACAACAAAAATACTCGACAAAATCCAAAAAAATCGAAGTTGATTTCATATGAATTTATTAAAATTTGACACTTCCAACCAAAATTTTTTTTATAATCCAACAAAATTGAAGTTATTTTCATCTAAATTTAGTCAAATATAGATCCTACAACCAAAATACTCATCAAAATCCAAAAAAATCGAAGTTGATTTCAAATGAATTTATTAAAATTTGACAAAAATCTTGTCTACATCCAAGAAAATTGAAGTTATTTTCATCTAAATTTACTCAAATATAGATCCTACAACCAAAATAGTCATCAAAATCCAAAAAATCGAAGTTGATTTCAAATGATTTAATAAAATTTGACCAAAATCTTGTCAAAATCCAAAAAATTGAATTTATTTTCATCTAAATTTAGTCAAATATACATCCTACAACCAAAATACTCATCAAAATCCAAAAAAATCGAAGTTGATTTCAAATAAATTTATTAAAATTTGACACTTCCAACTAAAATTTTTTTCATAATCCAACAAATTTGAAGTTATTTTCATCTAAATTTACTCAAATATAGATCCTACAACCAAAATACTCAACAAAATAAAAAAAAATCGAAGTTGATTTCAAATGAATTTATTAAAATTTGACCAAAATCTTGTCAAAATCCCAGAAAATTGAAGTTATTTTCATCTAAATTTAGTCAAATATAGATCCTACAACCAAAATAGTCATCAAAATCCAAAAAATCGAAGTTGATTTCAAATGATTTTATTAAAATTTGACCAAAATCTTGTCAAAATCCAAAAAATTGAATTTATTTTCATCTAAATTTAGTCAAATATACATCCTACAACCAAAATACTCATCAAAATCCAAAAAAATCGAAGTTGATTTCAAATAAATGTATTAAAATTTGACACATCCAACAAATTTTTTTTTATAATCCAACAAAATTGAATTTATTTTCATCTAAGTTTAGTCAAATATAGATCCTACAACAAAAATACTCGACAAAATCCAAAAAAATCGAAGTTGATTTCATATGAATTTATTAAAATTTGACACTTCCAACTAAAATTTTTTTTATAATCCAACAAAATTGAAGTTATTTTCATCTAAATTTAGTCAAATATAGATCCTACAACCAAATTACTCATCAAAATCCAAAAAAATCGAAGTTGATTTCAAATGAATTTATTAAAATTTTACAAAAATCTTGTCTACATCCAAGAAAATTGAAGTTATTTTCATCTAAATTTACTCAAATATAGATCCTACAACCAAAATACTCAACAAAATAAAAAAAAATCAAAGTTGATTTCAAATGATTTTATTAAAATTTGACAAAAATCTTGTCTACATACAAGAAAATTGAAGTTATTTTCATCTAAATTTAGTCAAATATACATCCTACAACCAAAATAGTCATCAAAATCCAAAAAATCGAAGTTGATTTTATATGAATTTATTAAAATTTGACACTTCCAACTAAAATTTTTTCATAATCCAACGAAATTGAAGTTATTTTCATCTAAATTTACTCAAATATAGATCCTACAACAAAAATACTCGACAAAATCCAAAAAAATCGAAGTTGATTTCATATGAATTTATTAAAATTTGACACTTCCAACCAAAATTTTTTTTATAATCCAACAAAATTGAAGTTATTTTCATCTAAATTTAGTCAAATATGGATCCTACAACCAAAATACTCATCAAAATCCAAAAAAATCGAAGTTGATTTCAAATGAATTTATTAAAATTTGACAAAAATCTTGTCTACATCCAAGAAAATTGAAGTTATTTTCATCTAAATTTACTGAAATATAGATCCTACAACCAAAATAGTCATCAAAATCCAAAAAATCGAAGTTGATTTCAAATGATTTTATTAAAATTTGACCAAAATCTTGTCAAAATCCAAAAAATTGAATTTATTTTCATCTAAATTTAGTCAAATATTCATCCTACAACCAAAATACTCATCAAAATCCAAAAAAATCGAAGTTGATTTCAAATAAATTTATTAAAATTTGACACTTCCAACTAAAATTTTTTTCATAATCCAACAAATTTGAAGTTATTTTCATCTAAATTTACTCAAATATAGATCCTACAACCAAAATACTCAACAAAATAAAAAAAAATCGAAGTTGATTTCAAATGAATTTATTAAAATTTGACCAAAATCTTGTCAAAATCCAAGAAAATTGAAGTTATTTTCATCTAAATTTAGTCAAATATAGATCCTACAACCAAAATAGTCATCAAAATCCAAAAAATCGAAGTTGATTTCAAATGATTTTATTAAAATTTGACCAAAATCTTGTCAAAATCCAAAAAATTGAATTTATTTTCATCTAAATTTAGTCAAATATACATCCTACAACCAAAATACTCATCAAAATCCAAAAAAATCGAAGTTGATTTCAAATAAATGTATTAAAATTTGACACTTCCAACAAATTTTTTTTTCATAATCCAACAAAATTGAATTTATTTTCATCTAAATTTAGTCAAATATAGATCCTACAACAAAAATACTCGACAAAATCCAAAAAAATCGAAGTTGATTTCATATGAATTTATTAAAATTTGACACTTCCAACTAAAATTTTTTTTATAATCCAACAAAATTGAAGTTATTTTCATCTAAATTTAGTCAAATATAGATCCTACAACCAAATTACTCATCAAAATCCAAAAAAATCGAAGTTGATTTCAAATGAATTTATTAAAATTTTACAAAAATCTTGTCTACATCCAAGAAAATTGAAGTTATTTTCATCTAAATTTACTCAAATATAGATCCTACAACCAAAATACTCAACAAAATCCAAAAAAATCAAAGTTGATTTCAAATGATTTTATTAAAATTTGACAAAAATCTTGTCTACATACAAGAAAATTGAAGTTATTTTCATCTAAATTTAGTCAAATATAGATCCTACAACCAAAATACTCATCAAAATCCAAAAAAATCGAAGTTGATTTCAAAAGATTTTATTAAAATTTGACAAAAATCTTGTCTACATACAAGAAAATTGAAGTTATTTTCATCTAAATTTACTCAAATATAGATCCTACAACCAAAATAGTCATCAAAATCCAAAAAATCGAAGTTGATTTCAAATGAATTTATTAAAATTTTACAAAAATCTTGTCTACATCCAAGAAAATTGAAGTTATTTTCATCTAAATTTACTCAAATATACATCCTACAACCAAAATAGTCATCAAAATCCAAAAAATCGAAGTTGATTTTATATGAATTTATTAAAATTTGACACTTCCAACTAAAATTTTTTCATAATCCAACGAAATTGAAGTTATTTTCATCTAAATTTACTCAAATATAGATCCTACAACAAAAATACTCGACAAAATCCAAAAAAATCGAAGTTGATTTCATATGAATTTATTAAAATTTGACACTTCCAACCAAAATTTTTTTTATAATCCAACAAAGTTGAAGTTATTTTCATCTAAATTTAGTCAAATATGGATCCTACAACCAAAATACTCATCAAAATCCAAAAAAATCGAAGTTGATTTCAAATGAATTTATTAAAATTTGACAAAAATCTTGTCTACATCCAAGAAAATTGAAGTTATTTTCATCTAAATTTACTCAAATATAGATCCTACAACCAAAATACTCAACAAAATCCAAAAAAATCAAAGTTGATTTCAAATGATTTTATTAAAATTTGACAAAAATCTTGTCTACATACAAGAAAATTGAAGTTATTTTCATCTAAATTTAGTCAAATATAGATCCTACAACCAAAATACTCATCAAAATCCAAAAAAATCGAAGTTGATTTCAAATGAATTTATTAAAATTTTACAAAAATCTTGTCTACATCCAAGAAAATTGAAGTTATTTTCATCTAAATTTACTCAAATATAGATCCTACAACCAAAATAGTCATCAAAATCCAAAAAATCGAAGTTGATTTCAAATGATTTTATTAAAATTTGACCAAAATCTTGTCAAAATCCAAAAAATTGAAGTTATTTTCATCTAAATTTAGTCAAATATACATCCTACAACGAAAATACTCATCAAAATCCAAAAAAATCGAAGTTGATTTTATATGAAATTATTAAAATTTGACACTTCCAACTAAAATTTTTTCATAATCCAACGAAATTGAAGTTATTTTCATCTAAATTTACTCAAATATAGAACCTACAACCAAAATACTCGACAAAATCCAAAAAAATCGAAGTTGATTTCATATGAATTTATTAAAATTTGACACTTCCAACTAAAATTTTTTTTATAATCCAACAAAATTGAAGTTATTTTCATCTAAATTTAGTCAAATATAGATCCTACAACCAAAATACTCATCAAAATCCAAAAAAATCGAAGTTGATTTCAAATGAATTTATTAAAATTTGACAAAAATCTTGTCTACATACAAGAAAATTGAAGTTATTTTCATCTAAATTTAGTCAAATATAGATCCTACAACCAAAATACTCATCAAAATCCAAAAAAATCGAAGTTGATTTCAAATGAATTTATTAAAATTTGACCAAAATCTTGTCAAAATCAAAGAAAATTGAAGTTATTTTCATCTAAATTTAGTCAAATATAGATCCTACAACCAAAATACTCAACAAAATCCAAAAAAATCAAAGTTGATTTCAAATGATTTTATTAAAATTTGACAAAAATCTTGTCTACATACAAGAAAATTGAAGTTATTTTCATCTAAATTTAGTCAAATATAGATCCTACAACCAAAATACTCATCAAAATCCAAAAAAATCGAAGTTGATTTCAAATGAATTTATTAAAATTTTACAAAAATCTTGTCTACATCCAAGAAAATTGAAGTTATTTTCATCTAAATTTACTCAAATATAGATCCAACAACCAAAATACTCAACAAAATCCAAAAAAATCAAAGTTGATTTCAAATGATTTTATTAAAATTTGACAAAAATCTTGTCTACATACAAGAAAATTGAAGTTATTTTCATCTAAATTTAGTCAAATATAGATCCTACAACCAAATTACTCATCAAAATCCAAAAAAATCGAAGTTGATTTCAAATGAATTTATTAAAATTTTACAAAAATCTTGTCTACATCCAAGAAAATTGAAGTTATTTTCATCTAAATTTACTCAAATATAGATCCTACAACCAAAATAGTCATCAAAATCCAAAAAATCGAAGTTGATTTCAAATGATTTTATTAAAATTTGAACAAAATCTTGTAAAAATCCAAAAAATTGAATTTATTTTCATCTAAATTTAGTCAAATATACATCCTACAACCAAAATACTCGACAAAATCCAAAAAAATCGAAGTTGATTTTATATGAATTTATTAAAATTTGACACTTCCAACTAAAATTTTTTCATAATCCAACGAAATTGAAGTTATTTTCATCTAAATTTACTCAAATATAGATCCTACAACAAAAATACTCGACAAAATCCAAAAAAATCGAAGTTGATTTCATATGAATTTATTAAAATTTGACACTTCCAACCAAAATTTTTTTTATAATCCAACAAAATTGAAGTTATTTTCATCTAAATTTAGTCAAATATAGATCCTACAACCAAAATACTCATCAAAATCCAAAAAAATCGAAGTTGATTTCAAATGAATTTATTAAAATTTGACAAAAATCTTGTCTACATCCAAGAAAATTGAAGTTATTTTCATCTAAATTTACTCAAATATAGATCCTACAACCAAAATAGTCATCAAAATCCAAAAAATCGAAGTTGATTTCAAATGATTTAATAAAATTTGACCAAAATCTTGTCAAAATCCAAAAAATT
This sequence comes from Andrena fulva, assembly GCA_946251845.1. Taxonomy (NCBI): domain Eukaryota; kingdom Metazoa; phylum Arthropoda; class Insecta; order Hymenoptera; family Andrenidae; genus Andrena; species Andrena fulva. The sequence continues at coordinate 1,415,964 of CAMITZ010000243.1, forward strand.
GAATTTATTTTCATCTAAATTTAGTCAAATATACATCCTACAACCAAAATACTCATCAAAATCCAAAAAAATCGAAGTTGATTTCAAATAAATTTATTAAAATTTGACACTTCCAACTAAAATTTTTTTCATAATCCAACAAATTTGAAGTTATTTTCATCTAAATTTACTCAAATATAGATCCTACAACCAAAATACTCAACAAAATAAAAAAAAATCGAAGTTGATTTCAAATGAATTTATTAAAATTTTACAAAAATCTTGTCTACATCCAAGAAAATTGAAGTTATTTTCATCTAAATTTACTCAAATATAGATCCTACAACCAAAATACTCAACAAAATAAAAAAAAATCAAAGTTGATTTCAAATGATTTTATTAAAATTTGACAAAAATCTTGTCTACATACAAGAAAATTGAAGTTATTTTCATCTAAATTTAGTCAAATATACATCCTACAACCAAAATAGTCATCAAAATCCAAAAAATCGAAGTTGATTTTATATGAATTTATTAAAATTTGACACTTCCAACTAAAATTTTTTCATAATCCAACGAAATTGAAGTTATTTTCATCTAAATTTACTCAAATATAGATCCTACAACAAAAATACTCGACAAAATCCAAAAAAATCGAAGTTGATTTCATATGAAATTATTAAAATTTGACACTTCCAACCAAAATTTTTTTTATAATCCAACAAAATTGAAGTTATTTTCATCTAAATTTAGTCAAATATGGATCCTACAACCAAAATACTCATCAAAATCCAAAAAAATCGAAGTTGATTTCAAATGAATTTATTAAAATTTGACAAAAATCTTGTCTACATCCAAGAAAATTGAAGTTATTTTCATCTAAATTTACTGAAATATAGATCCTACAACCAAAATAGTCATCAAAATCCAAAAAATCGAAGTTGATTTCAAATGATTTTATTAAAATTTGACCAAAATCTTGTCAAAATCCAAAAAATTGAATTTATTTTCATCTAAATTTAGTCAAATATTCATCCTACAACCAAAATACTCATCAAAATCCAAAAAAATCGAAGTTGATTTCAAATAAATTTATTAAAATTTGACACTTCCAACTAAAATTTTTTTCATAATCCAACAAATTTGAAGTTATTTTCATCTAAATTTACTCAAATATAGATCCTACAACCAAAATACTCAACAAAATAAAAAAAAATCGAAGTTGATTTCAAATGAATTTATTAAAATTTTACAAAAATCTTGTCTACATCCAAGAAAATTGAAGTTATTTTCATCTAAATTTACTCAAATATAGATCCAACAACCAAAATACTCAACAAAATCCAAAAAAATCAAAGTTGATTTCAAATGATTTTATTAAAATTTGACAAAAATCTTGTCTACATACAAGAAAATTGAAGTTATTTTCATCTAAATTTAGTCAAATATAGATCCTACAACCAAATTACTCATCAAAATCCAAAAAAATCGAAGTTGATTTCAAATGAATTTATTAAAATTTTACAAAAATCTTGTCTACATCCAAGAAAATTGAAGTTATTTTCATCTAAATTTACTCAAATATAGATCCTACAACCAAAATAGTCATCAAAATCCAAAAAATCGAAGTTGATTTCAAATGATTTTATTAAAATTTGAACAAAATCTTGTAAAAATCCAAAAAATTGAATTTATTTTCATCTAAATTTAGTCAAATATACATCCTACAACCAAAATACTCGACAAAATCCAAAAAAATCGAAGTTGATTTTATATGAATTTATTAAAATTTGACACTTCCAACTAAAATTTTTTCATAATCCAACGAAATTGAAGTTATTTTCATCTAAATTTACTCAAATATAGATCCTACAACAAAAATACTCGACAAAATCCAAAAAAATCGAAGTTGATTTCATATGAATTTATTAAAATTTGACACTTCCAACCAAAATTTTTTTTATAATCCAACAAAATTGAAGTTATTTTCATCTAAATTTAGTCAAATATAGATCCTACAACCAAAATACTCATCAAAATCCAAAAAAATCGAAGTTGATTTCAAATGAATTTATTAAAATTTGACAAAAATCTTGTCTACATCCAAGAAAATTGAAGTTATTTTCATCTAAATTTACTCAAATATAGATCCTACAACCAAAATAGTCATCAAAATCCAAAAAATCGAAGTTGATTTCAAATGATTTAATAAAATTTGACCAAAATCTTGTCAAAATCCAAAAAATTGAATTTATTTTCATCTAAATTTAGTCAAATATACATCCTACAACCAAAATACTCATCAAAATCCAAAAAAATCGAAGTTGATTTCAAATAAATTTATTAAAATTTGACACTTCCAACTAAAATTTTTTTCATAATCCAACAAATTTGAAGTTATTTTCATCTAAATTTACTCAAATATAGATCCTACAACCAAAATACTCAACAAAATAAAAAAAAATCGAAGTTGATTTCAAATGAATTTATTAAAATTTGACCAAAATCTTGTCAAAATCCCAGAAAATTGAAGTTATTTTCATCTAAATTTAGTCAAATATAGATCCTACAACCAAAATAGTCATCAAAATCCAAAAAATCGAAGTTGATTTCAAATGATTTTATTAAAATTTGACCAAAATCTTGTCAAAATCCAAAAAATTGAATTTATTTTCATCTAAATTTAGTCAAATATACATCCTACAACCAAAATACTCATCAAAATCCAAAAAAATCGAAGTTGATTTCAAATAAATGTATTAAAATTTGACACATCCAACAAATTTTTTTTTATAATCCAACAAAATTGAATTTATTTTCATCTAAATTTAGTCAAATATAGATCCTACAACAAAAATACTCGACAAAATCCAAAAAAATCGAAGTTGATTTCATATGAATTTATTAAAATTTGACACTTCCAACTAAAATTTTTTTTATAATCCAACAAAATTGAAGTTATTTTCATCTAAATTTAGTCAAATATAGATCCTACAACCAAATTACTCATCAAAATCCAAAAAAATCGAAGTTGATTTCAAATGAATTTATTAAAATTTTACAAAAATCTTGTCTACATCCAAGAAAATTGAAGTTATTTTCATCTAAATTTACTCAAATATAGATCCTACAACCAAAATACTCAACAAAATAAAAAAAAATCAAAGTTGATTTCAAATGATTTTATTAAAATTTGACAAAAATCTTGTCTACATACAAGAAAATTGAAGTTATTTTCATCTAAATTTAGTCAAATATACATCCTACAACCAAAATAGTCATCAAAATCCAAAAAATCGAAGTTGATTTTATATGAATTTATTAAAATTTGACACTTCCAACTAAAATTTTTTCATAATCCAACGAAATTGAAGTTATTTTCATCTAAATTTACTCAAATATAGATCCTACAACAAAAATACTCGACAAAATCCAAAAAAATCGAAGTTGATTTCATATGAATTTATTAAAATTTGACACTTCCAACCAAAATTTTTTTTATAATCCAACAAAATTGAAGTTATTTTCATCTAAATTTAGTCAAATATGGATCCTACAACCAAAATACTCATCAAAATCCAAAAAAATCGAAGTTGATTTCAAATGAATTTATTAAAATTTGACAAAAATCTTGTCTACATCCAAGAAAATTGAAGTTATTTTCATCTAAATTTACTGAAATATAGATCCTACAACCAAAATAGTCATCAAAATCCAAAAAATCGAAGTTGATTTCAAATGATTTTATTAAAATTTGACCAAAATCTTGTCAAAATCCAAAAAATTGAATTTATTTTCATCTAAATTTAGTCAAATATTCATCCTACAACCAAAATACTCATCAAAATCCAAAAAAATCGAAGTTGATTTCAAATAAATTTATTAAAATTTGACACTTCCAACTAAAATTTTTTTCATAATCCAACAAATTTGAAGTTATTTTCATCTAAATTTACTCAAATATAGATCCTACAACCAAAATACTCAACAAAATAAAAAAAAATCGAAGTTGATTTCAAATGAATTTATTAAAATTTGACCAAAATCTTGTCAAAATCCAAGAAAATTGAAGTTATTTTCATCTAAATTTAGTCAAATATAGATCCTACAACCAAAATAGTCATCAAAATCCAAAAAATCGAAGTTGATTTCAAATGATTTTATTAAAATTTGACCAAAATCTTGTCAAAATCCAAAAAATTGAATTTATTTTCATCTAAATTTAGTCAAATATACATCCTACAACCAAAATACTCATCAAAATCCAAAAAAATCGAAGTTGATTTCAAATAAATGTATTAAAATTTGACACTTCCAACAAATTTTTTTTTCATAATCCAACAAAATTGAATTTATTTTCATCTAAATTTAGTCAAATATAGATCCTACAACAAAAATACTCGACAAAATCCAAAAAAATCGAAGTTGATTTCATATGAATTTATTAAAATTTGACACTTCCAACTAAAATTTTTTTTATAATCCAACAAAATTGAAGTTATTTTCATCTAAATTTAGTCAAATATAGATCCTACAACCAAATTACTCATCAAAATCCAAAAAAATCGAAGTTGATTTCAAATGAATTTATTAAAATTTTACAAAAATCTTGTCTACATCCAAGAAAATTGAAGTTATTTTCATCTAAATTTACTCAAATATAGATCCTACAACCAAAATACTCAACAAAATCCAAAAAAATCAAAGTTGATTTCAAATGATTTTATTAAAATTTGACAAAAATCTTGTCTACATACAAGAAAATTGAAGTTATTTTCATCTAAATTTAGTCAAATATAGATCCTACAACCAAAATACTCATCAAAATCCAAAAAAATCGAAGTTGATTTCAAAAGATTTTATTAAAATTTGACAAAAATCTTGTCTACATACAAGAAAATTGAAGTTATTTTCATCTAAATTTACTCAAATATAGATCCTACAACCAAAATAGTCATCAAAATCCAAAAAATCGAAGTTGATTTCAAATGAATTTATTAAAATTTTACAAAAATCTTGTCTACATCCAAGAAAATTGAAGTTATTTTCATCTAAATTTACTCAAATATACATCCTACAACCAAAATAGTCATCAAAATCCAAAAAATCGAAGTTGATTTTATATGAATTTATTAAAATTTGACACTTCCAACTAAAATTTTTTCATAATCCAACGAAATTGAAGTTATTTTCATCTAAATTTACTCAAATATAGATCCTACAACAAAAATACTCGACAAAATCCAAAAAAATCGAAGTTGATTTCATATGAATTTATTAAAATTTGACACTTCCAACCAAAATTTTTTTTATAATCCAACAAAGTTGAAGTTATTTTCATCTAAATTTAGTCAAATATGGATCCTACAACCAAAATACTCATCAAAATCCAAAAAAATCGAAGTTGATTTCAAATGAATTTATTAAAATTTGACAAAAATCTTGTCTACATCCAAGAAAATTGAAGTTATTTTCATCTAAATTTACTCAAATATAGATCCTACAACCAAAATACTCAACAAAATCCAAAAAAATCAAAGTTGATTTCAAATGATTTTATTAAAATTTGACAAAAATCTTGTCTACATACAAGAAAATTGAAGTTATTTTCATCTAAATTTAGTCAAATATAGATCCTACAACCAAAATACTCATCAAAATCCAAAAAAATCGAAGTTGATTTCAAATGAATTTATTAAAATTTTACAAAAATCTTGTCTACATCCAAGAAAATTGAAGTTATTTTCATCTAAATTTACTCAAATATAGATCCTACAACCAAAATAGTCATCAAAATCCAAAAAATCGAAGTTGATTTCAAATGATTTTATTAAAATTTGACCAAAATCTTGTCAAAATCCAAAAAATTGAAGTTATTTTCATCTAAATTTAGTCAAATATACATCCTACAACGAAAATACTCATCAAAATCCAAAAAAATCGAAGTTGATTTTATATGAAATTATTAAAATTTGACACTTCCAACTAAAATTTTTTCATAATCCAACGAAATTGAAGTTATTTTCATCTAAATTTACTCAAATATAGAACCTACAACCAAAATACTCGACAAAATCCAAAAAAATCGAAGTTGATTTCATATGAATTTATTAAAATTTGACACTTCCAACTAAAATTTTTTTTATAATCCAACAAAATTGAAGTTATTTTCATCTAAATTTAGTCAAATATAGATCCTACAACCAAAATACTCATCAAAATCCAAAAAAATCGAAGTTGATTTCAAATGAATTTATTAAAATTTGACAAAAATCTTGTCTACATACAAGAAAATTGAAGTTATTTTCATCTAAATTTAGTCAAATATAGATCCTACAACCAAAATACTCATCAAAATCCAAAAAAATCGAAGTTGATTTCAAATGAATTTATTAAAATTTGACCAAAATCTTGTCAAAATCAAAGAAAATTGAAGTTATTTTCATCTAAATTTAGTCAAATATAGATCCTACAACCAAAATACTCAACAAAATCCAAAAAAATCAAAGTTGATTTCAAATGATTTTATTAAAATTTGACAAAAATCTTGTCTACATACAAGAAAATTGAAGTTATTTTCATCTAAATTTAGTCAAATATAGATCCTACAACCAAAATACTCATCAAAATCCAAAAAAATCGAAGTTGATTTCAAATGAATTTATTAAAATTTTACAAAAATCTTGTCTACATCCAAGAAAATTGAAGTTATTTTCATCTAAATTTACTCAAATATAGATCCAACAACCAAAATACTCAACAAAATCCAAAAAAATCAAAGTTGATTTCAAATGATTTTATTAAAATTTGACAAAAATCTTGTCTACATACAAGAAAATTGAAGTTATTTTCATCTAAATTTAGTCAAATATAGATCCTACAACCAAATTACTCATCAAAATCCAAAAAAATCGAAGTTGATTTCAAATGAATTTATTAAAATTTTACAAAAATCTTGTCTACATCCAAGAAAATTGAAGTTATTTTCATCTAAATTTACTCAAATATAGATCCTACAACCAAAATAGTCATCAAAATCCAAAAAATCGAAGTTGATTTCAAATGATTTTATTAAAATTTGAACAAAATCTTGTAAAAATCCAAAAAATTGAATTTATTTTCATCTAAATTTAGTCAAATATACATCCTACAACCAAAATACTCGACAAAATCCAAAAAAATCGAAGTTGATTTTATATGAATTTATTAAAATTTGACACTTCCAACTAAAATTTTTTCATAATCCAACGAAATTGAAGTTATTTTCATCTAAATTTACTCAAATATAGATCCTACAACAAAAATACTCGACAAAATCCAAAAAAATCGAAGTTGATTTCATATGAATTTATTAAAATTTGACACTTCCAACCAAAATTTTTTTTATAATCCAACAAAATTGAAGTTATTTTCATCTAAATTTAGTCAAATATAGATCCTACAACCAAAATACTCATCAAAATCCAAAAAAATCGAAGTTGATTTCAAATGAATTTATTAAAATTTGACAAAAATCTTGTCTACATCCAAGAAAATTGAAGTTATTTTCATCTAAATTTACTCAAATATAGATCCTACAACCAAAATAGTCATCAAAATCCAAAAAATCGAAGTTGATTTCAAATGATTTAATAAAATTTGACCAAAATCTTGTCAAAATCCAAAAAATTGAATTTATTTTCATCTAAATTTAGTCAAATATACATCCTACAACCAAAATACTCATCAAAATCCAAAAAAATCGAAGTTGATTTCAAATAAATTTATTAAAATTTGACACTTCCAACTAAAATTTTTTTCATAATCCAACAAATTTGAAGTTATTTTCATCTAAATTTACTCAAATATAGATCCTACAACCAAAATACTCAACAAAATAAAAAAAAATCGAAGTTGATTTCAAATGAATTTATTAAAATTTGACCAAAATCTTGTCAAAATCCCAGAAAATTGAAGTTATTTTCATCTAAATTTAGTCAAATATAGATCCTACAACCAAAATAGTCATCAAAATCCAAAAAATCGAAGTTGATTTCAAATGATTTTATTAAAATTTGACCAAAATCTTGTCAAAATCCAAAAAATTGAATTTATTTTCATCTAAATTTAGTCAAATATACATCCTACAACCAAAATACTCATCAAAATCCAAAAAAATCGAAGTTGATTTCAAATAAATGTATTAAAATTTGACACATCCAACAAATTTTTTTTTATAATCCAACAAAATTGAATTTATTTTCATCTAAATTTAGTCAAATATAGATCCTACAACAAAAATACTCGACAAAATCCAAAAAAATCGAAGTTGATTTCATATGAATTTATTAAAATTTGACACTTCCAACTAAAATTTTTTTTATAATCCAACAAAATTGAAGTTATTTTCATCTAAATTTAGTCAAATATAGATCCTACAACCAAATTACTCATCAAAATCCAAAAAAATCGAAGTTGATTTCAAATGAATTTATTAAAATTTTACAAAAATCTTGTCTACATCCAAGAAAATTGAAGTTATTTTCATCTAAATTTACTCAAATATAGATCCTACAACCAAAATACTCAACAAAATAAAAAAAAATCAAAGTTGATTTCAAATGATTTTATTAAAATTTGACAAAAATCTTGTCTACATACAAGAAAATTGAAGTTATTTTCATCTAAATTTAGTCAAATATACATCCTACAACCAAAATAGTCATCAAAATCCAAAAAATCGAAGTTGATTTTATATGAATTTATTAAAATTTGACACTTCCAACTAAAATTTTTTCATAATCCAACGAAATTGAAGTTATTTTCATCTAAATTTACTCAAATATAGATCCTACAACAAAAATACTCGACAAAATCCAAAAAAATCGAAGTTGATTTCATATGAATTTATTAAAATTTGACACTTCCAACCAAAATTTTTTTTATAATCCAACAAAATTGAAGTTATTTTCATCTAAATTTAGTCAAATATGGATCCTACAACCAAAATACTCATCAAAATCCAAAAAAATCGAAGTTGATTTCAAATGAATTTATTAAAATTTGACAAAAATCTTGTCTACATCCAAGAAAATTGAAGTTATTTTCATCTAAATTTACTGAAATATAGATCCTACAACCAAAATAGTCATCAAAATCCAAAAAATCGAAGTTGATTTCAAATGATTTTATTAAAATTTGACCAAAATCTTGTCAAAATCCAAAAAATTGAATTTATTTTCATCTAAATTTAGTCAAATATTCATCCTACAACCAAAATACTCATCAAAATCCAAAAAAATCGAAGTTGATTTCAAATAAATTTATTAAAATTTGACACTTCCAACTAAAATTTTTTTCATAATCCAACAAATTTGAAGTTATTTTCATCTAAATTTACTCAAATATAGATCCTACAACCAAAATACTCAACAAAATAAAAAAAAATCGAAGTTGATTTCAAATGAATTTATTAAAATTTGACCAAAATCTTGTCAAAATCCAAGAAAATTGAAGTTATTTTCATCTAAATTTAGTCAAATATAGATCCTACAACCAAAATAGTCATCAAAATCCAAAAAATCGAAGTTGATTTCAAATGATTTTATTAAAATTTGACCAAAATCTTGTCAAAATCCAAAAAATTGAATTTATTTTCATCTAAATTTAGTCAAATATACATCCTACAACCAAAATACTCATCAAAATCCAAAAAAATCGAAGTTGATTTCAAATAAATGTATTAAAATTTGACACTTCCAACAAATTTTTTTTTCATAATCCAACAAAATTGAATTTATTTTCATCTAAATTTAGTCAAATATAGATCCTACAACAAAAATACTCGACAAAATCCAAAAAAATCGAAGTTGATTTCATATGAATTTATTAAAATTTGACACTTCCAACTAAAATTTTTTTTATAATCCAACAGAATTGAAGTTATTTTCATCTAAATTTAGTCAAATATAGATCCTACAACCAAATTACTCATCAAAATCCAAAAAAATCGAAGTTGATTTCAAATGAATTTATTAAAATTTTACAAAAATCTTGTCTACATCCAAGAAAATTGAAGTTATTTTCATCTAAATTTACTCAAATATAGATCCTACAACCAAAATACTCAACAAAATCCAAAAAAATCAAAGTTGATTTCAAATGATTTTATTAAAATTTGACAAAAATCTTGTCTACATACAAGAAAATTGAAGTTATTTTCATCTAAATTTAGTCAAATATAGATCCTACAACCAAAATACTCATCAAAATCCAAAAAAATCGAAGTTGATTTCAAATGATTTTATTAAAATTTGACAAAAATCTTGTCTACATACAAGAAAATTGAAGTTATTTTCATCTAAATTTACTCAAATATAGATCCTACAACCAAAATAGTCATCAAAATCCAAAAAATCGAAGTTGATTTCAAATGAATTTATTAAAATTTTACAAAAATCTTGTCTACATCCAAGAAAATTGAAGTTATTTTCATCTAAATTTACTCAAATATACATCCTACAACCAAAATAGTCATCAAAATCCAAAAAATCGAAGTTGATTTTATATGAATTTATTAAAATTTGACACTTCCAACTAAAATTTTTTCATAATCCAACGAAATTGAAGTTATTTTCATCTAAATTTACTCAAATATAGATCCTACAACAAAAATACTCGACAAAATCCAAAAAAATCGAAGTTGATTTCATATGAATTTATTAAAATTTGACACTTCCAACCAAAATTTTTTTTATAATCCAACAAAGTTGAAGTTATTTTCATCTAAATTTAGTCAAATATGGATCCTACAACCAAAATACTCATCAAAATCCAAAAAAATCGAAGTTGATTTCAAATGAATTTATTAAAATTTGACAAAAATCTTGTCTACATCCAAGAAAATTGAAGTTATTTTCATCTAAATTTACTCAAATATAGATCCTACAACCAAAATACTCAACAAAATCCAAAAAAATCAAAGTTGATTTCAAATGATTTTATTAAAATTTGACAAAAATCTTGTCTACATACAAGAAAATTGAAGTTATTTTCATCTAAATTTAGTCAAATATAGATCCTACAACCAAAATACTCATCAAAATCCAAAAAAATCGAAGTTGATTTCAAATGAATTTATTAAAATTTTACAAAAATCTTGTCTACATCCAAGAAAATTGAAGTTATTTTCATCTAAATTTACTCAAATATAGATCCTACAACCAAAATAGTCATCAAAATCCAAAAAATCGAAGTTGATTTCAAATGATTTTATTAAAATTTGACCAAAATCTTGTCAAAATCCAAAAAATTGAAGTTATTTTCATCTAAATTTAGTCAAATATACATCCTACAACGAAAATACTCATCAAAATCCAAAAAAATCGAAGTTGATTTTATATGAAATTATTAAAATTTGACACTTCCAACTAAAATTTTTTCATAATCCAACGAAATTGAAGTTATTTTCATCTAAATTTACTCAAATATAGAACCTACAACCAAAATACTCGACAAAATCCAAAAAAATCGAAGTTGATTTCATATGAATTTATTAAAATTTGACACTTCCAACTAAAATTTTTTTTATAATCCAACAAAATTGAAGTTATTTTCATCTAAATTTAGTCAAATATAGATCCTACAACCAAAATACTCATCAAAATCCAAAAAAATCGAAGTTGATTTCAAATGAATTTATTAAAATTTGACAAAAATCTTGTCTACATACAAGAAAATTGAAGTTATTTTCATCTAAATTTAGTCAAATATAGATCCTACAACCAAAATACTCATCAAAATCCAAAAAAATCGAAGTTGATTTCAAATGAATTTATTAAAATTTGACCAAAATCTTGTCAAAATCAAAGAAAATTGAAGTTATTTTCATCTAAATTTACTCAAATATAGATCCTACAACCAAAATAGTCATCAAAATCCAAAAAATCGAAGTTGATTTCAAATGATTTTATTAAAATTTGAACAAAATCTTGTAAAAATCCAAAAAATTGAATTTATTTTCATCTAAATTTAGTCAAATATACATCCTACAACCAAAATACTCGACAAAATCCAAAAAAATCGAAGTTGATTTTATATGAATTTATTAAAATTTGACACTTCCAACTAAAATTTTTTCATAATCCAACGAAATTGAAGTTATTTTCATCTAAATTTACTCAAATATAGATCCTACAACAAAAATACTCGACAAAATCCAAAAAAATCGAAGTTGATTTCATATGAATTTATTAAAATTTGACACTTCCAACCAAAATTTTTTTTATAATCCAACAAAATTGAAGTTATTTTCATCTAAATTTAGTCAAATATAGATCCTACAACCAAAATACTCATCAAAATCCAAAAAAATCGAAGTTGATTTCAAATGAATTTATTAAAATTTGACAAAAATCTTGTCTACATCCAAGAAAATTGAAGTTATTTTCATCTAAATTTACTCAAATATAGATCCTACAACCAAAATAGTCATCAAAATCCAAAAAATCGAAGTTGATTTCAAATGATTTAATAAAATTTGACCAAAATCTTGTCAAAATCCAAAAAATTGAATTTATTTTCATCTAAATTTAGTCAAATATACATCCTACAACCAAAATACTCATCAAAATCCAAAAAAATCGAAGTTGATTTCAAATAAATTTATTAAAATTTGACACTTCCAACTAAAATTTTTTTCATAATCCAACAAATTTGAAGTTATTTTCATCTAAATTTACTCAAATATAGATCCTACAACCAAAATACTCAACAAAATAAAAAAAAATCGAAGTTGATTTCAAATGAATTTATTAAAATTTGACCAAAATCTTGTCAAAATCCCAGAAAATTGAAGTTATTTTCATCTAAATTTAGTCAAATATAGATCCTACAACCAAAATAGTCATCAAAATCCAAAAAATCGAAGTTGATTTCAAATGATTTTATTAAAATTTGACCAAAATCTTGTCAAAATCCAAAAAATTGAATTTATTTTCATCTAAATTTAGTCAAATATACATCCTACAACCAAAATACTCATCAAAATCCAAAAAAATCGAAGTTGATTTCAAATAAATGTATTAAAATTTGACACATCCAACAAATTTTTTTTTATAATCCAACAAAATTGAATTTATTTTCATCTAAATTTAGTCAAATATAGATCCTACAACAAAAATACTCGACAAAATCCAAAAAAATCGAAGTTGATTTCATATGAATTTATTAAAATTTGACACTTCCAACTAAAATTTTTTTTATAATCCAACAAAATTGAAGTTATTTTCATCTAAATTTAGTCAAATATAGATCCTACAACCAAATTACTCATCAAAATCCAAAAAAATCGAAGTTGATTTCAAATGAATTTATTAAAATTTTACAAAAATCTTGTCTACATCCAAGAAAATTGAAGTTATTTTCATCTAAATTTACTCAAATATAGATCCTACAACCAAAATACTCAACAAAATAAAAAAAAATCAAAGTTGATTTCAAATGATTTTATTAAAATTTGACAAAAATCTTGTCTACATACAAGAAAATTGAAGTTATTTTCATCTAAATTTAGTCAAATATACATCCTACAACCAAAATAGTCATCAAAATCCAAAAAATCGAAGTTGATTTTATATGAATTTATTAAAATTTGACACTTCCAACTAAAATTTTTTCATAATCCAACGAAATTGAAGTTATTTTCATCTAAATTTACTCAAATATAGATCCTACAACAAAAATACTCGACAAAATCCAAAAAAATCGAAGTTGATTTCATATGAATTTATTAAAATTTGACACTTCCAACCAAAATTTTTTTTATAATCCAACAAAATTGAAGTTATTTTCATCTAAATTTAGTCAAATATGGATCCTACAACCAAAATACTCATCAAAATCCAAAAAAATCGAAGTTGATTTCAAATGAATTTATTAAAATTTGACAAAAATCTTGTCTACATCCAAGAAAATTGAAGTTATTTTCATCTAAATTTACTGAAATATAGATCCTACAACCAAAATAGTCATCAAAATCCAAAAAATCGAAGTTGATTTCAAATGATTTTATTAAAATTTGACCAAAATCTTGTCAAAATCCAAAAAATTGAATTTATTTTCATCTAAATTTAGTCAAATATTCATCCTACAACCAAAATACTCATCAAAATCCAAAAAAATCGAAGTTGATTTCAAATAAATTTATTAAAATTTGACACTTCCAACTAAAATTTTTTTCATAATCCAACAAATTTGAAGTTATTTTCATCTAAATTTACTCAAATATAGATCCTACAACCAAAATACTCAACAAAATAAAAAAAAATCGAAGTTGATTTCAAATGAATTTATTAAAATTTGACCAAAATCTTGTCAAAATCCAAGAAAATTGAAGTTATTTTCATCTAAATTTAGTCAAATATAGATCCTACAACCAAAATAGTCATCAAAATCCAAAAAATCGAAGTTGATTTCAAATGATTTTATTAAAATTTGACCAAAATCTTGTCAAAATCCAAAAAATTGAATTTATTTTCATCTAAATTTAGTCAAATATACATCCTACAACCAAAATACTCATCAAAATCCAAAAAAATCGAAGTTGATTTCAAATAAATGTATTAAAATTTGACACTTCCAACAAATTTTTTTTTCATAATCCAACAAAATTGAATTTATTTTCATCTAAATTTAGTCAAATATAGATCCTACAACAAAAATACTCGACAAAATCCAAAAAAATCGAAGTTGATTTCATATGAATTTATTAAAATTTAACACTTCCAACTAAAATTTTTTTTATAATCCAACAGAATTGAAGTTATTTTCATCTAAATTTAGTCAAATATAGATCCTACAACCAAATTACTCATCAAAATCCAAAAAAATCGAAGTTGATTTCAAATGAATTTATTAAAATTTTACAAAAATCTTGTCTACATCCAAGAAAATTGAAGTTATTTTCATCTAAATTTACTCAAATATAGATCCTACAACCAAAATACTCAACAAAATCCAAAAAAATCAAAGTTGATTTCAAATGATTTTATTAAAATTTGACAAAAATATTGTCTACATACAAGAAAATTGAAGTTATTTTCATCTAAATTTAGTCAAATATAGATCCTACAACCAAAATACTCATCAAAATCCAAAAAAATCGAAGTTGATTTCAAATGATTTTATTAAAATTTGACAAAAATCTTGTCTACATACAAGAAAATTGAAGTTATTTTCATCTAAATTTACTCAAATATAGATCCTACAACCAAAATAGTCATCAAAATCCAAAAAATCGAAGTTGATTTCAAATGAATTTATTAAAATTTTACAAAAATCTTGTCTACATCCAAGAAAATTGAAGTTATTTTCATCTAAATTTACTCAAATATACATCCTACAACCAAAATAGTCATCAAAATCCAAAAAATCGAAGTTGATTTTATATGAATTTATTAAAATTTGACACTTCCAACTAAAATTTTTTCATAATCCAACGAAATTGAAGTTATTTTCATCTAAATTTACTCAAATATAGATCCTACAACAAAAATACTCGACAAAATCCAAAAAAATCGAAGTTGATTTCATATGAATTTATTAAAATTTGACACTTCCAACCAAAATTTTTTTTATAATCCAACAAAGTTGAAGTTATTTTCATCTAAATTTAGTCAAATATGGATCCTACAACCAAAATACTCATCAAAATCCAAAAAAATCGAAGTTGATTTCAAATGAATTTATTAAAATTTGACAAAAATCTTGTCTACATCCAAGAAAATTGAAGTTATTTTCATCTAAATTTACTCAAATATAGATCCTACAACCAAAATACTCAACAAAATCCAAAAAAATCAAAGTTGATTTCAAATGATTTTATTAAAATTTGACAAAAATCTTGTCTACATACAAGAAAATTGAAGTTATTTTCATCTAAATTTAGTCAAATATAGATCCTACAACCAAAATACTCATCAAAATCCAAAAAAATCGAAGTTGATTTCAAATGAATTTATTAAAATTTTACAAAAATCTTGTCTACATCCAAGAAAATTGAAGTTATTTTCATCTAAATTTACTCAAATATAGATCCTACAACCAAAATAGTCATCAAAATCCAAAAAATCGAAGTTGATTTCAAATGATTTTATTAAAATTTGACCAAAATCTTGTCAAAATCCAAAAAATTGAAGTTATTTTCATCTAAATTTAGTCAAATATACATCCTACAACGAAAATACTCATCAAAATCCAAAAAAATCGAAGTTGATTTTATATGAAATTATTAAAATTTGACACTTCCAACTAAAATTTTTTCATAATCCAACGAAATTGAAGTTATTTTCATCTAAATTTACTCAAATATAGAACCTACAACCAAAATACTCGACAAAATCCAAAAAAATCGAAGTTGATTTCATATGAATTTATTAAAATTTGACACTTCCAACTAAAATTTTTTTTATAATCCAACAAAATTGAAGTTATTTTCATCTAAATTTAGTCAAATATAGATCCTACAACCAAAATACTCATCAAAATCCAAAAAAATCGAAGTTGATTTCAAATGAATTTATTAAAATTTGACAAAAATCTTGTCTACATACAAGAAAATTGAAGTTATTTTCATCTAAATTTAGTCAAATATAGATCCTACAACCAAAATACTCATCAAAATCCAAAAAAATCGAAGTTGATTTCAAATGAATTTATTAAAATTTGACCAAAATCTTGTCAAAATCAAAGAAAATTGAAGTTATTTTCATCTAAATTTAGTCAAATATAGATCCTACAACCAAAATACTCAACAAAATCCAAAAAAATCAAAGTTGATTTCAAATGATTTTATTAAAATTTGACAAAAATCTTGTCTACATACAAGAAAATTGAAGTTATTTTCATCTAAATTTAGTCAAATATAGATCCTACAACCAAAATACTCATCAAAATCCAAAAAAATCGAAGTTGATTTCAAATGAATTTATTAAAATTTTACAAAAATCTTGTCTACATCCAAGAAAATTGAAGTTATTTTCATCTAAATTTACTCAAATATAGATCCAACAACCAAAATACTCAACAAAATCCAAAAAAATCAAAGTTGATTTCAAATGATTTTATTAAAATTTGACAAAAATCTTGTCTACATACAAGAAAATTGAAGTTATTTTCATCTAAATTTAGTCAAATATAGATCCTACAACCAAATTACTCATCAAAATCCAAAAAAATCGAAGTTGATTTCAAATGAATTTATTAAAATTTTACAAAAATCTTGTCTACATCCAAGAAAATTGAAGTTATTTTCATCTAAATTTACTCAAATATAGATCCTACAACCAAAATAGTCATCAAAATCCAAAAAATCGAAGTTGATTTCAAATGATTTTATTAAAATTTGAACAAAATCTTGTAAAAATCCAAAAAATTGAATTTATTTTCATCTAAATTTAGTCAAATATACATCCTACAACCAAAATACTCGACAAAATCCAAAAAAATCGAAGTTGATTTTATATGAATTTATTAAAATTTGACACTTCCAACTAAAATTTTTTCATAATCCAACGAAATTGAAGTTATTTTCATCTAAATTTACTCAAATATAGATCCTACAACAAAAATACTCGACAAAATCCAAAAAAATCGAAGTTGATTTCATATGAATTTATTAAAATTTGACACTTCCAACCAAAATTTTTTTTATAATCCAACAAAATTGAAGTTATTTTCATCTAAATTTAGTCAAATATAGATCCTACAACCAAAATACTCATCAAAATCCAAAAAAATCGAAGTTGATTTCAAATGAATTTATTAAAATTTGACAAAAATCTTGTCTACATCCAAGAAAATTGAAGTTATTTTCATCTAAATTTACTCAAATATAGATCCTACAACCAAAATAGTCATCAAAATCCAAAAAATCGAAGTTGATTTCAAATGATTTTATTAAAATTTGACCAAAATCTTGTCAAAATCCAAAAAATTGAATTTATTTTCATCTAAATTTAGTCAAATATACATCCTACAACCAAAATACTCATCAAAATCCAAAAAAATCGAAGTTGATTTCAAATAAATTTATTAAAATTTGGCACTTCCAACTAAAATTTTTTTCATAATCCAACAAATTTGAAGTTATTTTCATCTAAATTTACTCAAATATAGATCCTACAACCAAAATACTCAACAAAATAAAAAAAAATCGAAGTTGATTTCAAATGAATTTATTAAAATTTGACCAAAATCTTGTCAAAATCCCAGAAAATTGAAGTTATTTTCATCTAAATTTAGTCAAATATAGATCCTACAACCAAAATAGTCATCAAAATCCAAAAAATCGAAGTTGATTTCAAATGATTTTATTAAAATTTGACCAAAATCTTGTCAAAATCCAAAAAATTGAATTTATTTTCATCTAAATTTAGTCAAATATACATCCTACAACCAAAATACGCATCAAAATCCAAAAAAATCGAAGTTGATTTCAAATAAATGTATTAAAATTTGACACATCCAACAAATTTTTTTTTCATAATCCGACAAAATTGAATTTATTTTCATCTAAATTTAGTCAAATATAGATCCTACAACAAAAATACTCGACAAAATCCAAAAAAATCGAAGTTGATTTCATATGAATTTATTAAAATTTGACACTTCCAACTAAAATTTTTTTTATAATCCAACAAAATTGAAGTTATTTTCATCTAAATTTAGTCAAATATAGATCCTACAACCAAATTACTCATCAAAATCCAAAAAAATCGAAGTTGATTTCAAATGAATTTATTAAAATTTTACAAAAATCTTGTCTACATCCAAGAAAATTGAAGTTATTTTCATCTAAATTTACTCAAATATAGATCCTACAACCAAAATACTCAACAAAATAAAAAAAAATCAAAGTTGATTTCAAATGATTTTATTAAAATTTGACAAAAATCTTGTCTACATACAAGAAAATTGAAGTTATTTTCATCTAAATTTAGTCAAATATAGATCCTACAACCAAAATACTCATCAAAATCCAAAAAAATCGAAGTTGATTTCAAATGAATTTATTAAAATTTTACAAAAATCTTGTCTACATCCAAGAAAATTGAAGTTATTTTCATCTAAATTTACTCAAATATACATCCTACAACCAAAATAGTCATCAAAATCCAAAAAATCGAAGTTGATTTTATATGAATTTATTAAAATTTGACACTTCCAACTAAAATTTTTTCATAATCCAACGAAATTGAAGTTATTTTCATCTAAATTTACTCAAATATAGATCCTACAACAAAAATACTCGACAAAATCCAAAAAAATCGAAGTTGATTTCATATGAATTTATTAAAATTTGACACTTCCAACCAAAATTTTTTTTATAATCCAACAAAATTGAAGTTATTTTCATCTAAATTTAGTCAAATATGGATCCTACAACCAAAATACTCATCAAAATCCAAAAAAATCGAAGTTGATTTCAAATGAATTTATTAAAATTTGACAAAAATCTTGTCTACATCCAAGAAAATTGAAGTTATTTTCATCTAAATTTACTGAAATATAGATCCTACAACCAAAATAGTCATCAAAATCCAAAAAATCGAAGTTGATTTCAAATGATTTTATTAAAATTTGACCAAAATCTTGTCAAAATCCAAAAAATTGAATTTATTTTCATCTAAATTTAGCCAAATATTCATCCTACAACCAAAATACTCATCAAAATCCAAAAAAATCGAAGTTGATTTCAAATAAGTTTATTAAAATTTGACACTTCCAACTAAAATTTTTTTCATAATCCAACAAATTTGAAGTTATTTTCATCTAAATTTACTCAAATATAGATCCTACAACCAAAATACTCAACAAAATAAAAAAAAATCGAAGTTGATTTCAAATGAATTTATTAAAATTTGACCAAAATCTTGTCAAAATCCAAGAAAATTGAAGTTATTTTCATCTAAATTTAGTCAAATATAGATCCTACAACCAAAATAGTCATCAAAATCCAAAAAATCGAAGTTGATTTCAAATGATTTTATTAAAATTTGACCAAAATCTTGTCAAAATCCAAAAAATTGAATTTATTTTCATCTAAATTTAGTCAAATATACATCCTACAACCAAAATACTCATCAAAATCCAAAAAAATCGAAGTTGATTTCAAATAAATGTATTAAAATTTGACACTTCCAACAAATTTTTTTTTCATAATCCAACAAAATTGAATTTATTTTCATCTAAATTTAGTCAAATATAGATCCTACAACAAAAATACTCGACAAAATCCAAAAAAATCGAAGTTGATTTCATATGAATTTATTAAAATTTGACACTTCCAACTAAATTTTTTTTTATAATCCAACAAAATTGAAGTTATTTTCATCTAAATTTAGTCAAATATAGATCCTACAACCAAAATACTCATCAAAATCCAAAAAAATCGAAGTTGATTTCAAATGAATTTATTAAAATTTGACAAAAATCTTGTCTACATCCAAGAAAATTGAAGTTATTTTCATCTAAATTTACTGAAATATAGATCCTACAACCAAAATAGTCATCAAAATCCAAAAAATCGAAGTTGATTTCAAATGATTTTATTAAAATTTGACCAAAATCTTGTCAAAATCCAAAAAATTGAATTTATTTTCATCTAAATTTAGTCAAATATTCATCCTACAACCAAAATACCCATCAAAATCCAAAAAAATCGAAGTTGATTTCAAATAAATTTATTAAAATTTTACAAAAATCTTGTCTACATCCAAGAAAATTGAAGTTATTTTCATCTAAATTTACTCAAATATAGATCCTACAACCAAAATAGTCATCAAAATCCAAAAAATCGAAGTTGATTTCAAATGATTTTATTAAAATTTGACCAAAATCTTGTCAAAATCCAAAAAATTGAATTTATTTTCATCTAAATTTAGTCAAATATACATCCTACAACCAAAATACTCGACAAAATCCAAAAAAATCGAAGTTGATTTTATATGAATTTATTAAAATTTGACACTTCCAACTAAAATTTTTTCATAATCCAACGAAATTGAAGTTATTTTCATCTAAATTTACTCAAATATAGATCCTACAACAAAAATACTCGACAAAATCCAAAAAAATCGAAGTTGATTTCATATGAATTTATTAAAATTTGACACTTCCAACCAAAATTTTTTTTATAATCCAACAAAATTTAAGTTATTTTCATCTAAATTTACTCAAATATAGATCCTACAACAAAAATACTCGACAAAATCCAAAAAAATCGAAGTTGATTTCATATGAATTTATTAAAATTTGACACTTCCAACTAAAATTTTTTTTATAATCCAACAAAATTGAAGTTATTTTCATCTAAATTTAGTCAAATATAGATCCTACAACCAAAATAGTCATCAAAATCCAAAAAATCGAAGTTGATTTCAAACGATTTTATTAAAATTTGACCAAAATCTTGTCAAAATCCAAAAAATTGAATTTATTTTCATCTAAATTTAGTCAAATATACATCCTACAACCAAAATACTCATCAAAATCCAAAAAATCGAAGTTGATTTCAAATAAATTTATTAAAATTTCACACTTCCAACTAAAATTTTTTTCATAATCCAACAAATTTGAAGTTATTTTCATCTAAATTTACTCAAATATAGATCCTACAACCAAAATACTCAACAAAATAAAAAAAAATCGAAGTTGATTTCAAATGAATTTATTAAAATTTGACCAAAATCTTGTCAAAATCCAAGAAAATTGAAGTTATCTTCATCTAAATTTAGTCAAATATAGATCCTACAACCAAAATAGTCATCAAAATCCAAAAAATCGAAGTTGATTTCAAATGATTTTATTAAAATTTGACCAAAATCTTGTCAAAATCCAAAAAATTGAATTTATTTTCATCTAAATTTAGTCAAATATACATCCTACAACCAAAATACTCATCAAAATCCAAAAAAATCGAAGTTGATTTCAAATAAATGTATTAAAATTTGACACTTCCAACTAATTTTTTTTTCATAATCCAACAAAATTGAATTTATTTTCATCTAAATTTAGTCAAATATAGATCCTACAACCAAAATACTCAACAAAATAAAAAAAAAATCGAAATTGATTTCAAATGAATTTATTAAAATTTGACCAAAATCTTGTCAAAATCCAAGAAAATTGAAGTTATTTTCATCTAAATTTAGTCAAATATAGATCCTACAACCAAAATACTCGACAAAATCCAAAAAAATCGAAGTTGATTTTATTTATTTATTTATTTATTTATTTATTTATTTATAAACGGACCGAAGCCCTCTTTACATAAATATTTAGACGTGAAGAAAAAGATCTTAACCTAATATTACAAAAGAAAGACATGCCCAAAAAAGAATAAAACTCATGGTACATAAGATATGACATTATCCGATAATGATACGTAACTGTCTTTTAAAAGTGTGCACAGACCCATTGAAGAAATCAATACTGTTATACAGAGTACTAGAGTCAGCAATAATTCGATTTATTGGATTAATTAGTCCATATGTAGATCTGGATTTAAGTGGTTGAAATCCTGCTCTAGATCTCAATACGCGTTCAGGTGCATAGAAATTGATTTGCATAAGAAGAGCGGGACAATCAATATGGTTATTGATTAAATTAAAAATAAATAAATGGTCAGATATTTTTCTACGTGCAGCTAATGTTTATATGAATTTATTAAAATTTGACACTTCCAACTAAAATTTTTTCATAATCCAACGAAATTGAAGTTATTTTCATCTAAATTTACTCAAATATAGAACCTACAACAAAAATACTCAACAAAATCCAAAAAAATCGAAGTTGATTTCAAATGATTTTATTAAAATTTGACAAAAATCTTGTCTACATACAAGAAAATTGAAGTTATTTTCATCTAAATTTACTCAAATATAGATCCTACAACAAAAATACTCAACAAAATCCAAAAAAATCGAAGTTGATTTCAAATAAATTTATTAAAATTTGACACTTCCAACTAATTTTTTTTTCATAATCCAACAAAATTGAATTTATTTTCATCTAAATTTAGTCAAATATAGATCCTACAACCAAAATACTCAACAAAATAAAAAAAAATCGAAGTTGATTTCAAATGAATTTATTAAAATTTGACCAAAATCTTGTCAAAATCCAAGAAAATTGAAGTTATTTTCATCTAAATTTAGTCAAATATAGATCCTACAACCAAAATAGTCATCAAAATCCAAAAAATCGATGTTGATTTCAAATGATTTTATTAAAATTTGACCAAAATCTTGTCAAAATCCAAAAAATTGAATTTATTTTCATCTAAATTTAGTCAAATATACATCCTACAACCAAAATACTCATCAAAATCCAAAAAAATCGAAGTTGATTTCAAATAAATGTATTAAAATTTGACACTTCCAACTAATTTTTTTTTCATAATCCAACAAAATTGAATTTATTTTCATCTAAATTTAGTCAAATATAGATCCTACAACAAAAATACTCGACAAAATCCAAAAAAATCGAAGTTGATTTCAAATGAATTTATTAAAATTTTACAAAAATCTTGTCTACATCCAAGAAAATTGAAGTTATTTTCATCTAAATTTACTCAAATATAGATCCTACAACCAAAATACTCAACAAAATCCAAAAAAATCAAAGTTGATTTCAAATGATTTTATTAAAATTTGACAAAAATCTTGTCTACATACAAGAAAATTGAAGTTATTTTCATCTAAATTTAGTCAAATATAGATCCTACAACCAAAATACTCATCAAAATCCAAAAAAATCGAAGTTGATTTCAAATGAATTTATTAAAATTTTACAAAAATCTTGTCTACATCCAAGAAAATTGAAGTTATTTTCATCTAAATTTACTCAAATATAGATCCTACAACCAAAATAGTCATCAAAATCCAAAAAATCGAAGTTGATTTCAAATGATTTTATTAAAATTTGACCAAAATCTTGTCAAAATCCAAAAAATTGAAGTTATTTTCATCTAAATTTAGTCAAATATACATCCTACAACCAAAATACTCATCAAAATCCAAAAAAATCGAAGTTGATTTTATATGAAATTATTAAAATTTGACACTTCCAACTAAAATTTTTTCATAATCCATCGAAATTGAAGTTATTTTCATCTAAATTTACTCAAATATAGAACCTACAACCAAAATACTCGACAAAATCCAAAAAAATCGAAGTTGATTTCATATGAATTTATTAAAATTTGACACTTCCAACTAAAATTTTTTTTATAATCCAACAAAATTGAAGTTATTTTCATCTAAATTTAGTCAAATATAGATCCTACAACCAAAATACTCATCAAAATCCAAAAAAATCGAAGTTGATTTCAAATGAATTTATTAAAATTTGACAAAAATCTTGTCTACATACAAGAAAATTGAAGTTATTTTCATCTAAATTTAGTCAAATATAGATCCTACAACCAAAATACTCATCAAAATCCAAAAAAATCGAAGTTGATTTCAAATGAATTTATTAAAATTTGACCAAAATCTTGTCAAAATCAAAGAAAATTGAAGTTATTTTCATCTAAATTTAGTCAAATATAGATCCTACAACCAAAATACTCAACAAAATCCAAAAAAATCAAAGTTGATTTCAAATGATTTTATTAAAATTTGACAAAAATCTTGTCTACATACAAGAAAATTGAAGTTATTTTCATCTAAATTTACTCAAATATAGATCCTACAACAAAAATACTCGACAAAATCCAAAAAAATCGAAGTTGATTTCATATGAATTTATTAAAATTTGACACTTCCAACCAAAATTTTTTTTATAATCCAACAAAATTGAAGTTATTTTCATCTAAATTTAGTCAAATATAGATCCTACAACCAAAATACTCATCAAAATCCAAAAAAATCGAAGTTGATTTCAAATGAATTTATTAAAATTTGACCAAAATCTTGTCAAAATCCAAAAAATTGAATTTATTTTCATCTAAATTTAGTCAAATATACATCCTACAACCAAAATACTCATCAAAATCCAAAAAAATCGAAGTTGATTTCAAATAAATTTATTAAAATTTGACACTTCCATCTAAAATTTTTTTCATAATCCAACAAATTTGAAGTTATTTTCATCTAAATTTACTCAAATATAGATCCTACAACCAAAATACTCAACAAAATAAAAAAAAATCGAAGTTGATTTCAAATGAATTTATTAAAATTTGACCAAAATCTTGTCAAAATCCAAGAAAATTGAAGTTATTTTCATCTAAATTTAGTCAAATATAGATCCTACAACCAAAATAGTCATCAAAATCCAAAAAATCGATGTTGATTTCAAATGATTTTATTAAAATTTGACCAAAATCTTGTCAAAATCCAAAAAATTGAATTTATTTTCATCTAAATTTAGTCAAATATACATCCTACAACCAAAATACTCATCAAAATCCAAAAAAATCGAAATTGATTTCAAATAAATGTATTAAAATTTGACACTTCCAACTAATTTTTTTTTCATAATCCAACAAAATTGAATTTATTTTCATCTAAATTTAGTCAAATATAGATCCTACAACAAAAATGCTCGACAAAATCCAAAAAAATCGAAGTTGATTTAAAATGAATTTATTAAAATTTGACACTTCCAACTAAAATTTTTTTTATAATCCAACAAAATTGAAGTTATTTTCATCTAAATTTAGTCAAATATAGATCCTACAACCAAAATACTCATCAAAATCCAAAAAAATCGAAGTTGATTTCAAATGAATTTATTAAAATTTGACAAAAATCTTGTCTACATACAAGAAAATTGAAGTTATTTTCATCTAAGTTTAGTCAAATATAGATCCTACAACCAAAATACTCATCAAAATCCAAAAAAATCGAAGTTGATTTCAAATGAATTTATTAAAATTTTACAAAAATCTTGTCTACATCCAAGAAAATTGAAGTTATTTTCATCTAAATTTACTCAAATATAGATCCTACAACCAAAATACTCAACAAAATCCAAAAAAATCAAAGTTGATTTCAAATGATTTTATTAAAATTTGACAAAAATCTTGTCTACATACAAGAAAATTGAAGTTATTTTCATCTAAGTTTAGTCAAATATAGATCCTACAACCAAAATACTCATCAAAATCCAAAAAAATCGAAGTTGATTTCAAATGAATTTATTAAAATTTTACAAAAATCTTGTCTACATCCAAGAAAATTGAAGTTATTTTCATCTAAATTTACTCAAATATAGATCCTACAACCAAAATAGTCATCAAAATCCAAAAAATCGAAGTTGATTTCAAATGATTTTATTAAAATTTGACCAAAATCTTGTCAAAATCCAAAAAATTGAATTTATTTTCATCTAAATTTAGTCAAATATACATCCTACAACCAAAATACTCGACAAAATCCAAAAAAATCGAAGTTGATTTTATATGAATTTATTAAAATTTGACACTTCCAACTAAAATTTTTTCATAATCCAACGAAATTGAAGTTATTTTCATCTAAATTTACTCAAATATAGATCCTACAACAAAAATACTCGACAAAATCCAAAAAAATCGAAGTTGATTTCATATGAATTTATTAAAATTTGACACTTCCAACCAAAATTTTTTTTATAATCCAACAAAATTGAAGTTATTTTCATCTAAATTTAGTCAAATATAGATCCTACAACCAAAATACTCATCAAAATCCAAAAAAATCGAAGTTGATTTCAAATGAATTTATTAAAATTTGACAAAAATCTTGTCTACATACAAGAAAATTGAAGTTATTTTCATCTAAATTTAGTCAAATATAGATCCTACAACCAAAATACTCATCAAAATCCAAAAAAATCGAAGTTGATTTCAAATGAATTTATTAAAATTTGACCAAAATCTTGTCAAAATCAAAGAAAATTGAAGTTATTTTCATCTAAATTTAGTCAAATATAGATCCTACAACCAAAATACTCAACAAAATCCAAAAAAATCAAAGTTGATTTCAAATGATTTTATTAAAATTTGACAAAAATCTTGTCTACATACAAGAAAATTGAAGTTATTTTCATCTAAATTTAGTCAAATATAGATCCTACAACCAAAATACTCATCAAAATCCAAAAAAATCGAAGTTGATTTCAAATGAATTTATTAAAATTTTACAAAAATCTTGTCTACATCCAAGAAAATTGAAGTTATTTTCATCTAAATTTACTCAAATATAGATCCTACAACCAAAATACTCAACAAAATCCAAAAAAATCAAAGTTGATTTCAAATGATTTTATTAAAATTTGACAAAAATCTTGTCTACATACAAGAAAATTGAAGTTATTTTCATCTAAAATTAGTCAAATATAGATCCTACAACCAAAATACTCATCAAAATCCAAAAAAATCGAAGTTGATTTCAAATGAATTTATTAAAATTTTACAAAAATCTTGTCTACATCCAAGAAAATTGAAGTTATTTTCATCTAAATTTACTCAAATATAGATCCTACAACCAAAATAGTCATCAAAATCCAAAAAATCGAAGTTGATTTCAAATGATTTTATTAAAATTTGACCAAAATCTTGTCATAATCCAAAAAATTGAATTTATTTTCATCTAAATTTAGTCAAATATACATCCTACAACCAAAATACTCGACAAAATCCAAAAAAATCGAAGTTGATTTTATATGAATTTATTAAAATTTTACAAAAATCTTGTCTACATCCAAGAAAATTGAAGTTATTTTCATCTAAATTTACTCAAATATAGATCCTACAACCAAAATAGTCATCAAAATCCAAAAAATCGAAGTTGATTTCAAATGACTTTATTAAAATTTGACCAAAATCTTGTCAAAATCCAAAAAATTGAATTTATTTTCATCTAAATTTAGACCAATATACATCCTACAACCAAAATACTCGACAAAATCCAAAAAAATCGAAGTTGATTTTATATGAATTTATTAAAATTTGACACTTCCAACTAAAGTTTTTTCATAATCCAACGAAATTGAAGTTATTTTCATCTAAATTTACTCAAATATAGATCCTACAACAAAAATACTCGACAAAATCCAAAAAAATCGAAGTTGATTTCATATGAATTTATTAAAATTTGACACTTCCAACCAAAATTTTTTTTATAATCCAACAAAATTGAAGTTATTTTCATCTAAATTTAGTCAAATATAGATCCTACAACCAAAATACTCATCAAAATCCAAAAAAATCGAAGTTGATTTCAAATGAATTTATTAAAATTTGACCAAAATCTTGTCAAAATCCAAAAAATTGAATTTATTTTCATCTAAATTTAGTCAAATATACATCCTACAACCAAAATACTCATCAAAATCCAAAAAAATCGAAGTTGATTTCAAATAAATTTATTAAAATTTGACACTTCCATCTTAAATTTTTTTCATAATCCAACAAATTTGAAGTTATTTTCATCTAAATTTACTCAAATATAGATCCTACAACCAAAATACTCAACAAAATAAAAAAAAATCGAAGTTGATTTCAAATGAATTTATTAAAATTTGACCAAAATCTTGTCAAAATCCAAGAAAATTGAAGTTATTTTCATCTAAATTTAGTCAAATATAGATCCTACAACCAAAATAGTCATCAAAATCCAAAAAATCGATGTTGATTTCAAATGATTTTATTAAAATTTGACCAAAATCTTGTCAAAATCCAAAAAATTGAATTTATTTTCATCTAAATTTAGTCAAATATACATCCTACAACCAAAATACTCATCAAAATCCAAAAAAATCGAAGTTGATTTCAAATAAATGTATTAAAATTTGACACTTCCAACTAATTTTTTTTTCATAATCCAACAAAATTGAATTTATTTTCATCTAAATTTAGTC
This sequence comes from Andrena fulva, assembly GCA_946251845.1. NCBI lineage: Eukaryota > Metazoa > Arthropoda > Insecta > Hymenoptera > Andrenidae > Andrena > Andrena fulva. Next base: position 1,444,827 of record CAMITZ010000243.1, read on the forward strand.
AAATATAGATCCTACAACAAAAATGCTCGACAAAATCCAAAAAAATCGAAGTTGATTTAAAATGAATTTATTAAAATTTGACACTTCCAACTAAAATTTTTTTTATAATCCAACAAAATTGAAGTTATTTTCATCTAAATTTAGTCAAATATAGATCCTACAACCAAAATACTCATCAAAATCCAAAAAAATCGAAGTTGATTTCAAATGAATTTATTAAAATTTTACAAAAATCTTGTCTACATCCAAGAAAATTGAAGTTATTTTCATCTAAATTTACTCAAATATAGATCCTACAACCAAAATACTCAACAAAATCCAAAAAAATCAAAGTTGATTTCAAATGATTTTATTAAAATTTGACAAAAATCTTGTCTACATACAAGAAAATTGAAGTTATTTTCATCTAAGTTTAGTCAAATATAGATCCTACAACCAAAATACTCATCAAAATCCAAAAAAATCGAAGTTGATTTCAAATGAATTTATTAAAATTTTACAAAAATCTTGTCTACATCCAAGAAAATTGAAGTTATTTTCATCTAAATTTACTCAAATATAGATCCTACAACCAAAATAGTCATCAAAATCCAAAAAATCGAAGTTGATTTCAAATGATTTTATTAAAATTTGACCAAAATCTTGTCAAAATCCAAAAAATTGAATTTATTTTCATCTAAATTTAGTCAAATATACATCCTACAACCAAAATACTCGACAAAATCCAAAAAAATCGAAGTTGATTTTATATGAATTTATTAAAATTTGACACTTCCAACTAAAATTTTTTCATAATCCAACGAAATTGAAGTTATTTTCATCTAAATTTACTCAAATATAGATCCTACAACAAAAATACTCGACAAAATCCAAAAAAATCGAAGTTGATTTCATATGAATTTATTAAAATTTGACACTTCCAACCAAAATTTTTTTTATAATCCAACAAAATTGAAGTTATTTTCATCTAAATTTAGTCAAATATAGATCCTACAACCAAAATACTCATCAAAATCCAAAAAAATCGAAGTTGATTTCAAATGAATTTATTAAAATTTGACAAAAATCTTGTCTACATACAAGAAAATTGAAGTTATTTTCATCTAAATTTAGTCAAATATAGATCCTACAACCAAAATACTCATCAAAATCCAAAAAAATCGAAGTTGATTTCAAATGAATTTATTAAAATTTGACCAAAATCTTGTCAAAATCAAAGAAAATTGAAGTTATTTTCATCTAAATTTAGTCAAATATAGATCCTACAACCAAAATACTCAACAAAATCCAAAAAAATCAAAGTTGATTTCAAATGATTTTATTAAAATTTGACAAAAATCTTGTCTACATACAAGAAAATTGAAGTTATTTTCATCTAAATTTAGTCAAATATAGATCCTACAACCAAAATACTCATCAAAATCCAAAAAAATCGAAGTTGATTTCAAATGAATTTATTAAAATTTTACAAAAATCTTGTCTACATCCAAGAAAATTGAAGTTATTTTCATCTAAATTTACTCAAATATAGATCCTACAACCAAAATACTCAACAAAATCCAAAAAAATCAAAGTTGATTTCAAATGATTTTATTAAAATTTGACAAAAATCTTGTCTACATACAAGAAAATTGAAGTTATTTTCATCTAAAATTAGTCAAATATAGATCCTACAACCAAAATACTCATCAAAATCCAAAAAAATCGAAGTTGATTTCAAATGAATTTATTAAAATTTTACAAAAATCTTGTCTACATCCAAGAAAATTGAAGTTATTTTCATCTAAATTTACTCAAATATAGATCCTACAACCAAAATAGTCATCAAAATCCAAAAAATCGAAGTTGATTTCAAATGATTTTATTAAAATTTGACCAAAATCTTGTCATAATCCAAAAAATTGAATTTATTTTCATCTAAATTTAGTCAAATATACATCCTACAACCAAAATACTCGACAAAATCCAAAAAAATCGAAGTTGATTTTATATGAATTTATTAAAATTTTACAAAAATCTTGTCTACATCCAAGAAAATTGAAGTTATTTTCATCTAAATTTACTCAAATATAGATCCTACAACCAAAATAGTCATCAAAATCCAAAAAATCGAAGTTGATTTCAAATGACTTTATTAAAATTTGACCAAAATCTTGTCAAAATCCAAAAAATTGAATTTATTTTCATCTAAATTTAGACCAATATACATCCTACAACCAAAATACTCGACAAAATCCAAAAAAATCGAAGTTGATTTTATATGAATTTATTAAAATTTGACACTTCCAACTAAAGTTTTTTCATAATCCAACGAAATTGAAGTTATTTTCATCTAAATTTACTCAAATATAGATCCTACAACAAAAATACTCGACAAAATCCAAAAAAATCGAAGTTGATTTCATATGAATTTATTAAAATTTGACACTTCCAACCAAAATTTTTTTTATAATCCAACAAAATTGAATTTATTTTCATCTAAATTTAGTCAAATATACATCCTACAACCAAAATACTCATCAAAATCCAAAAAAATCGAAGTTGATTTCAAATAAATTTATTAAAATTTGACACTTCCATCTTAAATTTTTTTCATAATCCAACAAATTTGAAGTTATTTTCATCTAAATTTACTCAAATATAGATCCTACAACCAAAATACTCAACAAAATAAAAAAAAATCGAAGTTGATTTCAAATGAATTTATTAAAATTTGACCAAAATCTTGTCAAAATCCAAGAAAATTGAAGTTATTTTCATCTAAATTTAGTCAAATATAGATCCTACACCCAAAATAGTCATCAAAATCCAAAAAATCGATGTTGATTTCAAATGATTTTATTAAAATTTGACCAAAATCTTGTCAAAATCCAAAAAATTGAATTTATTTTCATCTAAATTTAGTCAAATATACATCCTACAACCAAAATACTCATCAAAATCCAAAAAAATCGAAGTTGATTTCAAATAAATGTATTAAAATTTGACACTTCCAACTAATTTTTTTTTCATAATCCAACAAAATTGAATTTATTTTCATCTAAATTTAGTCAAATATAGATCCTACAACAAAAATGCTCGACAAAATCCAAAAAAATCGAAGTTGATTTAAAATGAATTTATTAAAATTTGACACTTCCAACTAAAATTTTTTTTATAATCCAACAAAATTGAAGTTATTTTCATCTAAATTTAGTCAAATATAGATCCTACAACCAAAATACTCATCAAAATCCAAAAAAATCGAAGTTGATTTCAAATGAATTTATTAAAATTTTACAAAAATCTTGTCTACATCCAAGAAAATTGAAGTTATTTTCATCTAAATTTACTCAAATATAGATCCTACAACCAAAATACTCAACAAAATCCAAAAAAATCAAAGTTGATTTCAAATGATTTTATTAAAATTTGACAAAAATCTTGTCTACATACAAGAAAATTGAAGTTATTTTCATCTAAGTTTAGTCAAATATAGATCCTACAACCAAAATACTCATCAAAATCCAAAAAAATCGAAGTTGATTTCAAATGAATTTATTAAAATTTTACAAAAATCTTGTCTACATCCAAGAAAATTGAAGTTATTTTCATCTAAATTTACTCAAATATAGATCCTACAACCAAAATAGTCATCAAAATCCAAAAAATCGAAGTTGATTTCAAATGATTTTATTAAAATTTGACCAAAATCTTGTCAAAATCCAAAAAATTGAATTTATTTTCATCTAAATTTAGTCAAATATACATCCTACAACCAAAATACTCGACAAAATCCAAAAAAATCGAAGTTGATTTTATATGAATTTATTAAAATTTGACACTTCCAACTAAAATTTTTTCATAATCCAACGAAATTGAAGTTATTTTCATCTAAATTTACTCAAATATAGATCCTACAACAAAAATACTCGACAAAATCCAAAAAAATCGAAGTTGATTTCATATGAATTTATTAAAATTTGACACTTCCAACCAAAATTTTTTTTATAATCCAACAAAATTGAAGTTATTTTCATCTAAATTTAGTCAAATATAGATCCTACAACCAAAATACTCATCAAAATCCAAAAAAATCGAAGTTGATTTCAAATGAATTTATTAAAATTTGACAAAAATCTTGTCTACATACAAGAAAATTGAAGTTATTTTCATCTAAATTTAGTCAAATATAGATCCTACAACCAAAATACTCATCAAAATCCAAAAAAATCGAAGTTGATTTCAAATGAATTTATTAAAATTTGACCAAAATCTTGTCAAAATCAAAGAAAATTGAAGTTATTTTCATCTAAATTTAGTCAAATATAGATCCTACAACCAAAATACTCAACAAAATCCAAAAAAATCAAAGTTGATTTCAAATGATTTTATTAAAATTTGACAAAAATCTTGTCTACATACAAGAAAATTGAAGTTATTTTCATCTAAATTTAGTCAAATATAGATCCTACAACCAAAATACTCATCAAAATCCAAAAAAATCGAAGTTGATTTCAAATGAATTTATTAAAATTTTACAAAAATCTTGTCTACATCCAAGAAAATTGAAGTTATTTTCATCTAAATTTACTCAAATATAGATCCTACAACCAAAATACTCAACAAAATCCAAAAAAATCAAAGTTGATTTCAAATGATTTTATTAAAATTTGACAAAAATCTTGTCTACATACAAGAAAATTGAAGTTATTTTCATCTAAAATTAGTCAAATATAGATCCTACAACCAAAATACTCATCAAAATCCAAAAAAATCGAAGTTGATTTCAAATGAATTTATTAAAATTTTACAAAAATCTTGTCTACATCCAAGAAAATTGAAGTTATTTTCATCTAAATTTACTCAAATATAGATCCTACAACCAAAATAGTCATCAAAATCCAAAAAATCGAAGTTGATTTCAAATGATTTTATTAAAATTTGACCAAAATCTTGTCATAATCCAAAAAATTGAATTTATTTTCATCTAAATTTAGTCAAATATACATCCTACAACCAAAATACTCGACAAAATCCAAAAAAATCGAAGTTGATTTTATATGAATTTATTAAAATTTGGCACTTCCAACTAAAATTTTTTCATAATCCAACGAAATTGAAGTTATTTTCATCTAAATTTACTCAAATATAGATCCTACAACAAAAATACTCGACAAAATCCAAAAAAATCGAAGTTGATTTCATATGAATTTATTAAAATTTGACACTTCCAACCAAAATTTTTTTTATAATCCAACAAAATTGAAGTTATTTTCATCTAAATTTAGTCAAATATAGATCCTACAACCAAAATACTCATCAAAATCCAAAAAAATCGAAGTTGATTTCAAATGAATTTATTAAAATTTGACAAAAATCTTGTCTACATCCAAGAAAATTGAAGTTATTTTCATCTAAATTTACTCAAATATAGATCCTACAACCAAAATAGTCATCAAAATCCAAAAAATCGAAGTTGATTTCAAATGATTTTATTAAAATTTGACCAAAATCTTGTCAAAATCCAAAAAATTGAATTTATTTTCATCTAAATTTAGTCAAATATACATCCTACAACCAAAATACTCATCAAAATCCAAAAAAATCGAAGTTGATTTCAAATAAAGTTATTAAAATTTGACACTTCCAACTAAAATTTTTTTCATAATCCAACAAATTTGAAGTTATTTTCATCTAAATTTACTCAAATATAGATCCTACAACCAAAATACTCAACAAAATAAAAAAAAATCGAAGTTGATTTCAAATGAATTTATTAAAATTTGAACAAAATCTTGTCAAAATCCAAGAAAATTGAAGTTATCTTCATCTAAATTTAGTCAAATATAGATCCTACAACCAAAATAGTCATCAAAATCCAAAAAATCGAAGTTGATTTCAAATGATTTTATTAAAATTTGACCAAAATCTTGTCTACATACAAGAAAATTGAAGTTATTTTCATCTAAATTTACTCAAATATAGATCCTACAACAAAAATACTCAACAAAATCCAAAAAAATCGAAGTTGATTTCAAATAAATTTATTAAAATTTGACACTTCCAACTAATTTTTTTTTCATAATCCAACAAAATTGAATTTATTTTCATCTAAATTTAGTCAAATATAGATCCTACAACCAAAATACTCAACAAAATAAAAAAAAATCGAAGTTGATTTCAAATAAATTTATTAAAATTTGACACTTCCAACTAAAATTTTTTTCATAATCCAACAAAATTGAAGTTATTTTCATCTAAATTTAGTCAAATATAGATCCTACAACCAAATTACTCATCAAAATCCAAAAAAATCGAAGTTGATTTCAAATGAATTTATTAAAATTTTACAAAAATCTTGTCTACATCCAAGAAAATTGAAGTTATTTTCATCTAAATTTACTCAAATATAGATCCTACAACCAAAATACTCAACAAAATCCAAAAAAAATCAAAGTTGATTTCAAATGATTTTATTAAAATTTGACAAAAATCTTGTCTACATACAAGAAAATTGAAGTTATTTTCATCTAAATTTAGTCAAATATAGATCCTACAACCAAAATACTCATCAAAATCCAAAAAAATCGAAGTTGATTTCAAATGAATTTATTAAAATTTTACAAAAATCTTGTCTACATCCAAGAAAATTGAAGTTATTTTCATCTAAATTTACTCAAATATAGATCCTACAACCAAAATAGTCATCAAAATCCAAAAAATCGAAGTTGATTTCAAATGATTTTATTAAAATTTGACCAAAATCTTGTCAAAATCCAAAAAATTGAATTTATTTTCATCTAAATTTAGTCAAATATACATCCTACAACCAAAATACTCGACAAAATCCAAAAAAATCGAAGTTGATTTTATATGAATTTATTAAAATTTGACACTTCCAACTAAAATTTTTTCATAATCCAACGAAATTGAAGTTATTTTCATCTAAATTTACTCAAATATAGATCCTACAACAAAAATACTCGACAAAATCCAAAAAAATCGAAGTTGATTTCATATGAATTTATTAAAATTTGACACTTCCAACCAAAATTTTTTTTATAATCCAACAAAATTTAAGTTATTTTCATCTAAATTTACTCAAATATAGATCCTACAACAAAAATACTCGACAAAATCCAAAAAAATCGAAGTTGATTTCATATGAATTTATTAAAATTTGACACTTCCAACTAAAATTTTTTTTATAATCCAACAAAATTGAAGTTATTTTCATCTAAATTTAGTCAAATATAGATCCTACAACCAAAATAGTCATCAAAATCCAAAAAATCGAAGTTGATTTCAAACGATTTTATTAAAATTTGACCAAAATCTTGTCAAAATCCAAAAAATTGAATTTATTTTCATCTAAATTTAGTCAAATATACATCCTACAACCAAAATACTCATCAAAATCCAAAAAATCGAAGTTGATTTCAAATAAATTTATTAAAATTTCACACTTCCAACTAAAATTTTTTTCATAATCCAACAAATTTGAAGTTATTTTCATCTAAATTTACTCAAATATAGATCCTACAACCAAAATACTCAACAAAATAAAAAAAAATCGAAGTTGATTTCAAATGAATTTATTAAAATTTGACCAAAATCTTGTCAAAATCCAAGAAAATTGAAGTTATCTTCATCTAAATTTAGTCAAATATAGATCCTACAACCAAAATAGTCATCAAAATCCAAAAAATCGAAGTTGATTTCAAATGATTTTATTAAAATTTGACCAAAATCTTGTCAAAATCCAAAAAATTGAATTTATTTTCATCTAAATTTAGTCAAATATACATCCTACAACCAAAATACTCATCAAAATCCAAAAAAATCGAAGTTGATTTCAAATAAATGTATTAAAATTTGACACTTCCAACTAATTTTTTTTTCATAATCCAACAAAATTGAATTTATTTTCATCTAAATTTAGTCAAATATAGATCCTACAACCAAAATACTCAACAAAATAAAAAAAAAATCGAAATTGATTTCAAATGAATTTATTAAAATTTGACCAAAATCTTGTCAAAATCCAAGAAAATTGAAGTTATTTTCATCTAAATTTAGTCAAATATAGATCCTACAACCAAAATACTCGACAAAATCCAAAAAAATCGAAGTTGATTTTATTTATTTATTTATTTATTTATTTATTTATTTATAAACGGACCGAAGCCCTCTTTACATAAATATTTAGACGTGAAGAAAAAGATCTTAACCTAATATTACAAAAGAAAGACATGCCCAAAAAAGAATAAAACTCATGGTACATAAGATATGACATTATCCGATAATGATACGTAACTGTCTTTTAAAAGTGTGCACAGACCCATTGAAGAAATCAATACTGTTATACAGAGTACTAGAGTCAGCAATAATTCGATTTATTGGATTAATTAGTCCATATGTAGATCTGGATTTAAGTGGTTGAAATCCTGCTCTAGATCTCAATACGCGTTCAGGTGCATAGAAATTGATTTGCATAAGAAGAGCGGGACAATCAATATGGTTATTGATTAAATTAAAAATAAATAAATGGTCAGATATTTTTCTACGTGCAGCTAATGTTTATATGAATTTATTAAAATTTGACACTTCCAACTAAAATTTTTTCATAATCCAACGAAATTGAAGTTATTTTCATCTAAATTTACTCAAATATAGAACCTACAACAAAAATACTCAACAAAATCCAAAAAAATCGAAGTTGATTTCAAATGATTTTATTAAAATTTGACAAAAATCTTGTCTACATACAAGAAAATTGAAGTTATTTTCATCTAAATTTACTCAAATATAGATCCTACAACAAAAATACTCAACAAAATCCAAAAAAATCGAAGTTGATTTCAAATAAATTTATTAAAATTTGACACTTCCAACTAATTTTTTTTTCATAATCCAACAAAATTGAATTTATTTTCATCTAAATTTAGTCAAATATAGATCCTACAACCAAAATACTCAACAAAATAAAAAAAAATCGAAGTTGATTTCAAATGAATTTATTAAAATTTGACAAAAATCTTGTCTACATACAAGAAAATTGAAGTTATTTTCATCTAAATTTAGTCAAATATAGATCCTACAACCAAAATACTCATCAAAATCCAAAAAAATCGAAGTTGATTTCAAATGAATTTATTAAAATTTTACAAAAATCTTGTCTACATCCAAGAAAATTGAAGTTATTTTCATCTAAATTTACTCAAATATAGATCCTACAACCAAAATACTCAACAAAATCCAAAAAAATCAAAGTTGATTTCAAATGATTTTATTAAAATTTGACAAAAATCTTGTCTACATACAAGAAAATTGAAGTTATTTTCATCTAAAATTAGTCAAATATAGATCCTACAACCAAAATACTCATCAAAATCCAAAAAAATCGAAGTTGATTTCAAATGAATTTATTAAAATTTTACAAAAATCTTGTCTACATCCAAGAAAATTGAAGTTATTTTCATCTAAATTTACTCAAATATAGATCCTACAACCAAAATAGTCATCAAAATCCAAAAAATCGAAGTTGATTTCAAATGATTTTATTAAAATTTGACCAAAATCTTGTCATAATCCAAAAAATTGAATTTATTTTCATCTAAATTTAGTCAAATATACATCCTACAACCAAAATACTCGACAAAATCCAAAAAAATCGAAGTTGATTTTATATGAATTTATTAAAATTTGGCACTTCCAACTAAAATTTTTTCATAATCCAACGAAATTGAAGTTATTTTCATCTAAATTTACTCAAATATAGATCCTACAACAAAAATACTCGACAAAATCCAAAAAAATCGAAGTTGATTTCATATGAATTTATTAAAATTTGACACTTCCAACCAAAATTTTTTTTATAATCCAACAAAATTGAAGTTATTTTCATCTAAATTTAGTCAAATATAGATCCTACAACCAAAATACTCATCAAAATCCAAAAAAATCGAAGTTGATTTCAAATGAATTTATTAAAATTTGACAAAAATCTTGTCTACATCCAAGAAAATTGAAGTTATTTTCATCTAAATTTACTCAAATATAGATCCTACAACCAAAATAGTCATCAAAATCCAAAAAATCGAAGTTGATTTCAAATGATTTTATTAAAATTTGACCAAAATCTTGTCAAAATCCAAAAAATTGAATTTATTTTCATCTAAATTTAGTCAAATATACATCCTACAACCAAAATACTCATCAAAATCCAAAAAAATCGAAGTTGATTTCAAATAAAGTTATTAAAATTTGACACTTCCAACTAAAATTTTTTTCATAATCCAACAAATTTGAAGTTATTTTCATCTAAATTTACTCAAATATAGATCCTACAACCAAAATACTCAACAAAATAAAAAAAAATCGAAGTTGATTTCAAATGAATTTATTAAAATTTGACCAAAATCTTGTCAAAATCCAAGAAAATTGAAGTTATCTTCATCTAAATTTAGTCAAATATAGATCCTACAACCAAAATAGTCATCAAAATCCAAAAAATCGAAGTTGATTTCAAATGATTTTATTAAAATTTGACCAAAATCTTGTCTACATACAAGAAAATTGAAGTTATTTTCATCTAAATTTACTCAAATATAGATCCTACAACAAAAATACTCAACAAAATCCAAAAAAATCGAAGTTGATTTCAAATAAATTTATTAAAATTTGACACTTCCAACTAATTTTTTTTTCATAATCCAACAAAATTGAATTTATTTTCATCTAAATTTAGTCAAATATAGATCCTACAACCAAAATACTCAACAAAATAAAAAAAAATCGAAGTTGATTTCAAATAAATTTATTAAAATTTGACACTTCCAACTAAAATTTTTTTCATAATCCAACAAAATTGAAGTTATTTTCATCTAAATTTAGTCAAATATAGATCCTACAACCAAATTACTCATCAAAATCCAAAAAAATCGAAGTTGATTTCAAATGAATTTATTAAAATTTTACAAAAATCTTGTCTACATCCAAGAAAATTGAAGTTATTTTCATCTAAATTTACTCAAATATAGATCCTACAACCAAAATACTCAACAAAATCCAAAAAAAATCAAAGTTGATTTCAAATGATTTTATTAAAATTTGACAAAAATCTTGTCTACATACAAGAAAATTGAAGTTATTTTCATCTAAATTTAGTCAAATATAGATCCTACAACCAAAATACTCATCAAAATCCAAAAAAATCGAAGTTGATTTCAAATGAATTTATTAAAATTTTACAAAAATCTTGTCTACATCCAAGAAAATTGAAGTTATTTTCATCTAAATTTACTCAAATATAGATCCTACAACCAAAATAGTCATCAAAATCCAAAAAATCGAAGTTGATTTCAAATGATTTTATTAAAATTTGACCAAAATCTTGTCAAAATCCAAAAAATTGAATTTATTTTCATCTAAATTTAGTCAAATATACATCCTACAACCAAAATACTCGACAAAATCCAAAAAAATCGAAGTTGATTTTATATGAATTTATTAAAATTTGACACTTCCAACTAAAATTTTTTCATAATCCAACGAAATTGAAGTTATTTTCATCTAAATTTACTCAAATATAGATCCTACAACAAAAATACTCGACAAAATCCAAAAAAATCGAAGTTGATTTCATATGAATTTATTAAAATTTGACACTTCCAACCAAAATTTTTTTTATAATCCAACAAAATTTAAGTTATTTTCATCTAAATTTACTCAAATATAGATCCTACAACAAAAATACTCGACAAAATCCAAAAAAATCGAAGTTGATTTCATATGAATTTATTAAAATTTGACACTTCCAACTAAAATTTTTTTTATAATCCAACAAAATTGAAGTTATTTTCATCTAAATTTAGTCAAATATAGATCCTACAACCAAAATAGTCATCAAAATCCAAAAAATCGAAGTTGATTTCAAACGATTTTATTAAAATTTGACCAAAATCTTGTCAAAATCCAAAAAATTGAATTTATTTTCATCTAAATTTAGTCAAATATACATCCTACAACCAAAATACTCATCAAAATCCAAAAAATCGAAGTTGATTTCAAATAAATTTATTAAAATTTCACACTTCCAACTAAAATTTTTTTCATAATCCAACAAATTTGAAGTTATTTTCATCTAAATTTACTCAAATATAGATCCTACAACCAAAATACTCAACAAAATAAAAAAAAATCGAAGTTGATTTCAAATGAATTTATTAAAATTTGACCAAAATCTTGTCAAAATCCAAGAAAATTGAAGTTATCTTCATCTAAATTTAGTCAAATATAGATCCTACAACCAAAATAGTCATCAAAATCCAAAAAATCGAAGTTGATTTCAAATGATTTTATTAAAATTTGACCAAAATCTTGTCAAAATCCAAAAAATTGAATTTATTTTCATCTAAATTTAGTCAAATATACATCCTACAACCAAAATACTCATCAAAATCCAAAAAAATCGAAGTTGATTTCAAATAAATGTATTAAAATTTGACACTTCCAACTAATTTTTTTTTCATAATCCAACAAAATTGAATTTATTTTCATCTAAATTTAGTCAAATATAGATCCTACAACCAAAATACTCAACAAAATAAAAAAAAAATCGAAATTGATTTCAAATGAATTTATTAAAATTTGACCAAAATCTTGTCAAAATCCAAGAAAATTGAAGTTATTTTCATCTAAATTTAGTCAAATATAGATCCTACAACCAAAATACTCGACAAAATCCAAAAAAATCGAAGTTGATTTTATTTATTTATTTATTTATTTATTTATTTATTTATAAACGGACCGAAGCCCTCTTTACATAAATATTTAGACGTGAAGAAAAAGATCTTAACCTAATATTACAAAAGAAAGACATGCCCAAAAAAGAATAAAACTCATGGTACATAAGATATGACATTATCCGATAATGATACGTAACTGTCTTTTAAAAGTGTGCACAGACCCATTGAAGAAATCAATACTGTTATACAGAGTACTAGAGTCAGCAATAATTCGATTTATTGGATTAATTAGTCCATATGTAGATCTGGATTTAAGTGGTTGAAATCCTGCTCTAGATCTCAATACGCGTTCAGGTGCATAGAAATTGATTTGCATAAGAAGAGCGGGACAATCAATATGGTTATTGATTAAATTAAAAATAAATAAATGGTCAGATATTTTTCTACGTGCAGCTAATGTTTATATGAATTTATTAAAATTTGACACTTCCAACTAAAATTTTTTCATAATCCAACGAAATTGAAGTTATTTTCATCTAAATTTACTCAAATATAGAACCTACAACAAAAATACTCAACAAAATCCAAAAAAATCGAAGTTGATTTCAAATGATTTTATTAAAATTTGACAAAAATCTTGTCTACATACAAGAAAATTGAAGTTATTTTCATCTAAATTTACTCAAATATAGATCCTACAACAAAAATACTCAACAAAATCCAAAAAAATCGAAGTTGATTTCAAATAAATTTATTAAAATTTGACACTTCCAACTAATTTTTTTTTCATAATCCAACAAAATTGAATTTATTTTCATCTAAATTTAGTCAAATATAGATCCTACAACCAAAATACTCAACAAAATAAAAAAAAATCGAAGTTGATTTCAAATGAATTTATTAAAATTTGACCAAAATCTTGTCAAAATCCAAGAAAATTGAAGTTATTTTCATCTAAATTTAGTCAAATATAGATCCTACAACCAAAATAGTCATCAAAATCCAAAAAATCGATGTTGATTTCAAATGATTTTATTAAAATTTGACCAAAATCTTGTCAAAATCCAAAAAATTGAATTTATTTTCATCTAAATTTAGTCAAATATACATCCTACAACCAAAATACTCATCAAAATCCAAAAAAATCGAAGTTGATTTCAAATAAATGTATTAAAATTTGACACTTCCAACTAATTTTTTTTTCATAATCCAACAAAATTGAATTTATTTTCATCTAAATTTAGTCAAATATAGATCCTACAACAAAAATACTCGACAAAATCCAAAAAAATCGAAGTTGATTTCATATGAATTTATTAAAATTTGACACTTCCAACTAAAATTTTTTTTATAATCCAACAAAATTGAAGTTATTTTCATCTAAATTTAGTCAAATATAGATCCTACAACCAAAATACTCATCAAAATCCAAAAAAATCGAAGTTGATTTCAAATGAATTTATTAAAATTTTACAAAAATCTTGTCTACATCCAAGAAAATTGAAGTTATTTTCATCTAAATTTACTCAAATATAGATCCTACAACCAAAATACTCAACAAAATCCAAAAAAATCAAAGTTGATTTCAAATGATTTTATTAAAATTTGACAAAAATCTTGTCTACATACAAGAAAATTGAAGTTATTTTCATCTAAATTTAGTCAAATATAGATCCTACAACCAAAATACTCATCAAAATCCAAAAAAATCGAAGTTGATTTCAAATGAATTTATTAAAATTTTACAAAAATCTTGTCTACATCCAAGAAAATTGAAGTTATTTTCATCTAAATTTACTCAAATATAGATCCTACAACCAAAATAGTCATCAAAATCCAAAAAATCGAAGTTGATTTCAAATGATTTTATTAAAATTTGACCAAAATCTTGTCAAAATCCAAAAAATTGAAGTTATTTTCATCTAAATTTAGTCAAATATACATCCTACAACCAAAATACTCATCAAAATCCAAAAAAATCGAAGTTGATTTTATATGAAATTATTAAAATTTGACACTTCCAACTAAAATTTTTTCATAATCCAACGAAATTGAAGTTATTTTCATCTAAATTTACTCAAATATAGAACCTACAACCAAAATACTCGACAAAATCCAAAAAAATCGAAGTTGATTTCATATGAATTTATTAAAATTTGACACTTCCAACTAAAATTTTTTTTATAATCCAACAAAATTGAAGTTATTTTCATCTAAATTTAGTCAAATATAGATCCTACAACCAAAATACTCATCAAAATCCAAAAAAATCGAAGTTGATTTCAAATGAATTTATTAAAATTTGACAAAAATCTTGTCTACATACAAGAAAATTGAAGTTATTTTCATCTAAATTTAGTCAAATATAGATCCTACAACCAAAATACTCATCAAAATCCAAAAAAATCGAAGTTGATTTCAAATGAATTTATTAAAATTTGACCAAAATCTTGTCAAAATCAAAGAAAATTGAAGTTATTTTCATCTAAATTTAGTCAAATATAGATCCTACAACCAAAATACTCAACAAAATCCAAAAAAATCAAAGTTGATTTCAAATGATTTTATTAAAATTTGACAAAAATCTTGTCTACATACAAGAAAATTGAAGTTATTTTCATCTAAATTTAGTCAAATATAGATCCTACAACCAAAGTACTCATCAAAATCCAAAAAAATCGAAGTTGATTTCAAATGAATTTATTAAAATTTGACAAAAATCTTGTCTACATACAAGAAAATTGAAGTTATTTTCATCTAAATTTAGTCAAATATAGATCCTACAACCAAAATACTCATCAAAATCCAAAAAAATCGAAGTTGATTTCAAATGAATTTATTAAAATTTGACAAAAATCTTGTCAAAATCAAAGAAAATTGAAGTTATTTTCATCTAAATTTAGTCAAATATAGATCCTACAACCAAAATAGTCATCAAAATCCAAAAAATCGATGTTGATTTCAAATGATTTTATTAAAATTTGACCAAAATCTTGTCAAAATCCAAAAAATTGAATTTATTTTCATCTAAATTTAGTCAAATATACATCCTACAACCAAAATACTCATCAAAATCCAAAAAAATCGAAGTTGATTTCAAATAAATGTATTAAAATTTGACACTTCCAACTAATTTTTTTTTCATAATCCAACAAAATTGAATTTATTTTCATCTAAATTTAGTCAAATATAGATCCTACAACAAAAATACTCGACAAAATCCAAAAAAATCGAAGTTGATTTCATATGAATTTATTAAAATTTGACACTTCCAACTAAAATTTTTTTTATAATCCAACAAAATTGAAGTTATTTTCATCTAAATTTAGTCAAATATAGATCCTACAACCAAAATACTCATCAAAATCCAAAAAAATCGAAGTTGATTTCAAATGAATTTATTAAAATTTTACAAAAATCTTGTCTACATCCAAGAAAATTGAAGTTATTTTCATCTAAATTTACTCAAATATAGATCCTACAACCAAAATACTCAACAAAATCCAAAAAAATCAAAGTTGATTTCAAATGATTTTATTAAAATTTGACAAAAATCTTGTCTACATACAAGAAAATTGAAGTTATTTTCATCTAAATTTAGTCAAATATAGATCCTACAACCAAAATACTCATCAAAATCCAAAAAAATCGAAGTTGATTTCAAATGAATTTATTAAAATTTTACAAAAATCTTGTCTACATCCAAGAAAATTGAAGTTATTTTCATCTAAATTTACTCAAATATAGATCCTACAACCAAAATAGTCATCAAAATCCAAAAAATCGAAGTTGATTTCAAATGATTTTATTAAAATTTGACCAAAATCTTGTCAAAATCCAAAAAATTGAAGTTATTTTCATCTAAATTTAGTCAAATATACATCCTACAACCAAAATACTCATCAAAATCCAAAAAAATCGAAGTTGATTTTATATGAAATTATTAAAATTTGACACTTCCAACTAAAATTTTTTCATAATCCAACGAAATTGAAGTTATTTTCATCTAAATTTACTCAAATATAGAACCTACAACCAAAATACTCGACAAAATCCAAAAAAATCGAAGTTGATTTCATATGAATTTATTAAAATTTGACACTTCCAACTAAAATTTTTTTTATAATCCAACAAAATTGAAGTTATTTTCATCTAAATTTAGTAAAATATAGATCCTACAACCAAAATACTCATCAAAATCCAAAAAAATCGAAGTTGATTTCAAATGAATTTATTAAAATTTGACAAAAATCTTGTCTACATACAAGAAAATTGAAGTTATTTTCATCTAAATTTAGTCAAATATAGATCCTACAACCAAAATACTCATCAAAATCCAAAAAAATCGAAGTTGATTTCAAATGAATTTATTAAAATTTGACCAAAATCTTGTCAAAATCAAAGAAAATTGAAGTTATTTTCATCTAAATTTAGTCAAATATAGATCCTACAACCAAAATACTCAACAAAATCCAAAAAAATCAAAGTTGATTTCAAATGATTTTATTAAAATTTGACAAAAATCTTGTCTACATACAAGAAAATTGAAGTTATTTTCATCTAAATTTAGTCAAATATAGATCCTACAACCAAAGTACTCATCAAAATCCAAAAAAATCGAAGTTGATTTCAAATGAATTTATTAAAATTTTACAAAAATCTTGTCTACATCCAAGAAAATTGAAGTTATTTTCATCTAAATTTACTCAAATATAGATCCAACAACCAAAATACTCAACAAAATCCAAAAAAATCAAAGTTGATTTCAAATGATTTTATTAAAATTTGACAAAAATCTTGTCTACATACAAGAAAATTGAAGTTATTTTCATCTAAATTTAGTCAAATATAGATCCTACAACCAAAATACTCATCAAAATCCAAAAAAATCGAAGTTGATTTCAAATGAATTTATTAAAATTTTACAAAATTCTTGTCTACATCCAAGAAAATTGAAGTTATTTTCATCTAAATTTACTCAAATATAGATCCTACAACCAAAATAGTCATCAAAATCCAAAAAATCGAAGTTGATTTCAAATGATTTTATTAAAATTTGAACAAAATCTTGTAAAAATCCAAAAAATTGAATTTATTTTCATCTAAATTTAGTCAAATATACATCCTACAACCAAAATACTCGACAAAATCCAAAAAAATCGAAGTTGATTTTATATGAATTTATTAAAATTTGACACTTCCAACTAAAATTTTTTCATAATCCAACGAAATTGAAGTTATTTTCATCTAAATTTACTCAAATATAGATCCTACAACAAAAATACTCGACAAAATCCAAAAAAATCGAAGTTGATTTCATATGAATTTATTAAAATTTGACACTTCCAACCAAAATTTTTTTTATAATCCAACAAAATTGAAGTTATTTTCATCTAAATTTAGTCAAATATAGATCCTACAACCAAAATACTCATCAAAATCCAAAAAAATCGAAGTTGATTTCAAATGAATTTATTAAAATTTGACAAAAATCTTGTCTACATCCAAGAAAATTGAAGTTATTTTCATCTAAATTTACTCAAATATAGATCCTACAACCAAAATAGTCATCAAAATCCAAAAAATCGAAGTTGATTTCAAATGATTTTATTAAAATTTGACCAAAATCTTGTCAAAATCCAAAAAATTGAATTTATTTTCATCTAAATTTAGTCAAATATACATCCTACAACCAAAATACTCATCAAAATCCAAAAAAATCGAAGTTGATTTCAAATAAATTTATTAAAATTTGACACTTCCAACTAAAATTTTTTTCATAATCCAACAAATTTGAAGTTATTTTCATCTAAATTTACTCAAATATAGATCCTACAACCAAAATACTCAACAAAATAAAAAAAAATCGAAGTTGATTTCAAATGAATTTATTAAAATTTGACCAAAATCTTGTCAAAATCCCAGAAAATTGAAGTTATTTTCATCTAAATTTAGTCAAATATAGATCCTACAACCAAAATAGTCATCAAAATCCAAAAAATCGAAGTTGATTTCAAATGATTTTATTAAAATTTGACCAAAATCTTGTCAAAATCCAAAAAATTGAATTTATTTTCATCTAAATTTAGTCAAATATACATCCTACAACCAAAATACTCATCAAAATCCAAAAAAATCGAAGTTGATTTCAAATAAATGTATTAAAATTTGACACTTCCAACAAATTTTTTTTTCATAATCCAACAAAATTGAATTTATTTTCATCTAAATTTAGTCAAATATAGATCCTACAACAAAAATACTCGACAAAATCCAAAAAAATCGAAGTTGATTTCATATGAATTTATTAAAATTTGACACTTCCAACTAAAATTTTTTTTATAATCCAACAAAATTGAAGTTATTTTCATCTAAATTTAGTCAAATATAGATCCTACAACCAAATTACTCATCAAAATCCAAAAAAATCGAAGTTGATTTCAAATGAATTTATTAAAATTTTACAAAAATCTTGTCTACATCCAAGAAAATTGAAGTTATTTTCATCTAAATTTACTCAAATATAGATCCTACAACCAAAATACTCAACAAAATCCAAAAAAATCAAAGTTGATTTCAAATGATTTTATTAAAATTTGACAAAAATCTTGTCTACATACAAGAAAATTGAAGTTATTTTCATCTAAATTTAGTCAAATATAGATCCTACAACCAAAATACTCATCAAAATCCAAAAAAATCGAAGTTGATTTCAAATGAATTTATTAAAATTTTACAAAAATCTTGTCTACATCCAAGAAAATTGAAGTTATTTTCATCTAAATTTACTCAAATATAGATCCTACAACCAAAATAGTCATCAAAATCCAAAAAATCGAAGTTGATTTCAAATGATTTTATTAAAATTTGACCAAAATCTTGTCAAAATCCAAAAAATTGAATTTATTTTCATCTAAATTTAGTCAAATATACATCCTACAACCAAAATACTCGACAAAATCCAAAAAAATCGAAGTTGATTTAATATGAATTTATTAAAATTTGACACTTCCAACTAAAATTTTTTCATAATCCAACGAAATTGAAGTTATTTTCATCTAAATTTACTCAAATATAGATCCTACAACAAAAATACTCGACAAAATCCCAAAAAATCGAAGTTGATTTCATATGAATTTATTAAAATTTGACACTTCCAACCAAAATTTTTTTTATAATCCAACAAAATTTAAGTTATTTTCATCTAAATTTACTCAAATATAGATCCTACAACAAAAATACTCGACAAAATCCAAAAAAATCGAAGTTGATTTCATATGAATTTATTAAAATTTGACACTTCCAACTAAAATTTTTTTTATAATCCAAAAAAATTGAAGTTATTTTCATCTAAATTTAGTCAAATATAGATCCTACAACCAAAATAGTCATCAAAATCCAAAAAATCGAAGTTGATTTCAAATGATTTTATTAAAATTTGACCAAAATCTTGTCAAAATCCAAAAAATTGAATTTATTTTCATCTAAATTTAGTCAAATATACATCCTACAACCAAAATACTCATCAAAATCCAAAAAATCGAAGTTGATTTCAAATAAATTTATTAAAATTTGACACTTCCAACTAAAATTTTTTTCATAATCCAACAAATTTGAAGTTATTTTCATCTAAATTTACTCAAATATAGATCCTACAACCAAAATACTCAACAAAATAAAAAAAAATCGAAGTTGATTTCAAATGAATTTATTAAAATTTGACCAAAATCTTGTCAAAATCCAAGAAAATTGAAGTTATCTTCATCTAAATTTAGTCAAATATAGATCCTACAACCAAAATAGTCATCAAAATCCAAAAAATCGAAGTTGATTTCAAATGATTTTATTAAAATTTGACCAAAATCTTGTCAAAATCCAAAAAATTGAATTTATTTTCATCTAAATTTAGTCAAATATACATCCTACAACCAAAATACTCATCAAAATCCAAAAAAATCGAAGTTGATTTCAAATAAATGTATTAAAATTTGACACTTCCAACTAATTTTTTTTTCATAATCCAACAAAATTGAATTTATTTTCATCTAAATTTAGTCAAATATAGATCCTACAACCAAAATACTCAACAAAATAAAAAAAAAATCGAAATTGATTTCAAATGAATTTATTAAAATTTGACCAAAATCTTGTCAAAATCCAAGAAAATTGAAGTTATTTTCATCTAAATTTAGTCAAATATAGATCCTACAACCAAAATACTCGACAAAATCCAAAAAAATCGAGGTTGATTTTATTTATTTATTTATTTATTTATTTATTTATTTATAAACGGACCGAAGCCCTCTTTACATAAATATTTAGACGTGAAGAAAAAGATCTTAACCTAATATTACAAAAGATAGACATGCCCAAAAAAGAATAAAACTCATGGTACATAAGATATGACATTATCCGATAATGATACGTAACTGTCTTTTAAAAGTGTGCACAGACCCATTGAAGAAATCAATACTGTTATACAGAGTACTAGAGTCAGCAATAATTCGATTTATTGGATTAATTAGTCCATATGTAGATCTGGATTTAAGTGGTTGAAATCCTGCTCTAGATCTCAATACGCGTTCAGGTGCATAGAAATTGATTTGCATAAGAAGAGCGGGACAATCAATATGGTTATTGATTAAATTAAAAATAAATAAATGGTCAGATATTTTTCTACGTGCAGCTAATGTTTATATGAATTTATTAAAATTTGACACTTCCAACTAAAATTTTTTCATAATCCAACGAAATTGAAGTTATTTTCATCTAAATTTACTCAAATATAGAACCTACAACAAAAATACTCAACAAAATCCAAAAAAATCGAAGTTGATTTCAAATGATTTTATTAAAATTTGACAAAAATCTTGTCTACATACAAGAAAATTGAAGTTATTTTCATCTAAATTTAGTCAAATATAGATCCTACAACCAAAATAGTCATCAAAATCCAAAAAATCGAAGTTGATTTCAAATGATTTTATTAAAATTTGACCAAAATCTTGTCAAAATCCAAAAAATTGAATTTATTTTCATCTAAATTTAGTCAAATATACATCCTACAACCAAAATACTCATCAAAATCCAAAAAAATCGAAGTTGATTTCAAATAAATGTATTAAAATTTGACACTTCCAACAAATTTTTTTTTCATAATCCAACAAAATTGAATTTATTTTCATCTAAATTTAGTCAAATATAGATCCTACAACAAAAATACTCGACAAAATCCAAAAAAATCGAAGTTGATTTCATATGAATTTATTAAAATTTGACACTTCCAACTAAAATTTTTTTTATAATCCAACAAAATTGAAGTTATTTTCATCTAAATTTAGTCAAATATAGATCCTACAACCAAATTACTCATCAAAATCCAAAAAAATCGAAGTTGATTTCAAATGAATTTATTAAAATTTTACAAAAATCTTGTCTACATCCAAGAAAATTGAAGTTATTTTCATCTAAATTTACTCAAATATAGATCCTACAACCAAAATACTCAACAAAATCCAAAAAAATCAAAGTTGATTTCAAATGATTTTATTAAAATTTGACAAAAATCTTGTCTACATACAAGAAAATTGAAGTTATTTTCATCTAAATTTAGTCAAATATAGATCCTACAACCAAAATACTCATCAAAATCCAAAAAAATCGAAGTTGATTTCAAATGAATTTATTAAAATTTTACAAAAATCTTGTCTACATCCAAGAAAATTGAAGTTATTTTCATCTAAATTTACTCAAATATAGATCCTACAACCAAAATAGTCATCAAAATCCAAAAAATCGAAGTTGATTTCAAATGATTTTATTAAAATTTGACCAAAATCTTGTCAAAATCCAAAAAATTGAATTTATTTTCATCTAAATTTAGTCAAATATACATCCTACAACCAAAATACTCGACAAAATCCAAAAAAATCGAAGTTGATTTAATATGAATTTATTAAAATTTGACACTTCCAACTAAAATTTTTTCATAATCCAACGAAATTGAAGTTATTTTCATCTAAATTTACTCAAATATAGATCCTACAACAAAAATACTCGACAAAATCCCAAAAAATCGAAGTTGATTTCATATGAATTTATTAAAATTTGACACTTCCAACCAAAATTTTTTTTATAATCCAACAAAATTTAAGTTATTTTCATCTAAATTTACTCAAATATAGATCCTACAACAAAAATACTCGACAAAATCCAAAAAAATCGAAGTTGATTTCATATGAATTTATTAAAATTTGACACTTCCAACTAAAATTTTTTTTATAATCCAAAAAAATTGAAGTTATTTTCATCTAAATTTAGTCAAATATAGATCCTACAACCAAAATAGTCATCAAAATCCAAAAAATCGAAGTTGATTTCAAATGATTTTATTAAAATTTGACCAAAATCTTGTCAAAATCCAAAAAATTGAATTTATTTTCATCTAAATTTAGTCAAATATACATCCTACAACCAAAATACTCATCAAAATCCAAAAAATCGAAGTTGATTTCAAATAAATTTATTAAAATTTGACACTTCCAACTAAAATTTTTTTCATAATCCAACAAATTTGAAGTTATTTTCATCTAAATTTACTCAAATATAGATCCTACAACCAAAATACTCAACAAAATAAAAAAAAATCGAAGTTGATTTCAAATGAATTTATTAAAATTTGACCAAAATCTTGTCAAAATCCAAAAAATTGAATTTATTTTCATCTAAATTTAGTCAAATATACATCCTACAACCAAAATACTCATCAAAATCCAAAAAAATCGAAGTTGATTTCAAATAAATGTATTAAAATTTGACACTTCCAACTAATTTTTTTTTCATAATCCAACAAAATTGAATTTATTTTCATCTAAATTTAGTCAAATATAGATCCTACAACCAAAATACTCAACAAAATAAAAAAAAAATCGAAATTGATTTCAAATGAATTTATTAAAATTTGACCAAAATCTTGTCAAAATCCAAGAAAATTGAAGTTATTTTCATCTAAATTTAGTCAAATATAGATCCTACAACCAAAATACTCGACAAAATCCAAAAAAATCGAGGTTGATTTTATTTATTTATTTATTTATTTATTTATTTATTTATAAACGGACCGAAGCCCTCTTTACATAAATATTTAGACGTGAAGAAAAAGATCTTAACCTAATATTACAAAAGATAGACATGCCCAAAAAAGAATAAAACTCATGGTACATAAGATATGACATTATCCGATAATGATACGTAACTGTCTTTTAAAAGTGTGCACAGACCCATTGAAGAAATCAATACTGTTATACAGAGTACTAGAGTCAGCAATAATTCGATTTATTGGATTAATTAGTCCATATGTAGATCTGGATTTAAGTGGTTGAAATCCTGCTCTAGATCTCAATACGCGTTCAGGTGCATAGAAATTGATTTGCATAAGAAGAGCGGGACAATCAATATGGTTATTGATTAAATTAAAAATAAATAAATGGTCAGATATTTTTCTACGTGCAGCTAATGTTTATATGAATTTATTAAAATTTGACACTTCCAACTAAAATTTTTTCATAATCCAACGAAATTGAAGTTATTTTCATCTAAATTTACTCAAATATAGAACCTACAACAAAAATACTCAACAAAATCCAAAAAAATCGAAGTTGATTTCAAATGATTTTATTAAAATTTGACAAAAATCTTGTCTACATACAAGAAAATTGAAGTTATTTTCATCTAAATTTACTCAAATATAGATCCTACAACAAAAATACTCAACAAAATCCAAAAAAATCGAAGTTGATTTCAAATAAATTTATTAAAATTTGACACTTCCAACTAATTTTTTTTTCATAATCCAACAAAATTGAATTTATTTTCATCTAAATTTAGTCAAATATAGATCCTACAACCAAAATACTCAACAAAATAAAAAAAAATCGAAGTTGATTTCAAATAAATTTATTAAAATTTGACACTTCCAACTAAAATTTTTTTCATAATCCAACAAAATTGAAGTTATTTTCATCTAAATTTACTCAAATATAGATCCTACAACAAAAATACTCGACAAAATCCAAAAAAATCGAAGTTGATTTCATATGAATTTATTAAAATTTGACACTTCCAACCAAAATTTTTTTTATAATCCAACAAAATTGAAGTTATTTTCATCTAAATTTAGTCAAATATAGATCCTACAACCAAAATACTCATCAAAATCCAAAAAAATCGAAGTTGATTTCAAATGAATTTATTAAAATTTGACCAAAATCTTGTCAAAATCCAAAAAATTGAATTTATTTTCATCTAAATTTAGTCAAATATACATCCTACAACCAAAATACTCATCAAAATCCAAAAAAATCGAAGTTGATTTCAAATAAATTTATTAAAATTTGACACTTCCATCTAAAATTTTTTTCATAATCCAACAAATTTGAAGTTATTTTCATCTAAATTTACTCAAATATAGATCCTACAACCAAAATACTCAACAAAATAAAAAAAAATCGAAGTTGATTTCAAATGAATTTATTAAAATTTGACCAAAATCTTGTCAAAATCCAAGAAAATTGAAGTTATTTTCATCTAAATTTAGTCAAATATAGATCCTACAACCAAAATAGTCATCAAAATCCAAAAAATCGATGTTGATTTCAAATGATTTTATTAAAATTTGACCAAAATCTTGTCAAAATCCAAAAAATTGAATTTATTTTCATCTAAATTTAGTCAAATATACATCCTACAACCAAAATACTCATCAAAATCCAAAAAAATCGAAATTGATTTCAAATAAATGTATTAAAATTTGACACTTCCAACTAATTTTTTTTTCATAATCCAACAAAATTGAATTTATTTTCATCTAAATTTAGTCAAATATAGATCCTACAACAAAAATGCTCGACAAAATCCAAAAAAATCGAAGTTGATTTAAAATGAATTTATTAAAATTTGACACTTCCAACTAAAATTTTTTTTATAATCCAACAAAATTGAAGTTATTTTCATCTAAATTTAGTCAAATATAGATCCTACAACCAAAATACTCATCAAAATCCAAAAAAATCGAAGTTGATTTCAAATGAATTTATTAAAATTTGACAAAAATCTTGTCTACATACAAGAAAATTGAAGTTATTTTCATCTAAGTTTAGTCAAATATAGATCCTACAACCAAAATACTCATCAAAATCCAAAAAAATCGAAGTTGATTTCAAATGAATTTATTAAAATTTTACAAAAATCTTGTCTACATCCAAGAAAATTGAAGTTATTTTCATCTAAATTTACTCAAATATAGATCCTACAACCAAAATACTCAACAAAATCCAAAAAAATCAAAGTTGATTTCAAATGATTTTATTAAAATTTGACAAAAATCTTGTCTACATACAAGAAAATTGAAGTTATTTTCATCTAAGTTTAGTCAAATATAGATCCTACAACCAAAATACTCATCAAAATCCAAAAAAATCGAAGTTGATTTCAAATGAATTTATTAAAATTTTACAAAAATCTTGTCTACATCCAAGAAAATTGAAGTTATTTTCATCTAAATTTACTCAAATATAGATCCTACAACCAAAATAGTCATCAAAATCCAAAAAATCGAAGTTGATTTCAAATGATTTTATTAAAATTTGACCAAAATCTTGTCAAAATCCAAAAAATTGAATTTATTTTCATCTAAATTTAGTCAAATATACATCCTACAACCAAAATACTCGACAAAATCCAAAAAAATCGAAGTTGATTTTATATGAATTTATTAAAATTTGACACTTCCAACTAAAATTTTTTCATAATCCAACGAAATTGAAGTTATTTTCATCTAAATTTACTCAAATATAGATCCTACAACAAAAATACTCGACAAAATCCAAAAAAATCGAAGTTGATTTCATATGAATTTATTAAAATTTGACACTTCCAACCAAAATTTTTTTTATAATCCAACAAAATTGAAGTTATTTTCATCTAAATTTAGTCAAATATAGATCCTACAACCAAAATACTCATCAAAATCCAAAAAAATCGAAGTTGATTTCAAATGAATTTATTAAAATTTGACAAAAATCTTGTCTACATACAAGAAAATTGAAGTTATTTTCATCTAAATTTAGTCAAATATAGATCCTACAACCAAAATACTCATCAAAATCCAAAAAAATCGAAGTTGATTTCAAATGAATTTATTAAAATTTGACCAAAATCTTGTCAAAATCAAAGAAAATTGAAGTTATTTTCATCTAAATTTAGTCAAATATAGATCCTACAACCAAAATACTCAACAAAATCCAAAAAAATCAAAGTTGATTTCAAATGATTTTATTAAAATTTGACAAAAATCTTGTCTACATACAAGAAAATTGAAGTTATTTTCATCTAAATTTAGTCAAATATAGATCCTACAACCAAAATACTCATCAAAATCCAAAAAAATCGAAGTTGATTTCAAATGAATTTATTAAAATTTTACAAAAATCTTGTCTACATCCAAGAAAATTGAAGTTATTTTCATCTAAATTTACTCAAATATAGATCCTACAACCAAAATACTCAACAAAATCCAAAAAAATCAAAGTTGATTTCAAATGATTTTATTAAAATTTGACAAAAATCTTGTCTACATACAAGAAAATTGAAGTTATTTTCATCTAAAATTAGTCAAATATAGATCCTACAACCAAAATACTCATCAAAATCCAAAAAAATCGAAGTTGATTTCAAATGAATTTATTAAAATTTTACAAAAATCTTGTCTACATCCAAGAAAATTGAAGTTATTTTCATCTAAATTTACTCAAATATAGATCCTACAACCAAAATAGTCATCAAAATCCAAAAAATCGAAGTTGATTTCAAATGATTTTATTAAAATTTGACCAAAATCTTGTCATAATCCAAAAAATTGAATTTATTTTCATCTAAATTTAGTCAAATATACATCCTACAACCAAAATACTCGACAAAATCCAAAAAAATCGAAGTTGATTTTATATGAATTTATTAAAATTTTACAAAAATCTTGTCTACATCCAAGAAAATTGAAGTTATTTTCATCTAAATTTACTCAAATATAGATCCTACAACCAAAATAGTCATCAAAATCCAAAAAATCGAAGTTGATTTCAAATGACTTTATTAAAATTTGACCAAAATCTTGTCAAAATCCAAAAAATTGAATTTATTTTCATCTAAATTTAGACCAATATACATCCTACAACCAAAATACTCGACAAAATCCAAAAAAATCGAAGTTGATTTTATATGAATTTATTAAAATTTGACACTTCCAACTAAAGTTTTTTCATAATCCAACGAAATTGAAGTTATTTTCATCTAAATTTACTCAAATATAGATCCTACAACAAAAATACTCGACAAAATCCAAAAAAATCGAAGTTGATTTCATATGAATTTATTAAAATTTGACACTTCCAACCAAAATTTTTTTTATAATCCAACAAAATTGAAGTTATTTTCATCTAAATTTAGTCAAATATAGATCCTACAACCAAAATACTCATCAAAATCCAAAAAAATCGAAGTTGATTTCAAATGAATTTATTAAAATTTGACCAAAATCTTGTCAAAATCCAAAAAATTGAATTTATTTTCATCTAAATTTAGTCAAATATACATCCTACAACCAAAATACTCATCAAAATCCAAAAAAATCGAAGTTGATTTCAAATAAATTTATTAAAATTTGACACTTCCATCTTAAATTTTTTTCATAATCCAACAAATTTGAAGTTATTTTCATCTAAATTTACTCAAATATAGATCCTACAACCAAAATACTCAACAAAATAAAAAAAAATCGAAGTTGATTTCAAATGAATTTATTAAAATTTGACCAAAATCTTGTCAAAATCCAAGAAAATTGAAGTTATTTTCATCTAAATTTAGTCAAATATAGATCCTACAACCAAAATAGTCATCAAAATCCAAAAAATCGATGTTGATTTCAAATGATTTTATTAAAATTTGACCAAAATCTTGTCAAAATCCAAAAAATTGAATTTATTTTCATCTAAATTTAGTCAAATATACATCCTACAACCAAAATACTCATCAAAATCCAAAAAAATCGAAGTTGATTTCAAATAAATGTATTAAAATTTGACACTTCCAACTAATTTTTTTTTCATAATCCAACAAAATTGAATTTATTTTCATCTAAATTTAGTCAAATATAGATCCTACAACAAAAATGCTCGACAAAATCCAAAAAAATCGAAGTTGATTTAAAATGAATTTATTAAAATTTGACACTTCCAACTAAAATTTTTTTTATAATCCAACAAAATTGAAGTTATTTTCATCTAAATTTAGTCAAATATAGATCCTACAACCAAAATACTCATCAAAATCCAAAAAAATCGAAGTTGATTTCAAATGAATTTATTAAAATTTTACAAAAATCTTGTCTACATCCAAGAAAATTGAAGTTATTTTCATCTAAATTTACTCAAATATAGATCCTACAACCAAAATACTCAACAAAATCCAAAAAAATCAAAGTTGATTTCAAATGATTTTATTAAAATTTGACAAAAATCTTGTCTACATACAAGAAAATTGAAGTTATTTTCATCTAAGTTTAGTCAAATATAGATCCTACAACCAAAATACTCATCAAAATCCAAAAAAATCGAAGTTGATTTCAAATGAATTTATTAAAATTTTACAAAAATCTTGTCTACATCCAAGAAAATTGAAGTTATTTTCATCTAAATTTACTCAAATATAGATCCTACAACCAAAATAGTCATCAAAATCCAAAAAATCGAAGTTGATTTCAAATGATTTTATTAAAATTTGACCAAAATCTTGTCAAAATCCAAAAAATTGAATTTATTTTCATCTAAATTTAGTCAAATATACATCCTACAACCAAAATACTCGACAAAATCCAAAAAAATCGAAGTTGATTTTATATGAATTTATTAAAATTTGACACTTCCAACTAAAATTTTTTCATAATCCAACGAAATTGAAGTTATTTTCATCTAAATTTACTCAAATATAGATCCTACAACAAAAATACTCGACAAAATCCAAAAAAATCGAAGTTGATTTCATATGAATTTATTAAAATTTGACACTTCCAACCAAAATTTTTTTTATAATCCAACAAAATTGAAGTTATTTTCATCTAAATTTAGTCAAATATAGATCCTACAACCAAAATACTCATCAAAATCCAAAAAAATCGAAGTTGATTTCAAATGAATTTATTAAAATTTGACAAAAATCTTGTCTACATACAAGAAAATTGAAGTTATTTTCATCTAAATTTAGTCAAATATAGATCCTACAACCAAAATACTCATCAAAATCCAAAAAAATCGAAGTTGATTTCAAATGAATTTATTAAAATTTGACCAAAATCTTGTCAAAATCAAAGAAAATTGAAGTTATTTTCATCTGAATTTAGTCAAATATAGATCCTACAACCAAAATACTCAACAAAATCCAAAAAAATCAAAGTTGATTTCAAATGATTTTATTAAAATTTGACAAAAATCTTGTCTACATACAAGAAAATTGAAGTTATTTTCATCTAAATTTAGTCAAATATAGATCCTACAACCAAAATACTCATCAAAATCCAAAAAAATCGAAGTTGATTTCAAATGAATTTATTAAAATTTTACAAAAATCTTGTCTACATCCAAGAAAATTGAAGTTATTTTCATCTAAATTTACTCAAATATAGATCCTACAACCAAAATACTCAACAAAATCCAAAAAAATCAAAGTTGATTTCAAATGATTTTATTAAAATTTGACAAAAATCTTGTCTACATACAAGAAAATTGAAGTTATTTTCATCTAAAATTAGTCAAATATAGATCCTACAACCAAAATACTCATCAAAATCCAAAAAAATCGAAGTTGATTTCAAATGAATTTATTAAAATTTTACAAAAATCTTGTCTACATCCAAGAAAATTGAAGTTATTTTCATCTAAATTTACTCAAATATAGATCCTACAACCAAAATAGTCATCAAAATCCAAAAAATCGAAGTTGATTTCAAATGATTTTATTAAAATTTGACCAAAATCTTGTCATAATCCAAAAAATTGAATTTATTTTCATCTAAATTTAGTCAAATATACATCCTACAACCAAAATACTCGACAAAATCCAAAAAAATCGAAGTTGATTTTATATGAATTTATTAAAATTTGGCACTTCCAACTAAAATTTTTTCATAATCCAACGAAATTGAAGTTATTTTCATCTAAATTTACTCAAATATAGATCCTACAACAAAAATACTCGACAAAATCCAAAAAAATCGAAGTTGATTGCATATGAATTTATTAAAATTTGACACTTCCAACCAAAATTTTTTTTATAATCCAACAAAATTGAAGTTATTTTCATCTAAATTTAGTCAAATATAGATCCTACAACCAAAATACTCATCAAAATCCAAAAAAATCGAAGTTGATTTCAAATGAATTTATTAAAATTTGACAAAAATCTTGTCTACATCCAAGAAAATTGAAGTTATTTTCATCTAAATTTACTCAAATATAGATCCTACAACCAAAATAGTCATCAAAATCCAAAAAATCGAAGTTGATTTCAAATGATTTTATTAAAATTTGACCAAAATCTTGTCAAAATCCAAAAAATTGAATTTATTTTCATCTAAATTTAGTCAAATATACATCCTACAACCAAAATACTCATCAAAATCCAAAAAAATCGAAGTTGATTTCAAATAAAGTTATTAAAATTTGACACTTCCAACTAAAATTTTTTTCATAATCCAACAAATTTGAAGTTATTTTCATCTAAATTTACTCAAATATAGATCCTACAACCAAAATACTCAACAAAATAAAAAAAAATCGAAGTTGATTTCAAATGAATTTATTAAAATTTGACCAAAATCTTGTCAAAATCCAAGAAAATTGAAGTTATCTTCATCTAAATTTAGTCAAATATAGATCCTACAACCAAAATAGTCATCAAAATCCAAAAAATCGAAGTTGATTTCAAATGATTTTATTAAAATTTGACCAAAATCTTGTCTACATACAAGAAAATTGAAGTTATTTTCATCTAAATTTACTCAAATATAGATCCTACAACAAAAATACTCAACAAAATCCAAAAAAATCGAAGTTGATTTCAAATAAATTTATTAAAATTTGACACTTCCAACTAATTTTTTTTTCATAATCCAACAAAATTGAATTTATTTTCATCTAAATTTAGTCAAATATAGATCCTACAACCAAAATACTCAACAAAATAAAAAAAAATCGAAGTTGATTTCAAATAAATTTATTAAAATTTGACACTTCCAACTAAAATTTTTTTCATAATCCAACAAAATTGAAGTTATTTTCATCTAAATTTACTCAAATATAGATCCTACAACAAAAATACTCGACAAAATCCAAAAAAATCGTAGTTGATTTCATATGAATTTATTAAAATTTGACACTTCCAACCAAAATTTTTTTTATAATCCAACAAAATTGAAGTTATTTTCATCTAAATTTAGTCAAATATAGATCCTACAACCAAAATACTCATCAAAATCCAAAAAAATCGAAGTTGATTTCAAATGAATTTATTAAAATTTGACCAAAATCTTGTCAAAATCCAAAAAATTGAATTTATTTTCATCTAAATTTAGTCAAATATACATCCTACAACCAAAATACTCATCAAAATCCAAAAAAATCGAAGTTGATTTCAAATAAATTTATTAAAATTTGACACTTCCATCTAAAATTTTTTTCATAATCCAACAAATTTGAAGTTATTTTCATCTAAATTTACTCAAATATAGATCCTACAACCAAAATACTCAACAAAATAAAAAAAAATCGAAGTTGATTTCAAATGAATTTATTAAAATTTGACCAAAATCTTGTCAAAATCCAAGAAAATTGAAGTTATTTTCATCTAAATTTAGTCAAATATAGATCCTACAACCAAAATAGTCATCAAAATCCAAAAAATCGATGTTGATTTCAAATGATTTTATTAAAATTTGACCAAAATCTTGTCAAAATCCAAAAAATTGAATTTATTTTCATCTAAATTTAGTCAAATATACATCCTACAACCAAAATACTCATCAAAATCCAAAAAAATCGAAATTGATTTCAAATAAATGTATTAAAATTTGACACTTCCAACTAATTTTTTTTTCATAATCCAACAAAATTGAATTTATTTTCATCTAAATTTAGTCAAATATAGATCCTACAACAAAAATGCTCGACAAAATCCAAAAAAATCGAAGTTGATTTAAAATGAATTTATTAAAATTTGACACTTCCAACTAAAATTTTTTTTATAATCCAACAAAATTGAAGTTATTTTCATCTAAATTTAGTCAAATATAGATCCTACAACCAAAATACTCATCAAAATCCAAAAAAATCGAAGTTGATTTCAAATGAATTTATTAAAATTTTACAAAAATCTTGTCTACATCCAAGAAAATTGAAGTTATTTTCATCTAAATTTACTCAAATATAGATCCTACAACCAAAATACTCAACAAAATCCAAAAAAATCAAAGTTGATTTCAAATGATTTTATTAAAATTTGACAAAAATCTTGTCTACATACAAGAAAATTGAAGTTATTTTCATCTAAGTTTAGTCAAATATAGATCCTACAACCAAAATACTCATCAAAATCCAAAAAAATCGAAGTTGATTTCAAATGAATTTATTAAAATTTTACAAAAATCTTGTCTACATCCAAGAAAATTGAAGTTATTTTCATCTAAATTTACTCAAATATAGATCCTACAACCAAAATAGTCATCAAAATCCAAAAAATCGAAGTTGATTTCAAATGATTTTATTAAAATTTGACCAAAATCTTGTCAAAATCCAAAAAATTGAATTTATTTTCATCTAAATTTAGTCAAATATACATCCTACAACCAAAATACTCGACAAAATCCAAAAAAATCGAAGTTGATTTTATATGAATTTATTAAAATTTGACACTTCCAACTAAAATTTTTTCATAATCCAACGAAATTGAAGTTATTTTCATCTAAATTTACTCAAATATAGATCCTACAACAAAAATACTCGACAAAATCCAAAAAAATCGAAGTTGATTTCATATGAATTTATTAAAATTTGACACTTCCAACCAAAATTTTTTTTATAATCCAACAAAATTGAAGTTATTTTCATCTAAATTTAGTCAAATATAGATCCTACAACCAAAATACTCATCAAAATCCAAAAAAATCGAAGTTGATTTCAAATGAATTTATTAAAATTTGACAAAAATCTTGTCTACATACAAGAAAATTGAAGTTATTTTCATCTAAATTTAGTCAAATATAGATCCTACAACCAAAATACTCATCAAAATCCAAAAAAATCGAAGTTGATTTCAAATGAATTTATTAAAATTTGACCAAAATCTTGTCAAAATCAAAGAAAATTGAAGTTATTTTCATCTAAATTTAGTCAAATATAGATCCTACAACCAAAATACTCAACAAAATCCAAAAAAATCAAAGTTGATTTCAAATGATTTTATTAAAATTTGACAAAAATCTTGTCTACATACAAGAAAATTGAAGTTATTTTCATCTAAATTTAGTCAAATATAGATCCTACAACCAAAATACTCATCAAAATCCAAAAAAATCGAAGTTGATTTCAAATGAATTTATTAAAATTTTACAAAAATCTTGTCTACATCCAAGAAAATTGAAGTTATTTTCATCTAAATTTACTCAAATATAGATCCTACAACCAAAATACTCAACAAAATCCAAAAAAATCAAAGTTGATTTCAAATGATTTTATTAAAATTTGACAAAAATCTTGTC
The DNA here is from genome assembly GCA_946251845.1 of Andrena fulva. Taxonomy (NCBI): domain Eukaryota; kingdom Metazoa; phylum Arthropoda; class Insecta; order Hymenoptera; family Andrenidae; genus Andrena; species Andrena fulva. The sequence goes on from CAMITZ010000243.1 coordinate 1,479,417, forward strand.
TACATACAAGAAAATTGAAGTTATTTTCATCTAAAATTAGTCAAATATAGATCCTACAACCAAAATACTCATCAAAATCCAAAAAAATCGAAGTTGATTTCAAATGAATTTATTAAAATTTTACAAAAATCTTGTCTACATCCAAGAAAATTGAAGTTATTTTCATCTAAATTTACTCAAATATAGATCCTACAACCAAAATAGTCATCAAAATCCAAAAAATCGAAGTTGATTTCAAATGATTTTATTAAAATTTGACCAAAATCTTGTCATAATCCAAAAAATTGAATTTATTTTCATCTAAATTTAGTCAAATATACATCCTACAACCAAAATACTCGACAAAATCCAAAAAAATCGAAGTTGATTTTATATGAATTTATTAAAATTTTACAAAAATCTTGTCTACATCCAAGAAAATTGAAGTTATTTTCATCTAAATTTACTCAAATATAGATCCTACAACCAAAATAGTCATCAAAATCCAAAAAATCGAAGTTGATTTCAAATGACTTTATTAAAATTTGACCAAAATCTTGTCAAAATCCAAAAAATTGAATTTATTTTCATCTAAATTTAGACCAATATACATCCTACAACCAAAATACTCGACAAAATCCAAAAAAATCGAAGTTGATTTTATATGAATTTATTAAAATTTGACACTTCCAACTAAAGTTTTTTCATAATCCAACGAAATTGAAGTTATTTTCATCTAAATTTACTCAAATATAGATCCTACAACAAACATACTCGACAAAATCCAAAAAAATCGAAGTTGATTTCATATGAATTTATTAAAATTTGACACTTCCAACCAAAATTTTTTTTATAATCCAACAAAATTGAAGTTATTTTCATCTAAATTTAGTCAAATATAGATCCTACAACCAAAATACTCATCAAAATCCAAAAAAATCGAAGTTGATTTCAAATGAATTTATTAAAATTTGACCAAAATCTTGTCAAAATCCAAAAAATTGAATTTATTTTCATCTAAATTTAGTCAAATATACATCCTACAACCAAAATACTCATCAAAATCCAAAAAAATCGAAGTTGATTTCAAATAAATTTATTAAAATTTGACACTTCCATCTAAAATTTTTTTCATAATCCAACAAATTTGAAGTTATTTTCATCTAAATTTACTCAAATATAGATCCTACAACCAAAATACTCAACAAAATAAAAAAAAATCGAAGTTGATTTCAAATGAATTTATTAAAATTTGACCAAAATCTTGTCAAAATCCAAGAAAATTGAAGTTATTTTCATCTAAATTTAGTCAAATATAGATCCTACAACCAAAATAGTCATCAAAATCCAAAAAATCGATGTTGATTTCAAATGATTTTATTAAAATTTGACCAAAATCTTGTCAAAATCCAAAAAATTGAATTTATTTTCATCTAAATTTAGTCAAATATACATCCTACAACCAAAATACTCATCAAAATCCAAAAAAATCGAAGTTGATTTCAAATAAATGTATTAAAATTTGACACTTCCAACTAATTTTTTTTTCATAATCCAACAAAATTGAATTTATTTTCATCTAAATTTAGTCAAATATAGATCCTACAACAAAAATGCTCGACAAAATCCAAAAAAATCGAAGTTGATTTAAAATGAATTTATTAAAATTTGACACTTCCAACTAAAATTTTTTTTATAATCCAACAAAATTGAAGTTATTTTCATCTAAATTTAGTCAAATATAGATCCTACAACCAAAATACTCATCAAAATCCAAAAAAATCGAAGTTGATTTCAAATGAATTTATTAAAATTTTACAAAAATCTTGTCTACATCCAAGAAAATTGAAGTTATTTTCATCTAAATTTACTCAAATATAGATCCTACAACCAAAATACTCAACAAAATCCAAAAAAATCAAAGTTGATTTCAAATGATTTTATTAAAATTTGACAAAAATCTTGTCTACATACACGAAAATTGAAGTTATTTTCATCTAAGTTTAGTCAAATATAGATCCTACAACCAAAATACTCATCAAAATCCAAAAAAATCGAAGTTGATTTCAAATGAATTTATTAAAATTTTACAAAAATCTTGTCTACATCCAAGAAAATTGAAGTTATTTTCATCTAAATTTACTCAAATATAGATCCTACAACCAAAATAGTCATCAAAATCCAAAAAATCGAAGTTGATTTCAAATGATTTTATTAAAATTTGACCAAAATCTTGTCAAAATCCAAAAAATTGAATTTATTTTCATCTAAATTTAGTCAAATATACATCCTACAACCAAAATACTCGACAAAATCCAAAAAAATCGAAGTTGATTTTATATGAATTTATTAAAATTTGACACTTCCAACTAAAATTTTTTCATAATCCAACGAAATTGAAGTTATTTTCATCTAAATTTACTCAAATATAGATCCTACAACAAAAATACTCGACAAAATCCAAAAAAATCGAAGTTGATTTCATATGAATTTATTAAAATTTGACACTTCCAACCAAAATTTTTTTTATAATCCAACAAAATTGAAGTTATTTTCATCTAAATTTAGTCAAATATAGATCCTACAACCAAAATACTCATCAAAATCCAAAAAAATCGAAGTTGATTTCAAATGAATTTATTAAAATTTGACAAAAATCTTGTCTACATACAAGAAAATTGAAGTTATTTTCATCTAAATTTAGTCAAATATAGATCCTACAACCAAAATACTCATCAAAATCCAAAAAAATCGAAGTTGATTTCAAATGAATTTATTAAAATTTGACCAAAATCTTGTCAAAATCAAAGAAAATTGAAGTTATTTTCATCTAAATTTAGTCAAATATAGATCCTACAACCAAAATACTCAACAAAATCCAAAAAAATCAAAGTTGATTTCAAATGATTTTATTAAAATTTGACAAAAATCTTGTCTACATACAAGAAAATTGAAGTTATTTTCATCTAAATTTAGTCAAATATAGATCCTACAACCAAAATACTCATCAAAATCCAAAAAAATCGAAGTTGATTTCAAATGAATTTATTAAAATTTTACAAAAATCTTGTCTACATCCAAGAAAATTGAAGTTATTTTCATCTAAATTTACTCAAATATAGATCCTACAACCAAAATACTCAACAAAATCCAAAAAAATCAAAGTTGATTTCAAATGATTTTATTAAAATTTGACAAAAATCTTGTCTACATACAAGAAAATTGAAGTTATTTTCATCTAAAATTAGTCAAATATAGATCCTACAACCAAAATACTCATCAAAATCCAAAAAAATCGAAGTTGATTTCAAATGAATTTATTAAAATTTTACAAAAATCTTGTCTACATCCAAGAAAATTGAAGTTATTTTCATCTAAATTTACTCAAATATAGATCCTACAACCAAAATAGTCATCAAAATCCAAAAAATCGAAGTTGATTTCAAATGATTTTATTAAAATTTGACCAAAATCTTGTCATAATCCAAAAAATTGAATTTATTTTCATCTAAATTTAGTCAAATATACATCCTACAACCAAAATACTCGACAAAATCCAAAAAAATCGAAGTTGATTTTATATGAATTTATTAAAATTTGGCACTTCCAACTAAAATTTTTTCATAATCCAACGAAATTGAAGTTATTTTCATCTAAATTTACTCAAATATAGATCCTACAACAAAAATACTCGACAAAATCCAAAAAAATCGAAGTTGATTTCATATGAATTTATTAAAATTTGACACTTCCAACCAAAATTTTTTTTATAATCCAACAAAATTGAAGTTATTTTCATCTAAATTTAGTCAAATATAGATCCTACAACCAAAATACTCATCAAAATCCAAAAAAATCGAAGTTGATTTCAAATGAATTTATTAAAATTTGACAAAAATCTTGTCTACATCCAAGAAAATTGAAGTTATTTTCATCTAAATTTACTCAAATATAGATCCTACAACCAAAATAGTCATCAAAATCCAAAAAATCGAAGTTGATTTCAAATGATTTTATTAAAATTTGACCAAAATCTTGTCAAAATCCAAAAAATTGAATTTATTTTCATCTAAATTTAGTCAAATATACATCCTACAACCAAAATACTCATCAAAATCCAAAAAAATCGAAGTTGATTTCAAATAAAGTTATTAAAATTTGACACTTCCAACTAAAATTTTTTTCATAATCCAACAAATTTGAAGTTATTTTCATCTAAATTTACTCAAATATAGATCCTACAACCAAAATACTCAACAAAATAAAAAAAAATCGAAGTTGATTTCAAATGAATTTATTAAAATTTGACCAAAATCTTGTCAAAATCCAAGAAAATTGAAGTTATTTTCATCTAAATTTAGTCAAATATAGATCCTACAACCAAAATAGTCATCAAAATCCAAAAAATCGAAGTTGATTTCAAATGATTTTATTAAAATTTGACCAAAATCTTGTCAAAATCCAAAAAATTGAATTTATTTTCATCTAAATTTAGTCAAATAAACATCCTACAACCAAAATACTCATCAAAATCCAAAAAAATCGAAGTTGATTTCAAATAAATGTATTAAAATTTGACACTTCCAACTAATTTTTTTTTCATAATCCAACAAAATTGAATTTATTTTCATCTAAATTTAGTCAAATATAGATCCTACAACAAAAATACTCGACAAAATCCAAAAAAATCGAAGTTGATTTCATATGAATTTATTAAAATTTGACACTTCCAACTAAAATTTTTTTTATAATCCAACAAAATTGAAGTTATTTTCATCTAAATTTAGTCAAATATAGATCCTACAACTAAAATACTCATCAAAATCCAAAAAAATCGAAGTTGATTTCAAATGAATTTATTAAAATTTTACAAAAATCTTGTCTACATCCAAGAAAATTGAAGTTATTTTCATCTAAATTTACTCAAATATAGATCCTACAACCAAAATACTCAACAAAATCCAAAAAAATCAAAGTTGATTTCAAATGATTTTATTAAAATTTGACAAAAATCTTGTCTACATACAAGAAAATTGAAGTTATTTTCATCTAAATTTAGTCAAATATAGATCCTACAACCAAAATACTCATCAAAATCCAAAAAAATCGAAGTTGATTTCAAATGAATTTATTAAAATTTTACAAAAATCTTGTCTACATCCAAGAAAATTGAAGTTATTTTCATCTAAATTTACTCAAATATAGATCCTACAACCAAAATAGTCATCAAAATCCAAAAAATCGAAGTTGATTTCAAATGATTTTATTAAAATTTGACCAAAATCTTGTCAAAATCCAAAAAATTGAATTTATTTTCATCTAAATTTAGTCAAATATACATCCTACAACCAAAATACTCATCAAAATCCAAAAAAATCGAAGTTGATTTCAAATAAAGTTATTAAAATTTGACACTTCCAACTAAAATTTTTTTCATAATCCAACAAATTTGAAGTTATTTTCATCTAAATTTACTCAAATATAGATCCTACAACCAAAATACTCAACAAAATAAAAAAAAATCGAAGTTGATTTCAAATGATTTTATTAAAATTTGACCAAAATCTTGTCAAAATCCAAGAAAATTGAAGTTATTTTCATCTAAATTTAGTCAAATATAGATCCTACAACCAAAATAGTCATCAAAATCCAAAAAATCGAAGTTGATTTCAAATGATTTTATTAAAATTTGACCAAAATCTTGTCAAAATCCAAAAAATTGAATTTATTTTCATCTAAATTTAGTCAAATAAACATCCTACAACCAAAATACTCATCAAAATCCAAAAAAATCGAAGTTGATTTCAAATAAATGTATTAAAATTTGACACTTCCAACTAATTTTTTTTTCATAATCCAACAAAATTGAATTTATTTTCATCTAAATTTAGTCAAATATAGATCCTACAACAAAAATACTCGACAAAATCCAAAAAAATCGAAGTTGATTTAAAATGAATTTATTAAAATTTGACACTTCCAACTAAAATTTTTTTTATAATCCAACAAAATTGAAGTTATTTTCATCTAAATTTAGTCAAATATAGATCCTACAACCAAAATACTCATCAAAATCCAAAAAAATCGAAGTTGATTTCAAATGAATTTATTAAAATTTTACAAAAATCTTGTCTACATCCAAGAAAATTGATGTTATTTTCATCTAAATTTACTCAAATATAGATCCTACAACCAAAATACTCAACAAAATCCAAAAAAATCAAAGTTGATTTCAAATGATTTTATTAAAATTTGACAAAAATCTTGTCTACATACAAGAAAATTGAAGTTATTTTCATGTAAGTTTAGTCAAATATAGATCCTACAACCAAAATACTCATCAAAATCCAAAAAAATCGAAGTTGATTTCAAATGAATTTATTAAAATTTTACAAAAATCTTGTCTACATCCAAGAAAATTGAAGTTATTTTCATCTAAATTTACTCAAATATAGATCCTACAACCAAAATAGTCATCAAAATCCAAAAAATCGAAGTTGATTTCAAATGATTTTATTAAAATTTGACCAAAATCTTGTCAAAATCCAAAAAATTGAATTTATTTTCATCTAAATTTAGTCAAATATACATCCTACAACCAAAATACTCGACAAAATCCAAAAAAATCGAAGTTGATTTTATATGAATTTATTAAAATTTGACACTTCCAACTAAAATTTTTTCATAATCCAACGAAATTGAAGTTATTTTCATCTAAATTTACTCAAATATAGATCCTACAACAAAAATACTCGACAAAATCCAAAAAAATCGAAGTTGATTTCATATGAATTTATTAAAATTTGACACTTCCAACCAAAATTTTTTTTATAATCCAACAAAATTGAAGTTATTTTCATCTAAATTTAGTCAAATATAGATCCTACAACCAAAATACTCATCAAAATCCAAAAAAATCGAAGTTGATTTCAAATGAATTTATTAAAATTTGACAAAAATCTTGTCTACATACAAGAAAATTGAAGTTATTTTCATCTAAATTTAGTCAAATATAGATCCTACAACCAAAATACTCATCAAAATCCAAAAAAATCGAAGTTGATTTCAAATGAATTTATTAAAATTTGACCAAAATCTTGTCAAAATCAAAGAAAATTGAAGTTATTTTCATCTAAATTTAGTCAAATATAGATCCTACAACCAAAATACTCAACAAAATCCAAAAAAATCAAAGTTGATTTCAAATGATTTTATTAAAATTTGACAAAAATCTTGTCTACATACAAGAAAATTGAAGTTATTTTCATCTAAATTTACTCAAATATAGATCCTACAACCAAAATACTCAACAAAATCCAAAAAAATCAAAGTTGATTTCAAATGATTTTATTAAAATTTGACAAAAATCTTGTCTACATACAAGAAAATTGAAGTTATTTTCATCTAAAATTAGTCAAATATAGATCCTACAACCAAAATACTCATCAAAATCCAAAAAAATCGAAGTTGATTTCAAATGAATTTATTAAAATTTTACAAAAATCTTGTCTACATCCAAGAAAATTGAAGTTATTTTCATCTAAATTTACTCAAATATAGATCCTACAACCAAAATAGTCATCAAAATCCAAAAAATCGAAGTTGATTTCAAATGATTTTATTAAAATTTGACCAAAATCTTGTCATAATCCAAAAAATTGAATTTATTTTCATCTAAATTTAGTCAAATATACATCCTACAACCAAAATACTCGACAAAATCCAAAAAAATCGAAGTTGATTTTATATGAATTTATTAAAATTTTACAAAAATCTTGTCTACATCCAAGAAAATTGAAGTTATTTTCATCTAAATTTACTCAAATATAGATCCTACAACCAAAATAGTCATCAAAATCCAAAAAATCGAAGTTGATTTCAAATGACTTTATTAAAATTTGACCAAAATCTTGTCAAAATCCAAAAAATTGAATTTATTTTCATCTAAATTTAGACCAATATACATCCTACAACCAAAATACTCGACAAAATCCAAAAAAATCGAAGTTGATTTTATATGAATTTATTAAAATTTGACACTTCCAACTAAAGTTTTTTCATAATCCAACGAAATTGAAGTTATTTTCATCTAAATTTACTCAAATATAGATCCTACAACAAAAATACTCGACAAAATCCAAAAAAATCGAAGTTGATTTCATATGAATTTATTAAAATTTGACACTTCCAACCAAAATTTTTTTTATAATCCAACAAAATTGAAGTTATTTTCATCTAAATTTAGTCAAATATAGATCCTACAACCAAAATACTCATCAAAATCCAAAAAAATCGAAGTTGATTTCAAATGAATTTATTAAAATTTGACCAAAATCTTGTCAAAATCCAAAAAATTGAATTTATTTTCATCTAAATTTAGTCAAATATACATCCTACAACCAAAATACTCATCAAAATCCAAAAAAATCGAAGTTGATTTCAAATAAATTTATTAAAATTTGACACTTCCATCTAAAATTTTTTTCATAATCCAACAAATTTGAAGTTATTTTCATCTAAATTTACTCAAATATAGATCCTACAACCAAAATACTCAACAAAATAAAAAAAAATCGAAGTTGATTTCAAATGAATTTATTAAAATTTGACCAAAATCTTGTCAAAATCCAAGAAAATTGAAGTTATTTTCATCTAAATTTAGTCAAATATAGATCCTACAACCAAAATAGTCATCAAAATCCAAAAAATCGATGTTGATTTCAAATGATTTTATTAAAATTTGACCAAAATCTTGTCAAAATCCAAAAAATTGAATTTATTTTCATCTAAATTTAGTCAAATATACATCCTACAACCAAAATACTCATCAAAATCCAAAAAAATCGAAGTTGATTTCAAATAAATGTATTAAAATTTGACACTTCCAACTAATTTTTTTTTCATAATCCAACAAAATTGAATTTATTTTCATCTAAATTTAGTCAAATATAGATCCTACAACAAAAATGCTCGACAAAATCCAAAAAAATCGAAGTTGATTTAAAATGAATTTATTAAAATTTGACACTTCCAACTAAAATTTTTTTTATAATCCAACAAAATTGAAGTTATTTTCATCTAAATTTAGTCAAATATAGATCCTACAACCAAAATACTCATCAAAATCCAAAAAAATCGAAGTTGATTTCAAATGAATTTATTAAAATTTTACAAAAATCTTGTCTACATCCAAGAAAATTGAAGTTATTTTCATCTAAATTTACTCAAATATAGATCCTACAACCAAAATACTCAACAAAATCCAAAAAAATCAAAGTTGATTTCAAATGATTTTATTAAAATTTGACAAAAATCTTGTCTACATACAAGAAAATTGAAGTTATTTTCATCTAAGTTTAGTCAAATATAGATCCTACAACCAAAATACTCATCAAAATCCAAAAAAATCGAAGTTGATTTCAAATGAATTTATTAAAATTTTACAAAAATCTTGTCTACATCCAAGAAAATTGAAGTTATTTTCATCTAAATTTACTCAAATATAGATCCTACAACCAAAATAGTCATCAAAATCCAAAAAATCGAAGTTGATTTCAAATGATTTTATTAAAATTTGACCAAAATCTTGTCAAAATCCAAAAAATTGAATTTATTTTCATCTAAATTTAGTCAAATATACATCCTACAACCAAAATACTCGACAAAATCCAAAAAAATCGAAGTTGATTTTATATGAATTTATTAAAATTTGACACTTCCAACTAAAATTTTTTCATAATCCAACGAAATTGAAGTTATTTTCATCTAAATTTTCTCAAATATAGATCCTACAACAAAAATACTCGACAAAATCCAAAAAAATCGAAGTTGATTTCATATGAATTTATTAAAATTTGACACTTCCAACCAAAATTTTTTTTATAATCCAACAAAATTGAAGTTATTTTCATCTAAATTTAGTCAAATATAGATCCTACAACCAAAATACTCATCAAAATCCAAAAAAATCGAAGTTGATTTCAAATGAATTTATTAAAATTTGACAAAAATCTTGTCTACATACAAGAAAATTGAAGTTATTTTCATCTAAATTTAGTCAAATATAGATCCTACAACCAAAATACTCATCAAAATCCAAAAAAATCGAAGTTGATTTCAAATGAATTTATTAAAATTTGACCAAAATCTTGTCAAAATCAAAGAAAATTGAAGTTATTTTCATCTAAATTTAGTCAAATATAGATCCTACAACCAAAATACTCAACAAAATCCAAAAAAATCAAAGTTGATTTCAAATGATTTTATTAAAATTTGACAAAAATCTTGTCTACATACAAGAAAATTGAAGTTATTTTCATCTAAATTTAGTCAAATATAGATCCTACAACCAAAATACTCACCAAAATCCAAAAAAATCGAAGTTGATTTCAAATGAATTTATTAAAATTTTACAAAAATCTTGTCTACATCCAAGAAAATTGAAGTTATTTTCATCTAAAATTAGTCAAATATAGATCCTACAACCAAAATACTCATCAAAATCCAAAAAAATCGAAGTTGATTTCAAATGAATTTATTAAAATTTTACAAAAATCTTGTCTACATCCAAGAAAATTGAAGTTATTTTCATCTAAATTTACTCAAATATAGATCCTACAACCAAAATAGTCATCAAAATCCAAAAAATCGAAGTTGATTTCAAATGATTTTATTAAAATTTGACCAAAATCTTGTCATAATCCAAAAAATTGAATTTATTTTCATCTAAATTTAGTCAAATATACATCCTACAACCAAAATACTCGACAAAATCCAAAAAAATCGAAGTTGATTTTATATGAATTTATTAAAATTTGGCACTTCCAACTAAAATTTTTTCATAATCCAACGAAATTGAAGTTATTTTCATCTAAATTTACTCAAATATAGATCCTACAACAAAAATACTCGACAAAATCCAAAAAAATCGAAGTTGATTTCATATGAATTTATTAAAATTTGACACTTCCAACCAAAATTTTTTTTATAATCCAACAAAATTGAAGTTATTTTCATCTAAATTTAGTCAAATATAGATCCTACAACCAAAATACTCATCAAAATCCAAAAAAATCGAAGTTGATTTCAAATGAATTTATTAAAATTTGACAAAAATCTTGTCTACATCCAAGAAAATTGAAGTTATTTTCATCTAAATTTACTCAAATATAGATCCTACAACCAAAATAGTCATCAAAATCCAAAAAATCGAAGTTGATTTCAAATGATTTTATTAAAATTTGACCAAAATCTTGTCAAAATCCAAAAAATTGAATTTATTTTCATCTAAATTTAGTCAAATATACATCCTACAACCAAAATACTCATCAAAATCCAAAAAAATCGAAGTTGATTTCAAATAAAGTTATTAAAATTTGACACTTCCAACTAAAATTTTTTTCATAATCCAACAAATTTGAAGTTATTTTCATCTAAATTTACTCAAATATAGATCCTACAACCAAAATACTCAACAAAATAAAAAAAAATCGAAGTTGATTTCAAATGAATTTATTAAAATTTGACCAAAATCTTGTCAAAATCCAAGAAAATTGAAGTTATTTTCATCTAAATTTAGTCAAATATAGATCCTACAACCAAAATAGTCATCAAAATCCAAAAAATCGAAGTTGATTTCAAATGATTTTATTAAAATTTGACCAAAATCTTGTCAAAATCCAAAAAATTGAATTTATTTTCATCTAAATTTAGTCAAATAAACATCCTACAACCAAAATACTCATCAAAATCCAAAAAAATCGAAGTTGATTTCAAATAAATGTATTAAAATTTGACACTTCCAACTAATTTTTTTTTCATAATCCAACAAAATTGAATTTATTTTCATCTAAATTTAGTCAAATATAGATCCTACAACAAAAATACTCGACAAAATCCAAAAAAATCGAAGTTGATTTCATATGAATTTATTAAAATTTGACACTTCCAACTAAAATTTTTTTTATAATCCAACAAAATTGAAGTTATTTTCATCTAAATTTAGTCAAATATAGATCCTACAACTAAAATACTCATCAAAATCCAAAAAAATCGAAGTTGATTTCAAATGAATTTATTAAAATTTTACAAAAATCTTGTCTACATCCAAGAAAATTGAAGTTATTTTCATCTAAATTTACTCAAATATAGATCCTACAACCAAAATACTCAACAAAATCCAAAAAAATCAAAGTTGATTTCAAATGATTTTATTAAAATTTGACAAAAATCTTGTCTACATACAAGAAAATTGAAGTTATTTTCATCTAAATTTAGTCAAATATAGATCCTACAACCAAAATACTCATCAAAATCCAAAAAAATCGAAGTTGATTTCAAATGAATTTATTAAAATTTTACAAAAATCTTGTCTACATCCAAGAAAATTGAAGTTATTTTCATCTAAATTTACTCAAATATAGATCCTACAACCAAAATAGTCATCAAAATCCAAAAAATCGAAGTTGATTTCAAATGATTTTATTAAAATTTGACCAAAATCTTGTCATAATCCAAAAAATTGAATTTATTTTCATCTAAATTTAGTCAAATATACATCCTACAACCAAAATACTCGACAAAATCCAAAAAAATCGAAGTTGATTTTATATGAATTTATTAAAATTTGACACTTCCAACTAAAATTTTTTCATAATCCAACGAAATTGAAGTTATTTTCATCTAAATTTACTCAAATATAGATCCTACAACAAAAATACTCGACAAAATCCAAAAAAATCGAAGTTGATTTCATATGAATTTATTAAAATTTGACACTTCCAACCAAAATTTTTTTTATAATCCAACAAAATTGAAGTTATTTTCATCTAAATTTAGTCAAATATAGATCCTACAACCAAAATACTCATCAAAATCCAAAAAAATCGAAGTTGATTTCAAATGAATTTATTAAAATTTGACAAAAATCTTGTCTACATCCAAGAAAATTGAAGTTATTTTCATCTAAATTTACTCAAATATAGATCCTACAACCAAAATAGTCATCAAAATCCAAAAAATCGAAGTTGATTTCAAATGATTTTATTAAAATTTGACCAAAATCTTGTCAAAATCCAAAAAATTGAATTTATTTTCATCTAAATTTAGTCAAATATACATCCTACAACCAAAATACTCATCAAAATCCAAAAAAATCGAAGTTGATTTCAAATAAAGTTATTAAAATTTGACACTTCCAACTAAAATTTTTTTCATAATCCAACAAATTTGAAGTTATTTTCATCTAAATTTACTCAAATATAGATCCTACAACCAAAATACTCAACAAAATAAAAAAAAATCGAAGTTGATTTCAAATGAATTTATTAAAATTTGACCAAAATCTTGTCAAAATCCAAGAAAATTGAAGTTATTTTCATCTAAATTTAGTCAAATATAGATCCTACAACCAAAATAGTCATCAAAATCCAAAAAATCGAAGTTGATTTCAAATGATTTTATTAAAATTTGACCAAAATCTTGTCAAAATCCAAAAAATTGAATTTATTTTCATCTAAATTTAGTCAAATAAACATCCTACAACCAAAATACTCATCAAAATCCAAAAAAATCGAAGTTGATTTCAAATAAATGTATTAAAATTTGACACTTCCAACTAATTTTTTTTTCATAATCCAACAAAATTGAATTTATTTTCATCTAAATTTAGTCAAATATAGATCCTACAACAAAAATACTCGACAAAATCCAAAAAAATCGAAGTTGATTTCATATGAATTTATTAAAATTTGACACTTCCAACTAAAATTTTTTTTATAATCCAACAAAATTGAAGTTATTTTCATCTAAATTTAGTCAAATATAGATCCTACAACTAAAATACTCATCCAAATCCAAAAAAATCGAAGTTGATTTCAAATGAATTTATTAAAATTTTACAAAAATCTTGTCTACATCCAAGAAAATTGAAGTTATTTTCATCTAAATTTACTCAAATATAGATCCTACAACCAAAATACTCAACAAAATCCAAAAAAATCAAAGTTGATTTCAAATGATTTTATTAAAATTTGACAAAAATCTTGTCTACATACAAGAAAATTGAAGTTATTTTCATCTAAATTTAGTCAAATATAGATCCTACAACCAAAATACTCATCAAAATCCAAAAAAATCGAAGTTGATTTCAAATGAATTTATTAAAATTTGACAAAAATCTTGTCTACATACAAGAAAATTGAAGTTATTTTCATCTAAATTTAGTCAAATATAGATCCTACAACCAAAATACTCATCAAAATCCAAAAAAATCGAAGTTGATTTCAAATGAATTTATTAAAATTTGACCAAAATCTTGTCAAAATCAAAGAAAATTGAAGTTATTTTCATCTAAATTTAGTCAAATATAGATCCTACAACCAAAATACTCAACAAAATCCAAAAAAATCAAAGTTGATTTCAAATGATTTTATTAAAATTTGACAAAAATCTTGTCTACATACAAGAAAATTGAAGTTATTTTCATCTAAATTTAGTCAAATATAGATCCTACAACCAAAATACTCATCAAAATCCAAAAAAATCGAAGTTGATTTCAAATGAATTTATTAAAATTTTACAAAAATCTTGTCTACATCCAAGAAATTTGAAGTTATTTTCATCTAAATTTACTCAAATATAGATCCAACAACCAAAATACTCAACAAAATCCAAAAAAATCAAAGTTGATTTCAAATGATTTTATTAAAATTTGACAAAAATCTTGTCTACATACAAGAAAATTGAAGTTATTTTCATCTAAATTTAGTCAAATATAGATCCTACAACCAAAATACTCATCAAAATCCAAAAAAATCGAAGTTGATTCCAAATGAATTTATTAAAATTTTACAAAAATCTTGTCTACATCCAAGAAAATTGAAGTTATTTTCATCTAAATTTACTCAAATATAGATCCTACAACCAAAATAGTCATCAAAATCCAAAAAATCGAAGTTGATTTCAAATGATTTTATTAAAATTTGAACAAAATCTTGTAAAAATCCAAAAAATTGAATTTATTTTCATCTAAATTTAGTCAAATATACATCCTACAACCAAAATAGTCATCAAAATCCAAAAAAATCGAAGTTGATTTCAAATGAATTTATTAAAATTTGACAAAAATCTTGTCTACATCCAAGAAAATTGAAGTTATTTTCATCTAAATTTACTCAAATATAGATCCTACAACCAAAATAGTCATCAAAATCCAAAAAAATCGAAGTTGATTTCAAATGAATTTATTAAAATTTGACAAAAATCTTGTCTACATCCAAGAAAATTGAAGTTATTTTCATCTAAATTTACTCAAATATAGATCCTACAACCAAAATAGTCATCAAAATCCAAAAAATCGAAGTTGATTTCAAATGATTTTATTAAAATTTGACCAAAATCTTGTCAAAATCCAAAAAATTGAATTTATTTTCATCTAAATTTAGTCAAATATACATCCTACAACCAAAATACTCATCAAAATCCAAAAAAATCGAAGTTGATTTCAAATAAATTTATTAAAATTTGACACTTCCAACTAAAATTTTTTTCATAATCCAACAAATTTGAAGTTATTTTCATCTAAATTTACTCAAATATAGATCCTACAACCAAAATACTCAACAAAATAAAAAAAAATCGAAGTTGATTTCAAATGAATTTATTAAAATTTGACCAAAATCTTGTCAAAATCCCAGAAAATTGAAGTTATTTTCATCTAAATTTAGTCAAATATAGATCCTACAACCAAAATAGTCATCAAAATCCAAAAAATCGAAGTTGATTTCAAATGATTTTATTAAAATTTGACCAAAATCTTGTCAAAATCCAAAAAATTGAATTTATTTTCATCTAAATTTAGTCAAATATACATCCTACAACCAAAATACTCATCAAAATCCAAAAAAATCGAAGTTGATTTCAAATAAATGTATTAAAATTTGACACTTCCAACAAATTTTTTTTTCATAATCCAACAAAATTGAATTTATTTTCATCTAAATTTAGTCAAATATAGATCCTACAACAAAAATACTCGACAAAATCCAAAAAAATCGAAGTTGATTTCATATGAATTTATTAAAATTTGACACTTCCAACTAAAATTTTTTTTATAATCCAACAAAATTGAAGTTATTTTCATCTAAATTTAGTCAAATATAGATCCTACAACCAAATTACTCATCAAAATCCAAAAAAATCGAAGTTGATTTCAAATGAATTTATTAAAATTTTACAAAAATCTTGTCTACATCCAAGAAAATTGAAGTTATTTTCATCTAAATTTACTCAAATATAGATCCTACAACCAAAATACTCAACAAAATAAAAAAAAATCAAAGTTGATTTCAAATGATTTTATTAAAATTTGACAAAAATCTTGTCTACATACAAGAATATTGAAGTTATTTTCATCTAAATTTAGTCAAATATAGATCCTACAACCAAAATACTCATCAAAATCCAAAAAAATCGAAGTTGATTTCAAATGAATTTATTAAAATTTTACAAAAATCTTGTCTACATCCAAGAAAATTGAAGTTATTTTCATCTAAATTTACTCAAATATAGATCCTACAACCAAAATAGTCATCAAAATCCAAAAAATCGAAGTTGATTTCAAATGATTTTATTAAAATTTGACCAAAATCTTGTCAAAATCCAAAAAATTGAATTTATTTTCATCTAAATTTAGTCAAATATACATCCTACAACCAAAATACTCGACAAAATCCAAAAAAATCGAAGTTGATTTTATATGAATTTATTAAAATTTGACACTTCCAACTAAAATTTTTTCATAATCCAACGAAATTGAAGTTATTTTCATCTAAATTTACTCAAATATAGATCCTACAACAAAAATACTCGACAAAATCCAAAAAAATCGAAGTTGATTTCATATGAATTTATTAAAATTTGACACTTCCAACCAAAATTTTTTTTATAATCCAACAAAATTGAAGTTATTTTCATCTAAATTTAGTCAAATATAGATCCTACAACCAAAATACTCATCAAAATCCAAAAAAATCGAAGTTGATTTCAAATGAATTTATTAAAATTTGACAAAAATCTTGTCTACATACAAGAAAATTGAAGTTATTTTCATCTAAATTTAGTCAAATATAGATCCTACAACCAAAATACTCATCAAAATCCAAAAAAATCGAAGTTGATTTCAAATGAATTTATTAAAATTTGACCAAAATCTTGTCAAAATCAAAGAAAATTGAAGTTATTTTCATCTAAATTTAGTCAAATATAGATCCTACAACCAAAATACTCAACAAAATCCAAAAAAATCAAAGTTGATTTCAAATGATTTTATTAAAATTTGACAAAAATCTTGTCTACATACAAGAAAATTGAAGTTATTGTCATCTAAATTTAGTCAAATATAGATCCTACAACCAAAATACTCATCAAAATCCAAAAAAATCGAAGTTGATTTCAAATGAATTTATTAAAATTTTACAAAAATCTTGTCTACATCCAAGAAAATTGAAGTTATTTTCATCTAAATTTACTCAAATATAGATCCTACAACCAAAATACTCAACAAAATCCAAAAAAATCAAAGTTGATTTCAAATGATTTTATTAAAATTTGACAAAAATCTTGTCTACATACAAGAAAATTGAAGTTATTTTCATCTAAAATTAGTCAAATATAGATCCTACAACCAAAATACTCATCAAAATCCAAAAAAATCGAAGTTGATTTCAAATGAATTTATTAAAATTTTACAAAAATCTTGTCTACATCCAAGAAAATTGAAGTTATTTTCATCTAAATTTACTCAAATATAGATCCTACAACCAAAATAGTCATCAAAATCCAAAAAATCGAAGTTGATTTCAAATGATTTTATTAAAATTTGACCAAAATCTTGTCATAATCCAAAAAATTGAATTTATTTTCATCTAAATTTAGTCAAATATACATCCTACAACCAAAATACTCGACAAAATCCAAAAAAATCGAAGTTGATTTTATATGAATTTATTAAAATTTGACACTTCCAACTAAAATTTTTTCATAATCCAACGAAATTGAAGTTATTTTCATCTAAATTTACTCAAATATAGATCCTACAACAAAAATACTCGACAAAATCCAAAAAAATCGAAGTTGATTTCATATGAATTTATTAAAATTTGACACTTCCAACCAAAATTTTTTTTATAATCCAACAAAATTGAAGTTATTTTCATCTAAATTTAGTCAAATATAGATCCTACAACCAAAATACTCATCAAAATCCAAAAAAATCGAAGTTGATTTCAAATGAATTTATTAAAATTTGACAAAAATCTTGTCTACATCCAAGAAAATTGAAGTTATTTTCATCTAAATTTACTCAAATATAGATCCTACAACCAAAATAGTCATCAAAATCCAAAAAATCGAAGTTGATTTCAAATGATTTTATTAAAATTTGACCAAAATCTTGTCAAAATCCAAAAAATTGAATTTATTTTCATCTAAATTTAGTCAAATATACATCCTACAACCAAAATACTCATCAAAATCCAAAAAAATCGAAGTTGATTTCAAATAAAGTTATTAAAATTTGACACTTCCAACTAAAATTTTTTTCATAATCCAACAAATTTGAAGTTATTTTCATCTAAATTTACTCAAATATAGATCCTACAACCAAAATACTCAACAAAATAAAAAAAAATCGAAGTTGATTTCAAATGAATTTATTAAAATTTGACCAAAATCTTGTCTACATCCAAGAAAATTGAAGTTATTTTCATCTAAATTTACTCAAATATAGATCCTACAACCAAAATAGTCATCAAAATCCAAAAAATCGAAGTTGATTTCAAATGATTTTATTAAAATTTGACCAAAATCTTGTCAAAATCCAAAAAATTGAATTTATTTTCATCTAAATTTAGTCAAATAAACATCCTACAACCAAAATACTCATCAAAATCCAAAAAAATCGAAGTTGATTTCAAATAAATGTATTAAAATTTGACACTTCCAAATAATTTTTTTTTCATAATCCAACAAAATTGAATTTATTTTCATCTAAATTTAGTCAAATATAGATCCTACAACAAAAATACTCGACAAAATCCAAAAAAATCGAAGTTGATTTCATATGAATTTATTAAAATTTGACACTTCCAACTAAAATTTTTTTTATAATCCAACAAAATTGAAGTTATTTTCATCTAAATTTAGTCAAATATAGATCCTACAACTAAAATACTCATCAAAATCCAAAAAAATCGAAGTTGATTTCAAATGAATTTATTAAAATTTTACAAAAATCTTGTCTACATCCAAGAAAATTGAAGTTATTTTCATCTAAATTTACTCAAATATAGATCCTACAACCAAAATACTCAACAAAATCCAAAAAAATCAAAGTTGATTTCAAATGATTTTATTAAAATTTGACAAAAATCTTGTCTACATACAAGAAAATTGAAGTTATTTTCATCTAAATTTAGTCAAATATAGATCCTACAACCAAAATACTCATCAAAATCCAAAAAAATCGAAGTTGATTTCAAATGAATTTATTAAAATTTTACAAAAATCTTGTCTACATCCAAGAAAATTGAAGTTATTTTCATCTAAATTTACTCAAATATAGATCCTACAACCAAAATAGTCATCAAAATCCAAAAAATCGAAGTTGATTTCAAATGATTTTATTAAAATTTGACCAAAATCTTGTCAAAATCCAAAAAATTGAAGTTATTTTCATCTAAATTTAGTCAAATATACATCGTACAACCAAAATACTCATCAAAATCCAAAAAAATCGAATTTGATTTTATATGAAATTATTAAAATTTGACACTTCCAACTAAAATTTTTTCATAATCCAACGAAATTGAAGTTATTTTCATCTAAATTTACTCAAATATAGAACCTACAACCAAAATACTCGACAAAATCCAAAAAAATCGAAGTTGATTTCATATGAATTTATTAAAATTTGACACTTCCAACTAAAATTTTTTTTATAATCCAACAAAATTGAAGTTATTTTCATCTAAATTTAGTCAAATATAGATCCTACAACCAAAATACTCATCAAAATCCAAAAAAATCGAAGTTGATTTCAAATGAATTTATTAAAATTTGACAAAAATCTTGTCTACATACAAGAAAATTGAAGTTATTTTCATCTAAATTTAGTCAAATATAGATCCTACAACCAAAATACTCATCAAAATCCAAAAAAATCGAAGTTGATTTCAAATGAATTTATTAAAATTTGACCAAAATCTTGTCAAAATCAAAGAAAATTGAAGTTATTTTCATCTAAATTTAGTCAAATATAGATCCTACAACCAAAATACTCAACAAAATCCAAAAAAATCAAAGTTGATTTCAAATGATTTTATTAAAATTTGACAAAAATCTTGTCTACATACAAGAAAATTGAAGTTATTTTCATCTAAATTTAGTCAAATATAGATCCTACAACCAAAATACTCATCAAAATCCAAAAAAATCGAAGTTGATTTCAAATGAATTTATTAAAATTTTACAAAAATCTTGTCTACATCCAAGAAATTTGAAGTTATTTTCATCTAAATTTACTCAAATATAGATCCAACAACCAAAATACTCAACAAAATCCAAAAAAATCAAAGTTGATTTCAAATGATTTTATTAAAATTTGACAAAAATCTTGTCTACATCCAAGAAAATTGAAGTTATTTTCATCTAAATTTACTCAAATATAGATCCTACAACCAAAATAGTCATCAAAATCCAAAAAATCGAAGTTGATTTCAAATGATTTTATTAAAATTTGAACAAAATCTTGTAAAAATCCAAAAAATTGAATTTATTTTCATCTAAATTTAGTCAAATATACATCCTACAACCAAAATACTCATCAAAATCCAAAAAAATCGAAGTTGATTTCAAATGAATTTATTAAAATTTGACAAAAATCTTGTCTACATCCAAGAAAATTGAAGTTATTTTCATCTAAATTTACTCAAATATAGATCCTACAACCAAAATAGTCATCAAAATCCAAAAAATCGAAGTTGATTTCAAATGATTTTATTAAAATTTGACCAAAATCTTGTCAAAATCCAAAAAATTGAATTTATTTTCATCTAAATTTAGTCAAATATACATCCTACAACCAAAATACTCATCAAAATCCAAAAAAATCGAAGTTGATTTCAAATGAATTTATTAAAATTTGACCAAAATCTTGTCAAAATCAAAGAAAATTGAAGTTATTTTCATCTAAATTTAGTCAAATATAGATCCTACAACCAAAATACTCAACAAAATCCAAAAAAATCAAAGTTGATTTCAAATGATTTTATTAAAATTTGACAAAAATCTTGTCTACATACAAGAAAATTGAAGTTATTTTCATCTAAATTTAGTCAAATATAGATCCTACAACCAAAATACTCATCAAAATCCAAAAAAATCGAAGTTGATTTCAAATGAATTTATTAAAATTTTACAAAAATCTTGTCTACATCCAAGAAATTTGAAGTTATTTTCATCTAAATTTACTCAAATATAGATCCAACAACCAAAATACTCAACAAAATCCAAAAAAATCAAAGTTGATTTCAAATGATTTTATTAAAATTTGACAAAAATCTTGTCTACATACAAGAAAATTGAAGTTATTTTCATCTAAATTTAGTCAAATATAGATCCTACAACCAAAATACTCATCAAAATCCAAAAAAATCGAAGTTGATTTCAAATGAATTTATTAAAATTTTACAAAAATCTTGTCTACATCCAAGAAAATTGAAGTTATTTTCATCTAAATTTACTCAAATATAGATCCTACAACCAAAATAGTCATCAAAATCCAAAAAATCGAAGTTGATTTCAAATGATTTTATTAAAATTTGAACAAAATCTTGTAAAAATCCAAAAAATTGAATTTATTTTCATCTAAATTTAGTCAAATATACATCCTACAACCAAAATACTCATCAAAATCCAAAAAAATCGAAGTTGATTTCAAATGAATTTATTAAAATTTGACAAAAATCTTGTCTACATCCAAGAAAATTGAAGTTATTTTCATCTAAATTTACTCAAATATAGATCCTACAACCAAAATAGTCATCAAAATCCAAAAAATCGAAGTTGATTTCAAATGATTTTATTAAAATTTGACCAAAATCTTGTCATAATCCAAAAAATTGTATTTATTTTCATCTAAATTTAGTCAAATATACATCCTACAACCAAAATACTCATCAAAATCCAAAAAAATCGAAGTTGATTTCAAATAAATGTATTAAAATTTGACACTTCCAACAAATTTTTTTTTCATAATCCAACAAAATTGAATTTATTTTCATCTAAATTTAGTCAAATATAGATCCTACAACAAAAATACTCGACAAAATCCAAAAAAATCGAAGTTGATTTCATATGAATTTATTAAAATTTGACACTTCCAACCAAAATTTTTTTTATAATCCAACAAAATTTAAGTTATTTTCATCTAAATTTACTCAAATATAGATCCTACAACAAAAATACTCGACAAAATCCAAAAAAATCGAAGTTGATTTCATATGAATTTATTAAAATTTGACACTTCCAACTAAAATTTTTTTTATAATCCAAAAAAATTGAAGTTATTTTCATCTAAATTTAGTCAAATATAGATCCTACAACCAAAATAGTCATCAAAATCCAAAAAATCGAAGTTGATTTCAAATGATTTTATTAAAATTTGACCAAAATCTTGTCAAAATCCAAAAAATTGAATTTATTTTCATCTAAATTTAGTCAAATATACATCCTACAACCAAAATACTCATCAAAATCCAAAAAATCGAAGTTGATTTCAAATAAATTTATTAAAATTTGACACTTCCAACTAAAATTTTTTTCATAATCCAACAAATTTGAAGTTATTTTCATCTAAATTTACTCAAATATAGATCCTACAACCAAAATACTCAACAAAATAAAAAAAAATCGAAGTTGATTTCAAATGAATTTATTAAAATTTGACCAAAATCTTGTCAAAATCCAAAAAATTGAATTTATTTTCATCTAAATTTAGTCAAATATACATCCTACAACCAAAATACTCATCAAAATCCAAAAAAATCGAAGTTGATTTCAAATAAATGTATTAAAATTTGACACTTCCAACTAATTTTTTTTTCATAATCCAACAAAATTGAATTTATTTTCATCTAAATTTAGTCAAATATAGATCCTACAACCAAAATACTCAACAAAATAAAAAAAAAATCGAAATTGATTTCAAATGAATTTATTAAAATTTGACCAAAATCTTGTCAAAATCCAAGAAAATTGAAGTTATTTTCATCTAAATTTAGTCAAATATAGATCCTACAACCAAAATACTCGACAAAATCCAAAAAAATCGAGGTTGATTTTATTTATTTATTTATTTATTTATTTATTTATTTATAAACGGACCGAAGCCCTCTTTACATAAATATTTAGACGTGAAGAAAAAGATCTTAACCTAATATTACAAAAGATAGACATGCCCAAAAAAGAATAAAACTCATGGTACATAAGATATGACATTATCCGATAATGATACGTAACTGTCTTTTAAAAGTGTGCACAGACCCATTGAAGAAATCAATACTGTTATACAGAGTACTAGAGTCAGCAATAATTCGATTTATTGGATTAATTAGTCCATATGTAGATCTGGATTTAAGTGGTTGAAATCCTGCTCTAGATCTCAATACGCGTTCAGGTGCATAGAAATTGATTTGCATAAGAAGAGCGGGACAATCAATATGGTTATTGATTAAATTAAAAATAAATAAATGGTCAGATATTTTTCTACGTGCAGCTAATGTTTATATGAATTTATTAAAATTTGACACTTCCAACTAAAATTTTTTCATAATCCAACGAAATTGAAGTTATTTTCATCTAAATTTACTCAAATATAGAACCTACAACAAAAATACTCAACAAAATCCAAAAAAATCGAAGTTGATTTCAAATGATTTTATTAAAATTTGACAAAAATCTTGTCTACATACAAGAAAATTGAAGTTATTTTCATCTAAATTTACTCAAATATAGATCCTACAACAAAAATACTCAACAAAATCCAAAAAAATCGAAGTTGATTTCAAATAAATTTATTAAAATTTGACACTTCCAACTAATTTTTTTTTCATAATCCAACAAAATTGAATTTATTTTCATCTAAATTTAGTCAAATATAGATCCTACAACCAAAATACTCAACAAAATAAAAAAAAATCGAAGTTGATTTCAAATAAATTTATTAAAATTTGACACTTCCAACTAAAATTTTTTTCATAATCCAACAAAATTGAAGTTATTTTCATCTAAATTTACTCAAATATAGATCCTACAACAAAAATACTCGACAAAATCCAAAAAAATCGAAGTTGATTTCATATGAATTTATTAAAATTTGACACTTCCAACCAAAATTTTTTTTATAATCCAACAAAATTGAAGTTATTTTCATCTAAATTTAGTCAAATATAGATCCTACAACCAAAATACTCATCAAAATCCAAAAAAATCGAAGTTGATTTCAAATGAATTTATTAAAATTTGACCAAAATCTTGTCAAAATCCAAAAAATTGAATTTATTTTCATCTAAATTTAGTCAAATATACATCCTACAACCAAAATACTCATCAAAATCCAAAAAAATCGAAGTTGATTTCAAATAAATTTATTAAAATTTGACACTTCCATCTAAAATTTTTTTCATAATCCAACAAATTTGAAGTTATTTTCATCTAAATTTACTCAAATATAGATCCTACAACCAAAATACTCAACAAAATAAAAAAAAATCGAAGTTGATTTCAAATGAATTTATTAAAATTTGACCAAAATCTTGTCAAAATCCAAGAAAATTGAAGTTATTTTCATCTAAATTTAGTCAAATATAGATCCTACAACCAAAATAGTCATCAAAATCCAAAAAATCGATGTTGATTTCAAATGATTTTATTAAAATTTGACCAAAATCTTGTCAAAATCCAAAAAATTGAATTTATTTTCATCTAAATTTAGTCAAATATACATCCTACAACCAAAATACTCATCAAAATCCAAAAAAATCGAAATTGATTTCAAATAAATGTATTAAAATTTGACACTTCCAACTAATTTTTTTTTCATAATCCAACAAAATTGAATTTATTTTCATCTAAATTTAGTCAAATATAGATCCTACAACAAAAATGCTCGACAAAATCCAAAAAAATCGAAGTTGATTTAAAATGAATTTATTAAAATTTGACACTTCCAACTAAAATTTTTTTTATAATCCAACAAAATTGAAGTTATTTTCATCTAAATTTAGTCAAATATAGATCCTACAACCAAAATACTCATCAAAATCCAAAAAAATCGAAGTTGATTTCAAATGAATTTATTAAAATTTGACAAAAATCTTGTCTACATACAAGAAAATTGAAGTTATTTTCATCTAAGTTTAGTCAAATATAGATCCTACAACCAAAATACTCATCAAAATCCAAAAAAATCGAAGTTGATTTCAAATGAATTTATTAAAATTTTACAAAAATCTTGTCTACATCCAAGAAAATTGAAGTTATTTTCATCTAAATTTACTCAAATATAGATCCTACAACCAAAATACTCAACAAAATCCAAAAAAATCAAAGTTGATTTCAAATGATTTTATTAAAATTTGACAAAAATCTTGTCTACATACAAGAAAATTGAAGTTATTTTCATCTAAGTTTAGTCAAATATAGATCCTACAACCAAAATACTCATCAAAATCCAAAAAAATCGAAGTTGATTTCAAATGAATTTATTAAAATTTTACAAAAATCTTGTCTACATCCAAGAAAATTGAAGTTATTTTCATCTAAATTTACTCAAATATAGATCCTACAACCAAAATAGTCATCAAAATCCAAAAAATCGAAGTTGATTTCAAATGATTTTATTAAAATTTGACCAAAATCTTGTCAAAATCCAAAAAATTGAATTTATTTTCATCTAAATTTAGTCAAATATACATCCTACAACCAAAATACTCGACAAAATCCAAAAAAATCGAAGTTGATTTTATATGAATTTATTAAAATTTGACACTTCCAACTAAAATTTTTTCATAATCCAACGAAATTGAAGTTATTTTCATCTAAATTTACTCAAATATAGATCCTACAACAAAAATACTCGACAAAATCCAAAAAAATCGAAGTTGATTTCATATGAATTTATTAAAATTTGACACTTCCAACCAAAATTTTTTTTATAATCCAACAAAATTGAAGTTATTTTCATCTAAATTTAGTCAAATATAGATCCTACAACCAAAATACTCATCAAAATCCAAAAAAATCGAAGTTGATTTCAAATGAATTTATTAAAATTTGACAAAAATCTTGTCTACATACAAGAAAATTGAAGTTATTTTCATCTAAATTTAGTCAAATATAGATCCTACAACCAAAATACTCATCAAAATCCAAAAAAATCGAAGTTGATTTCAAATGAATTTATTAAAATTTGACCAAAATCTTGTCAAAATCAAAGAAAATTGAAGTTATTTTCATCTAAATTTAGTCAAATATAGATCCTACAACCAAAATACTCAACAAAATCCAAAAAAATCAAAGTTGATTTCAAATGATTTTATTAAAATTTGACAAAAATCTTGTCTACATACAAGAAAATTGAAGTTATTTTCATCTAAATTTAGTCAAATATAGATCCTACAACCAAAATACTCATCAAAATCCAAAAAAATCGAAGTTGATTTCAAATGAATTTATTAAAATTTTACAAAAATCTTGTCTACATCCAAGAAAATTGAAGTTATTTTCATCTAAATTTACTCAAATATAGATCCTACAACCAAAATACTCAACAAAATCCAAAAAAATCAAAGTTGATTTCAAATGATTTTATTAAAATTTGACAAAAATCTTGTCTACATACAAGAAAATTGAAGTTATTTTCATCTAAAATTAGTCAAATATAGATCCTACAACCAAAATACTCATCAAAATCCAAAAAAATCGAAGTTGATTTCAAATGAATTTATTAAAATTTTACAAAAATCTTGTCTACATCCAAGAAAATTGAAGTTATTTTCATCTAAATTTACTCAAATATAGATCCTACAACCAAAATAGTCATCAAAATCCAAAAAATCGAAGTTGATTTCAAATGATTTTATTAAAATTTGACCAAAATCTTGTCATAATCCAAAAAATTGAATTTATTTTCATCTAAATTTAGTCAAATATACATCCTACAACCAAAATACTCGACAAAATCCAAAAAAATCGAAGTTGATTTTATATGAATTTATTAAAATTTTACAAAAATCTTGTCTACATCCAAGAAAATTGAAGTTATTTTCATCTAAATTTACTCAAATATAGATCCTACAACCAAAATAGTCATCAAAATCCAAAAAATCGAAGTTGATTTCAAATGACTTTATTAAAATTTGACCAAAATCTTGTCAAAATCCAAAAAATTGAATTTATTTTCATCTAAATTTAGACCAATATACATCCTACAACCAAAATACTCGACAAAATCCAAAAAAATCGAAGTTGATTTTATATGAATTTATTAAAATTTGACACTTCCAACTAAAGTTTTTTCATAATCCAACGAAATTGAAGTTATTTTCATCTAAATTTACTCAAATATAGATCCTACAACAAAAATACTCGACAAAATCCAAAAAAATCGAAGTTGATTTCATATGAATTTATTAAAATTTGACACTTCCAACCAAAATTTTTTTTATAATCCAACAAAATTGAAGTTATTTTCATCTAAATTTAGTCAAATATAGATCCTACAACCAAAATACTCATCAAAATCCAAAAAAATCGAAGTTGATTTCAAATGAATTTATTAAAATTTGACCAAAATCTTGTCAAAATCCAAAAAATTGAATTTATTTTCATCTAAATTTAGTCAAATATACATCCTACAACCAAAATACTCATCAAAATCCAAAAAAATCGAAGTTGATTTCAAATAAATTTATTAAAATTTGACACTTCCATCTTAAATTTTTTTCATAATCCAACAAATTTGAAGTTATTTTCATCTAAATTTACTCAAATATAGATCCTACAACCAAAATACTCAACAAAATAAAAAAAAATCGAAGTTGATTTCAAATGAATTTATTAAAATTTGACCAAAATCTTGTCAAAATCCAAGAAAATTGAAGTTATTTTCATCTAAATTTAGTCAAATATAGATCCTACAACCAAAATAGTCATCAAAATCCAAAAAATCGATGTTGATTTCAAATGATTTTATTAAAATTTGACCAAAATCTTGTCAAAATCCAAAAAATTGAATTTATTTTCATCTAAATTTAGTCAAATATACATCCTACAACCAAAATACTCATCAAAATCCAAAAAAATCGAAGTTGATTTCAAATAAATGTATTAAAATTTGACACTTCCAACTAATTTTTTTTTCATAATCCAACAAAATTGAATTTATTTTCATCTAAATTTAGTCAAATATAGATCCTACAACAAAAATGCTCGACAAAATCCAAAAAAATCGAAGTTGATTTAAAATGAATTTATTAAAATTTGACACTTCCAACTAAAATTTTTTTTATAATCCAACAAAATTGAAGTTATTTTCATCTAAATTTAGTCAAATATAGATCCTACAACCAAAATACTCATCAAAATCCAAAAAAATCGAAGTTGATTTCAAATGAATTTATTAAAATTTTACAAAAATCTTGTCTACATCCAAGAAAATTGAAGTTATTTTCATCTAAATTTACTCAAATATAGATCCTACAACCAAAATACTCAACAAAATCCAAAAAAATCAAAGTTGATTTCAAATGATTTTATTAAAATTTGACAAAAATCTTGTCTACATACAAGAAAATTGAAGTTATTTTCATCTAAGTTTAGTCAAATATAGATCCTACAACCAAAATACTCATCAAAATCCAAAAAAATCGAAGTTGATTTCAAATGAATTTATTAAAATTTTACAAAAATCTTGTCTACATCCAAGAAAATTGAAGTTATTTTCATCTAAATTTACTCAAATATAGATCCTACAACCAAAATAGTCATCAAAATCCAAAAAATCGAAGTTGATTTCAAATGATTTTATTAAAATTTGACCAAAATCTTGTCAAAATCCAAAAAATTGAATTTATTTTCATCTAAATTTAGTCAAATATACATCCTACAACCAAAATACTCGACAAAATCCAAAAAAATCGAAGTTGATTTTATATGAATTTATTAAAATTTGACACTTCCAACTAAAATTTTTTCATAATCCAACGAAATTGAAGTTATTTTCATCTAAATTTACTCAAATATAGATCCTACAACAAAAATACTCGACAAAATCCAAAAAAATCGAAGTTGATTTCATATGAATTTATTAAAATTTGACACTTCCAACCAAAATTTTTTTTATAATCCAACAAAATTGAAGTTATTTTCATCTAAATTTAGTCAAATATAGATCCTACAACCAAAATACTCATCAAAATCCAAAAAAATCGAAGTTGATTTCAAATGAATTTATTAAAATTTGACAAAAATCTTGTCTACATACAAGAAAATTGAAGTTATTTTCATCTAAATTTAGTCAAATATAGATCCTACAACCAAAATACTCATCAAAATCCAAAAAAATCGAAGTTGATTTCAAATGAATTTATTAAAATTTGACCAAAATCTTGTCAAAATCAAAGAAAATTGAAGTTATTTTCATCTGAATTTAGTCAAATATAGATCCTACAACCAAAATACTCAACAAAATCCAAAAAAATCAAAGTTGATTTCAAATGATTTTATTAAAATTTGACAAAAATCTTGTCTACATACAAGAAAATTGAAGTTATTTTCATCTAAATTTAGTCAAATATAGATCCTACAACCAAAATACTCATCAAAATCCAAAAAAATCGAAGTTGATTTCAAATGAATTTATTAAAATTTTACAAAAATCTTGTCTACATCCAAGAAAATTGAAGTTATTTTCATCTAAATTTACTCAAATATAGATCCTACAACCAAAATACTCAACAAAATCCAAAAAAATCAAAGTTGATTTCAAATGATTTTATTAAAATTTGACAAAAATCTTGTCTACATACAAGAAAATTGAAGTTATTTTCATCTAAAATTAGTCAAATATAGATCCTACAACCAAAATACTCATCAAAATCCAAAAAAATCGAAGTTGATTTCAAATGAATTTATTAAAATTTTACAAAAATCTTGTCTACATCCAAGAAAATTGAAGTTATTTTCATCTAAATTTACTCAAATATAGATCCTACAACCAAAATAGTCATCAAAATCCAAAAAATCGAAGTTGATTTCAAATGATTTTATTAAAATTTGACCAAAATCTTGTCATAATCCAAAAAATTGAATTTATTTTCATCTAAATTTAGTCAAATATACATCCTACAACCAAAATACTCGACAAAATCCAAAAAAATCGAAGTTGATTTTATATGAATTTATTAAAATTTGGCACTTCCAACTAAAATTTTTTCATAATCCAACGAAATTGAAGTTATTTTCATCTAAATTTACTCAAATATAGATCCTACAACAAAAATACTCGACAAAATCCAAAAAAATCGAAGTTGATTGCATATGAATTTATTAAAATTTGACACTTCCAACCAAAATTTTTTTTATAATCCAACAAAATTGAAGTTATTTTCATCTAAATTTAGTCAAATATAGATCCTACAACCAAAATACTCATCAAAATCCAAAAAAATCGAAGTTGATTTCAAATGAATTTATTAAAATTTGACAAAAATCTTGTCTACATCCAAGAAAATTGAAGTTATTTTCATCTAAATTTACTCAAATATAGATCCTACAACCAAAATAGTCATCAAAATCCAAAAAATCGAAGTTGATTTCAAATGATTTTATTAAAATTTGACCAAAATCTTGTCAAAATCCAAAAAATTGAATTTATTTTCATCTAAATTTAGTCAAATATACATCCTACAACCAAAATACTCATCAAAATCCAAAAAAATCGAAGTTGATTTCAAATAAAGTTATTAAAATTTGACACTTCCAACTAAAATTTTTTTCATAATCCAACAAATTTGAAGTTATTTTCATCTAAATTTACTCAAATATAGATCCTACAACCAAAATACTCAACAAAATAAAAAAAAATCGAAGTTGATTTCAAATGAATTTATTAAAATTTGACCAAAATCTTGTCAAAATCCAAGAAAATTGAAGTTATCTTCATCTAAATTTAGTCAAATATAGATCCTACAACCAAAATAGTCATCAAAATCCAAAAAATCGAAGTTGATTTCAAATGATTTTATTAAAATTTGACCAAAATCTTGTCTACATACAAGAAAATTGAAGTTATTTTCATCTAAATTTACTCAAATATAGATCCTACAACAAAAATACTCAACAAAATCCAAAAAAATCGAAGTTGATTTCAAATAAATTTATTAAAATTTGACACTTCCAACTAATTTTTTTTTCATAATCCAACAAAATTGAATTTATTTTCATCTAAATTTAGTCAAATATAGATCCTACAACCAAAATACTCAACAAAATAAAAAAAAATCGAAGTTGATTTCAAATAAATTTATTAAAATTTGACACTTCCAACTAAAATTTTTTTCATAATCCAACAAAATTGAAGTTATTTTCATCTAAATTTACTCAAATATAGATCCTACAACAAAAATACTCGACAAAATCCAAAAAAATCGAAGTTGATTTCATATGAATTTATTAAAATTTGACACTTCCAACCAAAATTTTTTTTATAATCCAACAAAATTGAAGTTATTTTCATCTAAATTTAGTCAAATATAGATCCTACAACCAAAATACTCATCAAAATCCAAAAAAATCGAAGTTGATTTCAAATGAATTTATTAAAATTTGACCAAAATCTTGTCAAAATCCAAAAAATTGAATTTATTTTCATCTAAATTTAGTCAAATATACATCCTACAACCAAAATACTCATCAAAATCCAAAAAAATCGAAGTTGATTTCAAATAAATTTATTAAAATTTGACACTTCCATCTAAAATTTTTTTCATAATCCAACAAATTTGAAGTTATTTTCATCTAAATTTACTCAAATATAGATCCTACAACCAAAATACTCAACAAAATAAAAAAAAATCGAAGTTGATTTCAAATGAATTTATTAAAATTTGACCAAAATCTTGTCAAAATCCAAGAAAATTGAAGTTATTTTCATCTAAATTTAGTCAAATATAGATCCTACAACCAAAATAGTCATCAAAATCCAAAAAATCGATGTTGATTTCAAATGATTTTATTAAAATTTGACCAAAATCTTGTCAAAATCCAAAAAATTGAATTTATTTTCATCTAAATTTAGTCAAATATACATCCTACAACCAAAATACTCATCAAAATCCAAAAAAATCGAAATTGATTTCAAATAAATGTATTAAAATTTGACACTTCCAACTAATTTTTTTTTCATAATCCAACAAAATTGAATTTATTTTCATCTAAATTTAGTCAAATATAGATCCTACAACAAAAATGCTCGACAAAATCCAAAAAAATCGAAGTTGATTTAAAATGAATTTATTAAAATTTGACACTTCCAACTAAAATTTTTTTTATAATCCAACAAAATTGAAGTTATTTTCATCTAAATTTAGTCAAATATAGATCCTACAACCAAAATACTCATCAAAATCCAAAAAAATCGAAGTTGATTTCAAATGAATTTATTAAAATTTTACAAAAATCTTGTCTACATCCAAGAAAATTGAAGTTATTTTCATCTAAATTTACTCAAATATAGATCCTACAACCAAAATACTCAACAAAATCCAAAAAAATCAAAGTTGATTTCAAATGATTTTATTAAAATTTGACAAAAATCTTGTCTACATACAAGAAAATTGAAGTTATTTTCATCTAAGTTTAGTCAAATATAGATCCTACAACCAAAATACTCATCAAAATCCAAAAAAATCGAAGTTGATTTCAAATGAATTTATTAAAATTTTACAAAAATCTTGTCTACATCCAAGAAAATTGAAGTTATTTTCATCTAAATTTACTCAAATATAGATCCTACAACCAAAATAGTCATCAAAATCCAAAAAATCGAAGTTGATTTCAAATGATTTTATTAAAATTTGACCAAAATCTTGTCAAAATCCAAAAAATTGAATTTATTTTCATCTAAATTTAGTCAAATATACATCCTACAACCAAAATACTCGACAAAATCCAAAAAAATCGAAGTTGATTTTATATGAATTTATTAAAATTTGACACTTCCAACTAAAATTTTTTCATAATCCAACGAAATTGAAGTTATTTTCATCTAAATTTACTCAAATATAGATCCTACAACAAAAATACTCGACAAAATCCAAAAAAATCGAAGTTGATTTCATATGAATTTATTAAAATTTGACACTTCCAACCAAAATTTTTTTTATAATCCAACAAAATTGAAGTTATTTTCATCTAAATTTAGTCAAATATAGATCCTACAACCAAAATACTCATCAAAATCCAAAAAAATCGAAGTTGATTTCAAATGAATTTATTAAAATTTGACAAAAATCTTGTCTACATACAAGAAAATTGAAGTTATTTTCATCTAAATTTAGTCAAATATAGATCCTACAACCAAAATACTCATCAAAATCCAAAAAAATCGAAGTTGATTTCAAATGAATTTATTAAAATTTGACCAAAATCTTGTCAAAATCAAAGAAAATTGAAGTTATTTTCATCTAAATTTAGTCAAATATAGATCCTACAACCAAAATACTCAACAAAATCCAAAAAAATCAAAGTTGATTTCAAATGATTTTATTAAAATTTGACAAAAATCTTGTCTACATACAAGAAAATTGAAGTTATTTTCATCTAAATTTAGTCAAATATAGATCCTACAACCAAAATACTCATCAAAATCCAAAAAAATCGAAGTTGATTTCAAATGAATTTATTAAAATTTTACAAAAATCTTGTCTACATCCAAGAAAATTGAAGTTATTTTCATCTAAATTTACTCAAATATAGATCCTACAACCAAAATACTCAACAAAATCCAAAAAAATCAAAGTTGATTTCAAATGATTTTATTAAAATTTGACAAAAATCTTGTCTACATACAAGAAAATTGAAGTTATTTTCATCTAAAATTAGTCAAATATAGATCCTACAACCAAAATACTCATCAAAATCCAAAAAAATCGAAGTTGATTTCAAATGAATTTATTAAAATTTTACAAAAATCTTGTCTACATCCAAGAAAATTGAAGTTATTTTCATCTAAATTTACTCAAATATAGATCCTACAACCAAAATAGTCATCAAAATCCAAAAAATCGAAGTTGATTTCAAATGATTTTATTAAAATTTGACCAAAATCTTGTCATAATCCAAAAAATTGAATTTATTTTCATCTAAATTTAGTCAAATATACATCCTACAACCAAAATACTCGACAAAATCCAAAAAAATCGAAGTTGATTTTATATGAATTTATTAAAATTTTACAAAAATCTTGTCTACATCCAAGAAAATTGAAGTTATTTTCATCTAAATTTACTCAAATATAGATCCTACAACCAAAATAGTCATCAAAATCCAAAAAATCGAAGTTGATTTCAAATGACTTTATTAAAATTTGACCAAAATCTTGTCAAAATCCAAAAAATTGAATTTATTTTCATCTAAATTTAGACCAATATACATCCTACAACCAAAATACTCGACAAAATCCAAAAAAATCGAAGTTGATTTTATATGAATTTATTAAAATTTGACACTTCCAACTAAAGTTTTTTCATAATCCAACGAAATTGAAGTTATTTTCATCTAAATTTACTCAAATATAGATCCTACAACAAACATACTCGACAAAATCCAAAAAAATCGAAGTTGATTTCATATGAATTTATTAAAATTTGACACTTCCAACCAAAATTTTTTTTATAATCCAACAAAATTGAAGTTATTTTCATCTAAATTTAGTCAAATATAGATCCTACAACCAAAATACTCATCAAAATCCAAAAAAATCGAAGTTGATTTCAAATGAATTTATTAAAATTTGACCAAAATCTTGTCAAAATCCAAAAAATTGAATTTATTTTCATCTAAATTTAGTCAAATATACATCCTACAACCAAAATACTCATCAAAATCCAAAAAAATCGAAGTTGATTTCAAATAAATTTATTAAAATTTGACACTTCCATCTAAAATTTTTTTCATAATCCAACAAATTTGAAGTTATTTTCATCTAAATTTACTCAAATATAGATCCTACAACCAAAATACTCAACAAAATAAAAAAAAATCGAAGTTGATTTCAAATGAATTTATTAAAATTTGACCAAAATCTTGTCAAAATCCAAGAAAATTGAAGTTATTTTCATCTAAATTTAGTCAAATATAGATCCTACAACCAAAATAGTCATCAAAATCCAAAAAATCGATGTTGATTTCAAATGATTTTATTAAAATTTGACCAAAATCTTGTCAAAATCCAAAAAATTGAATTTATTTTCATCTAAATTTAGTCAAATATACATCCTACAACCAAAATACTCATCAAAATCCAAAAAAATCGAAGTTGATTTCAAATAAATGTATTAAAATTTGACACTTCCAACTAATTTTTTTTTCATAATCCAACAAAATTGAATTTATTTTCATCTAAATTTAGTCAAATATAGATCCTACAACAAAAATGCTCGACAAAATCCAAAAAAATCGAAGTTGATTTAAAATGAATTTATTAAAATTTGACACTTCCAACTAAAATTTTTTTTATAATCCAACAAAATTGAAGTTATTTTCATCTAAATTTAGTCAAATATAGATCCTACAACCAAAATACTCATCAAAATCCAAAAAAATCGAAGTTGATTTCAAATGAATTTATTAAAATTTTACAAAAATCTTGTCTACATCCAAGAAAATTGAAGTTATTTTCATCTAAATTTACTCAAATATAGATCCTACAACCAAAATACTCAACAAAATCCAAAAAAATCAAAGTTGATTTCAAATGATTTTATTAAAATTTGACAAAAATCTTGTCTACATACACGAAAATTGAAGTTATTTTCATCTAAGTTTAGTCAAATATAGATCCTACAACCAAAATACTCATCAAAATCCAAAAAAATCGAAGTTGATTTCAAATGAATTTATTAAAATTTTACAAAAATCTTGTCTACATCCAAGAAAATTGAAGTTATTTTCATCTAAATTTACTCAAATATAGATCCTACAACCAAAATAGTCATCAAAATCCAAAAAATCGAAGTTGATTTCAAATGATTTTATTAAAATTTGACCAAAATCTTGTCAAAATCCAAAAAATTGAATTTATTTTCATCTAAATTTAGTCAAATATACATCCTACAACCAAAATACTCGACAAAATCCAAAAAAATCGAAGTTGATTTTATATGAATTTATTAAAATTTGACACTTCCAACTAAAATTTTTTCATAATCCAACGAAATTGAAGTTATTTTCATCTAAATTTACTCAAATATAGATCCTACAACAAAAATACTCGACAAAATCCAAAAAAATCGAAGTTGATTTCATATGAATTTATTAAAATTTGACACTTCCAACCAAAATTTTTTTTATAATCCAACAAAATTGAAGTTATTTTCATCTAAATTTAGTCAAATATAGATCCTACAACCAAAATACTCATCAAAATCCAAAAAAATCGAAGTTGATTTCAAATGAATTTATTAAAATTTGACAAAAATCTTGTCTACATACAAGAAAATTGAAGTTATTTTCATCTAAATTTAGTCAAATATAGATCCTACAACCAAAATACTCATCAAAATCCAAAAAAATCGAAGTTGATTTCAAATGAATTTATTAAAATTTGACCAAAATCTTGTCAAAATCAAAGAAAATTGAAGTTATTTTCATCTAAATTTAGTCAAATATAGATCCTACAACCAAAATACTCAACAAAATCCAAAAAAATCAAAGTTGATTTCAAATGATTTTATTAAAATTTGACAAAAATCTTGTCTACATACAAGAAAATTGAAGTTATTTTCATCTAAATTTAGTCAAATATAGATCCTACAACCAAAATACTCATCAAAATCCAAAAAAATCGAAGTTGATTTCAAATGAATTTATTAAAATTTTACAAAAATCTTGTCTACATCCAAGAAAATTGAAGTTATTTTCATCTAAATTTACTCAAATATAGATCCTACAACCAAAATACTCAACAAAATCCAAAAAAATCAAAGTTGATTTCAAATGATTTTATTAAAATTTGACAAAAATCTTGTCTACATACAAGAAAATTGAAGTTATTTTCATCTAAAATTAGTCAAATATAGATCCTACAACCAAAATACTCATCAAAATCCAAAAAAATCGAAGTTGATTTCAAATGAATTTATTAAAATTTTACAAAAATCTTGTCTACATCCAAGAAAATTGAAGTTATTTTCATCTAAATTTACTCAAATATAGATCCTACAACCAAAATAGTCATCAAAATCCAAAAAATCGAAGTTGATTTCAAATGATTTTATTAAAATTTGACCAAAATCTTGTCATAATCCAAAAAATTGAATTTATTTTCATCTAAATTTAGTCAAATATACATCCTACAACCAAAATACTCGACAAAATCCAAAAAAATCGAAGTTGATTTTATATGAATTTATTAAAATTTGGCACTTCCAACTAAAATTTTTTCATAATCCAACGAAATTGAAGTTATTTTCATCTAAATTTACTCAAATATAGATCCTACAACAAAAATACTCGACAAAATCCAAAAAAATCGAAGTTGATTTCATATGAATTTATTAAAATTTGACACTTCCAACCAAAATTTTTTTTATAATCCAACAAAATTGAAGTTATTTTCATCTAAATTTAGTCAAATATAGATCCTACAACCAAAATACTCATCAAAATCCAAAAAAATCGAAGTTGATTTCAAATGAATTTATTAAAATTTGACAAAAATCTTGTCTACATCCAAGAAAATTGAAGTTATTTTCATCTAAATTTACTCAAATATAGATCCTACAACCAAAATAGTCATCAAAATCCAAAAAATCGAAGTTGATTTCAAATGATTTTATTAAAATTTGACCAAAATCTTGTCAAAATCCAAAAAATTGAATTTATTTTCATCTAAATTTAGTCAAATATACATCCTACAACCAAAATACTCATCAAAATCCAAAAAAATCGAAGTTGATTTCAAATAAAGTTATTAAAATTTGACACTTCCAACTAAAATTTTTTTCATAATCCAACAAATTTGAAGTTATTTTCATCTAAATTTACTCAAATATAGATCCTACAACCAAAATACTCAACAAAATAAAAAAAAATCGAAGTTGATTTCAAATGAATTTATTAAAATTTGACCAAAATCTTGTCAAAATCCAAGAAAATTGAAGTTATTTTCATCTAAATTTAGTCAAATATAGATCCTACAACCAAAATAGTCATCAAAATCCAAAAAATCGAAGTTGATTTCAAATGATTTTATTAAAATTTGACCAAAATCTTGTCAAAATCCAAAAAATTGAATTTATTTTCATCTAAATTTAGTCAAATAAACATCCTACAACCAAAATACTCATCAAAATCCAAAAAAATCGAAGTTGATTTCAAATAAATGTATTAAAATTTGACACTTCCAACTAATTTTTTTTTCATAATCCAACAAAATTGAATTTATTTTCATCTAAATTTAGTCAAATATAGATCCTACAACAAAAATACTCGACAAAATCCAAAAAAATCGAAGTTGATTTCATATGAATTTATTAAAATTTGACACTTCCAACTAAAATTTTTTTTATAATCCAACAAAATTGAAGTTATTTTCATCTAAATTTAGTCAAATATAGATCCTACAACTAAAATACTCATCAAAATCCAAAAAAATCGAAGTTGATTTCAAATGAATTTATTAAAATTTTACAAAAATCTTGTCTACATCCAAGAAAATTGAAGTTATTTTCATCTAAATTTACTCAAATATAGATCCTACAACCAAAATACTCAACAAAATCCAAAAAAATCAAAGTTGATTTCAAATGATTTTATTAAAATTTGACAAAAATCTTGTCTACATACAAGAAAATTGAAGTTATTTTCATCTAAATTTAGTCAAATATAGATCCTACAACCAAAATACTCATCAAAATCCAAAAAAATCGAAGTTGATTTCAAATGAATTTATTAAAATTTTACAAAAATCTTGTCTACATCCAAGAAAATTGAAGTTATTTTCATCTAAATTTACTCAAATATAGATCCTACAACCAAAATAGTCATCAAAATCCAAAAAATCGAAGTTGATTTCAAATGATTTTATTAAAATTTGACCAAAATCTTGTCAAAATCCAAAAAATTGAATTTATTTTCATCTAAATTTAGTCAAATATACATCCTACAACCAAAATACTCATCAAAATCCAAAAAAATCGAAGTTGATTTCAAATAAAGTTATTAAAATTTGACACTTCCAACTAAAATTTTTTTCATAATCCAACAAATTTGAAGTTATTTTCATCTAAATTTACTCAAATATAGATCCTACAACCAAAATACTCAACAAAATAAAAAAAAATCGAAGTTGATTTCAAATGATTTTATTAAAATTTGACCAAAATCTTGTCAAAATCCAAGAAAATTGAAGTTATTTTCATCTAAATTTAGTCAAATATAGATCCTACAACCAAAATAGTCATCAAAATCCAAAAAATCGAAGTTGATTTCAAATGATTTTATTAAAATTTGACCAAAATCTTGTCAAAATCCAAAAAATTGAATTTATTTTCATCTAAATTTAGTCAAATAAACATCCTACAACCAAAATACTCATCAAAATCCAAAAAAATCGAAGTTGATTTCAAATAAATGTATTAAAATTTGACACTTCCAACTAATTTTTTTTTCATAATCCAACAAAATTGAATTTATTTTCATCTAAATTTAGTCAAATATAGATCCTACAACAAAAATACTCGACAAAATCCAAAAAAATCGAAGTTGATTTAAAATGAATTTATTAAAATTTGACACTTCCAACTAAAATTTTTTTTATAATCCAACAAAATTGAAGTTATTTTCATCTAAATTTAGTCAAATATAGATCCTACAACCAAAATACTCATCAAAATCCAAAAAAATCGAAGTTGATTTCAAATGAATTTATTAAAATTTTACAAAAATCTTGTCTACATCCAAGAAAATTGATGTTATTTTCATCTAAATTTACTCAAATATAGATCCTACAACCAAAATACTCAACAAAATCCAAAAAAATCAAAGTTGATTTCAAATGATTTTATTAAAATTTGACAAAAATCTTGTCTACATACAAGAAAATTGAAGTTATTTTCATGTAAGTTTAGTCAAATATAGATCCTACAACCAAAATACTCATCAAAATCCAAAAAAATCGAAGTTGATTTCAAATGAATTTATTAAAATTTTACAAAAATCTTGTCTACATCCAAGAAAATTGAAGTTATTTTCATCTAAATTTACTCAAATATAGATCCTACAACCAAAATAGTCATCAAAATCCAAAAAATCGAAGTTGATTTCAAATGATTTTATTAAAATTTGACCAAAATCTTGTCAAAATCCAAAAAATTGAATTTATTTTCATCTAAATTTAGTCAAATATACATCCTACAACCAAAATACTCGACAAAATCCAAAAAAATCGAAGTTGATTTTATATGAATTTATTAAAATTTGACACTTCCAACTAAAATTTTTTCATAATCCAACGAAATTGAAGTTATTTTCATCTAAATTTACTCAAATATAGATCCTACAACAAAAATACTCGACAAAATCCAAAAAAATCGAAGTTGATTTCATATGAATTTATTAAAATTTGACACTTCCAACCAAAATTTTTTTTATAATCCAACAAAATTGAAGTTATTTTCATCTAAATTTAGTCAAATATAGATCCTACAACCAAAATACTCATCAAAATCCAAAAAAATCGAAGTTGATTTCAAATGAATTTATTAAAATTTGACAAAAATCTTGTCTACATACAAGAAAATTGAAGTTATTTTCATCTAAATTTAGTCAAATATAGATCCTACAACCAAAATACTCATCAAAATCCAAAAAAATCGAAGTTGATTTCAAATGAATTTATTAAAATTTGACCAAAATCTTGTCAAAATCAAAGAAAATTGAAGTTATTTTCATCTAAATTTAGTCAAATATAGATCCTACAACCAAAATACTCAACAAAATCCAAAAAAATCAAAGTTGATTTCAAATGATTTTATTAAAATTTGACAAAAATCTTGTCTACATACAAGAAAATTGAAGTTATTTTCATCTAAATTTACTCAAATATAGATCCTACAACCAAAATACTCAACAAAATCCAAAAAAATCAAAGTTGATTTCAAATGATTTTATTAAAATTTGACAAAAATCTTGTCTACATACAAGAAAATTGAAGTTATTTTCATCTAAAATTAGTCAAATATAGATCCTACAACCAAAATACTCATCAAAATCCAAAAAAATCGAAGTTGATTTCAAATGAATTTATTAAAATTTTACAAAAATCTTGTCTACATCCAAGAAAATTGAAGTTATTTTCATCTAAATTTACTCAAATATAGATCCTACAACCAAAATAGTCATCAAAATCCAAAAAATCGAAGTTGATTTCAAATGATTTTATTAAAATTTGACCAAAATCTTGTCATAATCCAAAAAATTGAATTTATTTTCATCTAAATTTAGTCAAATATACATCCTACAACCAAAATACTCGACAAAATCCAAAAAAATCGAAGTTGATTTTATATGAATTTATTAAAATTTTACAAAAATCTTGTCTACATCCAAGAAAATTGAAGTTATTTTCATCTAAATTTACTCAAATATAGATCCTACAACCAAAATAGTCATCAAAATCCAAAAAATCGAAGTTGATTTCAAATGACTTTATTAAAATTTGACCAAAATCTTGTCAAAATCCAAAAAATTGAATTTATTTTCATCTAAATTTAGACCAATATACATCCTACAACCAAAATACTCGACAAAATCCAAAAAAATCGAAGTTGATTTTATATGAATTTATTAAAATTTGACACTTCCAACTAAAGTTTTTTCATAATCCAACGAAATTGAAGTTATTTTCATCTAAATTTACTCAAATATAGATCCTACAACAAAAATACTCGACAAAATCCAAAAAAATCGAAGTTGATTTCATATGAATTTATTAAAATTTGACACTTCCAACCAAAATTTTTTTTATAATCCAACAAAATTGAAGTTATTTTCATCTAAATTTAGTCAAATATAGATCCTACAACCAAAATACTCATCAAAATCCAAAAAAATCGAAGTTGATTTCAAATGAATTTATTAAAATTTGACCAAAATCTTGTCAAAATCCAAAAAATTGAATTTATTTTCATCTAAATTTAGTCAAATATACATCCTACAACCAAAATACTCATCAAAATCCAAAAAAATCGAAGTTGATTTCAAATAAATTTATTAAAATTTGACACTTCCATCTAAAATTTTTTTCATAATCCAACAAATTTGAAGTTATTTTCATCTAAATTTACTCAAATATAGATCCTACAACCAAAATACTCAACAAAATAAAAAAAAATCGAAGTTGATTTCAAATGAATTTATTAAAATTTGACCAAAATCTTGTCAAAATCCAAGAAAATTGAAGTTATTTTCATCTAAATTTAGTCAAATATAGATCCTACAACCAAAATAGTCATCAAAATCCAAAAAATCGATGTTGATTTCAAATGATTTTATTAAAATTTGACCAAAATCTTGTCAAAATCCAAAAAATTGAATTTATTTTCATCTAAATTTAGTCAAATATACATCCTACAACCAAAATACTCATCAAAATCCAAAAAAATCGAAGTTGATTTCAAATAAATGTATTAAAATTTGACACTTCCAACTAATTTTTTTTTCATAATCCAACAAAATTGAATTTATTTTCATCTAAATTTAGTCAAATATAGATCCTACAACAAAAATGCTCGACAAAATCCAAAAAAATCGAAGTTGATTTAAAATGAATTTATTAAAATTTGACACTTCCAACTAAAATTTTTTTTATAATCCAACAAAATTGAAGTTATTTTCATCTAAATTTAGTCAAATATAGATCCTACAACCAAAATACTCATCAAAATCCAAAAAAATCGAAGTTGATTTCAAATGAATTTATTAAAATTTTACAAAAATCTTGTCTACATCCAAGAAAATTGAAGTTATTTTCATCTAAATTTACTCAAATATAGATCCTACAACCAAAATACTCAACAAAATCCAAAAAAATCAAAGTTGATTTCAAATGATTTTATTAAAAT
Organism: Andrena fulva; assembly: GCA_946251845.1. Taxonomy (NCBI): domain Eukaryota; kingdom Metazoa; phylum Arthropoda; class Insecta; order Hymenoptera; family Andrenidae; genus Andrena; species Andrena fulva. Next base: position 1,522,859 of record CAMITZ010000243.1, read on the forward strand.
TTGACAAAAATCTTGTCTACATACAAGAAAATTGAAGTTATTTTCATCTAAGTTTAGTCAAATATAGATCCTACAACCAAAATACTCATCAAAATCCAAAAAAATCGAAGTTGATTTCAAATGAATTTATTAAAATTTTACAAAAATCTTGTCTACATCCAAGAAAATTGAAGTTATTTTCATCTAAATTTACTCAAATATAGATCCTACAACCAAAATAGTCATCAAAATCCAAAAAATCGAAGTTGATTTCAAATGATTTTATTAAAATTTGACCAAAATCTTGTCAAAATCCAAAAAATTGAATTTATTTTCATCTAAATTTAGTCAAATATACATCCTACAACCAAAATACTCGACAAAATCCAAAAAAATCGAAGTTGATTTTATATGAATTTATTAAAATTTGACACTTCCAACTAAAATTTTTTCATAATCCAACGAAATTGAAGTTATTTTCATCTAAATTTACTCAAATATAGATCCTACAACAAAAATACTCGACAAAATCCAAAAAAATCGAAGTTGATTTCATATGAATTTATTAAAATTTGACACTTCCAACCAAAATTTTTTTTATAATCCAACAAAATTGAAGTTATTTTCATCTAAATTTAGTCAAATATAGATCCTACAACCAAAATACTCATCAAAATCCAAAAAAATCGAAGTTGATTTCAAATGAATTTATTAAAATTTGACAAAAATCTTGTCTACATACAAGAAAATTGAAGTTATTTTCATCTAAATTTAGTCAAATATAGATCCTACAACCAAAATACTCATCAAAATCCAAAAAAATCGAAGTTGATTTCAAATGAATTTATTAAAATTTGACCAAAATCTTGTCAAAATCAAAGAAAATTGAAGTTATTTTCATCTAAATTTAGTCAAATATAGATCCTACAACCAAAATACTCAACAAAATCCAAAAAAATCAAAGTTGATTTCAAATGATTTTATTAAAATTTGACAAAAATCTTGTCTACATACAAGAAAATTGAAGTTATTTTCATCTAAATTTAGTCAAATATAGATCCTACAACCAAAATACTCACCAAAATCCAAAAAAATCGAAGTTGATTTCAAATGAATTTATTAAAATTTTACAAAAATCTTGTCTACATCCAAGAAAATTGAAGTTATTTTCATCTAAATTTACTCAAATATAGATCCTACAACCAAAATACTCAACAAAATCCAAAAAAATCAAAGTTGATTTCAAATGATTTTATTAAAATTTGACAAAAATCTTGTCTACATACAAGAAAATTGAAGTTATTTTCATCTAAAATTAGTCAAATATAGATCCTACAACCAAAATACTCATCAAAATCCAAAAAAATCGAAGTTGATTTCAAATGAATTTATTAAAATTTTACAAAAATCTTGTCTACATCCAAGAAAATTGAAGTTATTTTCATCTAAATTTACTCAAATATAGATCCTACAACCAAAATAGTCATCAAAATCCAAAAAATCGAAGTTGATTTCAAATGATTTTATTAAAATTTGACCAAAATCTTGTCATAATCCAAAAAATTGAATTTATTTTCATCTAAATTTAGTCAAATATACATCCTACAACCAAAATACTCGACAAAATCCAAAAAAATCGAAGTTGATTTTATATGAATTTATTAAAATTTGGCACTTCCAACTAAAATTTTTTCATAATCCAACGAAATTGAAGTTATTTTCATCTAAATTTACTCAAATATAGATCCTACAACAAAAATACTCGACAAAATCCAAAAAAATCGAAGTTGATTTCATATGAATTTATTAAAATTTGACACTTCCAACCAAAATTTTTTTTATAATCCAACAAAATTGAAGTTATTTTCATCTAAATTTAGTCAAATATAGATCCTACAACCAAAATACTCATCAAAATCCAAAAAAATCGAAGTTGATTTCAAATGAATTTATTAAAATTTGACAAAAATCTTGTCTACATCCAAGAAAATTGAAGTTATTTTCATCTAAATTTACTCAAATATAGATCCTACAACCAAAATAGTCATCAAAATCCAAAAAATCGAAGTTGATTTCAAATGATTTTATTAAAATTTGACCAAAATCTTGTCAAAATCCAAAAAATTGAATTTATTTTCATCTAAATTTAGTCAAATATACATCCTACAACCAAAATACTCATCAAAATCCAAAAAAATCGAAGTTGATTTCAAATAAAGTTATTAAAATTTGACACTTCCAACTAAAATTTTTTTCATAATCCAACAAATTTGAAGTTATTTTCATCTAAATTTACTCAAATATAGATCCTACAACCAAAATACTCAACAAAATAAAAAAAAATCGAAGTTGATTTCAAATGAATTTATTAAAATTTGACCAAAATCTTGTCAAAATCCAAGAAAATTGAAGTTATTTTCATCTAAATTTAGTCAAATATAGATCCTACAACCAAAATAGTCATCAAAATCCAAAAAATCGAAGTTGATTTCAAATGATTTTATTAAAATTTGACCAAAATCTTGTCAAAATCCAAAAAATTGAATTTATTTTCATCTAAATTTAGTCAAATAAACATCCTACAACCAAAATACTCATCAAAATCCAAAAAAATCGAAGTTGATTTCAAATAAATGTATTAAAATTTGACACTTCCAACTAATTTTTTTTTCATAATCCAACAAAATTGAATTTATTTTCATCTAAATTTAGTCAAATATAGATCCTACAACAAAAATACTCGACAAAATCCAAAAAAATCGAAGTTGATTTCATATGAATTTATTAAAATTTGACACTTCCAACTAAAATTTTTTTTATAATCCAACAAAATTGAAGTTATTTTCATCTAAATTTAGTCAAATATAGATCCTACAACTAAAATACTCATCAAAATCCAAAAAAATCGAAGTTGATTTCAAATGAATTTATTAAAATTTTACAAAAATCTTGTCTACATCCAAGAAAATTGAAGTTATTTTCATCTAAATTTACTCAAATATAGATCCTACAACCAAAATACTCAACAAAATCCAAAAAAATCAAAGTTGATTTCAAATGATTTTATTAAAATTTGACAAAAATCTTGTCTACATACAAGAAAATTGAAGTTATTTTCATCTAAATTTAGTCAAATATAGATCCTACAACCAAAATACTCATCAAAATCCAAAAAAATCGAAGTTGATTTCAAATGAATTTATTAAAATTTTACAAAAATCTTGTCTACATCCAAGAAAATTGAAGTTATTTTCATCTAAATTTACTCAAATATAGATCCTACAACCAAAATAGTCATCAAAATCCAAAAAATCGAAGTTGATTTCAAATGATTTTATTAAAATTTGACCAAAATCTTGTCATAATCCAAAAAATTGAATTTATTTTCATCTAAATTTAGTCAAATATACATCCTACAACCAAAATACTCGACAAAATCCAAAAAAATCGAAGTTGATTTTATATGAATTTATTAAAATTTGACACTTCCAACTAAAATTTTTTCATAATCCAACGAAATTGAAGTTATTTTCATCTAAATTTACTCAAATATAGATCCTACAACAAAAATACTCGACAAAATCCAAAAAAATCGAAGTTGATTTCATATGAATTTATTAAAATTTGACACTTCCAACCAAAATTTTTTTTATAATCCAACAAAATTGAAGTTATTTTCATCTAAATTTAGTCAAATATAGATCCTACAACCAAAATACTCATCAAAATCCAAAAAAATCGAAGTTGATTTCAAATGAATTTATTAAAATTTGACAAAAATCTTGTCTACATCCAAGAAAATTGAAGTTATTTTCATCTAAATTTACTCAAATATAGATCCTACAACCAAAATAGTCATCAAAATCCAAAAAATCGAAGTTGATTTCAAATGATTTTATTAAAATTTGACCAAAATCTTGTCAAAATCCAAAAAATTGAATTTATTTTCATCTAAATTTAGTCAAATATACATCCTACAACCAAAATACTCATCAAAATCCAAAAAAATCGAAGTTGATTTCAAATAAAGTTATTAAAATTTGACACTTCCAACTAAAATTTTTTTCATAATCCAACAAATTTGAAGTTATTTTCATCTAAATTTACTCAAATATAGATCCTACAACCAAAATACTCAACAAAATAAAAAAAAATCGAAGTTGATTTCAAATGAATTTATTAAAATTTGACCAAAATCTTGTCAAAATCCAAGAAAATTGAAGTTATTTTCATCTAAATTTAGTCAAATATAGATCCTACAACCAAAATAGTCATCAAAATCCAAAAAATCGAAGTTGATTTCAAATGATTTTATTAAAATTTGACCAAAATCTTGTCAAAATCCAAAAAATTGAATTTATTTTCATCTAAATTTAGTCAAATAAACATCCTACAACCAAAATACTCATCAAAATCCAAAAAAATCGAAGTTGATTTCAAATAAATGTATTAAAATTTGACACTTCCAACTAATTTTTTTTTCATAATCCAACAAAATTGAATTTATTTTCATCTAAATTTAGTCAAATATAGATCCTACAACAAAAATACTCGACAAAATCCAAAAAAATCGAAGTTGATTTCATATGAATTTATTAAAATTTGACACTTCCAACTAAAATTTTTTTTATAATCCAACAAAATTGAAGTTATTTTCATCTAAATTTAGTCAAATATAGATCCTACAACTAAAATACTCATCCAAATCCAAAAAAATCGAAGTTGATTTCAAATGAATTTATTAAAATTTTACAAAAATCTTGTCTACATCCAAGAAAATTGAAGTTATTTTCATCTAAATTTACTCAAATATAGATCCTACAACCAAAATACTCAACAAAATCCAAAAAAATCAAAGTTGATTTCAAATGATTTTATTAAAATTTGACAAAAATCTTGTCTACATACAAGAAAATTGAAGTTATTTTCATCTAAATTTAGTCAAATATAGATCCTACAACCAAAATACTCATCAAAATCCAAAAAAATCGAAGTTGATTTCAAATGAATTTATTAAAATTTGACAAAAATCTTGTCTACATACAAGAAAATTGAAGTTATTTTCATCTAAATTTAGTCAAATATAGATCCTACAACCAAAATACTCATCAAAATCCAAAAAAATCGAAGTTGATTTCAAATGAATTTATTAAAATTTGACCAAAATCTTGTCAAAATCAAAGAAAATTGAAGTTATTTTCATCTAAATTTAGTCAAATATAGATCCTACAACCAAAATACTCAACAAAATCCAAAAAAATCAAAGTTGATTTCAAATGATTTTATTAAAATTTGACAAAAATCTTGTCTACATACAAGAAAATTGAAGTTATTTTCATCTAAATTTAGTCAAATATAGATCCTACAACCAAAATACTCATCAAAATCCAAAAAAATCGAAGTTGATTTCAAATGAATTTATTAAAATTTTACAAAAATCTTGTCTACATCCAAGAAATTTGAAGTTATTTTCATCTAAATTTACTCAAATATAGATCCAACAACCAAAATACTCAACAAAATCCAAAAAAATCAAAGTTGATTTCAAATGATTTTATTAAAATTTGACAAAAATCTTGTCTACATACAAGAAAATTGAAGTTATTTTCATCTAAATTTAGTCAAATATAGATCCTACAACCAAAATACTCATCAAAATCCAAAAAAATCGAAGTTGATTCCAAATGAATTTATTAAAATTTTACAAAAATCTTGTCTACATCCAAGAAAATTGAAGTTATTTTCATCTAAATTTACTCAAATATAGATCCTACAACCAAAATAGTCATCAAAATCCAAAAAATCGAAGTTGATTTCAAATGATTTTATTAAAATTTGAACAAAATCTTGTAAAAATCCAAAAAATTGAATTTATTTTCATCTAAATTTAGTCAAATATACATCCTACAACCAAAATAGTCATCAAAATCCAAAAAAATCGAAGTTGATTTCAAATGAATTTATTAAAATTTGACAAAAATCTTGTCTACATCCAAGAAAATTGAAGTTATTTTCATCTAAATTTACTCAAATATAGATCCTACAACCAAAATAGTCATCAAAATCCAAAAAAATCGAAGTTGATTTCAAATGAATTTATTAAAATTTGACAAAAATCTTGTCTACATCCAAGAAAATTGAAGTTATTTTCATCTAAATTTACTCAAATATAGATCCTACAACCAAAATAGTCATCAAAATCCAAAAAATCGAAGTTGATTTCAAATGATTTTATTAAAATTTGACCAAAATCTTGTCAAAATCCAAAAAATTGAATTTATTTTCATCTAAATTTAGTCAAATATACATCCTACAACCAAAATACTCATCAAAATCCAAAAAAATCGAAGTTGATTTCAAATAAATTTATTAAAATTTGACACTTCCAACTAAAATTTTTTTCATAATCCAACAAATTTGAAGTTATTTTCATCTAAATTTACTCAAATATAGATCCTACAACCAAAATACTCAACAAAATAAAAAAAAATCGAAGTTGATTTCAAATGAATTTATTAAAATTTGACCAAAATCTTGTCAAAATCCCAGAAAATTGAAGTTATTTTCATCTAAATTTAGTCAAATATAGATCCTACAACCAAAATAGTCATCAAAATCCAAAAAATCGAAGTTGATTTCAAATGATTTTATTAAAATTTGACCAAAATCTTGTCAAAATCCAAAAAATTGAATTTATTTTCATCTAAATTTAGTCAAATATACATCCTACAACCAAAATACTCATCAAAATCCAAAAAAATCGAAGTTGATTTCAAATAAATGTATTAAAATTTGACACTTCCAACAAATTTTTTTTTCATAATCCAACAAAATTGAATTTATTTTCATCTAAATTTAGTCAAATATAGATCCTACAACAAAAATACTCGACAAAATCCAAAAAAATCGAAGTTGATTTCATATGAATTTATTAAAATTTGACACTTCCAACTAAAATTTTTTTTATAATCCAACAAAATTGAAGTTATTTTCATCTAAATTTAGTCAAATATAGATCCTACAACCAAATTACTCATCAAAATCCAAAAAAATCGAAGTTGATTTCAAATGAATTTATTAAAATTTTACAAAAATCTTGTCTACATCCAAGAAAATTGAAGTTATTTTCATCTAAATTTACTCAAATATAGATCCTACAACCAAAATACTCAACAAAATAAAAAAAAATCAAAGTTGATTTCAAATGATTTTATTAAAATTTGACAAAAATCTTGTCTACATACAAGAATATTGAAGTTATTTTCATCTAAATTTAGTCAAATATAGATCCTACAACCAAAATACTCATCAAAATCCAAAAAAATCGAAGTTGATTTCAAATGAATTTATTAAAATTTTACAAAAATCTTGTCTACATCCAAGAAAATTGAAGTTATTTTCATCTAAATTTACTCAAATATAGATCCTACAACCAAAATAGTCATCAAAATCCAAAAAATCGAAGTTGATTTCAAATGATTTTATTAAAATTTGACCAAAATCTTGTCAAAATCCAAAAAATTGAATTTATTTTCATCTAAATTTAGTCAAATATACATCCTACAACCAAAATACTCGACAAAATCCAAAAAAATCGAAGTTGATTTTATATGAATTTATTAAAATTTGACACTTCCAACTAAAATTTTTTCATAATCCAACGAAATTGAAGTTATTTTCATCTAAATTTACTCAAATATAGATCCTACAACAAAAATACTCGACAAAATCCAAAAAAATCGAAGTTGATTTCATATGAATTTATTAAAATTTGACACTTCCAACCAAAATTTTTTTTATAATCCAACAAAATTGAAGTTATTTTCATCTAAATTTAGTCAAATATAGATCCTACAACCAAAATACTCATCAAAATCCAAAAAAATCGAAGTTGATTTCAAATGAATTTATTAAAATTTGACAAAAATCTTGTCTACATACAAGAAAATTGAAGTTATTTTCATCTAAATTTAGTCAAATATAGATCCTACAACCAAAATACTCATCAAAATCCAAAAAAATCGAAGTTGATTTCAAATGAATTTATTAAAATTTGACCAAAATCTTGTCAAAATCAAAGAAAATTGAAGTTATTTTCATCTAAATTTAGTCAAATATAGATCCTACAACCAAAATACTCAACAAAATCCAAAAAAATCAAAGTTGATTTCAAATGATTTTATTAAAATTTGACAAAAATCTTGTCTACATACAAGAAAATTGAAGTTATTGTCATCTAAATTTAGTCAAATATAGATCCTACAACCAAAATACTCATCAAAATCCAAAAAAATCGAAGTTGATTTCAAATGAATTTATTAAAATTTTACAAAAATCTTGTCTACATCCAAGAAAATTGAAGTTATTTTCATCTAAATTTACTCAAATATAGATCCTACAACCAAAATACTCAACAAAATCCAAAAAAATCAAAGTTGATTTCAAATGATTTTATTAAAATTTGACAAAAATCTTGTCTACATACAAGAAAATTGAAGTTATTTTCATCTAAAATTAGTCAAATATAGATCCTACAACCAAAATACTCATCAAAATCCAAAAAAATCGAAGTTGATTTCAAATGAATTTATTAAAATTTTACAAAAATCTTGTCTACATCCAAGAAAATTGAAGTTATTTTCATCTAAATTTACTCAAATATAGATCCTACAACCAAAATAGTCATCAAAATCCAAAAAATCGAAGTTGATTTCAAATGATTTTATTAAAATTTGACCAAAATCTTGTCATAATCCAAAAAATTGAATTTATTTTCATCTAAATTTAGTCAAATATACATCCTACAACCAAAATACTCGACAAAATCCAAAAAAATCGAAGTTGATTTTATATGAATTTATTAAAATTTGACACTTCCAACTAAAATTTTTTCATAATCCAACGAAATTGAAGTTATTTTCATCTAAATTTACTCAAATATAGATCCTACAACAAAAATACTCGACAAAATCCAAAAAAATCGAAGTTGATTTCATATGAATTTATTAAAATTTGACACTTCCAACCAAAATTTTTTTTATAATCCAACAAAATTGAAGTTATTTTCATCTAAATTTAGTCAAATATAGATCCTACAACCAAAATACTCATCAAAATCCAAAAAAATCGAAGTTGATTTCAAATGAATTTATTAAAATTTGACAAAAATCTTGTCTACATCCAAGAAAATTGAAGTTATTTTCATCTAAATTTACTCAAATATAGATCCTACAACCAAAATAGTCATCAAAATCCAAAAAATCGAAGTTGATTTCAAATGATTTTATTAAAATTTGACCAAAATCTTGTCAAAATCCAAAAAATTGAATTTATTTTCATCTAAATTTAGTCAAATATACATCCTACAACCAAAATACTCATCAAAATCCAAAAAAATCGAAGTTGATTTCAAATAAAGTTATTAAAATTTGACACTTCCAACTAAAATTTTTTTCATAATCCAACAAATTTGAAGTTATTTTCATCTAAATTTACTCAAATATAGATCCTACAACCAAAATACTCAACAAAATAAAAAAAAATCGAAGTTGATTTCAAATGAATTTATTAAAATTTGACCAAAATCTTGTCTACATCCAAGAAAATTGAAGTTATTTTCATCTAAATTTACTCAAATATAGATCCTACAACCAAAATAGTCATCAAAATCCAAAAAATCGAAGTTGATTTCAAATGATTTTATTAAAATTTGACCAAAATCTTGTCAAAATCCAAAAAATTGAATTTATTTTCATCTAAATTTAGTCAAATAAACATCCTACAACCAAAATACTCATCAAAATCCAAAAAAATCGAAGTTGATTTCAAATAAATGTATTAAAATTTGACACTTCCAAATAATTTTTTTTTCATAATCCAACAAAATTGAATTTATTTTCATCTAAATTTAGTCAAATATAGATCCTACAACAAAAATACTCGACAAAATCCAAAAAAATCGAAGTTGATTTCATATGAATTTATTAAAATTTGACACTTCCAACTAAAATTTTTTTTATAATCCAACAAAATTGAAGTTATTTTCATCTAAATTTAGTCAAATATAGATCCTACAACTAAAATACTCATCAAAATCCAAAAAAATCGAAGTTGATTTCAAATGAATTTATTAAAATTTTACAAAAATCTTGTCTACATCCAAGAAAATTGAAGTTATTTTCATCTAAATTTACTCAAATATAGATCCTACAACCAAAATACTCAACAAAATCCAAAAAAATCAAAGTTGATTTCAAATGATTTTATTAAAATTTGACAAAAATCTTGTCTACATACAAGAAAATTGAAGTTATTTTCATCTAAATTTAGTCAAATATAGATCCTACAACCAAAATACTCATCAAAATCCAAAAAAATCGAAGTTGATTTCAAATGAATTTATTAAAATTTTACAAAAATCTTGTCTACATCCAAGAAAATTGAAGTTATTTTCATCTAAATTTACTCAAATATAGATCCTACAACCAAAATAGTCATCAAAATCCAAAAAATCGAAGTTGATTTCAAATGATTTTATTAAAATTTGACCAAAATCTTGTCAAAATCCAAAAAATTGAAGTTATTTTCATCTAAATTTAGTCAAATATACATCGTACAACCAAAATACTCATCAAAATCCAAAAAAATCGAATTTGATTTTATATGAAATTATTAAAATTTGACACTTCCAACTAAAATTTTTTCATAATCCAACGAAATTGAAGTTATTTTCATCTAAATTTACTCAAATATAGAACCTACAACCAAAATACTCGACAAAATCCAAAAAAATCGAAGTTGATTTCATATGAATTTATTAAAATTTGACACTTCCAACTAAAATTTTTTTTATAATCCAACAAAATTGAAGTTATTTTCATCTAAATTTAGTCAAATATAGATCCTACAACCAAAATACTCATCAAAATCCAAAAAAATCGAAGTTGATTTCAAATGAATTTATTAAAATTTGACAAAAATCTTGTCTACATACAAGAAAATTGAAGTTATTTTCATCTAAATTTAGTCAAATATAGATCCTACAACCAAAATACTCATCAAAATCCAAAAAAATCGAAGTTGATTTCAAATGAATTTATTAAAATTTGACCAAAATCTTGTCAAAATCAAAGAAAATTGAAGTTATTTTCATCTAAATTTAGTCAAATATAGATCCTACAACCAAAATACTCAACAAAATCCAAAAAAATCAAAGTTGATTTCAAATGATTTTATTAAAATTTGACAAAAATCTTGTCTACATACAAGAAAATTGAAGTTATTTTCATCTAAATTTAGTCAAATATAGATCCTACAACCAAAATACTCATCAAAATCCAAAAAAATCGAAGTTGATTTCAAATGAATTTATTAAAATTTTACAAAAATCTTGTCTACATCCAAGAAATTTGAAGTTATTTTCATCTAAATTTACTCAAATATAGATCCAACAACCAAAATACTCAACAAAATCCAAAAAAATCAAAGTTGATTTCAAATGATTTTATTAAAATTTGACAAAAATCTTGTCTACATCCAAGAAAATTGAAGTTATTTTCATCTAAATTTACTCAAATATAGATCCTACAACCAAAATAGTCATCAAAATCCAAAAAATCGAAGTTGATTTCAAATGATTTTATTAAAATTTGAACAAAATCTTGTAAAAATCCAAAAAATTGAATTTATTTTCATCTAAATTTAGTCAAATATACATCCTACAACCAAAATACTCATCAAAATCCAAAAAAATCGAAGTTGATTTCAAATGAATTTATTAAAATTTGACAAAAATCTTGTCTACATCCAAGAAAATTGAAGTTATTTTCATCTAAATTTACTCAAATATAGATCCTACAACCAAAATAGTCATCAAAATCCAAAAAATCGAAGTTGATTTCAAATGATTTTATTAAAATTTGACCAAAATCTTGTCAAAATCCAAAAAATTGAATTTATTTTCATCTAAATTTAGTCAAATATACATCCTACAACCAAAATACTCATCAAAATCCAAAAAAATCGAAGTTGATTTCAAATGAATTTATTAAAATTTGACCAAAATCTTGTCAAAATCAAAGAAAATTGAAGTTATTTTCATCTAAATTTAGTCAAATATAGATCCTACAACCAAAATACTCAACAAAATCCAAAAAAATCAAAGTTGATTTCAAATGATTTTATTAAAATTTGACAAAAATCTTGTCTACATACAAGAAAATTGAAGTTATTTTCATCTAAATTTAGTCAAATATAGATCCTACAACCAAAATACTCATCAAAATCCAAAAAAATCGAAGTTGATTTCAAATGAATTTATTAAAATTTTACAAAAATCTTGTCTACATCCAAGAAATTTGAAGTTATTTTCATCTAAATTTACTCAAATATAGATCCAACAACCAAAATACTCAACAAAATCCAAAAAAATCAAAGTTGATTTCAAATGATTTTATTAAAATTTGACAAAAATCTTGTCTACATACAAGAAAATTGAAGTTATTTTCATCTAAATTTAGTCAAATATAGATCCTACAACCAAAATACTCATCAAAATCCAAAAAAATCGAAGTTGATTTCAAATGAATTTATTAAAATTTTACAAAAATCTTGTCTACATCCAAGAAAATTGAAGTTATTTTCATCTAAATTTACTCAAATATAGATCCTACAACCAAAATAGTCATCAAAATCCAAAAAATCGAAGTTGATTTCAAATGATTTTATTAAAATTTGAACAAAATCTTGTAAAAATCCAAAAAATTGAATTTATTTTCATCTAAATTTAGTCAAATATACATCCTACAACCAAAATACTCATCAAAATCCAAAAAAATCGAAGTTGATTTCAAATGAATTTATTAAAATTTGACAAAAATCTTGTCTACATCCAAGAAAATTGAAGTTATTTTCATCTAAATTTACTCAAATATAGATCCTACAACCAAAATAGTCATCAAAATCCAAAAAATCGAAGTTGATTTCAAATGATTTTATTAAAATTTGACCAAAATCTTGTCATAATCCAAAAAATTGTATTTATTTTCATCTAAATTTAGTCAAATATACATCCTACAACCAAAATACTCATCAAAATCCAAAAAAATCGAAGTTGATTTCAAATAAATGTATTAAAATTTGACACTTCCAACAAATTTTTTTTTCATAATCCAACAAAATTGAATTTATTTTCATCTAAATTTAGTCAAATATAGATCCTACAACAAAAATACTCGACAAAATCCAAAAAAATCGAAGTTGATTTCATATGAATTTATTAAAATTTGACACTTCCAACTAAAATTTTTTTTATAATCCAACAAAATTGAAGTTATTTTCATCTAAATTTAGTCAAATATAGATCCTACAACCAAATTACTCATCAAAATCCAAAAAAATCGAAGTTGATTTCAAATGAATTTATTAAAATTTTACAAAAATCTTGTCTACATCCAAGAAAATTGAAGTTATTTTCATCTAAATTTACTCAAATATAGATCCTACAACCAAAATACTCAACAAAATAAAAAAAAATCAAAGTTGATTTCAAATGATTTTATTAAAATTTGACAAAAATCTTGTCTACATACAAGAAAACTGAAGTTATTTTCATCTAAATTTAGTCAAATATAGATCCTACAACCAAAATACTCATCAAAATCCAAAAAAATCGAAGTTGATTTCAAATGAATTTATTAAAATTTTACAAAAATCTTGTCTACATCCAAGAAAATTGAAGTTATTTTCATCTAAATTTACTCAAATATAGATCCTACAACCAAAATAGTCATCAAAATCCAAAAAATCGAAGTTGATTTCAATTGATTTTATTAAAATTTGACCAAAATCTTGTCAAAATCCAAAAAATTGAATTTATTTTCATCTAAATTTAGTCAAATATACATCCTACAACCAAAATACTCGACAAAATCCAAAAAAATCGAAGTTGATTTTATATGAATTTATTAAAATTTGACACTTCCAACTAAAATTTTTTCATAATCCAACGAAATTGAAGTTATTTTCATCTAAATTTACTCAAATATAGATCCTACAACAAAAATACTCGACAAAATCCAAAAAAATCGAAGTTGATTTCATATGAATTTATTAAAATTTGACACTTCCAACCAAAATTTTTTTTATAATCCAACAAAATTGAAGTTATTTTCATCTAAATTTAGTCAAATATAGATCCTACAACCAAAATACTCATCAAAATCCAAAAAAATCGAAGTTGATTTCAAATGAATTTATTAAAATTTGACAAAAATCTTGTCTACATACAAGAAAATTGAAGTTATTTTCATCTAAATTTAGTCAAATATAGATCCTACAACCAAAATACTCATCAAAATCCAAAAAAATCGAAGTTGATTTCAAATGAATTTATTAAAATTTGACCAAAATCTTGTCAAAATCAAAGAAAATTGAAGTTATTTTCATCTAAATTTAGTCAAATATAGATCCTACAACCAAAATACTCAACAAAATCCAAAAAAATCAAAGTTGATTTCAAATGATTTTATTAAAATTTGACAAAAATCTTGTCTACATACAAGAAAATTGAAGTTATTTTCATCTAAATTTAGTCAAATATAGATCCTACAACCAAAATACTCATCAAAATCCAAAAAAATCGAAGTTGATTTCAAATGAATTTATTAAAATTTTACAAAAATCTTGTCTACATCCAAGAAAATTGAAGTTATTTTCATCTAAATTTACTCAAATATAGATCCTACAACCAAAATACTCAACAAAATCCAAAAAAATCAAAGTTGATTTCAAATGATTTTATTAAAATTTGACAAAAATCTTGTCTACATACAAGAAAATTGAAGTTATTTTCATCTAAAATTAGTCAAATATAGATCCTACAACCAAAATACTCATCAAAATCCAAAAAAATCGAAGTTGATTTCAAATGAATTTATTAAAATTTTACAAAAATCTTGTCTACATCCAAGAAAATTGAAGTTATTTTCATCTAAATTTACTCAAATATAGATCCTACAACCAAAATAGTCATCAAAATCCAAAAAATCGAAGTTGATTTCAAATGATTTTATTAAAATTTGAGCAAAATCTTGTCATAATCCAAAAAATTGAATTTATTTTCATCTAAATTTAGTCAAATATACATCCTACAACCAAAATACTCGACAAAATCCAAAAAAATCGAAGTTGATTTTATATGAATTTATTAAAATTTGACACTTCCAACTAAAATTTTTTCATAATCCAACGAAATTGAAGTTATTTTCATCTAAATTTACTCAAATATAGATCCTACAACAAAAATACTCGACAAAATCCAAAAAAATCGAAGTTGATTTCATATGAATTTATTAAAATTTGACACTTCCAACCAAAATTTTTTTTATAATCCAACAAAATTGAAGTTATTTTCATCTAAATTTAGTCAAATATAGATCCTACAACCAAAATACTCATCAAAATCCAAAAAAATCGAAGTTGATTTCAAATGAATTTATTAAAATTTGACAAAAATCTTTTCTACATCCAAGAAAATTGAAGTTATTTTCATCTAAATTTACTCAAATATAGATCCTACAACCAAAATAGTCATCAAAATCCAAAAAATCGAAGTTGATTTCAAATGATTTTATTAAAATTTGACCAAAATCTTGTCAAAATCCAAAAAATTGAATTTATTTTCATCTAAGTTTAGTCAAATATACATCCTACAACCAAAATACTCATCAAAATCCAAAAAAATCGAAGTTGATTTCAAATAAAGTTATTAAAATTTGACACTTCCAACTAAAATTTTTTTCATAATCCAACAAATTTGAAGTTATTTTCATCTAAATTTACTCAAATATAGATCCTACAACCAAAATACTCAACAAAATAAAAAAAAATCGAAGTTGATTTCAAATGAATTTATTAAAATTTGACCAAAATCTTGTCAAAATCCAAGAAAATTGAAGTTATTTTCATCTAAATTTAGTCAAATATAGATCCTACAACCAAAATAGTCATCAAAATCCAAAAAATCGAAGTTGATTTCAAATGATTTTATTAAAATTTGACCAAAATCTTGTCAAAATCCAAAAAATTGAATTTATTTTCATCTAAATTTAGTCAAATATACATCCTACAACCAAAATACTCATCAAAATCCAAAAAAATCGAAATTGATTTCAAATAAATGTATTAAAATTTGACACTTCCAACTAATTTTTTTTTCATAATCCAACAAAATTGAATTTATTTTCATCTAAATTTAGTCAAATATAGATCCTACAACAAAAATGCTCGACAAAATCCAAAAAAATCGAAGTTGATTTAAAATGAATTTATTAAAATTTGACACTTCCAACTAAAATTTTTTTTATAATCCAACAAAATTGAAGTTATTTTCATCTAAATTTAGTCAAATATAGATCCTACAACCAAAATACTCATCAAAATCCAAAAAAATCGAAGTTGATTTCAAATGAATTTATTAAAATTTTACAAAAATCTTGTCTACATCCAAGAAAATTGAAGTTATTTTCATCTAAATTTACTCAAATATAGATCCTACAACCAAAATACTCAACAAAATCCAAAAAAATCAAAGTTGATTTCAAATGATTTTATTAAAATTTGACAAAAATCTTGTCTACATACAAGAAAATTGAAGTTATTTTCATCTAAGTTTAGTCAAATATAGATCCTACAACCAAAATACTCATCAAAATCCAAAAAAATCGAAGTTGATTTCAAAAGAATTTATTAAAATTTTACAAAAATCTTGTCTACATCCAAGAAAATTGAAGTTATTTTCATCTAAATTTACTCAAATATAGATCCTACAACCAAAATAGTCATCAAAATCCAAAAAATCGAAGTTGATTTCAAATGATTTTATTAAAATTTGACCAAAATCTTGTCAAAATCCAAAAAATTGAATTTATTTTCATCTAAATTTAGTCAAATATACATCCTACAACCAAAATACTCGACAAAATCCAAAAAAATCGAAGTTGATTTTATATGAATTTATTAAAATTTGACACTTCCAACTAAAATTTTTTCATAATCCAACGAAATTGAAGTTATTTTCATCTAAATTTACTCAAATATAGATCCTACAACCAAAATACTCAACAAAATCCAAAAAAATCAAAGTTGATTTCAAATGATTTTATTAAAATTTGACAAAAATCTTGTCTACATACAAGAAAATTGAAGTTATTTTCATCTAAAATTAGTCAAATATAGATCCTACAACCAAAATACTCATCAAAATCCAAAAAAATCGAAGTTGATTTCAAATGAATTTATTAAAATTTTACAAAAATCTTGTCTACATCCAAGAAAATTGAAGTTATTTTCATCTAAATTTACTCATATATAGATCCTACAACCAAAATAGTCATCAAAATCCAAAAAATCGAAGTTGATTTCAAATGATTTTATTAAAATTTGACCAAAATCTTGTCATAATCCAAAAAATTGAATTTATTTTCATCTAAATTTAGTCAAATATACATCCTACAACCAAAATACTCGACAAAATCCAAAAAAATCGAAGTTGATTTTATATGAATTTATTAAAATTTTACAAAAATCTTGTCTACATCCAAGAAAATTGAAGTTATTTTCATCTAAATTTACTCAAATATAGATCCTACAACCAAAATAGTCATCAAAATCCAAAAAATCGAAGTTGATTTCAAATGACTTTATTAAAATTTGACCAAAATCTTGTCAAAATCCAAAAAATTGAATTTATTTTCATCTAAATTTAGACCAATATACATCCTACAACCAAAATACTCGACAAAATCCAAAAAAATCGAAGTTGATTTTATATGAATTTATTAAAATTTGACACTTCCAACTAAAGTTTTTTCATAATCCAACGAAATTGAAGTTATTTTCATCTAAATTTACTCAAATATAGATCCTACAACAAAAATACTCGACAAAATCCAAAAAAATCGAAGTTGATTTCATATGAATTTATTAAAATTTGACACTTCCAACCAAAATTTTTTTTATAATCCAACAAAATTGAAGTTATTTTCATCTAAATTTAGTCAAATATAGATCCTACAACCAAAATACTCATCAAAATCCAAAAAAATCGAAGTTGATTTCAAATGAATTTATTAAAATTTGACCAAAATCTTGTCAAAATCCAAAAAATTGAATTTATTTTCATCTAAATTTAGTCAAATATACACCCTACAACCAAAATACTCATCAAAATCCAAAAAAATCGAAGTTGATTTCAAATAAATTTATTAAAATTTGACACTTCCATCTAAAATTTTTTTCATAATCCAACAAATTTGAAGTTATTTTCATCTAAATTTACTCAAATATAGATCCTACAACCAAAATACTCAACAAAATAAAAAAAAATCGAAGTTGATTTCAAATGAATTTATTAAAATTTGACCAAAATCTTGTCAAAATCCAAGAAAATTGAAGTTATTTTCATCTAAATTTAGTCAAATATAGATCCTACAACCAAAATAGTCATCAAAATCCAAAAAATCGATGTTGATTTCAAATGATTTTATTAAAATTTGACCAAAATCTTGTCAAAATCCAAAAAATTGAATTTATTTTCATCTAAATTTAGTCAAATATACATCCTACAACCAAAATACTCATCAAAATCCAAAAAAATCGAAGTTGATTTCAAATAAATGTATTAAAATTTGACACTTCCAACTAATTTTTTTTTCATAATCCAACAAAATTGAATTTATTTTCATCTAAATTTAGTCAAATATAGATCCTACAACAAAAATGCTCGACAAAATCCAAAAAAATCGAAGTTGATTTAAAATGAATTTATTAAAATTTGACACTTCCAACTAAAATTTTTTTTATAATCCAACAAAATTGAAGTTATTTTCATCTAAATTTAGTCAAATATAGATCCTACAACCAAAATACTCATCAAAATCCAAAAAAATCGAAGTTGATTTCAAATGAATTTATTAAAATTTTACAAAAATCTTGTCTACATCCAAGAAAATTGAAGTTATTTTCATCTAAATTTACTCAAATATAGATCCTACAACCAAAATACTCAACAAAATCAAAAAAAATCAAAGTTGATTTCAAATGATTTTATTAAAATTTGACAAAAATCTTGTCTACATACAAGAAAATTGAAGTTATTTTCATCTAAGTTTAGTCAAATATAGATCCTACAACCAAAATACTCATCAAAATCCAAAAAAATCGAAGTTGATTTCAAATGAATTTATTAAAATTTTACAAAAATCTTGTCTACATCCAAGAAAATTGAAGTTATTTTCATCTAAATTTACTCAAATATAGATCCTACAACCAAAATAGTCATCAAAATCCAAAAAATCGAAGTTGATTTCAAATGATTTTATTAAAATTTGACCAAAATCTTGTCAAAATCCAAAAAATTGAATTTATTTTCATCTAAATTTAGTCAAATATACATCCTACAACCAAAATACTCGACAAAATCCAAAAAAATCGAAGTTGATTTTATATGAATTTATTAAAATTTGACACTTCCAACTAAAATTTTTTCATAATCCAACGAAATTGAAGTTATTTTCATCTAAATTTACTCAAATATAGATCCTACAACAAAAATACTCGACAAAATCCAAAAAAATCGAAGTTGATTTCATATGAATTTATTAAAATTTGACACTTCCAACCAAAATTTTTTTTATAATCCAACAAAATTGAAGTTATTTTCATCTAAATTTAGTCAAATATAGATCCTACAACCAAAATACTCATCAAAATCCAAAAAAATCGAAGTTGATTTCAAATGAATTTATTAAAATTTGACAAAAATCTTGTCTACATACAAGAAAATTGAAGTTATTTTCATCTAAATTTAGTCAAATATAGATCCTACAACCAAAATACTCATCAAAATCCAAAAAAATCGAAGTTGATTTCAAATGAATTTATTAAAATTTGACCAAAATCTTGTCAAAATCAAAGAAAATTGAAGTTATTTTCATCTAAATTTAGTCAAATATAGATCCTACAACCAAAATACTCAACAAAATCCAAAAAAATCAAAGTTGATTTCAAATGATTTTATTAAAATTTGACAAAAATCTTGTCTACATACAAGAAAATTGAAGTTATTTTCATCTAAATTTAGTCAAATATAGATCCTACAACCAAAATACTCATCAAAATCCAAAAAAATCGAAGTTGATTTCAAATGAATTTATTAAAATTTTACAAAAATCTTGTCTACATCCAAGAAAATTGAAGTTATTTTCATCTAAATTTACTCAAATATAGATCCTACAACCAAAATACTCAACAAAATCCAAAAAAATCAAAGTTGATTTCAAATGATTTTATTAAAATTTGACAAAAATCTTGTCTACATACAAGAAAATTGAAGTTATTTTCATCTAAATTTACTCAAATATAGATCCTACAACCAAAATAGTCATCAAAATCCAAAAAATCGAAGTTGATTTCAAATGATTTTATTAAAATTTGACCAAAATCTTGTCATAATCCAAAAAATTGAATTTATTTTCATCTAAATTTAGTCAAATATACATCCTACAACCAAAATACTCGACAAAATCCAAAAAAATCGAAGTTGATTTTATATGAATTTATTAAAATTTTACAAAAATCTTGTCTACATCCAAGAAAATTGAAGTTATTTTCATCTAAATTTACTCAAATATAGATCCTACAACCAAAATAGTCATCAAAATCCAAAAAATCGAAGTTGATTTCAAATGACTTTATTAAAATTTGACCAAAATCTTGTCAAAATCCAAAAAATTGAATTTATTTTCATCTAAATTTAGACCAATATACATCCTACAACCAAAATACTCGACAAAATCCAAAAAAATCGAAGTTGATTTTATATGAATTTATTAAAATTTGACACTTCCAACTAAAGTTTTTTCATAATCCAACGAAATTGAAGTTATTTTCATCTAAATTTACTCAAATATAGATCCTACAACAAAAATACTCGACAAAATCCAAAAAAATCGAAGTTGATTTCAAATGAATTTATTAAAATTTGACCAAAATCTTGTCAAAATCCAAAAAATTGAATTTATTTTCATCTAAATTTAGTCAAATATACATCCTACAACCAAAATACTCATCAAAATCCAAAAAAATCGAAGTTGATTTCAAATAAATTTATTAAAATTTGACACTTCCATCTAAAATTTTTTTCATAATCCAACAAATTTGAAGTTATTTTCATCTAAATTTACTCAAATATAGATCCTACAACCAAAATACTCAACAAAATAAAAAAAAATCGAAGTTGATTTCAAATGAATTTATTAAAATTTGACCAAAATCTTGTCAAAATCCAAGAAAATTGAAGTTATTTTCATCTAAATTTAGTCAAATATAGATCCTACAACCAAAATAGTCATCAAAATCCAAAAAATCGATGTTGATTTCAAATGATTTTATTAAAATTTGACCAAAATCTTGTCAAAATCCAAAAAATTGAATTTATTTTCATCTAAATTTAGTCAAATATACATCCTACAACCAAAATACTCATCAAAATCCAAAAAAATCGAAGTTGATTTCAAATAAATGTATTAAAATTTGACACTTCCAACTAATTTTTTTTTCATAATCCAACAAAATTGAATTTATTTTCATCTAAATTTAGTCAAATATAGATCCTACAACAAAAATGCTCGACAAAATCCAAAAAAATCGAAGTTGATTTAAAATGAATTTATTAAAATTTGACACTTCCAACTAAAATTTTTTTTATAATCCAACAAAATTGAAGTTATTTTCATCTAAATTTAGTCAAATATAGATCCTACAACCAAAATACTCATCAAAATCCAAAAAAATCGAAGTTGATTTCAAATGAATTTATTAAAATTTTACAAAAATCTTGTCTACATCCAAGAAAATTGAAGTTATTTTCATCTAAATTTACTCAAATATAGATCCTACAACCAAAATACTCAACAAAATCCAAAAAAATCAAAGTTGATTTCAAATGATTTTATTAAAATTTGACAAAAATCTTGTCTACATACAAGAAAATTGAAGTTATTTTCATCTAAGTTTAGTCAAATATAGATCCTACAACCAAAATACTCATCAAAATCCAAAAAAATCGAAGTTGATTTCAAATGAATTTATTAAAATTTTACAAAAATCTTGTCTACATCCAAGAAAATTGAAGTTATTTTCATCTAAATTTACTCAAATATAGATCCTACAACCAAAATAGTCATCAAAATCCAAAAAATCGAAGTTGATTTCAAATGATTTTATTAAAATTTGACCAAAATCTTGTCAAAATCCAAAAAATTGAATTTATTTTCATCTAAATTTAGTCAAATATACATCCTACAACCAAAATACTCGACAAAATCCAAAAAAATCGAAGTTGATTTTATATGAATTTATTAAAATTTGACACTTCCAACTAAAATTTTTTCATAATCCAACGAAATTGAAGTTATTTTCATCTAAATTTACTCAAATATAGATCCTACAACAAAAATACTCGACAAAATCCAAAAAAATCGAAGTTGATTTCATATGAATTTATTAAAATTTGACACTTCCAACCAAAATTTTTTTTATAATCCAACAAAATTGAAGTTATTTTCATCTAAATTTAGTCAAATATAGATCCTACAACCAAAATACTCATCAAAATCCAAAAAAATCGAAGTTGATTTCAAATGAATTTATTAAAATTTGACAAAAATCTTGTCTACATACAAGAAAATTGAAGTTATTTTCATCTAAATTTAGTCAAATATAGATCCTACAACCAAAATACTCATCAAAATCCAAAAAAATCGAAGTTGATTTCAAATGAATTTATTAAAATTTGACCAAAATCTTGTCAAAATCAAAGAAAATTGAAGTTATTTTCATCTAAATTTAGTCAAATATAGATCCTACAACCAAAATACTCAACAAAATCCAAAAAAATCAAAGTTGATTTCAAATGATTTTATTAAAATTTGACAAAAATCTTGTCTACATACAAGAAAATTGAAGTTATTTTCATCTAAATTTAGTCAAATATAGATCCTACAACCAAAATACTCATCAAAATCCAAAAAAATCGAAGTTGATTTCAAATGAATTTATTAAAATTTTACAAAAATCTTGTCTACATCCAAGAAAATTGAAGTTATTTTCATCTAAATTTACTCAAATATAGATCCTACAACCAAAATACTCAACAAAATCCAAAAAAATCAAAGTTGATTTCAAATGATTTTATTAAAATTTGACAAAAATCTTGTCTACATACAAGAAAATTGAAGTTATTTTCATCTAAAATTAGTCAAATATAGATCCTACAACCAAAATACTCATCAAAATCCAAAAAAATCGAAGTTGATTTCAAATGAATTTATTAAAATTTTACAAAAATCTTGTCTACATCCAAGAAAATTGAAGTTATTTTCATCTAAATTTACTCAAATATAGATCCTACAACCAAAATAGTCATCAAAATCCAAAAAATCGAAGTTGATTTCAAATGATTTTATTAAAATTTGACCAAAATCTTGTCATAATCCAAAAAATTGAATTTATTTTCATCTAAATTTAGTCAAATATACATCCTACAACCAAAATACTCGACAAAATCCAAAAAAATCGAAGTTGATTTTATATGAATTTATTAAAATTTGACACTTCCAACTAAAATTTTTTCATAATCCAACGAAATTGAAGTTATTTTCATCTAAATTTACTCAAATATAGATCCTACAACAAAAATACTCGACAAAATCCAAAAAAATCGAAGTTGATTTCATATGAATTTATTAAAATTTGACACTTCCAACCAAAATTTTTTTTATAATCCAACAAAATTGAAGTTATTTTCATCTAAATTTAGTCAAATATAGATCCTACAACCAAAATACTCATCAAAATCCAAAAAAATCGAAGTTGATTTCAAATGAATTTATTAAAATTTGACAAAAATCTTGTCTACATCCAAGAAAATTGAAGTTATTTTCATCTAAATTTACTCAAATATAGATCCTACAACCAAAATAGTCATCAAAATCCAAAAAATCGAAGTTGATTTCAAATGATTTTATTAAAATTTGACCAAAATCTTGTCAAAATCCAAAAAATTGAATTTATTTTCATCTAAATTTAGTCAAATATACATCCTACAACCAAAATACTCATCAAAATCCAAAAAAATCGAAGTTGATTTCAAATAAAGTTATTAAAATTTGACACTTCCAACTAAAATTTTTTTCATAATCCAACAAATTTGAAGTTATTTTCATCTAAATTTACTCAAATATAGATCCTACAACCAAAATACTCAACAAAATAAAAAAAAATCGAAGTTGATTTCAAATGAATTTATTAAAATTTGACCAAAATCTTGTCAAAATCCAAGAAAATTGAAGTTATTTTCATCTAAATTTAGTCAAATATAGATCCTACAACCAAAATAGTCATCAAAATCCAAAAAATCGAAGTTGATTTCAAATGATTTTATTAAAATTTGACCAAAATCTTGTCAAAATCCAAAAAATTGAATTTATTTTCATCTAAATTTAGTCAAATAAACATCCTACAACCAAAATACTCATCAAAATCCAAAAAAATCGAAGTTGATTTCAAATAAATGTATTAAAATTTGACACTTCCAACTAATTTTTTTTTCATAATCCAACAAAATTGAATTTATTTTCATCTAAATTTAGTCAAATATAGATCCTACAACAAAAATACTCGACAAAATCCAAAAAAATCGAAGTTGATTTCATATGAATTTATTAAAATTTGACACTTCCAACTAAAATTTTTTTTATAATCCAACAAAATTGAAGTTATTTTCATCTAAATTTAGTCAAATATAGATCCTACAACTAAAATACTCATCAAAATCCAAAAAAATCGAAGTTGATTTCAAATGAATTTATTAAAATTTTACAAAAATCTTGTCTACATCCAAGAAAATTGAAGTTATTTTCATCTAAATTTACTCAAATATAGATCCTACAACCAAAATACTCAACAAAATCCAAAAAAATCAAAGTTGATTTCAAATGATTTTATTAAAATTTGACAAAAATCTTGTCTACATACAAGAAAATTGAAGTTGTTTTCATCTAAATTTAGTCAAATATAGATCCTACAACCAAAATACTCATCCAAATCCAAAAAAATCGAAGTTGATTTCAAATGAATTTATTAAAATTTTACAAAAATCTTGTCTACATCCAAGAAAATTGAAGTTATTTTCATCTAAATTTACTCAAATATAGATCCTACAACCAAAATAGTCATCAAAATCCAAAAAATCGAAGTTGATTTCAAATGATTTTATTAAAATTTGACCAAAATCTTGTCAAAATCCAAAAAATTGAAGTTATTTTCATCTAAATTTAGTCAAATATACATCCTACAACCAAAATACTCATCAAAATCCAAAAAAATCGAATTTGATTTTATATGAAATTATTAAAATTTGACACTTCCAACTAAAATTTTTTCATAATCCAACGAAATTGAAGTTATTTTCATCTAAATTTACTCAAATATAGAACCTACAACCAAAATACTCGACAAAATCCAAAAAAATCGAAGTTGATTTCATATGAATTTATTAAAATTTGACACTTCCAACTAAAATTTTTTTTATAATCCAACAAAATTGAAGTTATTTTCATCTAAATTTAGTCAAATATAGATCCTACAACCAAAATACTCATCAAAATCCAAAAAAATCGAAGTTGATTTCAAATGAATTTATTAAAATTTGACAAAAATCTTGTCTACATACAAGAAAATTGAAGTTATTTTCATCTAAATTTAGTCAAATATAGATCCTACAACCAAAATACTCATCAAAATCCAAAAAAATCGAAGTTGTTTTCAAATGAATTTATTAAAATTTGACCAAAATCTTGTCAAAATCAAAGAAAATTGAAGTTATTTTCATCTAAATTTAGTCAAATATAGATCCTACAACCAAAATACTCAACAAAATCCAAAAAAATCAAAGTTGATTTCAAATGATTTTATTAAAATTTGACAAAAATCTTGTCTACATACAAGAAAATTGAAGTTATTTTCATCTAAATTTAGTCAAATATAGATCCTACAACCAAAATACTCATCAAAATCCAAAAAAATCGAAGTTGATTTCAAATGAATTTATTAAAATTTTACAAAAATCTTGTCTACATCCAAGAAATTTGAAGTTATTTTCATCTAAATTTACTCAAATATAGATCCAACAACCAAAATCCTCAACAAAATCCAAAAAAATCAAAGTTGATTTCAAATGATTTTATTAAAATTTGACAAAAATCTTGTCTACATACAAGAAAATTGAAGTTATTTTCATCTAAATTTAGTCAAATATAGATCCTACAACCAAAATACTCATCAAAATCCAAAAAAATCGAAGTTGATTTCAAATGAATTTATTAAAATTTTACAAAAATCTTGTCTACATCCAAGAAAATTGAAGTTATTTTCATCTAAATTTACTCAAATATAGATCCTACAACCAAAATAGTCATCAAAATCCAAAAAATCGAAGTTGATTTCAAATGATTTTATTAAAATTTGAACAAAATCTTGTAAAAATCCAAAAAATTGAATTTATTTTCATCTAAATTTAGTCAAATATACATCCTACAACCAAAATACTCATCAAAATCCAAAAAAATCGAAGTTGATTTCAAATGAATTTATTAAAATTTGACAAAAATCTTGTCTACATCCAAGAAAATTGAAGTTATTTTCATCTAAATTTACTCAAATATAGATCCTACAACCAAAATAGTCATCAAAATCCAAAAAATCGAAGTTGATTTCAAATGATTTTATTAAAATTTGACCAAAATCTTGTCAAAATCCAAAAAATTGAATTTATTTTCATCTAAATTTAGTCAAATATACATCCTACAACCAAAATACTCATCAAAATCCAAAAAAATCGAAGTTGATTTCAAATAAATTTATTAAAATTTGACACTTCCAACTAAAATTTTTTTCATAATCCAACAAATTTGAAGTTATTTTCATCTAAATTTACTCAAATATAGATCCTACAACCAAAATACTCAACAAAATAAAAAAAAATCGAAGTTGATTTCAAATGAATTTATTAAAATTTGACCAAAATCTTGTCAAAATCCCAGAAAATTGAAGTTATTTTCATCTAAATTTAGTCAAATATAGATCCTACAACCAAAATAGTCATCAAAATCCAAAAAATCGAAGTTGATTTCAAATGATTTTATTAAAATTTGACCAAAATCTTGTCAAAATCCAAAAAATTGAATTTATTTTCATCTAAATTTAGTCAAATATACATCCTACAACCAAAATACTCATCAAAATCCAAAAAAATCGAAGTTGATTTCAAATAAATGTATTAAAATTTGACACTTCCAACAAATTTTTTTTTCATAATCCAACAAAATTGAATTTATTTTCATCTAAATTTAGTCAAATATAGATCCTACAACAAAAATACTCGACAAAATCCAAAAAAATCGAAGTTGATTTCATATGAATTTATTAAAATTTGACACTTCCAACTAAAATTTTTTTTATAATCCAACAAAATTGAAGTTATTTTCATCTAAATTTAGTCAAATATAGATCCTACAACCAAATTACTCATCAAAATCCAAAAAAATCGAAGTTGATTTCAAATGAATTTATTAAAATTTTACAAAAATCTTGTCTACATCCAAGAAAATTGAAGTTATTTTCATCTAAATTTACTCAAATATAGATCCTACAACCAAAATACTCAACAAAATAAAAAAAAATCAAAGTTGATTTCAAATGATTTTATTAAAATTTGACAAAAATCTTGTCTACATACAAGAAAATTGAAGTTATTTTCATCTAAATTTAGTCAAATATACATCCTACAACCAAAATAGTCATCAAAATCCAAAAAATCGAAGTTGATTTTATATGAATTTATTAAAATTTGACACTTCCAACTAAAATTTTTTCATAATCCAACGAAATTGAAGTTATTTTCATCTAAATTTACTCAAATATAGATCCTACAACAAAAATACTCGACAAAATCCAAAAAAATCGAAGTTGATTTCATATGAATTTATTAAAATTTGACACTTCCAACCAAAATTTTTTTTATAATCCAACAAAATTGAAGTTATTTTCATCTAAATTTAGTCAAATATGGATCCTACAACCAAAATACTCATCAAAATCCAAAAAAATCGAAGTTGATTTCAAATGAATTTATTAAAATTTGACAAAAATCTTGTCTACATCCAAGAAAATTGAAGTTATTTTCATCTAAATTTACTGAAATATAGATCCTACAACCAAAATAGTCATCAAAATCCAAAAAATCGAAGTTGATTTCAAATGATTTTATTAAAATTTGACCAAAATCTTGTCAAAATCCAAAAAATTGAATTTATTTTCATCTAAATTTAGTCAAATATACATCCTACAACCAAAATACTCATCAAAATCCAAAAAAATCGAAGTTGATTTCAAATAAAGTTATTAAAATTTGACACTTCCAACTAAAATTTTTTTCATAATCCAACAAATTTGAAGTTATTTTCATCTAAATTTACTCAAATATAGATCCTACAACCAAAATACTCAACAAAATAAAAAAAAATCGAAGTTGATTTCAAATGAATTTATTAAAATTTGACCAAAATCTTGTCAAAATCCAAGAAAATTGAAGTTATTTTCATCTAAATTTAGTCAAATATAGATCCTACAACCAAAATAGTCATCAAAATCCAAAAAATCGAAGTTGATTTCAAATGATTTTATTAAAATTTGACCAAAATCTTGTCAAAATCCAAAAAATTGAATTTATTTTCATCTAAATTTAGTCAAATAAACATCCTACAACCAAAATACTCATCAAAATCCAAAAAAATCGAAGTTGATTTCAAATAAATGTATTAAAATTTGACACTTCCAACTAATTTTTTTTTCATAATCCAACAAAATTGAATTTATTTTCATCTAAATTTAGTCAAATATAGATCCTACAACAAAAATACTCGACAAAATCCAAAAAAATCGAAGTTGATTTCATATGAATTTATTAAAATTTGACACTTCCAACTAAAATTTTTTTTATAATCCAACAAAATTGAAGTTATTTTCATCTAAATTTAGTCAAATATAGATCCTACAACTAAAATACTCATCAAAATCCAAAAAAATCGAAGTTGATTTCAAATGAATTTATTAAAATTTTACAAAAATCTTGTCTACATCCAAGAAAATTGAAGTTATTTTCATCTAAATTTACTCAAATATAGATCCTACAACCAAAATACTCAACAAAATCCAAAAAAATCAAAGTTGATTTCAAATGATTTTATTAAAATTTGACAAAAATCTTGTCTACATACAAGAAAATTGAAGTTGTTTTCATCTAAATTTAGTCAAATATAGATCCTACAACCAAAATACTCATCAAAATCCAAAAAAATCGAAGTTGATTTCAAATGAATTTATTAAAATTTTACAAAAATCTTGTCTACATCCAAGAAAATTGAAGTTATTTTCATCTAAATTTACTCAAATATAGATCCTACAACCAAAATAGTCATCAAAATCCAAAAAATCGAAGTTGATTTCAAATGATTTTATTAAAATTTGACCAAAATCTTGTCAAAATCCAAAAAATTGAAGTTATTTTCATCTAAATTTAGTCAAATATACATCCTACAACCAAAATACTCATCAAAATCCAAAAAAATCGAATTTGATTTTATATGAAATTATTAAAATTTGACACTTCCAACTAAAATTTTTTCATAATCCAACGAAATTGAAGTTATTTTCATCTAAATTTACTCAAATATAGAACCTACAACCAAAATACTCGACAAAATCCAAAAAAATCGAAGTTGATTTCATATGAATTTATTAAAATTTGACACTTCCAACTAAAATTTTTTTTATAATCCAACAAAATTGAAGTTATTTTCATCTAAATTTAGTCAAATATAGATCCTACAACCAAAATACTCATCAAAATCCAAAAAAATCGAAGTTGATTTCAAATGAATTTATTAAAATTTGACAAAAATCTTGTCTACATACAAGAAAATTGAAGTTATTTTCATCTAAATTTAGTCAAATATAGATCCTACAACCAAAATACTCATCAAAATCCAAAAAAATCGAAGTTGATTTCAAATGAATTTATTAAAATTTGACCAAAATCTTGTCAAAATCAAAGAAAATTGAAGTTATTTTCATCTAAATTTAGTCAAATATAGATCCTACAACCAAAATACTCAACAAAATCCAAAAAAATCAAAGTTGATTTCAAATGATTTTATTAAAATTTGACAAAAATCTTGTCTACATACAAGAAAATTGAAGTTATTTTCATCTAAATTTAGTCAAATATAGATCCTACAACCAAAATACTCATCAAAATCCAAAAAAATCGAAGTTGATTTCAAATGAATTTATTAAAATTTTACAAAAATCTTGTCTACATCCAAGAAATTTGAAGTTATTTTCATCTAAATTTACTCAAATATAGATCCAACAACCAAAATACTCAACAAAATCCAAAAAAATCAAAGTTGATTTCAAATGATTTTATTAAAATTTGACAAAAATCTTGTCTACATACAAGAAAATTGAAGTTATTTTCATCTAAATTTAGTCAAATATAGATCCTACAACCAAAATACTCATCAAAATCCAAAAAAATCGAAGTTGATTTCAAATGAATTTATTAAAATTTTACAAAAATCTTGTCTACATCCAAGAAAATTGAAGTTATTTTCATCTAAATTTACTCAAATATAGATCCTACAACCAAAATAGTCATCAAAATCCAAAAAATCGAAGTTGATTT
The DNA here is from genome assembly GCA_946251845.1 of Andrena fulva. Lineage (NCBI taxonomy): Eukaryota > Metazoa > Arthropoda > Insecta > Hymenoptera > Andrenidae > Andrena > Andrena fulva. The sequence continues at coordinate 1,553,703 of CAMITZ010000243.1, forward strand.
CAAATGATTTTATTAAAATTTGAACAAAATCTTGTAAAAATCCAAAAAATTGAATTTATTTTCATCTAAATTTAGTCAAATATACATCCTACAACCAAAATACTCATCAAAATCCAAAAAAATCGAAGTTGATTTCAAATGAATTTATTAAAATTTGACAAAAATCTTGTCTACATCCAAGAAAATTGAAGTTATTTTCATCTAAATTTACTCAAATATAGATCCTACAACCAAAATAGTCATCAAAATCCAAAAAATCGAAGTTGATTTCAAATGATTTTATTAAAATTTGACCAAAATCTTGTCAAAATCCAAAAAATTGAATTTATTTTCATCTAAATTTAGTCAAATATACATCCTACAACCAAAATACTCATCAAAATCCAAAAAAATCGAAGTTGATTTCAAATAAATTTATTAAAATTTGACACTTCCAACTAAAATTTTTTTCATAATCCAACAAATTTGAAGTTATTTTCATCTAAATTTACTCAAATATAGATCCTACAACCAAAATACTCAACAAAATAAAAAAAAATCGAAGTTGATTTCAAATGAATTTATTAAAATTTGACCAAAATCTTGTCAAAATCCCAGAAAATTGAAGTTATTTTCATCTAAATTTAGTCAAATATAGATCCTACAACCAAAATAGTCATCAAAATCCAAAAAATCGAAGTTGATTTCAAATGATTTTATTAAAATTTGACCAAAATCTTGTCAAAATCCAAAAAATTGAATTTATTTTCATCTAAATTTAGTCAAATATACATCCTACAACCAAAATACTCATCAAAATCCAAAAAAATCGAAGTTGATTTCAAATAAATGTATTAAAATTTGACACTTCCAACAAATTTTTTTTTCATAATCCAACAAAATTGAATTTATTTTCATCTAAATTTAGTCAAATATAGATCCTACAACAAAAATACTCGACAAAATCCAAAAAAATCGAAGTTGATTTCATATGAATTTATTAAAATTTGACACTTCCAACTAAAATTTTTTTTATAATCCAACAAAATTGAAGTTATTTTCATCTAAATTTAGTCAAATATAGATCCTACAACCAAATTACTCATCAAAATCCAAAAAAATCGAAGTTGATTTCAAATGAATTTATTAAAATTTTACAAAAATCTTGTCTACATCCAAGAAAATTGAAGTTATTTTCATCTAAATTTACTCAAATATAGATCCTACAACCAAAATACTCAACAAAATAAAAAAAAATCAAAGTTGATTTCAAATGATTTTATTAAAATTTGACAAAAATCTTGTCTACATACAAGAAAATTGAAGTTATTTTCATCTAAATTTAGTCAAATATAGATCCTACAACCAAAATACTCATCAAAATCCAAAAAAATCGAAGTTGATTTCAAATGAATTTATTAAAATTTTACAAAAATCTTGTCTACATCCAAGAAAATTGAAGTTATTTTCATCTAAATTTACTCAAATATAGATCCTACAACCAAAATAGTCATCAAAATCCAAAAAATCGAAGTTGATTTCAAATGATTTAATTAAAATTTGACCAAAATCTTGTCAAAATCCAAAAAATTGAATTTATTTTCATCTAAATTTAGTCAAATATACATCCTACAACCAAAATACTCGACAAAATCCAAAAAAATCGAAGTTGATTTTATATGAATTTATTAAAATTTGACACTTCCAACTAAAATTTTTTCATAATCCAACGAAATTGAAGTTATTTTCATCTAAATTTACTCAAATATAGATCCTACAACAAAAATACTCGACAAAATCCAAAAAAATCGAAGTTGATTTCATATGAATTTATTAAAATTTGACACTTCCAACCAAAATTTTTTTTATAATCCAACAAAATTGAAGTTATTTTCATCTAAATTTAGTCAAATATAGATCCTACAACCAAAATACTCATCAAAATCCAAAAAAATCGAAGTTGATTTCAAATGAATTTATTAAAATTTGACAAAAATCTTGTCTACATACAAGAAAATTGAAGTTATTTTCATCTAAATTTAGTCAAATATAGATCCTACAACCAAAATACTCATCAAAATCCAAAAAAATCGAAGTTGATTTCAAATGAATTTATTAAAATTTGACCAAAATCTTGTCAAAATCAAAGAAAATTGAAGTTATTTTCATCTAAATTTAGTCAAATATAGATCCTACAACCAAAATACTCAACAAAATCCAAAAAAATCAAAGTTGATTTCAAATGATTTTATTAAAATTTGACAAAAATCTTGTCTACATACAAGAAAATTGAAGTTATTTTCATCTAAATTTAGTCAAATATAGATCCTACAACCAAAATACTCATCAAAATCCAAAAAAATCGAAGTTGATTTCAAATGAATTTATTAAAATTTTACAAAAATCTTGTCTACATCCAAGAAAATTGAAGTTATTTTCATCTAAATTTACTCAAATATAGATCCTACAACCAAAATACTCAACAAAATCAAAAAAAATCAAAGTTGATTTCAAATGATTTTATTAAAATTTGACAAAAATCTTGTCTACATACAAGAAAATTGAAGTTATTTTCATCTAAAATTAGTCAAATATAGATCCTACAACCAAAATACTCATCAAAATCCAAAAAAATCGAAGTTGATTTCAAATGAATTTATTAAAATTTTACAAAAATCTTGTCTACATCCAAGAAAATTGAAGTTATTTTCATCTAAATTTACTCAAATATAGATCCTACAACCAAAATAGTCATCAAAATCCAAAAAATCGAAGTTGATTTCAAATGATTTTATTAAAATTTGACCAAAATCTTGTCATAATCCAAAAAATTGTATTTATTTTCATCTAAATTTAGTCAAATATACATCCTACAACCAAAATACTCGACAAAATCCAAAAAAATCGAAGTTGATTTTATATGAATTTATTAAAATTTGACACTTCCAACTAAAATTTTTTCATAATCCAACGAAATTGAAGTTATTTTCATCTAAATTTACTCAAATATAGATCCTACAACAAAAATACTCGACAAAATCCAAAAAAATCGAAGTTGATTTCATATGAATTTATTAAAATTTGACACTTCCAACCAAAATTTTTTTTATAATCCAACAAAATTAAAGTTATTTTCATCTAAATTTAGTCAAATATAGATCCTACAACCAAAATACTCATCAAAATCCAAAAAAATCGAAGTTGATTTCAAATGAATTTATTAAAATTTGACAAAAATCTTGTCTACATCCAAGAAAATTGAAGTTATTTTCATCTAAATTTACTCAAATATAGATCCTACAACCAAAATAGTCATCAAAATCCAAAAAATCGAAGTTGATTTCAAATGATTTTATTAAAATTTGACCAAAATCTTGTCAAAATCCAAAAAATTGAATTTATTTTCATCTAAGTTTAGTCAAATATACATCCTACAACCAAAATACTCATCAAAATCCAAAAAAATCGAAGTTGATTTCAAATAAAGTTATTAAAATTTGACACTTCCAACTAAAGTTTTTTTCATAATCCAACAAATTTGAAGTTATTTTCATCTAAATTTACTCAAATATAGATCCTACAACCAAAATACTCAACAAAATAAAAAAAAATCGAAGTTGATTTCAAATGAATTTATTAAAATTTGACCAAAATCTTGTCAAAATCCAAGAAAATTGAAGTTATTTTCATCTAAATTTAGTCAAATATAGATCCTACAACCAAAATAGTCATCAAAATCCAAAAAATCGAAGTTGATTTCAAATGATTTTATTAAAATTTGACCAAAATCTTGTCAAAATCCAAAAAATTGAATTTATTTTCATCTAAATTTAGTCAAATATACATCCTACAACCAAAATACTCATCAAAATCCAAAAAAATCGTAGTTGATTTCAAATAAATGTATTAAAATTTGACACTTCCAACTAATTTTTTTTTCATAATCCAACAAAATTGAATTTATTTTCATCTAAATTTAGTCAAATATAGATCCTACAACAAAAATACTCGACAAAATCCAAAAAAATCGAAGTTGATTTCATATGAATTTATTAAAATTTGACACTTCCAACTAAAATTTTTTTTATAATCCAACAAAATTGAAGTTATTTTCATCTAAATTTAGTCAAATATAGATCCTACAACCAAAATACTCATCAAAATCCAAAAAAATCGAAGTTGATTTCAAATGAATTTATTAAAATTTTACAAAAATCTTGTCTACATCCAAGAAAATTGAAGTTATTTTCATCTAAATTTACTCAAATATAGATCCTACAACCAAAATACTCAACAAAATCCAAAAAAATCAAAGTTGATTTCAAATGATTTTATTAAAATTTGACAAAAATCTTGTCTACATACAAGAAAATTGAAGTTATTTTCATCTAAATTTAGTCAAATATAGATCCTACAACCAAAATACTCATCAAAATCCAAAAATATCGAAGTTGATTTCAAATGAATTTATTAAAATTTTACAAAAATCTTGTCTACATCCAAGAAAATTGAAGTTATTTTCATCTAAATTTACTCAAATATAGATCCTACAACCAAAATAGTCATCAAAATCCAAAAAATCGAAGTTGATTTCAAATGATTTTATTAAAATTTGAAAAAAATCTTGTCAAAATCCAAAAAATTGAAGTTATTTTCATCAAAATTTAGTCAAATATACATCCTACAACCAAAATACTCATCAAAATCCAAAAAAATCGAAGTTGATTTCATATGAATTTATTAAAATTTGACACTTCCAACTAAAATTTTTTTTATAATCCAACAAAATTGAAGTTATTTTCATCTAAATTTAGTCAAATATAGACCCTACAACCAAAATACTCATCAAAATCCAAAAAAATCGAAGTTGATTTCAAATGAATTTATTAAAATTTGACAAAAATCTTGTCTACATACAAGAAAATTGAAGTTATTTTCATCTAAATTTAGTCAAATATAGATCCTACAACCAAAATACTCATCAAAATCCAAAAAAATCGAAGTTGATTTCAAATGAATTTATTAAAATTTGACCAAAATCTTGTCAAAATCAAAGAAAATTGAAGTTATTTTCATCTAAATTTAGTCAAATATAGATCCTACAACCAAAATACTCAACAAAATCCAAAAAAATCAAAGTTGATTTCAAATGATTTTATTAAAATTTGACAAAAATCTTGTCTACATACAAGAAAATTGAAGTTATTTTCATCTAAATTTAGTCAAATATAGATCCTACAACCAAAATACTCATCAAAATCCAAAAAAATCGAAGTTGATTTCAAATGAATTTATTAAAATTTTACAAAAATCTTGTCTACATCCAAGAAAATTGAAGTTATTTTCATCTAAATTTACTCAAATATAGATCCAACAACCAAAATACTCATCAAAATCCAAAAAAATCGAAGTTGATTTCAAATGAATTTATTAAAATTTGACAAAAATCTTGTCTACATACAAGAAAATTGAAGTTATTTTCATCTAAATTTAGTCAAATATAGATCCTACAACCAAAATACTCGACAAAATCCAAAAAAATCGAAGTTGATTTTATATGAATTTATTAAAATTTGACACTTCCAACTAAAATTTTTTCATAATCCAACGAAATTGAAGTTATTTTCATCTAAATTTACTCAAATATAGATCCTACAACAAAAATACTCGACAAAATCCAAAAAAATCGAAGTTGATTTCATATGAATTTATTAAAATTTGACACTTCCAACCAAAATTTTTTTTATAATCCAACAAAATTGAAGTTATTTTCATCTAAATTTAGTCAAATATAGATCCTACAACCAAAATACTCATCAAAATCCAAAAAAATCGAAGTTGATTTCAAATGAATTTATTAAAATTTGACAAAAATCTTGTCTACATCCAAGAAAATTGAAGTTATTTTCATCTAAATTTACTCAAATATAGATCCTACAACCAAAATAGTCATCAAAATCCAAAAAATCGAAGTTGATTTCAAATGATTTTATTAAAATTTGACCAAAATCTTGTCAAAATCCAAAAAATTGAATTTATTTTCATCTAAATTTAGTCAAATATACATCCTACAACCAAAATACTCATCAAAATCCAAAAAAATCGAAGTTGATTTCAAATAAATTTTTTAAAATTTGACACTTCCAACTAAAATTTTTTTCATAATCCAACAAATTTGAAGTTATTTTCATCTAAATTTACTCAAATATAGATCCTACAACCAAAATACTCAACAAAATAAAAAAAAATCGAAGTTGATTTCAAATGAATTTATTAAAATTTGACCAAAATCTTGTCAAAATCCCAGAAAATTGAAGTTATTTTCATCTAAATTTAGTCAAATATAGATCCTACAACCAAAATAGTCATCAAAATCCAAAAAATCGAAGTTGATTTCAAATGATTTTATTAAAATTTGACCAAAATCTTGTCAAAATCCAAAAAATTGAATTTATTTTCATCTAAATTTAGTCAAATATACATCCTACAACCAAAATACTCATCAAAATCCAAAAAAATCGAAGTTGATTTCAAATAAATGTATTAAAATTTGACACTTCCAACAAATTTTTTTTTCATAATCCAACAAAATTGAATTTATTTTCATCTAAATTTAGTCAAATATAGATCCTACAACAAAAATACTCGACAAAATCCAAAAAAATCGAAGTTGATTTCATATGAATTTATTAAAATTTGACACTTCCAACTAAAATTTTTTTTATAATCCAACAAAATTGAAGTTATTTTCATCTAAATTTAGTCAAATATAGATCCTACAACCAAATTACTCATCAAAATCCAAAAAAATCGAAGTTGATTTCAAATGAATTTATTAAAATTTTACAAAAATCTTGTCTACATCCAAGAAAATTGAAGTTATTTTCATCTAAATTTACTCAAATATAGATCCTACAACCAAAATACTCAACAAAATAAAAAAAAATCAAAGTTGATTTCAAATGATTTTATTAAAATTTGGCAAAAATCTTGTCTACATACAAGAAAATTGAAGTTATTTTCATCTAAATTTAGTCAAATATAGATCCTACAACCAAAATACTCATCAAAATCCAAAAAAATCGAAGTTGATTTCAAATGAATTTATTAAAATTTTACAAAAATCTTGTCTACATCCAAGAAAATTGAAGTTATTTTCATCTAAATTTACTCAAATATAGATCCTACAACCAAAATAGTCATCAAAATCCAAAAAATCGAAGTTGATTTCAAATGATTTTATTAAAATTTGACCAAAATCTTGTCAAAATCCAAAAAATTGAATTTATTTTCATCTAAATTTAGTCAAATATACATCCTACAACCAAAATACTCGACAAAATCCAAAAAAATCGAAGTTGATTTTATATGAATTTATTAAAATTTGACACTTCCAACTAAAATTTTTTCATAATCCAACGAAATTGAAGTTATTTTCATCTAAATTTACTCAAATATAGATCCTACAACAAAAATACTCGACAAAATCCAAAAAATCGAAGTTGATTTCATATGAATTTATTAAAATTTGACACTTCCAACCAAAATTTTTTTTATAATCCAACAAAATTGAAGTTATTTTCATCTAAATTTAGTCAAATATGGATCCTACAACCAAAATACTCATCAAAATCCAAAAAAATCGAAGTTGATTTCAAATGAATTTATTAAAATTTGACAAAAATCTTGTCTACATCCAAGAAAATTGAAGTTATTTTCATCTAAATTTACTGAAATATAGATCCTACAACCAAAATAGTCATCAAAATCCAAAAAATCGAAGTTGATTTCAAATGATTTTATTAAAATTTGACCAAAATCTTGTCAAAATCCAAAAAATTGAATTTATTTTCATCTAAATTTAGTCAAATATTCATCCTACAACCAAAATACTCATCAAAATCCAAAAAAATCGAAGTTGATTTCAAATAAATTTATTAAAATTTGACACTTCCAACTAAAATTTTTTTCATAATCCAACAAATTTGAAGTTATTTTCATCTAAATTTACTCAAATATAGATCCTACAACCAAAATACTCAACAAAATAAAAAAAAATCGAAGTTGATTTCAAATGAATTTATTAAAATTTGACCAAAATCTTGTCAAAATCCAAGAAAATTGAAGTTATTTTCATCTAAATTTAGTCAAATATAGATCCTACAACCAAAATAGTCATCAAAATCCAAAAAATCGAAGTTGATTTCAAATGAATTTATTAAAATTTGACAAAAATCTTGTCTACATACAAGAAAATTGAAGTTATTTTCATCTAAATTTAGTCAAATATAGATCCTACAACCAAAATACTCAACAAAATAAAAAAAAATCGAAGTTGATTTCAAATGAATTTATTAAAATTTGACCAAAATCTTGTCAAAATCAAAGAAAATTGAAGTTATTTTCATCTAAATTTAGTCAAATATAGATCCTACAACCAAAATACTCGACAAAATCCAAAAAAATCGAAGTTGATTTCGTATGAATTTATTAAAATTTGACACTTCCAACTAAAATTTTTCTTATAATCCAACAAAATTGAAGTTATTTTCATCTAAATTTAGTCAAATATAGATCCTACAACCAAAATACTCATCAAAATCCAAAAAAATCGATGTTGATTTCAAATGAATTTATTAAAATTTGACAAAAATCTTGTCTACATCCAAGAAAATTGAAGTTATTTTCATCTAAATTTACTCAAATATAGATCCTACAACCAAAATAGTCATCAAAATCCAAAAAATCGAAGTTGATTTCAAATGATTTTATTAAAATTTGACCAAAATCTTGTCAAAATCCAAAAAATTGAATTTATTTTCATCTAAATTTAGTCAAATATACATCCTACAACCAAAATACTCATCAATATCCAAAAAAATCGAAGTTGATTTCAAATAAATTTATTAAAATTTGACACTTCCAACTAAAATTTTTTTCATAATCCAACAAATTTGAAGTTATTTTCATCTAAATTTACTCAAATATAGATCCTACAACCAAAATACTCAACAAAATAAAAAAAAAATCGAAATTGATTTCAAATGAATTTATTAAAATTTGACCAAAATCTTGTCAAAATCCAAGAAAATTGAAGTTACTTTCATCTAAATTTAGTCAAATATAGATCCTACAACCAAAATACTCGACAAAATCCAAAAAAATCGAAGTTGATTTTATTTATTTATTTATTTATTTATTTATTTATAAACGGACCGAAGCCCTCTTTACATAAATATTTAGACGTGAAGAAAAAGATCTTAACCTAATATTACAAAAGATAGACATGCCCAAAAAAGAATAAAACTCATGGTACATAAGATATGACATTATCCGATAATGATACGTAACTGTCTTTTAAAAGTGTGCACAGACCCATTGAAGAAATCAATACTGTTATACAGAGTACTAGAGTCAGCAATAATTCGATTTATTGGATTAATTAGTCCATATGTAGATCTGGATTTAAGTGGTTGAAATCCTGCTCTAGATCTCAATACGCGTTCAGGTGCATAGAAATTGATTTGCATAAGAAGAGAGGGACAATCAATATGGTTATTGATTAAATTAAAAATAAATAAATGGTCAGATATTTTTCTACGTGCAGCTAATGTTTATATGAATTTATTAAAATTTGACACTTCCAACTAAAATTTTTTCATAATCCAACGAAATTGAAGTTATTTTCATCTAAATTTACTCAAATATAGAACCTACAACAAAAATACTCAACAAAATCCAAAAAAATCGAAGTTGATTTCAAATGATTTTATTAAAATTTGACAAAAATCTTGTCTACATACAAGAAAATTGAAGTTATTTTCATCTAAATTTACTCAAATATAGATCCTACAACAAAAATACTCAACAAAATCCAAAAAAATCGAAGTTGATTTCAAATAAATTTATTAAAATTTGACACTTCCAACTAATTTTTTTTTCATAATCCTACAAAATTGAATTTATTTTCATCTAAATTTAGTCAAATATAGATCCTACAACCAAAATACTCAACAAAATAAAAAAAAATCGAAGTTGATTTCAAATAAATTTATTAAAATTTGACACTTCCAACTAAAATTTTTTTCATAATCCAACAAAATTGAAGTTATTTTCATCTAAATTTACTCAAATATAGATCCTACAACCAAAATACGCAACAAAATCCCAAAAAATCGAAGTTGATTTCAAATGATTTTATTAAAATTTGACAAAAATCTTGTCTACATACAAGAAAATTGAAGTTATTTTCATCTAAATTTAGTCAAATATAGATCCTACAACCAAAATACTCAACAAAATAAAAAAAAATCGAAGTTGATTTCAAATGAATTTATTAAAATTTGACCAAAATCTTGTCAAAATCAAAGAAAATTGAAGTTATTTTCATCTAAATTTAGTCAAATATAGATCCTACAACCAAAATACTCGACAAAATCCAAAAAAATCGAAGTTGATTTTATATGAATTTATTAAAATTTGACACTTCCAACTAAAATTTTTTCATAATCCAACGAAATTGAAGTTATTTTCATCTAAATTTACTCAAATATAGATCCTACAACCAAAATACTCAACAAAATCCAAAATAATCGAAGTTGATTTCAAATAAATTTAATAAAACTTGATACTTCCAACTAAAAATTTTTTCACAATCCAACAAAATTGAAGTTATTTTCATCTAAATTTAATCAAATATAGATCCTACAACAAAAATACTCGACAAAATCCAAAAAAATCGAAGTTGATTTAATATGAATTTATTAAAATTTGACACTTCCAACTAAAATTTTTTTTATAATCCAACAAAATTGAAGTTATTTTCATCTAAATTTAGTCAAATATAGATCCTACAACCAAAATACTCATCAAAATCCAAAAAAATCGAAGTTGATTTCAAATGAATTTATTATAATTTTACAAAAATCTTGTCTACATCCAAGAAAATTGAAGTTATTTTCATCTAAATTTACTCAAATATAGATCCTACAACCAAAATACTCAACAAAATCCAAAAAAATCAAAGTTGATTTCAAATGATTTTATTAAAATTTGACAAAAATCTTGTCTACATACAAGAAAATTGAAGTTATTTTCATCTAAATTTAGTCAAATATAGATCCTACAACCAAAATAGTCATCAAAATCCAAAAAATCGAAGTTGATTTCAAATGATTTTATTAAAATTTGACCAAAATCTTGTCAAAATCCAAAAAATTGAAGTTATTTTCATCTAAATTTAGTCAAATATACATCCTACAACCAAAATACTCATCAAAATCCAAAAAAATCGAAGTTGATTTTATATGAAATTATTAAAATTTGACAGTTCCAACTAAAATTTTTTCATAATCCAACGAAATTGAAGTTATTTTCATCTAAATTTACTCAAATATAGAACCTACAACCAAAATACTCGACAAAATCCAAAAAAATCGAAGTTGATTTCATATGAATTTATTAAAATTTGACACTTCCAACTAAAATTTTTTTTATAATCCAACAAAATTGAAGTTATTTTCATCTAAATTTAGTCAAATACAGATCCTACAACCAAAATACTCATCAAAATCCAAAAAAATCGAAGTTGATTTCAAATGAATTTATTAAAATTTGACAAAAATCTTGTCTACATACAAGAAAATTGAAGTTATTTTCATCTAAATTTAGTCAAATATAGATCCTACAACCAAAATACTCATCAAAATCCAAAAAAATCGAAGTTGATTTCAAATGAATTTATTAAAATTTGACCAAAATCTTGTCAAAATCAAAGAAAATTGAAGTTATTTTCATCTAAATTTAGTCAAATATAGATCCTACAACCAAAATACTCAACAAAATCCAAAAAAATCAAAGTTGATTTCAAATGATTTTATTAAAATTTGACAAAAATCTTGTCTACATACAAGAAAATTGAAGTTATTTTCATCTAAATTTAGTCAAATATAGATCCTACAACCAAAATACTCATCAAAATCCAAAAAAATCGAAGTTGATTTCAAATGAATTTATTAAAATTTTACAAAAATCTTGTCTACATCCAAGAAAATTGAAGTTATTTTCATCTAAATTTACTCAAATATAGATCCTACAACCAAAATACTCAACAAAATCCAAAAAAATCAAAGTTGATTTCAAATGATTTTATTAAAATTTGACAAAAATCTTGTCTACATACAAGAAAATTGAAGTTATTTTCATCTAAATTTAGTCAAATATAGATCCTACAACCAAAATACTCATCAAAATCCAAAAAAATCGAAGTTGATTTCAAATGAATTTATTAAAATTTTACAAAAATCTTGTCTACATCCAAGAAAATTGAAGTTATTTTCATCTAAATTTACTCAAATATAGATCCTACAACCAAAATAGTCATTAAAATCCAAAAAATCGAAGTTGATTTCAAATGATTTTATTAAAATTTGACCAAAATCTTGTCATAATCCAAAAAATTGAATTTATTTTCATCAAAATTTAGTCAAATATACATCCTACAACCAAAATACTCGACAAAATCCAAAAAAATCGAAGTTGATTTTATATGAATTTATTAAAATTTGACACTTCCAACTAAAATTTTTTCATAATCCAACGAAATTGAAGTTATTTTCATCTAAATTTACTCAAATATAGATCCTACAACAAAAATACTCGACAAAATCCAAAAAAATCGAAGTTGATTTCATATGAATTTATTAAAATTTGACACTTCCAACCAAAATTTTTTTTATAATCCAACAAAATTGAAGTTATTTTCATCTAAATTTAGTCAAATATAGATCCTACAACCAAAATACTCATCAAAATCCAAAAAAATCGAAGTTGATTTCAAATGAATTTATTAAAATTTGACAAAAATCTTGTCTACATCCAAGAAAATTGAAGTTATTTTCATCTAAATTTACTCAAATATAGATCCTACAACCAAAATAGTCATCAAAATCCAAAAAATCGAAGTTGATTTCAAATGATTTTATAAAAATTTGACCAAAATCTTGTCAAAATCCAAAAAATTGAATTTATTTTCATCTAAATTTAGTCAAATATAGATCCTACAACCAAAATAGTCATCAAAATCCAAAAAATCGAAGTTGATTTCAAATGATTTTATTAAAATTTGACCAAAATCTTGTCAAAATCCAAAAAATTGAATTTATTTTCATCTAAATTTAGTCAAATATACATCCTACAACCAAAATACTCATCAAAATCCAAAAAAATCGAAGTTGATTTCAAATAAATGTATTAAAATTTGACACTTCCAACTAATTTTTTTTTCATAATCCAACAAAATTGAATTTATTTTCATCTAAATTTAGTCAAATATAGATCCTACAACAAAAATACTCGACAAAATCCAAAAAAATCGAAGTTGATTTCATATGAATTTATTAAAATTTGACACTTCCAACTAAAATTTTTTTTATAATCCAACAAAATTGAAGTTATTTTCATCTAAATTTAGTCAAATATAGATCCTACAACCAAAATACTCATCAAAATCCAAAAAAATCGAAGTTGATTTCAAATGAATTTATTAAAATTTTACAAAAATCTTGTCTACATCCAAGAAAATTGAAGTTATTTTCATCTAAATTTACTCAAATATAGATCCTACAACCAAAATACTCAACAAAATCCAAAAAAATCAAAGTTGATTTCAAATGATTTTATTAAAATTTGACAAAAATCTTGTCTACATACAAGAAAATTGAAGTTATTTTCATCTAAATTTAGTCAAATATAGATCCTACAACCAAAATACTCATCAATATCCAAAAAAATCGAAGTTGATTTCAAATGAATTTATTAAAATTTTACAAAAATCTTGTCTACATCCAAGAAAATTGAAGTTATTTTCATCTAAATTTACTCAAATATAGATCCTACAACCAAAATAGTCATCAAAATCCAAAAAATCGAAGTTGATTTCAAATGATTTTATTAAAATTTGACCAAAATCTTGTCAAAATCCAAAAAATTGAAGTTATTTTCATCTAAATTTAGTCAAATATACATCCTACAACCAAAATACTCATCAAAATCCAAAAAAATCGAAGTTGATTTTATATGAAATTATTAAAATTTGACAATTCCAACTAAAATTTTTTCATAATCCAACGAAATTGAAGTTATTTTCATCTAAATTTACTCAAATATAGAACCTACAACCAAAATACTCGACAAAATCCAAAAAAATCGAAGTTGATTTCATATGAATTTATTAAAATTTGACACTTCCAACTAAAATTTTTTTTATAATCCAACAAAATTGAAGTTATTTTCATCTAAATTTAGTCAAATATAGATCCTACAACCAAATAGTCATCAAAATCCAAAAAATCGAAGTTGATTTCAAATGATTTTATTAAAATTTGACCAAAATCTTGTCAAAATCCAAAAAATTGAATTTATTTTCATCTAAATTTAGTCAAATATACATCCTACAACCAAAATACTCATCAAAATCCAAAAAAATCGAAGTTGATTTCAAATAAATGTATTAAAATTTGACACTTCCAACTAATTTTTTTTTCATAATCCAACAAAATTGAATTTATTTTCATCTAAATTTAGTCAAATATAGATCCTACAACAAAAATACTCGACAAAATCCAAAAAAATCGAAGTTGATTTCATATGAATTTATTAAAATTTGACACTTCCAACTAAAATTATTTTTATAATCCAACAAAATTGAAGTTATTTTCATCTAAATTTAGTCAAATATAGATCCTACAACCAAAATACTCATCAAAATCCAAAAAAATCGAAATTGATTTCAAATGAATTTATTAAAATTTTACAAAAATCTTGTCTACATCCAAGAAAATTGAAGTTATTTTCATCTAAATTTACTCAAATATAGATCCTACAACCAAAATACTCAACAAAATAAAAAAAAATCAAAGTTGATTTCAAATGATTTTATTAAAATTTGACAAAAATCTTGTCTACATACAAGAAAATTGAAGTTATTTTCATCTAAATTTAGTCAAATATAGATCCTACAACCAAAATACTCATCAAAATCCAAAAAAATCGAAGTTGATTTCAAATGAATTTATTAAAATTTTACAAAAATCTTGTCTACATCCAAGAAAATTGAAGTTATTTTCATCTAAATTTAGTCAAATATACATCCTACAACCAAAATACTCGACAAAATCCAAAAAAATCGAAGTTGATTTTATATGAATTTATTAAAATTTGACACTTCCAACTAAAATTTTTTCATAATCCAACGAAATTGAAGTTATTTTCATCTAAATTTACTCAAATATAGATCCTACAACAAAAATACTCGACAAAATCCAAAAAAATCGAAGTTGATTTCATATGAATTTATTAAAATTTGACACTTCCAACCAAAATTTTTTTTATAATCCAACAAAATTGAAGTTATTTTCATCTAAATTTAGTCAAATATAGATCCTACAACCAAAATACTCAACAAAATAAAAAAAAATCAAAGTTGATTTCAAATGATTTTATTAAAATTTGACAAAAATCTTGTCTACATACAAGAAAATTGAAGTTATTTTCATCTAAATTTACTCAAATATAGATCCTACAACCAAAATAGTCATCAAAATCCAAAAAATCGAAGTTGATTTCAAATGATTTTATTAAAATTTGACCAAAATCTTGTCAAAATCCAAAAAATTGAATTTATTTTCATCTAAATTTAGTCAAATATACATCCTACAACCAAAATACTCGACAAAATCCAAAAAAATCGAAGTTGATTTTATATGAATTTATTAAAATTTGACACTTCCAACTAAAATTTTTTCATAATCCAACGAAATTGAAGTTATTTTCATCTAAATTTACTCAAATATAGATCTTACAACCAAAATACTCAACAAAATAAAAAAAAATCGAAGTTGATTTCATATGAATTTATTAATATTTGACACTTCCAACTAAAATTTTTCTTATAATCCAACAAAATTGAAGTTATTTTCATCTAAATTTAGTCAAATATAGATCCTACAACGAAAATAGTCATCAAAATCCAAAAAAATCGAAGTTGATTTCAAATAAATTTATTAAAATTTGACACTTCCAACTAAAATTTTTTTCATAATGCAACAAAATTGAAGTTATTTTCATCTAAATTAGTCAATATAGATTTAGTCAAATATAGATCCTACAACCAAAATACTCAACAAAATAAAAAAAAATCGAAGTTGATTTCAAATAAATTTATTAAAATTTGACACTTCCAACTAACATTTTTTTCATAATGCAACAAAATTGAAGTTATTTTCATCTAAATTTACTCAAATATAGATCCTACAACCAAAATACGCAACAAAATCCAAAAAAATCGAAGTTGATTTCAAATGAATTTATTAAAATTTGACCAAAATCTTGTCAAAATCCAAAAAATTGAAGTTATTTTCATCTAAATTTACTCAAATATAGATCCTACAACAAAAATACTCAACAAAATCCAAAAAAATCGAAGTTGATTTCAAATAAATTTATTAAAATTTGACACTTCCAACTAAATTTTTTTTCATAATCCAACAAAATTAAATTTATTTTCATCTAAATTTACTCAAATATAGATCCTACAGCAAAAATACTCAACAAAATCCAAAATAATCGAAGTTGATTTCAAATAAATTTAATAAAACTTGATACTTCCAACTAAAAATTTTTTCACAATCCAACAAAATTGAAGTTATTTTCATCTAAATTTAATCATATATAGATCCTACAACAAAAATACTCGACAAAATCCAAAAAAATCGAAGTTGATTTCATATGAATTTATTAATATTTGACACTTCCAACTAAAATTTTTCTTATAATCCAACAAAATTGAAGTTATTTTCATCTAAATTTAGTCAAATATAGATCCTACAACGAAAATAGTCATCAAAATACAAAAAAATCGAAGTTGATTTCAAATAAATTTATTAAAATTTGACACTTCCAACTAAAATTTTTTTCACAATCCAACGAAATTGAAGTTATTTTCATCTAAATCTACTCAAATATAGATCCTACAACAAAAATACTCAACAAAATCCAAAAAAATCGAAGTTGATTTCAAATGAATTTATTAAAATTTGACAAAAATCTTGTCTACATCCAAGAAAATTGAAGTTATTTTCATTTAAATTTACTCAAATATAGATCCTACAACCAAAATAGTCATCAAAATCCAAAAAATCGAAGTTGATTTCAAATGATTTTATTAAAATTTGACCAAAATCTTGTCAAAATCCAAAAAATTGAATTTATTTTCATCTAAATTTAGTCAAATATACATCCTACAACCAAAATACTCATCAAAATCCAAAAAAATCGAAGTTGATTTTATATGAAATTATTAAAATTTGACACTTCCAACTAAAATTTTTTCATAATCCAACGAAATTGAAGTTATTTTCATCTAAATTTACACAAATATAGAACCTACAACAAAAATACTCAACAAAATCCAAAAAAATCGAAGTTGATTTCAAATAAATTTAATAAAACTTGATACTTCCAACTAAAATTTTTTTCACAATCCAACAAAATTGAAGTTATTTTCATCTAAATTTAATCAAATATAGATCCTACAACAAAAATACTCGACAAAATCCAAAAAAATCGAAGTTGATTTCAAATAAATTTATTAATATTTGACACTTCCAACTAAAATTTTTTTCATAATCCAACAAAATTGAAGTTATTTTCATCTAAATTTACTCAAATATAGATCCTACAACAAAAATACTCGACAAAATCCAAAAAAATCGAAGTTGATTTTATATGAATTTATTAAAATTTGACACTTCCAACTAAAATTTTTTTTATAATCCAACAAAATTGAAGTTATTTTCATCTAAATTTAGTCAAATATAGATCCTACAACCAAAATACTCATCAAAATCCAAAAAAATCGAAGTTGATTTCAAATGAATTTATTAAAATTTGACAAAAATCTTGTCTACATCCAAGAAAATTGAAGTTATTTTCATCTAAATTTACTCAAATATAGATCCTACAACCTAAATAGTCATCAAAATCCAAAAAATCGAAGTTGATTTCAAATGATTTTATTAAAATTTGACCAAAATCTTGTCAAAATCCACAAAATTGAATTTATTTTCATCTAAATTTAGTCAAATATAGATCCTACAACCAAAATACTCGACAAAATCCAAAAAAATCGAAGTTGATTTTATATGAATTTATTAAAATTTGACACTTCCAACTAAAATTTTTTCATAATCCAACGACATTGAAGTAATTTTCATCTAAATTTACTCAAATATAGATCCTACAACAAAAATACTCGACAAAATCCAAAAAAATCGAAGTTGATTTCATATGAATTTATTAAAATTTGACACTTCCAACTAAAATTTTTTTTATCATCCAACAAAATTGATGTTATTTTCATCTAAATTTAGTCAAATATAGATCCTACAACCAAAATACTCATCAAAATCCAAAAAAATCGAAGTTGATTTCAAATGAATTTATTAAAATTTGACAAAAATCTTGTCTACATCCAAGAAAATTGAAGTTATTTTCAACTAAATTTAGTCAAATATACATCCTACAACCAAAATACTCATCAAAATCCAAAAAAATCGAAGTTGATTTCAAATAAATTTATTAAAATTTGACACTTCCAACTAAATTTTTTTTCATAATCCAACAAAATTAAATTTATTTTCATCTAAATTTACTCAAATATAGATCCTACAACAAAAATACTCAACAAAATCCAAAATAATTGATGTTGATTTCAAATAAATTTAATAAAACTTGATACTTCCAACTAAATTTTTTTTCATAATCCAACAAAATTAAATTTATTTTCATCTAAATTTACTCAAATATAGATCCTACAACAAAAATACTCAACAAAATCCAAAAAAATCGAAGTTGATTTCAAATAAATTTATTAAAATTTGACACTTCCAACTAAATTTTTTTTCATAATCCAACAAAATTAAATGTATTTTCATCTAAATTTACTCAAATATAGATCCTACAACAAAAATACTCAACAAAATCCAAAATAATTGATGTTGATTTCAAATAAATTTAATAAAACTTGATACTTCCAACTAAAATTTTTTTCACAATCCAACAAAATTGAAGTTATTTTCATCTAAATTTAATCAAATATAGATCCTACAACAAAAATACTCGACAAAATCCAAAAAAATCGAAGTTGATTTCATATGAATTTATTAATATTTGACACTTCCAACTAAAATTTTTTTTATAATCCAACAAAATTGAAGTTATTTTCATCTAAATTTAGTCAAATATAGATCCTACAACGAAAATAGTCATCAAAATCCAAAAAAATCGAAGTTGATTTCAAATAAATTTATTAAAATTTGACACTTCCAACTAAAATTTTTTTCACAATCCAACAAAATTGAAGTTATTTTCATCTAAATCTACTCAAATATAGATCCTACAACAAAAATACTCAACAAAATCCAAAAAAATCGAAGTTGATTTCAAATGAATTTATAAAAATTTGACAAAAATCTTGTCTACATCCAAGAAAATTGAAGTTATTTTCATCTAAATTTAGTCAAATATAGATCCTACAACCAAAATAGTCATCAAAATCCAAAAAATCGAAGTTGATTTCAAATGATTTTATTAAAATTTGACCAAAATCTTGTCAAAATCCAAAAAATTGAATTTATTTTCATCTAAATTTAGTCAAATATACATCCTACAACCAAAATACTCGACAAAATCCAAAAAAATCGAAGTTGATTTTATATGAATTTATTAAAATTTGACACTTCCAACTAAAATTTTTTCATAATCCAACGAAATTGAAGTTATTTTCATCTAAATTTACTCAAATATAGATCCTACAACAAAAATACTCGACAAAATCCAAAAAATCGAAGTTGATTTCATATGAATTTATTAAAATTTGACACTTCCAACCAAAATTTTTTTTATAATCCAACAAAATTGAAGTTATTTTCATCTAAATTTAGTCAAATATGGATCCTACAACCAAAATACTCATCAAAATCCAAAAAAATCGAAGTTGATTTCAAATGAATTTATTAAAATTTGACAAAAATCTTGTCTACATCCAAGAAAATTGAAGTTATTTTCATCTAAATTTACTGAAATATAGATCCTACAACCAAAATAGTCATCAAAATCCAAAAAATCGAAGTTGATTTCAAATGATTTTATTAAAATTTGACCAAAATCTTGTCAAAATCCAAAAAATTGAATTTATTTTCATCTAAATTTAGTCAAATATTCATCCTACAACCAAAATACTCATCAAAATCCAAAAAAATCGAAGTTGATTTCAAATAAATTTATTAAAATTTGACACTTCCAACTAAAATTTTTTTCATAATCCAACAAATTTGAAGTTATTTTCATCTAAATTTACTCAAATATAGATCCTACAACCAAAATACTCAACAAAATAAAAAAAAATCGAAGTTGATTTCAAATGAATTTATTAAAATTTGACCAAAATCTTGTCAAAATCCAAGAAAATTGAAGTTATTTTCATCTAAATTTAGTCAAATATAGATCCTACAACCAAAATAGTCATCAAAATCCAAAAAATCGAAGTTGATTTCAAATGGATTTATTAAAATTTGACAAAAATCTTGTCTACATACAAGAAAATTGAAGTTATTTTCATCTAAATTTAGTCAAATATAGATCCTACAACCAAAATACTCAACAAAATAAAAAAAAATCGAAGTTGATTTCAAATGAATTTATTAAAATTTGACCAAAATCTTGTCAAAATCAAAGAAAATTGAAGTTATTTTCATCTAAATTTAGTCAAATATAGATCCCACAACCAAAATACTCGACAAAATCCAAAAAAATCGAAGTTGATTTCGTATGAATTTATTAAAATTTGACACTTCCAACTAAAATTTTTCTTATAATCCAACAAAATTGAAGTTATTTTCATCTAAATTTAGTCAAATATAGATCCTACAACCAAAATACTCATCAAAATCCAAAAAAATCGATGTTGATTTCAAATGAATTTATTAAAATTTGACAAAAATCTTGTCTACATCCAAGAAAATTGAAGTTATTTTCATCTAAATTTACTCAAATATAGATCCTACAACCAAAATAGTCATCAAAATCCAAAAAATCGAAGTTGATTTCAAATGATTTTATTAAAATTTGACCAAAATCTTGTCAAAATCCAAAAAATTGAATTTATTTTCATCTAAATTTAGTCAAATATACATCCTACAACCAAAATACTCATCAATATCCAAAAAAATCGAAGTTGATTTCAAATAAATTTATTAAAATTTGACACTTCCAACTAAAATTTTTTTCATAATCCAACAAATTTGAAGTTATTTTCATCTAAATTTACTCAAATATAGATCCTACAACCAAAATACTCAACAAAATAAAAAAAAAATCGAAATTGATTTCAAATGAATTTATTAAAATTTGACCAAAATCTTGTCAAAATCCAAGAAAATTGAAGTTACTTTCATCTAAATTTAGTCAAATATAGATCCTACAACCAAAATACTCGACAAAATCCAAAAAAATCGAAGTTGATTTTATTTATTTATTTATTTATTTATTTATTTATAAACGGACCGAAGCCCTCTTTACATAAATATTTAGACGTGAAGAAAAAGATCTTAACCTAATATTACAAAAGATAGACATGCCCAAAAAAGAATAAAACTCATGGTACATAAGATATGACATTATCCGATAATGATACGTAACTGTCTTTTAAAAGTGTGCACAGACCCATTGAAGAAATCAATACTGTTATACAGAGTACTAGAGTCAGCAATAATTCGATTTATTGGATTAATTAGTCCATATGTAGATCTGGATTTAAGTGGTTGAAATCCTGCTCTAGATCTCAATACGCGTTCAGGTGCATAGAAATTGATTTGCATAAGAAGAGAGGGACAATCAATATGGTTATTGATTAAATTAAAAATAAATAAATGGTCAGATATTTTTCTACGTGCAGCTAATGTTTATATGAATTTATTAAAATTTGACACTTCCAACTAAAATTTTTTCATAATCCAACGAAATTGAAGTTATTTTCATCTAAATTTACTCAAATATAGAACCTACAACAAAAATACTCAACAAAATCCAAAAAAATCGAAGTTGATTTCAAATGATTTTATTAAAATTTGACAAAAATCTTGTCTACATACAAGAAAATTGAAGTTATTTTCATCTAAATTTACTCAAATATAGATCCTACAACAAAAATACTCAACAAAATCCAAAAAAATCGAAGTTGATTTCAAATAAATTTATTAAAATTTGACACTTCCAACTAATTTTTTTTTCATAATCCAACAAAATTGAATTTATTTTCATCTAAATTTAGTCAAATATAGATCCTACAACCAAAATACTCAACAAAATAAAAAAAAATCGAAGTTGATTTCAAATAAATTTATTAAAATTTGACACTTCCAACTAAAATTTTTTTCATAATCCAACAAAATTGAAGTTATTTTCATCTAAATTTACTCAAATATAGATCCTACAACCAAAATACGCAACAAAATCCCAAAAAATCGAAGTTGATTTCAAATGATTTTATTAAAATTTGACAAAAATCTTGTCTACATACAAGAAAATTGAAGTTATTTTCATCTAAATTTAGTCAAATATAGATCCTACAACCAAAATACTCAACAAAATAAAAAAAAATCGAAGTTGATTTCAAATGAATTTATTAAAATTTGACCAAAATCTTGTCAAAATCAAAGAAAATTGAAGTTATTTTCATCTAAATTTAGTCAAATATAGATCCTACAACCAAAATACTCGACAAAATCCAAAAAAATCGAAGTTGATTTTATATGAATTTATTAAAATTTGACACTTCCAACTAAAATTTTTTCATAATCCAACGAAATTGAAGTTATTTTCATCTAAATTTACTCAAATATAGATCCTACAACCAAAATACTCAACAAAATCCAAAATAATCGAAGTTGATTTCAAATAAATTTAATAAAACTTGATACTTCCAACTAAAAATTTTTTCACAATCCAACAAAATTGAAGTTATTTTCATCTAAATTTAATCAAATATAGATCCTACAACAAAAATACTCGACAAAATCCAAAAAAATCGAAGTTGATTTCATATGAATTTATTAAAATTTGACACTTCCAACTAAAATTTTTTTTATAATCCAACAAAATTGAAGTTATTTTCATCTAAATTTAGTCAAATATAGATCCTACAACCAAAATACTCATCAAAATCCAAAAAAATCGAAGTTGATTTCAAATGAATTTATTATAATTTTACAAAAATCTTGTCTACATCCAAGAAAATTGAAGTTATTTTCATCTAAATTTACTCAAATATAGATCCTACAACCAAAATACTCAACAAAATCCAAAAAAATCAAAGTTGATTTCAAATGATTTTATTAAAATTTGACAAAAATCTTGTCTACATACAAGAAAATTGAAGTTATTTTCATCTAAATTTAGTCAAATATAGATCCTACAACCAAAATAGTCATCAAAATCCAAAAAATCGAAGTTGATTTCAAATGATTTTATTAAAATTTGACCAAAATCTTGTCAAAATCCAAAAAATTGAAGTTATTTTCATCTAAATTTAGTCAAATATACATCCTACAACCAAAATACTCATCAAAATCCAAAAAAATCGAAGTTGATTTTATATGAAATTATTAAAATTTGACAGTTCCAACTAAAATTTTTTCATAATCCAACGAAATTGAAGTTATTTTCATCTCAATTTACTCAAATATAGAACCTACAACCAAAATACTCGACAAAATCCAAAAAAATCGAAGTTGATTTCATATGAATTTATTAAAATTTGACACTTCCAACTAAAATTTTTTTTATAATCCAACAAAATTGAAGTTATTTTCATCTAAATTTAGTCAAATACAGATCCTACAACCAAAATACTCATCAAAATCCAAAAAAATCGAAGTTGATTTCAAATGAATTTATTAAAATTTGACAAAAATCTTGTCTACATACAAGAAAATTGAAGTTATTTTCATCTAAATTTAGTCAAATATAGATCCTACAACCAAAATACTCATCAAAATCCAAAAAAATCGAAGTTGATTTCAAATGAATTTATTAAAATTTGACCAAAATCTTGTCAAAATCAAAGAAAATTGAAGTTATTTTCATCTAAATTTAGTCAAATATAGATCCTACAACCAAAATACTCAACAAAATCCAAAAAAATCAAAGTTGATTTCAAATGATTTTATTAAAATTTGACAAAAATCTTGTCTACATACAAGAAAATTGAAGTTATTTTCATCTAAATTTAGTCAAATATAGATCCTACAACCAAAATACTCATCAAAATCCAAAAAAATCGAAGTTGATTTCAAATGAATTTATTAAAATTTTACAAAAATCTTGTCTACATCCAAGAAAATTGAAGTTATTTTCATCTAAATTTACTCAAATATAGATCCTACAACCAAAATACTCAACAAAATCCAAAAAAATCAAAGTTGATTTCAAATGATTTTATTAAAATTTGACAAAAATCTTGTCTACATACAAGAAAATTGAAGTTATTTTCATCTAAATTTAGTCAAATATAGATCCTACAACCAAAATACTCATCAAAATCCAAAAAAATCGAAGTTGATTTCAAATGAATTTATTAAAATTTTACAAAAATCTTGTCTACATCCAAGAAAATTGAAGTTATTTTCATCTAAATTTACTCAAATATAGATCCTACAACCAAAATAGTCATTAAAATCCAAAAAATCGAAGTTGATTTCAAATGATTTTATTAAAATTTGACCAAAATCTTGTCATAATCCAAAAAATTGAATTTATTTTCATCAAAATTTAGTCAAATATACATCCTACAACCAAAATACTCGACAAAATCCAAAAAAATCGAAGTTGATTTTATATGAATTTATTAAAATTTGACACTTCCAACTAAAATTTTTTCATAATCCAACGAAATTGAAGTTATTTTCATCTAAATTTACTCAAATATAGATCCTACAACAAAAATACTCGACAAAATCCAAAAAAATCGAAGTTGATTTCATATGAATTTATTAAAATTTGACACTTCCAACCAAAATTTTTTTTATAATCCAACAAAATTGAAGTTATTTTCATCTAAATTTAGTCAAATATAGATCCTACAACCAAAATACTCATCAAAATCCAAAAAAATCGAAATTGATTTCAAATGAATTTATTAAAATTTTACAAAAATCTTGTCTACATCCAAGAAAATTGAAGTTATTTTCATCTAAATTTACTCAAATATAGATCCTACAACCAAAATACTCAACAAAATAAAAAAAAATCAAAGTTGATTTCAAATGATTTTATTAAAATTTGACAAAAATCTTGTCTACATACAAGAAAATTGAAGTTATTTTCATCTAAATTTAGTCAAATATAGATCCTACAACCAAAATACTCATCAAAATCCAAAAAAATCGAAGTTGATTTCAAATGAATTTATTAAAATTTTACAAAAATCTTGTCTACATCCAAGAAAATTGAAGTTATTTTCATCTAAATTTAGTCAAATATACATCCTACAACCAAAATACTCGACAAAATCCAAAAAAATCGAAGTTGATTTTATATGAATTTATTAAAATTTGACACTTCCAACTAAAATTTTTTCATAATCCAACGAAATTGAAGTTATTTTCATCTAAATTTACTCAAATATAGATCCTACAACAAAAATACTCGACAAAATCCAAAAAAATCGAAGTTGATTTCATATGAATTTATTAAAATTTGACACTTCCAACCAAAATTTTTTTTATAATCCAACAAAATTGAAGTTATTTTCATCTAAATTTAGTCAAATATAGATCCTACAACCAAAATACTCAACAAAATAAAAAAAAATCAAAGTTGATTTCAAATGATTTTATTAAAATTTGACAAAAATCTTGTCTACATACAAGAAAATTGAAGTTATTTTCATCTAAATTTAGTCAAATATAGATCCTACAACCAAAATACTCATCAAAATCCAAAAAAATCGAAGTTGATTTCAAATGAATTTATTAAAATTTTACAAAAATCTTGTCTACATCCAAGAAAATTGAAGTTATTTTCATCTAAATTTACTCAAATATAGATCCTACAACCAAAATAGTCATCAAAATCCAAAAAATCGAAGTTGATTTCAAATGATTTTATTAAAATTTGACCAAAATCTTGTCAAAATCCAAAAAATTGAATTTATTTTCATCTAAATTTAGTCAAATATACATCCTACAACCAAAATACTCGACAAAATCCAAAAAAATCGAAGTTGATTTTATATGAATTTATTAAAATTTGACACTTCCAACTAAAATTTTTTCATAATCCAACGAAATTGAAGTTATTTTCATCTAAATTTACTCAAATATAGATCTTACAACCAAAATACTCAACAAAATAAAAAAAAATCGAAGTTGATTTCATATGAATTTATTAATATTTGACACTTCCAACTAAAATTTTTCTTATAATCCAACAAAATTGAAGTTATTTTCATCTAAATTTAGTCAAATATAGATCCTACAACGAAAATAGTCATCAAAATCCAAAAAAATCGAAGTTGATTTCAAATAAATTTATTAAAATTTGACACTTCCAACTAAAATTTTTTTCATAATGCAACAAAATTGAAGTTATTTTCATCTAAATTAGTCAATATAGATTTAGTCAAATATAGATCCTACAACCAAAATACTCAACAAAATAAAAAAAAATCGAAGTTGATTTCAAATTAATTTATTAAAATTTGACACTTCCAACTAACATTTTTTTCATAATGCAACAAAATTGAAGTTATTTTCATCTAAATTTACTCAAATATAGATCCTACAACAAAAATACTCAACAAAATCCAAAAAAATCGAAGTTGATTTCAAATAAATTTATTAAAATTTGACACTTCCAACTAAATTTTTTTTCATAATCCAACAAAATTAAATTTATTTTCATCTAAATTTACTCAAATATAGATCCTACAGCAAAAATACTCAACAAAATCCAAAATAATCGAAGTTGATTTCAAATAAATTTAATAAAACTTGATACTTCCAACTAAAAATTTTTTCACAATCCAACAAAATTGAAGTTATTTTCATCTAAATTTAATCATATATAGATCCTACAACAAAAATACTCGACAAAATCCAAAAAAATCGAAGTTGATTTCATATGAATTTATTAATATTTGACACTTCCAACTAAAATTTTTCTTATAATCCAACAAAATTGAAGTTATTTTCATCTAAATTTAGTCAAATATAGATCCTACAACGAAAATAGTCATCAAAATCCAAAAAAATCGAAGTTGATTTCAAATAAATTTATTAAAATTTGACACTTCCAACTAAAATTTTTTTCACAATCCAACGAAATTGAAGTTATTTTCATCTAAATTTACTCAAATATAGAACCTACAACAAAAATACTCAACAAAATCCAAAAAAATCGAAGTTGATTTCAAATAAATTTAATAAAACTTGATACTTCCAACTAAAATTTTTTTCACAATCCAACAAAATTGAAGTTATTTTCATCTAAATTTAATCAAATATAGATCCTACAACGAAAATAGTCATCAAAATCCAAAAAAATCGAAGTTGATTTCAAATAAATTTATTAAAATTTGACACTTCCAACTAAAATTTTTTTCACAATCCAACAAAATTGAAGTTATTTTCATCTAAATCTACTCAAATATAGATCCTACAACAAAAATACTCAACAAAATCCAAAAAAATCGAAGTTGATTTCAAATGAATTTATTAAAATTTGACAAAAATCTTGTCTACATCCAAGAAAATTGAAGTTATTTTCATTTAAATTTACTCAAATATAGATCCTACAACCAAAATAGTCATCAAAATCCAAAAAATCGAAGTTGATTTCAAATGATTTTATTAAAATTTGACCAAAATCTTGTCAAAATCCAAAAAATTGAATTTATTTTCATCTAAATTTAGTCAAATATACATCCTACAACCAAAATACTCATCAAAATCCAAAAAAATCGAAGTTGATTTTATATGAAATTATTAAAATTTGACACTTCCAACTAAAATTTTTTCATAATCCAACGAAATTGAAGTTATTTTCATCTAAATTTACACAAATATAGAACCTACAACAAAAATACTCAACAAAATCCAAAAAAATCGAAGTTGATTTCAAATAAATTTAATAAAACTTGATACTTCCAACTAAAATTTTTTTCACAATCCAACAAAATTGAAGTTATTTTCATCTAAATTTAATCAAATATAGATCCTACAACAAAAATACTCGACAAAATCCAAAAAAATCGAAGTTGATTTCAAATAAATTTATTAATATTTGACACTTCCAACTAAAATTTTTTTCATAATCCAACAAAATTGAAGTTATTTTCATCTAAATTTACTCAAATATAGATCCTACAACAAAAATACTCGACAAAATCCAAAAAAATCGAAGTTGATTTTATATGAATTTATTAAAATTTGACACTTCCAACTAAAATTTTTTTTATAATCCAACAAAATTGAAGTTATTTTCATCTAAATTTAGTCAAATATAGATCCTACAACCAAAATACTCATCAAAATCCAAAAAAATCGAAGTTGATTTCAAATGAATTTATTAAAATTTGACAAAAATCTTGTCTACATCCAAGAAAATTGAAGTTATTTTCATCTAAATTTACTCAAATATAGATCCTACAACCTAAATAGTCATCAAAATCCAAAAAATCGAAGTTGATTTCAAATGATTTTATTAAAATTTGACCAAAATCTTGTCAAAATCCACAAAATTGAATTTATTTTCATCTAAATTTAGTCAAATATAGATCCTACAACCAAAATACTCGACAAAATCCAAAAAAATCGAAGTTGATTTTATATGAATTTATTAAAATTTGACACTTCCAACTAAAATTTTTTCATAATCCAACGACATTGAAGTTATTTTCATCTAAATTTACTCAAATATAGATCCTACAACAAAAATACTCGACAAAATCCAAAAAAATCGAAGTTGATTTCATATGAATTTATTAAAATTTGACACTTCCAACTAAAATTTTTTTTATCATCCAACAAAATTGATGTTATTTTCATCTAAATTTAGTCAAATATAGATCCTACAACCAAAATACTCATCAAAATCCAAAAAAATCGAAGTTGATTTCAAATGAATTTATTAAAATTTGACAAAAATCTTGTCTACATCCAAGAAAATTGAAGTTATTTTCAACTAAATTTAGTCAAATATACATCCTACAACCAAAATACTCATCAAAATCCAAAAAAATCGAAGTTGATTTCAAATAAATTTATTAAAATTTGACACTTCCAACTAAATTTTTTTTCATAATCCAACAAAATTAAATTTATTTTCATCTAAATTTACTCAAATATAGATCCTACAACAAAAATACTCAACAAAATCCAAAATAATTGATGTTGATTTCAAATAAATTTAATAAAACTTGATACTTCCAACTAAATTTTTTTTCATAATCCAACAAAATTAAATTTATTTTCATCTAAATTTACTCAAATATAGATCCTACAACAAAAATACTCAACAAAATCCAAAAAAATCGAAGTTGATTTCAAATAAATTTATTAAAATTTGACACTTCCAACTAAATTTTTTTTCATAATCCAACAAAATTAAATGTATTTTCATCTAAATTTACTCAAATATAGATCCTACAACAAAAATACTCAACAAAATCCAAAATAATTGATGTTGATTTCAAATAAATTTAATAAAACTTGATACTTCCAACTAAAATTTTTTTCACAATCCAACAAAATTGAAGTTATTTTCATCTAAATTTAATCAAATATAGATCCTACAACAAAAATACTCGACAAAATCCAAAAAAATCGAAGTTGATTTCATATGAATTTATTAATATTTGACACTTCCAACTAAAATTTTTTTTATAATCCAACAAAATTGAAGTTATTTTCATCTAAATTTAGTCAAATATAGATCCTACAACGAAAATAGTCATCAAAATCCAAAAAAATCGAAGTTGATTTCAAATAAATTTATTAAAATTTGACACTTCCAACTAAAATTTTTTTCACAATCCAACAAAATTGAAGTTATTTTCATCTAAATCTACTCAAATATAGATCCTACAACAAAAATACTCAACAAAATCCAAAAAAATCGAAGTTGATTTCAAATGAATTTATAAAAATTTGACAAAAATCTTGTCTACATCCAAGAAAATTGAAGTTATTTTCATCTAAATTTAGTCAAATATAGATCCTACAACCAAAATAGTCATCAAAATCCAAAAAATCGAAGTTGATTTCAAATGATTTTATTAAAATTTGACCAAAATCTTGTCAAAATCCAAAAAATTGAATTTATTTTCATCTAAATTTAGTCAAATATACATCCTACAACCAAAATACTCGACAAAATCCAAAAAAATCGAAGTTGATTTTATATGAATTTATTAAAATTTGACACTTCCAACTAAAATTTTTTCATAATCCAACGAAATTGAAGTTATTTTCATCTAAATTTACTCAAATATAGATCCTACAACAAAAATACTCGACAAAATCCAAAAAATCGAAGTTGATTTCATATGAATTTATTAAAATTTGACACTTCCAACCAAAATTTTTTTTATAATCCAACAAAATTGAAGTT
This sequence comes from Andrena fulva, assembly GCA_946251845.1. Lineage (NCBI taxonomy): Eukaryota > Metazoa > Arthropoda > Insecta > Hymenoptera > Andrenidae > Andrena > Andrena fulva. Next base: position 1,584,408 of record CAMITZ010000243.1, read on the forward strand.
ATTTTCATCTAAATTTAGTCAAATATGGATCCTACAACCAAAATACTCATCAAAATCCAAAAAAATCGAAGTTGATTTCAAATGAATTTATTAAAATTTGACAAAAATCTTGTCTACATCCAAGAAAATTGAAGTTATTTTCATCTAAATTTACTGAAATATAGATCCTACAACCAAAATAGTCATCAAAATCCAAAAAATCGAAGTTGATTTCAAATGATTTTATTAAAATTTGACCAAAATCTTGTCAAAATCCAAAAAATTGAATTTATTTTCATCTAAATTTAGTCAAATATTCATCCTACAACCAAAATACTCATCAAAATCCAAAAAAATCGAAGTTGATTTCAAATAAATTTATTAAAATTTGACACTTCCAACTAAAATTTTTTTCATAATCCAACAAATTTGAAGTTATTTTCATCTAAATTTACTCAAATATAGATCCTACAACCAAAATACTCAACAAAATAAAAAAAAATCGAAGTTGATTTCAAATGAATTTATTAAAATTTGACCAAAATCTTGTCAAAATCCAAGAAAATTGAAGTTATTTTCATCTAAATTTAGTCAAATATAGATCCTACAACCAAAATAGTCATCAAAATCCAAAAAATCGAAGTTGATTTCAAATGAATTTATTAAAATTTGACAAAAATCTTGTCTACATACAAGAAAATTGAAGTTATTTTCATCTAAATTTAGTCAAATATAGATCCTACAACCAAAATACTCAACAAAATAAAAAAAAATCGAAGTTGATTTCAAATGAATTTATTAAAATTTGACCAAAATCTTGTCAAAATCCAAGAAAATTGAAGTTATTTTCATCTAAATTTAGTCAAATATAGATCCTACAACCAAAATACTCATCAAAATCCAAAAAAATCGATGTTGATTTCAAATGAATTTATTAAAATTTGACAAAAATCTTGTCTACATCCAAGAAAATTGAAGTTATTTTCATCTAAATTTACTCAAATATAGATCCTACAACCAAAATAGTCATCAAAATCCAAAAAATCGAAGTTGATTTCAAATGATTTTATTAAAATTTGACCAAAATCTTGTCAAAATCCAAAAAATTGAATTTATTTTCATCTAAATTTAGTCAAATATACATCCTACAACCAAAATACTCATCAATATCCAAAAAAATCGAAGTTGATTTCAAATAAATTTATTAAAATTTGACACTTCCAACTAAAATTTTTTTCATAATCCAACAAATTTGAAGTTATTTTCATCTAAATTTACTCAAATATAGATCCTACAACCAAAATACTCAACAAAATAAAAAAAAAATCGAAATTGATTTCAAATGAATTTATTAAAATTTGACCAAAATCTTGTCAAAATCCAAGAAAATTGAAGTTACTTTCATCTAAATTTAGTCAAATATAGATCCTACAACCAAAATACTCGACAAAATCCAAAAAAATCGAAGTTGATTTTATTTATTTATTTATTTATTTATTTATTTATAAACGGACCGAAGCCCTCTTTACATAAATATTTAGACGTGAAGAAAAAGATCTTAACCTAATATTACAAAAGATAGACATGCCCAAAAAAGAATAAAACTCATGGTACATAAGATATGACATTATCCGATAATGATACGTAACTGTCTTTTAAAAGTGTGCACAGACCCATTGAAGAAATCAATACTGTTATACAGAGTACTAGAGTCAGCAATAATTCGATTTATTGGATTAATTAGTCCATATGTAGATCTGGATTTAAGTGGTTGAAATCCTGCTCTAGATCTCAATACGCGTTCAGGTGCATAGAAATTGATTTGCATAAGAAGAGAGGGACAATCAATATGGTTATTGATTAAATTAAAAATAAATAAATGGTCAGATATTTTTCTACGTGCAGCTAATGTTTATATGAATTTATTAAAATTTGACACTTCCAACTAAAATTTTTTCATAATCCAACGAAATTGAAGTTATTTTCATCTAAATTTACTCAAATATAGAACCTACAACAAAAATACTCAACAAAATCCAAAAAAATCGAAGTTGATTTCAAATGATTTTATTAAAATTTGACAAAAATCTTGTCTACATACAAGAAAATTGAAGTTATTTTCATCTAAATTTACTCAAATATAGATCCTACAACAAAAATACTCAACAAAATCCAAAAAAATCGAAGTTGATTTCAAATAAATTTATTAAAATTTGACACTTCCAACTAATTTTTTTTTCATAATCCAACAAAATTGAATTTATTTTCATCTAAATTTAGTCAAATATAGATCCTACAACCAAAATACTCAACAAAATAAAAAAAAATCGAAGTTGATTTCAAATAAATTTATTAAAATTTGACACTTCCAACTAAAATTTTTTTCATAATCCAACTAAATTGAAGTTATTTTCATCTAAATTTACTCAAATATAGATCCTACAACCAAAATACGCAACAAAATCCCAAAAAATCGAAGTTGATTTCAAATGATTTTATTAAAATTTGACAAAAATCTTGTCTACATACAAGAAAATTGAAGTTATTTTCATCTAAATTTAGTCAAATATAGATCCTACAACCAAAATACTCAACAAAATAAAAAAAAATCGAAGTTGATTTCAAATGAATTTATTAAAATTTGACCAAAATCTTGTCAAAATCAAAGAAAATTGAAGTTATTTTCATCTAAATTTAGTCAAATATAGATCCTACAACCAAAATACTCGACAAAATCCAAAAAAATCGAAGTTGATTTTATATGAATTTATTAAAATTTGACACTTCCAACTAAAATTTTTTCATAATCCAACGAAATTGAAGTTATTTTCATCTAAATTTACTCAAATATAGATCCTACAACCAAAATACTCAACAAAATCCAAAATAATCGAAGTTGATTTCAAATAAATTTAATAAAACTTGATACTTCCAACTAAAAATTTTTTCACAATCCAACAAAATTGAAGTTATTTTCATCTAAATTTAATCAAATATAGATCCTACAACAAAAATACTCGACAAAATCCAAAAAAATCGAAGTTGATTTCATATGAATTTATTAAAATTTGACACTTCCAACTAAAATTTTTTTTATAATCCAACAAAATTGAAGTTATTTTCATCTAAATTTAGTCAAATATAGATCCTACAACCAAAATACTCATCAAAATCCAAAAAAATCGAAGTTGATTTCAAATGAATTTATTATAATTTTACAAAAATCTTGTCTACATCCAAGAAAATTGAAGTTATTTTCATCTAAATTTACTCAAATATAGATCCTACAACCAAAATACTCAACAAAATCCAAAAAAATCAAAGTTGATTTCAAATGATTTTATTAAAATTTGACAAAAATCTTGTCTACATACAAGAAAATTGAAGTTATTTTCATCTAAATTTAGTCAAATATAGATCCTACAACCAAAATAGTCATCAAAATCCAAAAAATCGAAGTTGATTTCAAATGATTTTATTAAAATTTGACCAAAATCTTGTCAAAATCCAAAAAATTGAAGTTATTTTCATCTAAATTTAGTCAAATATACATCCTACAACCAAAATACTCATCAAAATCCAAAAAAATCGAAGTTGATTTTATATGAAATTATTAAAATTTGACAGTTCCAACTAAAATTTTTTCATAATCCAACGAAATTGAAGTTATTTTCATCTAAATTTACTCAAATATAGAACCTACAACCAAAATACTCGACAAAATCCAAAAAAATCGAAGTTGATTTCATATGAATTTATTAAAATTTGACACTTCCAACTAAAATTTTTTTTATAATCCAACAAAATTGAAGTTATTTTCATCTAAATTTAGTCAAATACAGATCCTACAACCAAAATACTCATCAAAATCCAAAAAAATCGAAGTTGATTTCAAATGAATTTATTAAAATTTGACAAAAATCTTGTCTACATACAAGAAAATTGAAGTTATTTTCATCTAAATTTAGTCAAATATAGATCCTACAACCAAAATACTCATCAAAATCCAAAAAAATCGAAGTTGATTTCAAATGAATTTATTAAAATTTGACCAAAATCTTGTCAAAATCAAAGAAAATTGAAGTTATTTTCATCTAAATTTAGTCAAATATAGATCCTACAACCAAAATACTCAACAAAATCCAAAAAAATCAAAGTTGATTTCAAATGATTTTATTAAAATTTGACAAAAATCTTGTCTACATACAAGAAAATTGAAGTTATTTTCATCTAAATTTAGTCAAATATAGATCCTACAACCAAAATACTCATCAAAATCCAAAAAAATCGAAGTTGATTTCAAATGAATTTATTAAAATTTTACAAAAATCTTGTCTACATCCAAGAAAATTGAAGTTATTTTCATCTAAATTTACTCAAATATAGATCCTACAACCAAAATACTCAACAAAATCCAAAAAAATCAAAGTTGATTTCAAATGATTTTATTAAAATTTGACAAAAATCTTGTCTACATACAAGAAAATTGAAGTTATTTTCATCTAAATTTAGTCAAATATAGATCCTACAACCAAAATACTCATCAAAATCCAAAAAAATCGAAGTTGATTTCAAATGAATTTATTAAAATTTTACAAAAATCTTGTCTACATCCAAGAAAATTGAAGTTATTTTCATCTAAATTTACTCAAATATAGATCCTACAACCAAAATAGTCATTAAAATCCAAAAAATCGAAGTTGATTTCAAATGATTTTATTAAAATTTGACCAAAATCTTGTCATAATCCAAAAAATTGAATTTATTTTCATCAAAATTTAGTCAAATATACATCCTACAACCAAAATACTCGACAAAATCCAAAAAAATCGAAGTTGATTTTATATGAATTTATTAAAATTTGACACTTCCAACTAAAATTTTTTCATAATCCAACGAAATTGAAGTTATTTTCATCTAAATTTACTCAAATATAGATCCTACAACAAAAATACTCGACAAAATCCAAAAAAATCGAAGTTGATTTCATATGAATTTATTAAAATTTGACACTTCCAACCAAAATTTTTTTTATAATCCAACAAAATTGAAGTTATTTTCATCTAAATTTAGTCAAATATAGATCCTACAACCAAAATACTCATCAAAATCCAAAAAAATCGAAGTTGATTTCAAATGAATTTATTAAAATTTGACAAAAATCTTGTCTACATCCAAGAAAATTGAAGTTATTTTCATCTAAATTTACTCAAATATAGATCCTACAACCAAAATAGTCATCAAAATCCAAAAAATCGAAGTTGATTTCAAATGATTTTATAAAAATTTGACCAAAATCTTGTCAAAATCCAAAAAATTGAATTTATTTTCATCTAAATTTAGTCAAATATAGATCCTACAACCAAAATAGTCATCAAAATCCAAAAAATCGAAGTTGATTTCAAATGATTTTATTAAAATTTGACCAAAATCTTGTCAAAATCCAAAAAATTGAATTTATTTTCATCTAAATTTAGTCAAATATACATCCTACAACCAAAATACTCATCAAAATCCAAAAAAATCGAAGTTGATTTCAAATAAATGTATTAAAATTTGACACTTCCAACTAATTTTTTTTTCATAATCCAACAAAATTGAATTTATTTTCATCTAAATTTAGTCAAATATAGATCCTACAACAAAAATACTCGACAAAATCCAAAAAAATCGAAGTTGATTTCATATGAATTTATTAAAATTTGACACTTCCAACTAAAATTTTTTTTATAATCCAACAAAATTGAAGTTATTTTCATCTAAATTTAGTCAAATATAGATCCTACAACCAAAATACTCATCAAAATCCAAAAAAATCGAAGTTGATTTCAAATGAATTTATTAAAATTTTACAAAAATCTTGTCTACATCCAAGAAAATTGAAGTTATTTTCATCTAAATTTACTCAAATATAGATCCTACAACCAAAATACTCAACAAAATCCAAAAAAATCAAAGTTGATTTCAAATGATTTTATTAAAATTTGACAAAAATCTTGTCTACATACAAGAAAATTGAAGTTATTTTCATCTAAATTTAGTCAAATATAGATCCTACAACCAAAATACTCATCAATATCCAAAAAAATCGAAGTTGATTTCAAATGAATTTATTAAAATTTTACAAAAATCTTGTCTACATCCAAGAAAATTGAAGTTATTTTCATCTAAATTTACTCAAATATAGATCCTACAACCAAAATAGTCATCAAAATCCAAAAAATCGAAGTTGATTTCAAATGATTTTATTAAAATTTGACCAAAATCTTGTCAAAATCCAAAAAATTGAAGTTATTTTCATCTAAATTTAGTCAAATATACATCCTACAACCAAAATACTCATCAAAATCCAAAAAAATCGAAGTTGATTTTATATGAAATTATTAAAATTTGACAATTCCAACTAAAATTTTTTCATAATCCAACGAAATTGAAGTTATTTTCATCTAAATTTACTCAAATATAGAACCTACAACCAAAATACTCGACAAAATCCAAAAAAATCGAAGTTGATTTCATATGAATTTATTAAAATTTGACACTTCCAACTAAAATTTTTTTTATAATCCAACAAAATTGAAGTTATTTTCATCTAAATTTAGTCAAATATAGATCCTACAACCAAAATAGTCATCAAAATCCAAAAAATCGAAGTTGATTTCAAATGATTTTATTAAAATTTGACCAAAATCTTGTCAAAATCCAAAAAATTGAATTTATTTTCATCTAAATTTAGTCAAATATACATCCTACAACCAAAATACTCATCAAAATCCAAAAAAATCGAAGTTGATTTCAAATAAATGTATTAAAATTTGACACTTCCAACTAATTTTTTTTTCATAATCCAACAAAATTGAATTTATTTTCATCTAAATTTAGTCAAATATAGATCCTACAACAAAAATACTCGACAAAATCCAAAAAAATCGAAGTTGATTTCATATGAATTTATTAAAATTTGACACTTCCAACTAAAATTATTTTTATAATCCAACAAAATTGAAGTTATTTTCATCTAAATTTAGTCAAATATAGATCCTACAACCAAAATACTCATCAAAATCCAAAAAAATCGAAATTGATTTCAAATGAATTTATTAAAATTTTACAAAAATCTTGTCTACATCCAAGAAAATTGAAGTTATTTTCATCTAAATTTACTCAAATATAGATCCTACAACCAAAATACTCAACAAAATCCAAAAAAATCAAAGTTGATTTCAAATGATTTTATTAAAATTTGACAAAAATCTTGTCTACATACAAGAAAATTGAAGTTATTTTCATCTAAATTTAGTCAAATATAGATCCTACAACCAAAATACTCATCAAAATCCAAAAAAATCGAAGTTGATTTCAAATGAATTTATTAAAATTTTACAAAAATCTTGTCTACATCCAAGAAAATTGAAGTTATTTTCATCTAAATTTAGTCAAATATACATCCTACAACCAAAATACTCGACAAAATCCAAAAAAATCGAAGTTGATTTTATATGAATTTATTAAAATTTGACACTTCCAACTAAAATTTTTTCATAATCCAACGAAATTGAAGTTATTTTCATCTAAATTTACTCAAATATAGATCCTACAACAAAAATACTCGACAAAATCCAAAAAAATCGAAGTTGATTTCATATGAATTTATTAAAATTTGACACTTCCAACCAAAATTTTTTTTATAATCCAACAAAATTGAAGTTATTTTCATCTAAATTTAGTCAAATATAGATCCTACAACCAAAATACTCAACAAAATAAAAAAAAATCAAAGTTGATTTCAAATGATTTTATTAAAATTTGACAAAAATCTTGTCTACATACAAGAAAATTGAAGTTATTTTCATCTAAATTTAGTCAAATATAGATCCTACAACCAAAATACTCATCAAAATCCAAAAAAATCGAAGTTGATTTCAAATGAATTTATTAAAATTTTACAAAAATCTTGTCTACATCCAAGAAAATTGAAGTTATTTTCATCTAAATTTACTCAAATATAGATCCTACAACCAAAATAGTCATCAAAATCCAAAAAATCGAAGTTGATTTCAAATGATTTTATTAAAATTTGACCAAAATCTTGTCAAAATCCAAAAAATTGAATTTATTTTCATCTAAATTTAGTCAAATATACATCCTACAACCAAAATACTCGACAAAATCCAAAAAAATCGAAGTTGATTTTATATGAATTTATTAAAATTTGACACTTCCAACTAAAATTTTTTCATAATCCAACGAAATTGAAGTTATTTTCATCTAAATTTACTCAAATATAGATCTTACAACCAAAATACTCAACAAAATAAAAAAAAATCGAAGTTGATTTCATATGAATTTATTAATATTTGACACTTCCAACTAAAATTTTTCTTATAATCCAACAAAATTGAAGTTATTTTCATCTAAATTTAGTCAAATATAGATCCTACAACGAAAATAGTCATCAAAATCCAAAAAAATCGAAGTTGATTTCAAATAAATTTATTAAAATTTGACACTTCCAACTAAAATTTTTTTCATAATGCAACAAAATTGAAGTTATTTTCATCTAAATTAGTCAATATAGATTTAGTCAAATATAGATCCTACAACCAAAATACTCAACAAAATAAAAAAAAATCGAAGTTGATTTCAAATAAATTTATTAAAATTTGACACTTCCAACTAACATTTTTTTCATAATGCAACAAAATTGAAGTTATTTTCATCTAAATTTACTCAAATATAGATCCTACAACCAAAATACGCAACAAAATCCAAAAAAATCGAAGTTGATTTCAAATGAATTTATTAAAATTTGACCAAAATCTTGTCAAAATCCAAAAAATTGAAGTTATTTTCATCTAAATTTACTCAAATATAGATCCTACAACAAAAATACTCAACAAAATCCAAAAAAATCGAAGTTGATTTCAAATAAATTTATTAAAATTTGACACTTCCAACTAAATTTTTTTTCATAATCCAACAAAATTAAATTTATTTTCATCTAAATTTACTCAAATATAGATCCTACAGCAAAAATACTCAACAAAATCCAAAATAATCGAAGTTGATTTCAAATAAATTTAATAAAACTTGATACTTCCAACTAAAAATTTTTTCACAATCCAACAAAATTGAAGTTATTTTCATCTAAATTTAATCATATATAGATCCTACAACAAAAATACTCGACAAAATCCAAAAAAATCGAAGTTGATTTCATATGAATTTATTAATATTTGACACTTCCAACTAAAATTTTTCTTATAATCCAACAAAATTGAAGTTATTTTCATCTAAATTTAGTCAAATATAGATCCTACAACGAAAATAGTCATCAAAATCCAAAAAAATCGAAGTTGATTTCAAATAAATTTATTAAAATTTGACACTTCCAACTAAAATTTTTTTCACAATCCAACGAAATTGAAGTTATTTTCATCTAAATTTACTCAAATATAGAACCTACAACAAAAATACTCAACAAAATCCAAAAAAATCGAAGTTGATTTCAAATAAATTTAATAAAACTTGATACTTCCAACTAAAATTTTTTTCACAATCCAACAAAATTGAAGTTATTTTCATCTAAATTTAATCAAATATAGATCCTACAACGAAAATAGTCATCAAAATCCAAAAAAATCGAAGTTGATTTCAAATAAATTTAATAAAACTTGATACTTCCAACTAAAATTTTTTTCACAATCCAACAAAATTGAAGTTATTTTCATCTAAATTTAATCAAATATAGATCCTACAACAAAAATACTCGACAAAATCCAAAAAAATCGAAGTTGATTTCAAATAAATTTATTAATATTTGACACTTCCAACTAAAATTTTTTTCATAATCCAACAAAATTGAAGTTATTTTCATCTAAATTTACTCAAATATAGATCCTACAACAAAAATACTCGACAAAATCCAAAAAAATCGAAGTTGATTTTATATGAATTTATTAAAATTTGACACTTCCAACTAAAATTTTTTTTATAATCCAACAAAATTGAAGTTATTTTCATCTAAATTTAGTCAAATATAGATCCTACAACCAAAATACTCATCAAAATCCAAAAAAATCGAAGTTGATTTCAAATGAATTTATTAAAATTTGACAAAAATCTTGTCTACATCCAAGAAAATTGAAGTTATTTTCATCTAAATTTACTCAAATATAGATCCTACAACCTAAATAGTCATCAAAATCCAAAAAATCGAAGTTGATTTCAAATGATTTTATTAAAATTTGACCAAAATCTTGTCAAAATCCACAAAATTGAATTTATTTTCATCTAAATTTAGTCAAATATAGATCCTACAACCAAAATACTCGACAAAATCCAAAAAAATCGAAGTTGATTTTATATGAATTTATTAAAATTTGACACTTCCAACTAAAATTTTTTCATAATCCAACGACATTGAAGTTATTTTCATCTAAATTTACTCAAATATAGATCCTACAACAAAAATACTCGACAAAATCCAAAAAAATCGAAGTTGATTTCATATGAATTTATTAAAATTTGACACTTCCAACTAAAATTTTTTTTATCATCCAACAAAATTGATGTTATTTTCATCTAAATTTAGTCAAATATAGATCCTACAACCAAAATACTCATCAAAATCCAAAAAAATCGAAGTTGATTTCAAATGAATTTATTAAAATTTGACAAAAATCTTGTCTACATCCAAGAAAATTGAAGTTATTTTCAACTAAATTTAGTCAAATATACATCCTACAACCAAAATACTCATCAAAATCCAAAAAAATCGAAGTTGATTTCAAATAAATTTATTAAAATTTGACACTTCCAACTAAATTTTTTTTCATAATCCAACAAAATTAAATTTATTTTCATCTAAATTTACTCAAATATAGATCCTACAACAAAAATACTCAACAAAATCCAAAATAATTGATGTTGATTTCAAATAAATTTAATAAAACTTGATACTTCCAACTAAATTTTTTTTCATAATCCAACAAAATTAAATTTATTTTCATCTAAATTTACTCAAATATAGATCCTACAACAAAAATACTCAACAAAATCCAAAAAAATCGAAGTTGATTTCAAATAAATTTATTAAAATTTGACACTTCCAACTAAATTTTTTTTCATAATCCAACAAAATTAAATGTATTTTCATCTAAATTTACTCAAATATAGATCCTACAACAAAAATACTCAACAAAATCCAAAATAATTGATGTTGATTTCAAATAAATTTAATAAAACTTGATACTTCCAACTAAAATTTTTTTCACAATCCAACAAAATTGAAGTTATTTTCATCTAAATTTAATCAAATATAGATCCTACAACAAAAATACTCGACAAAATCCAAAAAAATCGAAGTTGATTTCATATGAATTTATTAATATTTGACACTTCCAACTAAAATTTTTTTTATAATCCAACAAAATTGAAGTTATTTTCATCTAAATTTAGTCAAATATAGATCCTACAACGAAAATAGTCATCAAAATCCAAAAAAATCGAAGTTGATTTCAAATAAATTTATTAAAATTTGACACTTCCAACTAAAATTTTTTTCACAATCCAACAAAATTGAAGTTATTTTCATCTAAATCTACTCAAATATAGATCCTACAACAAAAATACTCAACAAAATCCAAAAAAATCGAAGTTGATTTCAAATGAATTTATAAAAATTTGACAAAAATCTTGTCTACATCCAAGAAAATTGAAGTTATTTTCATCTAAATTTAGTCAAATATAGATCCTACAACCAAAATACTCATCAAAATCCAAAAAAATCGAAGTTGATTTCAAATAAATTTATTAAAATTTGACACTTCCAACTAAATTTTTTTTCATAATCCAACAAAATTGAATTTATTTTCATCTAAATTTAGTCAAATATAGATCCTACAACAAAAATACTCAACAAAATCCAAAAAAATCGAAGTTGATTTCATATGAATTTATTAAAATTTGACACTTCCAACTAAAATTTTTTTTATAATCCATCAAAATTGAAGTTATTTTCATCTAAATTTAGTCAAATATAGATCCTACAACCAAAATACTCATCAAAATCCAAAAAAATCGAAGTTGATTTCAAATGAATTTATTAAAATTTGACAAAAATCTTGTCTACATCCAAGAAAATTGAAGTTATTTTCATCTAAATTTAGTCAAATATAGATCCTACAACCAAAATAGTCATCAAGATCCAAAAAATCGAAGTTGATTTCAAATGATTTTATTAAAATTTGACCAAAATCTTGTCAAAATCCAAAAAATTGAATTTATTTTCATCTAAATTTAGTCAAATATACATCCTACAACCAAAATACTCATCAAAATCCAAAAAAATCGAAGTTGATTTTATATGAAATTATTAAAATTTGACACTTCCAACTAAAATTTTTTCATAATCCAACGAAATTGAAGTTATTTTCATCTAAATTTACTCAAATATAGAACCTACAACAAAAATACTCAACAAAATCCAAAAAAATCGAAGTTGATTTCAAATAAATTTAATAAAACTTGATACTTCCAACTAAAATTTTTTTCACAATCCAACAAAATTGAAGTTATTTTCATCTAAATTTAATCAAATATAGATCCTACAACAAAAATACTCGACAAAATCCAAAAAAATCGAAGTTGATTTCAAATAAATTTATTAATATTTGACACTTCCAACTAAAATTTTTTTCATAATCCAACAAAATTGAAGTTATTTTCATCTAAATTTACTCAAATATAGATCCTACAACAAAAATACTCGACAAAATCCAAAAAAATCGAAGTTGATTTCATATGAATTTATTAAAATTTGACACTTCCAACTAAAATTTTTTTTATAATCCAACAGAATTGAGGTTATTTTCATCTAAATTTAGTCAAATATAGATCCTACAACCAAAATACTCATCAAAATCCAAAAAAATCGAAGTTGATTTCAAATGAATTTATTAAAATTTGACAAAAATCTTGTCTACATTCAAGAAAATTGAAGTTATTTTCATCTAAATTTACTCAAATATAGATCCTACAACCAATATAGTCATCAAAATCCAAAAAATCGAAGTTGATTTCAAATGATTTTATTAAAATTTGACCAAAATCTTGTCAAAATCCAAAAAATTGAATTTATTTTCATCTAAATTTAGTCAAATATACATCCTACAACCAAAATACTCATCAAAATCCAAAAAAATCGAAGTTGATTTCAAATAAATTTATTAAAATTTGACACTTCCAACTAAAATTTTTTTCATGATCCAACAAAATTGAAGTTATTTTCATCTAAATTTACTCAAATATAGATCCTACAACCAAAATACTCAACAAAATAAAAAGAAATCGAAGTTGATTTCAAATGAATTTATTAAAATTTGACCAAAATCTTGACAAAATCCAAGAAAATTGAAGTTATTTTCATCTAAATTTAGTCAAATATAGATCCTACAACCAAAATACTCGACAAAATCCAAAAAAATCGAAGTTGATTTTATTTATTTATTTATTTATTTATTTATTTATAAACGGACCGAAGCCCTCTTTACATAAATATTTAGACGTGAAGAAAAAGATCTTAACCTAATATTACAAAAGATAGACATGCCCAAAAAAGAATAAAACTCATGGTACATAAGATATGACATTATCCGATAATGATACGTAACTGTCTTTTAAAAGTGTGCACAGACCCATTGAAGAAATCAATACTGTTATACAGAGTACTAGAGTCAGCAATAATTCGATTTATTGGATTAATTAGTCCATATGTAGATCTGGATTTAAGTGGTTGAAATCCTGCTCTAGATCTCAATACGCGTTCAGGTGCATAGAAATTGATTTGCATAAGAAGAGAGGGACAATCAATATGGTTATTGATTAAATTAAAAATAAATAAATGGTCAGATATTTTTCTACGTGCAGCTAATGTTTATATGAATTTATTAAAATTTGACACTTCCAACTAAAATTTTTTCATAATCCAACGAAATTGAAGTTATTTTCATCTAAATTTACTCAAATATAGAACCTACAACAAAAATACTCAACAAAATCCAAAAAAATCGAAGTTGATTTCAAATGAATTTATTAAAATTTGACAAAAATCTTGTCTACATACAAGAAAATTGAAGTTATTTTCATCTAAATTTACTCAAATATAGATCCTACAACAAAAATACTCAACAAAATCCAAAAAAATCGAAGTTGATTTCAAATAAATTTATTAAAATTTGACACTTCCAACTAATTTTTTTTTCATAATCCAACAAAATTGAATTTATTTTCATCTAAATTTAGTCAAATATAGATCCTACAACCAAAATACTCAACAAAATAAAAAAAAATCGAAGTTGATTTCAAATAAATTTATTAAAATTTGACACTTCCAACTAAAATTTTTTTCATAATCCAACAAAATTGAAGTTATTTTCATCTAAATTTACTCAAATATAGATCCTACAACCAAAATAGTCATCAAAATCCAAAAAATCGAAATTGTTTTCAAATGATTTTATTAAAATTTGACCAAAATCTTGTCAAAATCCAAAAAATTGAATTTATTTTCATCTAAATTTAGTCAAATATACATCCTACAACCAAAATACTCAACAAAATAAAAAAAAAATCGAAGTTGATTTCAAATGAATTTATTAAAATTTGACCAAAATCTTGTCAAAATCCAAGAAAATTGAAGTTATTTTCATCTAAATTTAGTCAAATATAGATCCTACAACCAAAATACTCGACAAAATCCAAAAAAATCGAAGTTGATTTTATTTATTTATTTATTTATTTATTTATTTATAAACGGACCGAAGCCCTCTTTACATAAATATTTAGACGTGAAGAAAAAGATCTTAACCTAATATTACAAAAGATAGACATGCCCAAAAAAGAATAAAACTCATGGTACATAAGATATGACATTATCCGATAATGATACGTAACTGTCTTTTAAAAGTGTGCACAGACCCATTGAAGAAATCAATACTGTTATACAGAGTACTAGAGTCAGCAATAATTCGATTTATTGGATTAATTAGTCCATATGTAGATCTGGATTTAAGTGGTTGAAATCCTGCTCTAGATCTCAATACGCGTTCAGGTGCATAGAAATTGATTTGCATAAGAAGAGAGGGACAATCAATATGGTTATTGATTAAATTAAAAATAAATAAATGGTCAGATATTTTTCTACGTGCAGCTAATGTTTATATGAATTTATTAAAATTTGACACTTCCAACTAAAATTTTTTCATAATCCAACGAAATTGAAGTTATTTTCATCTAAATTTACTCAAATATAGAACCTACAACAAAAATACTCAACAAAATCCAAAAAAATCGAAGTTGATTTTATATGAATTTATTAAAATTTGACACTTCCAACTAAAATTTTTTTTATAATCCAACAAAATTGAAGTTATTTTCATCTAAATTTAGTCAAATATAGATCCTACAACCAAAATACTCATCAAAATCCAAAAAAATCGAAGTTGATTTCAAATGAATTTATTAAAATTTGACAAAAATCTTGTCTACATCCAAGAAAATTGAAGTTATTTTCATCTAAATTTACTCAAATATAGATCCTACAACCTAAATAGTCATCAAAATCCAAAAAATCGAAGTTGATTTCAAATGATTTTATTAAAATTTGACCAAAATCTTGTCAAAATCCACAAAATTGAATTTATTTTCATCTAAATTTAGTCAAATATACATCCTACAACCAAAATACTCATCAAAATCCAAAAAAATCGAAGTTGATTTCAAATAAATTTATTAAAATTTGACACTTCCAACTAAAATTTTTTTCATAATCCAACAAAATTGAAGTTATTTTCATCTAAATTTACTCAAATATAGATCCTACAACCAAAATACTCAACAAAATAAAAAAAAATCGAAGTTGATTTCGAATGAATTTATTAAAATTTGACCAAAATCTTGTCAAAATCAAAGAAAATTGAAGTTATTTTCATCTAAATTTAGTCAAATATAGATCCTACAACCAAAATACTCGACAAAATCCAAAAAAATCGAAGTTGATTTTATATGAATTTATTAAAATTTGACACTTCCAACTAAAATTTTTTCATAATCCAACGACATTGAAGTTATTTTCATCTAAATTTACTCAAATATAGATCCTACAACAAAAATACTCGACAAAATCCAAAAAAATCGAAGTTGATTTCATATGAATTTATTAAAATTTGACACTTCCAACTAAAATTTTTTTTATCATCCAACAAAATTGATGTTATTTTCATCTAAATTTAGTCAAATATAGATCCTACAACCAAAATACTCATCAAAATCCAAAAAAATCGAAGTTGATTTCAAATGAATTTATTAAAATTTGACACTTCCAACTAAATTTTTTTTCATAATCCAACAAAATTAAATTTATTTTCATCTAAATTTACTCAAATATAGATCCTACAACAAAAATACTCAACAAAATCCAAAATAATTGATGTTGATTTCATATGAATTTATTAATATTTGACACTTCCAACTAAAATTTTTTTTATAATCCAACAAAATTGAAGTTATTTTCATCTAAATTTAGTCAAATATAGATCCTACAACGAAAATAGTCATCAAAATCCAAAAAAATCGAAGTTGATTTCAAATAAATTTATTAAAATTTGACACTTCCAACTAAAATTTTTTTCACAATCCAACAAAATTGAAGTTATTTTCATCTAAATCTACTCAAATATAGATCCTACAACAAAAATACTCAACAAAATCCAAAAAAATCGAAGTTGATTTCAAATGAATTTATAAAAATTTGACAAAAATCTTGTCTACATCCAAGAAAATTGAAGTTATTTTCATCTAAATTTAGTCAAATATAGATCCTACAACCAAAATACTCATCAAAATCCAAAAAAATCGAAGTTGATTTCAAATAAATTTATTAAAATTTGACACTTCCAACTAAATTTTTTTTCATAATCCAACAAAATTGAATTTATTTTCATCTAAATTTAGTCAAATATAGATCCTACAACAAAAATACTCAACAAAATCCAAAAAAATCGAAGTTGATTTCATATGAATTTATTAAAATTTGACACTTCCAACTAAAATTTTTTTTATAATCCAACAAAATTGAAGTTATTTTCATCTAAATTTAGTCAAATATAGATCCTACAACCAAAATACTCATCAAAATCCAAAAAAATCGAAGTTGATTTCAAATGAATTTATTAAAATTTGACAAAAATCTTGTCTACATCCAAGAAAATTGAAGTTATTTTCATCTAAATTTAGTCAAATATAGATCCTACAACCAAAATAGTCATCAAGATCCAAAAAATCGAAGTTGATTTCAAATGATTTTATTAAAATTTGACCAAAATCTTGTCAAAATCCAAAAAATTGAATTTATTTTCATCTAAATTTAGTCAAATATACATCCTACAACCAAAATACTCATCAAAATCCAAAAAAATCGAAGTTGATTTCAAATAAATTTATTAAAATTTGACACTTCCAACTAAAATTTTTTTCATAATCCAACAAAATTGAAGTTATTTTCATCTAAATTTACTCAAATATAGATCCTACAACCAAAATAGTCATCAAAATCCAAAAAATCGAAGTTGATTTCAAATGATTTTATTAAAATTTGACCAAAATCTTGTCAAAATCCAAAAAATTTAAGTTATTTTCATCTAAATTTAGTCAAATATACATCCTACAACCAAAATACTCATCAAAATCCAAAAAAATCGAAGTTGATTTTATATGAAATTATTAAAATTTGACACTTCCAACTAAAATTTTTTCATAATCCAACGAAATTGAAGTTATTTTCATCTAAATTTACTCAAATATAGAACCTACAACAGAAATACTCAACAAAATCCAAAAAAATCGAAGTTGATTTCAAATAAATTTAATAAAACTTGATACTTCCAACTAAAATTTTTTTCACAATCCAACAAAATTGAAGTTATTTTCATCTAAATTTAATCAAATATAGATCCTACAACAAAAATACTCGACAAAATCCAAAATAATCGAAGTTGATTTCAAATAAATTTAATAAAACTTGATACTTCCAACTAAAATTTTTTTCACAATCCAACAAAATTGAAGTTATTTTCATCTAAATTTAATCAAATATAGATCCTACAACAAAAATACTCGACAAAATCCAAAAAAATCGAAGTTGATTTCATATGAATTTATTAAAATTTGACACTTCCAACTAAATTTTTTTTTATAATCCAACAAAATTGAAGTTATTTTCATCTAAATTTAGTCAAATATAGATCCTACAACCAAAATACTCATCAAAATCCAAAAAAATCGAAGTTGATTTCAAATAAATTTATTAAAATTTGACACTTCCAACTAAAATTTTTTTCATAATCCAACAAAATTGAAGTTATTTTCATCTAAATTTACTCAAATATAGATCCTACAACCAAAATAGTCATCAAAATCCAAAAAATCGAAGTTGATTTCAAATGATTTTATTAAAATTTGACCAAAATCTTGTCAAAATCCAAAAAATTGAAGTTATTTTCATCTAAATTTAGTCAAATATACATCCTACAATCAAAATACTCATCAAAATCCAAAAAAATCGAAGTTGATTTTATATGAAATTATTAAAATTTGACACTTCCAACTAAAATTTTTTCATAATCCAACGAAATTGAAGTTATTTTCATCTAAATTTACTCAAATATAGATCCTACAACAAAAATACTCGACAAAATCCAAAAAAATCGAAGTTGATTTCAAATAAATTTATTAATATTTGACACTTCCAACTAAAATTTTTTTCATAATCCAACAAAATTGAAGTTATTTTCATCTAAATTTACTCAAATATAGATCCTACAACAAAAATACTCGCCAAACTCCAAAAAAATCGAAGTTGATTTCATATGAATTTATTAAAATTTGACACTTCCAACTAAAATTTTTTTTATAATCCAACAAAATTGAAGTTATTTTCATCTAAATTTAGTCAAATATAGATCCTACAACCAAAATACTCATCAAAATCCAAAAATATCGAAGTTGATTTCAAATGAATTTATTAAAATTTGACAAAAATCTTGTCTACATCCAAGAAAATTGAAGTTATTTTCATCTAAATTTACTCAAATATAGATCCTACAACCAAAATAGTCATCAAAATCCAAAAAATCGAAGTTGATTTCAAATGATTTTATTAAAATTTGACCAAAATCTTGTCAAAATCCAAAAAATTGAATTTATTTTCATCTAAATTTAGTCAAATATACATCCTACAACCAAAATACTCATCAAAATCCAAAAAAATCGAAGTTGATTTCAAATAAATTTATTAAAATTTGACACTTCCAACTAAAATTTTTTTCATAATCCAACAAAATTGAAGTTATTTTCATCTAAATTTACTCAAATATAGATCCTACAACCAAAATACGCAACAAAATCAAAAATAATCGAAGTTGATTTCAAATGAATTTATTAAAATTTTACCAAAATCTTGTCAAAATCCAAAAAATTGAAGTTATTTTCATCTAAATTTACTCAAATATAGATCCTACAACAAAAATACTCAACAAAATCCAAAAAAATCGAAGTTGATTTCAAATAAATTTATTAAAATTTGACACTTCCAACTAATTTTTTTTTCATAATCCAACAAAATTGAATTTATTTTCATCTAAATTTAGTCAAATATAGATCCTACAACCAAAATACTCAACAAAATAAAAAAAAATCGAAGTTGATTTCAAATAAATTTATTAAAATTTGACACTTCCAACTAAAATTTTTTTCATAATCCAACAAAATTGAAGTTATTTTCATCTAAATTTACTCAAATATAGATCCTACAACCAAAATAGTCATCAAAATCCAAAAAATCGAAATTGATTTCAAATGATTTTATTAAAATTTGACCAAAATCTTGTCAAAATCCAAAAAATTGAATTTATTTTCATCTAAATTTAGTCAAATATACATCCTACAACCAAAATACTCAACAAAATAAAAAAAAAATCGAAGTTGATTTCAAATGAATTTATTAAAATTTGACCAAAATCTTGTCAAAATCCAAGAAAATTGAAGTTATTTTCATCTAAATTTAGTCAAATATAGATCCTACAACCAAAATACTCGACAAGATCCAAAAAAATCGAAGTTGATTTTATTTATTTATTTATTTATTTATTTATTTATAAACGGACCGAAGCCCTCTTTACATAAATATTTAGACGTGAAGAAAAAGATCTTAACCTAATATTACAAAAGATAGACATGCCCAAAAAAGAATAAAACTCATGGTACATAAGATATGACATTATCCGATAATGATACGTAACTGTCTTTTAAAAGTGTGCACAGACCCATTGAAGAAATCAATACTGTTGTACAGAGTACTAGAGTCAGCAATAATTCGATTTATTGGATTAATTAGTCCATATGTAGATCTGGATTTAAGTGGTTGAAATCCTGCTCTAGATCTCAATACGCGTTCAGGTGCATAGAAATTGATTTGCATAAGAAGAGAGGGACAATCAATATGGTTATTGATTAAATTAAAAATAAATAAATGGTCAGATATTTTTCTACGTGCAGCTAATGTTTATATGAATTTATTAAAATTTGACACTTCCAACTAAAATTTTTTCATAATCCAACGAAATTGAAGTTATTTTCATCTAAATTTACTCAAATATAGAACCTACAACAAAAATACTCAACAAAATCCAAAAAAATCGAAGTTGATTTCTAATGAATTTATTAAAATTTGACAAAAATCTTGTCTACATACAAGAAAATTGAAGTTATTTTCATCTAAATTTACTCAAATATAGATCCTACAACAAAAATACTCGACAAAATCCAAAAAAATCGAAGTTGATTTCATATGAATTTATTAAAATTTGACACTTCCAACTAAAATTTTTTTTATAATCCAACAAAATTGAAGTTATTTTCATCTAAATTTAGTCAAATATAGATCCTACAACCAAAATACTCATCAAAATCCAAAAAAATCGAAGTTGATTTCAAATAAATTTATTAAAATTTGACACTTCCAACTAAATTTTTTTTCATAATCCAACAAAATTGAATTTATTTTCATCTAAATTTAGTCAAATATAGATCCTACAACAAAAATACTCAACAAAATCCAAAAAAATCGAAGTTGATTTCATATGAATTTATTAAAATTTGACACTTCCAACTAAAATTTTTTTTATAATCCAACAAAATTGAAGTTATTTTCATCTAAATTTAGTCAAATATAGATCCTACAACCAAAATACTCATCAAAATCCAAAAAAATCGAAGTTGATTTCAAATGAATTTATTAAAATTTGACAAAAATCTTGTCTACATCCAAGAAAATTGAAGTTATTTTCATTTAAATTTACTCAAATATAGATCCTACAACCAAAATAGTCATCAAAATCCAAAAAATCGAAGTTGATTTCAAATGATTTTATTAAAATTTGACCAAAATCTTGTCAAAATCCAAAAAATTGAATTTATTTTCATCTAAATTTAGTCAAATATACATCCTACAACCAAAATACTCATCAAAATCCAAAAAAATCGAAGTTGATTTCAAATAAATTTATTAAAATTTGACACTTCCAACTAAAATTTTTTTCATAATCCAACAAAATTGAAGTTATTTTCATCTAAATTTACTCAAATATAGAACCTACAACCAAAGTAGTCATCAAAATCCAAAAAATCGAAGTTGATTTCAAATGATTTTATTAAAATTTGACCAAAATCTTGTCAAAATCCAAAAAATTGAAGTTATTTTCATTTAAATTTACTCAAATATAGATCCTACAACCAAAATAGTCATCAAAATCCAAAAAATCGAAGTTGATTTCAAATGATTTTATTAAAATTTGACCAAAATCTTGTCAAAATCCAAAAAATTGAATTTATTTTCATCTAAATTTAGTCAAATATACATCCTACAACCAAAATACTCATCAAAATCCAAAAAAATCGAAGTTGATTTCAAATAAATTTATTAAAATTTGACACTTCCAACTAAAATTTTTTTCATAATCCAACAAAATTGAAGTTATTTTCATCTAAATTTACTCAAATATAGATCCTACAACCAAAATAGTCATCAAAATCCAAAAAATCGAAGTTGATTTCAAATGATTTTATTAAAATTTGACCAAAATCTTGTCAAAATCCAAAAAATTGAAGTTATTTTCATCTAAATTTAGTCAAATATACATCCTACAACCAAAATACTCATCAAAATCCAAAAAAATCGAAGTTGATTTCATATGAATTTATTAAAATTTGACACTTCCAACTAAAATTTTTTTTATAATCCAACAAAATTGAAGTTATTTTCATCTAAATTTAGTCAAATATAGATCCTACAACCAAAATACTCATCAAAATCCAAAAATATCGAAGTTGATTTCAAATGAATTTATTAAAATTTGACAAAAATCTTGTCTACATCCAAGAAAATTAAAGTTATTTTCATCTAAATTTACTCAAATATAGATCCTACAACCAAAATAGTCATCAAAATCCAAAAAATCGAAGTTGATTTCAAATGATTTTATTAAAATTTGACCAAAATCTTGTCAAAATCCAAAAAATTGAATTTATTTTCATCTAAATTTAGTCAAATATACATCCTACAACCAAAATACTCATCAAAATCCAAAAAAATCGAAGTTGATTTCAAATAAATTTATTAAAATTTGACACTTCCAACTAAAATTTTTTTCATAATCCAACAAAATTGAAGTTATTTTCATCTAAATTTACTCAAATATAGATCCTACAACCAAAATACGCAACAAAATAAAAAATAATCGAAGTTGATTTCATATGAATTTATTAAAATTTTACCAAAATCTTGTCAAAATCCAAAAAATTGAAGTTATTTTCATCTAAATTTACTCAAATATAGATCCTACAACAAAAATACTCAACAAAATCCAAAAAAATCGAAGTTGATTTCAAATAAATTTATTAAAATTTGACACTTCCAACTAATTTTTTTTTCATAATCCAACAAAATTGAATTTATTTTCATCTAAATTTAGTCAAATATAGATCCTACAACCAAAATACTCAACAAAATAAAAAAAAATCGAAGTTGATTTCAAATAAATTTATTAAAATTTGACACTTCCAACTAAAATTTTTTTCATAATCCAACAAAATTGAAGTTATTTTCATCTAAATTTACTCAAATATAGATCCTACAACCAAAATAGTCATCAAAATCCAAAAAATCGAAATTGATTTCAAATGATTTTATTAAAATTTGACCAAAATCTTGTCAAAATCCAAAAAATTGAATTTATTTTCATCTAAATTTAGTCAAATATACATCCTACAACCAAAATACTCAACAAAATAAAAAAAAAATCGAAGTTGATTTCAAATGAATTTATTAAAATTTGACCAAAATCTTGTCAAAATCCAAGAAAATTGAAGTTATTTTCATCTAAATTTAGTCAAATATAGATCCTACAACCAAAATACTCGACAAGATCCAAAAAAATCGAAGTTGATTTTATTTATTTATTTATTTATTTATTTATTTATAAACGGACCGAAGCCCTCTTTACATAAATATTTAGACGTGAAGAAAAAGATCTTAACCTAATATTACAAAAGATAGACATGCCCAAAAAAGAATAAAACTCATGGTACATAAGATATGACATTATCCGATAATGATACGTAACTGTCTTTTAAAAGTGTGCACAGACCCATTGAAGAAATCAATACTGTTGTACAGAGTACTAGAGTCAGCAATAATTCGATTTATTGGATTAATTAGTCCATATGTAGATCTGGATTTAAGTGGTTGAAATCCTGCTCTAGATCTCAATACGCGTTCAGGTGCATAGAAATTGATTTGCATAAGAAGAGAGGGACAATCAATATGGTTATTGATTAAATTAAAAATAAATAAATGGTCAGATATTTTTCTACGTGCAGCTAATGTTTATATGAATTTATTAAAATTTGACACTTCCAACTAAAATTTTTTCATAATCCAACGAAATTGAAGTTATTTTCATCTAAATTTACTCAAATATAGAACCTACAACAAAAATACTCAACAAAATCCAAAAAAATCGAAGTTGATTTCTAATGAATTTATTAAAATTTGACAAAAATCTTGTCTACATACAAGAAAATTGAAGTTATTTTCATCTAAATTTACTCAAATATAGATCCTACAACAAAAATACTCAACAAAATAAAAAAAAATCGAAGTTGATTTCAAATAAATTTATTAAAATTTGACACTTCCAACTAATTTTTTTTTCATAATCCAACAAAATTGAATTTATTTTCATCTAAATTTAGTCAAATATAGATCCTACAACCAAAATACTCAACAAAATAAAAAAAATATCGAAGTTGATTTCAAATGAATTTATTAAAATTTGACAAAAATCTTGTCTACATCCAAGAAAATTGAAGTTATTTTCATCTAAATTTAGTCAAATATACATCCTACAACCAAAATACTCATCAAAATCCAAAAAAATCGAAGTTGATTTCATATGAATTTATTAAAATTTGACACTTCCAACTAAAATTTTTTTTATAATCCAACAAAATTGAAGTTATTTTCATCTAAATTTAGTCAAATATAGATCCTACAACCAAAATACTCATCAAAATCCAAAAATATCGAAGTTGATTTCAAATGAATTTATTAAAATTTGACAAAAATCTTGTCTACATCCAAGAAAATTGAAGTTATTTTCATCTAAATTTACTCAAATATAGATCCTACAACCAAAATAGTCATCAAAATCCAAAAAATCGAAGTTGATTTCAAATGATTTTATTAAAATTTGACCAAAATCTTGTCAAAATCCAAAAAATTGAATTTATTTTCATCTAAATTTAGTCAAATATACATCCTACAACCAAAATACTCATCAAAATCCAAAAAAATCGAAGTTGATTTCAAATAAATTTATTAAAATTTGACACTTCCAACTAAAATTTTTTTCATAATCCAACAAAATTGAAGTTATTTTCATCTAAATTTACTCAAATATAGATCCTACAACCAAAATACGCAACAAAATCAAAAATAATCGAAGTTGATTTCATATGAATTTATTAAAATTTTACCAAAATCTTGTCAAAATCCAAAAAATTGAAGTTATTTTCATCTAAATTTACTCAAATATAGATCCTACAACAAAAATACTCAACAAAATCCAAAAAAATCGAAGTTGATTTCAAATAAATTTATTAAAATTTGACACTTCCAACTAATTTTTTTTTCATAATCCAACAAAATTGAATTTATTTTCATCTAAATTTAGTCAAATATAGATCCTACAACCAAAATACTCAACAAAATAAAAAAAAATCGAAGTTGATTTCAAATAAATTTATTAAAATTTGACACTTCCAACTAAAATTTTTTTCATAATCCAACAAAATTGAAGTTATTTTCATCTAAATTTACTCAAATATAGATCCTACAACCAAAATAGTCATCAAAATCCAAAAAATCGAAATTGATTTCAAATGATTTTATTAAAATTTGACCAAAATCTTGTCAAAATCCAAAAAATTGAATTTATTTTCATCTAAATTTAGTCAAATATACATCCTACAACCAAAATACTCAACAAAATAAAAAAAAAATCGAAGTTGATTTCAAATGAATTTATTAAAATTTGACCAAAATCTTGTCAAAATCCAAGAAAATTGAAGTTATTTTCATCTAAAGTTAGTCAAATATAGATCCTACAACCAAAATACTCGACAAGATCCAAAAAAATCGAAGTTGATTTTATTTATTTATTTATTTATTTATTTATTTATAAACGGACCGAAGCCCTCTTTACATAAATATTTAGACGTGAAGAAAAAGATCTTAACCTAATATTACAAAAGATAGACATGCCCAAAAAAGAATAAAACTCATGGTACATAAGATATGACATTATCCGATAATGATACGTAACTGTCTTTTAAAAGTGTGCACAGACCCATTGAAGAAATCAATACTGTTGTACAGAGTACTAGAGTCAGCAATAATTCGATTTATTGGATTAATTAGTCCATATGTAGATCTGGATTTAAGTGGTTGAAATCCTGCTCTAGATCTCAATACGCGTTCAGGTGCATAGAAATTGATTTGCATAAGAAGAGAGGGACAATCAATATGGTTATTGATTAAATTAAAAATAAATAAATGGTCAGATATTTTTCTACGTGCAGCTAATGTTTATATGAATTTATTAAAATTTGACACTTCCAACTAAAATTTTTTCATAATCCAACGAAATTGAAGTTATTTTCATCTAAATTTACTCAAATATAGAACCTACAACAAAAATACTCAACAAAATCCAAAAAAATCGAAGTTGATTTCTAATGAATTTATTAAAATTTGACAAAAATCTTGTCTACATACAAGAAAATTGAAGTTATTTTCATCTAAATTTACTCAAATATAGATCCTACAACAAAAATACTCAACAAAATAAAAAAAAATCGAAGTTGATTTCAAATAAATTTATTAAAATTTGACACTTCCAACTAATTTTTTTTTCATAATCCAACAAAATTGAATTTATTTTCATCTAAATTTAGTCAAATATAGATCCTACAACCAAAATACTCAACAAAATAAAAAAAATCGAAGTTGATTTCAAATAAATTTATTAAAATTTGACACTTCCAACTAAAATTTTTTTCATAATCCAACAAAATTGAAGTTATTTTCATCTAAATTTACTCAAATATAGATCCTACAACCAAAATACGCAACAAAATCGAAAAAAATCGAAGTTGATTTCAAATGAATTTATTAAAATTTGACCAAAATCTTGTCAAAATCCAAAAAATTGAAGTTATTTTCATCTAAATTTACTCAAATATAGATCCTACAACAAAAATACTCAACAAAATCCAAAAAAATCGAAGTTGATTTCAAATAAATTTATTAAAATTTGACACTTCCAACTAAATTTTTTTTCATAATCCAACAAAATTAAATTTATTTTCATCTAAATTTACTCAAATATAGATCCTACAACAAAAATAATCAACAAAATCCAAAATAATCGAAGTTGATTTCAAATAAATTTAATAAAACTTGATACTTCCAACTAAAATTTTTTTCACAATCCAACAAAATTGAAGTTATTTTCATCTAAATTTAATCAAATATAGATCCTACAACAAAAATACTCGACAAAATCCAAAAAAATCGAAGTTGATTTCATATGAATTTATTAAAATTTGACACTTCCAACTAAAATTTTTTTTATAATCCAACAAAATTGAAGTTATTTTCATCTAAATTTAGTCAAATATAGATCCTACAACCAAAATACTCATCAAAATCCAAAAAAATCGAAGTTGATTTCAAATAAATTTATTAAAATTTGACACTTCCAACTAAATTTTTTTTCATAATCCAACAAAATTGAATTTATTTTCATCTAAATTTAGTCAAATATAGATCCTACAACAAAAATACTCAACAAAATCCAAAAAAATCGAAGTTGATTTCATATGAATTTATTAAAATTTGACACTTCCAACTAAAATTTTTTTTATAATCCAACAAAATTGAAGTTATTTTCATCTAAATTTAGTCAAATATAGATCCTACAACCAAAATACTCATCAAAATCCAAAAAAATCGAAGTTGATTTCAAATGAATTTATTAAAATTTGACAAAAATCTTGTCTACATCCAAAAAATTGAAGTTATTTTCATCTAAATTTAGTCAAATATACATCCTACAACCAAAATACTCATCAAAATCCAAAAAAATCGAAGTTGATTTTATATGAAATTATTAAAATTTGACACTTCCAACTAAAATTTTTTCATAATCCAACGAAATTGAAGTTATTTTCATCTAAATTTACTCAAATATAGAACCTACAACAAAAATACTCGACAAAATCCAAAATAATCGAAGTTGATTTCAAATAAATTTAATAAAACTTGATACTTCCAACTAAAATTTTTTTCACAATCCAACAAAATTGAAGTTATTTTCATCTAAATTTAATCAAATATAGATCCTACAACAAAAATACTCGACAAAATCCAAAAAAATCGAAGTTGATTTCATATGAATTTATTAAAATTTGACACTTCCAACTAAAATTTTTTTTATAATCCAACAAAATTGAAGTTATTTTCATCTAAATTTAGTCAAATATAGATCCTACAACCAAAATACTCATCAAAATCCAAAAAAATCGAAGTTGATTTCAAATAAATTTATTAAAATTTGACACTTCCAACTAAATTTTTTTTCATAATCCAACAAAATTGAATTTATTTTCATCTAAATTTAGTCAAATATAGATCCTACACCAAAAATACTCAACAAAATCCAAAAAAATCGAAGTTGATTTCATATGAATTTATTAAAATTTGACACTTCCAACTAAAATTTTTTTTATGATCCAACAAAATTGAAGTTATTTTCATCTAAATTTAGTCAAATATAGATCCTACAACCAAAATACTCATCAAAATCCAAAAAAATCGAAGTTGATTTCAAATGAATTTATTAAAATTTGACAAAAATCTTGTCTGCATCCAAGAAAATTGAAGTTATTTTCATTTAAATTTACTCAAATATAGATCCTACAACCAAAATAGTCATCAAAATCCAAAAAATCGAAGTTGATTTCAAATGATTTTATTAAAATTTGACCAAAATCTTGTCAAAATCCAAAAAATTGAATTTATTTTCATCTAAATTTAGTCAAATATACATCCTACAACCAAAATACTCATCAAAATCCAAAAAAATCGAAGTTGATTTCAAATAAATTTATTAAAATTTGACACTTCCAACTAAAATTTTTTTCATAATCCAACAAAATTGAAGTTATTTTCATCTAAATTTACTCAAATATAGATCCTACAACCAAAATAGTCATCAAAATCCAAAAAATCGAAGTTGATTTCAAATGATTTTATTAAAATTTGACCAAAATCTTGTCAAAATCCAAAAAATTGAAGTTATTTTCATCTAAATTTAGTCAAATATACATCCTACAACCAAAATACTCATCAAAATCCAAAAAAATCGAAGTTGATTTTATATGAAATTATTAAAATTTGACACTTCCAACTAAAATTTTTCATAATCCAACGAAATTGAAGTTATTTTCATCTAAATTTACTCAAATATAGAACCTACAACAAAAATACACAACAAAATCCAAAAAAATCGAAGTTGATTTCAAATAAATTTAATAAAACTTGATACTTCCAACTAAAATTTTTTTCACAATCCAACAAAATTGAAGTTATTTTCATCTAAATTTAATCAAATATAGATCCTACAACAAAAATACTCGACAAAATCCAAAAAAATCGAAGTTGATTTCAAATAAATTTATTAATATTTGACACTTCCAACTAAAATTTTTTTCATAATCCAACAAAATTGAAGTTATTTTCATCTAAATTTACTCAAATATAGATCCTACAACAAAAATACTCGCCAAAATCCAAAAAAATCGAAGTTGATTTCATATGAATTTATTAAAATTTGACACTTCCAACTAAAATTTTTTTTATAATCCAACAAAATTGAAGTTATTTTCATCTAAATTTAGTCAAATATAGATCCTACAACCAAAATACTCATCAAAATCCAAAAATATCGAAGTTGATTTCAAATGAATTTATTAAAATTTGACAAAAATCTTGTCTACATCCAAGAAAATTGAAGTTATTTTCATCTAAATTTACTCAAATATAGATCCTACAACCAAAATAGTCATCAAAATCCAAAAAATCGAAGTTGATTTCAAATGATTTTATTAAAATTTGACCAAAATCTTGTCAAAATCCAAAAAATTGAATTTATTTTCTTCTAAATTTAGTCAAATATACATCCTACAACCAAAATACTCATCAAAATCCAAAAAAATCGAAGTTGATTTCAAATAAATTTATTAAAATTTGACACTTCCAACTAAAATTTTTTTCATAATCCAACAAAATTGAAGTTATTTTCATCTAAATTTACTCAAATATAGATCCTACAACCAAAATACGCAACAAAATCAAAAATAATCGAAGTTGATTTCAAATGAATTTATTAAAATTTTACCAAAATCTTGTCAAAATCCAAAAAATTGAAGTTATTTTCATCTAAATTTACTCAAATATAGATCCTACAACAAAAATACTCAACAAAATCCAAAAAAATCGAAGTTGATTTCAAATAAATTTATTAAAATTTGACACTTCCAACTAAATTTTTTTTCATAATCCAACAAAATTAAATTTATTTTCATCTAAATTTACTCAAATATAGATCCTACAACAAAAATACTCAACAAAATCCAAAAAAATCGAAGTTGATTTCAAATGAATTTATTAAAATTTGACCAAAATCTTGTCAAAATCCAAAAAATTGAAGTTATTTTCATCTAAATTTACTCAAATATAGATCCTACAACAAAAATACTCAACAAAATCCAAAAAAATCGAAGTTGATTTCAAATAAATTTATTAAAATTTGACACTTCCAACTAAATTTTTTTTCATAATCCAACAAAATTGAAGTTATTTTCATCTAAATTTAATCAAATATAGATCCTACAACAAAAATACTCGACAAAATCCAAAAAAATCGAAGTTGATTTCATATGAATTTATTAAAATTTGACACTTCCAACTAAAATTTTTTTTATAATCCAACAAAATTGAAGTTATTTTCATCTAAATTTAGTCAAATATAGATCCTACAACCAAAATACTCATCAAAATCCAAAAAAATCGAAGTTGATTTCAAATAAATTTATTAAAATTTGACAAAAATCTTGTCTACATCCAAGAAAATTGAAGTTATTTTCATTTAAATTTACTCAAATATAGATCCTACAACCAAAATAGTCATCAAAATCCAAAAAATCGAAGTAGATTTCAAATGATTTTATTAAAATTTGACAAAAATCTTGTCAAAATCCAAAAAATTGAATTTATTTTCATCTAAATTTAGTCAAATATACATCCTACAACCAAAATACTCATCAAAATCCAAAAAAATCGAAGTTGATTTCAAATAAATTTAT
Organism: Andrena fulva; assembly: GCA_946251845.1. Taxonomy (NCBI): domain Eukaryota; kingdom Metazoa; phylum Arthropoda; class Insecta; order Hymenoptera; family Andrenidae; genus Andrena; species Andrena fulva. The sequence continues at coordinate 1,615,491 of CAMITZ010000243.1, forward strand.
TAAAATTTGACACTTCCAACTAAAATTTTTTTCATAATCCAACAAAATTGAAGTTATTTTCATCTAAATTTACTCAAATATAGATCCTACAACCAAAATAGTCATCAAAATCCAAAAAATCGAAGTTGATTTCAAATGATTTTATTAAAATTTGACCAAAATCTTGTCAAAATCCAAAAAATTGAAGTTATTTTCATCTAAATTTAGTCAAATATACATCCTACAACCAAAATACTCATCAAAATCCAAAAAAATCGAAGTTGATTTTATATGAAATTATTAAAATTTGACACTTCCAACTAAAATTTTTTCATAATCCAACGAAATTGAAGTTATTTTCATCTAAATTTACTCAAATATAGAACCTACAACAAAAATACTCAACAAAATCCAAAAAAATCGAAGTTGATTTCAAATAAATTTAATAAAACTTGATACTTCCAACTAAAATTTTTTTCACAATTCAACAAAATTGATGTTATTTTCATCTAAATTTAATCAAATATAGATCCTACAACAAAAATACTCGACAAAATCCAAAAAAATCGAAGTTGATTTCATATGAATTTATTAAAATTTGACACTTCCAACTAAAATTTTTTTTATAATCCAACAAAATTGAAGTTATTTTCATCTAAATTTAGTCAAATATAGATCCTACAACCAAAATACTCATCAAAATCCAAAAAAATCGAAGTTGATTTCAAATAAATTTATTAAAATTTGACACTTCCAACTAAATTTTTTTTCATAATCCAACAAAATTGAATTTATTTTCATCTAAATTTAGTCAAATATAGATCCTACAACAAAAATACTCAACAAAATCCAAAAAAATCGAAGTTGATTTCATATGAATTTATTAAAATTTGACACTTCCAACTAAAATTTTTTATATAATCCAACAAAATTGAAGTTATTTTCATCTAAATTTAGTCAAATATAGATCCTACAACCAAAATACTCATCAAAATCCAAAAAAATCGAAGTTTATTTCAAATGAATTTATTAAAATTTGACAAAAATCTTGTCTACATCCAAGAAAATTGAAGTTATTTTCATTTAAATTTACTCAAATATAGATCCTACTACCAAAATAGTCATCAAAATCCAAAAAATCGAAGTTGATTTCAAATGATTTTATTAAAATTTGACCAAAATCTTGTCAAAATCCAAAAAATTGAATTTATTTTCATCTAAATTTAGTCAAATATACATCCTACAACCAAAATACTCATCAAAATCCAAAAAAATCGAAGTTGATTTCAAATAAATTTATTAAAATTTGACACTTCCAACTAAAATTTTTTTCATGATCCAACAAAATTGAAGTTATTTTCATCTAAATTTACTCAAATATAGATCCTACAACCAAAATACTCATCAAAATAAAAAAAAATCGAAGTTGATTTCAAATGAATTTATTAAAATTTGACCAAAATCTTGTCAAAATCCAAGAAAATTGAAGTTATTTTCATTTAAATTTACTCAAATATAGATCCTACAACCAAAATAGTCATCAAAATCCAAAAAATCGAAGTTGATTTCAAATGATTTTATTAAAATTTGACCAAAATCTTGTAAAAATCCAAAAAATTGAAGTTATTTTCATCTAAATTTAGTCAAATATAGATCCTACAACCAAAATACTCATCAAAGTCCAAAAAAATCGAAGTTGATTTCAAATGAATTTATTAAAATTTGACAAAAATCTTGTCTACATCCAAGAAAATTGAAGTTATTTTCATCTAAATTTACTCAAATATAGATCCTACAACCAAAATAGTCATCAAAATCCAAAAAATCGAAGTTGATTTCAAATGATTTTATTAAAATTTGACCAAAATCTTGTCAAAATCCAAAAAATTGATTTTTTTTCATCTAAATTTAGTCAAATATACATCCTACAACCAAAATACTCATCAAAATCCAAAAAAATCGAAGTTGATTTCAAATAAATTTATTAAAATTTGACACTTCCAACTAAAATTTTTTTCATAATCCAACAAAATTGAAGTTATTTTCATCTAAATTTACTCAAATATAGATCCTACAACCAAAATACGCAACAAAATCCAAAATAATCGAAGTTGATTTCAAATGAATTTATTAAAATTTGAACAAAATCTTGTCAAAATCCAAAAAATTGAAGTTATTTTCATCTAAATTTACTCAAATATAGATCCTACAACAAAAATACTCAACAAAATCCAAAAAAATCGAAGTTGATTTCAAATAAATTTATTAAAATTTGACACTTCCAACTAAATTTTTTTTCATAATCCAACAAAATTAAATTTATTTTCATCTAAATTTACTCAAATATAGATCCTACAACAAAAATACTCAACAAAATCCAAAAAAATCGAAGTTGATTTCAAATAAATTTATTAAAATTTGACACTTCCAACTAAATTTTTTTTCATAATCCAACAAAATTAAATTTATTTTCATCTAAATTTACTCAAATATAGATCCTACAACAAAAATACTCAACAAAATCCAAAATAATTGAAGTTGATTTCAAATAAATTTAATAAAACTTGATACTTCCAACTAAAATTTTTTTCACAATCCAACAAAATTGAAGTTATTTTCATCTAAATTTAATCAAATATAGATCCTACAACGAAAATACTCGACAAAATCCAAAAAAATCGAAGTTGATTTCATATGAATTTATTAAAATTTGACACTTCCAACTAAAATTTTTTTCACAATCCAACAAAATTGAAGTTATTTTCATCTAAATCTACTCAAATATAGATCCTACAACAAAAATACTCAACAAAATCAAAAAAATCGAAGTTGATTTCAAATAAATTTATTAAAATTTGACACTTCCAACTAAAATTTTTTTCACAATCCAACAAAATTGAAGTTATTTTCATTTAAATTTACTCAAATATAGATCCTACAACCAAAATAGTCATCAAAATCCAAAAAATCGAAGTAGATTTCAAATGATTTTATTAAAATTTGACCAAAATCTTGTCAAAATCCAAAAAATTGAATTTATTTTCATCTAAATTTAGTCAAATATACATCCTACAACCAAAATACTCATCAAAATCCAAAAAAATCGAAGTTGATTTCAAATAAATTTATTAAAATTTGACACTTCCAACTAAAATTTTTTTCATAATCCAACAAAATTGAAGTTATTTTCATCTAAATTTACTCAAATATAGATCCTACAACCAAAATAGTCATCAAAATCCAAAAAATCGAAGTTGATTTCAAATGATTTTATTAAAATTTGACCAAAATCTTGTCAAAATCCAAAAAATTGAAGTTATTTTCATCTAAATTTAGTCAAATATACATCCTACAACCAAAATACTCATCAAAATCCAAAAAAATCGAAGTTGATTTTATATGAAATTATTAAAATTTGACCAAAATCTTGTCAAAATCCAAAAAATTGATTTTTTTTCATCTAAATTTAGTCAAATATACATCCTACAACCAAAATACTCATCAAAATCCAAAAAAATCGAAGTTGATTTCAAATAAATTTATTAAAATTTGACACTTCCAACTAAAATTTTTTTCATAATCCAACAAAATTGAAGTTATTTTCATCTAAATTTACTCAAATATAGATCCTACAACCAAAATACGCAACAAAATCCAAAATAATCGAAGTTGATTTCAAATGAATTTATTAAAATTTGACCAAAATCTTGTCAAAATCCAAAAAATTGAAGTTATTTTCATCTAAATTTACTCAAATATAGATCCTACAACCAAAATACGCAACAAAATCCAAAATAATCGAAGTTGATTTCAAATGAATTTATTAAAATTTGAACAAAATCTTGTCAAAATCCAAAAAATTGAAGTTATTTTCATCTAAATTTACTCAAATATAGATCCTACAACAAAAATACTCAACAAAATCCAAAAAAATCGAAGTTGATTTCAAATAAATTTATTAAAATTTGACACTTCCAACTAAATTTTTTTTCATAATCCAACAAAATTAAATTTATTTTCATCTAAATTTACTCAAATATAGATCCTACAACAAAAATACTCAACAAAATCCAAAAAAATCGAAGTTGATTTCAAATAAATTTATTAAAATTTGACACTTCCAACTAAATTTTTTTTCATAATCCAACAAAATTAAATTTATTTTCATCTAAATTTAATCAAATATAGATCCTACAACGAAAATACTCGACAAAATCCAAAAAAATCGAAGTTGATTTCATATGAATTTATTAAAATTTGACACTTCCAACTAAAATTTTTTTCACAATCCAACAAAATTGAAGTTATTTACATCTAAATCTACTCAAATATAGATCCTACAACAAAAATACTCAACAAAATCAAAAAAATCGAAGTTGATTTCAAATAAATTTATTAAAATTTGACACTTCCAACTAAAATTTTTTTCACAATCCAACAAAATTGAAGTTATTTTCATCTAAATCTACTCAAATATAGATCCTACAACAAAAATACTCAACAAAATCCAAAAAAATCGAAGTTGATTTCAAATGAATTTATTAAAATTTGACAAAAATCTTGTCTACATCCAAGAAAATTGAAGTTATTTTCATTTAAATTTACTCAAATATAGATCCTACAACCAAAATAGTCATCAAAATCCAAAAAATCGAAGTAGATTTCAAATGATTTTATTAAAATTTGACCAAAATCTTGTCAAAATCCAAAAAATTGAATTTATTTTCATCTAAATTTAGTCAAATATACATCCTACAACCAAAATACTCATCAAAATCCAAAAAAATCGAAGTTGATTTCAAATAAATTTATTAAAATTTGACACTTCCAACTAAAATTTTTTTCATAATCCAACAAAATTGAAGTTATTTTCATCTAAATTTACTCAAATATAGATCCTACAACCAAAATAGTCATCAAAATCCAAAAAATCGAAGTTGATTTCAAATGATTTTATTAAAATTTGACCAAAATCTTGTCAAAATCCAAAAAATTGAAGTTATTTTCATCTAAATTTAGTCAAATATACATCCTACAACCAAAATACTCATCAAAATCCAAAAAAATCGAAGTTGATTTTATATGAAATTATTAAAATTTGACCAAAATCTTGTCAAAATCCAAAAAATTGATTTTTTTTCATCTAAATTTAGTCAAATATACATCCTACAACCAAAATACTCATCAAAATCCAAAAAAATCGAAGTTGATTTCAAATAAATTTATTAAAATTTGACACTTCCAACTAAAATTTTTTTCATAATCCAACAAAATTGAAGTTATTTTCATCTAAATTTACTCAAATATAGATCCTACAACCAAAATACGCAACAAAATCCAAAATAATCGAAGTTGATTTCAAATGAATTTATTAAAATTTGACCAAAATCTTGTCAAAATCCAAAAAATTGAAGTTATTTTCATCTAAATTTACTCAAATATAGATCCTACAACAAAAATACTCAACAAAATCCAAAAAAATCGAAGTTGATTTCAAATAAATTTATTAAAATTTGACACTTCCAACTAAATTTTTTTTCATAATCCAACAAAATTAAATTTATTTTCATCTAAATTTACTCAAATATAGATCCTACAACAAAAATACTCAACAAAATCCAAAAAAATCGAAGTTGATTTCAAATAAATTTATTAAAATTTGACACTTCCAACTAAATTTTTTTTCATAATCCAACAAAATTAAATTTATTTTCATCTAAATTTACTCAAATATAGATCCTACAACAAAAATACTCAACAAAATCCAAAATAATTGAAGTTGATTTCAAATAAATTTAATAAAACTTGATGCTTCCAACTAAAATTTTTTTCACAATCCAACAAAATTGAAGTTATTTTCATCTAAATTTAATCAAATATAGATCCTACAACAAAAATACTCGACAAAATCCAAAAAAATCGAAGTTGATTTCATATGAATTTATTAATATTTGACACTTCCAACTAAAATTTTTTTTATAATCCAACAAAATTGAAGTTATTTTCATCTAAATTTAGTCAAATATAGATCCTACAACGAAAATAGTCATCAAAATCCAAAAAAATCGAAGTTGATTTCAAATAAATTTATTAAAATTTGACACTTCCAACTAAAATTTTTTTCACAATCCAACAAAATTGAAGTTATTTTCATCTAAATCTACTCAAATATAGATCCTACAACAAAAATACTCAACAAAATCCAAAAAAATCGAAGTTGATTTCAAATGAATTTATTAAAATTTGACAAAAATCTTGTCTACATCCAAGAAAATTGAAGTTATTTTCATTTAAATTTACTCAAATATAGATCCTACAACCAAAATAGTCATCAAAATCCAAAAAATCGAAGTTGATTTCAAATGATTTTATTAAAATTTGACCAAAATCTTGTCAAAATCCAAAAAATTGAATTTATTTTCATCTAAATTTAGTCAAATATACATCCTACAACCAAAATACTCATCAGAATCCAAAAAAATCGAAGTTGATTTCAAATAAATTTATTAAAATTTGACACTTCCAACTAAAATTTTTTTCATAATCCAACAAAATTGAAGTTATTTTCATCTAAATTTACTCAAATATAGATCCTACAACCAAAATTGTCATCAAAATCCAAAAAATCGAAGTTGATTTCAAATGATTTTATTAAAATTTGACCAAAATCTTGTCAAAATCCAAAAAATTGAAGTTATTTTCATCTAAATTTAGTCAAATATACATCCTACAACCAAAATACTCATCAAAATCCAAAAAAATCGAAGTTGATTTTATATGAAATTATTAAAATTTGACATTTCCAACTAAAATTTTTTCATAATCCAACGAAATTGAAGTTATTTTCATCTAAATTTACTCAAATATAGAACCTACAACAAAAATACTCAACAAAATCCAAAAAAATCGAAGTTGATTTCAAATAAGTTTATTAAATTTTGACACTTCCAACTAAATTTTTTTTCACAATCCAAAAAAATTAAATTTATTTTCATCTAAATTTACTCAAATATAGATCCTACAACAAAAATACTCAACAAAATCCAAAATAATTGAAGTTGATTTCAAATAAATTTAATAAAACTTGATACTTCAAACTAAAATTTTTTTCACAATCCAACAAAATTGAAGTTATTTTCATCTAAATTTAATCAAATATAGATCCTACAACAAAAATACTCGACAAAATCCAAAAAAATCGAAGTTGATTTCATATGAATTTATTAATATTTGACACTTCCAACAAAATTTTTTTTATAATCCAACAAAATTGAAGTTATTTTCATCTAAATCTACTCAAATATAGATCCTACAACAAAAATACTCAACAAAATCCAAAAAAATCGAAGTTGATTTCAAATGAATTTATTAAAATTTGACAAAAATCTTGTCTACATCCAAGAAAATTGAAGTTATTTTCATCTAAATTTAGTCAAATATAGATCCTACAACCAAAATACTCATCAAAATCCAAAAAAATCGAAGTTGATTTCAAATAAATTTATTAAAATTTGACACTTCCAACTAAATTTTTTTTCATAATCCAACAATATTGAATTTATTTTCATCTAAATTTAGTCAAATATAGATCCTACAACAAAAATACTCAACAAAATCCAAAAAAATCGAAGTTGATTTCATATGAATTTATTAAAATTTGACACTTCCAACTAAAATTTTTTTTATAATCCAACAAAATTGAATTTATTTTCATCTAAATTTAGTCAAATATAGATCCTACAACCAAAATACTCATCAAAATCCAAAAAAATCGAAGTTGATTTCAAATGAATTTATTAAAATTTGACAAAAATCTTGTCTACATCCAAGAAAATTGAAGTTATTTTCATCTAAATTTAGTCAAATATACATCCTACAACCAAAATACTCATCAAAATCCAAAAAAATCGAAGTTGATTTCAAATAAATTTATTAAAATTTGACACTTCCAACTAAAATTTTTTTCATAATCCAACAAAATTAAATTTATTTTCATCTAAATTTACTCAAATATAGATCCTGCAACAAAAATACTCAACAAAATCCAAAAAAATCGAAGTTGATTTCAAATAAATTTATTAAAATTTGACACTTCCAACTAAATTTTTTTTCACAATCCAAAAAAATTAAATTTATTTTCATCTAAATTTACTCAAATATAGATCCTACAACAAAAATACTCAACAAAATCCAAAATAATTGAAGTTGATTTCAAATAAATTTAATAAAACTTGATACTTCAAACTAAAATTTTTTTCACAATCCAACAAAATTGAAGTTATTTTCATCTAAATTTAATCAAATATAGATCCTACAACAAAAATACTCGACAAAATCCAAAAAAATCGAAGTTGATTTCATATGAATTTATTAATATTTGACACTTCCAACTAAAATTTTTTTTATAATCCAACAAAATTGAAGTTATTTTCATCTAAATCTACTCAAATATAGATCCTACAACAAAAATACTCAACAAAATCCAAAAAAATCGAAGTTGATTTCAAATGAATTTATTAAAATTTGACAAAAATCTTGTCTACATCCAAGAAAATTGAAGTTATTTTCATCTAAATTTAGTCAAATATAGATCCTACAACCAAAATACTCATCAAAATCCAAAAAAATCGAAGTTGATTTCAAATAAATTTATTAAAATTTGACACTTCCAACTAAATTTTTTTTCATAATCCAACAATATTGAATTTATTTTCATCTAAATTTAGTCAAATATAGATCCTACAACAAAAATACTCAACAAAATCCAAAAAAATCGAAGTTGATTTCATATGAATTTATTAAAATTTGACACTTCCAACTAAAATTTTTTTTATAATCCAACAAAATTGAAGTTATTTTCATCTAAATTTAGTCAAATATAGATCCTACAACCAAAATACTCATCAAAATCCAAAAAAATCGAAGTTGATTTCAAATGAATTTATTAAAATTTGACAAAAATCTTGTCTACATCCAAGAAAATTGAAGTTATTTTCATCTAAATTTACTCAAATATAGATCCTACAACCAAAATAGTCATCAAAATCCAAAAAATCGAAGTTGATTTCAAATGATTTTATTAAAATTTGACCAAAATCTTGTCAAAATCCAAAAAATTGAATTTATTTTCATCTAAATTTAGTCAAATATACATCCTACAACCAAAATACTCATCAAAATCCAAAAAAATCGTAGTTGATTTCAAATAAATTTATTAAAATTTGACACTTCCAACTAAAATTTTTTTCATAATCCAACAAAATTGAAGTTATTTTCATCTAAATTTACTCAAATATAGATCCTACAACCAAAATAGTCATCAAAATCCAAAAAATCGAAGTTGATTTCAAATGATTTTATTAAAATTTGACCAAAATCTTGTCAAAATCCAAAAAATTGATTTTTTTTCATCTAAATTTAGTCAAATATACATCCTACAACCAAAATACTCATCAAAATCCAAAAAAATCGAAGTTGATTTCAAATAAATTTATTAAAATTTGACACTTCCAACTAAAATTTTTTTTATAATCCAACAAAATTGAAGTTATTTTCATCTAAATTTAGTCAAATATAGATCCTACAACCAAAATACTCATCAAAATCCAAAAAAATCGAAGTTGATTTCAAATAAATTTATTAAAATTTGACACTTCCAACTAAATTTTTTTTCATAATCCAACAAAATTGAATTTATTTTCATCTAAATTTAGTCAAATATAGATCCTACAACAAAAATACTCAACAAAATCCAAAAAAATCGAAGTTGATTTCATATGAATTTATTAAAATTTGACACTTCCAACTAAAATTTTTTATATAATCCAACAAAATTGAAGTTATTTTCATCTAAATTTAGTCAAATATAGATCCTACAACCAAAATACTCATCAAAATCCAAAAAAATCGAAGTTTATTTCAAATGAATTTATTAAAATTTGACAAAAATCTTGTCTACATCCAAGAAAATTGAAGTTATTTTCATTTAAATTTACTCAAATATAGATCCTACTACCAAAATAGTCATCAAAATCCAAAAAATCGAAGTTGATTTCAAATGATTTTATTAAAATTTGACCAAAATCTTGTCAAAATCCAAAAAATTGAATTTATTTTCATCTAAATTTAGTCAAATATACATCCTACAACCAAAATACTCATCAAAATCCAAAAAAATCGAAGTTGATTTCAAATAAATTTATTAAAATTTGACACTTCCAACTAAAATTTTTTTCATGATCCAACAAAATTGAAGTTATTTTCATCTAAATTTACTCAAATATAGATCCTACAACCAAAATACTCATCAAAATAAAAAAAAATCGAAGTTGATTTCAAATGAATTTATTAAAATTTGACCAAAATCTTGTCAAAATCCAAGAAAATTGAAGTTATTTTCATTTAAATTTACTCAAATATAGATCCTACAACCAAAATAGTCATCAAAATCCAAAAAATCGAAGTTGATTTCAAATGATTTTATTAAAATTTGACCAAAATCTTGTCAAAATCCAAAAAATTGAAGTTATTTTCATCTAAATTTAGTCAAATATAGATCCTACAACCAAAATACTCATCAAAATCCAAAAATATCGAAGTTGATTTCAAATGAATTTATTAAAATTTGACAAAAATCTTGTCTACATCCAAGAAAATTGAAGTTATTTTCATCTAAATTTACTCAAATATAGATCCTACAACCAAAATAGTCATCAAAATCCAAAAAATCGAAGTTGATTTCAAATGATTTTATTAAAATTTGACCAAAATCTTGTCAAAATCCAAAAAATTGAATTTATTTTCATCTAAATTTAGTCAAATATACATCCTACAACCAAAATACTCATCAAAATCCAAAAAAATCGAAGTTGATTTCAAATAAATTTATTAAAATTTGACACTTCCAACTAAAATTTTTTTCATGATCCAACAAAATTGAAGTTATTTTCATCTAAATTTACTCAAATATAGATCCTACAACCAAAATACTCATCAAAATAAAAAAAAATCGAAGTTGATTTCAAATGAATTTATTAAAATTTGACCAAAATCTTGTCAAAATCCAAGAAAATTGAAGTTATTTTCATTTAAATTTACTCAAATATAGATCCTACAACCAAAATAGTCATCAAAATCCAAAAAATCGAAGTTGATTTCAAATGATTTTATTAAAATTTGACCAAAATCTTGTCAAAATCCAAAAAATTGAAGTTATTTTCATCTAAATTTAGTCAAATATAGATCCTACAACCAAAATACTCATCAAAATCCAAAAAAATCGAAGTTGATTTCAAATGAATTTATTAAAATTTGACAAAAATCTTGTCTACATCCAAGAAAATTGAAGTTATTTTCATCTAAATTTACTCAAATATAGATCCTACAACCAAAATAGTCATCAAAATCCAAAAAATCGAAGTTGATTTCAAATGATTTTATTAAAATTTGACCAAAATCTTGTCAAAATCCAAAAAATTGATTTTTTTTCATCTAAATTTAGTCAAATATACATCCTACAACCAAAATACTCATCAAAATCCAAAAAAATCGAAGTTGATTTCAAATAAATTTATTAAAATTTGACACTTCCAACTAAAATTTTTTTCATAATCCAACAAAATTGAAGTTATTTTCATCTAAATTTACTCAAATATAGATCCTACAACCAAAATACGCAACAAAATCCAAAATAATCGAAGTTGATTTCAAATGAATTTATTAAAATTTGAACAAAATCTTGTCAAAATCCAAAAAATTGAAGTTATTTTCATCTAAATTTACTCAAATATAGATCCTACAACAAAAATACTCAACAAAATCCAAAAAAATCGAAGTTGATTTCAAATAAATTTATTAAAATTTGACACTTCCAACTAAATTTTTTTTCATAATCCAACAAAATTAAATTTATTTTCATCTAAATTTACTCAAATATAGATCCTACAACAAAAATACTCAACAAAATCCAAAAAAATCGAAGTTGATTTCAAATAAATTTATTAAAATTTGACACTTCCAACTAAATTTTTTTTCATAATCCAACAAAATTAAATTTATTTTCATCTAAATTTACTCAAATATAGATCCTACAACAAAAATACTCAACAAAATCCAAAATAATTGAAGTTGATTTCAAATAAATTTAATAAAACTTGATACTTCCAACTAAAATTTTTTTCACAATCCAACAAAATTGAAGTTATTTTCATCTAAATTTAATCAAATATAGATCCTACAACAAAAATACTCAACAAAATCCAAAAAAATCGAAGTTGATTTCAAATGAATTTATTAAAATTTGACAAAAATCTTGTCTACATCCAAGAAAATTGAAGTTATTTTCATTTAAATTTACTCAAATATAGATCCTACAACCAAAATAGTCATCAAAATCCAAAAAATCGAAGTAGATTTCAAATGATTTTATTAAAATTTGACCAAAATCTTGTCAAAATCCAAAAAATTGAATTTATTTTCATCTAAATTTAGTCAAATATACATCCTACAACCAAAATACTCATCAAAATCCAAAAAAATCGAAGTTGATTTCAAATAAATTTATTAAAATTTGACACTTCCAACTAAAATTTTTTTCAAAATCCAAAAAATCGAAGTAGATTTCAAATGATTTTATTAAAATTTGACCAAAATCTTGTCAAAATCCAAAAAATTGAATTTATTTTCATCTAAATTTAGTCAAATATACATCCTACAACCAAAATACTCATCAAAATCCAAAAAAATCGAAGTTGATTTCAAATAAATTTATTAAAATTTGACACTTCCAACTAAAATTTTTTTCATAATCCAACAAAATTGAAGTTATTTTCATCTAAATTTAGTCAAATATACATCCTACAACCAAAATACTCATCAAAATCCAAAAAAATCGAAATTGATTTTATATGAAATTATTAAAATTTGACCAAAATCTTGTCAAAATCCAAAAAATTGAATTTATTTTCATCTAAATTTAGTCAAATATACATCCTACAACCAAAATACTCATCAAAATCCAAAAAAATCGAAGTTGATTTCAAATAAATTTATTAAAATTTGACACTTCCAACTAAAATTTTTTTTATAATCCAACAAAATTGAAGTTATTTTCATCTAAATTTAGTCAAATATAGATCCTACAACCAAAATACTCATCAAAATCCAAAAAAATCGAAGTTGATTTCAAATAAATTTATTAAAATTTGACACTTCCAACTAAATTTTTTTTCATAATCCAACAAAGTTGAATTTATTTTCATCTAAATTTAGTCAAATATAGATCCTACAACAAAAATACTCAACAAAATCCAAAAAAATCGAAGTTGATTTCATATGAATTTATTAAAATTTGACACTTCCAACTAAAATTTTTTATATAATCCAACAAAATTGAAGTTATTTTCATCTAAATTTAGTCAAATATAGATCCTACAACCAAAATACTCATCAAAATCCAAAAAAATCGAAGTTTATTTCAAATGAATTTATTAAAATTTGACAAAAATCTTGTCTACATCCAAGAAAATTGAAGTTATTTTCATTTAAATTTACTCAAATATAGATCCTACTACCAAAATAGTCATCAAAATCCAAAAAATCGAAGTTGATTTCAAATGATTTTATTAAAATTTGACCAAAATCTTGTCAAAATCCAAAAAATTGAATTTATTTTCATCTAAATTTAGTCAAATATACATCCTACAACCAAAATACTCATCAAAATCCAAAAAAATCGAAGTTGATTTCAAATGAATTTATTAAAATTTGACAAAAATCTTGTCTACATCCAAGAAAATTGAAGTTATTTTCATCTAAATTTACTCAAATATAGATCCTACAACCAAAATACTCATCAAAATAAAAAAAAATCGAAGTTGATTTCAAATGAATTTATTAAAATTTGACCAAAATTTTGTCAAAATCCAAGAAAATTGAAGTTATTTTCATTTAAATTTACTCAAATATAGATCCTACAACCAAAATAGTCATCAAAATCCAAAAAATCGAAGTTGATTTCAAATGATTTTATTAAAATTTGACCAAAATCTTGTCAAAATCCAAAAAATTGAAGTTATTTTCATCTAAATTTAGTCAAATATAGATCCTACAACCAAAATACTCATCAAAATCCAAAAAAATCGAAGTTGATTTCAAATGAATTTATTAAAATTTGACAAAAATCTTGTCTACATCCAAGAAAATTGAAGTTATTTTCATCTAAATTTACTCAAATATAGATCCTACAACCAAAATAGTCATCAAAATCCAAAAAATCGAAGTTGATTTCAAATGATTTTATTAAAATTTGACCAAAATCTTGTCAAAATCCAAAAAATTGATTTTTTTTCATCTAAATTTAGTCAAATATACATCCTACAACCAAAATACTCATCAAAATCCAAAAAAATCGAAGTTGATTTCAAATAAATTTATTAAAATTTGACACTTACAACTAAAATTTTTTTCATAATCCAACAAAATTGAAGTTATTTTCATCTAAATTTACTCAAATATAGATCCTACAACCAAAATACGCAACAAAATCCAAAATAATCGAAGTTGATTTCAAATGAATTTATTAAAATTTGACCAAAATCTTGTCAAAATCCAAAAAATTGAAGTTATTTTCATCTAAATTTACTCAAATATAGATCCTACAACAAAAATACTCAACAAAATCCAAAAAAATCGAAGTTGATTTCAAATAAATTTATTAAAATTTGACACTTCCAACTAAATTTTTTTTCATAATCCAACAAAATTAAATTTATTTTCATCTAAATTTACTCAAATATAGATCCTACAACAAAAATACTCAACAAAATCCAAAAAAATCGAAGTTGATTTCAAATAAATTTATTAAAATTTGACACTTCCAACTAAATTTTTTTTCATAATCCAACAAAATTAAATTTATTTTCATCTAAATTTACTCAAATATAGATCCTACAACAAAAATACTCAACAAAATCCAAAATAATTGAAGTTGATTTCAAATAAATTTAATAAAACTTGATGCTTCCAACTAAAATTTTTTTCACAATCCAACAAAATTGAAGTTATTTTCATCTAAATTTAATCAAATATAGATCCTACAACAAAAATACTCGACAAAATCCAAAAAAATCGAAGTTGATTTCATATGAATTTATTAATATTTGACACTTCCAACTAAAATTTTTTTTATAATCCAACAAAATTGAAGTTATTTTCATCTAAATTTAGTCAAATATAGATCCTACAACGAAAATAGTCATCAAAATCCAAAAAAATCGAAGTTGATTTCAAATAAATTTATTAAAATTTGACACTTCCAACTAAAATTTTTTTCACAATCCAACAAAATTGAAGTTATTTTCATCTAAATCTACTCAAATATAGATCCTACAACAAAAATACTCAACAAAATCCAAAAAAATCGAAGTTGATTACAAATGAATTTATTAAAATTTGACAAAAATCTTGTCTACATCCAAGAAAATTGAAGTTATTTTCATTTAAATTTACTCAAATATAGATCCTACAACCAAAATAGTCATCAAAATCCAAAAAATCGAAGTTGATTTCAAATGATTTTATTAAAATTTGACCAAAATCTTGTCAAAATCCAAAAAATTGAATTTATTTTCATCTAAATTTAGTCAAATATACATCCTACAACCAAAATACTCATCAAAATCCAAAAAAATCGAAGTTGATTTCAAATAAATTTATTAAAATTTGACACTTCCAACTAAAATTTTTTTCATAATCCAACAAAATTGAAGTTATTTTCATCTAAATTTACTCAAATATAGATCCTACAACCAAAATTGTCATCAAAATCCAAAAAATCGAAGTTGATTTCAAATGATTTTATTAAAATTTGACCAAAATCTTGTCAAAATCCAAAAAATTGAAGTTATTTTCATCTAAATTTAGTCAAATATACATCCTACAACCAAAATACTCATCAAAATCCAAAAAAATCGAAGTTGATTTTATATGAAATTATTAAAATTTGACATTTCCAACTAAAATTTTTTCATAATCCAACGAAATTGAAGTTATTTTCATCTAAATTTACTCAAATATAGAACCTACAACAAAAATACTCAACAAAATCCAAAAAAATCGAAGTTGATTTCAAATAAGTTTATTAAATTTTGACACTTCCAACTAAATTTTTTTTTATAATCCAACAAAATTGAAGTTATTTTCATCTAAATTTAGTCAAATATAGATCCTACAACCAAAATACTCATCAAAATCCAAAAAAATCGAAGTTGATTTCAAATGAATTTATTAAAATTTGACCATAATCTTGTCTACATCCAAGAAAATTGAAGTTATTTTCTTCTAAATTTACTCAAATATAGATCCTACAACCAAAATAGTCATCAAAATCCAAAAAATCGAAGTTGATTTCAAATGATTTTATTAAAATTTGACCAAAATCTTGTCAAAATCCAAAAAATTGAATTTATTTTCATCTAAATTTAGTCAAATATACATCCTACAACCAAAATACTCATCAAAATCCAAAAAAATCGAAGTTGATTTCAAATAAATTTATTAAAATTTGACACTTCCAACTAAAATTTTTTTCATAATCCAACAAAATTGAAGTTATTTTCATCTAAATTTACTCAAATATAGATCCTACAACCAAAATTGTCATCAAAATCCAAAAAATCGAAGTTGATTTCAAATGATTTTATTAAAATTTTACCAAAATCTTGTCAAAATCCAAAAAATTGAAGTTATTTTCATCTAAATTTAGTCAAATATAGATCCTACAACCAAAATACTCATCAAAATCCAAAAAAATCGAAGTTGATTTCAAATGAATTTATTAAAATTTGACCATAATCTTGTCTACATCCAAGAAAATTGAAGTTATTTTCTTCTAAATTTACTCAAATATAGATCCTACAACCAAAATAGTCATCAAAATCCAAAAAATCGAAGTTGATTTCAAATGATTTTATTAAAATTTGACCAAAATCTTGTCAAAATCCAAAAAATTGAATTTATTTTCATCTAAATTTAGTCAAATATACATCCTACAACCAAAATACTCATCAAAATCCAAAAAAATCGAAGTTGATTTCAAATAAATTTATTAAAATTTGACACTTCCAACTAAAATTTTTTTCATAATCCAACAAAATTAAATTTATTTTCATCTAAATTTACTCAAATATAGATCCTGCAACAAAAATACTCAACAAAATCCAAAAAAATCGAAGTTGATTTCAAATAAATTTATTAAAATTTGACACTTCCAACTAAATTTTTTTTCACAATCCAAAAAAATTAAATTTATTTTCATCTAAATTTACTCAAATATAGATCCTACAACAAAAATACTCAACAAAATCCAAAATAATTGAAGTTGATTTCAAATAAATTTAATAAAACTTGATACTTCAAACTAAAATTTTTTTCACAATCCAACAAAATTGAAGTTATTTTCATCTAAATTTAATCAAATATAGATCCTACAACAAAAATACTCGACAAAATCCAAAAAAATCGAAGTTGATTTCATATGAATTTATTAATATTTGACACTTCCAACTAAAATTTTTTTTATAATCCAACAAAATTGAAGTTATTTTCATCTAAATCTACTCAAATATAGATCCTACAACAAAAATACTCAACAAAATCCAAAAAAATCGAAGTTGATTTCAAATGAATTTATTAAAATTTGACAAAAATCTTGTCTACATCCAAGAAAATTGAAGTTATTTTCATCTAAATTTAGTCAAATATAGATCCTACAACCAAAATACTCATCAAAATCCAAAAAAATCGAAGTTGATTTCAAATAAATTTATTAAAATTTGACACTTCCAACTAAATTTTTTTTCATAATCCAACAATATTGAATTTATTTTCATCTAAATTTAGTCAAATATAGATCCTACAACAAAAATATTCAACAAAATCCAAAAAAATCGAAGTTGATTTCATATGAATTTATTAAAATTTGACACTTCCAACTAAAATTTTTTTTATAATCCAACAAAATTGAAGTTATTTTCATATAAATTTAGTCAAATATAGATCCTACAACCAAAATACTCATCAAAATCCAAAAAAATCGAAGTTGATTTCAAATGAATTTATTAAAATTTGACAAAAATCTTGTCTACATCCAAGAAAATTGAAGTTATTTTCATCTAAATTTACTCAAATATAGATCCTACAACCAAAATAGTCATCAAAATCCAAAAAATCGAAGTTGATTTCAAATGATTTTATTAAAATTTGACCAAAATCTTGTCAAAATCCAAAAAATTTAATTTATTTTCATCTAAATTTAGTCAAATATACATCCTACAACCAAAATACTCATCAAAATCCAAAAAAATCGTAGTTGATTTCAAATAAATTTATTAAAATTTGACACTTCCAACTAAAATTTTTTTCATAATCCAACAAAATTGAAGTTATTTTCATCTAAATTTACTCAAATATAGATCCTACAACCAAAATACTCAACAAAATAAAAAAAAATCGAAGTTGATTTCAAATGAATTTATTAAAATTTGACCAAAATCTTGCCAAAATCAAAGAAAATTGAAGTTATTTTCATCTAAATTTAGGAAAATATAGATCCTACAACCAAAATACTCGACAAAATCCAAAAAAATCGAAGTTGATTTTATATGAATTTATTAAAATTTGACACTTCCAACTAAAATTTTTTCATAATCCAACAAAATTGAAGTTATTTTCATCTAAATTTACTCAAATATAGATCCTACAACCAAAATACTCAACAAAATAAAAAAAAATCGAAGTTGATTTCAAATAAATTTATTAAAATTTGACACTTCCAACTAAATTTTTTTTCATAATCCAACAAAATTAAATTTATTTTCATCTAAATTTACTCAAATATAGATCCTACAACAAAAATACTCAACAAAATCCAAAAAAATCGAAGTTGATTTCAAATAAATTTATTAAAATTTGACACTTCCAACTAAATTTTTTTTCATAATCCAACAAAATTAAATTTATTTTCATCTAAATTTACTCAAATATAGATCCTACAACAAAAATACTCAACAAAATCCAAAATAATTGAAGTTGATTTCAAATAAATTTAATAAAACTTGATGCTTCCAACTAAAATTTTTTTCACAATCCAACAAAATTGAAGTTATTTTCATCTAAATTTAGTCAAATATACATCCTACAACCAAAATACTCATCAAAATCCAAAAAAATCGAAGTTGATTTCAAATAAATTTATTAAAATTTGACACTTCCAACTAAAATTTTTTTCATAATCCAACAAAATTGAAGTTATTTTCATCTAAATTTACTCAAATATAGATCCTACAACCAAAATTGTCATCAAAATCCAAAAAATCGAAGTTGATTTTATATGAAATTATTAAAATTTGACATTTCCAACTAAAATTTTTTCATAATCCAACGAAATTGAAGTTATTTTCATCTAAATTTACTCAAATATAGAACCTACAACAAAAATACTCAACAAAATCCAAAAAAATCGAAGTTGATTTCAAATAAGTTTATTAAATTTTGACACTTCCAACTAAATTTTTTTTTTATAATCCAACAAAATTGAAGTTATTTTCATCTAAATTTAGTCAAATATAGATCCTACAACCAAAATACTCATCAAAATCCAAAAAAATCGAAGTTGATTTCAAATGAATTTATTAAAATTTGACCAAAATCTTGTCTACATCCAAGAAAATTGAAGTTATTTTCTTCTAAATTTACTCAAATATAGATCCTACAACCAAAATAGTCATCAAAATCCAAAAAATCGAAGTTGATTTCAAATGATTTTATTAAAATTTGACCAAAATCTTGTCAAAATCCAAAAAATTGAATTTATTTTCATCTAAATTTAGTCAAATATACATCCTACAACCAAAATACTCATCAAAATCCAAAAAAATCGAAGTTGATTTCAAATAAATTTATTAAAATTTGACACTTCCAACTAAAATTTTTTTCATAATCCAACAAAATTAAATTTATTTTCATCTAAATTTAGTCAAATATAGATCCTACAACAAAAATACTCAACAAAATCCAAAAAAATCGAAGTTGATTTCATATGAATTTATTAAAATTTGACACTTCCAACTAAAATTTTTTTTATAATCCAACAAAATTGAAGTTATTTTCATCTAAATTTAGTCAAATATAGATCCTACAACCAAAATACTCATCAAAATCCAAAAAAATCGAAGTTGATTTCAAATGAATTTATTAAAATTTGACAAAAATCTTGTCTACATCCAAGAAAATTGAAGTTATTTTCATCTAAATTTACTCAAATATAGATCCTACAACCAAAATAGTCATCAAAATCCAAAAAATCGAAGTTGATTTCAAATGATTTTATTAAAATTTGACCAAAATCTTGTCAAAATCCAAAAAATTGAATTTATTTTCATCTAAATTTAGTCAAATATACATCCTACAACCAAAATACTCATCAAAATCCAAAAAAATCGTAGTTGATTTCAAATAAATTTATTAAAATTTGACACTTCCAACTAAAATTTTTTTCATAATCCAACAAAATTGAAGTTATTTTCATCTAAATTTACTCAAATATAGATCCTACACCCAAAATACTCAACAAAATAAAAAAAAATCGAAGTTGATTTCAAATGAATTTATTAAAATTTGACCAAAATCTTGCCAAAATCAAAGAAAATTGAAGTTATTTTCATCTAAATTTAGTCAAATATAGATCCTACAACCAAAATACTCGACAAAATCCAAAAAAATCGAAGTTGATTTTATATGAATTTATTAAAATTTGACACTTCCAACTAAAATTTTTTCATAATCCAACGAAATTGAAGTTATTTTCATCTAAATTTACTCAAATATAGATCCTACAACAAAAATACTCGACAAAATCAAAAAAAATCGAAGTTGATTTCATATGAATTTATTAAAATTTGACACTTCCAACTAAAATTTTTTTTATAATCCAACAAAATTGAAGTTATTTTCATCTAAATTTAGTCAAATATAGATCCTACAACCAAAATACTCATCAAAATCCAAAAAAATCGAAGTTGATTTCAAATGAATTTATTAAAATTTGACCAAAATCTTGTCAAAATCCAAGAAAATTGAAGTTATTTTCATCTAAATTTAGTCAAATATAGATCCTACAACCAAAATACTCGACAAAATCCAAAAAAATCGAAGTTGATTTTATTTATTTATTTATTTATTTATTTATTTATAAACGGACCGAAGCCCTCTTTACATAAATATTTAGACGTGAAGAAAAAGATCTTAACCTAATATTACAAAAGATAGACATGCCCAAAAAAGAATAAAACTCATGGTACATAAGATATGACATTATCCGATAATGATACGTAACTGTCTTTTAAAAGTGTGCACAGACCCATTGAAGAAATCAATACTGTTATACAGAGTACTAGAGTCAGCAATAATTCGATTTATTGGATTAATTAGTCCATATGTAGATCTGGATTTAAGTGGTTGAAATCCTGCTCTAGATCTCAATACGCGTTCAGGTGCATAGAAATTGATTTGCATAAGAAGAGAGGGAAAATCAATATGGTTATTGATTAAATTAAAAATAAATAAATGGTCAGATATTTTTCAACGTGCAGCTAATGTTTATATGAATTTATTAAAATTTGACACTTCCAACTAAAATTTTTTCATAATCCAACGAAATTGAAGTTATTTTCATCTAAATTTACTCAAATATAGAACCTACAACAAAAATACTCAACAAAATCCAAAAAAATCGAAGTTGATTTCAAATGAATTTATTAAAATTTGACAAAAATCTTGTCTACATCCAAGAAAATTGAAGTTATTTTCATCTAAATTTAGTCAAATATAGATCCTACAACCAAAATACTCATCAAAATCCAAAAAAATCGAAGTTGATTTCAAATAAATTTATTAAAATTTGACACTTCCAACTAAATTTTATTTCATAATCCAACAAAATTAAATTTATTTTCATCTAAATTTACTCAAATATAGATCCTACAACAAAAATACTCAACAAAATCCAAAATAATTGAAGTTGATTTCAAATAAATTTAATAAAACTTGATACTTCCAACTAAAATTTTTTTCACAATCCAACAAAATTGAAGTTATTTTCATCTAAATTTAATCAAATATAGATCCTACAACAAAAATACTCGACAAAATCCAAAAAAATCGATGTTGATTTCATATGAATTTATTAATATTTGACACTTCCAACTAAAATTTTTTTTATAATCCAACAAAATTTGAAGTTATTTTCATCTAAATTTAGTCAAATATAGATCCTACAACGAAAATAGTCATCAAAATCCAAAAAAATCGAAGTTGATTTCAAATAAATTTATTAAAATTTGACACTTCCAACTAAATTTTTTTTCATAATCCAACAAAATTAAATTTATTTTCATCTAAATTTACTCAAATATAGATCCTACAACAAAAATACTCAACAAAATCCAAAATAATTGAAGTTGATTTCAAATAAATTTAATAAAACTTGATACTTCCAACTAAAATTTTTTTCACAATCCAACAAAATTGAAGTTATTTTCATCTAAATTTAATCAAATATAGATCCTACAACAAAAATACTCGACAAAATCCAAAAAAATCGATGTTGATTTCATATGAATTTATTAATATTTGACACTTCCAACTAAAATTTTTTTTATAATCCAACAAAATTTGAAGTTATTTTCATCTAAATTTAGTCAAATATAGATCCTACAACGAAAATAGTCATCAAAATCCAAAAAAATCGAAGTTGATTTCAAATAAATTTATTAAAATTTGACACTTCCAACTAAATTTTTTTTCATAATCCAACAAAATTAAATTTATTTTCATCTAAATTTAGTCAAATATAGATCCTACAACCAAAATACTCATCAAAATCCAAAAAAATCGAAGTTGATTTCAAATAAATTTATTAAAATTTGACACTTCCAACTAAATTTTTTTTCATAATCCAACAATATTGAATTTATTTTCATCTAAATTTAGTCAAATATAGATCCTACAACAAAAATACTCAACAAAATCCAAAAAAATCGAAGTTGATTTCATATGAATTTATTAAAATTTGACACTTCCAACTAAAATTTTTTTTATAATCCAACAAAATTGAAGTTATTTTCATCTAAATTTAGTCAAATATAGATCCTACAACCAAAATACTCATCAAAATCCAAAAAAATCGAAGTTGATTTCAAATGAATTTATTAAAATTTGACAAAAATCTTGTCTACATCCAAGAAAATTGAAGTTATTTTCATCTAAATTTACTCAAATATAGATCCTACAACCAAAATAGTCATCAAAATCCAAAAAATCGAAGTTGATTTCAAATGATTTTATTAAAATTTGACCAAAATCTTGTCAAAATCCAAGAAAATTGAAGTTATTTTCATCTAAATTTAGTCAAATATACATCCTACAACCAAAATACTCATCAAAATCCAAAAAAATCGAAGTTGATTTCAAATAAATTTATTAAAATTTGACACTTCCAACTAAAATTTTTTTCATAATCCAACAATATTGAATTTATTTTCATCTAAATTTAGCCAAATATAGATCCTACAACAAAAATACTCAACAAAATCCAAAAAAATCGAAGTTGATTTCATATGAATTTATTAAAATTTGACACTTCCAACTAAAATTTTTTTTATAATCCAACAAAATTGAAGTTATTTTCATCTAAATTTAATCAAATATAGATCCTACAACAAAAATACTCGACAAAATCCAAAAAAATCGATGTTGATTTCATATGAATTTATTAATATTTGACACTTCCAACTAAAATTTTTTTTATAATCCAACAAAATTTGAAGTTATTTTCATCTAAATTTAGTCAAATATAGATCCTACAACGAAAATAGTCATCAAAATCCAAAAAAATCGAAGTTGATTTCAAATAAATTTATTAAAATTTGACACTTCCAACTAAAATTTTTTTCATAATCCAACAATATTGAATTTATTTTCATCTAAATTTAGCCAAATATAGATCCTACAACAAAAATACTCAACAAAATCCAAAAAAATCGAAGTTGATTTCATATGAATTTATTAAAATTTGACACTTCCAACTAAAATTTTTTTTATAATCCAACAAAATTGAAGTTATTTTCATCTAAATTTAATCAAATATAGATCCTACAACAAAAATACTCGACAAAATCCAAAAAAATCGATGTTGATTTCATATGAATTTATTAATATTTGACACTTCCAACTAAAATTTTTTTTATAATCCAACAAAATTTGAAGTTATTTTCATCTAAATTTAGTCAAATATAGATCCTACAACGAAAATAGTCATCAAAATCCAAAAAAATCGAAGTTGATTTCAAATAAATTTATTAAAATTTGACACTTCCAACTAAAATTTTTTTTACAATCCAACAAAATTGAAGTTATTTTCATCTAAATCTACTCAAATATAGATCCTACAACAAAAATACTCAACAAAATCCAAAAAAATCGAAGTTGATTTCAAATGAATTTATTAAAATTTGACAAAAATCTTGTCTACATCCAAGAAAATTGAAGTTATTTTCATCTAAATTTAGTCAAATGTAGATCCTACAACCAAAATACTCAACAAAATAAAAAAAAATCGAAGTTGATTTCAAATAAATTTATTAAAATTTGACACTTCCAACTAAATTTTTTTTCATAATCCAACAAAATTAAATTTATTTTCATCTAAATTTACTCAAATATAGATCCTACAACAAAAATAATCAACAAAATCCAAAAAAATCGAAGTTGATTTCAAATGATTTTATTAAAATTTGACAAAAATCTTGTCTACATACAAGAAAATTGAAGTTATTTTCATCTAAATTTAGTCAAATATAGATCCTACAACCAAAATACTCATCAAAATCCAAAAAAATCGAAGTTGATTTCAAATGAATTTATTAAAATTTGACAAAAATCTTGTCTACATCCAAGAAAATTGAAGTTATTTTCATCTAAATTTACTCAAATATAGATCCTACAACCAAAATAGTCTTCAAAATCCAAAAAATCGAAGTTGATTTCAAATGATTTTATTAAAATTTGACCAAAATCTTGTCAAAATCCAAAAAATTGAATTTATTTTCATCTAAATTTAGTCAAATATACATCCTACAACCAAAATACTCATCAAAATCCAAAAAAATCGAAGTTGATTTCAAATAAATTTATTAAAATTTGACACTTCCAACTAAAATTTTTTTCATAATCCAACAAAATTGAAGTTATTTTCATCTAAATTTACTCAAATATAGATCCTACAACCAAAATACTCAACAAAATAAAAGAAAAATCGAAGTTGATTTCAAATGAATTTATTAAAATTTGACCAAAATCTTGTCAAAATCCAAGAAAATTGAAGTTATTTTCATCTAAATTTAGTCAAATATACATCCTACAACCAATATTCTCATCAAAATCCAAAAAAATCGAAGTTGATTTCAAATAAATTTATTAAAATTTGACACTTCCAACTAAAATTTTTTTCATAATCCAACAATATTGAATTTATTTTCATCTAAATTTAGTCAAATATAGATCCTACAACAAAAATACTCAACAAAATCCAAAAAAATCGAAGTTGATTTCATATGAATTTATTAAAATTTGACAATTCCAACTAAAATTTTTTTTATAATCCAACAAAATTGAAGTTATTTTCATCTAAATTTAGTCAAATATAGATCCTACAACCAAAATACTCATCAAAATCCAAAAAAATCGAAGTTGATTTCAAATGAATTTATTAAAATTTGACAAAAATCTTGTCTACATCCAAGAAAATTGAAGTTATTTTCATCTAAATTTACTCAAATATAGATCCTACAACCAAAATAGTCATCAAAATCCAAAAAATCGAAGTTGATTTCAAATGATTTTATTAAAATTTGACCAAAATCTTGTCAAAATCCAAAAAATTGAATTTATTTTCATCTAAATTTAGTCAAATATACATCCTACAACCAAAATACTCATCAAAATCCAAAAAAATCGAAGTTGATTTCAAATAAATTTATTAAAATTTGACACTTCCAACTAAAATTTTTTTCATAATCCAACAAAATTGAAGTTATTTTCATCTAAATTTACTCAAATATAGATCCTACAACCAAAATACTCAACAAAATAAAAAAAAAATCGAAGTTGATTTCAAATGAATTTATTAAAATTTGACCAAAATCTTGTCAAAATCCAAGAAAATTGAAGTTATTTTCATCTAAATTTAGTCAAATATACATCCTACAACCAAAATACTCATCAAAATCCAAAAAAATCGAAGTTGATTTCAAATAAATTTATTAAAATTTGACACTTCCAACTAAAATTTTTTTCATAATCCAACAATATTGAATTTATTTTCATCTAAATTTAGCCAAATATAGATCCTACAACAAAAATACTCAACAAAATCCAAAAAAATCGAAGTTGATTTCATATGAATTTATTAAAATTTGACACTTCCAACTAAAATTTTTTTTTATCCAACAAAATTGAAGTTATTTTCATCTAAATTTAATCAAATATAGATCCTACAACAAAAATACTCGACAAAATCCAAAAAAATCGATGTTGATTTCATATGAATTTATTAATATTTGACACTTCCAACTAAAATTTTTTTTATAATCCAACAAAATTTGAAGTTATTTTCATCTAAATTTAGTCAAATATAGATCCTACAACGAAAATAGTCATCAAAATCCAAAAAAATCGAAGTTGATTTCAAATAAATTTATTAAAATTTGACACTTCCAACTAAAATTTTTTTTACAATCCAACAAAATTGAAGTTATTTTCATCTAAATCTACTCAAATATAGATCCTACAACAAAAATACTCAACAAAATCCAAAAAAATCGAAGTTGATTTCAAATGAATTTATTAAAATTTGACAAAAATCTTGTCTACATCCAAGAAAATTGAAGTTATTTTCATCTAAATTTAGTCAAATATAGATCCTACAACCAAAATACTCATCAAAATCCAAAAAAATCGAAGTTGATTTCAAATAAATTTATTAAAATTTGACACTTCCAACTAAATTTTTTTTCATAATCCAACAATATTGAATTTATTTTCATCTAAATTTAGTCAAATATAGATCCTACAACAAAAATACTCAACAAAATCCAAAAAAATCGAAGTTGATTTCATATGAATTTATTAAAATTTGACACTTTCAACTAAAATTTTTTTTATAATCCAACAAAATTGAAGTTATTTTCATCTAAATTTAGTCAAATATAGATCCTACAACCAAAATACTCATCAAAATCCAAAAAAATCGAAGTTGATTTCAAATGAATTTATTAAAATTTGACAAAAATCTTGTCTACATCCAAGAAAATTGAAGTTATTTTCATCTAAATTTACTCAAATATAGATCCTACAACCAAAATAGTCATCAAAATCCAAAAAATCGAAGTTGATTTCAAATGATTTTATTAAAATTTGACCTAAATCTTGTCAAAATCCAAAAAATTGAATTTATTTTCATCTAAATTTAGTCAAATATACATCCTACAACCAAAATACTCATCAAAATCCAAAAAAATCGAAGTTGATTTTATATGAAATTATTAAAATTTGACATTTCCAACTTAAATTTTTTTTATAATCCAACAAAATTTGAAGTTATTATCATCTAAATTAAGTCAAATATAGATCCTACAACGAAAATAGTCATCAAAATCCAAAAAAATCGAAGTTGATTTCAAATAAATTTATTAAAATTTGACACTTCCAACTAAAATTTTTTTTACAATCCAACAATATTGAATTTATTTTCATCTAAATTTAGTCAAATATAGATCCTACAACAAAAATACTCAACAAAATCCAAAAAAATCGAAGTTGATTTCATATGAATTTATTAAAATTTGACACTTCCAACTAAAATTTTTTTTATAATCCAACAAAATTGAAGTTATTTTCATCTAAATTTAGTCAAATATAGATCCTACAACCAAAATACTCATCAAAATCCAAAAAAATCGAAGTTGATTTCAAATGAATTTATTAAAATTTGACAAAAATCTTGTCTACATCCAAGAAAATTGAAGTTATTTTCATCTAAATTTACTCAAATATAGATCCTACAACCAAAATAGTCATCAAAATCCAAAAAATCGAAGTTGATTTCAAATGATTTTATTAAAATTTGACCAAAATCTTGTCAAAATCCAAAAAATTGAATTTATTTTCATCTAAATTTAGTCAAATATACATCCTACAACCAAAATACTCATCAAAATCCAAAAAAATCGAAGTTGATTTCAAATAAATTTATTAAAATTTGACACTTCCAACTAAAATTTTTTTCTTAATCCAACAAAATTGAAGTTATTTTCATCTAAATTTACTCAAATATAGATCCTACAACAAAAATAATCAACAAAATCCAAAAAAATCGAAGTTGATTTCAAATGATTTTATTAAAATTTGACAAAAATCTTGTCTACATACAAGAAAATTGAAGTTATTTTCATCTAAATTTAGTCAAATATAGATCCTACAACCAAAATACTCATCAAAATCCAAAAAAATCGAAGTTGATTTCAAATGAATTTATTAAAATTTGACAAAAATCTTGTCTACATCCAAGAAAATTGAAGTTATTTTCATCTAAATTTACTCAAATATAGATCCTACAACCAAAATAGTCATCAAAATCCAAAAAATCGAAGTTGATTTCAAATGATTTTATTAAAATTTGACCAAAATCTTGTCAAAATCCAAAAAATTGAATTTATTTTCATCTAAATTTAGTCAAATATACATCCTACAACGAAAATACTCATCAAAATCCAAAAAAATCGAAGTTGATTTCAAATGAATTTATTAAAATTTGACAAAAATCTTGTCTACATCCAAGAAAATTGAAGTTATTTTCATCTAAATTTACTCAAATATAGATCCTACAACCAAAATAGTCATCAAAATCCAAAAAATCGAAGTTGATTTCAAATGATTTTATTAAAATTTGACCAAAATCTTGTCAAAATCCAAAAAATTGAATTTATTTTCATCTAAATTTAGTCAAATATACATCCTACAACGAAAATACTCATCAAAATCCAAAAAAATCGAAGTTGATTTCAAATAAATTTATTAAAATTTGACACTTCCAACTAAAATTTTTTTCATAATCCAACAAAATTGAAGTTATTTTCATCTAAATTTACTCAAATATAGATCCTACAACCAAAATACTCAACAAAATAAAAAAAAAATCGAAGTTGATTTCAAATGAATTTATTAAAATTTGACCAAAATCTTGTCAAAATCCAAGAAAATTGAAGTTATTTTCATCTAAATTTAGTCAAATATAGATCCTATAACCAAAATACTCGACAAAATCCAAAAAAATTGAAGTTGATTTCAAATAAATTTAATAAAACTTGATACTTCCAACTAAAATTTTTTTCACAATCCAACAAAATTGAAGTTATTTTCATCTAAATTTAATCAAATATAGATCCTACAACAAAAATACTCGACAAAATCCAAAAAAATCGATGTTGATTTCATATGAATTTATTAATATTTGACACTTCCAACTAAAATTTTTTTTATAATCCAACAAAATTTGAAGTTATTTTCATCTAAATTTAGTCAAATATAGATCCTACAACGAAAATAGTCATCAAAATCCAAAAAAATCGAAGTTGATTTCAAATAAATTTATTAAAATTTGACACTTCCAACTAAAATTTTTTTTACAATCCAACAAAATTGAAGTTATTTTCATCTAAATCTACTCAAATATAGATCCTACAACAAAAATACTCAACAAAATCCAAAAAAATCGAAGTTGATTTCAATTGAATTTATTAAAATTTGACAAAAATCTTGTCTACATCCAAGAAAATTGAAGTTATTTTCATCTAAATTTAGTCAAATATAGATCCTACAACCAAAATACTCATCAAAATCCAAAAAAATCGAAGTTGATTTCAAATAAATTTATTAAAATTTGACACTTCCAACTAAATTTTTTTTCATAATCCAACAATATTAAATTTATTTTCATCTAAATTTAGTCAAATATAGATCCTACAACAAAAATACTCAACAAAATCCAAAAAAATCGAAGTTGATTTCATATGAATTTATTAAAATTTGACACTTCCAACTAAAATTTTTTTTATAATCCAACAAAATTGAAGTTATTTTCATCTAAATTTAGTCAAATATAGATCCTACAACCAAAATACTCATCAAAATCCAAAAAAATCGAAGTTGATTTCAAATGAATTTATTAAAATTTGACAAAAATCTTGTCTACATCCAAGAAAATTGAAGTTATTTTCATCTAAATTTACTCAAATATAGATCCTACAACCAAAATAGTCATCAAAATCCAAAAAATCGAAGTTGATTTCAAATGATTTTATTAAAATTTGACCAAAATCTTGTCAAAATCCAAAAAATTGAATTTATTTTCATCTAAATTTAGTCAAATATACATCCTACAACCAAAATACTCATTAAAATCCAAAAAAATCGAAGTTGATTTCAAATAAATTTATTAAAATTTGACACTTCCAACTAAATTTTTTTTCATAATCCAACAATATTAAATTTATTTTCATCTAAATTTAGTCAAATATAGATCCTACAACAAAAATACTCAACAAAATCCAAAAAAATCGAAGTTGATTTCATATGAATTTATTAAAATTTGACACTTCCAACTAAAATTTTTTTTATAATCCAACAAAATTGAAGTTATTTTCATCTAAATTTAGTCAAATATAGATCCTACAACCAAAATACTCATCAAAATCCAAAAAAATCGAAGTTGATTTCAAATGAATTTATTAAAATTTGACAAAAATCTTGTCTACATCCAAGAAAATTGAAGTTATTTTCATCTAAATTTACTCAAATATAGATCCTACAACCAAAATAGTCATCAAAATCCAAAAAATCGAAGTTGATTTCAAATGATTTTATTAAAATTTGACCAAAATCTTGTCAAAATCCAAAAAATTGAATTTATTTTCATCTAAATTTAGTCAAATATACATCCTACAACCAAAATACTCATCAAAATCCAAAAAAATCGAAGTTGATTTCAAATAAATTTATTAAAATTTGACACTTCCAACTAAAATTTTTTTCATAATCCAACAAAATTGAAGATATTTTCATCTAAATTTACTCAAATATAGATCCTACAACAAAAATACTCAACAAAATCCAAAATAATCGAAGTTGATTTCAAATAAATTTAATAAAACTTGATACTTCCAACTAAAATTTTTTTCACAATCCAACAAAATTGAAGTTATTTTCATCTAAATTTAGTCAAATATAGATCCTACAACCAAAATACTCGACAAAATCCAAAAAAATCGAAGTTGATTTCAAATGAATTTATTAAAATTTTACAAAAATCTTTTCTACATCCAAGAAAATTGACGTTATTTTCATCTAAATTTACTCAAATATAGATCCTACAACCAAAATACTCAACAAAATCCAAAAAAATCAAAGTTGATATCAAATGATTTTATTAAAATTTGACAAAAATCTTGTCTACATACAAGAAAATTGAAGTTATTTTCATCTAAATTTAGTCAAATATAGATCCTACAACCAAAATAGTCATCAAAATCCAAAAAAATCGAAGTTGATTTCAAATAAATTTATTAAAATTTGACACTTCCAACTAAATTTTTTTTCATAATCCAACAAAATTGAATTTATTTTCATCTAAATTTAGTCAAATATAGATCCTACAACCAAAATACTCATCAAAATCCAAAAAAATCGAAGTTGATTTCAAATGAATTTATTAAAATTTTACAAAAATCTTGTCTACATCCAAGAAAATTGAAGTTATTTTCATCTGAATTTAGTCAAATATAGATCCTACAACCAAAATACTCATCAAAATCCAAAAAAATCGAAGTTGATTTCAAATAAATTTATTAAAATTTGACACTTCCAACTAAATTTTTTTTCATAATCCAACAAAATTGAATTTATTTTCATCTAAATTTAGTCAAATATAGATCCTACAACCAAAATACTCAACAAAATAAAGAAAAATCGAAGTTGATTTCAAATAAATTTATTAAAATTTGACACTTCCAACTAAAATTTTTTTCATAATCCAACAAAATTGAAGTTATTTTCATCTAAATTTACTCAAATATAGATCCTACAACCAAAATAGTCATCAAAATCCAAAAAATCGAAGTTGATTTCAAATAAATTTATTAAAATTTGACACTTCCAACTAAAATTTTTTTCTTAATCCAACAAAATTGAAGTTATTTTCATCTAAATTTACTCAAATATAGATCCTACAACAAAAATAATCAACAAAATCCAAAAAAATCGAAGTTGATTTCAAATGATTTTATTAAAATTTGACAAAAATCTTGTCTACATACAAGAAAATTGAAGTTATTTTCATCTAAATTTAGTCAAATATAGATCCTACAACCAAAATACTCATCAAAATCCAAAAAAATCGAAGTTGATTTCAAATGAATTTATTAAAATTTGACAAAAATCTTGTCTACATCCAAGAAAATTGAAGTTATTTTCATCTAAATTTACTCAAATATAGATCCTACAACCAAAATAGTCATCAAAATCCAAAAAATCGAAGTTGATTTCAAATGATTTTATTAAAATTTGACCAAAATCTTGTCAAAATCCAAAAAATTGAATTTATTTTCATCTAAATTTAGTCAAATATACATCCTACAACGAAAATACTCATCAAAATCCAAAAAAATCGAAGTTGATTTCAAATAAATTTATTAAAATTTGACACTTCCAACTAAAATTTTTTTCATAATCCAACAAAATTGAAGTTATTTTCATCTAAATTTACTCAAATATAGATCCTACAACCAAAATACTCAACAAAATAAAAAAAAAATCGAAGTTGATTTCAAATGAATTTATTAAAATTTGACCAAAATCTTGTCAAAATCCAAGAAAATTGAAGTTATTTTCATCTAAATTTAGTCAAATATAGATCCTATAACCAAAATACTCGACAAAATCCAAAAAAATTGAAGTTGATTTCAAATAAATTTAATAAAACTTGAGACTTCCAACTAAAATTTTTTTCACAATCCAACAAAATTGAAGTTATTTTCATCTAAATTTAATCAAATATAGATCCTACAACAAAAATACTCGACAAAATCCAAAAAAATCGATGTTGATTTCATATGAATTTATTAATATTTGACACTTCCAACTAAAATTTTTTTTATAATCCAACAAAATTTGAAGTTATTTTCATCTAAATTTAGTCAAATATAGATCCTACAACGAAAATAGTCATCACAATCCAAAAAAATCGAAGTTGATTTCAAATAAATTTATTAAAATTTGACACTTCCAACTAAAATTTTTTTTACAATCCAACAAAATTGAAGTTATTTTCATCTAAATCTACTCAAATATAGATCCTACAACAAAAATACTCAACAAAATCCAAAAAAATCGAAGTTGATTTCAATTGAATTTATTAAAATTTGACAAAAATCTTGTCTACATCCAAGAAAATTGAAGTTATTTTCATCTAAATTTAGTCAAATATAGATCCTACAACCAAAATACTCATCAAAATCCAAAAAAATCGAAGTTGATTTCAAATAAATTTATTAAAATTTGACACTTCCAACTAAATTTTTTTTCATAATCCAACAATATTAAATTTATTTTCATCTAAATTTAGTCAAATATAGATCCTACAACAAAAATACTCAACAAAATCCAAAAAAATCGAAGTTGATTTCATATGAATTTATTAAAATTTGACACTTCCAACTAAAATTTTTTTTATAATCCAACAAAATTGAAGTTATTTTCATCTAAATTTAGTCAAATATAGATCCTACAACCAAAATACTCATCAAAATCCAAAAAAATCGAAGTTGATTTCAAATGAATTTATTAAAATTTGACAAAAATCTTGTCTACATCCAAGAAAATTGAAGTTATTTTCATCTAAATTTACTCAAATATAGATCCTACAACCAAAATAGTCATCAAAATCCAAAAAATCGAAGTTGATTTCAAATGATTTTATTAAAATTTGACCAAAATCTTGTCAAAATCCAAAAAATTGAATTTATTTTCATCTAAATTTAGTCAAATATACATCCTACAACGAAAATACTCATCAAAATCCAAAAAAATCGAAGTTGATTTCAAATAAATTTATTAAAATTTGACACTTCCAACTAAAATTTTTTTCATAATCCAACAAAATTGAAGTTATTTTCATCTAAATTTACTCAAATATAGATCCTACAACCAAAATACTCAACAAAATTAAAAAAAAATCGAAGTTGATTTCAAATGAATTTATTAAAATTTGACCAAAATCTTGTCAAAATCCAAGAAAATTGAAGTTATTTTCATCTAAATTTAGTCAAATATAGATCCTATAACCAAAATACTCGACAAAATCCAAAAAAATTGAAGTTGATTTCAAATAAATTTAATAAAACTTGATACTTCCAACTAAAATTTTTTTCACAATCCAACAAAATTGAAGTTATTTTCATCTAAATTTAATCAAATATAGATCCTACAACAAAAATACTCGACAAAATCCAAAAAAATCGATGTTGATTTCATATGAATTTATTAATATTTGACACTTCCAACTAAAATTTTTTTTATAATCCAACAAAATTTGAAGTTATTTTCATCTAAATTTAGTCAAATATAGATCCTACAACGAAAATAGTCATCAAAATCCAAAAAAATCGAAGTTGATTTCAAATAAATTTATTAAAATTTGACACTTCCAACTAAAATTTTTTTTACAATCCAACAAAATTGAAGTTATTTTCATCTAAATCTACTCAAATATAGATCCTACAACAAAAATACTCAACAAAATCCAAAAAAATCGAAGTTGATTTCAATTGAATTTATTAAAATTTGACAAAAATCTTGTCTACATCCAAGAAAATTGAAGTTATTTTCATCTAAATTTAGTCAAATATAGATCCTACAACCAAAATACTCATCAAAATCCAAAAAAATCGAAGTTGATTTCAAATAAATTTATTAAAATTTGACACTTCCAACTAAATTTTGTTTCATAATCCAACAATATTAAATTTATTTTCATCTAAATTTAGTCAAATATAGATCCTACAACAAAAATACTCAACAAAATCCAAAAAAATCGAAGTTGATTTCATATGAATTTATTAAAATTTGACACTTCCAACTAAAATTTTTTTTATAATCCAACAAAATTGAAGTTATTTTCATCTAAATTTAGTCAAATATAGATCCTACAACCAAAATACTCATCAAAATCCAAAAAAATCGAAGTTGATTTCAAATGAATTTATTAAAATTTGACAAAAATCTTGTCTACATCCAAGAAAATTGAAGTTATTTTCATCTAAATTTACTCAAATATAGATCCTACAACCAAAATAGTCATCAAAATCCAAAAAATCGAAGTTGATTTCAAATGATTTTATTAAAATTTGACCAAAATCTTGTCAAAATCCAAAAAATTGAATTTATTTTCATCTAAATTTAGTCAAATATACATCCTACAACCAAAATACTCATTAAAATCCAAAAAAATCGAAGTTGATTTCAAATAAATTTATTAAAATTTGACACTTCCAACTAAATTTTTTTTCATAATCCAACAATATTAAATTTATTTTCATCTAAATTTAGTCAAATATAGATCCTACAACAAAAATACTCAACAAAATCCAAAAAAATCGAAGTTGATTTCATATGAATTTATTAAAATTTGACACTTCCAACTAAAATTTTTTTTATAATCCAACAAAATTGAAGTTATTTTCATCTAAATTTAGTCAAATATAGATCCTACAACCAAAATACTCATCAAAATCCAAAAAAATCGAAGTTGATTTCAAATGAATTTATTAAAATTTGACAAAAATCTTGTCTACATCCAAGAAAATTGAAGTTATTTTCATCTAAATTTACTCAAATATAGATCCTACAACCAAAATAGTCATCAAAATCCAAAAAATCGAAGTTGATTTCAAATGATTTTATTAAAATTTGACCAAAATCTTGTCAAAATCCAAAAAATTGAATTTATTTTCATCTAAATTTAGTCAAATATACATCCTACAACCAAAATACTCATCAAAATCCAAAAAAATCGAAGTTGATTTCAAATAAATTTATTAAAATTTGACACTTCCAACTAAAATTTTTTTCATAATCCAACAAAATTGAAGATATTTTCATCTAAATTTACTCAAATATAGATCCTACAACAAAAATACTCAACAAAATCCAAAATAATCGAAGTTGATTTCAAATAAATTTAATAAAACTTGATACTTCCAACTAAAATTTTTTTCACAATCCAACAAAATTGAAGTTATTTTCATCTAAATTTAGTCAAATATAGATCCTACAACCAAAATACTCGACAAAATCCAAAAAAATCGAAGTTGATTTCAAATGAATTTATTAAAATTTTACAAAAATCTTGTCTACATCCAAGAAAATTGACGTTATTTTCATCTAAATTTACTCAAATATAGATCCTACAACCAAAATACTCAACAAAATCCAAAAAAATCAAAGTTGATATCAAATGATTTTATTAAAATTTGACAAAATTCTTGTCTACATACAAGAAAATTGAAGTTATTTTCATCTAAATTTAGTCAAATATAGATCCTACAACCAAAATAGTCATCAAAATCCAAAAAAATCGAAGTTGATTTCAAATAAATTTATTAAAATTTGACACTTCCAACTAAATTTTTTTTCATAATCCAACAAAATTGAATTTATTTTCATCTAAATTTAGTCAAATATAGATCCTACAACCAAAATACTCATCAAAATCCAAAAAAATCGAAGTTGATTTCAAATGAATTTATTAAAATTTTACAAAAATCTTGTCTACATCCAAGAAAATTGAAGTTATTTTCATCTGAATTTAGTCAAATATAGATCCTACAACCAAAATACTCATCAAAATCCAAAAAAATCGAAGTTGATTTCAAATAAATTTATTAAAATTTGACACTTCCAACTAAATTTTTTTTCATAATCCAACAAAATTGAATTTATTTTCATCTAAATTTAGTCAAATATAGATCCTACAACCAAAATACTCAACAAAATAAAGAAAAATCGAAGTTGATTTCAAATAAATTTATTAAAATTTGACACTTCCAACTAAAATTTTTTTCATAATCCAACAAAATTGAAGTTATTTTCATCTAAATTTACTCAAATATAGATCCTACAACAAAAATACTCAACAAAATCCAAAAAAATCGAAGTTGATTTCAAATAAATTTATTAAAATTTGACACTTCCAACTAAATTTTTTTTCATAATCCAACAAAATTAAATTTATTTTCATCTAAATTTACTCAAATATAGATCCTACAACAAAAATACTCAACAAAATCCAAAAAAATCGAAGTTGATTTCAAATAAATTTATTAAAATTTGACACTTCCAACTAAATTTTTTTTCATAATCCAACAAAATTAAATTTATTTTCATCTAAATTTACTCAAATATAGATCCTACAACAAAAATACTCAACAAAATCCAAAATAATTGAAGTTGATTTCAAATAAATTTAATAAAACTTGATACTTCCAACTAAAATTTTTTTCACAATCCAACAAAATTGAAGTTATTTTCATCTAAATTTAATCAAATATAGATCCTACAACAAAAATACTCGACAAAATCCAAAAAAATCGAAGTTGATTTCATATGAATTTATTAATATTTGACACTTCCAACTAAAATTTTTTTTATAATCCAACAAAATTGAAGTTATTTTCATCTAAATTTAGTCAAATATACATCCTACAACCAAAATACTCATCAAAATCCAAAAAAATCGAAGTTGATTTCAAATAAATTTATTAAAATTTGACACTTCCAACTAAAATTTTTTTCATAATCCAACAAAATTGAAGTTATTTTCATCTAAATTTACTCAAATATAGATCCTACAACCAAAATAGTCATCAAAATCCAAAAAATCGAAGTTGATTTCAAATGATTTTATTAAAATTTGACCAAAATCTTGTCAAAATCCAAAAAATTGAAGTTATTTTCATCTAAATTTAGTCAAATATACATCCTACAACCAAAATACTCATCAAAATCCAAAAAAATCGAAGTTGATTTTATATGAAATTATTAAAATTTGACACTTCCAACTAAAATTTTTTCATAATCCAACGAAATTGAAGTTATTTTCATCTAAATTTACTCAAATATAGATCCTACAACAAAAATACTCGACACAATCCAAAAAAATCGAAGTTGATTTCA
Organism: Andrena fulva; assembly: GCA_946251845.1. NCBI lineage: Eukaryota > Metazoa > Arthropoda > Insecta > Hymenoptera > Andrenidae > Andrena > Andrena fulva. The sequence continues at coordinate 1,653,867 of CAMITZ010000243.1, forward strand.
TATGAATTTATTAAAATTTGACACTTCCAACTAAAATTTTTTTTATAAGCCAACAAAATTGAAGTTATTTTCATCTAAATTTAGTCAAATATAGATCCTACAACCAAAATACTCATCAAAATCCAAAAAAATCGAAGTTGATTTCAAATGAATTTATTAAAATTTGACAAAAATCTTGCCTACATCCAAGAAAATTGAAGTTATTTTCATCTAAATTTACTCAAATATAGATCCTACAACAAAAATACTCAACAAAATCCAAAAAAATCAAAGTTGATTTCAAATGATTTTATTAAAATTTGACACTTCCAACTAATTTTTTTTTCATAATCCAACAAAATTGAATTTATTTTCATCTAAATTTAGTCAAATATAGATCCTACAACCAAAATACTCATCAAAATCCAAAAAAATCGAAGTTGATTTCAAATGAATTTATTAAAATTTGACAAAAATCTTGCCTACATCCAAGAAAATTGAAGTTATTTTCATCTAAATTTACTCAAATATAGATCCTACAACAAAAATACTCAACAAAATCCAAAAAAATCGAAGTTGATTTCAAATAAATTTATTAAAATTTGACACTTCCAACTAAATTTTTTTTCATAATCCAACAAAATTAAATTTATTTTCATCTAAATTTGCTCAAATATAGATCCTACAACAAAAATACTCAACAAAATCCAAAATAATCGAAGTTGATTTCAAATGAATTTATTAAAATTTGACCAAAATCTTGCCTACATCCAAGAAAATTGAAGTTATTTTCATCTAAATTTACTCAAATATAGATCCTACAACAAAAATACTCAACAAAATCCAAAAAAATCGAAGTTGATTTCAAATGATTTTATTAAAATTTGACACTTCCAACTAAAATTTTTTCATAATCCAACGAAATTGAAGTTATTTTCATCTAAATTTACTCAAATATAGATCCTACAACAAAAATACTCGACAAAATCCAAAAAAATCGAAGTTGATTTCATATGAATTTATTAAAATTTGACACTTCCAACTAAAATTTTTTTTATACTCCAACAAAATTGAAGTTATTTTCATCTAAATTTAGTCAAATATAGATCCTACAACCAAAATACTCATCAAAATCCAAAAAAATCGAAGTTGATTTCAAATGAATTTATTAAAATTTGACAAAAATCTTGCCTACATCCAAGAAAATTGAAGTTATTTTCATCTAAATTTACTCAAATATAGATCCTACAACAAAAATACTCAACAAAATCCAAAAAAATCAAAGTTGATTTCAAATGATTTTATTAAAATTTGACACTTCCAACTAATTTTTTTTTCATAATCCAACAAAATTGAATTTATTTTCATCTAAATTTATTCAAATATAGATCCTACAACCAAAATACTCAACAAAATAAAAAAAAATCGAAGTTGATTTCAAATAAATTTATTAAAATTTGACACTTCCAACTAAAATTTTTTTCATAATCCAACAAAATTGAAGTTATTTTCATCTAAATTTACTCAAATATAGATCCTACAACCAAAATACGCAACAAAATAAAAAAAAATCGAAGTTGATTTCAAATGAATTTATTAAAATTTGACCAAAATCTTGTCAAAATCCAAAAAATTGAAGTTATTTTCATCTAAATTTACTCAAATATAGATCCTACAGCAAAAATACTCAACAAAATCCAAAAAAATCGAAGTTGATTTCAAATAAATTTATTAAAATTTGACACTTCCAACTAAATTTTTTTTCATAATCCAACAAAATTAAATTTATTTTCATCTAAATTTGCTCAAATATAGATCCTACAACAAAAATACTCAACAAAATCCAAAATAATCGAAGTTGATTTCAAATGAATTTATTAAAATTTGACACTTCCAACTAAAATTTTTTCATAATCCAACGAAATTGAAGTTATTTTCATCTAAATTTACTCAAATATAGAACCTACAACAAAAATACTCAACAAAATCCAAAAAAATCGAAGTTGATTTCAAATAAATTTATTAAAATTTGACACTTCCAACTAATTTTTTTTTCATAATCCAACAAAATTGAATTTATTTTCATCTAAATTTAGTCAAATATAGATCCTACAACCAAAATAGTCAACAAAATAAAAAAAAATCGAAGTTGATTTCAAATGAATTTATTAAAATTTGACAAAAATCTTGTCTACATCCAAGAAAATTGAAGTTATTTTCATCTAAATTTAGTCAAATATAGATCCTACAACCAAAATACTCATCAAAATCCAAAAAAATCGAAGTTGATTTCAAATGAATTTATTAAAATTTGACACTTCCAACTAATTTTTTTTTCATAATCCAACAAAATTGAATTTATTTTCATCTAAATTTAGTCAAATATAGATCCTACAACCAAAATACTCAACAAAATAAAGAAAAATCGAAGTTGATTTCAAATAAATTTATTAAAATTTGACACTTCCAACTAAAATTTTTTTTATAATCCAACAAAATTGAAGTTATTTTCATCTAAATTTAGTCAAATATAGATCCTACAACCAAAATACTCATCAAAATCCAAAAAAATCGAAGTTGATTTCAAATGAATTTATTAAAATTTTACAAAAATCTTGTCTACATCCAAGAAAATTGACGTTATTTTCATCTAAATTTACTCAAATATAGATCCTACAACCAAAATACTCAACAAAATCCAAAAAAATCAAAGTTGATATCAAATGATTTTATTAAAATTTGACAAAAATCTTGTCTACATACAAGAAAATTGAAGTTATTTTCATCTAAATTTAGTCAAATATAGATCCTACAACCAAAATAGTCATCAAAATCCAAAAAAATCGAAGTTGATTTCAAATAAATTTATTAAAATTTGACACTTCCAACTAAATTTTTTTTCATAATCCAACAAAATTGAATTTATTTTCATCTAAATTTAGTCAAATATAGATCCTACAACCAAAATACTCATCAAAATCCAAAAAAATCGAAGTTGATTTCAAATGAATTTATTAAAATTTTACAAAAATCTTGTCTACATCCAAGAAAATTGAAGTTATTTTCATCTGAATTTAGTCAAATATAGATCCTACAACCAAAATACTCATCAAAATCCAAAAAAATCGAAGTTGATTTCAAATAAATTTATTAAAATTTGACACTTCCAACTAAATTTTTTTTCATAATCCAACAAAATTGAATTTATTTTCATCTAAATTTAGTCAAATATAGATCCTACAACCAAAATACTCAACAAAATAAAGAAAAATCGAAGTTGATTTCAAATAAATTTATTAAAATTTGACACTTCCAACTAAATTTTTTTTCATAATCCAACAAAATTGAATTTATTTTCATCTAAATTTAGTCAAATATAGATCCTACAACCAAAATACTCAACAAAATAAAGAAAAATCGAAGTTGATTTCAAATAAATTTATTAAAATTTGACACTTCCAACTAAAATTTTTTTCATAATCCAACAAAATTGAAGTTATTTTCATCTAAATTTACTCAAATATAGATCCTACAACCAAAATACGCAACAAAATCCAAAATAATCGAAGTTGATTTCAAATGAATTTATTAAAATTTGACCAAAATCTTGTCAAAATCCAAAAAATTGAAGTTATTTTCATCTAAATTTACTCAAATATAGATCCTACAACAAAAATACTCAACAAAATCCAAAAAAATCGAAGTTGATTTCAAATAAATTTATTAAAATTTGACACTTCCAACTAAATTTTTTTTCATAATCCAACAAAATTAAATTTATTTTCATCTAAATTTACTCAAATATAGATCCTACAACAAAAATACTCAACAAAATCCAAAAAAATCGAAGTTGATTTCAAATAAATTTATTAAAATTTGACACTTCCAACTAAATTTTTTTTCATAATCCAACAAAATTAAATTTATTTTCATCTAAATTTACTCAAATATAGATCCTACAACAAAAATACTCAACAAAATCCAAAATAATTGAAGTTGATTTCAAATAAATTTAATAAAACTTGATACTTCCAACTAAAATTTTTTTCACAATCCAACAAAATTGAAGTTATTTTCATCTAAATTTAATCAAATATAGATCCTACAACAAAAATACTCGACAAAATCCAAAAAAATCGAAGTTGATTTCATATGAATTTATTAATATTTGACACTTCCAACTAAAATTTTTTTTATAATCCAACAAAATTGAAGTTATTTTCATCTAAATTTAGTCAAATATACATCCTACAACCAAAATACTCATCAAAATCCAAAAAAATCGAAGTTGATTTCAAATAAATTTATTAAAATTTGACACTTCCAACTAAAATTTTTTTCATAATCCAACAAAATTGAAGTTATTTTCATCTAAATTTACTCAAATATAGATCCTACAACCAAAATAGTCATCAAAATCCAAAAAATCGAAGTTGATTTCAAATGATTTTATTAAAATTTGACCAAAATCTTGTCAAAATCCAAAAAATTGAAGTTATTTTCATCTAAATTTAGTCAAATATACATCCTACAACCAAAATACTCATCAAAATCCAAAAAAATCGTAGTTGATTTTATATGAAATTATTAAAATTTGACACTTCCAACTAAAATTTTTTCATAATCCAACGAAATTGAAGTTATTTTCATCTAAATTTACTCAAATATAGATCCTACAACAAAAATACTCGACAAAATCCAAAAAAATCGAAGTTGATTTCAAATAAATTTATTAATATTTGACACTTCCAACTAAAATTTTTTTCATAATCCAACAAAATTGAAGTTATTTTCATCTAAATTTACTCAAATATAGATCCTACAACAAAAATACTCGACACAATCCAAAAAAATCGAAGTTGATTTCATATGAATTTATTAAAATTTGACACTTCCAACTAAAATTTTTTTTATAATCCAACAAAATTGAAGTTATTTTCATCTAAATTTAGTCAAATATAGATCCTACAACCAAAATACTCATCAAAATCCAAAAAAATCGAAGTTGATTTCAAATGAATTTATTAAAATTTGACAAAAATCTTGCCTACATCCAAGAAAATTGAAGTTATTTTCATCTAAATTGACTCAAATATAGATCCTACAACAAAAATACTCAACAAAATCCAAAAAAATCAAAGTTGATTTCAAATGATTTTATTAAAATTTGACACTTCCAACTAATTTTTTTTTCATAATCCAACAAAATTGAATTTATTTTCATCTAAATTTAGTCAAATATAGATCCTACAACCAAAATACTCATCAAAATCCAAAAAAATCGAAGTTGATTTCAAATGAATTTATTAAAATTTGACAAAAATCTTACCTACATCCAAGAAAATTGAAGTTATTTTCATCTAAATTTACTCAAATATAGATCCTACAACAAAAATACTCAACAAAATCCAAAAAAATCGAAGTTGATTTCAAATAAATTTATTAAAATTTGACACTTCCAACTAAATTTTTTTTCATAATCCAACAAAATTAAATTTATTTTCATCTAAATTTGCTCAAATATAGATCCTACAACAAAAATACTCAACAAAATCCAAAATAATCGAAGTTGATTTCAAATGAATTTATTAAAATTTGACCAAAATCTTGTCAAAATCCAAAAAATTGAAGTTATTTTCATCTAAATTTACTCAAATATAGATCCTACAACAAAAATACTCAACAAAATCCAAAAAAATCGAAGTTGATTTCAAATAAATTTATTAAAATTTGACACTTCCAACTAAATTTTTTTTCATAATCCAACAAAATTGAAGTTATTTTCATCTAAATTTAATCAAATATAGATCCTACAACAAGAATACTCAACACAATCCAAAAAAATCGAAGTTGATTTCAAATGAATTTATTATAATTTGACAAAAATCTTGTCTACATCCAAGAAAATTGAAGTTATTTTCATCTGAATTTAGTCAAATATAGATCCTACAACCAAAATACTCATCAAAATCCAAAAAAATCGAAGTTGATTTCAAATAAATTTATTAAAATTTGACACTTCCAACTAAATTTTTTTTCATAATCCAACAAAATTGAATTTATTTTCATCTAAATTTAGTCAAATATAGATCCTACAACCAAAATACTCAACAAAATAAAGAAAAATCGAAGTTGATTTCAAATAAATTTATTAAAATTTGACCAAAATCTTGTCAAAATCCAAAAAATTGAAGTTATTTTCATCTAAATTTACTCAAATATAGATCCTACAACAAAAATACTCAACAAAATCCAAAAAAATCGAAGTTGATTTCAAATAAATTTATTAAAATTTGACACTTCCAACTAAATTTTTTTTCATAATCCAACAAAATTAAATTTATTTTCATCTAAATTTACTCAAATATAGATCCTACAACAAAAATACTCAACAAAATCCAAAAAAATCGAAGTTGATTTCAAATAAATTTATTAAAATTTGACACTTCCAACTAAATTTTTTTTCATAATCCAACAAAATTAAATTTATTTTCATCTAAATTTACTCAAATATAGATCCTACAACAAAAATACTCAACAAAATCCAAAATAATTGAAGTTGATTTCAAATAAATTTAATAAAACTTGATACTTCCAACTAAAATTTTTTTCACAATCCAACAAAATTGAAGTTATTTTCATCTAAATTTAATCAAATATAGATCCTACAACAAAAATACTCGACAAAATCCAAAAAAATCGAAGTTGATTTCATATGAATTTATTAATATTTGACACTTCCAACTCAAATTTTTTCTATAATCCAACAAAATTGAAGTTATTTTCATCTAAATTTAGTCAAATATACATCCTACAACCAAAATACTCATCAAAATCCAAAAAAATCGAAGTTGATTTCAAATAAATTTATTAAAATTTGACACTTCCAACTAAAATTTTTTTCATAATCCAACAAAATTGAAGTTATTTTCATCTAAATTTACTCAAATATAGATCCTACAACCAAAATAGTCATCAAAATCCAAAAATCGAAGTTGATTTCAAATGATTTTATTAAAATTTGACCAAAATCTTGTCAAAATCCAAAAAATTGAAGTTATTTTCATCTAAATTTAGTCAAATATACATCCTACAACCAAAATACTCATCAAAATCCAAAAAAATCGAAGTTGATTTTATATGAAATTATTAAAATTTGACACTTCCTACTAAAATTTTTTCATAATCCAACGAAATTGAAGTTATTTTCATCTAAATTTACTCAAATATAGATCCTACAACAAAAATACTCGACAAAATCCAAAAAAATCGAAGTTGATTTCAAATAAATTTATTAATATTTGACACTTCCAACTAAAATTTTTTTCATAATCCAACAAAATTGAAGTTATTTTCATCTAAATTTACTCAAATATAGATCCTACAACCAAAATAGTCATCAAAATCCAAAAATCGAAGTTGATTTCAAATGATTTTATTAAAATTTGACCAAAATCTTGTCAAAATCCAAAAAATTGAAGTTATTTTCATCTAAATTTAGTCAAATATACATCCTACAACCAAAATACTCATCAAAATCCAAAAAAATCGAAGTCGATTTTATATGAAATTATTAAAATTTGACACTTCCAACTAAAATTTTTTTTATAATCCAACAAAATTGAAGTTATTTTCATCTAAATTTAGTCAAATATAGATCCTACAACCAAAATACTCATCAAAATCCAAAAAAATCGAAGTTGATTTCAAATGAATTTATTAAAATTTGACAAAAATCTTGCCTACATCCAAGAAAATTGAAGTTATTTTCATCTAAATTTACTCAAATATAGATCCTACAACAAAAATACTCAACAAAATCCAAAAAAATCAAAGTTGATTTCAAATGATTTTATTAAAATTTGACACTTCCAACTAATTTTTTTTTCATAATCCAACAAAATTGAATGATTTTCATCTAAATTTAGTCAAATATAGATCCTACAACCAAAATACTCATCAAAATCCAAAAAAATCGAAGTTGATTTCAAATGAATTTATTAAAATTTGACAAAAATCTTGCCTACATCCAAGAAAATTGAAGTTATTTTCATCTAAATTTACTCAAATATAGATCCTACAACAAAAATACTCAACAAAATCCAAAAAAATCGAAGTTGATTTCAAATAAATTTATTAAAATTTGACACTTCCAACTAAATTTTTTTTCATAATCCAACAAAATTAAATTTATTTTCATCTAAATTTGCTCAAATATAGATCCTACAACAAAAATACTCAACAAAATCCAAAATAATCGAAGTTGATTTCAAATGAATTTATTAAAATTTGACCAAAATCTTGTCAAAATCCAAAAAATTGAAGTTATTTTCATCTAAATTTACTCAAATATAGATCCTACAACAAAAATACTCAACAAAATCCAAAAAAATCGAAGTTGATTTCAAATAAATTTATTAAAATTTGACACTTCCAACTAAATTTTGTTTCATAATCCAACAAAATTGAAGTTATTTTCATCTAAATTTAATCAAATATAGATCCTACAACAAGAATACTCAACACAATCCAAAAAAATCGAAGTTGATTTCAAATGAATTTATTATAATTTGACAAAAATCTTGTCTACATCCAAGAAAATTGAAGTTATTTTCATCTGAATTTAGTCAAATATAGATCCTACAACCAAAATACTCATCAAAATCCAAAAAAATCGAAGTTGATTTCAAATAAATTTATTAAAATTTGACACTTCCAACTAAATTTTTTTTCATAATCCAACAAAATTGAATTTATTTTCATCTAAATTTAGTCAAATATAGATCCTACAACCAAAATACTCAACAAAATAAAGAAAAATCGAAGTTGATTTCAAATAAATTTATTAAAATTTGACCAAAATCTTGTCAAAATCCAAAAAATTGAAGTTATTTTCATCTAAATTTACTCAAATATAGATCCTACAACAAAAATACTCAACAAAATCCAAAAAAATCGAAGTTGATTTCAAATAAATTTATTAAAATTTGACACTTCCAACTAAATTTTTTTTCATAATCCAACAAAATTAAATTTATTTTCATCTAAATTTACTCAAATATAGATCCTACAACAAAAATACTCAACAAAATCCAAAAAAATCGAAGTTGATTTCAAATAAATTTATTAAAATTTGACACTTCCAACTAAATTTTTTTTCATAATCCAACAAAATTAAATTTATTTTCATCTAAATTTACTCAAATATAGATCCTACAACAAAAATACTCAACAAAATCCAAAATAATTGAAGTTGATTTCAAATAAATTTAATAAAACTTGATACTTCCAACTAAAATTTTTTTCACAATCCAACAAAATTGAAGTTATTTTCATCTAAATTTAATCAAATATAGATCCTACAACAAAAATACTCGACAAAATCCAAAAAAATCGAAGTTGATTTCATATGAATTTATTAATATTTGACACTTCCAACTAAAATTTTTTTTATAATCCAACAAAATTGAAGTTATTTTCATCTAAATTTAGTCAAATATACATCCTACAACCAAAATACTCATCAAAATCCAAAAAAATCGAAGTTGATTTCAAATAAATTTATTAAAATTTGACACTTCCAACTAAAATTTTTTTCATAATCCAACAAAATTGAAGTTATTTTCATCTAAATTTACTCAAATATAGATCCTACAACCAAAATAGTCATCAAAATCCAAAAATCGAAGTTGATTTCAAATGATTTTATTAAAATTTGACCAAAATCTTGTCAAAATCCAAAAAATTGAAGTTATTTTCATCTAAATTTAGTCAAATATACATCCTACAACCAAAATACTCATCAAAATCCAAAAAAATCGAAGTTGATTTTATATGAAATTATTAAAATTTGACACTTCCTACTAAAATTTTTTCATAATCCAACGAAATTGAAGTTATTTTCATCTAAATTTACTCAAATATAGATCCTACAACAAAAATACTCGACAAAATCCAAAAAAATCGAAGTTGATTTCAAATAAATTTATTAATATTTGACACTTCCAACTAAAATTTTTTTCATAATCCAACAAAATTGAAATTATTTTCATCTAAATTTACTCAAATATAGATCCTACAACAAAAATACTCGACAAAATCCAAAAAAATCGAAGTTGATTTCATATGAATTTATTAAAATTTGACACTTCCAACTAAAATTTTTTTTATAATCCAACAAAATTGAAGTTATTTTCATCTAAATTTAGTCAAATATAGATCCTACAACCAAAATACTCATCAAAATCCAAAAAAATCGAAGTTGATTTCAAATGAATTTATTAAAATTTGACAAAAATCTTGCCTACATCCAAGAAAATTGAAGTTATTTTCATCTAAATTTACTCAAATATAGATCCTACAACAAAAATACTCAACAAAATCCAAAAAAATCAAAGTTGATTTCAAATGATTTTATTAAAATTTGACACTTCCAACTAATTTTTTTTTCATAATCCAACAAAATTGAATTTATTTTCATCTAAATTTAGTCAAATATAGATCCTACAACCAAAATACTCATCAAAATCCAAAAAAATCGAAGTTGATTTCAAATGAATTTATTAAAATTTGACAAAAATCTTGCCTACATCCAAGAAAATTGAAGTTATTTTCATCTAAATTTACTCAAATATAGATCCTACAACAAAAATACTCAACAAAATCCAAAAAAATCGAAGTTGATTTCAAAAAATTTATTAAAATTTGACACTTCCAACTAAATTTTTTTTCATAATCCAACAAAATTAAATTTATTTTCATCTAAATTTGCTCAAATATAGATCCTACAACAAAAATACTCAACAAAATCCAAAATAATCGAAGTTGATTTCAAATGAATTTATTAAAATTTGACCAAAATCTTGTCAAAATCCAAAAAATTGAAGTTATTTTCATCTAAATTTACTCAAATATAGATCCTACAACAAAAATACTCAACAAAATCCAAAAAAATCGAAGTTGATTTCAAATAAATTTATTAAAATTTGACACTTCCAACTAAATTTTTTTTCATAATCCAACAAAATTGAAGTTATTTTCATCTAAATTTAATCAAATATAGATCCTACAACAAGAATACTCAACACAATCCAAAAAAATCGAAGTTGATTTCAAATGAATTTATTATAATTTGACAAAAATCTTGTCTACATCCAAGAAAATTGAAGTTATTTTCATCTGAATTTAGTCAAATATAGATCCTACAACCAAAATACTCATCAAAATCCAAAAAAATCGAAGTTGATTTCAAATAAATTTATTAAAATTTGACACTTCCAACTAAATTTTTTTTCATAATCCAACAAAATTGAATTTATTTTCATCTAAATTTAGTCAAATATAGATCCTACAACCAAAATACTCAACAAAATAAAGAAAAATCGAAGTTGATTTCAAATAAATTTATTAAAATTTGACACTTCCAACTAAAATTTTTTTCATAATCCAACAAAATTGAAGTTATTTTCATCTAAATTTACTCAAATATAGATCCTACAACCAAAATACGCAACAAAATCCAAAATGATCGAAGTTGATTTCAAATGAATTTATTAAAATTTGACCAAAATCTTGTCAAAATCCAAAAAATTGAAGTTATTTTCATCTAAATTTACTCAAATATAGATCCTACAACAAAAATACTCAACAAAATCCAAAAAAATCGAAGTTGATTTCAAATAAATTTATTAAAATTTGACACTTCCAACTAAATTTTTTTCATAATCCAACAAAATTGAAGTTATTTTCATCTAAATTTACTCAAATATAGATCCTACAACCAAAATACGCAACAAAATCCAAAATAATCGAAGTTGATTTCAAATGAATTTATTAAAATTTGACCAAAATCTTGTCAAAATCCAAAAAATTGAAGTTATTTTCATCTAAATGTAATCAAATATAGATCCTACAACAAAAATACTCGACAAAATCCAAAAAAATCGAAGTTGATTTCATATGAATTTATTAATATTTGACACTTCCAACTAAAATTTTTTTTATAATCCAACAAAATTGAAGTTATTTTCATCTAAATTTAGTCAAATATACATCCTACAACCAAAATACTCATCAAAATCCAAAAAAATCGAAGTTGATTTCAAATAAATTTATTAAAATTTGACACTTCCAACTAAAATTTTTTTCATAATCCAACAAAATTGAAGTTATTTTCATCTAAATTTACTCAAATATAGATCCTACAACCAAAATAGTCATCAAAATCCAAAAAATCGAAGTTGATTTCAAATGATTTTATTAAAATTTGACCAAAATCTTGTCAAAATCCAAAAAATTGAAGTTATTTTCATCTAAATTTAGTCAAATATACATCCTACAACCAAAATACTCATCAAAATCCAAAAAAATCGAAGTTGATTTTATATGAAATTATTAAAATTTGACACTTCCAACTAAAATTTTTTCATAATCCAACGAAATTGAAGTTATTTTCATCTAAATTTACTCAAATATAGATCCTACAACAAAAATACTCGACAAAATCCAAAAAAATCGAAGTTGATTTCATATGAATTTAATAATATTTGACACTTCCAACTAAAATTTTTTTTATAATCCAACAAAATTGAAGTTATTTTCATCTAAATTTAGTCAAATATACATCCTACAACCAAAATACTCATCAAAATCCAAAAAAATCGAAGTTGATTTCAAATGAATTTATTAAAATTTGACAAAAATCTTGTCTACATCCAAGAAAATTGAAGTTATTTTCATCTAAATTTAGTCAAATATACATCCTACAACCAAAATACTCAACAAAATCCAAAAAAATCGAAGTTGATTTCAAATAAATTTATTAAAATTTGACACTTCCAACTAAAATTTTTTTCATAATCCAACAAAATTGAAGTTATTTTCATCTAAATTTACTCAAATATAGATCCTACAACCAAAATAGTCATCAAAATCCAAAAAATCGAAGTTGATTTCAAATGATTTTATTAAAATTTGACCAAAATCTTGTCAAAATCCAAAAAATTGAAGTTATTTTCATCTAAATTTAGTCAAATATACATCCTACAACCAAAATACTCATCAAAATCCAAAAAAATCGAAGTTGATTTTATATGAAATTATTAAAATTTGACACTTCCAACTAAAATTTTTTCATAATCCAACGAAATTGAAGTTATTTTCATCTAAATTTACTCAAATATAGATCCTACAACAAAAATACTCGACAAAATCCAAAAAAATCGAAGTTGATTTCAAATAAATTTATTAATATTTGACACTTCCAACTAAAATTTTTTTCATAATCCAACAAAATTGAAGTTATTTTCATCTAAATTTACTCAAATATAGATCCTACAACAAAAATACTCGACAAAATCCAAAAAAATCGAAGTTGATTTTATATGAAATTATTAAAATTTGACACTTCCAACTAAAATTTTTTCATAATCCAACGAAATTGAAGTTATTTTCATCTAAATTTACTCAAATATAGATCCTACAACAAAAATACTCGACAAAATCCAAAAAAATCGAAGTTGATTTCAAATAAATTTATTAATATTTGACACTTCCAACTAAAATTTTTTTCACAATCCAACAAAATTGAAGTTATTTTCATCTAAATTTAATCAAATATAGATCCTACAACAAAAATACTCGACAAAATCCAAAAAAATCGAAGTTGATTTCATATGAATTTATTAATATTTGACACTTCCAAATAAAATTTTTTTTATAATCCAACAAAATTGAAGTTATTTTCATCTAAATTTAGTCAAATATAGATCCTACAACGAAAATAGTCATCAAAATCCAAAAAAATCGAAGTTGATTTCAAATAAATTTATTAAAATTTGACACTTCCAACTAAAATTTTTTTCACAATCCAACAAAATTGAAGTTATTTTCATCTAAATCTACTCAAATATAGATCCTACAACCAAAATACTCATCAAAATCCAAAAAAATCGAAGTTGATTTCAAATGAATTTATTAAAATTTGACAAAAATCTTGCCTACATCCAAGAAAATTGAAGTTATTTTCATCTAAATTTACTCAAATATAGATCCTACAACAAAAATACTCAACAAAATCCAAAAAAATCGAAGTTGATTTCAAATAAATTTATTAAAATTTGACACTTCCAACTAAATTTTTTTTCATAATCCAACAAAATTAAATTTATTTTCATCTAAATTTGCTCAAATATAGATCCTACAACAAAAATACTCAACAAAATCCAAAATAATCGAAGTTGATTTCAAATGAATTTATTAAAATTTGACCAAAATCTTGTCAAAATGCAAAAAATTGAAGTTATTTTCATCTAAATGTACTCAAATATAGATCCTACAACAAAAATACTCAACAAAATCCAAAAAAATCGAAGTTGATTTCAAATAAATTTATTAAAATTTGACACTTCCAACTAAAATTTTTTTCATAATCCAACAAAATTGAAGTTATTTTCATCTAAATTTACTCAAATATAGATCCTACAACCAAAATACTCAACAAAATCCAAAAAAATCGAAGTTGATTTCAAATGAATTTATTAAAATTTGACACTTCCAACTAAATTTTTTTTCATAATCCAACAAAATTGAATTTATTTTCATCTAAATTTAGTCAAATATAGATCCTACAACCAAAATACTCAACAAAATAAAGAAAAATCGAAGTTGATTTCAAATAAATTTATTAAAATTTGACACTTCCAACTAAAATTTTTTTCATAATCCAACAAAATTGAAGTTATTTTCATCTAAATTTACTCAAATATAGATCCTACAACCAAAATACGCAACAAAATCCAAAATGATCGAAGTTGATTTCAAATGAATTTATTAAAATTTGACCAAAATCTTGTCAAAATCCAAAAAATTGAAGTTATTTTCATCTAAATTTACTCAAATATAGATCCTACAACAAAAATACTCAACAAAATCCAAAAAAATCGAAGTTGATTTCAAATAAATTTATTAAAATTTGACACTTCCAACTAAATTTTTTTCATAATCCAACAAAATTGAAGTTATTTTCATCTAAATTTACTCAAATATAGATCCTACAACCAAAATACGCAACAAAATCCAAAATAATCGAAGTTGATTTCAAATGAATTTATTAAAATTTGACCAAAATCTTGTCAAAATCCAAAAAATTGAAGTTATTTTCATCTAAATTTAATCAAATATAGATCCTACAACAAAAATACACGACAAAATCCAAAAAAATCGAAGTTGATTTCATATGAATTTATTAATATTTGACACTTCCAACTAAAATTTTTTTTATAATCCAACAAAATTGAAGTTATTTTCATCTAAATTTCGTCAAATATACATCCTACAACCAAAATACTCATCAAAATCCAAAAAAATCGAAGTTGATTTCAAATAAATTTATTAAAATTTGACACTTCCAACTAAAATTTTTTTCATAATCCAACAAAATTGAAGTTATTTTCATCTAAATTTACTCAAATATAGATCCTACAACCAAAATAGTCATCAAAATCCAAAAAATCGAAGTTGATTTCAAATGATTTTATTAAAATTTGAACAAAATCTTGTCAAAATCCAAAAAATTGAAGTTATTTTCATCTAAATTTAGTCAAATATACATCCTACAACCAAAATACTCATCAAAATCCAAAAAAATCGAAGTTGATTTTATATGAAATTATTAAAATTTGACACTTCCAACTAAAATTTTTTCATAATCCAACGAAATTGAAGTTATTTTCATCTAAATTTACTCAAATATAGATCCTACAACAAAAATACTCGACAAAATCCAAAAAAATCGAAGTTGATTTCATATGAATTTAATAATATTTGACACTTCCAACTAAAATTTTTTTTATAATCCAACAAAATTGAAGTTATTTTCATCTAAATTTAGTCAAATATACATCCTACAACCAAAATACTCATCAAAATCCAAAAAAATCGAAGTTGATTTCAAATAAATTTATTAAAATTTGACACTTCCAACTAAAATTTTTTTCATAATCCAACAAAATTGAAGTTATTTTCATCTAAATTTACTCAAATATAGATCCTACAACCAAAATAGTCATCAAAATCCAAAAAATCGAAGTTGATTTCAAATGATTTTATTAAAATTTGACCAAAATCTTATCAAAATCCAAAAAATTGAAGTTATTTTCATCTAAATTTAGTCAAATATACATCCTACAACCAAAATACTCATCAAAATCCAAAAAAATCGAAGTTGATTTTATATGAAATTATTAAAATTTGACACTTCCAACTAAAATTTTTTTCATAATCCAACAAAATTGAAGTTATTTTCATCTAAATTTACTCAAATATAGATCCAACAACAAAAATACTCGACAAAATCCAAAAAAATCGAAGTTGATTTCATATGAATTTATTAAAATTTGACACTTCCAACTAAAATTTTTTTTATAATCCAACAAAATTGAAGTTATTTTCATCTAAATTTAGTCAAATATAGATCCTACAACCAAAATACTCATCAAAATCCAAAAAAATCGAAGTTGATTTCAAATGAATTTATTAAAATTTGACAAAAATCTTGCCTACATCCAAGAAAATTGAAGTTATTTTCATCTAAATTTACTCAAATATAGATCCTACAACAAAAATACTCAACAAAATCCAAAAAAATCGAAGTTGATTTCAAATAAATTTATTAAAATTTGACACTTCCAACTAAATTTTTTTTCATAATCCAACAAAATTAAATTTATTTTCATCTAAATTTGCTCAAATATAGATCCTACAACAAAAATACTCAACAAAATCCAAAATAATCGAAGTTGATTTCAAATGAATTTATTAAAATTTGACCAAAATCTTGTCAAAATCCAAAAAATTGAAGTTATTTTCATCTAAATTTAATCAAATATAGATCCTACAACAAAAATACTCAACAAAATCCAAAAAAATCGAAGTTGATTTCAAATAAATTTATTAAAATTTGACACTTCCAACTAAAATTTTTTTCATAATCCAACAAAATTGAAGTTATTTTCATCTAAATTTACTCAAATATAGATCCTACAACCAAAATACTCAACAAAATCCAAAAAAATCGAAGTTGATTTCAAATGAATTTATTAAAATTTGACAAAAATCTTGTCTACATCCAAGAAAATTGAAGTTATTTTCATCTAAATTTAGTCAAATATACATCCTACAACCAAAATACTCATCAAAATCCAAAAAAATCGAAGTTGATTTCAAATAAATTTATTAAAATTTGACACTTCCAACTAAAATTTTTTTCATAATCCAACAAAATTGAAGTTATTTTCATCTAAATTTACTCAAATATAGATCCTACAACCAAAATAGTCATCAAAATCCAAAAAATCGAAGTTGATTTCAAATGATTTTATTAAAATTTGACCAAAATCTTGTCAAAATCCAAAAAATTGAAGTTATTTTCATCTAAATTTAGTCAAATATACATCCTACAACCAAAATACTCATCAAAATCCAAAAAAATCGAAGTTGATTTTATATGAAATTATTAAAATTTGACACTTCCAACTAAAATTTTTTCATAATCCAACGAAATTGAAGTTATTTTCATCTAAATTTACTCAAATATAGATCCTACAACAAAAATACTCGACAAAATCCAAAAAAATCGAAGTTGATTTCAAATAAATTTATTAATATTTGACACTTCCAACTAAAATTTTTTTCATAATCCAACAAAATTGAAGTTATTTTCATCTAAATTTACTCAAATATAGATCCTACAACAAAAATACTCGACAAAATCCAAAAAAATCGAAGTTGATTTCATATGAA
Source organism: Andrena fulva (assembly GCA_946251845.1). Taxonomy (NCBI): domain Eukaryota; kingdom Metazoa; phylum Arthropoda; class Insecta; order Hymenoptera; family Andrenidae; genus Andrena; species Andrena fulva. Next base: position 1,671,645 of record CAMITZ010000243.1, read on the forward strand.
TTTATTAAAATTTGACACTTCCAACTAAAATTTTTTTTATAATCCAACAAAATTGAAGTTATTTTCATCTAAATTTAGTCAAATATAGATCCTACAACCAAAATACTCATCAAAATCCAAAAAAATCGAAGTTGATTTCAAATGAATTTATTAAAATTTGACAAAAATCTTGCCTACATCCAAGAAAATTGAAGTTATTTTCATCTAAATTTACTCAAATATAGATCCTACAACAAAAATACTCAACAAAATCCAAAAAAATCAAAGTTGATTTCAAATGATTTTATTAAAATTTGACACTTCCAACTAATTTTTTTTTCATAATCCAACAAAATTGAATTTATTTTCATCTAAATTTACTCAAATATAGATCCTACAACAAAAATACTCAACAAAATCCAAAATAATTGAAGTTGATTTCAAATAAATTTAATAAAACTTGATACTTCCAACTAAAATTTTTTTCACAATCCAACAAAATTGAAGTTATTTTCATCTAAATTTAATCAAATATAGATCCTACAACAAAAATACTCGACAAAATCCAAAAAAATCGAAGTTGATTTCATATGAATTTATTAATATTTGACACTTCCAACTAAATTTTTTTTTATAATCCAACAAAATTGAAGTTATTTTCATCTAAATTTAGTCAAATATAGATCCTACAACGAAAATAGTCATCAAAATCCAAAAAAATCGAAGTTGATTTCAAATAAATTTATTAAAATTTGACACTTCCAACTAAAATTTTTTTCACAATCCAACAAAATTGAAGTTATTTTCATCTAAATCTACTCAAATATAGATCCTACAACCAAAATACTCATCAAAATCCAAAAAAATCGAAGTTGATTTCAAATGAATTTATTAAAATTTGACAAAAATCTTGCCTACATCCAAGAAAATTGAAGTTATTTTCATCTAAATTTACTCAAATATAGATCCTACAACAAAAATACTCAACAAAATCCAAAAAAATCGAAGTTGATTTCAAATAAATTTATTAAAATTTGACACTTCCAACTAAATTTTTTTTCATAATCCAACAAAATTAAATTTATTTTCATCTAAATTTGCTCAAATATAGATCCTACAACAAAAATACTCAACAAAATCAAAAATAATCGAAGTTGATTTCAAATGAATTTATTAAAATTTGACCAAAATCTTGTCAAAATCCAAAAAATTGAAGTTATTTTCATCTAAATGTACTCAAATATAGATCCTACAACCAAAATACTCATCAAAATCCAAAAAAATCGAAGTTGATTTCAAATAAATTTATTAAAATTTGACACTTCCAACTAAATTTTTTTTCATAATCCAACAAAATTGAATTTATTTTCATCTAAATTTAGTCAAATATACATCCTACAACCAAAATACTCATCAAAATCCAAAAAAATCGAAGTTGATTTCAAATAAATTTATTAAAATTTGACACTTCCAACTAAAATTTTTTTCATAATCCAACAAAATTGAAGTTATTTTCATCTAAATTTACTCAAATATAGATCCTACAACCAAAATAGTCATCAAAATCCAAAAAATCGAAGTTGATTTCAAATGATTTTATTAAAATTTGACCAAAATCTTGTCAAAATCCAAAAAATTGAAGTTATTTTCATCTAAATTTAGTCAAATATACATCCTACAACCAAAATACTCATCAAAATCCAAAAAAATCGAAGTTGATTTTATATGAAATTATTAAAATTTGACACTTCCAACTAAAATTTTTTCATAATCCAACGAAATTGAAGTTATTTTCATCTAAATTTACTCAAATATAGATCCTACAACAAAAATACTCGACAAAATCCAAAAAAATCGAAGTTGATTTCATATGAATTTAATAATATTTGACACTTCCAACTAAAATTTTTTTTATAATCCAACAAAATTGAAGTTATTTTCATCTAAATTTAGTCAAATATACATCCTACAACCAAAATACTCATCAAAATCCAAAAAAATCGAAGTTGATTTCAAATAAATTTATTAAAATTTGACACTTCCAACTAAAATTTTTTTCATAATCCAACAAAATTGAAGTTATTTTCATCTAAATTTACTCATATATAGATCCTACAACAAAAGTACTCAACAAAATCCAAAAAAATCGAAGTTGATTTCAAATAAATTTATTAAAATTTGACACTTCCAACTAAATTTTTTTTCATAATCCAACAAAATTGAAGTTATTTTCATCTAAATTTACTCAAATATAGACCCTACAACAAAAATACTCAACAAAATCCAAAAAAATCGAAGTTGATTTCAAATAAATTTATTAAAATTTGACACTGCCAACTAAAATTTTTTTCACAATCCAACAAAATTGAAGTTATTTTCATCTAAATTTAATCAAATATAGATCCTACAACAAAAATACTCGACAAAATCCAAAAAAATCGAAGTTGATTTCAAATGAATTTATTAAAATTTGACCAAAATCTTGTCAAAATCCACATAATATAAGTTATTTTCATCTAAATTTACTCAAATATAGATCCTACAACAAAAATACTCAACAAAATCCAAAATAATCGAAGTTGATTTCAAATAAATTTATTAAAATTTGACACTTCCAACTAAAATTTTTTTCCCAATCCAACAAAATTGAAGTTATTTTCATCTAAATTTACTCATATATAGATCCTACAACAAAAATACACAACAAAATCCAAAAAAATCGAAGTTGATTTCAAATAAATTTATTAAAATTTGACACTTCCAACTAAATCTTTTTTCATAATCCAACAAAATTGAAGTTATTTTCATCTAAATTTACTCATATATAGATCCTACAACAAAAGTACTCAACAAAATCCAAAAAAATCGAAGTTGATTTCAAATAAATTTATTAAAATTTGACACTTCCAACTAAATTTTTTTTCATAATCCAACAAAATTGAAGTTATTTTCATCTAAATTTACTCAAATATAGACCCTACAACAAAAATACTCAACAAAATCCAAAAAAATCGAAGTTGATTTCAAATAAATTTATTAAAATTTGACACTGCCAACTAAAATTTTTTTCACAATCCAACAAAATTGAAGTTATTTTCATCTAAATTTAATCAAATATAGATCCTACAACAAAAATACTCGACAAAATCCAAAAAAATCGAAGTTGATTTCAAATAAATTTAATAAAACTTGACACTTCCCACTAAATTTTTTTTCACAATCCAACAAAATTGAAGTTAATTTCATCTAAATTTAATCAAATATAGATCCTACAACAAAAATACTCTACAAAATCCAAAAAAATCGAAGTTGATTTCAAATAAATTTATTAAAATTTGACACTTCCAACTAAAATTTTTTTCCCAATCCAACAAAATTGAAGTTATTTTCATCTAAATTTACTCATATATAGATCCTACAACAAAAATACACAACAAAATCCAAAAAAATCGAAGTTGATTTCAAATAAATTTATTAAAATTTGACACTTCCAACTAAATCTTTTTTCATAATCCAACAAAATTGAAGTTATTTTCATCTAAATTTACTCATATATAGATCCTACAACAAAAGTACTCAACAAAATCCAAAAAAATCGAAGTTGATTTCAAATAAATTTATTAAAATTTGACACTTCCAACTAAATTTTTTTTCATAATCCAACAAAATTGAAGTTATTTTCATCTAAATTTACTCAAATATAGACCCTACAACAAAAATACTCAACAAAATCCAAAAAAATCGAAGTTGATTTCAAATGAATTTATTAAAATTTGACAAAAATCTTGCCTACATCCAACAAAATTGAAGTTATTTTCATCTAAATTTACTCATATATAGATCCTACAACAAAAATACTCAACAAAATCCAAAAAAATCGAAGTTGATTTCAAATAAATTTATTAAAATTTGACACTGCCAACTAAAATTTTTTTCACAATCCAACAAAATTGAAGTTATTTTCATCTAAATTTAATCAAATATAGATCCTACAACAAAAATACTCTACAAAATCCAAAAAAATCGAAGTTGATTTCAAATAAATTTATTAAAATTTGACACTTCCAACTAAAATTTTTTTCCCAATCCAACAAAATTGAAGTTATTTTCATCTAAATTTACTCATATATAGATCCTACAACAAAAATACACAACAAAATCCAAAAAAATCGAAGTTGATTTCATATGAATTTATTAATATTTGACACTTCCAACTAAAATTTTTTTCATAATCCAACAAAATTGAAGTTATTTTCATCTAAATTTACTCAAATATAGACCCTACAACAAAAATACTCAACAAAATCCAAAAAAATCGAAGTTGATTTCAAATAAATTTATTAAAATTTGACACTGCCAACTAAAATTTTTTTCACAATCCAACAAAATTGAAGTTATTTTCATCTAAATTTAATCAAATATAGATCCTACAACAAAAATACTCGACAAAATCCAAAAAAATCGAAGTTGATTTCAAATAAATTTAATAAAACTTGACACTTCCCACTAAATTTTTTTTCACAATCCAACAAAATTGAAGTTTTTTTCATCTAAATTTTCTCAAATATAGATCCTACAACAAAAATACTCTACAAAATCCAAAAAAATCGAAGTTGATTTCAAATAAATTTATTAAAATTTGACACTTCCAACTAAAATTTTTTTCCCAATCCAACAAAATTGAAGTTATTTTCATCTAAATTTACTCATATATAGATCCTACAACAAAAATACACAACAAAATCCAAAAAAATCGAAGTTGATTTCAAATAAATTTATTAAAATTTGACACTTCCAACTAAATCTTTTTTCATAATCCAACAAAATTGAAGTTATTTTCATCTAAATTTACTCATATATAGATCCTACAACAAAAGTACTCAACAAAATCCAAAAAAATCGAAGTTGATTTCAAATAAATTTATTAAAATTTGACACTTCCAACTAAATTTTTTTTCATAATCCAACAAAATTGAAGTTATTTTCATCTAAATTTACTCAAATATAGATCCTACAACAAAAATACTCGACAAAATCCAAAAAAATCGAAGTTGATTTCATATGAATTTATTAAAATTTGACACTTCCAACTAAAATTTTTTTTATAATCCAACAATATTGAAGTTATTTTCATCTAAATTTAGTCAAATATAGATCCTACAACCAAAATACTCATCAAAATCCAAAAAAATCGAAGTTGATTTCAAATGAATTTATTAAAATTTGACAAAAATCTTGCCTACATCCAAGAAAATTGAAGTTATTTTCATCTAAATTTACTCAAATATAGATCCTACAACAAAAATACTCAACAAAATCCAAAAAAATCAAAGTTGATTTCAAATGATTTTATTAAAATTTGACACTTCCAACTAATTTTTTTTTCATAATCCAACAAAATTGAATTTATTTTCATCTAAATTTACTCAAATATAGATCCTACAACAAAAATACTCAACAAAATCCAAAATAATTGAAGTTGATTTCAAATAAATTTAATAAAACTTGATACTTCCAACTAAAATTTTTTTCACAATCCAACAAAATTGAAGTTATTTTCATCTAAATTTAATCAAATATAGATCCTACAACAAAAATACTCGACAAAATCCAAAAAAATCGAAGTTGATTTCATATGAATTTATTAATATTTGACACTTCCAACTAAAATTTTTTTTATAATCCAACAAAATTGAAGTTATTTTCATCTAAATTTAGTCAAATATAGATCCTACAACGAAAATAGTCATCAAAATCCAAAAAAATCGAAGTTGATTTCAAATAAATTTATTAAAATTTGACACTTCCAACTAAAATTTTTTTCACAATCCAACAAAATTGAAGTTATTTTCATCTAAATCTACTCAAATATAGATCCTACAACCAAAATACTCATCAAAATCCAAAAAAATCGAAGTTGATTTCAAATGAATTTATTAAAATTTGACAAAAATCTTGCCTACATCCAAGAAAATTGAAGTTATTTTCATCTAAATTTACTCAAATATAGATCCTACAACAAAAATACTCAACAAAATCCAAAAAAATCGAAGTTGATTTCAAATAAATTTATTAAAATTTGACACTTCCAACTAAATTTTTTTTCATAATCCAACAAAATTAAATTTATTTTCATCTAAATTTGCTCAAATATAGATCCTACAACAAAAATACTCAACAAAATCCAAAATAATCGAAGTTGATTTCAAATGAATTTATTAAAATTTGACCAAAATCTTGTCAAAATCCAAAAAATTGAAGTTATTTTCATCTAAATTTAATCAAATATAGATCCTACAACAAAAATACTCGACAAAATCCAAAAAAATCGAAGTTGATTTCATATGAATTTATTAATATTTGACACTTCCAACTAAAATTTTTTTTATAATCCAACAAAATTGAAGTTATTTTCATCTAAATTTAGTCAAATATACATCCTACAACCAAAATACTCATCAAAATCCAAAAAAATCGAAGTTGATTTCAAATAAATTTATTAAAATTTGACACTTCCAACTAAAATTTTTTTCATAATCCAACAAAATTGAAGTTATTTTCATCTAAATTTACTCAAATATAGATCCTACAACCAAAATAGTCATCAAAATCCAAAAAATCGAAGTTGATTTCAAATGATTTTATTAAAATTTGACCAAAATCTTGTCAAAATCCAAAAAATTGAAGTTATTTTCATCTAAATTTAGTCAAATATACATCCTACAACCAAAATACTCATCAAAATCCAAAAAAATCGAAGTTGATTTTATATGAAATTATTAAAATTTGACACTTCCAACTAAAATTTTTTCATAATCCAACGAAATTGAAGTTATTTTCATCTAAATTTACTCAAATATAGATCCTACAACAAAAATACTCGACAAAATCCAAAAAAATCGAAGTTGATTTCATATGAATTTAATAATATTTGACACTTCCAACTAAAATTTTTTTTATAATCCAACAAAATTGAAGTTATTTTCATCTAAATTTAGTCAAATATACATCCTACAACCAAAATACTCATCAAAATCCAAAAAAATCGAAGTTGATTTCAAATAAATTTATTAAAATTTGACACTTCCAACTAAAATTTTTTTCATAATCCAACAAAATTGAAGTTATTTTCATCTAAATTTACTCAAATATAGATCCTACAACCAAAATAGTCATCAAAATCCAAAAAATCGAAGTTGATTTCAAATGATTTTATTAAAATTTGACCAAAATCTTATCAAAATCCAAAAAATTGAAGTTATTTTCATCTAAATTTAGTCAAATATACATCCTACAACCAAAATACTCATCAAAATCCAAAAAAATCGAAGTTGATTTTATATGAAATTATTAAAATTTGACACTTCCAACTAAAATTTTTTTCATAATCCAACAAAATTGAAGTTATTTTCATCTAAATTTACTCAAATATAGATCCAACAACAAAAATACTCGACAAAATCCAAAAAAATCGAAGTTGATTTCATATGAATTTATTAAAATTTGACACTTCCAACTAAAATTTTTTTTATAATCCAACAAAATTGAAGTTATTTTCATCTAAATTTAGTCAAATATAGATCCTACAACCAAAATACTCATCAAAATCCAAAAAAATCGAAGTTGATTTCAAATGAATTTATTAAAATTTGACAAAAATCTTGCCTACATCCAAGAAAATTGAAGTTATTTTCATCTAAATTTACTCAAATATAGATCCTACAACAAAAATACTCAACAAAATCCAAAAAAATCGAAGTTGATTTCAAATAAATTTATTAAAATTTGACACTTCCAACTAAATTTTTTTTCATAATCCAACAAAATTAAATTTATTTTCATCTAAATTTGCTCAAATATAGATCCTACAACAAAAATACTCAACAAAATCCAAAATAATCGAAGTTGATTTCAAATGAATTTATTAAAATTTGACGAAATCTTGTCAAAATCCAAAAAATTGAAGTTATTTTCATCTAAATTTAATCAAATATAGATCCTACAACAAAAATACTCAACAAAATCCAAAAAAATCGAAGTTGATTTCAAATAAATTTATTAAAATTTGACACTTCCAACTAAAATTTTTTTCATAATCCAACAAAATTGAAGTTATTTTCATCTAAATTTACTCAAATATAGATCCTACAACCAAAATACTCAACAAAATCCAAAAAAATCGAAGTTGATTTCAAATGAATTTATTAAAATTTGACAAAAATCTTGTCTACATCCAAGAAAATTGAAGTTATTTTCATCTAAATTTAGTCAAATATACATCCTACAACCAAAATACTCATCAAAATCCAAAAAAATCGAAGTTGATTTCAAATAAATTTATTAAAATTTGACACTTCCAACTAAAATTTTTTTCATAATCCAACAAAATTGAAGTTATTTTCATCTAAATTTACTCAAATATAGATCCTACAACCAAAATAGTCATCAAAATCCAAAAAATCGAAGTTGATTTCAAATGATTTTATTAAAATTTGACCAAAATCTTGTCAAAATCCAAAAAATTGAAGTTATTTTCATCTAAATTTAGTCAAATATACATCCTACAACCAAAATACTCATCAAAATCCAAAAAAATCGAAGTTGATTTTATATGAAATTATTAAAATTTGACACTTCCAACTAAAATTTTTTCATAATCCAACGAAATTGAAGTTATTTTCATCTAAATTTACTCAAATATAGATCCTACAACAAAAATACTCGACAAAATCCAAAAAAATCGAAGTTGATTTCAAATAAATTTATTAATATTTGACACTTCCAACTAAAATTTTTTTCATAATCCAACAAAATTGAAGTTATTTTCATCTAAATTTACTCAAATATAGATCCTACAACAAAAATACTCGACAAAATCCAAAAAAATCGAAGTTGATTTCATATGAATTTATTAAAATTTGACACTTCCAACTAAAATTTTTTTTATAATCCAACAAAATTGAAGTTATTTTCATCTAAATTTAGTCAAATATAGATCCTACAACCAAAATACTCATCAAAATCCAAAAAAATCGAAGTTGATTTCAAATGAATTTATTAAAATTTGACAAAAATCTTGCCTACATCCAAGAAAATTGAAGTTATTTTCATCTAAATTTACTCAAATATAGATCCTACAACAAAAATACTCAACAAAATCCAAAAAAATCAAAGTTGATTTCAAATGATTTTATTAAAATTTGACACTTCCAACTAATTTTTTTTTCATAATCCAACAAAATTGAATTTATTTTCATCTAAATTTACTCAAATATAGATCCTACAACAAAAATACTCAACAAAATCCAAAATAATTGAAGTTGATTTCAAATAAATTTAATAAAACTTGATACTTCCAACTAAAATTTTTTTCACAATCCAACAAAATTGAAGTTATTTTCATCTAAATTTAATCAAATATAGATCCTACAACAAAAATACTCGACGAAATCCAAAAAAATCGAAGTTGATTTCATATGAATTTATTAATATTTGACACTTCCAACTAAAATTTTTTTTATAATCCAACAAAATTGAAGTTATTTTCATCTAAATTTAGTCAAATATAGATCCTACAACGAAAATAGTCATCAAAATCCAAAAAAATCGAAGTTGATTTCAAATAAATTTATTAAAATTTGACACTTCCAACTAAAATTTTTTTCACAATCCAACAAAATTGAAGTTATTTTCATCTAAATCTACTCAAATATAGATCCTACAACCAAAATACTCATCAAAATCCAAAAAAATCGAAGTTGATTTCAAATGAATTTATTAAAATTTGACAAAAATCTTGCCTACATCCAAGAAAATTGAAGTTATTTTCATCTAAATTTACTCAAATATAGATCCTACAACAAAAATACTCAACAAAATCCAAAAAAATCGAAGTTGATTTCAAATAAATTTATTAAAATTTGACACTTCCAACTAAATTTTTTTTCATAATCCAACAAAATTAAATTTATTTTCATCTAAATTTGCTCAAATATAGATCCTACAACAAAAATACTCAACAAAATCCAAAATAATCGAAGTTGATTTCAAACGAATTTATTAAAATTTGACCAAAATCTTGTCAAAATCCAAAAAATTGAAGTTATTTTCATCTAAATGTACTCAAATATAGATCCTACAACAAAAATACTCAACAAAATCCAAAAAAATCGAAGTTGATTTCAAATAAATTTATTAAAATTTGACACTTCCAACTAAAATTTTTTTCATAATCCAACAAAATTGAAGTTATTTTCATCTAAATTTACTCAAATATAGATCCTACAACCAAAATACTCAACAAAATCCAAAAAAATCGAAGTTGATTTCAAATGAATTTATTAAAATTTGACAAAAATCTTGTCTACATCCAAGAAAATTGAAGTTATTTTCATCTAAATGTAGTCAAATATAGATCCTACAACCAAAATACTCATCAAAATACAAAAAAATCGAAGTTGATTTCAAATAAATTTATTAAAATTTGACACTTCCAACTAAATTTTTTTTCATAATCCAACAAAATTGAATTTATTTTCATCTAAATTTAGTCAAATATAGATCCTACAACCAAAATACTCAACAAAATAAAGAAAAATCGAAGTTGATTTCAAATAAATTTATTAAAATTTGACACTTCCAACTAAAATTTTTTTCATAATCCAACAAAATTGAAGTTATTTTCATCTAAATTTACTCAAATATAGATCCTACAACCAAAATACGCAACAAAATCCAAAATGATCGAAGTTGATTTCAAATGAATTTATTAAAATTTGACCAAAATCTTGTCAAAATCCAAAAAATTGAAGTTATTTTCATCTAAATTTACTCAAATATAGATCCTACAACAAAAATACTCAACAAAATCCAAAAAAATCGAAGTTGATTTCAAATAAATTTATTAAAATTTGACACTTCCAACTAAATTTTTTTCATAATCCAACAAAATTGAAGTTATTTTCATCTAAATTTACTCAAATATAGATCCTACAACCAAAATACGCAACAAAATCCAAAATAATCGAAGTTGATTTCAAATGAATTTATTAAAATTTGACCAAAATCTTGTCAAAATCCAAAAAATTGAAGTTATTTTCATCTAAATGTAATCAAATATAGATCCTACAACAAAAATACTCGACAAAATCCAAAAAAATCGAAGTTGATTTCATATGAATTTATTAATATTTGACACTTCCAACTAAAATTTTTTTTATAATCCAACAAAATTGAAGTTATTTTCATCTAAATTTAGTCAAATATACATCCTACAACCAAAATACTCATCAAAATCCAAAAAAATCGAAGTTGATTTCAAATAAATTTATTAAAATTTGACACTTCCAACTAAAATTTTTTTCATAATCCAACAAAATTGAAGTTATTTTCATCTAAATTTACTCAAATATAGATCCTACAACCAAAATAGTCATCAAAATCCAAAAAATCGAAGTTGATTTCAAATGATTTTATTAAAATTTGACCAAAATCTTGTCAAAATCCAAAAAATTGAAGTTATTTTCATCTAAATTTAGTCAAATATACATCCTACAACCAAAATACTCATCAAAATCCAAAAAAATCGAAGTTGATTTTATATGAAATTATTAAAATTTGACACTTCCAACTAAAATTTTTTCATAATCCAACGAAATTGAAGTTATTTTCATCTAAATTTACTCAAATATAGATCCTACAACAAAAATACTCGACAAAATCCAAAAAAATCGAAGTTGATTTCATATGAATTTAATAATATTTGACACTTCCAACTAAAATTTTTTTTATAATCCAACAAAATTGAAGTTATTTTCATCTAAATTTAGTCAAATATACATCCTACAACCAAAATACTCATCAAAATCCAAAAAAATCGAAGTTGATTTCAAATGAATTTATTAAAATTTGACAAAAATCTTGTCTACATCCAAGAAAATTGAAGTTATTTTCATCTAAATTTAGTCAAATATACATCCTACAACCAAAATACTCAACAAAATCCAAAAAAATCGAAGTTGATTTCAAATAAATTTATTAAAATTTGACACTTCCAACTAAAATTTTTTTCATAATCCAACAAAATTGAAGTTATTTTCATCTAAATTTACTCAAATATAGATCCTACAACCAAAATAGTCATCAAAATCCAAAAAATCGAAGTTGATTTCAAATGATTTTATTAAAATTTGACCAAAATCTTGTCAAAATCCAAAAAATTGAAGTTATTTTCATCTAAATTTAGTCAAATATACATCCTACAACCAAAATACTCATCAAAATCCAAAAAAATCGAAGTTGATTTTATATGAAATTATTAAAATTTGACACTTCCAACTAAAATTTTTTCATAATCCAACGAAATTGAAGTTATTTTCATCTAAATTTACTCAAATATAGATCCTACAACAAAAATACTCGACAAAATCCAAAAAAATCGAAGTTGATTTCAAATAAATTTATTAATATTTGACACTTCCAACTAAAATTTTTTTCATAATCCAACAAAATTGAAGTTATTTTCATCTAAATTTACTCAAATATAGATCCTACAACAAAAATACTCGACAAAATCCAAAAAAATCGAAGTTGATTTTATATGAAATTATTAAAATTTGACACTTCCAACTAAAATTTTTTCATAATCCAACGAAATTGAAGTTATTTTCATCTAAATTTACTCAAATATAGATCCTACAACAAAAATACTCGACAAAATCCAAAAAAATCGAAGTTGATTTCAAATAAATTTATTAATATTTGACACTTCCAACTAAAATTTTTTTCACAATCCAACAAAATTGAAGTTATTTTCATCTAAATTTAATCAAATATAGATCCTACAACAAAAATACTCGACAAAATCCAAAAAAATCGAAGTTGATTTCATATGAATTTATTAATATTTGACACTTCCAACTAAAATTTTTTTTATAATCCAACAAAATTGAAGTTATTTTCATCTAAATTTAGTCAAATATAGATCCTACAACGAAAATAGTCATCAAAATCCAAAAAAATCGAAGTTGATTTCAAATAAATTTATTAAAATTTGACACTTCCAACTAAAATTTTTTTCACAATCCAACAAAATTGAAGTTATTTTCATCTAAATCTACTCAAATATAGATCCTACAACCAAAATACTCATCAAAATCCAAAAAAATCGAAGTTGATTTCAAATGAATTTATTAAAATTTGACAAAAATCTTGCCTACATCCAAGAAAATTGAAGTTATTTTCATCTAAATTTACTCAAATATAGATCCTACAACAAAAATACTCAACAAAATCCAAAAAAATCGAAGTTGATTTCAAATAAATTTATTAAAATTTGACACTTCCAACTAAATTTTTTTTCATAATCCAACAAAATTAAATTTATTTTCATCTAAATTTGCTCAAATATAGATCCTACAACAAAAATACTCAACAAAATCCAAAATAATCGAAGTTGATTTCAAATGAATTTATTAAAATTTGACCAAAATCTTGTCAAAATGCAAAAAATTGAAGTTATTTTCATCTAAATGTACTCAAATATAGATCCTACAACAAAAATACTCAACAAAATCCAAAAAAATCGAAGTTGATTTCAAATAAATTTATTAAAATTTGACACTTCCAACTAAAATTTTTTTCATAATCCAACAAAATTGAAGTTATTTTCATCTAAATTTACTCAAATATAGATCCTACAACCAAAATACTCAACAAAATCCAAAAAAATCGAAGTTGATTTCAAATGAATTTATTAAAATTTGACACTTCCAACTAAATTTTTTTTCATAATCCAACAAAATTGAATTTATTTTCATCTAAATTTAGTCAAATATAGATCCTACAACCAAAATACTCAACAAAATAAAGAAAAATCGAAGTTGATTTCAAATAAATTTATTAAAATTTGACACTTCCAACTAAAATTTTTTTCATAATCCAACAAAATTGAAGTTATTTTCATCTAAATTTACTCAAATATAGATCCTACAACCAAAATACGCAACAAAATCCAAAATGATCGAAGTTGATTTCAAATGAATTTATTAAAATTTGACCAAAATCTTGTCAAAATCCAAAAAATTGAAGTTATTTTCATCTAAATTTACTCAAATATAGATCCTACAACAAAAATACTCAACAAAATCCAAAAAAATCGAAGTTGATTTCAAATAAATTTATTAAAATTTGACACTTCCAACTAAATTTTTTTCATAATCCAACAAAATTGAAGTTATTTTCATCTAAATTTACTCAAATATAGATCCTACAACCAAAATACGCAACAAAATCCAAAATAATCGAAGTTGATTTCAAATGAATTTATTAAAATTTGACCAAAATCTTGTCAAAATCCAAAAAATTGAAGTTATTTTCATCTAAATTTAATCAAATATAGATCCTACAACAAAAATACACGACAAAATCCAAAAAAATCGAAGTTGATTTCATATGAATTTATTAATATTTGACACTTCCAACTAAAATTTTTTTTATAATCCAACAAAATTGAAGTTATTTTCATCTAAATTTCGTCAAATATACATCCTACAACCAAAATACTCATCAAAATCCAAAAAAATCGAAGTTGATTTCAAATAAATTTATTAAAATTTGACACTTCCAACTAAAATTTTTTTCATAATCCAACAAAATTGAAGTTATTTTCATCTAAATTTACTCAAATATAGATCCTACAACCAAAATAGTCATCAAAATCCAAAAAATCGAAGTTGATTTCAAATGATTTTATTAAAATTTGAACAAAATCTTGTCAAAATCCAAAAAATTGAAGTTATTTTCATCTAAATTTAGTCAAATATACATCCTACAACCAAAATACTCATCAAAATCCAAAAAAATCGAAGTTGATTTTATATGAAATTATTAAAATTTGACACTTCCAACTAAAATTTTTTCATAATCCAACGAAATTGAAGTTATTTTCATCTAAATTTACTCAAATATAGATCCTACAACAAAAATACTCGACAAAATCCAAAAAAATCGAAGTTGATTTCATATGAATTTAATAATATTTGACACTTCCAACTAAAATTTTTTTTATAATCCAACAAAATTGAAGTTATTTTCATCTAAATTTAGTCAAATATAGATCCTACAACCAAAATACTCATCAAAATCCAAAAAAATCGAAGTTGATTTCAAATGAATTTATTAAAATTTGACAAAAATCTTGCCTACATCCAAGAAAATTGAAGTTATTTTCATCTAAATTTACTCAAATATAGATCCTACAACAAAAATACTCAACAAAATCCAAAAAAATCGAAGTTGATTTCAAATAAATTTATTAAAATTTGACACTTCCAACTAAATTTTTTTTCATAATCCAACAAAATTAAATTTATTTTCATCTAAATTTGCTCAAATATAGATCCTACAACAAAAATACTCAACAAAATCCAAAATAATCGAAGTTGATTTCAAATGAATTTATTAAAATTTGACCAAAATCTTGTCAAAATCCAAAAAATTGAAGTTATTTTCATCTAAATTTAATCAAATATAGATCCTACAACAAAAATACTCAACAAAATCCAAAAAAATCGAAGTTGATTTCAAATAAATTTATTAAAATTTGACACTTCCAACTAAAATTTTTTTCATAATCCAACAAAATTGAAGTTATTTTCATCTAAATTTACTCAAATATAGATCCTACAACCAAAATACTCAACAAAATCCAAAAAAATCGAAGTTGATTTCAAATGAATTTATTAAAATTTGACAAAAATCTTGTCTACATCCAAGAAAATTGAAGTTATTTTCATCTAAATTTAGTCAAATATACATCCTACAACCAAAATACTCATCAAAATCCAAAAAAATCGAAGTTGATTTCAAATAAATTTATTAAAATTTGACACTTCCAACTAAAATTTTTTTCATAATCCAACAAAATTGAAGTTATTTTCATCTAAATTTACTCAAATATAGATCCTACAACCAAAATAGTCATCAAAATCCAAAAAATCGAAGTTGATTTCAAATGATTTTATTAAAATTTGACCAAAATCTTGTCAAAATCCAAAAAATTGAAGTTATTTTCATCTAAATTTAGTCAAATATACATCCTACAACCAAAATACTCATCAAAATCCAAAAAAATCGAAGTTGATTTTATATGAAATTATTAAAATTTGACACTTCCAACTAAAATTTTTTCATAATCCAACGAAATTGAAGTTATTTTCATCTAAATTTACTCAAATATAGATCCTACAACAAAAATACTCGACAAAATCCAAAAAAATCGAAGTTGATTTCAAATAAATTTATTAATATTTGACACTTCCAACTAAAATTTTTTTCATAATCCAACAAAATTGAAGTTATTTTCATCTAAATTTACTCAAATATAGATCCTACAACAAAAATACTCGACAAAATCCAAAAAAATCGAAGTTGATTTCATATGAATTTATTAAAATTTGACACTTCCAACTAAAATTTTTTTTATAATCCAACAAAATTGAAGTTATTTTCATCTAAATTTAGTCAAATATAGATCCTACAACCAAAATACTCATCAAAATCCAAAAAAATCGAAGTTGATTTCAAATGAATTAATTAAAATTTGACAAAAATCTTGCCTACATCCAAGAAAATTGAAGTTATTTTCATCTAAATTTACTCAAATATAGATCCTACAACAAAAATACTCAACAAAATCCAAAAAAATCAAAGTTGATTTCAAATGATTTTATTAAAATTTGACACTTCCAACTAATTTTTTTTTCATAATCCAACAAAATTGAATTTATTTTCATCTAAATTTACTCAAATATAGATCCTACAACAAAAATACTCAACAAAATCCAAAATAATTGAAGTTGATTTCAAATAAATTTAATAAAACTTGATACTTCCAACTAAAATTTTTTTCACAATCCAACAAAATTGAAGTTATTTTCATCTAAATTTAATCAAATATAGATCCTACAACAAAAATACTCGACAAAATCCAAAAAAATCGAAGTTGATTTCATATGAATTTATTAATATTTGACACTTCCAACTAAATTTTTTTTTATAATCCAACAAAATTGAAGTTATTTTCATCTAAATTTAGTCAAATATAGATCCTACAACGAAAATAGTCATCAAAATCCAAAAAAATCGAAGTTGATTTCAAATAAATTTATTAAAATTTGAC
The DNA here is from genome assembly GCA_946251845.1 of Andrena fulva. Lineage (NCBI taxonomy): Eukaryota > Metazoa > Arthropoda > Insecta > Hymenoptera > Andrenidae > Andrena > Andrena fulva. The sequence continues at coordinate 1,688,803 of CAMITZ010000243.1, forward strand.
ACTTCCAACTAAAATTTTTTTCACAATCCAACAAAATTGAAGTTATTTTCATCTAAATCTACTCAAATATAGATCCTACAACCAAAATACTCATCAAAATCCAAAAAAATCGAAGTTGATTTCAAATGAATTTATTAAAATTTGACAAAAATCTTGCCTACATCCAAGAAAATTGAAGTTATTTTCATCTAAATTTACTCAAATATAGATCCTACAACAAAAATACTCAACAAAATCCAAAAAAATCGAAGTTGATTTCAAATAAATTTATTAAAATTTGACACTTCCAACTAAATTTTTTTTCATAATCCAACAAAATTAAATTTATTTTCATCTAAATTTGCTCAAATATAGATCCTACAACAAAAATACTCAACAAAATCAAAAATAATCGAAGTTGATTTCAAATGAATTTATTAAAATTTGACCAAAATCTTGTCAAAATCCAAAAAATTGAAGTTATTTTCATCTAAATGTACTCAAATATAGATCCTACAACCAAAATACTCATCAAAATCCAAAAAAATCGAAGTTGATTTCAAATAAATTTATTAAAATTTGACACTTCCAACTAAATTTTTTTTCATAATCCAACAAAATTGAATTTATTTTCATCTAAATTTAGTCAAATATACATCCTACAACCAAAATACTCATCAAAATCCAAAAAAATCGAAGTTGATTTCAAATAAATTTATTAAAATTTGACACTTCCAACTAAAATTTTTTTCATAATCCAACAAAATTGAAGTTATTTTCATCTAAATTTACTCAAATATAGATCCTACAACCAAAATAGTCATCAAAATCCAAAAAATCGAAGTTGATTTCAAATGATTTTATTAAAATTTGACCAAAATCTTGTCAAAATCCAAAAAATTGAAGTTATTTTCATCTAAATTTAGTCAAATATACATCCTACAACCAAAATACTCATCAAAATCCAAAAAAATCGAAGTTGATTTTATATGAAATTATTAAAATTTGACACTTCCAACTAAAATTTTTTCATAATCCAACGAAATTGAAGTTATTTTCATCTAAATTTACTCAAATATAGATCCTACAACAAAAATACTCGACAAAATCCAAAAAAATCGAAGTTGATTTCATATGAATTTAATAATATTTGACACTTCCAACTAAAATTTTTTTTATAATCCAACAAAATTGAAGTTATTTTCATCTAAATTTAGTCAAATATACATCCTACAACCAAAATACTCATCAAAATCCAAAAAAATCGAAGTTGATTTCAAATAAATTTATTAAAATTTGACACTTCCAACTAAAATTTTTTTCATAATCCAACAAAATTGAAGTTATTTTCATCTAAATTTACTCATATATAGATCCTACAACAAAAGTACTCAACAAAATCCAAAAAAATCGAAGTTGATTTCAAATAAATTTATTAAAATTTGACACTTCCAACTAAATTTTTTTTCATAATCCAACAAAATTGAAGTTATTTTCATCTAAATTTACTCAAATATAGACCCTACAACAAAAATACTCAACAAAATCCAAAAAAATCGAAGTTGATTTCAAATAAATTTATTAAAATTTGACACTGCCAACTAAAATTTTTTTCACAATCCAACAAAATTGAAGTTATTTTCATCTAAATTTAATCAAATATAGATCCTACAACAAAAATACTCGACAAAATCCAAAAAAATCGAAGTTGATTTCAAATGAATTTATTAAAATTTGACCAAAATCTTGTCAAAATCCACATAATATAAGTTATTTTCATCTAAATTTACTCAAATATAGATCCTACAACAAAAATACTCAACAAAATCCAAAATAATCGAAGTTGATTTCAAATAAATTTATTAAAATTTGACACTTCCAACTAAAATTTTTTTCCCAATCCAACAAAATTGAAGTTATTTTCATCTAAATTTACTCATATATAGATCCTACAACAAAAATACACAACAAAATCCAAAAAAATCGAAGTTGATTTCAAATAAATTTATTAAAATTTGACACTTCCAACTAAATCTTTTTTCATAATCCAACAAAATTGAAGTTATTTTCATCTAAATTTACTCATATATAGATCCTACAACAAAAGTACTCAACAAAATCCAAAAAAATCGAAGTTGATTTCAAATAAATTTATTAAAATTTGACACTTCCAACTAAATTTTTTTTCATAATCCAACAAAATTGAAGTTATTTTCATCTAAATTTACTCAAATATAGACCCTACAACAAAAATACTCAACAAAATCCAAAAAAATCGAAGTTGATTTCAAATAAATTTATTAAAATTTGACACTGCCAACTAAAATTTTTTTCACAATCCAACAAAATTGAAGTTATTTTCATCTAAATTTAATCAAATATAGATCCTACAACAAAAATACTCGACAAAATCCAAAAAAATCGAAGTTGATTTCAAATAAATTTAATAAAACTTGACACTTCCCACTAAATTTTTTTTCACAATCCAACAAAATTGAAGTTAATTTCATCTAAATTTAATCAAATATAGATCCTACAACAAAAGTACTCAACAAAATCCAAAAAAATCGAAGTTGATTTCAAATAAATTTATTAAAATTTGACACTTCCAACTAAATTTTTTTTCATAATCCAACAAAATTGAAGTTATTTTCATCTAAATTTACTCAAATATAGACCCTACAACAAAAATACTCAACAAAATCCAAAAAAATCGAAGTTGATTTCAAATGAATTTATTAAAATTTGACAAAAATCTTGCCTACATCCAACAAAATTGAAGTTATTTTCATCTAAATTTACTCATATATAGATCCTACAACAAAAATACTCAACAAAATCCAAAAAAATCGAAGTTGATTTCAAATAAATTTATTAAAATTTGACACTTCCAACTAAATCTTTTTTCATAATCCAACAAAATTGAAGTTATTTTCATCTAAATTTACTCATATATAGATCCTACAACAAAAGTACTCAACAAAATCCAAAAAAATCGAAGTTGATTTCAAATAAATTTATTAAAATTTGACACTTCCAACTAAATTTTTTTTCATAATCCAACAAAATTGAAGTTATTTTCATCTAAATTTACTCAAATATAGACCCTACAACAAAAATACTCAACAAAATCCAAAAAAATCGAAGTTGATTTCAAATAAATTTATTAAAATTTGACACTGCCAACTAAAATTTTTTTCACAATCCAACAAAATTGAAGTTATTTTCATCTAAATTTAATCAAATATAGATCCTACAACAAAAATACTCGACAAAATCCAAAAAAATCGAAGTTGATTTCAAATGAATTTATTAAAATTTGACCAAAATCTTGTCAAAATCCACATAATATAAGTTATTTTCATCTAAATTTACTCAAATATAGATCCTACAACAAAAATACTCAACAAAATCCAAAATAATCGAAGTTGATTTCAAATAAATTTATTAAAATTTGACACTTCCAACTAAAATTTTTTTCCCAATCCAACAAAATTGAAGTTATTTTCATCTAAATTTACTCATATATAGATCCTACAACAAAAATACACAACAAAATCCAAAAAAATCGAAGTTGATTTCAAATAAATTTATTAAAATTTGACACTTCCAACTAAATCTTTTTTCATAATCCAACAAAATTGAAGTTATTTTCATCTAAATTTACTCATATATAGATCCTACAACAAAAGTACTCAACAAAATCCAAAAAAATCGAAGTTGATTTCAAATAAATTTATTAAAATTTGACACTTCCAACTAAATTTTTTTTCATAATCCAACAAAATTGAAGTTATTTTCATCTAAATTTACTCAAATATAGACCCTACAACAAAAATACTCAACAAAATCCAAAAAAATCGAAGTTGATTTCAAATAAATTTATTAAAATTTGACACTGCCAACTAAAATTTTTTTCACAATCCAACAAAATTGAAGTTATTTTCATCTAAATTTAATCAAATATAGATCCTACAACAAAAATACTCGACAAAATCCAAAAAAATCGAAGTTGATTTCAAATAAATTTAATAAAACTTGACACTTCCCACTAAATTTTTTTTCACAATCCAACAAAATTGAAGTTAATTTCATCTAAATTTAATCAAATATAGATCCTACAACAAAAATACTCTACAAAATCCAAAAAAATCGAAGTTGATTTCAAATAAATTTATTAAAATTTGACACTTCCAACTAAAATTTTTTTCCCAATCCAACAAAATTGAAGTTATTTTCATCTAAATTTACTCATATATAGATCCTACAACAAAAATACACAACAAAATCCAAAAAAATCGAAGTTGATTTCAAATAAATTTATTAAAATTTGACACTTCCAACTAAAATTTTTTTCCCAATCCAACAAAATTGAAGTTATTTTCATCTAAATTTACTCATATATAGATCCTACAACAAAAATACACAACAAAATCCAAAAAAATCGAAGTTGATTTCATATGAATTTATTAATATTTGACACTTCCAACTAAAATTTTTTTCATAATCCAACAAAATTGAAGTTATTTTCATCTAAATTTACTCAAATATAGACCCTACAACAAAAATACTCAACAAAATCCAAAAAAATCGAAGTTGATTTCAAATAAATTTATTAAAATTTGACACTGCCAACTAAAATTTTTTTCACAATCCAACAAAATTGAAGTTATTTTCATCTAAATTTAATCAAATATAGATCCTACAACAAAAATACTCGACAAAATCCAAAAAAATCGAAGTTGATTTCAAATAAATTTAATAAAACTTGACACTTCCCACTAAATTTTTTTTCACAATCCAACAAAATTGAAGTTTTTTTCATCTAAATTTTCTCAAATATAGATCCTACAACAAAAATACTCTACAAAATCCAAAAAAATCGAAGTTGATTTCAAATAAATTTATTAAAATTTGACACTTCCAACTAAAATTTTTTTCCCAATCCAACAAAATTGAAGTTATTTTCATCTAAATTTACTCATATATAGATCCTACAACAAAAATACACAACAAAATCCAAAAAAATCGAAGTTGATTTCAAATAAATTTATTAAAATTTGACACTTCCAACTAAATCTTTTTTCATAATCCAACAAAATTGAAGTTATTTTCATCTAAATTTACTCATATATAGATCCTACAACAAAAGTACTCAACAAAATCCAAAAAAATCGAAGTTGATTTCAAATAAATTTATTAAAATTTGACACTTCCAACTAAATTTTTTTTCATAATCCAACAAAATTGAAGTTATTTTCATCTAAATTTACTCAAATATAGATCCTACAACAAAAATACTCGACAAAATCCAAAAAAATCGAAGTTGATTTCATATGAATTTATTAAAATTTGACACTTCCAACTAAAATTTTTTTTATAATCCAACAATATTGAAGTTATTTTCATCTAAATTTAGTCAAATATAGATCCTACAACCAAAATACTCATCAAAATCCAAAAAAATCGAAGTTGATTTCAAATGAATTTATTAAAATTTGACAAAAATCTTGCCTACATCCAAGAAAATTGAAGTTATTTTCATCTAAATTTACTCAAATATAGATCCTACAACAAAAATACTCAACAAAATCCAAAAAAATCAAAGTTGATTTCAAATGATTTTATTAAAATTTGACACTTCCAACTAATTTTTTTTTCATAATCCAACAAAATTGAATTTATTTTCATCTAAATTTACTCAAATATAGATCCTACAACAAAAATACTCAACAAAATCCAAAATAATTGAAGTTGATTTCAAATAAATTTAATAAAACTTGATACTTCCAACTAAAATTTTTTTCACAATCCAACAAAATTGAAGTTATTTTCATCTAAATTTAATCAAATATAGATCCTACAACAAAAATACTCGACAAAATCCAAAAAAATCGAAGTTGATTTCATATGAATTTATTAATATTTGACACTTCCAACTAAAATTTTTTTTATAATCCAACAAAATTGAAGTTATTTTCATCTAAATTTAGTCAAATATAGATCCTACAACGAAAATAGTCATCAAAATCCAAAAAAATCGAAGTTGATTTCAAATAAATTTATTAAAATTTGACACTTCCAACTAAAATTTTTTTCACAATCCAACAAAATTGAAGTTATTTTCATCTAAATCTACTCAAATATAGATCCTACAACCAAAATACTCATCAAAATCCAAAAAAATCGAAGTTGATTTCAAATGAATTTATTAAAATTTGACAAAAATCTTGCCTACATCCAAGAAAATTGAAGTTATTTTCATCTAAATTTACTCAAATATAGATCCTACAACAAAAATACTCAACAAAATCCAAAAAAATCGAAGTTGATTTCAAATAAATTTATTAAAATTTGACACTTCCAACTAAATTTTTTTTCATAATCCAACAAAATTAAATTTATTTTCATCTAAATTTGCTCAAATATAGATCCTACAACAAAAATACTCAACAAAATCCAAAATAATCGAAGTTGATTTCAAATGAATTTATTAAAATTTGACCAAAATCTTGTCAAAATCCAAAAAATTGAAGTTATTTTCATCTAAATTTAATCAAATATAGATCCTACAACAAAAATACTCGACAAAATCCAAAAAAATCGAAGTTGATTTCATATGAATTTATTAATATTTGACACTTCCAACTAAAATTTTTTTTATAATCCAACAAAATTGAAGTTATTTTCATCTAAATTTAGTCAAATATACATCCTACAACCAAAATACTCATCAAAATCCAAAAAAATCGAAGTTGATTTCAAATAAATTTATTAAAATTTGACACTTCCAACTAAAATTTTTTTCATAATCCAACAAAATTGAAGTTATTTTCATCTAAATTTACTCAAATATAGATCCTACAACCAAAATAGTCATCAAAATCCAAAAAATCGAAGTTGATTTCAAATGATTTTATTAAAATTTGACCAAAATCTTGTCAAAATCCAAAAAATTGAAGTTATTTTCATCTAAATTTAGTCAAATATACATCCTACAACCAAAATACTCATCAAAATCCAAAAAAATCGAAGTTGATTTTATATGAAATTATTAAAATTTGACACTTCCAACTAAAATTTTTTCATAATCCAACGAAATTGAAGTTATTTTCATCTAAATTTACTCAAATATAGATCCTACAACAAAAATACTCGACAAAATCCAAAAAAATCGAAGTTGATTTCATATGAATTTAATAATATTTGACACTTCCAACTAAAATTTTTTTTATAATCCAACAAAATTGAAGTTATTTTCATCTAAATTTAGTCAAATATACATCCTACAACCAAAATACTCATCAAAATCCAAAAAAATCGAAGTTGATTTCAAATAAATTTATTAAAATTTGACACTTCCAACTAAAATTTTTTTCATAATCCAACAAAATTGAAGTTATTTTCATCTAAATTTACTCAAATATAGATCCTACAACCAAAATAGTCATCAAAATCCAAAAAATCGAAGTTGATTTCAAATGATTTTATTAAAATTTGACCAAAATCTTATCAAAATCCAAAAAATTGAAGTTATTTTCATCTAAATTTAGTCAAATATACATCCTACAACCAAAATACTCATCAAAATCCAAAAAAATCGAAGTTGATTTTATATGAAATTATTAAAATTTGACACTTCCAACTAAAATTTTTTTCATAATCCAACAAAATTGAAGTTATTTTCATCTAAATTTACTCAAATATAGATCCAACAACAAAAATACTCGACAAAATCCAAAAAAATCGAAGTTGATTTCATATGAATTTATTAAAATTTGACACTTCCAACTAAAATTTTTTTTATAATCCAACAAAATTGAAGTTATTTTCATCTAAATTTAGTCAAATATAGATCCTACAACCAAAATACTCATCAAAATCCAAAAAAATCGAAGTTGATTTCAAATGAATTTATTAAAATTTGACAAAAATCTTGCCTACATCCAAGAAAATTGAAGTTATTTTCATCTAAATTTACTCAAATATAGATCCTACAACAAAAATACTCAACAAAATCCAAAAAAATCGAAGTTGATTTCAAATAAATTTATTAAAATTTGACACTTCCAACTAAATTTTTTTTCATAATCCAACAAAATTAAATTTATTTTCATCTAAATTTGCTCAAATATAGATCCTACAACAAAAATACTCAACAAAATCCAAAATAATCGAAGTTGATTTCAAATGAATTTATTAAAATTTGACGAAATCTTGTCAAAATCCAAAAAATTGAAGTTATTTTCATCTAAATTTAATCAAATATAGATCCTACAACAAAAATACTCAACAAAATCCAAAAAAATCGAAGTTGATTTCAAATAAATTTATTAAAATTTGACACTTCCAACTAAAATTTTTTTCATAATCCAACAAAATTGAAGTTATTTTCATCTAAATTTACTCAAATATAGATCCTACAACCAAAATACTCAACAAAATCCAAAAAAATCGAAGTTGATTTCAAATGAATTTATTAAAATTTGACAAAAATCTTGTCTACATCCAAGAAAATTGAAGTTATTTTCATCTAAATTTAGTCAAATATACATCCTACAACCAAAATACTCATCAAAATCCAAAAAAATCGAAGTTGATTTCAAATAAATTTATTAAAATTTGACACTTCCAACTAAAATTTTTTTCATAATCCAACAAAATTGAAGTTATTTTCATCTAAATTTACTCAAATATAGATCCTACAACCAAAATAGTCATCAAAATCCAAAAAATCGAAGTTGATTTCAAATGATTTTATTAAAATTTGACCAAAATCTTGTCAAAATCCAAAAAATTGAAGTTATTTTCATCTAAATTTAGTCAAATATACATCCTACAACCAAAATACTCATCAAAATCCAAAAAAATCGAAGTTGATTTTATATGAAATTATTAAAATTTGACACTTCCAACTAAAATTTTTTCATAATCCAACGAAATTGAAGTTATTTTCATCTAAATTTACTCAAATATAGATCCTACAACAAAAATACTCGACAAAATCCAAAAAAATCGAAGTTGATTTCAAATAAATTTATTAATATTTGACACTTCCAACTAAAATTTTTTTCATAATCCAACAAAATTGAAGTTATTTTCATCTAAATTTACTCAAATATAGATCCTACAACAAAAATACTCGACAAAATCCAAAAAAATCGAAGTTGATTTCATATGAATTTATTAAAATTTGACACTTCCAACTAAAATTTTTTTTATAATCCAACAAAATTGAAGTTATTTTCATCTAAATTTAGTCAAATATAGATCCTACAACCAAAATACTCATCAAAATCCAAAAAAATCGAAGTTGATTTCAAATGAATTTATTAAAATTTGACAAAAATCTTGCCTACATCCAAGAAAATTGAGGTTATTTTCATCTAAATTTACTCAAATATAGATCCTACAACAAAAATACTCAACAAAATCCAAAAAAATCAAAGTTGATTTCAAATGATTTTATTAAAATTTGACACTTCCAACTAATTTTTTTTTCATAATCCAACAAAATTGAATTTATTTTCATCTAAATTTACTCAAATATAGATCCTACAACAAAAATACTCAACAAAATCCAAAATAATTGAAGTTGATTTCAAATAAATTTAATAAAACTTGATACTTCCAACTAAAATTTTTTTCACAATCCAACAAAATTGAAGTTATTTTCATCTAAATTTAATCAAATATAGATCCTACAACAAAAATACTCGACGAAATCCAAAAAAATCGAAGTTGATTTCATATGAATTTATTAATATTTGACACTTCCAACTAAAATTTTTTTTATAATCCAACAAAATTGAAGTTATTTTCATCTAAATTTAGTCAAATATAGATCCTACAACGAAAATAGTCATCAAAATCCAAAAAAATCGAAGTTGATTTCAAATAAATTTATTAAAATTTGACACTTCCAACTAAAATTTTTTTCACAATCCAACAAAATTGAAGTTATTTTCATCTAAATCTACTCAAATATAGATCCTACAACCAAAATACTCATCAAAATCCAAAAAAATCGAAGTTGATTTCAAATGAATTTATTAAAATTTGACAAAAATCTTGCCTACATCCAAGAAAATTGAAGTTATTTTCATCTAAATTTACTCAAATATAGATCCTACAACAAAAATACTCAACAAAATCCAAAAAAATCGAAGTTGATTTCAAATAAATTTATTAAAATTTGACACTTCCAACTAAATTTTTTTTCATAATCCAACAAAATTAAATTTATTTTCATCTAAATTTGCTCAAATATAGATCCTACAACAAAAATACTCAACAAAATCCAAAATAATCGAAGTTGATTTCAAATGAATTTATTAAAATTTGACCAAAATCTTGTCAAAATCCAAAAAATTGAAGTTATTTTCATCTAAATGTACTCAAATATAGATCCTACAACAAAAATACTCAACAAAATCCAAAAAAATCGAAGTTGATTTCAAATAAATTTATTAAAATTTGACACTTCCAACTAAAATTTTTTTCATAATCCAACAAAATTGAAGTTATTTTCATCTAAATTTACTCAAATATAGATCCTACAACCAAAATACTCAACAAAATCCAAAAAAATCGAAGTTGATTTCAAATGAATTTATTAAAATTTGACAAAAATCTTGTCTACATCCAAGAAAATTGAAGTTATTTTCATCTAAATGTAGTCAAATATAGATCCTACAACCAAAATACTCATCAAAATACAAAAAAATCGAAGTTGATTTCAAATAAATTTATTAAAATTTGACACTTCCAACTAATTTTTTTTTCATAATCCAACAAAATTGAATTTATTTTCATCTAAATTTAGTCAAATATAGATCCTACAACCAAAATACTCAACAAAATAAAGAAAAATCGAAGTTGATTTCATATGAATTTATTAAAATTTGACACTTCCAACTAAAATTTTTTTTATAATCCAACAAAATTGAAGTTATTTTCATCTAAATTTAGTCAAATATAGATCCTACAACCAAAATACTCATCAAAATCCAAAAAAATCGAAGTTGATTTCAAATGAATTTATTAAAATTTGACAAAAATCTTGCCTACATCCAAGAAAATTGAAGTTATTTTCATCTAAATTTACTCAAATATAGATCCTACAACAAAAATACTCAACAAAATCCAAAAAAATCAAAGTTGATTTCAAATGATTTTATTAAAATTTGACACTTCCAACTAATTTTTTTTTCATAATCCAACAAAATTGAATTTATTTTCATCTAAATTTACTCAAATATAGATCCTACAACAAAAATACTCAACAAAATCCAAAATAATTGAAGTTGATTTCAAATAAATTTAATAAAACTTGATACTTCCAACTAAAATTTTTTTCACAATCCAACAAAATTGAAGTTATTTTCATCTAAATTTAATCAAATATAGATCCTACAACAAAAATACTCGACGAAATCCAAAAAAATCGAAGTTGATTTCATATGAATTTATTAATATTTGACACTTCCAACTAAAATTTTTTTTATAATCCAACAAAATTGAAGTTATTTTCATCTAAATTTAGTCAAATATAGATCCTACAACGAAAATAGTCATCAAAATCCAAAAAAATCGAAGTTGATTTCAAATAAATTTATTAAAATTTGACACTTCCAACTAAAATTTTTTTCACAATCCAACAAAATTGAAGTTATTTTCATCTAAATCTACTCAAATATAGATCCTACAACCAAAATACTCATCAAAATCCAAAAAAATCGAAGTTGATTTCAAATGAATTTATTAAAATTTGACAAAAATCTTGCCTACATCCAAGAAAATTGAAGTTATTTTCATCTAAATTTACTCAAATATAGATCCTACAACAAAAATACTCAACAAAATCCAAAAAAATCGAAGTTGATTTCAAATAAATTTATTAAAATTTGACACTTCCAACTAAATTTTTTTTCATAATCCAACAAAATTAAATTTATTTTCATCTAAATTTGCTCAAATATAGATCCTACAACAAAAATACTCAACAAAATCCAAAATAATCGAAGTTGATTTCAAATGAATTTATTAAAATTTGACCAAAATCTTGTCAAAATCCAAAAAATTGAAGTTATTTTCATCTAAATGTACTCAAATATAGATCCTACAACAAAAATACTCAACAAAATCCAAAAAAATCGAAGTTGATTTCAAATAAATTTATTAAAATTTGACACTTCCAACTAAAATTTTTTTCATAATCCAACAAAATTGAAGTTATTTTCATCTAAATTTACTCAAATATAGATCCTACAACCAAAATACTCAACAAAATCCAAAAAAATCGAAGTTGATTTCAAATGAATTTATTAAAATTTGACAAAAATCTTGTCTACATCCAAGAAAATTGAAGTTATTTTCATCTAAATGTAGTCAAATATAGATCCTACAACCAAAATACTCATCAAAATACAAAAAAATCGAAGTTGATTTCAAATAAATTTATTAAAATTTGACACTTCCAACTAATTTTTTTTTCATAATCCAACAAAATTGAATTTATTTTCATCTAAATTTAGTCAAATATAGATCCTACAACCAAAATACTCAACAAAATAAAGAAAAATCGAAGTTGATTTCAAATAAATTTATTAAAATTTGACACTTCCAACTAAAATTTTTTTCTCAATCCAACAAAATTGAAGTGATTTTCATCTAAATTTAATCAAATATAGATCCTACAACAAAAATACTCGACAAAATCCATAAAAATCGAAGTTGATTTCATATGAATTTATTAAAATTTGACACTTCCACCTAAAATTTTTTTATAATCCAACAAAATTGAAGTTATTTTCATCTAAATTTAGTCAAATATAGATCCTACAACCAAAATACTCATCAAAATCCAAAAAAATCGAAGTTGATTTCAAATGAATTTATTAAAATTTGACAAAAATCTTGCCTACATCCAAGAAAATTGAAGTTATTTTCATCTAAATTTAGTCAAATATACATCCTACAACCAAAATACTCATCAAAATCCAAAAAAATCGAAGTTGATTTCAAATAAATTTATTAAAATTTGACACTTCCAACTAAAATTTTTTTCATAATCCAACAAAATTGAAGTTATTTTCATCTAAATTTACTCAAATATAGATCCTACAACCAAAATAGTCATCAAAATCCAAAAAATCGAAGTTGATTTCAAATGATTTTATTAAAATTTGACCAAAATCTTGTCAAAATCCAAAAAATTGAAGTTATTTTCATCTAAATTTAGTCAAATATACATCCTACAACCAAAATACTCATCAAAATCCAAAAAAATCGAAGTTGATTTTATATGAAATTATTAAAATTTGACACTTCCAACTAAAATTTTTTCATAATCCAACGAAATTGAAGTTATTTTCATCTAAATTTACTCAAATATAGATCCTACAACAAAAATACTCGACAAAATCCAAAAAAATCGAAGTTGATTTCAAATAAATTTATTAATATTTGACACTTCCAACTAAAATTTTTTTCATAATCCAACAAAATTGAAGTTATTTTCATCTAAATTTACTCAAATATAGATCCTACAACAAAAATACTCGACAAAATCCAAAAAAATCGAAGTTGATTTCATATGAATTTATTAAAATTTGACACTTCCAACTAAAATTTTTTTTATTATCCAACAAAATTGAAGTTATTTTCATCTAAATTTAGTCAAATATAGATCCTACAACCAAAATACTCATCAAAATCCAAAAAAATCGAAGTTGATTTCAAATGAATTTATTAAAATTTGACAAAAATCTTGCCTACATCCAAGAAAATTGAAGTTATTTTCATCTAAATTTACTCAAATATAGATCCTACAACAAAAATACTCAACAAAATCCAAAAAAATCAAAGTTGATTTCAAATGATTTTATTAAAATTTGACACTTCCAACTAATTTTTTTTTCATAATCCAACAAAATTGAATTTATTTTCATCTAAATTTACTCAAATATAGATCCTACAACAAAAATACTCAACAAAATCCAAAATAATTGAAGTTGATTTCAAATAAATTTAATAAAACTTGATACTTCCAACTAAAATTTTTTTCACAATCCAACAAAATTGAAGTTATTTTCATCTAAATTTAATCAAATATAGATCCTACAACAAAAATACTCGACAAAATCCAAAAAAATCGAAGTTGATTTCATATGAATTTATTAATATTTGACACTTCCAACTAAAATTTTTTTTATAATCCAACAAAATTGAAGTTATTTTCATCTAAATTTAGTCAAATATAGATCCTACAACGAAAATAGTCATCAAAATCCAAAAAAATCGAAGTTGATTTCAAATAAATTTATTAAAATTTGACACTTCCAACTAAAATTTTTTTCACAATCCAACAAAATTGAAGTTATTTTCATCTAAATCTACTCAAATATAGATCCTACAACCAAAATACTCATCAAAATCCAAAAAAATCGAAGTTGATTTCAAATGAATTTATTAAAATTTGACAAAAATCTTGCCTACATCCAAGAAAATTGAAGTTATTTTCATCTAAATTTACTCAAATATAGATCCTACAACAAAAATACTCAACAAAATCCAAAAAAATCGAAGTTGATTTCAAATAAATTTATTAAAATTTGACACTTCCAACTAAATTTTTTTTCATAATCCAACAAAATTAAATTTATTTTCATCTAAATTTGCTCAAATATAGATCCTACAACAAAAATACTCAACAAAATCCAAAATAATCGAAGTTGATTTCAAATGAATTTATTAAAATTTGACCAAAATCTTGTCAAAATCCAAAAAATTGAAGTTATTTTCATCTAAATTTACTCAAATATAGATCCTACAACAAAAATACTCAACAAAATCCAAAAAAATCGAAGTTGATTTCAAATAAATTTATTAAAATTTGACACTTCCAACTAAAATTTTTTTCATAATCCAACAAAATTGAAGTTATTTTCATCTAAATTTACTCAAATATAGATCCTACAACCAAAATACTCAACAAAATCCAAAAAAATCGAAGTTGATTTCAAATGAATTTATTAAAATTTGACAAAAATCTTGTCTACATCCAAGAAAATTGAAGTTATTTTCATCTAAATTTAGTCAAATATAGATCCTACAACCAAAATACTCATCAAAATACAAAAAAATCGAAGTTGATTTCAAATAAATTTATTAAAATTTGACACTTCCAACTAATTTTTTTTTCATAATCCAACAAAATTGAATTTATTTTCATCTAAATTTAGTCAAATATAGATCCTACAACCAAAATACTCAACAAAATCCAAAATAATCGAAGTTGATTTCAAATGAATTTATTAAAATTTGACCAAAATCTTGTCAAAATCCAAAAAATTGAAGTTATTTTCATCTAAATTTACTCAAATATAGATCCTACAACAAAAATACTCGACAAAATCCAAAAAAATCGAAGTTGATTTCATATGAATTTATTAATATTTGACACTTCCAACTAAAATTTTTTTTATAATCCAACAAAATTGAAGTTATTTTCATCTAAATTTAGTCAAATATAGATCCTACAACGAAAATAGTCATCAAAATCCAAAAAAATCGAAGTTGATTTCAAATAAATTTATTAAAATTTGACACTTCCAACTAAAATTTTTTTCACAATCCAACAAAATTGAAGTTATTTTCATCTAAATCTACTCAAATATAGATCCTACAACCAAAATACTCATCAAAATCCAAAAAAATCGAAGTTGATTTCAAATGAATTTATTAAAATTTGACAAAAATCTTGCCTACATCCAAGAAAATTGAAGTTATTTTCATCTAAATTTACTCAAATATAGATCCTACAACAAAAATACTCAACAAAATCCAAAAAAATCGAAGTTGATTTCAAATAAATTTATTAAAATTTGACACTTCCAACTAAATTTTTTTTCATAATCCAACAAAATTAAATTTATTTTCATCTAAATTTGCTCAAATATAGATCCTACAACAAAAATACTCAACAAAATCCAAAATAATCGAAGTTGATTTCAAATGAATTTATTAAAATTTGACCAAAATCTTGTCAAAATCCAAAAAATTGAAGTTATTTTCATCTAAATTTACTCAAATATAGATCCTACAACAAAAATACTCAACAAAATCCAAAAAAATCGAAGTTGATTTCAAATAAATTTATTAAAATTTGACACTTCCAACTAAAATTTTTTTCATAATCCAACAAAATTGAAGTTATTTTCATCTAAATTTACTCAAATATAGATCCTACAACCAAAATACTCAACAAAATCCAAAAAAATCGAAGTTGATTTCAAATGAATTTATTAAAATTTGACAAAAATCTTGTCTACATCCAAGAAAATTGAAGTTATTTTCATCTAAATTTAGTCAAATATAGATCCTACAACCAAAATACTCAACAAAATAAAGAAAAATCGAAGTTGATTTCAAATAAATTTATTAAAATTTGACACTTCCAACTAAAATTTTTTTCATAATCCAACAAAATTGAAGTTATTTTCATCTAAATTTACTCAAATATAGATCCTACAACCAAAATACGCAACAAGATCAAAAAAAATCGAAGTTGATTTCAAATGAATTTATTAAAATTTGACCAAAATCTTGTCAAAATCCAAAAAATTGAAGTTATTTTCATCTAAATTTACTCAAATATAGATCCTACAACAAAAATACTCAACAAAATCCAAAAAAATCGAAGTTGATTTCAAATAAATTTATTAAAATTTGACACTTCCAACTAAATTTTTTTTCATAATCCAACAAAATTAAATTTATTTTCATCTAAATTTGCTCAAATATAGATCCTACAACAAAAATACTCAACAAAATCCAAAATAATCGAAGTTGATTTCAAATAAATTTAATAAAACTTGATACTTCCAACTAAAATTTTTTTCACAATCCAACAAAATTGAAGTTATTTTCATCTAAATTTAATCAAATATAGATCCTACAACAAAAATACTCGACAAAATCCAAAAAAATCGAAGTTGATTTCATATGAATTTATTAATATTTGACACTTCCAACTAAAATTTTTTTTATAATCCAACAAAATTGAAGTTATTTTCATCTAAATTTAGTCAAATATAGATCCTACAACGAAAATAGTCATCAAAATCCAAAAAAATCGAAGTTGATTTCAAATAAATTTATTAAAATTTGACACTTCCAACTAAAATTTTTTTCACAATCCAACAAAATTGAAGTTATTTTCATCTAAATCTACTCAAATATAGATCCTACAACCAAAATACTCATCAAAATCCAAAAAAATCGAAGTTGATTTCAAATGAATTTATTAAAATTTGACAAAAATCTTGCCTACATCCAAGAAAATTGAAGTTATTTTCATCTAAATTTACTCAAATATAGATCCTACAACAAAAATACTCAACAAAATCCAAAAAAATCGAAGTTGGTTTCAAATAAATTTATTAAAATTTGACACTTCCAACTAAATTTTTTTTCATAATCCAACAAAATTAAATTTATTTTCATCTAAATTTGCTCAAATATAGATCCTACAACAAAAATACTCAACAAAATCCAAAATAATCGAAGTTGATTTCAAATGAATTTATTAAAATTTGACCAAAATCTTGTCAAAATCCAAAAAATTGAAGTTATTTTCATCTAAATTTACTCAAATATAGATCCTACAACAAAAATACTCAACAAAATCCAAAAAAATCGAAGTTGATTTCAAATAAATTTATTAAAATTTGACACTTCCAACTAAAATTTTTTTCATAATCCAACAAAATTGAAGTTATTTTCATCTAAATTTACTCAAATATAGATCCTACAACCAAAATACTCAACAAAATCCAAAAAAATCGAAGTTGATTTCAAATGAATTTATTAAAATTTGACAAAAATCTTGTCTACATCCAAGAAAATTGAAGTTATTTTCATCTAAATTTACTCAAATATAGATCCTACAACCAAAATACTCAACAAAATCCAAAAAAATCGAAGTTGATTTCAAATGAATTTATTAAAATTTGACAAAAATCTTGTCTACATCCAAGAAAATTGAAGTTATTTTCATCTAAATTTAGTCAAATATAGATCCTACAACCAAAATACTCAACAAAATCCAAAATAATCGAAGTTGATTTCAAATGAATTTATTAAAATTTGACCAAAATCTTGTCAAAATCCAAAAAATTGAAGTTATTTTCATCTAAATTTACTCAAATATAGATCCTACAACAAAAATACTCGACAAAATCCAAAAAAATCGAAGTTGATTTCATATGAATTTATTAATATTTGACACTTCCAACTAAAATTTTTTTTATAATCCAACAAAATTGAAGTTATTTTCATCTAAATTTAGTCAAATATAGATCCTACAACGAAAATAGTCATCAAAATCCAAAAAAATCGAAGTTGATTTCAAATAAATTTATTAAAATTTGACACTTCCAACTAAAATTTTTTTCACAATCCAACAAAATTGAAGTTATTTTCATCTAAATCTACTCAAATATAGATCCTACAACCAAAATACTCATCAAAATCCAAAAAAATCGAAGTTGATTTCAAATGAATTTATTAAAATTTGACAAAAATCTTGCCTACATCCAAGAAAATTGAAGTTATTTTCATCTAAATTTACTCAAATATAGATCCTACAACAAAAATACTCAACAAAATCCAAAAAAATCGAAGTTGATTTCAAATAAATTTATTAAAATTTGACACTTCCAACTAAATTTTTTTTCATAATCCAACAAAATTAAATTTATTTTCATCTAAATTTGCTCAAATATAGATCCTACAACAAAAATACTCAACAAAATCCAAAATAATCGAAGTTGATTTCAAATGAATTTATTAAAATTTGACCAAAATCTTGTCAAAATCCAAAAAATTGAAGTTATTTTCATCTAAATTTACTCAAATATAGATCCTACAACAAAAATACTCAACAAAATCCAAAAAAATCGAAGTTGATTTCAAATAAATTTATTAAAATTTGACACTTCCAACTAAAATTTTTTTCATAATCCAACAAAATTGAAGTTATTTTCATCTAAATTTACTCAAATATAGATCCTACAACCAAAATACTCAACAAAATCCAAAAAAATCGAAGTTGATTTCAAATGAATTTATTAAAATTTGACAAAAATCTTGTCTACATCCAAGAAAATTGAAGTTATTTTCATCTAAATTTAGTCAAATATAGATCCTACAACCAAAATACTCAACAAAATAAAGAAAAATCGAAGTTGATTTCAAATAAATTTATTAAAATTTGACACTTCCAACTAAAATTTTTTTCATAATCCAACAAAATTGAAGTTATTTTCATCTAAATTTACTCAAATATAGATCCTACAACCAAAATACGCAACAAGATCAAAAAAAATCGAAGTTGATTTCAAATGAATTTATTAAAATTTGACCAAAATCTTGTCAAAATCCAAAAAATTGAAGTTATTTTCATCTAAATTTACTCAAATATAGATCCTACAACAAAAATACTCAACAAAATCCAAAAAAATCGAAGTTGATTTCAAATAAATTTATTAAAATTTGACACTTCCAACTAAATTTTTTTTCATAATCCAACAAAATTAAATTTATTTTCATCTAAATTTGCTCAAATATAGATCCTACAACAAAAATACTCAACAAAATCCAAAATAATCGAAGTTGATTTCAAATAAATTTAATAAAACTTGATACTTCCAACTAAAATTTTTTTCACAATCCAACAAAATTGAAGTTATTTTCATCTAAATTTAATCAAATATAGATCCTACAACAAAAATACTCGACAAAATCCAAAAAAATCGAAGTTGATTTCATATGAATTTATTAAAATTTGACACTTCCACCTAAAATTTTTTTTGTAATCCATCAAAATTGAAGTTATTTTCATCTAAATTTAGTCAAATATAGATCCTACAACCAAAATACTCATCAAAATCAAAAAAAATCGAAGTTGATTTCAAATGAATTTATTAAAATTTGACAAAAATCTTGCCTACATCCAAGAAAATTGAAGTTATTTTCATCTAAATTTACTCAAATATAGATCCTACAACAAAAATACTCAACAAAATCCAAAAAAATCGAAGTTGATTTCAAATAAATTTATTAAAATTTGACACTTCCAACTAAATTTTTTTTCATAATCCAACAAAATTAAATTTATTTTCATCTAAATTTGCTCAAATATAGATCCTACAACAAAAATACTCAACAAAATCCAAAATAATCGAAGTTGATTTCAAATGAATTTATTAAAATTTGACACTTCCAACTAAAATTTTTTCATAATCCAACGAAATTGAAGTTATTTTCATCTAAATTTACTCAAATATAGAACCTACAACAAAAATACTCAACAAAATCCAAAAAAATCGAAGTTGATTTCAAATAAATTTATTAAAATTTGACACTTCCAACTAAAATTTTTTTCATAATCCAACAAAATTGAAGTTATTTTCATCTAAATTTACACAAATATAGATCCTACAACCAAAATACGCAACAAAATCCAAAAAAATCGAAGTTGATTTCAAATGAATTTATTAAAATTTGACCAAAATCTTGTCAAAATCCAAAAAATTGAAGTTATTTTCATCTAAATTTACTCAAATATAGATCCTACAACAAAAATACTCAACAAAATCCAAAAAAATCGAAGTTGATTTCAAATAAATTTATTAAAATTTGACACTTCCAACTAAAATTTTTTTCATAATCCAACAAAATTGAAGTTATTTTCATCTAAATTTACTCAAATATAGATCCTACAACCAAAATACTCAACAAAATCCAAAAAAATCGAAGTTGATTTCAAATGAATTTATTAAAATTTGACAAAAATCTTGTCTACATCCAAGAAAATTGAAGTTATTTTCATCTAAATTTAGTCAAATATAGATCCTACAACCAAAATACTCATCAAAATCCAAAAAAATCGAAGTTGATTTCAAATAAATTTATTAAAATTTGACACTTCCAACTAATTTTTTTTTCATAATCAAACAAAATTGAATTTATTTTCATCTAAATTTAGTCAAATATAGATCCTACAACCAAAATACTCAACAAAATAAAGAAAAATCGAAGTTGATTTCAAATAAATTTATTAAAATTTGACACTTCCAACTAAAATTTTTTTCATAATCCAACAAAATTGAAGTTATTTTCATCTAAATTTACTCAAATATAGATCCTACAACCAAAATACGCAACAAAATCCAAAAAATCGAAGTTGATTTCAAATGAATTTATTAAAATTTGACCAAAATCTTGTAAAAATCCAAAAAATTGAAGTTATTTTCATCTAAATTTACTCAAATATAGATCCTACAACAAAAATACTCAACAAAATCTAAAAAAATCGAAGTTGATTTCAAATAAATTTATTAAAATTTGACACTTCCAACTAAATTTTTTTTCATAATCCAACAAAATTAAATTTATTTTCATCTAAATTTACTCAAATATAGATCCTACAACAAAAATACTCAACAAAATCCAAAATAATCGAAGTTGATTTCAAATAAATTTAATAAAACTTGATACTTCCAACTAAAATTTTTTTCACAATCCAACAAAATTGAAGTTATTTTCATCTAAATTTAATCAAATATAGATCCTACAACAAAAATACTCGACAAAATCCAAAAAAATCGAAGTTGATTTCATATGAATTTATTAAAATTTGACACTTCCAACTAAAATTTTTTTTATAATCCAACAAAATTGAAGTTATTTTCATCTAAATTTAGTCAAATATAGATCCTACAACCAAAATACTCATCAAAATCCAAAAAAATCGAAGTTGATTTCAAATGAATTTATTAAAATTTTACAAAAATCTTGTCTACATCCAAGAAAATTGACGTTATTTTCATCTAAATTTACTCAAATATAGATCCTACAAACAAAATAGTCATCAAAATCCAAAAAAATCAAAGTTGATATCAAATGATTTTATTAAAATTTGACAAAAATCTTGTCTACATACAAGAAAATTGAAGTTATTTTCATCTAAATTTAGTCAAATATAGATCCTACAAACAAAATAGTCATCAAAATCCAAAAAAATCGAAGTTGATTTCAAATAAATTTATTAAAATTTGACACTTCCAACTAAATTTTTTTTCATAATCCAACAAAATTGAATTTATTTTCATCTAAATTTAGTCAAATATAGATCCTACAACAAAAATACTCAACAAAATCCAAAAAAATCGAAGTTGATTTCAAATAAATTTATTAAAATTTGACCCTTCCAACTAAAATTTTTTTTCACAATCCAAAAAATTGAAGTTATTTTCATCTAAATCTACTCAAATATAGATCCTACAACAAAAATACTCAACAATATCCAAAATAATCGAAGTTGATTTCAAATAAATTTAAAAACTCGACACTTCCAACTAAAATTTTTTTCATAATCCAACAAAATTGAATTTATTTTCATCTAAATTTAGTCAAATATAGATCCTACAACCAAAATACTCAACAAAATAAAGAAAAATCGAAGTTGATTTCAAATAAATTTATTAAAATTTGACACTTCCAACTAAAATTTTTTTCATAATCCAACAAAATTGAAGTTATTTTCATCTAAATTTACTCAAATATAGATCCTACAACCAAAATACGCAACAAAATCAAAAAAAATCGAAGTTGATTTCAAATGAATTTATTAAAATTTGACCAAAATCTTGTCAAAATCCAAAAAATTGAAGTTATTTTCATCTAAATTTACTCAAATATAGATCCTACAACAAAAATACTCAACAAAATCCAAAAAAATCGAAGTTGATTTCAAATAAATTTATTAAAATTTGACACTTCCAACTAAATTTTTTTTCATAATCCAACAAAATTAAATTTATTTTCATCTAAATTTGCTCAAATATAGATCCTACAACAAAAATACTCAACAAAATCCAAAATAATGAAAGTTGATTTCAAATAAATTTAATAAAACTTGATACTTCCAACTAAAATTTTTTTCTCAATCCAACAAAATTGAAGTTATTTTCATCTAAATTTAATCAAATATAGATCCTACAACAAAAATACTCGACAAAATCCAAAAAAATCGAAGTTGATTTCATATGAATTTATTAAAATTTGACACTTCCAACTAAAATTTTTTTCATAATCCAACAAAATTGAAGTTATTTTCATCTAAATTTACTCAAATATAGATCCTACAACAAAAATACTCGACAAAATCCAAAAAAATCGAAGTTGATTTCATATGAATTTATTAAAATTTGACACTTCCAACTAAAATTTTTTTTATAATCCAACAAAATTGAAGTTATTTTCATCTAAATTTAGTCAAATATAGATCCTACAACCAAAATACTCATCAAAATCCAAAAAAATCGAAGTTGATTTCAAATGAATTTATTAAAATTTGACAAAAATCTTGCCTACATCCAAGAAAATTGAAGTCATTTTCATCTAAATTTACTCAAATATAGATCCTACAACAAAAATACTCAACAAAATCCAAAAAAATCAAAGTTGATTTCAAATGATTTTATTAAAATTTGACACTTCCAACTAATTTTTTTTTCATAATCCAACAAAATTGAATTTATTTTCATCTAAATTTACTCAAATATAGATCCTACAACAAAAATACTCAACAAAATCCAAAATAATTGAAGTTGATTTCAAATAAATTTAATAAAACTTGATACTTCCAACTAAAATTTTTTTCACAATCCAACAAAATTGAAGTTATTTTCATCTAAATTTCATCAAATATAGATCCTACAACAAAAATACTCGACAAAATCCAAAAAAATCGAAGTTGATTTCATAT
Source organism: Andrena fulva (assembly GCA_946251845.1). Classification (NCBI taxonomy): domain Eukaryota; kingdom Metazoa; phylum Arthropoda; class Insecta; order Hymenoptera; family Andrenidae; genus Andrena; species Andrena fulva. Next base: position 1,712,618 of record CAMITZ010000243.1, read on the forward strand.
GAATTTATTAATATTTGACACTTCCAACTAAAATTTTTTTTATAATCCAACAAAATTGAAGTTATTTTCATCTAAATTTAGTCAAATATAGATCCTACAACGAAAATAGTCATCAAAATCCAAAAAAATCGAAGTTGATTTCAAATAAATTTATTAAAATTTGACACTTCCAACTAAAATTTTTTTCACAATCCAACAAAATTGAAGTTATTTTCATCTAAATCTACTCAAATATAGATCCTACAACCAAAATACTCATCAAAATCCAAAAAAATCGAAGTTGATTTCAAATGAATTTATTAAAATTTGACAAAAATCTTGCCTACATCCAAGAAAATTGAAGTTATTTTCATCTAAATTTACTCAAATATAGATCCTACAACAAAAATACTCAACAAAATCCAAAAAAATCGAAGTTGATTTCAAATAAATTTATTAAAATTTGACACTTCCAACTAAATTTTTTTTCATAATCCAACAAAATTAAATTTATTTTCATCTAAATTTGCTCAAATATAGATCCTACAACAAAAATACTCAACAAAATCCAAAATAATCGAAGTTGATTTCAAATGAATTTATTAAAATTTGACCAAAATCTTGTCAAAATCCAAAAAATTGAAGTTATTTTCATCTAAATTTACACAAATATAGATCCTACAACAAAAATACTCAACAAAATCCAAAAAAATCGAAGTTGATTTCAAATAAATTTATTAAAATTTGACACTTCCAACTAAAAATTTTTTCATAATCCAACAAAATTGAAGTTATTTTCATCTAAATTTACTCAAATATAGATCCTACAACCAAAATACTCAACAAAATCCAAAAAAATCGAAGTTGATTTCAAATGAATTTATTAAAATTTGACAAAAATCTTGTCTACATCCAAGAAAATTGAAGTTATTTTCATCTAAATTTAGTCAAATATAGATCCTACAACCAAAATACTCATCAAAATCCAAAAAAATCGAAGTTGATTTCAAATAAATTTATTAAAATTTGACACTTCCAACTAATTTTTTTTTCATAATCCAACAAAATTGAATTTATTTTCATCTAAATTTAGTCAAATATAGATCCTACAACCAAAATACTCAACAAAATAAAGAAAAATCGAAGTTGATTTCAAATAAATTTATTAAAATTTGACACTTCCAACTAAAATTTTTTTCATAATCCAACAAAATTGAAGTTATTTTCATCTAAATTTACTCAAATATAGATCCTACAACCAAAATACGCAACAAAATAAAAAAAAATCGAAGTTGATTTCAAATGAATTTATTAAAATTTGACCAAAATCTTGTCAAAATCCAAAAAATTGAAGTTATTTTCATCTAAATTTACTCAAATATAGATCCTACAACAAAAATACTCAACAAAATCCAAAAAAATCGAAGTTGATTTCAAATAAATTTATTAAAATTTGACACTTCCAACTAAATTTTTTTTCATAATCCAACAAAATTAAATTTATTTTCATCTAAATTTGCTCAAATATAGATCCTACAACAAAAATACTCAACAAAATCCAAAATAATGAAAGTTGATTTCAAATAAATTTAATAAAACTTGATACTTCCAACTAAAATTTTTTTCTCAATCCAACAAAATTGAAGTTATTTTCATCTAAATTTAATCAAATATAGATCCTACAACAAAAATACTCGACAAAATCCAAAAAAATCGAAGTTGATTTCATATGAATTTATTAAAATTTGACACTTCCACCTAAAATTTTTTTTATAATCCAACAAAGTTGAAGTTATTTTCATCTAAATTTAGTCAAATATAGATCCTACAACCAAAATACTCATCAAAATCCAAAAAAATCGAAGTTGATTTCAAATGAATTTATTAAAATTTGACAAAAATCTTGCCTACATCCAAGAAAATTGAAGTTATTTTCATCTAAATTTAGTCAAATATACATCCTACAACCAAAATACTCATCAAAATCCAAAAAAATCGAAGTTGATTTCAAATAAATTTATTAAAATTGGACACTTCCAACTAAAATTTTTTTCATAATTCAACAAAATTGAAGTTATTTTCATCTAAATTTACTCAAATATAGATCCTACAACCAAAATAGCCATCAAAATCCAAAAAATCGAAGTTGATTTCAAATGATTTTATTAAAATTTGACCAAAATCTTGTCAATATCCAAAAAATTGAAGTTATTTTCATCTAAATTTACTCAAATATAGATCCTACAACAAAAATACTCAACAAAATCCAAAAAAATCAAAGTTGATTTCAAATGATTTTATTAAAATTTGACACTTCCAACTAATTTTTTTTTCATAATCCAACAAAATTGAATTTATTTTCATCTAAATTTACTCAAATATAGATCCTACAACAAAAATACTCAACAAAATCCAAAAAAATCAAAGTTGATTTCAAATGATTTTATTAAAATTTGACACTTCCAACTAATTTTTTTTTCATAATCCAACAAAATTGAATTTATTTTCATCTAAATTTACTCAAATATAGATCCTACAACAAAAATACTCAACAAAATCCAAAATAATTGAAGTTGATTTCAAATAAATTTAATAAAACTTGATACTTCCAACTAAAATTTTTTTCACAATCCAACAAAATTGAAGTTATTTTCATCTAAATTTAATCAAATATAGATCCTACAACAAAAATACTCGACAAAATCCAAAAAAATCGAAGTTGATTTCATATGAATTTATTAATATTTGACACTTCCAACTAAAATTTTTTTTATAATCCAACAAAATTGAAGTTATTTTCATCTAAATTTAGTCAAATATAGATCCTACAACGAAAATAGTCATCAAAATCCAAAAAAATCGAAGTTGATTTCAAATAAATTTATTAAAATTTGACACTTCCAACTAAAATTTTTTTCACAATCCAACAAAATTGAAGTTATTTTCATCTAAATCTACTCAAATATAGATCCTACAACCAAAATACTCATCAAAATCCAAAAAAATCGAAGTTGATTTCAAATGAATTTATTAAAATTTGACAAAAATCTTGCCTACATCCAAGAAAATTGAAGTTATTTTCATCTAAATTTACTCAAATATAGATCCTACAACAAAAATACTCAACAAAATCCAAAAAAATCGAAGTTGATTTCAAATAAATTTATTAAAATTTGACACTTCCAACTAAATTTTTTTTCATAATCCAACAAAATTAAATTTATTTTCATCTAAATTTGCTCAAATATAGATCCTACAACAAAAATACTCAACAAAATCCAAAATAATCGAAGTTGATTTCAAATGAATTTATTAAAATTTGACCAAAATCTTGTCAAAATCCAAAAAATTGAAGTTATTTTCATCTAAATTTACACAAATATAGATCCTACAACAAAAATACTCAACAAAATCCAAAAAAATCGAAGTTGATTTCAAATAAATTTATTAAAATTTGACACTTCCAACTAAAAATTTTTTCATAATCCAACAAAATTGAAGTTATTTTCATCTAAATTTACTCAAATATAGATCCTACAACCAAAATACTCAACAAAATCCAAAAAAATCGAAGTTGATTTCAAATGAATTTATTAAAATTTGACAAAAATCTTGTCTACATCCAAGAAAATTGAAGTTATTTTCATCTAAATTTAGTCAAATATAGATCCTACAACCAAAATACTCATCAAAATCCAAAAAAATCGAAGTTGATTTCAAATAAATTTATTAAAATTTGACACTTCCAACTAATTTTTTTTTCATAATCCAACAAAATTGAATTTATTTTCATCTAAATTTAGTCAAATATAGATCCTACAACCAAAATACTCAACAAAATAAAGAAAAATCGAAGTTGATTTCAAATAAATTTATTAAAATTTGACACTTCCAACTAAAATTTTTTTCATAATCCAACAAAATTGAAGTTATTTTCATCTAAATTTACTCAAATATAGATCCTACAACCAAAATACGCAACAAAATAAAAAAAAATCGAAGTTGATTTCAAATGAATTTATTAAAATTTGACCAAAATCTTGTCAAAATCCAAAAAATTGAAGTTATTTTCATCTAAATTTACTCAAATATAGATCCTACAACAAAAATACTCAACAAAATCCAAAAAAATCGAAGTTGATTTCAAATAAATTTATTAAAATTTGACACTTCCAACTAAATTTTTTTTCATAATCCAACAAAATTAAATTTATTTTCATCTAAATTTGCTCAAATATAGATCCTACAACAAAAATACTCAACAAAATCCAAAATAATGAAAGTTGATTTCAAATAAATTTAATAAAACTTGATACTTCCAACTAAAATTTTTTTCTCAATCCAACAAAATTGAAGTTATTTTCATCTAAATTTAATCAAATATAGATCCTACAACAAAAATACTCGACAAAATCCAAAAAAATCGAAGTTGATTTCATATGAATTTATTAAAATTTGACACTTCCACCTAAAATTTTTTTTATAATCCAACAAAGTTGAAGTTATTTTCATCTAAATTTAGTCAAATATAGATCCTACAACCAAAATACTCATCAAAATCCAAAAAAATCGAAGTTGATTTCAAATGAATTTATTAAAATTTGACAAAAATCTTGCCTACATCCAAGAAAATTGAAGTTATTTTCATCTAAATTTAGTCAAATATACATCCTACAACCAAAATACTCATCAAAATCCAAAAAAATCGAAGTTGATTTCAAATAAATTTATTAAAATTGGACACTTCCAACTAAAATTTTTTTCATAATTCAACAAAATTGAAGTTATTTTCATCTAAATTTACTCAAATATAGATCCTACAACCAAAATAGCCATCAAAATCCAAAAAATCGAAGTTGATTTCAAATGATTTTATTAAAATTTGACCAAAATCTTGTCAATATCCAAAAAATTGAAGTTATTTTCATCTAAATTTAGTCAAATATACATCCTACAACCAAAATACTCATCAAAATCCAAAAAAATCGAAGTTGATTTTATATGAAATTATTAAAATTTGACACTTCCAACTAAAATTTTTTCATAATCCAACAAAATTGAAGTTATTTTCATCTAAATTTACTCAAATATAGATCCTACAACAAAAATACTCGACAAAATCCAAAAAAATCGAAGTTGATTTCATATGAATTTATTAAAATTTGACACTTCCAACTAAAATTTTTTTTATAATCCAACAAAATTGAAGTTATTTTCATCTAAATTTACTCAAATATAGATCCTACAACCAAAATACTCAACAAAATCCAAAAAAATCGAAGTTGATTTCAAATGAATTTATTAAAATTTGACAAAAATCTTGTCTACATCCAAGAAAATTGAAGTTATTTTCATCTAAATTTAGTCAAATATAGATCCTACAACCAAAATACTCATCAAAATCCACAAAAATCGAAGTTGATTTCAAATAAATTTATTAAAATTTGACACTTCCAACTAATTTTTTTTTCATAATCCAACAAAATTGAATTTATTTTCATCTAAATTTAGTCAAATATAGATCCTACAACCAAAATACTCAACAAAATAAAGAAAAATCGAAGTTGATTTCAAATAAATTTATTAAAATTTGACACTTCCAACTAAAATTTTTTTCATAATCCAACAAAATTGAAGTTATTTTCATCTAAATTTACTCAAATATAGATCCTACAACCAAAATACGCAACAAGATCAAAAAAAATCGAAGTTGATTTCAAATGAATTTATTAAAATTTGACCAAAATCTTGTCAAAATCCAAAAAATTGAAGTTATTTTCATCTAAATTTACTCAAATATAGATCCTACAACAAAAATACTCAACAAAATCCAAAAAAATCGAAGTTGATTTCAAATAAATTTATTAAAATTTGACACTTCCAACTAAATTTTTTTTCATAATCCAACAAAATTAAATTTATTTTCATCTAAATTTGCTCAAATATAGATCCTACAACAAAAATACTCAACAAAATCCAAAATAATCGAAGTTGATTTCAAATAAATTTAATAAAACTTGATACTTCCAACTAAAATTTTTTTCACAATCCAACAAAATTGAAGTTATTTTCATCTAAATTTAATCAAATATAGATCCTACAACAAAAATACTCGACAAAATCCAAAAAAATCGAAGTTGATTTCATATGAATTTATTAAAATTTGACACTTCCACCTAAAATTTTATTTATAATCCAACAAAATTGAAGTTATTTTCATCTAAATTTAGTCAAATATAGATCCTACAACCAAAATACTCATCAAAATAAAAAAAAATCGAAGTTGATTTCAAATGAATTTATTAAAATTTGACAAAAATCTTGCCTACATCCAAGAAAATTGAAGTTATTTTCATCTAAATTTACTCAAATATAGATCCTACAACAAAAATACTCAACAAAATCCAAAAAAATCGAAGTTGATTTCAAATAAATTTATTAAAATTTGACACTTCCAACTCAATTTTTTTTCATAATCCAACAAAATTAAATTTATTTTCATCTAAATTTGCTCAAATATAGATCCTACAACAAAAATACTCAACAAAATCCAAAATAATGAAAGTTGATTTCAAATAAATTTAATAAAACTTGATACTTCCAACTAAAATTTTTTTCTCAATCCAACAAAATTGAAGTTATTTTCATCTAAATTTAATCAAATATAGATCCTACAACAAAAATACTCGACAAAATCCAAAAAAATCGAAGTTGATTTCATATGAATTTATTAAAATTTGACACTTCCACCTAAAATTTTTTTTATAATCCAACAAAGTTGAAGTTATTTTCATCTAAATTTAGTCAAATATAGATCCTACAACCAAAATACTCATCAAAATCCAAAAAAATCGAAGTTGATTTCAAATGAATTTATTAAAATTTGACAAAAATCTTGCCTACATCCAAGAAAATTGAAGTTATTTTCATCTAAATTTAGTCAAATATACATCCTACAACCAAAATACTCATCAAAATCCAAAAAAATCGAAGTTGATTTCAAATAAATTTATTAAAATTGGACACTTCCAACTAAAATTTTTTTCATAATTCAACAAAATTGAAGTTATTTTCATCTAAATTTACTCAAATATAGATCCTACAACCAAAATAGCCATCAAAATCCAAAAAATCGAAGTTGATTTCAAATGATTTTATTAAAATTTGACCAAAATCTTGTCAATATCCAAAAAATTGAAGTTATTTTCATCTAAATTTACTCAAATATAGATCCTACAACAAAAATACTCAACAAAATCCAAAAAAATCAAAGTTGATTTCAAATGATTTTATTAAAATTTGACACTTCCAACTAATTTTTTTTTCATAATCCAACAAAATTGAATTTATTTTCATCTAAATTTACTCAAATATAGATCCTACAACAAAAATACTCAACAAAATCCAAAAAAATCAAAGTTGATTTCAAATGATTTTATTAAAATTTGACACTTCCAACTAATTTTTTTTTCATAATCCAACAAAATTGAATTTATTTTCATCTAAATTTACTCAAATATAGATCCTACAACAAAAATACTCAACAAAATCCAAAATAATTGAAGTTGATTTCAAATAAATTTAATAAAACTTGATACTTCCAACTAAAATTTTTTTCACAATCCAACAAAATTGAAGTTATTTTCATCTAAATTTAATCAAATATAGATCCTACAACAAAAATACTCGACAAAATCCAAAAAAATCGAAGTTGATTTCATATGAATTTATTAATATTTGACACTTCCAACTAAAATTTTTTTTATAATCCAACAAAATTGAAGTTATTTTCATCTAAATTTAGTCAAATATAGATCCTACAACGAAAATAGTCATCAAAATCCAAAAAAATCGAAGTTGATTTCAAATAAATTTATTAAAATTTGACACTTCCAACTAAAATTTTTTTCACAATCCAACAAAATTGAAGTTATTTTCATCTAAATCTACTCAAATATAGATCCTACAACCAAAATACTCATCAAAATCCAAAAAAATCGAAGTTGATTTCAAATGAATTTATTAAAATTTGACAAAAATCTTGCCTACATCCAAGAAAATTGAAGTTATTTTCATCTAAATTTACTCAAATATAGATCCTACAACAAAAATACTCAACAAAATCCAAAAAAATCGAAGTTGATTTCAAATAAATTTATTAAAATTTGACACTTCCAACTAAATTTTTTTTCATAATCCAACAAAATTAAATTTATTTTCATCTAAATTTGCTCAAATATAGATCCTACAACAAAAATACTCAACAAAATCCAAAATAATCGAAGTTGATTTCAAATGAATTTATTAAAATTTGACCAAAATCTTGTCAAAATCCAAAAAATTGAAGTTATTTTCATCTAAATTTACACAAATATAGATCCTACAACAAAAATACTCAACAAAATCCAAAAAAATCGAAGTTGATTTCAAATAAATTTATTAAAATTTGACACTTCCAACTAAAAATTTTTTCATAATCCAACAAAATTGAAGTTATTTTCATCTAAATTTACTCAAATATAGATCCTACAACCAAAATACTCAACAAAATCCAAAAAAATCGAAGTTGATTTCAAATGAATTTATTAAAATTTGACAAAAATCTTGTCTACATCCAAGAAAATTGAAGTTATTTTCATCTAAATTTAGTCAAATATAGATCCTACAACCAAAATACTCATCAAAATCCAAAAAAATCGAAGTTGATTTCAAATAAATTTATTAAAATTTGACACTTCCAACTAATTTTTTTTTCATAATCCAACAAAATTGAATTTATTTTCATCTAAATTTAGTCAAATATAGATCCTACAACCAAAATACTCAACAAAATAAAGAAAAATCGAAGTTGATTTCAAATAAATTTATTAAAATTTGACACTTCCAACTAAAATTTTTTTCATAATCCAACAAAATTGAAGTTATTTTCATCTAAATTTACTCAAATATAGATCCTACAACCAAAATACGCAACAAAATAAAAAAAAATCGAAGTTGATTTCAAATGAATTTATTAAAATTTGACCAAAATCTTGTCAAAATCCAAAAAATTGAAGTTATTTTCATCTAAATTTACTCAAATATAGATCCTACAACAAAAATACTCAACAAAATCCAAAAAAATCGAAGTTGATTTCAAATAAATTTATTAAAATTTGACACTTCCAACTAAATTTTTTTTCATAATCCAACAAAATTAAATTTATTTTCATCTAAATTTGCTCAAATATAGATCCTACAACAAAAATACTCAACAAAATCCAAAATAATGAAAGTTGATTTCAAATAAATTTAATAAAACTTGATACTTCCAACTAAAATTTTTTTCTCAATCCAACAAAATTGAAGTTATTTTCATCTAAATTTAATCAAATATAGATCCTACAACAAAAATACTCGACAAAATCCAAAAAAATCGAAGTTGATTTCATATGAATTTATTAAAATTTGACACTTCCACCTAAAATTTTTTTTATAATCCAACAAAGTTGAAGTTATTTTCATCTAAATTTAGTCAAATATAGATCCTACAACCAAAATACTCATCAAAATCCAAAAAAATCGAAGTTGATTTCAAATGAATTTATTAAAATTTGACAAAAATCTTGCCTACATCCAAGAAAATTGAAGTTATTTTCATCTAAATTTAGTCAAATATACATCCTACAACCAAAATACTCATCAAAATCCAAAAAAATCGAAGTTGATTTTATATGAAATTATTAAAATTTGACACTTCCAACTAAAATTTTTTCATAATCCAACAAAATTGAAGTTATTTTCATCTAAATTTACTCAAATATAGATCCTACAACAAAAATACTCGACAAAATCCAAAAAAATCGAAGTTGATTTCATATGAATTTATTAAAATTTGACACTTCCAACTAAAATTTTTTTTATAATCCAACAAAATTGAAGTTATTTTCATCTAAATTTACTCAAATATAGATCCTACAACCAAAATACTCAACAAAATCCAAAAAAATCGAAGTTGATTTCAAATGAATTTATTAAAATTTGACAAAAATCTTGTCTACATCCAAGAAAATTGAAGTTATTTTCATCTAAATTTAGTCAAATATAGATCCTACAACCAAAATACTCATCAAAATCCACAAAAATCGAAGTTGATTTCAAATAAATTTATTAAAATTTGACACTTCCAACTAATTTTTTTTTCATAATCCAACAAAATTGAATTTATTTTCATCTAAATTTAGTCAAATATAGATCCTACAACCAAAATACTCAACAAAATAAAGAAAAATCGAAGTTGATTTCAAATAAATTTATTAAAATTTGACACTTCCAACTAAAATTTTTTTCATAATCCAACAAAATTGAAGTTATTTTCATCTAAATTTACTCAAATATAGATCCTACAACCAAAATACGCAACAAGATCAAAAAAAATCGAAGTTGATTTCAAATGAATTTATTAAAATTTGACCAAAATCTTGTCAAAATCCAAAAAATTGAAGTTATTTTCATCTAAATTTACTCAAATATAGATCCTACAACAAAAATACTCAACAAAATCCAAAAAAATCGAAGTTGATTTCAAATAAATTTATTAAAATTTGACACTTCCAACTAAATTTTTTTTCATAATCCAACAAAATTAAATTTATTTTCATCTAAATTTGCTCAAATATAGATCCTACAACAAAAATACTCAACAAAATCCAAAATAATCGAAGTTGATTTCAAATAAATTTAATAAAACTTGATACTTCCAACTAAAATTTTTTTCACAATCCAACAAAATTGAAGTTATTTTCATCTAAATTTAATCAAATATAGATCCTACAACAAAAATACTCGACAAAATCCAAAAAAATCGAAGTTGATTTCAAATGAATTTATTAAAATTTGACCAAAATCTTGTCAAAATCCAAAAAATTGAAGTTATTTTCATCTAAATTTACACAAATATAGATCCTACAACCAAAATACGCAACAAAATCCAAAAAAATCGAAGTTGATTTCAAATGAATTTATTAAAATTTGACCAAAATCTTGTCAAAATCCAAAAAATTGAAGTTATTTTCATCTAAATTTACTCAAATATAGATCCTACAACAAAAATACTCAACAAAATCCAAAAAAATCGAAGTTGATTTCAAATAAATTTATTAAAATTTGACACTTCCAACTAAAATTTTTTTCATAATCCAACAAAATTGAAGTTATTTTCATCTAAATTTACTCAAATATAGATCCTACAACCAAAATACTCAACAAAATCCAAAAAAATCGAAGTTGATTTCAAATGAATTTATTAAAATTAGACAAAAATCTTGTTTACATCCAAGAAAATTGAAGTTATTTTCATCTAAATTTAGTCAAATATAGATCCTACAACTAAAATACTCATCAAAATCCAAAAAAATCGAAGTTGATTTCAAATAAATTTATTAAAATTTGACACTTCCAACTAATTTTTTTTTCATAATCCAACAAAATTGAATTTATTTTCATCTAAATTTAGTCAAATATAGATCCTACAACCAAAATACTCAACAAAATAAAGAAAAATCGAAGTTGATTTCAAATAAATTTATTAAAATTTGACACTTCCAACTAAAATTTTTTTCATAATCCAACAAAATTGAAGTTATTTTCATCTAAATTTACTCAAATATAGATCCTACAACCAATATACGCAACAAAATCCAAAAAAATCAAAGTTGATATCAAATGATTTTATTAAAATTTGACAAAAATCTTGTCTACATACAAGAAAATTGAAGTTATTTTCATCTAAATTTAGTCAAATATAGATCCTACAACCAAAATAGTCATCAAAATCCAAAAAAATCGAAGTTGATTTCAAATAAATTTATTAAAATTTGACACTTCCAACTAAATTTTTTTTCATAATCCAACAAAATTGAATTTATTTTCATCTAAATTTAGTCAAATATAGATCCTACAACCAAAATACTCAACAAAATAAAGAAAAATCGAAGTTGATTTCAAATAAATTTATTAAAATTTGACACTTCCAACTCAAATTTTTTTCATAATCCAACAAAATTGAAGTTATTTTCATCTAAATTTACTCAAATATAGATCCTACAACAAAAATACTCAACAAAATCCAAAAAAATCGAAGTTGATTTCAAATAAATTTATTAAAATTTGACACTTCCAACTAAATTTTTTTTCATAATCCAACAAAATTAAATTTATTTTCATCTAAATTTACTCAAATATAGATCCTACAACAAAAATACTCAACAAAATCCAAAAAAATCGAAGTTGATTTCAAATAAATTTATTAAAATTTGACACTTCCAACTAAATTTTTTTTCATAATCCAACAAAATTGAAGTTATTTTCATCTAAATTTAGTCAAATATAGATCCTACAACCAAAATACTCATCAAAATCCAAAAAAATCGAAGTTGATTTCAAATGAATTTATTAAAATTTGACAAAAATCTTGTCTACATCCAAGAAAATTGAAGTTATTTTCATCTAAATTTACTCAAATATAGATCCTACAACCTAAATAGTCATCAAAATCCAAAAAATCGAAGTTGATTTCAAATGATTTTATTAAAATTTGACCAAAATCTTGTCAAAATCCACAAAATTGAATTTATTTTCATCTAAATTTAGTCAAATATAGATCCTACAACCAAAATACTCGACAAAATCCAAAAAAATCGAAGTTGATTTTATATGAATTTATTAAAATTTGACACTTCCAACTAAAATTTTTTCATAATCCAACGACATTGAAGTTATTTTCATCTAAATTTACTCAAATATAGATCCTACAACAAAAATACTCGACAAAATCCAAAAAAATCGAAGTTGATTTCATATGAATTTATTAAAATTTGACACTTCCAACTAAAATTTTTTTTATCATCCAACAAAATTGATGTTATTTTCATCTAAATTTAGTCAAATATAGATCCTACAACCAAAATACTCATCAAAATCCAAAAAAATCGAAGTTGATTTCAAATGAATTTATTAAAATTTGACAAAAATCTTGTCTACATCCAAGAAAATTGAAGTTATTTTCAACTAAATTTAGTCAAATATACATCCTACAACCAAAATACTCATCAAAATCCAAAAAAATCGAAGTTGATTTCAAATAAATTTATTAAAATTTGACACTTCCAACTAAATTTTTTTTCATAATCCAACAAAATTAAATTTATTTTCATCTAAATTTACTCAAATATAGATCCTACAACAAAAATACTCAACAAAATCCAAAATAATTGATGTTGATTTCAAATAAATTTAATAAAACTTGATACTTCCAACTAAATTTTTTTTCATAATCCAACAAAATTAAATTTATTTTCATCTAAATTTACTCAAATATAGATCCTACAACAAAAATACTCAACAAAATCCAAAAAAATCGAAGTTGATTTCAAATAAATTTATTAAAATTTGACACTTCCAACTAAATTTTTTTTCATAATCCAACAAAATTAAATGTATTTTCATCTAAATTTACTCAAATATAGATCCTACAACAAAAATACTCAACAAAATCCAAAATAATTGATGTTGATTTCAAATAAATTTAATAAAACTTGATACTTCCAACTAAAATTTTTTTCACAATCCAACAAAATTGAAGTTATTTTCATCTAAATTTAATCAAATATAGATCCTACAACAAAAATACTCGACAAAATCCAAAAAAATCGAAGTTGATTTCATATGAATTTATTAATATTTGACACTTCCAACTAAAATTTTTTTTATAATCCAACAAAATTGAAGTTATTTTCATCTAAATTTAGTCAAATATAGATCCTACAACGAAAATAGTCATCAAAATCCAAAAAAATCGAAGTTGATTTCAAATAAATTTATTAAAATTTGACACTTCCAACTAAAATTTTTTTCACAATCCAACAAAATTGAAGTAATTTTCATCTAAATCTACTCAAATATAGATCCTACAACAATAATACTCAACAAAATCCAAAAAAATCGAAGTTGATTTCAAATGAATTTATTAAAATTTGACAAAAATCTTGTCTACATCCAAGAAAATTGAAGTTATTTTCATCTAAATTTACTCAAATATAGATCCTACAACAAAAATACTCAACAAAATCCAAAAAAATCGAAGTTGATTTCAAATAAATTTATTAAAATTTGACACTTCCAACTAAAATTTTTTTCATAATCCAACAAAATTGAAGTTATTTTCATCTAAATTTACTCAAATATAGATCCTACAACCAAAATACTCAACAAAATCCAAAAAAATCGAAGTTGATTTCAAATGAATTTATTAAAATTTGACAAAAATCTTGTCTACATCCAAGAAAATTGAAGTTATTTTCATCTAAATTTAGTCAAATATAGATCCTACAACCAAAATACTCATCAAAATCCAAAAAAATCGAAGTTGATTTCAAATAAATTTATTAAAATTTGACACTTCCAACTAAATTTTTTTTCATAATTCAACAAAATTGAATTAATTTTCATCTAAATTTAGTCAAATATAGATCCTACAACAAAAATACTCAACAAAATCCAAAAAAATCGAAGTTGATTTCAAATAAATTTATTAAAATTTGACCCTTCCAACTAAAATTTTTTTTCACAATCCAAAAAATTGAAGTTATTTTCATCTAAATTTAGTCAAATATAGATCCTACAACCAAAATACTCATCAAAATAAAAAAAAATCGAAGTTGATTTCAAATGAATTTATTAAAATTTGACAAAAATCTTGCCTACATCCAAGAAAATTGAAGTTATTTTCATCTAAATTTACTCAAATATAGATCCTACAACAAAAATACTCAACAAAATCCAAAAAAATCGAAGTTGATTTCAAATAAATTTATTAAAATTTGACACTTCCAACTAAATTTTTTTTCATAATCCAACAAAATTAAATTTATTTTCATCTAAATTTGCTCAAATATAGATCCTACAACAAAAATACTCAACAAAATCCAAAATAATCGAAGTTGATTTCAAATGAATTTATTAAAATTTGACACTTCCAACTAAAATTTTTTCATAATCCAACGAAATTGAAGTTATTTTCATCTAAATTTACTCAAATATAGAACCTACAACAAAAATACTCAACAAAATCCAAAAAAATCGAAGTTGATTTCAAATAAATTTATTAAAATTTGACACTTCCAACTAATTTTTTTTTCATAATCCAACAAAATTGAATTTATTTTCATCTAAATTTAGTCAAATATAGATCCTACAACCAAAATAGTCAACAAAATAAAAAAAAATCGAAGTTGATTTCAAATAAATTTATTAAAATTTGACACTTCCAACTAAAATTTTTTTCATAATCCAACAAAATTGAAGTTATTTTCATCTAAATTTACACAAATATAGATCCTACAACCAAAATACGCAACAAAATCCAAAAAAATCGAAGTTGATTTCAAATGAATTTATTAAAATTTGACCAAAATCTTGTCAAAATCCAAAAAATTGAAGTTATTTTCATCTAAATTTACTCAAATATAGATCCTACAACAAAAATACTCAACAAAATCCAAAAAAATCGAAGTTGATTTCAAATAAATTTATTAAAATTTGACACTTCCAACTAAATTTTTTTTCATAATCCAACAAAATTAAATTTATTTTCATCTAAATTTACTCAAATATAGATCCTACAACAAAAATACTCAACAAAATCCAAAAAAATCGAAGTTGATTTCAAATAAATTTATTAAAATTTGACACTTCCAACTAAATTTTTTTTCATAATCCAACAAAATTAAATTTATTTTCATCTAAATTTACTCAAATATAGATCCTACAACAAAAATACTCAACAAAATCCAAAAAAATCGAAGTTGATTTCAAATAAATTTATTAAAATTTGACACTTCCAACTAAAATTTTTTTCATAATCCAACAAAATTGAAGTTATTTTCATTTAAATTTACTCAAATATAGATCCTACAACCAAAATACTCAACAAAATCCAAAAAAATCGAAGTTGATTTCAAATGAATTTATTAAAATTTGACAAAAATCTTGTCTACATCCAAGAAAATTGAAGTTATTTTCATCTAAATTTAGTCAAATATAGATCCTACAACCAAAATACTCATCAAAATCCAAAAAAATCGAAGTTGATTTCAAATAAATTTATTAAAATTTGACACTTCCAACTAATTTTTTTTTCATAATCCAACAAAATTGAATTTATTTTCATCTAAATTTAGTCAAATATAGATCCTACAACCAAAATACTCAACAAAATAAAGAAAAATCGAAGTTGATTTCAAATAAATTTATTAAAATTTGACACTTCCAACTAAAATTTTTTTCATAATCCAACAAAATTGAAGTTATTTTCATCTAAATTTACTCAAATATAGATCCTACAACCAAAATACGCAACAAAATCCAAAATAATCGAAGTTGATTTCAAATGAATTTATTAAAATTTGACCAAAATCTTGTCAAAATCCAAAAAATTGAAGTTATTTTCATCTAAATTTACTCAAATATAGATCCTACAACAAAAATACTCAACAAAATCCAAAAAAATCGAAGTTGATTTCAAATAAATTTATTAAAATTTGACACTTCCAACTAAATTTTTTTTCATAATCCAACAAAATTAAATTTATTTTCATCTAAATTTACTCAAATATAGATCCTACAACAAAAATACTCAACAAAATCCAAAAAAATCGAAGTTGATTTCAAATAAATTTATTAAAATTTGACACTTCCAACTAAATTTTTTTTCATAATCCAACAAAATTAAATTTATTTTCATCTAAATTTACTCAAATATAGATCCTACAACAAAAATACTCAACAAAATCCGAAATAATTGAAGTTGATTTCAAATAAATTTAATAAAACTTGATACTTCCAACTAAAATTTTTTTCACAATCCAACAAAATTGAAGTTATTTTCATCTAAATTTAATCAAATATAGATCCTACAACAAAAATACTCGACAAAATCCAAAAAAATCGAAGTTGATTTCATATGAATATATTAATATTTGACACTTCCAACTAAAATTTTTTTCATAATCCAACAAAATTGAAGTTATTTTCATCTAAATTTAGTCAAATATAGATCCTACAACGAAAATAGTCATCAAAATCCAAAAAAATCGAAGTTGATTTCAAATAAATTTATTAAAATTTGACACTTCCAACTAAAATTTTTTTCACAATCCAACAAAATTGAAGTAATTTTCATCTAAATCTACTCAAATATAGATCCTACAACAATAATACTCAACAAAATCCAAAAAAATCGAAGTTGATTTCAAATGAATTTATTAAAATTTGACAAAAATCTTGTCTACATCCAAGAAAATTGAAGTTATTTTCATCTAAATTTACTCAAATATAGATCCTACAACAAAAATACTCAACAAAATCCAAAAAAATCGAAGTTGATTTCAAATAAATTTATTAAAATTTGACACTTCCAACTAAAATTTTTTTCATAATCCAACAAAATTGAAGTTATTTTCATCTAAATTTACTCAAATATAGATCCTACAACCAAAATACTCAACAAAATCCAAAAAAATCGAAGTTGATTTCAAATGAATTTATTAAAATTTGACAAAAATCTTGTCTACATCCAAGAAAATTGAAGTTATTTTCATCTAAATTTAGTCAAATATAGATCCTACAACCAAAATACTCATCAAAATCCAAAAAAATCGAAGTTGATTTCAAATAAATTTATTAAAATTTGACACTTCCATCTAAATTTTTTTTCATAATCCAACAAAATTGAATTAATTTTCATCTAAATTTAGTCAAATATAGATCCTACAACAAAAATACTCAACAAAATCCAAAAAAATCGAAGTTGATTTCAAATAAATTTATTAAAATTTGACCCTTCCAACTAAAATTTTTTTTCACAATCCAAAAAATTGAAGTTATTTTCATCTAAATCTACTCAAATATAGATCCTACAACAAAAATACTCAACAAAATCCAAAATAATCGAAGTTGATTTCAAATAAATTTAAAAACTCGACACTTCCAACTAAAATTTTTTTCATAATCCAACAAAATTGAAGTTATTTTCATCTAAATTTAATCAAATATAGATCCTGCAACAAGAATACTCAACAAAATCCAAAAAAATCGAAGTTGATTTCAAATGAATTTATTAAAATTTGACAAAAATCTTGCCTACATCCAAGAAAATTGAAGTTATTTTCATCTAAATTTACTCAAATATAGATCCTACAACAAAAATACTCAACAAAATCCAAAAAAATCGAAGTTGATTTCAAATAAATTTATTAAAATTTGACACTTCCAACTAAATTTTTTTTCATAATCCAACAAAATTAAATTTATTTTCATCTAAATTTGCTCAAATATAGATCCTACAACAAAAATACTCAACAAAATCCAAAATAATCGAAGTTGATTTCAAATGAATTTATTAAAATTTGACACTTCCAACTAAAATTTTTTCATAATCCAACGAAATTGAAGTTATTTTCATCTAAATTTACTCAAATATAGAACCTACAACAAAAATACTCAACAAAATCCAAAAAAATCGAAGTTGATTTCAAATAAATTTATTAAAATTTGACACTTCCAACTAAAATTTTTTTCATAATCCAACAAAATTGAAGTTATTTTCATCTAAATTTACACAAATATAGATCCTACAACCAAAATACGCAACAAAATCCAAAAAAATCGAAGTTGATTTCAAATGAATTTATTAAAATTTGACCAAAATCTTGTCAAAATCCAAAAAATTGAAGTTATTTTCATCTAAATTTACTCAAATATAGATCCTACAACAAAAATACTCAACAAAATCCAAAAAAATCGAAGTTGATTTCAAATAAATTTATTAAAATTTGACACTTCCAACTAAAATTTTTTTCATAATCCAACAAAATTGAAGTTATTTTCATCTAAATTTACTCAAATATAGATCCTACAACCAAAATACTCAACAAAATCCAAAAAAATCGAAGTTGATTTCAAATGAATTTATTAAAATTTGACAAAAATCTTGTCTACATCCAAGAAAATTGAAGTTATTTTCATCTAAATTTAGTCAAATATAGATCCTACAACCAAAATACTCATCAAAATCCAAAAAAATCGAAGTTGATTTCAAATAAATTTATTAAAATTTGACACTTCCAACTAATTTTTTTTTCATAATCAAACAAAATTGAATTTATTTTCATCTAAATTTAGTCAAATATAGATCCTACAACCAAAATACTCAACAAAATAAAGAAAAATCGAAGTTGATTTCAAATAAATTTATTAAAATTTGACACTTCCAACTAAAATTTTTTTCATAATCCAACAAAATTGAAGTTATTTTCATCTAAATTTACTCAAATATAGATCCTACAACCAAAATACGCAACAAAATCCAAAAAATCGAAGTTGATTTCAAATGAATTTATTAAAATTTGACCAAAATCTTGTAAAAATCCAAAAAATTGAAGTTATTTTCATCTAAATTTACTCAAATATAGATCCTACAACAAAAATACTCAACAAAATCTAAAAAAATCGAAGTTGATTTCAAATAAATTTATTAAAATTTGACACTTCCAACTAAATTTTTTTTCATAATCCAACAAAATTAAATTTATTTTCATCTAAATTTACTCAAATATAGATCCTACAACAAAAATACTCAACAAAATCCAAAATAATCGAAGTTGATTTCAAATAAATTTAATAAAACTTGATACTTCCAACTAAAAATTTTTTCACAATCCAACAAAATTGAAGTTATTTTCATCTAAATTTAATCAAATATAGATCCTACAACAAAAATACTCGACAAAATCCAAAAAAATCGAAGTTGATTTCATATGAATTTATTAAAATTTGACACTTCCAACTAAAATTTTTTTTATAATCCAACAAAATTGAAGTTATTTTCATCTAAATTTAGTCAAATATAGATCCTACAACCAAAATACTCATCAAAATCCAAAAAAATCGAAGTTGATTTCAAATGAATTTATTAAAATTTTACAAAAATCTTGTCTACATCCAAGAAAATTGACGTTATTTTCATCTAAATTTACTCAAATATAGATCCTACAAACAAAATAGTCATCAAAATCCAAAAAAATCAAAGTTGATATCAAATGATTTTATTAAAATTTGACAAAAATCTTGTCTACATACAAGAAAATTGAAGTTATTTTCATCTAAATTTAGTCAAATATAGATCCTACAAACAAAATAGTCATCAAAATCCAAAAAAATCGAAGTTGATTTCAAATAAATTTATTAAAATTTGACACTTCCAACTAAATTTTTTTTCATAATCCAACAAAATTGAATTTATTTTCATCTAAATTTAGTCAAATATAGATCCTACAACAAAAATACTCAACAAAATCCAAAAAAATCGAAGTTGATTTCAAATAAATTTATTAAAATTTGACCCTTCCAACTAAAATTTTTTTTCACAATCCAAAAAATTGAAGTTATTTTCATCTAAATCTACTCAAATATAGATCCTACAACAAAAATACTCAACAATATCCAAAATAATCGAAGTTGATTTCAAATAAATTTAAAAACTCGACACTTCCAACTAAAATTTTTTTCATAATCCAACAAAATTGAATTTATTTTCATCTAAATTTAGTCAAATATAGATCCTACAACCAAAATACTCAACAAAATAAAGAAAAATCGAAGTTGATTTCAAATAAATTTATTAAAATTTGACACTTCCAACTAAAATTTTTTTCATAATCCAACAAAATTGAAGTTATTTTCATCTAAATTTACTCAAATATAGATCCTACAACCAAAATACGCAACAAAATCAAAAAAAATCGAAGTTGATTTCAAATGAATTTATTAAAATTTGACCAAAATCTTGTCAAAATCCAAAAAATTGAAGTTATTTTCATCTAAATTTACTCAAATATAGATCCTACAACAAAAATACTCAACAAAATCCAAAAAAATCGAAGTTGATTTCAAATAAATTTATTAAAATTTGACACTTCCAACTAAATTTTTTTTCATAATCCAACAAAATTAAATTTATTTTCATCTAAATTTGCTCAAATATAGATCCTACAACAAAAATACTCAACAAAATCCAAAATAATGAAAGTTGATTTCAAATAAATTTAATAAAACTTGATACTTCCAACTAAAATTTTTTTCTCAATCCAACAAAATTGAAGTTATTTTCATCTAAATTTAATCAAATATAGATCCTACAACAAAAATACTCGACAAAATCCAAAAAAATCGAAGTTGATTTCATATGAATTTATTAAAATTTGACACTTCCAACTAAAATTTTTTTCATAATCCAACAAAATTGAAGTTATTTTCATCTAAATTTACTCAAATATAGATCCTACAACAAAAATACTCGACAAAATCCAAAAAAATCGAAGTTGATTTCATATGAATTTATTAAAATTTGACACTTCCAACTAAAATTTTTTTTATAATCCAACAAAATTGAAGTTATTTTCATCTAAATTTAGTCAAATATAGATCCTACAACCAAAATACTCATCAAAATCCAAAAAAATCGAAGTTGATTTCAAATGAATTTATTAAAATTTGACAAAAATCTTGCCTACATCCAAGAAAATTGAAGTCATTTTCATCTAAATTTACTCAAATATAGATCCTACAACAAAAATACTCAACAAAATCCAAAAAAATCAAAGTTGATTTCAAATGATTTTATTAAAATTTGACACTTCCAACTAATTTTTTTTTCATAATCCAACAAAATTGAATTTATTTTCATCTAAATTTACTCAAATATAGATCCTACAACAAAAATACTCAACAAAATCCAAAATAATTGAAGTTGATTTCAAATAAATTTAATAAAACTTGATACTTCCAACTAAAATTTTTTTCACAATCCAACAAAATTGAAGTTATTTTCATCTAAATTTAATCAAATATAGATCCTACAACAAAAATACTCGACAAAATCCAAAAAAATCGAAGTTGATTTCATATGAATTTATTAATATTTGACCAAAATCTTGTCAAAATCCAAAAAATTGAAGTTATTTTCATCTAAATTTACACAAATATAGATCCTACAACAAAAATACTCAACAAAATCCAAAAAAATCGAAGTTGATTTCAAATAAATTTATTAAAATTTGACACTTCCAACTAAAAATTTTTTCATAATCCAACAAAATTGAAGTTATTTTCATCTAAATTTACTCAAATATAGATCCTACAACCAAAATACTCAACAAAATCCAAAAAAATCGAAGTTGATTTCAAATGAATTTATTAAAATTTGACAAAAATCTTGTCTACATCCAAGAAAATTGAAGTTATTTTCATCTAAATTTAGTCAAATATAGATCCTACAACCAAAATACTCATCAAAATCCAAAAAAATCGAAGTTGATTTCAAATAAATTTATTAAAATTTGACACTTCCAACTAATTTTTTTTTCATAATCCAACAAAATTGAATTTATTTTCATCTAAATTTAGTCAAATATAGATCCTACAACCAAAATACTCAACAAAATAAAGAAAAATCGAAGTTGATTTCAAATAAATTTATTAAAATTTGACACTTCCAACTAAAATTTTTTTCATAATCCAACAAAATTGAAGTTATTTTCATCTAAATTTACTCAAATATAGATCCTACAACCAAAATACGCAACAAAATAAAAAAAAATCGAAGTTGATTTCAAATGAATTTATTAAAATTTGACCAAAATCTTGTCAAAATCCAAAAAATTGAAGTTATTTTCATCTAAATTTACTCAAATATAGATCCTACAACAAAAATACTCAACAAAATCCAAAAAAATCGAAGTTGATTTCAAATAAATTTATTAAAATTTGACACTTCCAACTAAATTTTTTTTCATAATCCAACAAAATTAAATTTATTTTCATCTAAATTTGCTCAAATATAGATCCTACAACAAAAATACTCAACAAAATCCAAAATAATGAAAGTTGATTTCAAATAAATTTAATAAAACTTGATACTTCCAACTAAAATTTTTTTCTCAATCCAACAAAATTGAAGTTATTTTCATCTAAATTTAATCAAATATAGATCCTACAACAAAAATACTCGACAAAATCCAAAAAAATCGAAGTTGATTTCATATGAATTTATTAAAATTTGACACTTCCACCTAAAATTTTTTTTATAATCCAACAAAGTTGAAGTTATTTTCATCTAAATTTAGTCAAATATAGATCCTACAACCAAAATACTCATCAAAATCCAAAAAAATCGAAGTTGATTTCAAATGAATTTATTAAAATTTGACAAAAATCTTGCCTACATCCAAGAAAATTGAAGTTATTTTCATCTAAATTTAGTCAAATATACATCCTACAACCAAAATACTCATCAAAATCCAAAAAAATCGAAGTTGATTTCAAATAAATTTATTAAAATTGGACACTTCCAACTAAAATTTTTTTCATAATTCAACAAAATTGAAGTTATTTTCATCTAAATTTACTCAAATATAGATCCTACAACCAAAATAGCCATCAAAATCCAAAAAATCGAAGTTGATTTCAAATGATTTTATTAAAATTTGACCAAAATCTTGTCAATATCCAAAAAATTGAAGTTATTTTCATCTAAATTTAGTCAAATATACATCCTACAACCAAAATACTCATCAAAATCCAAAAAAATCGAAGTTGATTTTATATGAAATTATTAAAATTTGACACTTCCAACTAAAATTTTTTCATAATCCAACAAAATTGAAGTTATTTTCATCTAAATTTACTCAAATATAGATCCTACAACAAAAATACTCGACAAAATCCAAAAAAATCGAAGTTGATTTCATATGAATTTATTAAAATTTGACACTTCCAACTAAAATTTTTTTTATAATCCAACAAAATTGAAGTTATTTTCATCTAAATTTACTCAAATATAGATCCTACAACCAAAATACTCAACAAAATCCAAAAAAATCGAAGTTGATTTCAAATGAATTTATTAAAATTTGACAAAAATCTTGTCTACATCCAAGAAAATTGAAGTTATTTTCATCTAAATTTAGTCAAATATAGATCCTACAACCAAAATACTCATCAAAATCCACAAAAATCGAAGTTGATTTCAAATAAATTTATTAAAATTTGACACTTCCAACTAATTTTTTTTTCATAATCCAACAAAATTGAATTTATTTTCATCTAAATTTAGTCAAATATAGATCCTACAACCAAAATACTCAACAAAATAAAGAAAAATCGAAGTTGATTTCAAATAAATTTATTAAAATTTGACACTTCCAACTAAAATTTTTTTCATAATCCAACAAAATTGAAGTTATTTTCATCTAAATTTACTCAAATATAGATCCTACAACCAAAATACGCAACAAGATCAAAAAAAATCGAAGTTGATTTCAAATGAATTTATTAAAATTTGACCAAAATCTTGTCAAAATCCAAAAAATTGAAGTTATTTTCATCTAAATTTACTCAAATATAGATCCTACAACAAAAATACTCAACAAAATCCAAAAAAATCGAAGTTGATTTCAAATAAATTTATTAAAATTTGACACTTCCAACTAAATTTTTTTTCATAATCCAACAAAATTAAATTTATTTTCATCTAAATTTGCTCAAATATAGATCCTACAACAAAAATACTCAACAAAATCCAAAATAATCGAAGTTGATTTCAAATAAATTTAATAAAACTTGATACTTCCAACTAAAATTTTTTTCACAATCCAACAAAATTGAAGTTATTTTCATCTAAATTTAATCAAATATAGATCCTACAACAAAAATACTCGACAAAATCCAAAAAAATCGAAGTTGATTTCATATGAATTTATTAAAATTTGACACTTCCACCTAAAATTTTATTTATAATCCAACAAAATTGAAGTTATTTTCATCTAAATTTAGTCAAATATAGATCCTACAACCAAAATACTCATCAAAATAAAAAAAAATCGAAGTTGATTTCAAATGAATTTATTAAAATTTGACAAAAATCTTGCCTACATCCAAGAAAATTGAAGTTATTTTCATCTAAATTTACTCAAATATAGATCCTACAACAAAAATACTCAACAAAATCCAAAAAAATCGAAGTTGATTTCAAATAAATTTATTAAAATTTGACACTTCCAACTCAATTTTTTTTCATAATCCAACAAAATTAAATTTATTTTCATCTAAATTTGCTCAAATATAGATCCTACAACAAAAATACTCAACAAAATCCAAAATAATCGAAGTTGATTTCAAATGAATTTATTAAAATTTGACACTTCCAACTAAAATTTTTTCATAATCCAACGAAATTGAAGTTATTTTCATCTAAATTTACTCAAATATAGAACCTACAACAAAAATACTCAACAAAATCCAAAAAAATCGAAGTTGATTTCAAATAAATTTATTAAAATTTGACACTTCCAACTAATTTTTTTTTCATAATCCAACAAAATTGAATTTATTTTCATCTAAATTTAGTCAAATATAGATCCTACAACCAAAATAGTCAACAAAATAAAAAAAAATCGAAGTTGATTTCAAATAAATTTATTAAAATTTGACACTTCCAACTAAAATTTTTTTCATAATCCAACAAAATTGAAGTTATTTTCATCTAAATTTACACAAATATAGATCCTACAACCAAAATACGCAACAAAATCCAAAAAAATCGAAGTTGATTTCAAATGAATTTATTAAAATTTGACCAAAATCTTGTCAAAATCCAAAAAATTGAAGTTATTTTCATCTAAATTTACTCAAATATAGATCCTACAACAAAAATACTCAACAAAATCCAAAAAAATCGAAGTTGATTTCAAATAAATTTATTAAAATTTGACACTTCCAACTAAAATTTTTTTCATAATCCAACAAAATTGAAGTTATTTTCATCTAAATTTACTCAAATATAGATCCTACAACCAAAATACTCAACAAAATCCAAAAAAATCGAAGTTGATTTCAAATGAATTTATTAAAATTTGACAAAAATCTTGTTTACATCCAAGAAAATTGAAGTTATTTTCATCTAAATTTAGTCAAATATAGATCCTACAACTAAAATACTCATCAAAATCCAAAAAAATCGAAGTTGATTTCAAATAAATTTATTAAAATTTGACACTTCCAACTAATTTTTTTTTCATAATCCAACAAAATTGAATTTATTTTCATCTAAATTTAGTCAAATATAGATCCTACAACCAAAATACTCAACAAAATAAAGAAAAATCGAAGTTGATTTCAAATAAATTTATTAAAATTTGACACTTCCAACTAAAATTTTTTTCATAATCCAACAAAATTGAAGTTATTTTCATCTAAATTTACTCAAATATAGATCCTACAACCAAAATACGCAACAAAATCCAAAAAAATCAAAGTTGATATCAAATGATTTTATTAAAATTTGACAAAAATCTTGTCTACATACAAGAAAATTGAAGTTATTTTCATCTAAATTTAGTCAAATATAGATCCTACAACCAAAATAGTCATCAAAATCCAAAAAAATCGAAGTTGATTTCAAATAAATTTATTAAAATTTGACACTTCCAACTAAATTTTTTTTCATAATCCAACAAAATTGAATTTATTTTCATCTAAATTTAGTCAAATATAGATCCTACAACCAAAATACTCAACAAAATAAAGAAAAATCGAAGTTGATTTCAAATAAATTTATTAAAATTTGACACTTCCAACTCAAATTTTTTTCATAATCCAACAAAATTGAAGTTATTTTCATCTAAATTTACTCAAATATAGATCCTACAACAAAAATACTCAACAAAATCCAAAAAAATCGAAGTTGATTTCAAATAAATTTATTAAAATTTGACACTTCCAACTAAATTTTTTTTCATAATCCAACAAAATTAAATTTATTTTCATCTAAATTTACTCAAATATAGATCCTACAACAAAAATACTCAACAAAATCCAAAAAAATCGAAGTTGATTTCAAATAAATTTATTAAAATTTGACACTTCCAACTAAATTTTTTTTCATAATCCAACAAAATTAAATTTATTTTCATCTAAATTTACTCAAATATAGATCCTACAACAAAAATACTCAA
The DNA here is from genome assembly GCA_946251845.1 of Andrena fulva. Classification (NCBI taxonomy): domain Eukaryota; kingdom Metazoa; phylum Arthropoda; class Insecta; order Hymenoptera; family Andrenidae; genus Andrena; species Andrena fulva. Next base: position 1,739,704 of record CAMITZ010000243.1, read on the forward strand.
CAAAATCCAAAATAATTGAAGTTGATTTCAAATAAATTTAATAAAACTTGATACTTCCAACTAAAATTTTTTTCACAATCCAACAAAATTGAAGTTATTTTCATCTAAATTTAATCAAATATAGATCCTACAACAAAAATACTCGACAAAATCCAAAAAAATCGAAGTTGATTTCATATGAATTTATTAATATTTGACACTTCCAACTAAAATTTTTTTTATAATCCAACAAAATTGAAGTTATTTTCATCTAAATTTAGTCAAATATAGATCCTACAACGAAAATAGTCATCAAAATCCAAAAAAATCGAAGTTGATTTCAAATAAATTTATTAAAATTTGACACTTCCAACTAAAATTTTTTTCACAATCCAACAAAATTGAAGTAATTTTCATCTAAATCTACTCAAATATAGATCCTACAACAATAATACTCAACAAAATCCAAAAAAATCGAAGTTGATTTCAAATGAATTTATTAAAATTTGACAAAAATCTTGTCTACATCCAAGAAAATTGAAGTTATTTTCATCTAAATTTACTCAAATATAGATCCTACAACAAAAATACTCAACAAAATCCAAAAAAATCGAAGTTGATTTCAAATAAATTTATTAAAATTTGACACTTCCAACTAAAATTTTTTTCATAATCCAACAAAATTGAAGTTATTTTCATCTAAATTTACTCAAATATAGATCCTACAACCAAAATACTCAACAAAATCCAAAAAAATCGAAGTTGATTTCAAATGAATTTATTAAAATTTGACAAAAATCTTGTCTACATCCAAGAAAATTGAAGTTATTTTCATCTAAATTTAGTCAAATATAGATCCTACAACCAAAATACTCATCAAAATCCAAAAAAATCGAAGTTGATTTCAAATAAATTTATTAAAATTTGACACTTCCAACTAAATTTTTTTTCATAATCCAACAAAATTGAATTAATTTTCATCTAAATTTAGTCAAATATAGATCCTACAACAAAAATACTCAACAAAATCCAAAAAAATCGAAGTTGATTTCAAATAAATTTATTAAAATTTGACCCTTCCAACTAAAATTTTTTTTCACAATCCAAAAAATTGAAGTTATTTTCATCTAAATTTAGTCAAATATAGATCCTACAACCAAAATACTCATCAAAATAAAAAAAAATCGAAGTTGATTTCAAATGAATTTATTAAAATTTGACAAAAATCTTGCCTACATCCAAGAAAATTGAAGTTATTTTCATCTAAATTTACTCAAATATAGATCCTACAACAAAAATACTCAACAAAATCCAAAAAAATCGAAGTTGATTTCAAATAAATTTATTAAAATTTGACACTTCCAACTAAATTTTTTTTCATAATCCAACAAAATTAAATTTATTTTCATCTAAATTTGCTCAAATATAGATCCTACAACAAAAATACTCAACAAAATCCAAAATAATCGAAGTTGATTTCAAATGAATTTATTAAAATTTGACACTTCCAACTAAAATTTTTTCATAATCCAACGAAATTGAAGTTATTTTCATCTAAATTTACTCAAATATAGAACCTACAACAAAAATACTCAACAAAATCCAAAAAAATCGAAGTTGATTTCAAATAAATTTATTAAAATTTGACACTTCCAACTAATTTTTTTTTCATAATCCAACAAAATTGAATTTATTTTCATCTAAATTTAGTCAAATATAGATCCTACAACCAAAATAGTCAACAAAATAAAAAAAAATCGAAGTTGATTTCAAATAAATTTATTAAAATTTGACACTTCCAACTAAAATTTTTTTCATAATCCAACAAAATTGAAGTTATTTTCATCTAAATTTACACAAATATAGATCCTACAACCAAAATACGCAACAAAATCCAAAAAAATCGAAGTTGATTTCAAATGAATTTATTAAAATTTGACCAAAATCTTGTCAAAATCCAAAAAATTGAAGTTATTTTCATCTAAATTTACTCAAATATAGATCCTACAACAAAAATACTCAACAAAATCCAAAAAAATCGAAGTTGATTTCAAATAAATTTATTAAAATTTGACACTTCCAACTAAATTTTTTTTCATAATCCAACAAAATTAAATTTATTTTCATCTAAATTTACTCAAATATAGATCCTACAACAAAAATACTCAACAAAATCCAAAAAAATCGAAGTTGATTTCAAATAAATTTATTAAAATTTGACACTTCCAACTAAATTTTTTTTCATAATCCAACAAAATTAAATTTATTTTCATCTAAATTTACTCAAATATAGATCCTACAACAAAAATACTCAACAAAATCCAAAAAAATCGAAGTTGATTTCAAATAAATTTATTAAAATTTGACACTTCCAACTAAAATTTTTTTCATAATCCAACAAAATTGAAGTTATTTTCATTTAAATTTACTCAAATATAGATCCTACAACCAAAATACTCAACAAAATCCAAAAAAATCGAAGTTGATTTCAAATGAATTTATTAAAATTTGACAAAAATCTTGTCTACATCCAAGAAAATTGAAGTTATTTTCATCTAAATTTAGTCAAATATAGATCCTACAACCAAAATACTCATCAAAATCCAAAAAAATCGAAGTTGATTTCAAATAAATTTATTAAAATTTGACACTTCCAACTAATTTTTTTTTCATAATCCAACAAAATTGAATTTATTTTCATCTAAATTTAGTCAAATATAGATCCTACAACCAAAATACTCAACAAAATAAAGAAAAATCGAAGTTGATTTCAAATAAATTTATTAAAATTTGACACTTCCAACTAAAATTTTTTTCATAATCCAACAAAATTGAAGTTATTTTCATCTAAATTTACTCAAATATAGATCCTACAACCAAAATACGCAACAAAATCCAAAATAATCGAAGTTGATTTCAAATGAATTTATTAAAATTTGACCAAAATCTTGTCAAAATCCAAAAAATTGAAGTTATTTTCATCTAAATTTACTCAAATATAGATCCTACAACAAAAATACTCAACAAAATCCAAAAAAATCGAAGTTGATTTCAAATAAATTTATTAAAATTTGACACTTCCAACTAAATTTTTTTTCATAATCCAACAAAATTAAATTTATTTTCATCTAAATTTACTCAAATATAGATCCTACAACAAAAATACTCAACAAAATCCAAAAAAATCGAAGTTGATTTCAAATAAATTTATTAAAATTTGACACTTCCAACTAAATTTTTTTTCATAATCCAACAAAATTAAATTTATTTTCATCTAAATTTACTCAAATATAGATCCTACAACAAAAATACTCAACAAAATCCGAAATAATTGAAGTTGATTTCAAATAAATTTAATAAAACTTGATACTTCCAACTAAAATTTTTTTCACAATCCAACAAAATTGAAGTTATTTTCATCTAAATTTAATCAAATATAGATCCTACAACAAAAATACTCGACAAAATCCAAAAAAATCGAAGTTGATTTCATATGAATATATTAATATTTGACACTTCCAACTAAAATTTTTTTTATAATCCAACAAAATTGAAGTTATTTTCATCTAAATTTAGTCAAATATAGATCCTACAACGAAAATAGTCATCAAAATCCAAAAAAATCGAAGTTGATTTCAAATAAATTTATTAAAATTTGACACTTCCAACTAAAATTTTTTTCACAATCCAACAAAATTGAAGTAATTTTCATCTAAATCTACTCAAATATAGATCCTACAACAATAATACTCAACAAAATCCAAAAAAATCGAAGTTGATTTCAAATGAATTTATTAAAATTTGACAAAAATCTTGTCTACATCCAAGAAAATTGAAGTTATTTTCATCTAAATTTACTCAAATATAGATCCTACAACAAAAATACTCAACAAAATCCAAAAAAATCGAAGTTGATTTCAAATAAATTTATTAAAATTTGACACTTCCAACTAAAATTTTTTTCATAATCCAACAAAATTGAAGTTATTTTCATCTAAATTTACTCAAATATAGATCCTACAACCAAAATACTCAACAAAATCCAAAAAAATCGAAGTTGATTTCAAATGAATTTATTAAAATTTGACAAAAATCTTGTCTACATCCAAGAAAATTGAAGTTCTTTCATCTAAATTTAGTCAAATATAGATCCTACAACCAAAATACTCATCAAAATCCAAAAAAATCGAAGTTGATTTCAAATAAATTTATTAAAATTTGACACTTCCATCTAAATTTTTTTTCATAATCCAACAAAATTGAATTAATTTTCATCTAAATTTAGTCAAATATAGATCCTACAACAAAAATACTCAACAAAATCCAAAAAAATCGAAGTTGATTTCAAATAAATTTATTAAAATTTGACCCTTCCAACTAAAATTTTTTTTCACAATCCAAAAAATTGAAGTTATTTTCATCTAAATCTACTCAAATATAGATCCTACAACAAAAATACTCAACAAAATCCAAAATAATCGAAGTTGATTTCAAATAAATTTAAAAACTCGACACTTCCAACTAAAATTTTTTTCATAATCCAACAAAATTGAAGTTATTTTCATCTAAATTTAATCAAATATAGATCCTGCAACAAGAATACTCAACAAAATCCAAAAAAATCGAAGTTGATTTCAAATGAATTTATTAAAATTTGACAAAAATCTTGTCTACATCCAAGAAAATTGAAGTTATTTTCATCTGAATTTAGTCAAATATAGATCCTACAACCAAAATACTCATCAAAATCCAAAAAAATCGAAGTTGATTTCAAATAAATTTATTAAAATTTGACACTTCCAACTAAATTTTTTTTCATAATCCAACAAAATTGAATTTATTTTCATCTAAATTTAGTCAAATATAGATCCTACAACCAAAATACTCAACAAAATAAAGAAAAATCGAAGTTGATTTCAAATAAATTTATTAAAATTTGACACTTCCAACTAAAATTTTTTTCATAATCCAACAAAATTGAAGTTATTTTCATCTAAATTTACTCAAATATAGATCCTACAACCAAAATACGCAACAAAATCCAAAATAATCGAAGTTGATTTCAAATGAATTTATTAAAATTTGTTCAAAATCTTGTCTACATCCAAGAAAATTGAAGTTATTTTCATCTAAATTTAGTCAAATATAGATCCTACAACCAAAATACTCATCAAAATCCAAAAAAATCGAAATTGATTTCAAATAAATTTATTAAAATTTGACACTTCCAACTAATTTTTTTTTCATAATCCAACAAAATTGAATTTATTTTCATCTAAATTTAGTCAAATATAGATCCTACAACCAAAATACTCAACAAAATAAAGAAAAATCGAAGTTGATTTCAAATAAATTTATTAAAATTTGACACTTCCAACTAAAATTTTTTTCATAATCCAACAAAATTGAAGTTATTTTCATCTAAATTTACTCAAATATAGATCCTACAACCAAAATACGCAACAAAATCCAAAATAATCGAAGTTGATTTCAAATAAATTTAATAAAACTTGATACTTCCAACTAAAATTTTTTTCACAATCCAACAAAATTGAAGTTATTTTCATCTAAATTTAATCAAATATAGATCCTACAACAAAAATACTCGACAAAATCCAAAAAAATCGAAGTTGATTTCATATGAATTTATTAAAATTTGACACTTCCAACTAAAATTTTTTTTATAATCCAACAAAATTGAAGTTATTTTCATCTAAATTTAGTCAAATATAGATCCTACAACCAAAATACTCATCAAAATCCAAAAAAATCGAAGTTGATTTCAAATGAATTTATTAAAATTTTACAAAAATCTTGTCTACATCCAAGAAAATTGACGTTATTTTCATCTAAATTTACTCAAATATAGATCCTACAACCAAAATACTCAACAAAATCCAAAAAAATCAAAGTTGATATCAAATGATTTTATTAAAATTTGACAAAAATCTTGTCTACATACAAGAAAATTGAAGTTATTTTCATCTAAATTTAGTCAAATATAGATCCTACAACCAAAATAGTCATCAAAATCCAAAAAAATCGAAGTTGATTTCAAATAAATTTATTAAAATTTGACACTTCCAACTAAATTTTTTTTCATAATCCAACAAAATTGAATTTATTTTCATCTAAATTTAGTCAAATATAGATCCTACAACAAAAATACTCAACAAAATCCAAAAAAATCGAAGTTGATTTCAAATAAATTTATTAAAATTTGACCCTTCCAACTAAAATTTTTTTTCACAATCCAAAAAATTGAAGTTATTTTCATCTAAATCTACTCAAATATAGATCCTACAACAAAAATACTCAACAAAATCCAAAATAATCGAAGTTGATTTCAAATAAATTTAAAAACTCGACACTTCCAACTAAAATTTTTTTCATAATCCAACAAAATTGAAGTTATTTTCATCTAAATTTACTCAAATATAGATCCTACAACAAGAATACTCAACAAAATCCAAAAAAATCGAAGTTGATTTCAAATGAATTTATTAAAATTTGACAAAAATCTTGTCTACATCCAAGAAAATTGAAGTTATTTTCATCTGAATTTAGTCAAATATAGATCCTACAACCAAAATTCTCATCAAAATCCAAAAAAATCGAAGTTGATTTCAAATAAATTTATTAAAATTTGACACTTCCAACAAATTTTTTTTTCATAATCCAACAAAATTGAATTTATTTTCATCTAAATTTAGTCAAATATAGATCCTACAACCAAAATACTCAACAAAATAAAGAAAAATCGAAGTTGATTTCAAATAAATTTATTAAAATTTGACACTTCCAACTAAAATTTTTTTCATAATCCAACAAAATTGAAGTTATTTTCATCTAAATTTACTCAAATATAGATCCTACAACCAAAATACGCAACAAAATCCAAAATAATCGAAGTTGATTTCAAATGAATTTATTAAAATTTGACCAAAATCTTGTCAAAATCCAAAAAATTGAAGTTATTTTCATCTAAATTTACTCAAATATAGATCCTACAACAAAAATACTCAACAAAATCCAAAAAAATCGAAGTTGATTTCAAATAAATTTATTAAAATTTGACACTTCCAACTAAATTTTTTTTCATAATCCAACAAAATTAAATTTATTTTCATCTAAATTTACTCAAATATAGATCCTACAACAAAAATACTCAACAAAATCCAAAAAAATCGAAGTTGATTTCAAATAAATTTATTAAAATTTGACACTTCCAACTGATTTTTTTTCATAATCCAACAAAATTGAATTTATTTTCATCTAAATTTAGTCAAATATAGATCCTACAACCAAAATACTCAACAAAATAAAAAAAAATCGAAGTTGATTTCAAATAAATTTAATAAAACTTGATACTTCCAACTAAAATTTTTTTCACAATCCAACAAAATTGAAGTTATTTTCATCTAAATTTAATCAAATATAGATCCTACAACAAAAATACTCGACAAAATCCAAAAAAATCGAAGTTGATTTCAAATAAATTTATTAATATTTGACACTTCCAACTAAAATTTTTTTCATAATCCAACAAAATTGAAGTTATTTTCATCTAAATTTACTCAAATATAGATCCTACAACCAAAATACTCATCAAAATCCAAAAAAATCGAAGTTGATTTCAAATGAATTTATTAAAATTTGACAAAAATCTTGTCTACATCCAAGAAAATTGAAGTTATTTTCATCTAAATTTACTCAAATATAGATCCTACAACCAAAATAGTCATCAAAATCCAAAAAATCGAAGTTGATTTCAAATGATTTTATTAAAATTTGACCAAAATCTTGTCAAAATCCAAAAAATTGAATTTATTTTCATCTAAATTTAGTCAAATATACATCCTACAACCAAAATACTAATCAAAATCCAAAAAAATCGAAGTTGATTTCAAATAAATTTATTAAAATTTGACAAAAATCTTGTCTACATCCAAGAAAATTGAAGTTATTTTCATCTGAATTTAGTCAAATATAGATCCTACAACCAAAATACTCATCAAAATCCAAAAAAATCGAAGTTGATTTCAAATAAATTTATTAAAATTTGACACTTCCAACTAAATTTTTTTTCATAATCCAACAAAATTAAATTTATTTTCATCTAAATTTACTCAAATATAGATCCTACAACAAAAATACTCAACAAAATCCAAAAAAATCGAAGTTGATTTCAAATAAATTTATTAAAATTTGACACTTCCAACTAAATTTTTTTTCATAATCCAACAAAATTAAATTTATTTTCATCTAAATTTACTCAAATATAGATCCTACAACAAAAATACTCAACAAAATCCAAAATAATTGAAGTTGATTTCAAATAAATTTAATAAAACTTGATACTTCCAACTAAAATTTTTTTCACAATCCAACAAAATTGAAGTTATTTTCATCTAAATTTAATCAAATATAGATCCTACAACAAAAATACTCGACAAAATCCAAAAAAATCGAAGTTGATTTCATATGAATTTATTAATATTTGACACTTCCAACTAAAATTTTTTTTATAATCCAACAAAATTGAAGTTATTTTCATCTAAATTTAGTCAAATATAGATCCTACAACGAAAATAGTCATCAAAATCCAAAAAAATCGAAGTTGATTTCAAATAAATTTATTAAAATTTGACACTTCCAACTAAAATTTTTTTCACAATCCAACAAAATTGAAGTTATTTTCATCTAAATCTACTCAAATATAGATCCTACAACAATAATACTCAACAAAATCCAAAAAAATCGAAGTTGATTTCAAATGAATTTATTAAAATTTGACAAAAATCTTGTCTACATCCAAGAAAATTGAAGTTATTTTCATCTAAATTTAGTCAAATATAGATCCTACAACCAAAATACTCATCAAAATCCAAAAAAATCGAAGTTGATTTCAAATAAATTTATTAAAATTTGACACTTCCAACTAAATTTTTTTTCATAATCCAACAAAATTGAATTTATTTTCATCTAAATTTAGTCAAATATAGATCCTACAACAAAAATTCTCAACAAAATCCAAAAAAATCGAAGTTGATTTCATATGAATTTATTAAAATTTGACACTTCCAACTAAAATTTTTTTTATAATCCAACAAAATTGAAGTTATTTTCATCTAAATTTAGTCAAATATAGATCCTACAACCAAAATACTCATCAAAATCCAAAAAAATCGAAGTTGATTTCAAATGAATTTATTAAAATTTGACAAAAATCTTGTCTACATCCAAGAAAATTGAAGTTATTTTCATTTAAATTTACTCAAATATAGATCCTACAACCAAAATAGTCATCAAAATCCAAAAAATCGAAGTTGATTTCAAATGATTTTATTAAAATTTGACCAAAATCTTGTCAAAATCCAAAAAATTGAATTTATTTTCATCTAAATTTAGTCAAATATACATCCTACAACCAAAATACTCATCAAAATCCAAAAAAATCGAAGTTGATTTCAAATAAATTTATTAAAATTTGACACTTCCAACTAAAATTTTTTTCATAATCCAACAAAATTGAAGTTATTTTCATCTAAATTTACTCAAATATAGATCCTACAACCAAAATAGTCATCAAAATCCAAAAAATCGAAGTTGATTTCAAATGATTTTATTAAAATTTGACCAAAATCTTGTCAAAATCCAAAAAATTGAAGTTATTTTCATCTAAATTTAGTCAAATATACATCCTACAACCAAAATACTCATCAAAATCAAAAAAAATCGAAGTTGATTTTATATGAAATTATTAAAATTTGACACTTCCAACTAAAATTTTTTCATAATCCAACGAAATTGAAGTTATTTTCATCTAAATTTACTCAAATATAGATCCTACAACAAAAATACTCGACAAAATCCAAAAAAATCGAAGTTGATTTCAAATAAATTTATTAATATTTGACACTTCCAACTAAAATTTTTTTCATAATCCAACAAAATTGAAGTTATTTTCATCTAAATTTACTCAAATATAGATCCTACAACAAAAATACTCGACAAAATCCAAAAAAATCGAAGTTGATTTCATATGAATTTATTAAAATTTGACACTTCCAACTAAAATTTTTTTTATAATCCAACAAAATTGAAGTTATTTTCATCTAAATTTAGTCAAATATAGATCCTACAACCAAAATACTCATCAAAATCCAAAAAAATCGAAGTTGATTTCAAATGAATTTATTAAAATTTGACAAAAATCTTGTCTACATCCAAGAAAATTGAAGTTATTTTCATCTAAATTTACTCAAATATAGATCCTACAGCCAAAATAGTCATCAAAATCCAAAAAATCGAAGTTGATTTCAAATGATTTTATTAAAATTTGACCAAAATCTTGTCAAAATCCAAAAAATTGAATTTATTTTCATCTAAATTTAGTCAAATATACATCCTACAACCAAAATACTCATCAAAATCCAAAAAAATCGAAGTTGATTTCAAATAAATTTATTAAAATTTGACACTTCCAACTAAAATTTTTTTCATAATCCAACCAAATTGAAGTTATTTTCATCTAAATTTACTCAAATATAGATCCTACAACCAAAATACTCAACAAAATAAAAAAAAATCGAAGTTGATTTCAAATGAATTTATTAAAATTTGACTAAAATCTTGTCAAAATCAAAGAAAATTGAAGTTATTTTCATCTAAATTTAGTCAAATCTAGATCCTACAACCAAAATACTCGACAAAATCCAAAAAAATCGAAGTTGATTTTATATGAATTTATTAAAATTTGACACTTCCAACTAAAATTTTTTCATAATCCAACGAAATTGAAGTTATTTTCATCTAAATTTACTCAAATATAGATCCGACAACAAAAATACTCGACAAAATCGAAAAAAATCGAAGTTGATTTCATATGAATTTATTAAAATTTGACACTTCCAACTAAAATTTTTTTTATAATCCAACAAAATTGAAGTTATTTTCATCTAAATTTAGTCAAATATAGATCCTACAACCAAAATACTCATCAAAATCCAAAAAAATCGAAGTTGATTTCAAATGAATTTATTAAAATTTGACAAAAATCTTCGCTACATCCAAGAAAATTGAAGTTATTTTCATCTAAATTTACTCAAATATAGATCCTACAACCAAAATAGTCATCAAAATCCAAAAAATCGAAGTTGATTTCAAATGATTTTATTAAAATTTGACCAAAACCTTGTCAAAATCCAAAAAATTGAATTTATTTTCATCTAAATTTAGTCAAATATACATCCTACAACCAAAATACTCATCAAAATCCAAAAAAATCGAAGTTGATTTCAAATAAATTTATTAAAATTTGACACTTCCAACTAAAATTTTATTCATAATCCAACAAAATTGAAGTTATTTTCATTTAAATTTACTCAAATATAGATCCTACAACCAAAATACTCAACAAAATAAAAAAAAAATCGAAGTTGATTTCAAATGAATTTATTAAAATTTGACCAAAATCTTGTCAAAATCAAAGAAAATTGAAGTTATTTTCATCTAAATTTAGTCAAATATAGATCCTACAACCAAAATACTCGACAAAATCCAAAAAAATCGAAGTTGATTTTATATGAATTTATTAAAATTTGACACTTCCAACTAAAATTTTTTCATAATCCAACGAAATTGAAGTTATTTTCATCTAAATTTACTCAAATACAGATCCTACAACAAAAATACTCGACAAAATCCAAAAAAATCGAAGTTGATTTCATATGAATTTATTAAAATTTGACACTTCCAACTAAAATTTTTTTTATAATCCAACAAAATTGAAGTTATTTTCATCTAAATTTAGTCAAATATAGATCCTACAACCAAAATACTCATCAAAATCCAAAAAAATCGAAGTTGAATTCAAATGAATTTATTAAAATTTGACAAAAATCTTGTCTACATCCAAGAAAATTGAAGTTATTTTCATCTAAATTTACTCAAATATAGATCCTACAACCAAAATAGTCATCAAAATCCAAAAAATCGAAGTTGATTTCAAATGATTTTATTAAAATTTGACCAAAATCTTGTCAAAATCCAAGAAAATTGAAGTTATATTCATCTAAATTTAGTCAAATATAGATCCTACAACCAAAATACTCGACAAAATCCAAAAAAATCGAAGTTGATTTTATTTATTTATTTATTTATTTATTTATTTATTTATAAACGGACCGAAGCCCTCTTTACATAAATATTTAGACGTGAAGAAAAAGATCTTAACCTAATATTACAAAAGATAGACATGCCCAAAAAAGTATAAAACTCATGGTACATAAGATATGACATTATCCGATAATGATACGTAACTGTCTTTTAAAAGTGTGCACAGACCCATTGAAGAAATCAATACTGTTATACAGAGTACTAGAGTCAGCAATAATTCGATTTATTGGATTAATTAGTCCATATGTAGATCTGGATTTAAGTGGTTGAAATCCTGCTCTAGATCTCAATACGCGTTCAGGTGCATAGAAATTGATTTGCATAAGAAGAGAGGGACAATCAATATGGTTATTGATTAAATTAAAAATAAATAAATGGTCAGATATTTTTCTACGTGCAGTTAATGTTTATATGAATTTATTAAAATTTGACACTTCCAACTAAAATTTTTTCATAATCCAACGAAATTGAAGTTATTTTCATCTAAATTTACTCAAATATAGAACCTACAACAAAAATACTCAACAAAATCCAAAAAAATCGAAGTTGATTTCAAATGAATTTATTAAAATTTGACAAAAATCTTGTCTACATCCAAGAAAATTGAAGTTATTTTCATCTAAATTTAGTCAAATATAGATCCTACAACCAAAATACTCATCAAAATCCAAAAAAATCGAAGTTGATTTCAAATAAATTTATTAAAATTTGACACTTCCAACTAATTTTTTTTTCATAATCCAACAAAATTGAATTTATTTTCATCTAAATTTAGTCAAATATAGATCCTACAACCAAAATACTCAACAAAATAAAAAAAAATCGAAGTTGATTTCAAATAAATTTATTAAAATTTGACACTTCCAACTAAAATTTTTTTCATAATCCAACAAAATTGAAGTTATTTTCATCTAAATTTACTCAAATATAGATCCTACAACCAAAATACGCAACAAAATCCAAAAAAATCGAAGTTGATTTCAAATGAATTTATTAAAATTTGACCAAAATCTTGTCAAAATCCAAAAAATTGAAGTTATTTTCATCTAAATTTACTCAAATATAGATCCTACAACAAAAATACTCAACAAAATCCAAAAAAATCGAAGTTGATTTCAAATAAATTTATTAAAATTTGACACTTCCAACTAAATTTTTTTTCATAATCCAACAAAATTAAATTTATTTTCATCTAAATTTGCTCAAATATAGATCCTACAACAAAAATACTCAACAAAATCCAAAATAATCGAAGTTGATTTCAAATGAATTTATTAAAATTTGACAAAAATCTTGTCTACATCCAAGAAAATTGAAGTTATTTTCATCTAAATTTACTCAAATATAGATCCTACAACCAAAATAGTCATCAAAATCCAAAAAATCGAAGTTGATTTCAAATGATTTTATTAAAATTTGACCAAAATCTTGTCAAAATCCAAAAAATTGAATTTATTTTCATCTAAATTTAGTCAAATATACATCCTACAACCAAAATACTCATCAAAATCCAAAAAAATCGAAGTTGATTTCAAATAAATTTAATAAAACTTGATACTTCCAACTAAAATTTTTTTCACAATCCAACAAAATTGAAGTTATTTTCATCTAAATTTAATCAAATATAGATCCTACAACAAAAATACTCGACAAAATCCAAAAAAATCGAAGTTGATTTCATATGAATTTATTAAAATTTGACACTTCCACCTAAAATTTTTTTTATAATCCAACAAAATTGAAGTTATTTTCATCTAAATTTAGTCAAATATAGATCCTACAACCAAAATACTCATCAAAATCCAAAAAAATCGAAGTTGATTTCAAATGAATTTATTAAAATTTGACAAAAATCTTGCCTACATCCAAGAAAATTGAAGTTATTTTCATCTAAATTTACTCAAATATAGATCCTACAACAAAAATACTCAACAAAATAAAAAAAAATCGAAGTTGATTTCAAATAAATTTATTAAAATTTGACACTTCCAACTAAAATTTTTTTCATAATCCAACAAAATTGAAGTTATTTTCATCTAAATTTACTCAAATATAGATCCTACAACCAAAATACGCAACAAAATCCAAAAAAATCGAAGTTGATTTCAAATGAATTTATTAAAATTTGACCAAAATCTTGTCAAAATCCAAAAAATTGAAGTTATTTTCATCTAAATTTACTCAAATATAGATCATACAACAAAAATACTCGACAAAATCCAAAAAAATCGAAGTTGATTTCATATGAATTTATTAAAATTTGACACTTCCACCTAAAATTTTTTTTATAATCCAACAAAATTGAAGTTATTTTCATCTAAATTTAGTCAAATATAGATCCTACAACCAAAATACTCATCAAAATCCAAAAAAATCGAAGTTGAATTCAAATGAATTTATTAAAATTTGACAAAAATCTTGTCTACATCCAAGAAAATTGAAGTTATTTTCATCTAAATTTACTCAAATATAGATCCTACAACCAAAATAGTCATCAAAATCCAAAAAATCGAAGTTGATTTCAAATGATTTTATTAAAATTTGACCAAAATCTTGTCAAAATCCAAGAAAATTGAAGTTATTTTCATCTAAATTTAGTCAAATATAGATCCTACAACCAAAATACTCGACAAAATCCAAAAAAATCGAAGTTGATTTTATTTATTTATTTATTTATTTATTTATTTATTTATAAACGGACCGAAGCCCTCTTTACATAAATATTTAGACGTGAAGAAAAAGATCTTAACCTAATATTACAAAAGATAGACATGCCCAAAAAAGTATAAAACTCATGGTACATAAGATATGACATTATCCGATAATGATACGTAACTGTCTTTTAAAAGTGTGCACAGACCCATTGAAGAAATCAATACTGTTATACAGAGTACTAGAGTCAGCAATAATTCGATTTATTGGATTAATTAGTCCATATGTAGATCTGGATTTAAGTGGTTGAAATCCTGCTCTAGATCTCAATACGCGTTCAGGTGCATAGAAATTGATTTGCATAAGAAGAGAGGGACAATCAATATGGTTATTGATTAAATTAAAAATAAATAAATGGTCAGATATTTTTCTACGTGCAGCTAATGTTTATATGAATTTATTAAAATTTGACACTTCCAACTAAAATTTTTTCATAATCCAACGAAATTGAAGTTATTTTCATCTAAATTTACTCAAATATAGAACCTACAACAAAAATACTCAACAAAATCCAAAAAAATCGAAGTTGATTTCAAATGAATTTATTAAAATTTGACAAAAATCTTGTCTACATCCAAGAAAATTGAAGTTATTTTCATCTAAATTTAGTCAAATATAGATCCTACAACCAAAATACTCATCAAAATCCAAAAAAATCGAAGTTGATTTCAAATAAATTTATTAAAATTTGACACTTCCAACTAATTTTTTTTTCATAATCCAACAAAATTGAATTTATTTTCATCTAAATTTAGTCAAATATAGATCCTACAACCAAAATACTCAACAAAATAAAAAAAAATCGAAGTTGATTTCAAATAAATTTATTAAAATTTGACACTTCCAACTAAAATTTTTTTCATAATCCAACAATATTGAAGTTATTTTCATCTAAATTTACTCAAATATAGATCCTACAACCAAAATACGCAACAAAATCCAAAAAAATCGAAGTTGATTTCAAATGAATTTATTAAAATTTGACCAAAATCTTGTCAAAATCCAAAAAATTGAAGTTATTTTCATCTAAATTTACTCAAATATAGATCCTACAACAAAAATACTCTACAAAATCCAAAAAAATCGAAGTTGATTTCAAATAAATTTATTAAAATTTGACACTTCCAACTAAATTTTTTTTCATAATCCAACAAAATTAAATTTATTTTCATCTAAATTTGCTCAAATATAGATCCTACAACAAAAATACTCAACAAAATCCAAAATAATCGAAGTTGATTTCAAATGAATTTATTAAAATTTGACAAAAATCTTGTCTACATCCAAGAAAATTGAAGTTATTTTCATCTTAATTTACTCAAATATAGATCCTACAACCAAAATAGTCATCAAAATCCAAAAAATCGAAGTTGATTTCAAATGATTTTATTAAAATTTGACCAAAATCTTGTCAAAATCCAAAAAATTGAATTTATTTTCATCTAAATTTAGTCAAATATACATCCTACAACCAAAATACTCATCAAAATCCAAAAAAATCGAAGTTGATTTCAAATAAATTTAATAAAACTTGATACTTCCAACTAAAATTTTTTTCACAATCCAACAAAATTGAAGTTATTTTCATCTAAATTTAATCAAATATAGATCCTACAACAAAAATACTCGACAAAATCCAAAAAAATCGAAGTTGATTTCATATGAATTTATTAAAATTTGACACTTCCACCTAAAATTTTTTTTATAATCCAACAAAATTGAAGTTATTTTCATCTAAATTTAGTCAAATATAGATCCTACAACCAAAATACTCATCAAAATCCAAAAAAATCGAAGTTGATTTCAAATGAATTTATTAAAATTTGACAAAAATCTTGCCTACATCCAAGAAAATTGAAGTTATTTTCATCTAAATTTACTCAAATATAGATCCTACAACAAAAATACTCAACAAAATAAAAAAAAATTGAAGTTGATTTCAAATAAATTTATTAAAATTTGACACTTCCAACTAAAATTTTTTTCATAATCCAACAAAATTGAAGTTATTTTCATCTAAATTTACTCAAATATAGATCCTACAACCAAAATACGCAACAAAATCCAAAAAAATCGAAGTTGATTTCAAATGAATTTATTAAAATTTGACCAAAATCTTGTCAAAATCCAAAAAATTGAAGTTATTTTCATCTAAATTTACTCAAATATAGATCATACAACAAAAATACTCAACAAAATCCAAAAAAATCGAAGTTGATTTCAAATAAATTTAATAAAACTTGATACTTCCAACTAAAATTTTTTTCACAATCCAACAAAATTGAAGTTATTTTCATCTAAATTTAATCAAATATAGATCCTACAACAAAAATACTCGACAAAATCCAAAAAAATCGAAGTTGATTTCATATGAATTTATTAAAATTTGACACTTCCACCTAAAATTTTTTTTATAATCCAACAAAATTGAAGTTATTTTCATCTAAATTTAGTCAAATATAGATCCTACAACCAAAATACTCATCAAAATCCAAAAAAATCGAAGTTGATTTCAAATGAATTTATTAAAATTTGACAAAAATCTTGCCTACATCCAAGAAAATTGAAGTTATTTTCATCTAAATTTACTCAAATATAGATCCTACAACAAAAATACTCAACAAAATAAAAAAAAATCGAAGTTGATTTCAAATAAATTTATTAAAATTTGACACTTCCAACTAAATTTTTTTTCATAATCCAACAAAATTGAAGTTATTTTCATCTAAATTTACTCAAATATAGATCCTACAACCAAAATACGCAACAAAATCCAAAAAAATCGAAGTTGATTTCAAATGAATTTATTAAAATTTGACCAAAATCTTGTCAAAATCCAAAAAATTGAAGTTATTTTCATCTAAATTTACTCAAATATAGATCATACAACAAAAATACTCAACAAAATCCAAAAAAATCGAAGTTGATTTCAAATAAATTTATTAAAATTTGACACTTCCAACTAAATTTTTTTTCATAATCCAACAAAATTAAATTTATTTTCATCTAAATTTACTCAAATATAGATCCTACAACAAAAATACTCACAAAATCCAAAATAATCGAAGTTGATTTCAAATAAATTTAATAAAACTTGATACTTTCAACTAAAATTTTTTTCACAATCCAACAAAATTGAAGTTATTTTTATCTAAATTTAATCAAATATAGATCCTACAACAAAAATACTCGACAAAATCCAAAAAAATCGAAGTTGATTTCATATGAATTTATTAAAATTTGACACTTCCAACTAAAATCTTTTTTATAATCCAACAAAATTGAAGTTATTTTCATCTAAATTTAGTCAAATATAGATCCTACAACCAAAATACTCATCAAAATCCAAAAAAATCGAAGTTGAATTCAAATGAATTTATTAAAATTTGACAAAAATCTTGTCTACATCCAAGAAAATTGAAGTTATTTTCATCTAAATTTACTCAAATATAGATCCTACAACCAAAATAGTCATCAAAATCCAAAAAATCGAAGTTGATTTCAAATGATTTTATTAAAATTTGACCAAAATCTTGTCAAAATCCAAGAAAATTGAAGTTATTTTCATCTAAATTTAGTCAAATATAGATCCTACAACCAAAATACTCGACAAAATCCAAAAAAATCGAAGTTGATTTTATTTATTTATTTATTTATTTATTTATTTATTTATTTATTTATTTATTTATTTATTTATTTATAAACGGACCGAAGCCCTCTTTACATAAATATTTAGACGTGAAGAAAAAGATCTTAACCTAATATTACAAAAGATAGACATGCCCAAAAAAGTATAAAACTCATGGTACATAAGATATGACATTATCCGATAATGATACGTAACTGTCTTTTAAAAGTGTGCACAGACCCATTGAAGAAATCAATACTGTTATACAGAGTACTAGAGTCAGCAATAATTCGATTTATTGGATTAATTAGTCCATATGTAGATCTGGATTTAAGTGGTTGAAATCCTGCTCTAGATCTCAATACGCGTTCAGGTGCATAGAAATTGATTTGCATAAGAAGAGAGGGACAATCAATATGGTTATTGATTAAATTAAAAATAAATAAATGGTCAGATATTTTTCTACGTGCAGCTAATGTTTATATGAATTTATTAAAATTTGACACTTCCAACTAAAATTTTTTCATAATCCAACGAAATTGAAGTTATTTTCATCTAAATTTACTCAAATATAGAACCTACAACAAAAATACTCAACAAAATCCAAAAAAATCGAAGTTGATTTCAAATGAATTTATTAAAATTTGACAAAAATCTTGTCTACATCCAAGAAAATTGAAGTTATTTTCATCTAAATTTAGTCAAATATAGATCCTTCAACCAAAATACTCATCAAAATCCAAAAAAATCGAAGTTGATTTCAAATAAATTTATTAAAATTTGACACTTCCAACTAATTTTTTTTTCATAATCCAACAAAATTGAATTTATTTTCATCTAAATTTAGTCAAATATAGATCCTACAACCAAAATACTCAACAAAATAAAAAAAAATCGAAGTTGATTTCAAATAAATTTATTAAAATTTGACAAAAATCTTGTCTACATCCAAGAAAATTGAAGTTATTTTCATCTAAATTTAGTCAAATATAGATCCTACAACCAAAATACTCATCAAAATCCAAAAAAATCGAAGTTGATTTCAAATAAATTTATTAAAATTTGACACTTCCAACTAATTTTTTTTTCATAATCCAACAAAATTGAATTTATTTTCATCTAAATTTAGTCAAATATAGATCCTACAACCAAAATACTCAACAAAATAAAAAAAAATCGAAGTTGATTTCAAATAAATTTATTAAAATTTGACACTTCCAACTAAAATTTTTTTCATAATCCAACAAAATTGAAGTTATTTTCATCTAAATTTACTCAAATATAGATCCTACAACCAAAATACGCAACAAAATCCAAAAAAATCGAAGTTGATTTCAAATGAATTTATTAAAATTTGACCAAAATCTTGTCAAAATCCAAAAAATTGAAGTTATTTTCATCTAAATTTACTCAAATATAGATCCTACAACAAAAATACTCAACAAAATCCAAAAAAATCGAAGTTGATTTCAAATAAATTTATTAAAATTTGACACTTCCAACTAAATTTTTTTTCATAATCCAACAAAATTAAATTTATTTTCATCTAAATTTGCTCAAATATAGATCCTACAACAAAAATACTCAACAAAATCCAAAATAATCGAAGTTGATTTCAAATGAATTTATTAAAATTTGACAAAAATCTTGTCTACATCCAAGAAAATTGAAGTTATTTTCATCTAAATTTACTCAAATATAGATCCTACAACCAAAATAGTCATCAAAATCCAAAAAATCGAAGTTGATTTCAAATGATTTTATTAAAATTTGACCAAAATCTTGTCAAAATCCAAAAAATTGAATTTATTTTCATCTAAATTTAGTCAAATATACATCCTACAACCAAAATACTCATCAAAATCCAAAAAAATCGAAGTTGATTTCAAATAAATTTAATAAAACTTGATACTTCCAACTAAAATTTTTTTCACAATCCAACAAAATTGAAGTTATTTTCATCTAAATTTAATCAAATATAGATCCTACAACAAAAATACTCGACAAAATCCAAAAAAATCGAAGTTGATTTCATATGAATTTATTAAAATTTGACACTTCCACCTAAAATTTTTTTTATAATCCAACAAAATTGAAGTTATTTTCATCTAAATTTAGTCAAATATAGATCCTACAACCAAAATACTCATCAAAATCCAAAAAAATCGAAGTTGATTTCAAATGAATTTATTAAAATTTGACAAAAATCTTGCCTACATCCAAGAAAATTGAAGTTATTTTCATCTAAATTTACTCAAATATAGATCCTACAACAAAAATACTCAACAAAATAAAAAAAAATCGAAGTTGATTTCAAATAAATTTATTAAAATTTGACACTTCCAACTAAAATTTTTTTCATAATCCAACAAAATTGAAGTTATTTTCATCTAAATTTACTCAAATATAGATCCTACAACCAAAATACGCAACAAAATCCAAAAAAATCGAAGTTGATTTCAAATGAATTTATTAAAATTTGACCAAAATCTTGTCAAAATCCAAAAAATTGAAGTTATTTTCATCTAAATTTACTCAAATATAGATCATACAACAAAAATACTCAACAAAATCCAAAAAAATCGAAGTTGATTTCAAATAAATTTATTAAAATTTGGCACTTCCAACTAAATTTTTTTTCATAATCCAACAAAATTAAATTTATTTTCATCTAAATTTACTCAAATATAGATCCTACAACAAAAATACTCAACAAAATCCAAAATAATCGAAGTTGATTTCAAATAAATTTAATAAAACTTGATACTTTCAACTAAAATTTTTTTCACAATCCAACAAAATTGAAGTTATTTTCATCTAAATTTAATCAAATATAGATCCTACAACAAAAATACTCGACAAAATCCAAAAAAATCGAAGTTGATTTCATATGAATTTATTAAAATTTGACACTTCCAACTAAAATCTTTTTTATAATCCAACAAAATTGAAGTTATTTTCATCTAAATTTAGTCAAATATAGATCCTACAACCAAAATACTCATCAAAATCCAAAAAAATCGAAGTTGAATTCAAATGAATTTATTAAAATTTGACAAAAATCTTGTCTACATCCAAGAAAATTGAAGTTATTTTCATCTAAATTTACTCAAATATAGATCCTACAACCAAAATAGTCATCAAAATCCAAAAAATCGAAGTTGATTTCATATGATTTTATTAAAATTTGACCAAAATTTTGTCAAAATCCAAGAAAATTGAAGTTATTTTCATCTAAATTTAGTCAAATATAGATCCTACAACAAAAATACTCAACAAAATAAAAAAAAATCGAAGTTGATTTCAAATAAATTTATTAAAATTTGACACTTCCAACTAAAATTTTTTTCATAATCCAACAAAATTGAAGTTATTTTCATCTAAATTTACTCAAATATAGATCCTACAACCAAAATACGCAACAAAATCCAAAAAAATCGAAGTTGATTTCAAATGAATTTATTAAAATTTGACCAAAATCTTGTCAAAATCCAAAAAATTGAAGTTATTTTCATCTAAATTTACTCAAATATAGATCATACAACAAAAATACTCAACAAAATCCAAAAAAATCGAAGTTGATTTCAAATAAATTTAATAAAACTTGATACTTCCAACTAAAATTTTTTTCACAATCCAACAAAATTGAAGTTATTTTCATCTAAATTTAATCAAATATAGATCCTACAACAAAAATACTCGACAAAATCCAAAAAAATCGAAGTTGATTTCATATGAATTTATTAAAATTTGACACTTCCACCTAAAATTTTTTTTATAATCCAACAAAATTGAAGTTATTTTCATCTAAATTTAGTCAAATATAGATCCTACAACCAAAATACTCATCAAAATCCAAAAAAATCGAAGTTGATTTCAAATGAATTTATTAAAATTTGACAAAAATCTTGCCTACATCCAAGAAAATTGAAGTTATTTTCATCTAAATTTACTCAAATATAGATCCTACAACAAAAATACTCAACAAAATAAAAAAAAATCGAAGTTGATTTCAAATAAATTTATTAAAATTTGACACTTCCAACTAAAATTTTTTTCATAATCCAACAAAATTGAAGTTATTTTCATCTAAATTTACTCAAATATAGATCCTACAACCAAAATACGCAACAAAATCCAAAAAAATCGAAGTTTATTTCAAATGAATTTATTAAAATTTGACCAAAATCTTGTCAAAATCCAAAAAATTGAAGTTATTTTCATCTAAATTTACTCAAATATAGATCATACAACAAAAATACTCAACAAAATCCAAAAAAATCGAAGTTGATTTCAAATAAATTTATTAAAATTTGACACTTCCAACTAAATTTTTTTTCATAATCCAACAAAATTAAATTTATTTTCATCTAAATTTACTCAAATATAGATCCTACAACAAAAATACTCACAAAATCCAAAATAATCGAAGTTGATTTCAAATAAATTTAATAAAACTTGATACTTTCAACTAAAATTTTTTTCACAATCCAACAAAATTGAAGTTATTTTTATCTAAATTTAATCAAATATAGATCCTACAACAAAAATACTCGACAAAATCCAAAAAAATCGAAGTTGATTTCATATGAATTTATTAAAATTTGACACTTCCAACTAAAATCTTTTTTATAATCCAACAAAATTGAAGTTATTTTCATCTAAATTTAGTCAAATATAGATCCTACAACCAAAATACTCATCAAAATCCAAAAAAATCGAAGTTGAATTCAAATGAATTTATTAAAATTTGACAAAAATCTTGTCTACATCCAAGAAAATTGAAGTTATTTTCATCTAAATTTACTCAAATATAGATCCTACAACCAAAATAGTCATCAAAATCCAAAAAATCGAAGTTGATTTCAAATGATTTTATTAAAATTTGACCAAAATCTTGTCAAAATCCAAGAAAATTGAAGTTATTTTCATCTAAATTTAGTCAAATATAGATCCTACAACCAAAATACTCGACAAAATCCAAAAAAATCGAAGTTGATTTTATTTATTTATTTATTTATTTATTTATTTATTTATTTATTTATTTATTTATTTATTTATTTATTTATTTATTTATTTATAAACGGACCGAAGCCCTCTTTACATAAATATTTAGACGTGAAGAAAAAGATCTTAACCTAATATTACAAAAGATAGACATGCCCAAAAAAGTATAAAACTCATGGTACATAAGATATGACATTATCCGATAATGATACGTAACTGTCTTTTAAAAGTGTGCACAGACCCATTGAAGAAATCAATACTGTTATACAGAGTACTAGAGTCAGCAATAATTCGATTTATTGGATTAATTAGTCCATATGTAGATCTGGATTTAAGTGGTTGAAATCCTGCTCTAGATCTCAATACGCGTTCAGGTGCATAGAAATTGATTTGCATAAGAAGAGAGGGACAATCAATATGGTTATTGATTAAATTAAAAATAAATAAATGGTCAGATATTTTTCTACGTGCAGCTAATGTTTATATGAATTTATTAAAATTTGACACTTCCAACTAAAATTTTTTCATAATCCAACGAAATTGAAGTTATTTTCATCTAAATTTACTCAAATATAGAACCTACAACAAAAATACTCAACAAAATCCAAAAAAATCGAAGTTGATTTCAAATGAATTTATTAAAATTTGACAAAAATCTTGTCTACATCCAAGAAAATTGAAGTTATTTTCATCTAAATTTAGTCAAATATAGATCCTACAACCAAAATACTCATCAAAATCCAAAAAAATCGAAGTTGATTTCAAATAAATTTATTAAAATTTGACACTTCCAACTAATTTTTTTTTCATAATCCAACAAAATTGAATTTATTTTCATCTAAATTTAGTCAAATATAGATCCTACAACCAAAATACTCAACAAAATAAAAAAAAATCGAAGTTGATTTCAAATAAATTTATTAAAATTTGACAAAAATCTTGTCTACATCCAAGAAAATTGAAGTTATTTTCATCTAAATTTAGTCAAATATAGATCCTACAACCAAAATACTCATCAAAATCCAAAAAAATCGAAGTTGATTTCAAATAAATTTATTAAAATTTGACACTTCCAACTAATTTTTTTTTCATAATCCAACAAAATTGAATTTATTTTCATCTAAATTTAGTCAAATATAGATCCTACAACCAAAATACTCAACAAAATAAAAAAAAATCGAAGTTGATTTCAAATAAATTTATTAAAATTTGACACTTCCAACTAAAATTTTTTTCATAATCCAACAAAATTGAAGTTATTTTCATCTAAATTTACTCAAATATAGATCCTACAACCAAAATACGCAACAAAATCCAAAAAAATCGAAGTTGATTTCAAATGAATTTATTAAAATTTGACCAAAATCTTGTCAAAATCCAAAAAATTGAAGTTATTTTCATCTAAATTTACTCAAATATAGATCCTACAACAAAAATACTCAACAAAATCCAAAAAAATCGAAGTTGATTTCAAATAAATTTATTAAAATTTGACACTTCCAACTAAATTTTTTTTCATAATCCAACAAAATTAAATTTATTTTCATCTAAATTTGCTCAAATATAGATCCTACAACAAAAATACTCAACAAAATCCAAAATAATCGAAGTTGATTTCAAATGAATTTATTAAAATTTGACAAAAATCTTGTCTACATCCAAGAAAATTGAAGTTATTTTCATCTAAATTTACTCAAATATAGATCCTACAACCAAAATAGTCATCAAAATCCAAAAAATCGAAGTTGATTTCAAATGATTTTATTAAAATTTGACCAAAATCTTGTCAAAATCCAAAAAATTGAATTTATTTTCATCTAAATTTAGTCAAATATACATCCTACAACCAAAATACTCATCAAAATCCAAAAAAATCGAAGTTGATTTCAAATAAATTTAATAAAACTTGATACTTCCAACTAAAATTTTTTTCACAATCCAACAAAATTGAAGTTATTTTCATCTAAATTTAATCAAATATAGATCCTACAACAAAAATACTCGACAAAATCCAAAAAAATCGAAGTTGATTTCATATGAATTTATTAAAATTTGACACTTCCACCTAAAATTTTTTTTATAATCCAACAAAATTGAAGTTATTTTCATCTAAATTTAGTCAAATATAGATCCTACAACCAAAATACTCATCAAAATCCAAAAAAATCGAAGTTGATTTCAAATGAATTTATTAAAATTTGACAAAAATCTTGCCTACATCCAAGAAAATTGAAGTTATTTTCATCTAAATTTACTCAAATATAGATCCTACAACAAAAATACTCAACAAAATAAAAAAAAATCGAAGTTGATTTCAAATAAATTTATTAAAATTTGACACTTCCAACTAAAATTTTTTTCATAATCCAACAAAATTGAAGTTATTTTCATCTAAATTTACTCAAATATAGATCCTACAACCAAAATACGCAACAAAATCCAAAAAAATCGAAGTTGATTTCAAATGAATTTATTAAAATTTGACCAAAATCTTGTCAAAATCCAAAAAATTGAAGTTATTTTCATCTAAATTTACTCAAATATAGATCATACAACAAAAATACTCAACAAAATCCAAAAAAATCGAAGTTGATTTCAAATAAATTTATTAAAATTTGACACTTCCAACTAAATTTTTTTTCATAATCCAACAAAATTAAATTTATTTTCATCTAAATTTACTCAAATATAGATCCTACAACAAAAATACTCACAAAATCCAAAATAATCGAAGTTGATTTCAAATAAATTTAATAAAACTTGATACTTTCAACTAAAATTTTTTTCACAATCCAACAAAATTGAAGTTATTTTTATCTAAATTTAATCAAATATAGATCCTACAACAAAAATACTCGACAAAATCCAAAAAAATCGAAGTTGATTTCATATGAATTTATTAAAATTTGACACTTCCAACTAAAATCTTTTTTATAATCCAACAAAATTGAAGTTATTTTCATCTAAATTTAGTCAAATATAGATCCTACAACCAAAATACTCATCAAAATCCAAAAAAATCGAAGTTGAATTCAAATGAATTTATTAAAATTTGACAAAAATCTTGTCTACATCCAAGAAAATTGAAGTTATTTTCATCTAAATTTACTCAAATATAGATCCTACAACCAAAATAGTCATCAAAATCCAAAAAATCGAAGTTGATTTCAAATGATTTTATTAAAATTTGACCAAAATCTTGTCAAAATCCAAGAAAATTGAAGTTATTTTCATCTAAATTTAGTCAAATATAGATCCTACAACCAAAATACTCGACAAAATCCAAAAAAATCGAAGTTGATTTTATTTATTTATTTATTTATTTATTTATTTATTTATTTATTTATTTATTTATTTATTTATTTATAAACGGACCGAAGCCCTCTTTACATAAATATTTAGACGTGAAGAAAAAGATCTTAACCTAATATTACAAAAGATAGACATGCCCAAAAAAGTATAAAACTCATGGTACATAAGATATGACATTATCCGATAATGATACGTAACTGTCTTTTAAAAGTGTGCACAGACCCATTGAAGAAATCAATACTGTTATACAGAGTACTAGAGTCAGCAATAATTCGATTTATTGGATTAATTAGTCCATATGTAGATCTGGATTTAAGTGGTTGAAATCCTGCTCTAGATCTCAATACGCGTTCAGGTGCATAGAAATTGATTTGCATAAGAAGAGAGGGACAATCAATATGGTTATTGATTAAATTAAAAATAAATAAATGGTCAGATATTTTTCTACGTGCAGCTAATGTTTATATGAATTTATTAAAATTTGACACTTCCAACTAAAATTTTTTCATAATCCAACGAAATTGAAGTTATTTTCATCTAAATTTACTCAAATATAGAACCTACAACAAAAATACTCAACAAAATCCAAAAAAATCGAAGTTGATTTCAAATGAATTTATTAAAATTTGACAAAAATCTTGTCTACATCCAAGAAAATTGAAGTTATTTTCATCTAAATTTAGTCAAATATAGATCCTTCAACCAAAATACTCATCAAAATCAAAAAAAATCGAAGTTGATTTCAAATAAATTTATTAAAATTTGACACTTCCAACTAATTTTTTTTTCATAATCCAACAAAATTGAATTTATTTTCATCTAAATTTAGTCAAATATAGATCCTACAACCAAAATACTCAACAAAATAAAAAAAAATCGAAGTTGATTTCAAATAAATTTATTAAAATTTGACAAAAATCTTGTCTACATCCAAGAAAATTGAAGTTATTTTCATCTAAATTTAGTCAAATATAGATCCTACAACCAAAATACTCATCAAAATCCAAAAAAATCGAAGTTGATTTCAAATAAATTTATTAAAATTTGACACTTCCAACTAATTTTTTTTTCATAATCCAACAAAATTGAATTTATTTTCATCTAAATTTAGTCAAATATAGATCCTACAACCAAAATACTCAACAAAATAAAAAAAAATCGAAGTTGATTTCAAATAAATTTATTAAAATTTGACACTTCCAACTAAAATTTTTTTCATAATCCAACAAAATTGAAGTTATTTTCATCTAAATTTACTCAAATATAGATCCTACAACCAAAATACGCAACAAAATCCAAAAAAATCGAAGTTGATTTCAAATGAATTTATTAAAATTTGACCAAAATCTTGTCAAAATCCAAAAAATTGAAGTTATTTTCATCTAAATTTACTCAAATATAGATCCTACAACAAAAATACTCAACAAAATCCAAAAAAATCGAAGTTGATTTCAAATAAATTTATTAAAATTTGACACTTCCAACTAAATTTTTTTTCATAATCCAACAAAATTAAATTTATTTTCATCTAAATTTGCTCAAATATAGATCCTACAACAAAAATACTCAACAAAATCCAAAATAATCGAAGTTGATTTCAAATGAATTTATTAAAATTTGACAAAAATCTTGTCTACATCCAAGAAAATTGAAGTTATTTTCATCTAAATTTACTCAAATATAGATCCTACAACCAAAATAGTCATCAAAATCCAAAAAATCGAAGTTGATTTCAAATGATTTTATTAAAATTTGACCAAAATCTTGTCAAAATCCAAAAAATTGAATTTATTTTCATCTAAATTTAGTCAAATATACATCCTACAACCAAAATACTCATCAAAATCCAAAAAAATCGAAGTTGATTTCAAATAAATTTAATAAAACTTGATACTTCCAACTAAAATTTTTTTCACAATCCAACAAAATTGAAGTTATTTTCATCTAAATTTAATCAAATATAGATCCTACAACAAAAATACTCGACAAAATCCAAAAAAATCGAAGTTGATTTCATATGAATTTATTAAAATTTGACACTTCCACCTAAAATTTTTTTTATAATCCAACAAAATTGAAGTTATTTTCATCTAAATTTAGTCAAATATAGATCCTACAACCAAAATACTCATCAAAATCCAAAAAAATCGAAGTTGATTTCAAATGAATTTATTAAAATTTGACAAAAATCTTGCCTACATCCAAGAAAATTGAAGTTATTTTCATCTAAATTTACTCAAATATAGATCCTACAACAAAAATACTCAACAAAATAAAAAAAAATCGAAGTTGATTTCAAATAAATTTATTAAAATTTGACACTTCCAACTAAAATTTTTTTCATAATCCAACAAAATTGAAGTTATTTTCATCTAAATTTACTCAAATATAGATCCTACAACCAAAATACGCAACAAAATCCAAAAAAATCGAAGTTGATTTCAAATGAATTTATTAAAATTTGACCAAAATCTTGTCAAAATCCAAAAAATTGAAGTTATTTTCATCTAAATTTACTCAAATATAGATCATACAACAAAAATACTCAACAAAATCCAAAAAAATCGAAGTTGATTTCAAATAAATTTATTAAAATTTGACACTTCCAACTAAATTTTTTTTCATAATCCAACAAAATTAAATTTATTTTCATCTAAATTTACTCAAATATAGATCCTACAACAAAAATACTCAACAAAATCCAAAATAATCGAAGTTGATTTCAAATAAATTTAATAAAACTTGATACTTTCAACTAAAATTTTTTTCACAATCCAACAAAATTGAAGTTATTTTCATCTAAATTTAATCAAATATAGATCCTACAACAAAAATACTCGACAAAATCCAAAAAAATCGAAGTTGATTTCATATGAATTTATTAAAATTTGACACTTCCAACTAAAATCTTTTTTATAATCCAACAAAATTGAAGTTATTTTCATCTAAATTTAGTCAAATATAGATCCTACAACCAAAATACTCATCAAAATCCAAAAAAATCGAAGTTGAATTCAAATGAATTTATTAAAATTTGACAAAAATCTTGTCTACATCCAAGAAAATTGAAGTTATTTTCATCTAAATTTACTCAAATATAGATCCTACAACCAAAATAGTCATCAAAATCCAAAAAATCGAAGTTGATTTCATATGATTTTATTAAAATTTGACCAAAATTTTGTCAAAATCCAAGAAAATTGAAGTTATTTTCATCTAAATTTAGTCAAATATAGATCCTACAACCAAAATACTCGACAAAATCCAAAAAAATCGAAGTTGATTTTATTTATTTATTTATTTATTTATTTATTTATTTATAAACGGACCGAAGCCCTCTTTACATAAATATTTAGACGTGAAGAAAAAGATCTTAACCTAATATTACAAAAGATAGACATGCCCAAAAAAGTATAAAACTCATGGTACATAAGATATGACATTATCCGATAATGATACGTAACTGTCTTTTAAAAGTGTGCACAGACCCATTGAAGAAATCAATACTGTTATACAGAGTACTAGAGTCAGCAATAATTCGATTTATTGGATTAATTAGTCCATATGTAGATCTGGATTTAAGTGGTTGAAATCCTGCTCTAGATCTCAATACGCGTTCAGGTGCATAGAAATTGATTTGCATAAGAAGAGAGGGACAATCAATATGGTTATTGATTAAATTAAAAATAAATAAATGGTCAGATATTTTTCTACGTGCAGCTAATGTTTATATGAATTTATTAAAATTTGACACTTCCAACTAAAATTTTTTCATAATCCAACGAAATTGAAGTTATTTTCATCTAAATTTACTCAAATATAGAACCTACAACAAAAATACTCAACAAAATCCAAAAAAATCGAAGTTGATTTCAAATGAATTTATTAAAATTTGACAAAAATCTTGTCTACATCCAAGAAAATTGAAGTTATTTTCATCTAAATTTAGTCAAATATAGATCCTACAACCAAAATACTCATCAAAATCCAAAAAAATCGAAGTTGATTTCAAATAAATTTATTAAAATTTGACACTTCCAACTAATTTTTTTTTCATAATCCAACAAAATTGAATTTATTTTCATCTAAATTTAGTCAAATATAGATCCTACAACCAAAATAC
This sequence comes from Andrena fulva, assembly GCA_946251845.1. Taxonomy (NCBI): domain Eukaryota; kingdom Metazoa; phylum Arthropoda; class Insecta; order Hymenoptera; family Andrenidae; genus Andrena; species Andrena fulva. Next base: position 1,770,645 of record CAMITZ010000243.1, read on the forward strand.
TCAACAAAATAAAAAAAAATCGAAGTTGATTTCCAATAAATTTATTAAAATTTGACACTTCCAACTAAAATTTTTTTCATAATCCAACAAAATTGAAGTTATTTTCATCTAAATTTACTCAAATATAGATCCTACAACCAAAATACGCAACAAAATCCAAAAAAATCGAAGTTGATTTCAAATGAATTTATTAAAATTTGACCAAAATCTTGTCAAAATACAAAAAATTGAAGTTATTTTCATCTAAATTTACTCAAATATAGATCCTACAACAAAAATACTCAACAAAATCCAAAAAAATCGAAGTTGATTTCAAATAAATTTATTAAAATTTGACACTTCCAACTAAATTTTTTTTCATAATCCAACAAAATTAAATTTATTTTCATCTAAATTTGCTCAAATATAGATCCTACAACAAAAATACTCAACAAAATCCAAAATAATCGAAGTTGATTTCAAATAAATTTAATAAAACTTGATACTTCCAACTAAAATTTTTTTCACAATCCAACAAAATTGAAGTTATTTTCATCTTAATTTACTCAAATATAGATCATACAACAAAAATACTCAACAAAATCCAAAAAAATCGAAGTTGATTTCAAATAAATTTATTAAAATTTGACACTTCCAACTAAATTTTTTTTCATAATCCAACAAAATTAAATTTATTTTCATCTAAATTTACTCAAATATAGATCCTACAACAAAAATACTCAACAAAATCCAAAATAATCGAAGTTGATTTCAAATAAATTTAATAAAACTTGATACTTTCAACTAAAATTTTTTTCACAATCCAACAAAATTGAAGTTATTTTCATCTAAATTTAATCAAATATAGATCCTACAACAAAAATACTCGACAAAATCCAAAAAAATCGAAGTTGATTTCATATGAATTTATTAAAATTTGACACTTCCAACTAAAATCTTTTTTATAATCCAACAAAATTGAAGTTATTTTCATCTAAATTTAGTCAAATATAGATCCTACAACCAAAATACTCATCAAAATCCAAAAAAATCGAAGTTGAATTCAAATGAATTTATTAAAATTTGACAAAAATCTTGTCTACATCCAAGAAAATTGAAGTTATTTTCATCTAAATTTACTCAAATATAGATCCTACAACCAAAATAGTCATCAAAATCCAAAAAATCGAAGTTGATTTCAAATGATTTTATTAAAATTTGACCAAAATCTTGTCAAAATCCAAGAAAATTGAAGTTATTTTCATCTAAATTTAGTCAAATATAGATCCTACAACCAAAATACTCGACAAAATCCAAAAAAATCGAAGTTGATTTTATTTATTTATTTATTTATTTATTTATTTATTTATAAACGGACCGAAGCCCTCTTTACATAAATATTTAGACGTGAAGAAAAAGATCTTAACCTAATATTACAAAAGATAGACATGCCCAAAAAAGTATAAAACTCATGGTACATAAGATATGACATTATCCGATAATGATACGTAACTGTCTTTTAAAAGTGTGCACAGACCCATTGAAGAAATCAATACTGTTATACAGAGTACTAGAGTCAGCAATAATTCGATTTATTGGATTAATTAGTCCATATGTAGATCTGGATTTAAGTGGTTGAAATCCTGCTCTAGATCTCAATACGCGTTCAGGTGCATAGAAATTGATTTGCATAAGAAGAGAGGGACAATCAATATGGTTATTGATTAAATTAAAAATAAATAAATGGTCAGATATTTTTCTACGTGCAGCTAATGTTTATATGAATTTATTAAAATTTGACACTTCCAACTAAAATTTTTTCATAATCCAACGAAATTGAAGTTATTTTCATCTAAATTTACTCAAATATAGAACCTACAACAAAAATACTCAACAAAATCCAAAAAAATCGAAGTTGATTTCAAATGAATTTATTAAAATTTGACAAAAATCTTGTCTACATCCAAGAAAATTGAAGTTATTTTCATCTAAATTTAGTCAAATATAGATCCTACAACCAAAATACTCATCAAAATCCAAAAAAATCGAAGTTGATTTCAAATAAATTTATTAAAATTTGACACTTCCAACTAATTTTTTTTTCATAATCCAACAAAATTGAATTTATTTTCATCTAAATTTAGTCAAATATAGATCCTACAACCAAAATACTCAACAAAATAAAAAAAATCGAAGTTGATTTCAAATAAATTTATTAAAATTTGACACTTCCAACTAAAATTTTTTTCATAATCCAACAAAATTGAAGTTATTTTCATCTAAATTTACTCAAATATAGATCCTACAACCAAAATACGCAACAAAATCCAAAAAAATCGAAGTTGATTTCAAATGAATTTATTAAAATTTGACCAAAATCTTGTCAAAATACAAAAAATTGAAGTTATTTTCATCTAAATTTACTCAAATATAGATCCTACAACAAAAATACTCAACAAAATCCAAAAAAATCGAAGTTGATTTCAAATAAATTTATTAAAATTTGACACTTCCAACTAAATTTTTTTTCATAATCCAACAAAATTAAATTTATTTTCATCTAAATTTGCTCAAATATAGATCCTACAACAAAAATACTCAACAAAATCCAAAATAATCGAAGTTGATTTCAAATGAATTTATTAAAATTTGACAAAAATCTTGTCTACATCCAAGAAAATTGAAGTTATTTTCATCTAAATTTACTCAAATATAGATCCTACAACCAAAATAGTCATCAAAATCCAAAAAATCGAAGTTGATTTCAAATGATTTTATTAAAATTTGACCAAAATCTTGTCAAAATCCAAAAAATTGAATTTATTTTCATCTAAATTTAGTCAAATATACATCCTACAACCAAAATACTCATCAAAATCCAAAAAAATCGAAGTTGATTTCAAATAAATTTAATAAAACTTGATACTTCCAACTAAAATTTTTTTCACAATCCAACAAAATTGAAGTTATTTTCATCTAAATTTAATCAAATATAGATCCTACAACAAAAATACTCGACAAAATCCAAAAAAATCGAAGTTGATTTCATATGAATTTATTAAAATTTGACACTTCCACCTAAAATTTTTTTTATAATCCAACAAAATTGAAGTTATTTTCATCTAAATTTAGTCAAATATAGATCCTACAACCAAAATACTCATCAAAATCCAAAAAAATCGAAGTTGATTTCAAATGAATTTATTAAAATTTGACAAAAATCTTGCCTACATCCAAGAAAATTGAAGTTATTTTCATCTAAATTTACTCAAATATAGATCCTACAACAAAAATACTCAACAAAATAAAAAAAAATCGAAGTTGATTTCAAATAAATTTATTAAAATTTGACACTTCCAACTAAAATTTTTTTCATAATCCAACAAAATTGAAGTTATTTTCATCTAAATTTACTCAAATATAGATCCTACAACCAAAATACGCAACAAAATCCAAAAAAATCGAAGTTGATTTCAAATGAATTTATTAAAATTTGACCAAAATCTTGTCAAAATCCAAAAAATTGAAATTATTTTCATCTAAATTTAGTCAAATATAGATCCTACAACCAAAATACTCGACAAAATCCAAAAAAATCGAAGTTGATTTCATATGAATTTATTAAAATTTGACACTTCCACCTAAAATTTTTTTTATAATCCAACAAAATTGAAGTTATTTTCATCTAAATTTAGTCAAATATAGATCCTACAACCAAAATACTCATCAAAATCCAAAAAAATCGAAGTTGATTTCAAATGAATTTATTAAAATTTGACAAAAATCTTGCCTACATCCAAGAAAATTGAAGTTATTTTCATCTAAATTTACTCAAATATAGATCCTACAACAAAAATACTCAACAAAATCCAAAATAATCGAAGTTGATTTCAAATAAATTTAATAAAACTTGATACTTTCAACTAAAATTTTTTTCACAATCCAACAAAATTGAAGTTATTTTCATCTAAATTTAATCAAATATAGATCCTACAACAAAAATACTCGACAAAATCCAAAAAAATCGAAGTTGATTTCATATGAATTTATTAAAATTTGACACTTCCAACTAAAATCTTTTTTATAATCCAACAAAATTGAAGTTATTTCCATCTAAATTTAGTCAAATATAGATCCTACAACCAAAATACTCAACAAAATAAAAAAAAATCGAAGTTGATTTCAAATAAATTTATTAAAATTTGACACTTCCAACTAAAATTTTTTTCATAATCCAACAAAATTGAAGTTATTTTCATCTAAATTTACTCAAATATAGATCCTACAACCAAAATACGCAACAAAATCCAAAAAAATCGAAGTTGATTTCAAATGAATTTATTAAAATTTGACCAAAATCTTGTCAAAATACAAAAAATTGAAGTTATTTTCATCTAAATTTACTCAAATATAGATCCTACAACAAAAATACTCAACAAAATCCAAAAAAATCGAAGTTGATTTCAAATAAATTTATTAAAATTTGACACTTCCAACTAAATTTTTTTTCATAATCCAACAAAATTAAATTTATTTTCATCTAAATTTGCTCAAATATAGATCCTACAACAAAAATACTCAACAAAATCCAAAATAATCGAAGTTGATTTCAAATGAATTTATTAAAATTTGACAAAAATCTTGTCTACATCCAAGAAAATTGAAGTTATTTTCATCTAAATTTACTCAAATATAGATCCTACAACCAAAATAGTCATCAAAATCCAAAAAATCGAAGTTGATTTCAAATGATTTTATTAAAATTTGACCAAAATCTTGTCAAAATCCAAAAAATTGAATTTATTTTCATCTAAATTTAGTCAAATATACATCCTACAACCAAAATACTCATCAAAATCCAAAAAAATCGAAGTTGATTTCAAATAAATTTAATAAAACTTGATACTTCCAACTAAAATTTTTTTCACAATCCAACAAAATTGAAGTTATTTTCATCTAAATTTAATCAAATATAGATCCTACAACAAAAATACTCGACAAAATCCAAAAAAATCGAAGTTGATTTCATATGAATTTATTAAAATTTGACACTTCCACCTAAAATTTTTTTTATAATCCAACAAAATTGAAGTTATTTTCATCTAAATTTAGTCAAATATAGATCCTACAACCAAAATACTCATCAAAATCCAAAAAAATCGAAGTTGATTTCAAATGAATTTATTAAAATTTGACAAAAATCTTGCCTACATCCAAGAAAATTGAAGTTATTTTCATCTAAATTTACTCAAATATAGATCCTACAACAAAAATACTCAACAAAATAAAAAAAAATCGAAGTTGATTTCAAATAAATTTATTAAAATTTGACACTTCCAACTAAAATTTTTTTCATAATCCAACAAAATTGAAGTTATTTTCATCTAAATTTACTCAAATATAGATCCTACAACCAAAATACGCAACAAAATCCAAAAAAATCGAAGTTGATTTCAAATGAATTTATTAAAATTTGACCAAAATCTTGTCAAAATCCAAAAAATTGAAGTTATTTTCATCTAAATTTAGTCAAATATAGATCCTACAACCAAAATACTCGACAAAATCCAAAAAAATCGAAGTTGATTTCATATGAATTTATTAAAATTTGACACTTCCACCTAAAATTTTTTTTATAATCCAACAAAATTGAAGTTATTTTCATCTAAATTTAGTCAAATATAGATCCTACAACCAAAATACTCATCAAAATCCAAAAAAATCGAAGTTGATTTCAAATGAATTTATTAAAATTTGACAAAAATCTTGCCTACATCCAAGAAAATTGAAGTTATTTTCATCTAAATTTACTCAAATATAGATCCTACAACAAAAATACTCAACAAAATCCAAAATAATCGAAGTTGATTTCAAATAAATTTAATAAAACTTGATACTTTCAACTAAAATTTTTTTCACAATCCAACAAAATTGAAGTTATTTTCATCTAAATTTAATCAAATATAGATCCTACAACAAAAATACTCGACAAAATCCAAAAAAATCGAAGTTGATTTCATATGAATTTATTAAAATTTGACACTTCCAACTAAAATCTTTTTTATAATCCAACAAAATTGAAGTTATTTCCATCTAAATTTAGTCAAATATAGATCCTACAACCAAAATACTCAACAAAATAAAAAAAAATCGAAGTTGATTTCAAATAAATTTATTAAAATTTGACACTTCCAACTAAAATTTTTTTCATAATCCAACAAAATTGAAGTTATTTTCATCTAAATTTACTCAAATATAGATCCTACAACCAAAATACGCAACAAAATCCAAAAAAATCGAAGTTGATTTCAAATGAATTTATTAAAATTTGACCAAAATCTTGTCAAAATACAAAAAATTGAAGTTATTTTCATCTAAATTTACTCAAATATAGATCCTACAACAAAAATACTCAACAAAATCCAAAAAAATCGAAGTTGATTTCAAATAAATTTATTAAAATTTGACACTTCCAACTAAATTTTTTTTCATAATCCAACAAAATTAAATTTATTTTCATCTAAATTTGCTCAAATATAGATCCTACAACAAAAATACTCAACAAAATCCAAAATAATCGAAGTTGATTTCAAATGAATTTATTAAAATTTGACAAAAATCTTGTCTACATCCAAGAAAATTGAAGTTATTTTCATCTAAATTTACTCAAATATAGATCCTACAACCAAAATAGTCATCAAAATCCAAAAAATCGAAGTTGATTTCAAATGATTTTATTAAAATTTGACCAAAATCTTGTCAAAATCCAAAAAATTGAATTTATTTTCATCTAAATTTAGTCAAATATACATCCTACAACCAAAATACTCATCAAAATCCAAAAAAATCGAAGTTGATTTCAAATAAATTTAATAAAACTTGATACTTCCAACTAAAATTTTTTTCACAATCCAACAAAATTGAAGTTATTTTCATCTAAATTTAATCAAATATAGATCCTACAACAAAAATACTCGACAAAATCCAAAAAAATCGAAGTTGATTTCATATGAATTTATTAAAATTTGACACTTCCACCTAAAATTTTTTTTATAATCCAACAAAATTGAAGTTATTTTCATCTAAATTTAGTCAAATATAGATCCTACAACCAAAATACTCATCAAAATCCAAAAAAATCGAAGTTGATTTCAAATGAATTTATTAAAATTTGACAAAAATCTTGCCTACATCCAAGAAAATTGAAGTTATTTTCATCTAAATTTACTCAAATATAGATCCTACAACAAAAATACTCAACAAAATAAAAAAAAATCGAAGTTGATTTCAAATAAATTTATTAAAATTTGACACTTCCAACTAAAATTTTTTTCATAATCCAACAAAATTGAAGTTATTTTCATCTAAATTTACTCAAATATAGATCCTACAACCAAAATACGCAACAAAATCCAAAAAAATCGAAGTTGATTTCAAATGAATTTATTAAAATTTGACCAAAATCTTGTCAAAATCCAAAAAATTGAAGTTATTTTCATCTAAATTTAGTCAAATATAGATCCTACAACCAAAATACTCGACAAAATCCAAAAAAATCGAAGTTGATTTCATATGAATTTATTAAAATTTGACACTTCCACCTAAAATTTTTTTTATAATCCAACAAAATTGAAGTTATTTTCATCTAAATTTAGTCAAATATAGATCCTACAACCAAAATACTCATCAAAATCCAAAAAAATCGAAGTTGATTTCAAATGAATTTATTAAAATTTGACAAAAATCTTGCCTACATCCAAGAAAATTGAAGTTATTTTCATCTAAATTTACTCAAATATAGATCCTACAACAAAAATACTCAACAAAATCCAAAATAATCGAAGTTGATTTCAAATAAATTTAATAAAACTTGATACTTTCAACTAAAATTTTTTTCACAATCCAACAAAATTGAAGTTATTTTCATCTAAATTTAATCAAATATAGATCCTACAACAAAAATACTCGACAAAATCCAAAAAAATCGAAGTTGATTTCATATGAATTTATTAAAATTTGACACTTCCAACTAAAATCTTTTTTATAATCCAACAAAATTGAAGTTATTTCCATCTAAATTTAGTCAAATATAGATCCTACAACCAAAATACTCAACAAAATAAAAAAAAATCGAAGTTGATTTCAAATAAATTTATTAAAATTTGACACTTCCAACTAAAATTTTTTTCATAATCCAACAAAATTGAAGTTATTTTCATCTAAATTTACTCAAATATAGATCCTACAACCAAAATACGCAACAAAATCCAAAAAAATCGAAGTTGATTTCAAATGAATTTATTAAAATTTGACCAAAATCTTGTCAAAATACAAAAAATTGAAGTTATTTTCATCTAAATTTACTCAAATATAGATCCTACAACAAAAATACTCAACAAAATCCAAAAAAATCGAAGTTGATTTCAAATAAATTTATTAAAATTTGACACTTCCAACTAAATTTTTTTTCATAATCCAACAAAATTAAATTTATTTTCATCTAAATTTGCTCAAATATAGATCCTACAACAAAAATACTCAACAAAATCCAAAATAATCGAAGTTGATTTCAAATGAATTTATTAAAATTTGACAAAAATCTTGTCTACATCCAAGAAAATTGAAGTTATTTTCATCTAAATTTACTCAAATATAGATCCTACAACCAAAATAGTCATCAAAATCCAAAAAATCGAAGTTGATTTCAAATGATTTTATTAAAATTTGACCAAAATCTTGTCAAAATCCAAAAAATTGAATTTATTTTCATCTAAATTTAGTCAAATATACATCCTACAACCAAAATACTCATCAAAATCCAAAAAAATCGAAGTTGATTTCAAATAAATTTAATAAAACTTGATACTTCCAACTAAAATTTTTTTCACAATCCAACAAAATTGAAGTTATTTTCATCTAAATTTAATCAAATATAGATCCTACAACAAAAATACTCGACAAAATCCAAAAAAATCGAAGTTGATTTCATATGAATTTATTAAAATTTGACACTTCCACCTAAAATTTTTTTTATAATCCAACAAAATTGAAGTTATTTTCATCTAAATTTAGTCAAATATAGATCCTACAACCAAAATACACATCAAAATCCAAAAAAATCGAAGTTGATTTCAAATGAATTTATTAAAATTTGACAAAAATCTTGCCTACATCCAAGAAAATTGAAGTTATTTTCATCTAAATTTACTCAAATATAGATCCTACAACAAAAATACTCAACAAAATAAAAAAAAATCGAAGTTGATTTCAAATAAATTTATTAAAATTTGACACTTCCAACTAAAATTTTTTTCATAATCCAACAAAATTGAAGTTATTTTCATCTAAATTTACTCAAATATAGATCCTACAACCAAAATACGCAACAAAATCCAAAAAAATCGAAGTTGATTTCAAATGAATTTATTAAAATTTGACCAAAATCTTGTCAAAATCCAAAAAATTGAAGTTATTTTCATCTAAATTTAGTCAAATATAGATCCTACAACCAAAATACTCGACAAAATCCAAAAAAATCGAAGTTGATTTCATATGAATTTATTAAAATTTGACACTTCCACCTAAAATTTTTTTTATAATCCAACAAAATTGAAGTTATTTTCATCTAAATTTAGTCAAATATAGATCCTACAACCAAAATACTCATCAAAATCCAAAAAAATCGAAGTTGATTTAAAATGAATTTATTAAAATTTGACAAAAATCTTGCCTACATCCAAGAAAATTGAAGTTATTTTCATCTAAATTTACTCAAATATAGATCCTACAACAAAAATACTCAACAAAATCCAAAATAATCGAAGTTGATTTCAAATAAATTTAATAAAACTTGATACTTTCAACTAAAATTTTTTTCACAATCCAACAAAATTGAAGTTATTTTGATCTAAATTTAATCAAATATAGATCCTACAACAAAAATACTCGACAAAATCCAAAAAAATCGAAGTTGATTTCATATGAATTTATTAAAATTTGACACTTCCAACTAAAATCTTTTTTATAATCCAACAAAATTGAAGTTATTTCCATCTAAATTTAGTCAAATATAGATCCTACAACCAAAATACTCATCAAAATCCAAAAAAATCGTAGTTGATTTCAAATGAATTTATTAAAATTTTACAAAAATTTTGTCTACATCCAAGAAAATTGAAGTTATTTTCATCTAAATTTACTCAAATATAGATCCTACAACCAAAATACTCAACAAAATCCAAAAAAATCAAAGTTGATTTCAAATGATTTTATTAAAATTTGACAAAAATCTTGTCTACATACAAGAAAATTGAAGTTATTTTCATCTAAATTTAGTCAAATATAGATCCTACAACCAAAATAGTCATCAAAATCCAAATAAATCGAAGTTTGATTTCAAATAAATTTATTAAAATTTGACACTTCCAACTAAATTTTTTTTCATAATCCAGCAAAATTGAATTTATTTTCATCTAAATTTAGTCAAATATAGATCCTACAACAAAAATACTCAACAAAATCCAAAAAAATCGAAGTTGATTTCAAATAAATTTATTAAAATTTGACCTTTCCAACTAAAATTTTTTTTCCCAATCCAAAAAATTGAAGTTATTTTCATCTAAATCTACTCAAATATAGATCCTACAACAAAAATACTCAACAAAATCCAAAATAATCGAAGTTGGTTTCAAATAATATTATTAAAATTTGACACTTCCAAATAAGTCTTTTTCACAATCCAACAAAATTGAAGTTATTTTCATCTAAATTTAATCAAATATAGATCCTACAACAAGAATACTCAACAAAATCCAAAAAAATCGAAGATGATTTCAAATGAATTTATTAAAATTTGACAAAAATCTTGTCTACATCCAAGAAAATTGAAGTTATTTTCATCTGAATTTAGTCAAATATAGATCCTACAACCAAAATACTCATCAAAATCCAAAAAAATCGAAGTTGATTTCAAATAAATTTATTAAAATTTGACACTTCCAACTAAAATTTTTTCATAATCCAACGAAATTGAAGTTATTTTCATCTAAATTTATTAAAATTTGACACTTCCAACTAAAATTTTTTTCATAATCCAACAAAATTGAAATTATTTTCATCTAAATTTACTCAAATATAGATCCTACAACCAAAATACGCAACAAAATCCAAAAAAATCGAAGTTGATTTCAAATGAATTTATTAAAATTTGACCAAAATCTTGTCAAAATCCCAAAAATTGAAGTTATTTTCATCTAAATTTACTCAACTATAGATCCTACAACAAAAATACTCAACAAAATCCAAAAAAATCGAAGTTGATTTCAAATAAATTTATTAAAATTTGACACTTCCAACTAAAATTTTTTCATAATCCAACGAAATTGAAGTTATTTTCATCTAAATTTACTCAAATATAGATCCTACAACAAAAATACTCATCAAAATCCAAAAAAATCGAAGTTGATTTCAAATAAATTTATTAAAATTTGACACTTCCAACTAAATTTTTTTTCATAATCCAACAAAATTAAATTTATTTTCATCTAAATTTACTCAAATATAGATCCTACAACAAAAATACTCAACAAAATCCAAAATAATTGAAGTTGATTTCAAATAAATTTAATAAAACTTGATACTTCCAACTAAAATTTTTTTCACAATCCAACAAAATTGAAGTTATTTTCATCTAAATTTAATCAAATATTGATCCTACAACAAAAATACTCGACAAAATCCAAAAAAATCGAAGTTGATTTCATATGAATTTATTAAAATTTGACACTTCCAACTAAAATTTTTTTTATAATCCAACAAAATTGAAGTTATTTTCATCTAAATTTAGTCAAATATAGATCCTACAACCAAAATACTCATCAAAATCCAAAAAAATCGAAGTTGATTTCAAATTAATTTATTAAAATTTGACAAAAATCTTGTCTACATCCAAGAAAATTGAAGTTATTTTCATCTAAATTTACTCAAATATAGATCCTACAACCAAAATACTCATCAAAATCCAAAAAAATCGAAGTTGATTTCAAATAAATTTATTAAAATTTGACACTTCCAACTAAAATTTTTTTCATAATCCAACAAAATTGAAGTTATTTTCATCTAAATTTACTCAAATATAGATCCTACAACCAAAATACTCAACAAAATAAAAAAAAACCGAAGTTGATTTCAAATGAATTTATTAAAATTTGACCAAAATCTTGTCAAAATCAAAGAAAATTGAAGTTATTTTCATCTAAATTTAGTCAAATATAGATCCTACAACCAAAATACTCGACAAAATCCAAAAAAATCGAAGTTGATTTTATATGAATTTATTAAAAGTTGACACTTCCAACTAAAATTTTTTCATAATCCAACGAAATTGAAGTTATTTTCATCTAAATTTACTCAAATATAGATCCTACAACAAAAATACTCGACAAAATCCAAAAAAATCGAAGTTGATTTCATATGAATTTATTAAAATTTGACACTTCCAACTAAAATTTTTTTTATAATCCAACTAAAGTGAAGTTATTTTCATCTAAATTTAGTCAAATATAGATCCTACAACCAAAATACTCATCAAAATCCAAAAAAATCGAAGTTGATTTCAAATGAATTTATTAAAATTTGACAAAAATCTTGTCTACATCCAAGAAAATTGAAGTTATTTTCATCTAAATATACTCAAATATAGATCCTACAACCAAAATAGTCATCAAAATCCAAAAAATCGAAGTTGATTTCAAATGAATTTATTAAAATTTGACAAAAATCTTGTCTACATCCAAGAAAATTGAAGTTATTTTCATCTAAATTTACTCAAATATAGATCCTACAACCAAAATACGCAACAAAATCCAAAAAAATCGAAGTTGATTTCAAATGAATTTATTAAAATTTGACCAAAATCTTGTCAAAATCCAAAAAATTGAAGTTATTTTCATCTAAATTTACTCAAATATAGATCCTACAACAAAAATACTCAACAAAATCCAAAAAAATCGAAGTTGATTTCAAATAAATTTATTAAAATTTGACACTTCCAACTAAATTTTTTTTCATAATCCAACAAAATTAAATTTATTTTCATCTAAATTTGCTCAAATATAGATCCTACAACAAAAATACTCAACAAAATCCAAAATAATCGAAGTTGATTTCAAATAAATTTAATAAAACTTGATACTTCCAACTAAATTTTTTTTCACAATCCAACAAAATTGAAGTTATTTTCATCTAAATTTACTCAAATATAGATCCTACAACCAAAATAGTCATCAAAATCCAAAAAATCGAAGTTGATTTCAAATGATTTTATTAAAATTTGACCAAAATCTTGTCAAAATCCAAAAAATTGAATTTATTTTCATCTAAATTTAGTCAAATATACATCCTACAACCAAAATATTCATCAAAATCCAAAAAAATCGAAGTTGATTTCAAATAAATTTATTAAAATTTGACACTTACAACTAAAATTTTTTCATAATCCAACGAAATTGACGTTATTTTCATCTAAATTTACTCAAATATAGAACCTACAACAAAAATACTCAACAAAATCCAAAAAAATCGAAGTTGATTTCAAATAAATTTATTAATATTTGACACTTCCAACTAAAATTTTTTTCACAATCCAACAAAATTGAAGTTATTTTCATCTAAATTTAATCAAATATAGATCCTACAACAAAAATACTCGACAAAATCCAAAAAAATCGAAGTTGATTTCAAATAAATTTATTAATATTTGACACTTCCAACTAAAATTTTTTTCATAATCCAACAAAATTGAAGTTATTTTCATCTAAATTTACTCAAATATAGATCCTACAACAAAAATACTCGACAAAATCCAAAAAAATCGAAGTTGATTTCATATGAATTTATTAAAATTTGACACTTCCAACTAAAATTTTTTTTATAATCCAACAAAATTGAAGTTATTTTCATCTAAATTTAGTCAAATATAGATCCTACAACCAAAATACTCATCAAAATCCAAAAAAATCGAAGTTGATTTCAAATGAATTTATTAAAATTTGACAAAAATCTTGTCTACATCCAAGAAAATTGAAGTTATTTTCATCTAAATTTACTCAAATATAGATCCTACAACCAAAATAGTCATCAAAATCCAAAAAATCGAAGTTGATTTCAAATGATTTTATTAAAATTTGACCAAAATCTTGTCAAAATCCAAAAAATTGAATTTATTTTCATCTAAATTTAGTCAAATATACATCCTACAACCAAAATACTCATCAAAATCCAAAAAAATCGAAGTTGATTTCAAATAAATTTATTAAAATTTGACACTTCCAACTAAATTTTTTTTTATAATCCAACAAAATTGAAGTTATTTTCATCTAAATTTAGTCAAATATAGATCCTACAACCAAAATACTCATCAAAATCCAAAAAAATCGAAGTTGATTTCAAATGAATTTATTAAAATTTGACAAAAATCTTGTCTACATCCAAGAAAATTGAAGTTATTTTCATCTAAATTTACTCAAATATAGATCCTACAACAAAAATAATCAACAAAATCCAAAATAATTGAAGTTGATTTCAAATAAATTTAATAAAACTTGATACTTCCAACTAAAATTTTTTTCACAATCCAACAAAATTGAAGTTATTTTCATCTAAATTTAATCAAATATAGATCCTACAACAAAAATACTCGACAAAATCCAAAAAAATCGAAGTTGATTTCATATGAATTTATTAAAATTTGACACTTCCACCTAAAATTTTTTTTATAATCCAACAAAATTGAAGTTATTTTCATCTAAATTTAGTCAAATATAGATCCTACAACCAAAATACTCATCAAAATCCAAAAAAATCGAAGTTGATTTCAAATGAATTTATTAAAATTTGACAAAAATCTTGCCTACATCCAAGAAAATTGAAGTTATTTTCATCTAAATTTACTCAAATATAGATCCTACAACAAAAATACTCAACAAAATAAAAAAAAATCGAAGTTGATTTCAAATAAATTTATTAAAATTTGACACTTCCAACTAAAATTTTTTTCATAATCCAACAAAATTGAAGTTATTTTCATCTAAATTTACTCAAATATAGATCCTACAACCAAAATACGCAACAAAATCCAAAAAAATCGAAGTTGATTTCAAATGAATTTATTAAAATTTGACCAAAATCTTGTCAAAATCCAAAAAATTGAAATTATTTTCATCTAAATTTAGTCAAATATAGATCCTACAACCAAAATACTCGACAAAATCCAAAAAAATCGAAGTTGATTTCATATGAATTTATTAAAATTTGACACTTCCACCTAAAATTTTTTTTATAATCCAACAAAATTGAAGTTATTTTCATCTAAATTTAGTCAAATATAGATCCTACAACCAAAATACTCATCAAAATCCAAAAAAATCGAAGTTGATTTCAAATGAATTTATTAAAATTTGACAAAAATCTTGCCTACATCCAAGAAAATTGAAGTTATTTTCATCTAAATTTACTCAAATATAGATCCTACAACAAAAATACTCAACAAAATCCAAAATAATCGAAGTTGATTTCAAATAAATTTAATAAAACTTGATACTTTCAACTAAAATTTTTTTCACAATCCAACAAAATTGAAGTTATTTTCATCTAAATTTAATCAAATATAGATCCTACAACAAAAATACTCGACAAAATCCAAAAAAATCGAAGTTGATTTCATATGAATTTATTAAAATTTGACACTTCCAACTAAAATCTTTTTTATAATCCAACAAAATTGAAGTTATTTCCATCTAAATTTAGTCAAATATAGATCCTACAACCAAAATACTCAACAAAATAAAAAAAAATCGAAGTTGATTTCAAATAAATTTATTAAAATTTGACACTTCCAACTAAAATTTTTTTCATAATCCAACAAAATTGAAGTTATTTTCATCTAAATTTACTCAAATATAGATCCTACAACCAAAATACGCAACAAAATCCAAAAAAATCGAAGTTGATTTCAAATGAATTTATTAAAATTTGACCAAAATCTTGTCAAAATACAAAAAATTGAAGTTATTTTCATCTAAATTTACTCAAATATAGATCCTACAACAAAAATACTCAACAAAATCCAAAAAAATCGAAGTTGATTTCAAATAAATTTATTAAAATTTGACACTTCCAACTAAATTTTTTTTCATAATCCAACAAAATTAAATTTATTTTCATCTAAATTTGCTCAAATATAGATCCTACAACAAAAATACTCAACAAAATCCAAAATAATCGAAGTTGATTTCAAATGAATTTATTAAAATTTGACAAAAATCTTGTCTACATCCAAGAAAATTGAAGTTATTTTCATCTAAATTTACTCAAATATAGATCCTACAACCAAAATAGTCAACAAAATCCAAAAAATCGAAGTTGATTTCAAATGATTTTATTAAAATTTGACCAAAATCTTGTCAAAATCCAAAAAATTGAATTTATTTTCATCTAAATTTAGTCAAATATACATCCTACAACCAAAATACTCATCAAAATCCAAAAAAATCGAAGTTGATTTCAAATAAATTTAATAAAACTTGATACTTCCAACTAAAATTTTTTTCACAATCCAACAAAATTGAAGTTATTTTCATCTAAATTTAATCAAATATAGATCCTACAACAAAAATACTCGACAAAATCCAAAAAAATCGAAGTTGATTTCATATGAATTTATTAAAATTTGACACTTCCACCTAAAATTTTTTTTATAATCCAACAAAATTGAAGTTATTTTCATCTAAATTTAGTCAAATATAGATCCTACAACCAAAATACTCATCAAAATCCAAAAAAATCGAAGTTGATTTCAAATGAATTTATTAAAATTTGACAAAAATCTTGCCTACATCCAAGAAAATTGAAGTTATTTTCATCTAAATTTACTCAAATATAGATCCTACAACAAAAATACTCAACAAAATAAAAAAAAATCGAAGTTGATTTCAAATAAATTTATTAAAATTTGACACTTCCAACTAAAATTTTTTTCATAATCCAACAAAATTGAAGTTATTTTCATCTAAATTTACTCAAATATAGATCCTACAACCAAAATACGCAACAAAATCCAAAAAAATCGAAGTTGATTTCAAATGAATTTATTAAAATTTGACCAAAATCTTGTCAAAATCCAAAAAATTGAAGTTATTTTCATCTAAATTTAGTCAAATATAGATCCTACAACCAAAATACTCGACAAAATCCAAAAAAATCGAAGTTGATTTCATATGAATTTATTAAAATTTGACACTTCCACCTAAAATTTTTTTTATAATCCAACAAAATTGAAGTTATTTTCATCTAAATTTAGTCAAATATAGATCCTACAACCAAAATACTCATCAAAATCCAAAAAAATCGAAGTTGATTTCAAATGAATTTATTAAAATTTGACAAAAATCTTGCCTACATCCAAGAAAATTGAAGTTATTTTCATCTAAATTTACTCAAATATAGATCCTACAACAAAAATACTCAACAAAATCCAAAATAATCGAAGTTGATTTCAAATAAATTTAATAAAACTTGATACTTTCAACTAAAATTTTTTTCACAATCCAACAAAATTGAAGTTATTTTCATCTAAATTTAATCAAATATAGATCCTACAACAAAAATACTCGACAAAATCCAAAAAAATCGAAGTTGATTTCATATGAATTTATTAAAATTTGACACTTCCAACTAAAATCTTTTTTATAATCCAACAAAATTGAAGTTATTTCCATCTAAATTTAGTCAAATATAGATCCTACAACCAAAATACTCAACAAAATAAAAAAAAATCGAAGTTGATTTCAAATAAATTTATTAAAATTTGACACTTCCAACTAAAATTTTTTTCATAATCCAACAAAATTGAAGTTATTTTCATCTAAATTTACTCAAATATAGATCCTACAACCAAAATACGCAACAAAATCCAAAAAAATCGAAGTTGATTTCAAATGAATTTATTAAAATTTGACCAAAATCTTGTCAAAATACAAAAAATTGAAGTTATTTTCATCTAAATTTACTCAAATATAGATCCTACAACAAAAATACTCAACAAAATCCAAAAAAATCGAAGTTGATTTCAAATAAATTTATTAAAATTTGACACTTCCAACTAAATTTTTTTTCATAATCCAACAAAATTAAATTTATTTTCATCTAAATTTGCTCAAATATAGATCCTACAACAAAAATACTCAACAAAATCCAAAATAATCGAAGTTGATTTCAAATGAATTTATTAAAATTTGACAAAAATCTTGTCTACATCCAAGAAAATTGAAGTTATTTTCATCTAAATTTACTCAAATATAGATCCTACAACCAAAATAGTCATCAAAATCCAAAAAATCGAAGTTGATTTCAAATGATTTTATTAAAATTTGACCAAAATCTTGTCAAAATCCAAAAAATTGAATTTATTTTCATCTAAATTTAGTCAAATATACATCCTACAACCAAAATACTCATCAAAATCCAAAAAAATCGAAGTTGATTTCAAATAAATTTAATAAAACTTGATACTTCCAACTAAAATTTTTTTCACAATCCAACAAAATTGAAGTTATTTTCATCTAAATTTAATCAAATATAGATCCTACAACAAAAATACTCGACAAAATCCAAAAAAATCGAAGTTGATTTCATATGAATTTATTAAAATTTGACACTTCCACCTAAAATTTTTTTTATAATCCAACAAAATTGAAGTTATTTTCATCTAAATTTAGTCAAATATAGATCCTACAACCAAAATACTCATCAAAATCCAAAAAAATCGAAGTTGATTTCAAATGAATTTATTAAAATTTGACAAAAATCTTGCCTACATCCAAGAAAATTGAAGTTATTTTCATCTAAATTTACTCAAATATAGATCCTACAACAAAAATACTCAACAAAATAAAAAAAAATCGAAGTTGATTTCAAATAAATTTATTAAAATTTGACACTTCCAACTAAAATTTTTTTCATAATCCAACAAAATTGAAGTTATTTTCATCTAAATTTACTCAAATATAGATCCTACAACCAAAATACGCAACAAAATCGAAGTTGATTTCAAATGAATTTATTAAAATTTGACCAAAATCTTGTCAAAATCCAAAAAATTGAAGTGATTTTCATCTAAATTTAGTCAAATATAGATCCTACAACCAAAATACTCGACAAAATCCAAAAAAATCGAAGTTGATTTCATATGAATTTATTAAAATTTGACACTTCCACCTAAAATTTTTTTTATAATCCAACAAAATTGAAGTTATTTTCATCTAAATTTAGTCAAATATAGATCCTACAACCAAAATACTCATCAAAATCCAAAAAAATCGAAGTTGATTTCAAATGAATTTATTAAAATTTGACAAAAATCTTGCCTACATCCAAGAAAATTGAAGTTATTTTCATCTAAATTTACTCAAATATAGATCCTACAACAAAAATACTCAACAAAATCCAAAATAATCGAAGTTGATTTCAAATAAATTTAATAAAACTTGATACTTTCAACTAAAATTTTTTTCACAATCCAACAAAATTGAAGTTATTTTCATCTAAATTTAATCAAATATAGATCCTACAACAAAAATACTCGACAAAATCCAAAAAAATCGAAGTTGATTTCATATGAATTTATTAAAATTTGACACTTCCAACTAAAATCTTTTTTATAATCCAACAAAATTGAAGTTATTTCCATCTAAATTTAGTCAAATATAGATCCTACAACCAAAATACTCAACAAAATAAAAAAAAATCGAAGTTGATTTCAAATAAATTTATTAAAATTTGACACTTCCAACTAAAATTTTTTTCATAATCCAACAAAATTGAAGTTATTTTCATCTAAATTTACTCAAATATAGATCCTACAACCAAAATACGCAACAAAATCCAAAAAAATCGAAGTTGATTTCAAATGAATTTATTAAAATTTGACCAAAATCTTGTCAAAATACAAAAAATTGAAGTTATTTTCATCTAAATTTACTCAAATATAGATCCTACAACAAAAATACTCAACAAAATCCAAAAAAATCGAAGTTGATTTCAAATAAATTTATTAAAATTTGACACTTCCAACTAAATTTTTTTTCATAATCCAACAAAATTAAATTTATTTTCATCTAAATTTGCTCAAATATAGATCCTACAACAAAAATACTCAACAAAATCCAAAATAATCGAAGTTGATTTCAAATGAATTTATTAAAATTTGACAAAAATCTTGTCTACATCCAAGAAAATTGAAGTTATTTTCATCTAAATTTACTCAAATATAGATCCTACAACCAAAATAGTCATCAAAATCCAAAAAATCGAAGTTGATTTCAAATGATTTTATTAAAATTTGACCAAAATCTTGTCAAAATCCAAAAAATTGAATTTATTTTCATCTAAATTTAGTCAAATATACATCCTACAACCAAAATACTCATCAAAATCCAAAAAAATCGAAGTTGATTTCAAATAAATTTAATAAAACTTGATACTTCCAACTAAAATTTTTTTCACAATCCAACAAAATTGAAGTTATTTTCATCTAAATTTAATCAAATATAGATCCTACAACAAAAATACTCGACAAAATCCAAAAAAATCGAAGTTGATTTCATATGAATTTATTAAAATTTGACACTTCCACCTAAAATTTTTTTTATAATCCAACAAAATTGAAGTTATTTTCATCTAAATTTAGTCAAATATAGATCCTACAACCAAAATACTCATCAAAATCCAAAAAAATCGAAGTTGATTTCAAATGAATTTATTAAAATTTGACAAAAATCTTGCCTACATCCAAGAAAATTGAAGTTATTTTCATCTAAATTTACTCAAATATAGATCCTACAACAAAAATACTCAACAAAATAAAAAAAAATCGAAGTTGATTTCAAATAAATTTATTAAAATTTGACACTTCCAACTAAAATTTTTTTCATAATCCAACAAAATTGAAGTTATTTTCATCTAAATTTACTCAAATATAGATCCTACAACCAAAATACGCAACAAAATCCAAAAAAATCGAAGTTGATTTCAAATGAATTTATTAAAATTTGACCAAAATCTTGTCAAAATCCAAAAAATTGAAGTTATTTTCATCTAAATTTAGTCAAATATAGATCCTACAACCAAAATACTCGACAAAATCCAAAAAAATCGAAGTTGATTTCATATGAATTTATTAAAATTTGACACTTCCACCTAAAATTTTTTTTATAATCCAACAAAATTGAAGTTATTTTCATCTAAATTTAGTCAAATATAGATCCTACAACCAAAATACTCATCAAAATCCAAAAAAATCGAAGTTGATTCCAAATGATTTTATTAAAATTTGACAAAAATCTTGCCTACATCCAAGAAAATTGAAGTTATTTTCATCTAAATTTACACAAATATAGATCCTACAACAAAAATACTCAACAAAATCCAAAATAATCGAAGTTGATTTCAAATAAATTTAATAAAACTTGATACTTTCAACTAAAATTTTTTTCACAATCCAACAAAATTGAAGTTATTTTGATCTAAATTTAATCAAATATAGATCCTACAACAAAAATACTCGACAAAATCCAAAAAAATCGAAGTTGATTTCATATGAATTTATTAAAATTTGACACTTCCAACTAAAATCTTTTTTATAATCCAACAAAATTGAAGTTATTTCCATCTAAATTTAGTCAAATATAGATCCTACAACCAAAATACTCATCAAAATCCAAAAAAATCGTAGTTGATTTCAAATGAATTTATTAAAATTTTACAAAAATTTTGTCTACATCCAAGAAAATTGAAGTTATTTTCATCTAAATTTACTCAAATATAGATCCTACAACCAAAATACTCAACAAAATCCAAAAAAATCAAAGTTGATTTCAAATGATTTTATTAAAATTTGACAAAAATCTTGTCTACATACAAGAAAATTGAAGTTATTTTCATCTAAATTTAGTCAAATATAGATCCTACAACCAAAATAGTCATCAAAATCCAAATAAATCGAAGTTTGATTTCAAATAAATTTATTAAAATTTGACACTTCCAACTAAATTTTTTTTCATAATCCAGCAAAATTGAATTTATTTTCATCTAAATTTAGTCAAATATAGATCCTACAACAAAAATACTCAACAAAATCCAAAAAAATCGAAGTTGATTTCAAATAAATTTATTAAAATTTGACCTTTCCAACTAAAATTTTTTTTCCCAATCCAAAAAATTGAAGTTATTTTCATCTAAATCTACTCAAATATAGATCCTACAACAAAAATACTCAACAAAATCCAAAATAATCGAAGTTGGTTTCAAATAATATTATTAAAATTTGACACTTCCAAATAAGTCTTTTTCACAATCCAACAAAATTGAAGTTATTTTCATCTAAATTTAATCAAATATAGATCCTACAACAAGAATACTCAACAAAATCCAAAAAAATCGAAGTTGATTTCAAATGAATTTATTAAAATTTGACCAAAATCTTGTCAAAATCCAAAAAATTGAAGTTATTTTCATCTAAATTTACTCAAATATAGATCCTACAACAAAAATACTCAACAAAATCCAAAAAAATCGAAGTTGATTTCAAATAAATTTATTAAAATTTGACACTTCCAACTAAATTTTTTTTCATAATCCAACAAAATTAAATTTATTTTCATCTAAATTTGCTCAAATATAGATCCTACAACAAAAATACTCAACAAAATCCAAAATAATCGAAGTTGATTTCAAATAAATTTAATAAAACTTGATACTTCCAACTAAATTTTTTTTCACAATCCAACAAAATTGAAGTTATTTTCATCTAAATTTACTCAAATATAGATCCTACAACCAAAATAGTCATCAAAATCCAAAAAATCGAAGTTGATTTCAAATGATTTTATTAAAATTTGACCAAAATCTTGTCAAAATCCAAAAAATTGAATTTATTTTCATCTAAATTTAGTCAAATATACATCCTACAACCAAAATATTCATCAAAATCCAAAAAAATCGAAGTTGATTTCAAATAAATTTATTAAAATTTGACACTTACAACTAAAATTTTTTCATAATCCAACGAAATTGACGTTATTTTCATCTAAATTTACTCAAATATAGAACCTACAACAAAAATACTCAACAAAATCCAAAAAAATCGAAGTTGATTTCAAATAAATTTATTAATATTTGACACTTCCAACTAAAATTTTTTTCACAATCCAACAAAATTGAAGTTATTTTCATCTAAATTTAATCAAATATAGATCCTACAACAAAAATACTCGACAAAATCCAAAAAAATCGAAGTTGATTTCAAATAAATTTATTAATATTTGACACTTCCAACTAAAATTTTTTTCATAATCCAACAAAATTGAAGTTATTTTCATCTAAATTTACTCAAATATAGATCCTACAACAAAAATACTCGACAAAATCCAAAAAAATCGAAGTTGATTTCATATGAATTTATTAAAATTTGACACTTCCAACTAAAATTTTTTTTATAATCCAACAAAATTGAAGTTATTTTCATCTAAATTTAGTCAAATATAGATCCTACAACCAAAATACTCATCAAAATCCAAAAAAATCGAAGTTGATTTCAAATGAATTTATTAAAATTTGACAAAAATCTTGTCTACATCCAAGAAAATTGAAGTTATTTTCATCTAAATTTACTCAAATATAGATCCTACAACCAAAATAGTCATCAAAATCCAAAAAATCGAAGTTGATTTCAAATGATTTTATTAAAATTTGACCAAAATCTTGTCAAAATCCAAAAAATTGAATTTATTTTCATCTAAATTTAGTCAAATATACATCCTACAACCAAAATACTCATCAAAATCCAAAAAAATCGAAGTTGATTTCAAATAAATTTATTAAAATTTGACACTTCCAACTAAATTTTTTTTTATAATCCAACAAAATTGAAGTTATTTTCATCTAAATTTAGTCAAATATAGATCCTACAACCAAAATACTCATCAAAATCCAAAAAAATCGAAGTTGATTTCAAATGAATTTATTAAAATTTGACAAAAATCTTGTCTACATCCAAGAAAATTGAAGTTATTTTCATCTAAATTTACTCAAATATAGATCCTACAACAAAAATAATCAACAAAATCCAAAATAATTGAAGTTGATTTCAAATAAATTTAATAAAACTTGATACTTCCAACTAAAATTTTTTTCACAATCCAACAAAATTGAAGTTATTTTCATCTAAATTTAATCAAATATAGATCCTACAACAAAAATACTCGACAAAATCCAAAAAAATCGAAGTTGATTTCATATGAATTTATTAAAATTTGACACTTCCACCTAAAATTTTTTTTATAATCCAACAAAATTGAAGTTATTTTCATCTAAATTTAGTCAAATATAGATCCTACAACCAAAATACTCATCAAAATCCAAAAAAATCGAAGTTGATTTCAAATGAATTTATTAAAATTTGACAAAAATCTTGCCTACATCCAAGAAAATTGAAGTTATTTTCATCTAAATTTACTCAAATATAGATCCTACAACAAAAATACTCAACAAAATAAAAAAAAATCGAAGTTGATTTCAAATAAATTTATTAAAATTTGACACTTCCAACTAAAATTTTTTTCATAATCCAACAAAATTGAAGTTATTTTCATCTAAATTTACTCAAATATAGATCCTACAACCAAAATACGCAACAAAATCCAAAAAAATCGAAGTTGATTTCAAATGAATTTATTAAAATTTGACCAAAATCTTGTCAAAATCCAAAAAATTGAAATTATTTTCATCTAAATTTAGTCAAATATAGATCCTACAACCAAAATACTCGACAAAATCCAAAAAAATCGAAGTTGATTTCATATGAATTTATTAAAATTTGACACTTCCACCTAAAATTTTTTTTATAATCCAACAAAATTGAAGTTATTTTCATCTAAATTTAGTCAAATATAGATCCTACAACCAAAATACTCATCAAAATCCAAAAAAATCGAAGTTGATTTCAAATGAATTTATTAAAATTTGACAAAAATCTTGCCTACATCCAAGAAAATTGAAGTTATTTTCATCTAAATTTACTCAAATATAGATCCTACAACAAAAATACTCAACAAAATCCAAAATAATCGAAGTTGATTTCAAATAAATTTAATAAAACTTGATACTTTCAACTAAAATTTTTTTCACAATCCAACAAAA
This sequence comes from Andrena fulva, assembly GCA_946251845.1. Lineage (NCBI taxonomy): Eukaryota > Metazoa > Arthropoda > Insecta > Hymenoptera > Andrenidae > Andrena > Andrena fulva. The sequence continues at coordinate 1,795,875 of CAMITZ010000243.1, forward strand.
TTGAAGTTATTTTCATCTAAATTTAATCAAATATAGATCCTACAACAAAAATACTCGACAAAATCCAAAAAAATCGAAGTTGATTTCATATGAATTTATTAAAATTTGACACTTCCAACTAAAATCTTTTTTATAATCCAACAAAATTGAAGTTATTTCCATCTAAATTTAGTCAAATATAGATCCTACAACCAAAATACTCAACAAAATAAAAAAAAATCGAAGTTGATTTCAAATAAATTTATTAAAATTTGACACTTCCAACTAAAATTTTTTTCATAATCCAACAAAATTGAAGTTATTTTCATCTAAATTTACTCAAATATAGATCCTACAACCAAAATACGCAACAAAATCCAAAAAAATCGAAGTTGATTTCAAATGAATTTATTAAAATTTGACCAAAATCTTGTCAAAATACAAAAAATTGAAGTTATTTTCATCTAAATTTACTCAAATATAGATCCTACAACAAAAATACTCAACAAAATCCAAAAAAATCGAAGTTGATTTCAAATAAATTTATTAAAATTTGACACTTCCAACTAAATTTTTTTTCATAATCCAACAAAATTAAATTTATTTTCATCTAAATTTGCTCAAATATAGATCCTACAACAAAAATACTCAACAAAATCCAAAATAATCGAAGTTGATTTCAAATGAATTTATTAAAATTTGACAAAAATCTTGTCTACATCCAAGAAAATTGAAGTTATTTTCATCTAAATTTACTCAAATATAGATCCTACAACCAAAATAGTCAACAAAATCCAAAAAATCGAAGTTGATTTCAAATGATTTTATTAAAATTTGACCAAAATCTTGTCAAAATCCAAAAAATTGAATTTATTTTCATCTAAATTTAGTCAAATATACATCCTACAACCAAAATACTCATCAAAATCCAAAAAAATCGAAGTTGATTTCAAATAAATTTAATAAAACTTGATACTTCCAACTAAAATTTTTTTCACAATCCAACAAAATTGAAGTTATTTTCATCTAAATTTAATCAAATATAGATCCTACAACAAAAATACTCGACAAAATCCAAAAAAATCGAAGTTGATTTCATATGAATTTATTAAAATTTGACACTTCCACCTAAAATTTTTTTTATAATCCAACAAAATTGAAGTTATTTTCATCTAAATTTAGTCAAATATAGATCCTACAACCAAAATACTCATCAAAATCCAAAAAAATCGAAGTTGATTTCAAATGAATTTATTAAAATTTGACAAAAATCTTGCCTACATCCAAGAAAATTGAAGTTATTTTCATCTAAATTTACTCAAATATAGATCCTACAACAAAAATACTCAACAAAATAAAAAAAAATCGAAGTTGATTTCAAATAAATTTATTAAAATTTGACACTTCCAACTAAAATTTTTTTCATAATCCAACAAAATTGAAGTTATTTTCATCTAAATTTACTCAAATATAGATCCTACAACCAAAATACGCAACAAAATCCAAAAAAATCGAAGTTGATTTCAAATGAATTTATTAAAATTTGACCAAAATCTTGTCAAAATCCAAAAAATTGAAGTTATTTTCATCTAAATTTAGTCAAATATAGATCCTACAACCAAAATACTCGACAAAATCCAAAAAAATCGAAGTTGATTTCATATGAATTTATTAAAATTTGACACTTCCACCTAAAATTTTTTTTATAATCCAACAAAATTGAAGTTATTTTCATCTAAATTTAGTCAAATATAGATCCTACAACCAAAATACTCATCAAAATCCAAAAAAATCGAAGTTGATTTCAAATGAATTTATTAAAATTTGACAAAAATCTTGCCTACATCCAAGAAAATTGAAGTTATTTTCATCTAAATTTACTCAAATATAGATCCTACAACAAAAATACTCAACAAAATCCAAAATAATCGAAGTTGATTTCAAATAAATTTAATAAAACTTGATACTTTCAACTAAAATTTTTTTCACAATCCAACAAAATTGAAGTTATTTTCATCTAAATTTAATCAAATATAGATCCTACAACAAAAATACTCGACAAAATCCAAAAAAATCGAAGTTGATTTCATATGAATTTATTAAAATTTGACACTTCCAACTAAAATCTTTTTTATAATCCAACAAAATTGAAGTTATTTCCATCTAAATTTAGTCAAATATAGATCCTACAACCAAAATACTCAACAAAATAAAAAAAAATCGAAGTTGATTTCAAATAAATTTATTAAAATTTGACACTTCCAACTAAAATTTTTTTCATAATCCAACAAAATTGAAGTTATTTTCATCTAAATTTACTCAAATATAGATCCTACAACCAAAATACGCAACAAAATCCAAAAAAATCGAAGTTGATTTCAAATGAATTTATTAAAATTTGACCAAAATCTTGTCAAAATACAAAAAATTGAAGTTATTTTCATCTAAATTTACTCAAATATAGATCCTACAACAAAAATACTCAACAAAATCCAAAAAAATCGAAGTTGATTTCAAATAAATTTATTAAAATTTGACACTTCCAACTAAATTTTTTTTCATAATCCAACAAAATTAAATTTATTTTCATCTAAATTTGCTCAAATATAGATCCTACAACAAAAATACTCAACAAAATCCAAAATAATCGAAGTTGATTTCAAATGAATTTATTAAAATTTGACAAAAATCTTGTCTACATCCAAGAAAATTGAAGTTATTTTCATCTAAATTTACTCAAATATAGATCCTACAACCAAAATAGTCATCAAAATCCAAAAAATCGAAGTTGATTTCAAATGATTTTATTAAAATTTGACCAAAATCTTGTCAAAATCCAAAAAATTGAATTTATTTTCATCTAAATTTAGTCAAATATACATCCTACAACCAAAATACTCATCAAAATCCAAAAAAATCGAAGTTGATTTCAAATAAATTTAATAAAACTTGATACTTCCAACTAAAATTTTTTTCACAATCCAACAAAATTGAAGTTATTTTCATCTAAATTTAATCAAATATAGATCCTACAACAAAAATACTCGACAAAATCCAAAAAAATCGAAGTTGATTTCATATGAATTTATTAAAATTTGACACTTCCACCTAAAATTTTTTTTATAATCCAACAAAATTGAAGTTATTTTCATCTAAATTTAGTCAAATATAGATCCTACAACCAAAATACTCATCAAAATCCAAAAAAATCGAAGTTGATTTCAAATGAATTTATTAAAATTTGACAAAAATCTTGCCTACATCCAAGAAAATTGAAGTTATTTTCATCTAAATTTACTCAAATATAGATCCTACAACAAAAATACTCAACAAAATAAAAAAAAATCGAAGTTGATTTCAAATAAATTTATTAAAATTTGACACTTCCAACTAAAATTTTTTTCATAATCCAACAAAATTGAAGTTATTTTCATCTAAATTTACTCAAATATAGATCCTACAACCAAAATACGCAACAAAATCGAAGTTGATTTCAAATGAATTTATTAAAATTTGACCAAAATCTTGTCAAAATCCAAAAAATTGAAGTGATTTTCATCTAAATTTAGTCAAATATAGATCCTACAACCAAAATACTCGACAAAATCCAAAAAAATCGAAGTTGATTTCATATGAATTTATTAAAATTTGACACTTCCACCTAAAATTTTTTTTATAATCCAACAAAATTGAAGTTATTTTCATCTAAATTTAGTCAAATATAGATCCTACAACCAAAATACTCATCAAAATCCAAAAAAATCGAAGTTGATTTCAAATGAATTTATTAAAATTTGACAAAAATCTTGCCTACATCCAAGAAAATTGAAGTTATTTTCATCTAAATTTACTCAAATATAGATCCTACAACAAAAATACTCAACAAAATCCAAAATAATCGAAGTTGATTTCAAATAAATTTAATAAAACTTGATACTTTCAACTAAAATTTTTTTCACAATCCAACAAAATTGAAGTTATTTTCATCTAAATTTAATCAAATATAGATCCTACAACAAAAATACTCGACAAAATCCAAAAAAATCGAAGTTGATTTCATATGAATTTATTAAAATTTGACACTTCCAACTAAAATCTTTTTTATAATCCAACAAAATTGAAGTTATTTCCATCTAAATTTAGTCAAATATAGATCCTACAACCAAAATACTCAACAAAATAAAAAAAAATCGAAGTTGATTTCAAATAAATTTATTAAAATTTGACACTTCCAACTAAAATTTTTTTCATAATCCAACAAAATTGAAGTTATTTTCATCTAAATTTACTCAAATATAGATCCTACAACCAAAATACGCAACAAAATCCAAAAAAATCGAAGTTGATTTCAAATGAATTTATTAAAATTTGACCAAAATCTTGTCAAAATACAAAAAATTGAAGTTATTTTCATCTAAATTTACTCAAATATAGATCCTACAACAAAAATACTCAACAAAATCCAAAAAAATCGAAGTTGATTTCAAATAAATTTATTAAAATTTGACACTTCCAACTAAATTTTTTTTCATAATCCAACAAAATTAAATTTATTTTCATCTAAATTTGCTCAAATATAGATCCTACAACAAAAATACTCAACAAAATCCAAAATAATCGAAGTTGATTTCAAATGAATTTATTAAAATTTGACAAAAATCTTGTCTACATCCAAGAAAATTGAAGTTATTTTCATCTAAATTTACTCAAATATAGATCCTACAACCAAAATAGTCATCAAAATCCAAAAAATCGAAGTTGATTTCAAATGATTTTATTAAAATTTGACCAAAATCTTGTCAAAATCCAAAAAATTGAATTTATTTTCATCTAAATTTAGTCAAATATACATCCTACAACCAAAATACTCATCAAAATCCAAAAAAATCGAAGTTGATTTCAAATAAATTTAATAAAACTTGATACTTCCAACTAAAATTTTTTTCACAATCCAACAAAATTGAAGTTATTTTCATCTAAATTTAATCAAATATAGATCCTACAACAAAAATACTCGACAAAATCCAAAAAAATCGAAGTTGATTTCATATGAATTTATTAAAATTTGACACTTCCACCTAAAATTTTTTTTATAATCCAACAAAATTGAAGTTATTTTCATCTAAATTTAGTCAAATATAGATCCTACAACCAAAATACTCATCAAAATCCAAAAAAATCGAAGTTGATTTCAAATGAATTTATTAAAATTTGACAAAAATCTTGCCTACATCCAAGAAAATTGAAGTTATTTTCATCTAAATTTACTCAAATATAGATCCTACAACAAAAATACTCAACAAAATAAAAAAAAATCGAAGTTGATTTCAAATAAATTTATTAAAATTTGACACTTCCAACTAAAATTTTTTTCATAATCCAACAAAATTGAAGTTATTTTCATCTAAATTTACTCAAATATAGATCCTACAACCAAAATACGCAACAAAATCCAAAAAAATCGAAGTTGATTTCAAATGAATTTATTAAAATTTGACCAAAATCTTGTCAAAATCCAAAAAATTGAAGTTATTTTCATCTAAATTTAGTCAAATATAGATCCTACAACCAAAATACTCGACAAAATCCAAAAAAATCGAAGTTGATTTCATATGAATTTATTAAAATTTGACACTTCCACCTAAAATTTTTTTTATAATCCAACAAAATTGAAGTTATTTTCATCTAAATTTAGTCAAATATAGATCCTACAACCAAAATACTCATCAAAATCCAAAAAAATCGAAGTTGATTTCAAATGAATTTATTAAAATTTGACAAAAATCTTGCCTACATCCAAGAAAATTGAAGTTATTTTCATCTAAATTTACACAAATATAGATCCTACAACAAAAATACTCAACAAAATCCAAAATAATCGAAGTTGATTTCAAATAAATTTAATAAAACTTGATACTTTCAATTAAAATTTTTTTCACAATCCAACAAAATTGAAGTTATTTTGATCTAAATTTAATCAAATATAGATCCTACAACAAAAATACTCGACAAAATCCAAAAAAATCGAAGTTGATTTCATATGAATTTATTAAAATTTGACACTTCCAACTAAAATCTTTTTTATAATCCAACAAAATTGAAGTTATTTCCATCTAAATTTAGTCAAATATAGATCCTACAACCAAAATACTCATCAAAATCCAAAAAAATCGTAGTTGATTTCAAATGAATTTATTAAAATTTTACAAAAATTTTGTCTACATCCAAGAAAATTGAAGTTATTTTCATCTAAATTTACTCAAATATAGATCCTACAACCAAAATACTCAACAAAATCCAAAAAAATCAAAGTTGATTTCAAATGATTTTATTAAAATTTGACAAAAATCTTGTCTACATACAAGAAAATTGAAGTTATTTTCATCTAAATTTAGTCAAATATAGATCCTACAACCAAAATAGTCATCAAAATCCAAATAAATCGAAGTTTGATTTCAAATAAATTTATTAAAATTTGACACTTCCAACTAAATTTTTTTTCATAATCCAGCAAAATTGAATTTATTTTCATCTAAATTTAGTCAAATATAGATCCTACAACAAAAATACTCAACAAAATCCAAAAAAATCGAAGTTGATTTCAAATAAATTTATTAAAATTTGACCTTTCCAACTAAAATTTTTTTTCCCAATCCAAAAAATTGAAGTTATTTTCATCTAAATCTACTCAAATATAGATCCTACAACAAAAATACTCAACAAAATCCAAAATAATCGAAGTTGGTTTCAAATAATATTATTAAAATTTGACACTTCCAAATAAGTCTTTTTCACAATCCAACAAAATTGAAGTTATTTTCATCTAAATTTAATCAAATATAGATCCTACAACAAGAATACTCAACAAAATCCAAAAAAATCGAAGTTGATTTCAAATGAATTTATTAAAATTTGACAAAAATCTTGTCTACATCCAAGAAAATTGAAGTTATTTTCATCTGAATTTAGTCAAATATAGATCCTACAACCAAAATACTCATCAAAATCCAAAAAAATCGAAGTTGATTTCAAATAAATTTATTAAAATTTGACACTTCCAACTAAAATTTTTTCATAATCCAACGAAATTGAAGTTATTTTCATCTAAATTTATTAAAATTTGACACTTCCAACTAAAATTTTTTTCATAATCCAACAAAATTGAAATTATTTTCATCTAAATTTACTCAAATATAGATCCTACAACCAAAATACGCAACAAAATCCAAAAAAATCGAAGTTGATTTCAAATGAATTTATTAAAATTTGACCAAAATCTTGTCAAAATCCCAAAAATTGAAGTTATTTTCATCTAAATTTACTCAACTATAGATCCTACAACAAAAATACTCAACAAAATCCAAAAAAATCGAAGTTGATTTCAAATAAATTTATTAAAATTTGACACTTCCAACTAAAATTTTTTCATAATCCAACGAAATTGAAGTTATTTTCATCTAAATTTACTCAAATATAGATCCTACAACAAAAATACTCATCAAAATCCAAAAAAATCGAAGTTGATTTCAAATAAATTTATTAAAATTTGACACTTCCAACTAAATTTTTTTTCATAATCCAACAAAATTAAATTTATTTTCATCTAAATTTACTCAAATATAGATCCTACAACAAAAATACTCAACAAAATCCAAAATAATTGAAGTTGATTTCAAATAAATTTAATAAAACTTGATACTTCCAACTAAAATTTTTTTCACAATCCAACAAAATTGAAGTTATTTTCATCTAAATTTAATCAAATATTGATCCTACAACAAAAATACTCGACAAAATCCAAAAAAATCGAAGTTGATTTCATATGAATTTATTAAAATTTGACACTTCCAACTAAAATTTTTTTTATAATCCAACAAAATTGAAGTTATTTTCATCTAAATTTAGTCAAATATAGATCCTACAACCAAAATACTCATCAAAATCCAAAAAAATCGAAGTTGATTTCAAATTAATTTATTAAAATTTGACAAAAATCTTGTCTACATCCAAGAAAATTGAAGTTATTTTCATCTAAATTTACTCAAATATAGATCCTACAACCAAAATACTCATCAAAATCCAAAAAAATCGAAGTTGATTTCAAATAAATTTATTAAAATTTGACACTTCCAACTAAAATTTTTTTCATAATCCAACAAAATTGAAGTTATTTTCATCTAAATTTACTCAAATATAGATCCTACAACCAAAATACTCAACAAAATAAAAAAAAACCGAAGTTGATTTCAAATGAATTTATTAAAATTTGACCAAAATCTTGTCAAAATCCAAAAAATTGAAGTTATTTTCATCTAAATTTACTCAAATATAGATCCTACAACAAAAATACTCAACAAAATCCAAAAAAATCGAAGTTGATTTCAAATAAATTTATTAAAATTTGACACTTCCAACTAAATTTTTTTTCATAATCCAACAAAATTAAATTTATTTTCATCTAAATTTGCTCAAATATAGATCCTACAACAAAAATACTCAACAAAATCCAAAATAATCGAAGTTGATTTCAAATAAATTTAATAAAACTTGATACTTCCAACTAAATTTTTTTTCACAATCCAACAAAATTGAAGTTATTTTCATCTAAATTTACTCAAATATAGATCCTACAACCAAAATAGTCATCAAAATCCAAAAAATCGAAGTTGATTTCAAATGATTTTATTAAAATTTGACCAAAATCTTGTCAAAATCCAAAAAATTGAATTTATTTTCATCTAAATTTAGTCAAATATACATCCTACAACCAAAATATTCATCAAAATCCAAAAAAATCGAAGTTGATTTCAAATAAATTTATTAAAATTTGACACTTACAACTAAAATTTTTTCATAATCCAACGAAATTGACGTTATTTTCATCTAAATTTACTCAAATATAGAACCTACAACAAAAATACTCAACAAAATCCAAAAAAATCGAAGTTGATTTCAAATAAATTTATTAATATTTGACACTTCCAACTAAAATTTTTTTCACAATCCAACAAAATTGAACTTATTTTCATCTAAATTTAATCAAATATAGATCCTACAACAAAAATACTCGACAAAATCCAAAAAAATCGAAGTTGATTTCAAATAAATTTATTAATATTTGACACTTCCAACTAAAATTTTTTTCATAATCCAACAAAATTGAAGTTATTTTCATCTAAATTTACTCAAATATAGATCCTACAACAAAAATACTCGACAAAATCCAAAAAAATCGAAGTTGATTTCATATGAATTTATTAAAATTTGACACTTCCAACTAAAATTTTTTTTATAATCCAACAAAATTGAAGTTATTTTCATCTAAATTTAGTCAAATATAGATCCTACAACCAAAATACTCATCAAAATCCAAAAAAATCGAAGTTGATTTCAAATGAATTTATTAAAATTTGACAAAAATCTTGTCTACATCCAAGAAAATTGAAGTTATTTTCATCTAAATTTACTCAAATATAGATCCTACAACCAAAATAGTCATCAAAATCCAAAAAATCGAAGTTGATTTCAAATGATTTTATTAAAATTTGACCAAAATCTTGTCAAAATCCAAAAAATTGAATTTATTTTCATCTAAATTTAGTCAAATATACATCCTACAACCAAAATACTCATCAAAATCCAAAAAAATCGAAGTTGATTTCAAATAAATTTATTAAAATTTGACACTTCCAACTAAATTTTTTTTTATAATCCAACAAAATTGAAGTTATTTTCATCTAAATTTAGTCAAATATAGATCCTACAACCAAAATACTCATCAAAATCCAAAAAAATCGAAGTTGATTTCAAATGAATTTATTAAAATTTGACAAAAATCTTGTCTACATCCAAGAAAATTGAAGTTATTTTCATCTAAATTTACTCAAATATAGATCCTACAACAAAAATAATCAACAAAATCCAAAATAATTGAAGTTGATTTCAAATAAATTTAATAAAACTTGATACTTCCAACTAAAATTTTTTTCACAATCCAACAAAATTGAAGTTATTTTCATCTAAATTTAATCAAATATAGATCCTACAACAAAAATACTCGACAAAATCCAAAAAAATCGAAGTTGATTTCATATGAATTTATTAATATTTGACACTTCCAACTAAAATTTTTTTTATAATCCAACAAAATTGAAGTTATTTTCATCTAAATTTAGTCAAATATAGATCCTACAACGAAAATAGTCATCAAAATCCAAAAAAATCGAAGTTGATTTCAAATAAATTTATTAAAATTTGACACTTCCAACTAAAATTTTTTTCACAATCCAACAAAATTGAAGTTATTTTCATCTAAATCTACTCAAATATAGATCCTACAACAAAAATACTCAACAAAATCCAAAAAAATCGAAGTTGATTTCAAATGAATTTATTAAAATTTGACAAAAATCTTGTCTACATCCAAGAAAATTGAAGATATTTTCATCTAAATTTAGTCAAATATAGATCCTACAACCAAAATACTCATCAAAATCCAAAAAAATCGAAGTTGATTTCATATAAATTTATTAAAATTTGACACTTCCAACTAAATTTTTTTTCATAATCCAACAAAATTGAATTTATTTTCATCTAAATTTAGTCAAATATAGATCCTACAACAAAAATACTCAACAAAATCCAAAAAAATCGAAGTTGATTTCATATGAATTTATTAAAATTTGACACTTCCAACTAAATTTTTTTTTATAATCCAACAAAATTGAAGTTATTTTCATCTAAATTTAGTCAAATATAGATCCTACAACCAAAATACTCATCAAAATCCAAAAAAATCGAAGTTGATTTCAAATGAATTTATTAAAATTTGACAAAAATCTTGTCTACATCCAAGAAAATTGAAGTTATTTTCATTTAAATTTACTCAAATATAGATCCTACAACCAAAATAGTCATCAAAATCCAAAAAATCGAAGTTGATTTCAAATGATTTTATTAAAATTTGACCAAAATCTTGTCAAAATCCAAAAAATTGAATTTATTTTCATCTAAATTTAGTCAAATATACATCCTACAACCAAAATACTCATCAAAATCCAAAAAAATCGGAGTTGATTTTATATGAAATTATTAAAATTTGACACTTCCAACTAAAATTTTTTTCATAATCCAACAAAATTGAAGTTATTTTCATCTAAATTTACTCAAATATAGATCCTACAACCAAAATAGTCATCAAAATCCAAAAAATCGAAGTTGATTTCAAATGATTTAATTAAAATTTGACCAAAATCTTGTCAAAATCCAAAAAATTGAAGTTATTTTCGTCTAAATTTAGTCAAATATACATCCTACAACCAAAATACTCATAAAAATCCAAAAAAATCGAAGTTGATTTTATATGAAATTATTTAAATTTGTCACTTCCAACTAAAATTTTTTCATAATCCAACGAAATTGAAGTTATTTTCATCTAAATTTACTCAAATATAGAACCTACAACAAAAATACTCAACAAAATCCAAAAAAATCGAAGTTGATTTCAAATAAATTTAATAAAACTTGATACTTCCAACTAAAATTTTTTTCACAATCCAACAAAATTGAAGTTATTTTCATCTAAATTTAATCAAATATAGATCCTACAACAAAAATACTCGACAAAATCCAAAAAAATCGAAGTTGATTTCAAATAAATTTATTAATATTTGACACTTCCAACTAAAATTTTTTTCATAATCCAACAAAATTGAAGTTATTTTCATCTAAATTTACTCAAATATAGATCCTACAACCAAAATAGTCATCAAAATCCAAAAAATCGAAGTTGATTTCAAATGATTTTATTAAAATTTGACCAAAATCTTGTCAAAATCCAAAAAATTGAATTTATTTTCATCTAAATTTAGTCAAATATAGATCCTACAACCAAAATACTCGACAAAATCCAAAAAAATCGAAGTTGATTTTATATGAATTTATTAAAATTTGACACTTCCAACTAAAATTTTTTCATAATCCAACGAAATTGAAGTTATTTTCATCTAAATTTACTCAAATATAGATCCTACAACAAAAATACTCGACAAAATCCAAAAAAATCGAAGTTGATTTCATATGAATTTATTAAAATTTGACACTTCCAACTAAATTTTTTTTTATAATCCAACAAAATTGAAGTTATTTTCATCTAAATTTATTCAAATATAGATCCTACAACCAAAATACTCATCAAAATCCAAAAAAATCGAAGTTGATTTCAAATGAATTTATTAAAATTTGACAAAAATCTTGTCTACATCCAAGAAAATTGAAGTTATTTTCATTTAAATTTACTCAAATATAGATCCTACAACCAAAATAGTCATCAAAATCCAAAAAATCGAAGTTGATTTCAAATGATTTTATTAAAATTTGACCAAAATCTTGTCAAAATCCAAAAAATTGAATTTATTTTCATCGAAATATAGTCAAATATACATCCTACAACCAAAATACTCATCAAAATCCAAAAAAATCGAAGTTGATTTTATATGAAATTATTAAAATTTGACACATCCAACTAAAATTTTTTCAAAATCCAACGAAATTGAAGTTATTTTCATCTAAATTTACTCAAATATAGAACCTACAACAAAAATACTCAACAAAATCCAAAAAAATCGAAGTTGATTTCAAATAAATTTAATAAAACTTGATACTTCCAACTAAAATTTTTTTCACAATCCAACAAAATTGAAGTTATTTTCATCTAAATTTAATCAAATATAGATCCTGCACCAAAAATACTCGACAAAATCCAAAAAAATCGAAGTTGATTTCAAATAAATTTATTAATATTTGACACTTCCAACTAAAATTTTTTTCATAATCCAACAAAATTGAAGTTATTTTCATCTAAATTTACTCAAATATAGATCCTACAACAAAAATACTCGACAAAATCCAAAAAAATCGAAGTTGATTTCAAATAAATTTATTAATATTTGACACTTCCAACTAAAATTTTTTTCATAATCCAACAAAATTGAAGTTATTTTCATCTAAATTTACTCAAATATACATCCTACAACCAAAATACTCATCAAAATCCAAAAAAATCGAAGTTGATTTTATATGAAATTATTAAAATTTGACACTTCCAACTAAATTTTTTTTTATAATCCAACGAAATTGAAGTTATTTTCATCTAAATTTACTCAAATATAGAACCTACAACCAAAATACTCATCAAAATCCAAAAAAATCGAAGTTGATTTCAAATGAATTTATTAAAATTTGACAAAAATCTTGTCTACATCCAAGAAAATTGAAGTTATTTTCATTTAAATTTACTCAAATATAGATCCTACAACCAAAATAGTCATCAAAATCCAAAAAATCGAAGTTGATTTCAAATGATTTTATTAAAATTTGACCAAAATCTTGTCAAAATCCAAAAAATTGAATTTATTTTCATCTAAATTTAGTCAAATATACATCCTACAACCAAAATACTCATCAAAATCCAAAAAAATCGAAGTTGATTTTATATGAAATTATTAAAATTTGACACATCCAACTAAAATTTTTTCATAATCCAACGAAATTGAAGTTATTTTCATCTAAATTTACTCAAATATAGAACCTACAACAAAAATACTCAACAAAATCCAAAAAAATCGAAGTTGATTTCAAATAAATTTAATAAAACTTGATACTTCCAACTAAAATTTTTTTCACAATCCAACAAAATTGAAGTTATTTTCATCTAAATTTAATCAAATATAGATCCTACAACAAAAATACTCGACAAAATCCAAAAAAATCGAAGTTGATTTCAAATAAATTTATTAATATTTGACACTTCCAACTAAAATTTTTTCATAATCCAACGAAATTGAAGTTATTTTCATCTAAATTTACTCAAATATAGATCCTACAACAAAAATACTCGACAAAATCCAAAAAAATCGAAGTTGATTTCATATGAATTTATTAAAATTTGACACTTCCAACTAAATTTTTTTTTATAATCCAACAAAATTGAAGTTATTTTCATCTAAATTTATTCAAATATAGATCCTACAACCAAAATACTCATCAAAATCCAAAAAAATCGAAGTTGATTTCAAATGAATTTATTAAAATTTGACAAAAATCTTGTCTACATCCAAGAAAATTGAAGTTATTTTCATCTAAATTTACTCAAATATAGATCCTACAACCAAAATAGTCATCAAAATCCAAAAAATCGAAGTTGATTTCAAATGATTTTATTAAAATTTGACCAAAATCTTGTCAAAATCCAAAAAATTGAATTTATTTTCATCGAAATATAGTCAAATATACATCCTACAACCAAAATACTCATCAAAATCCAAAAAAATCGAAGTTGATTTTATATGAAATTATTAAAATTTGACACATCCAACTAAAATTTTTTCAAAATCCAACGAAATTGAAGTTATTTTCATCTAAATTTACTCAAATATAGAACCTACAACAAAAATACTCAACAAAATCCAAAAAAATCGAAGTTGATTTCAAATAAATTTAATAAAACTTGATACTTCCAACTAAAATTTTTTTCACAATCCAACAAAATTGAAGTTATTTTCATCTAAATTTAATCAAATATAGATCCTGCACCAAAAATACTCGACAAAATCCAAAAAAATCGAAGTTGATTTCAAATAAATTTATTAATATTTGACACTTCCAACTAAAATTTTTTTCATAATCCAACAAAATTGAAGTTATTTTCATCTAAATTTACTCAAATATAGATCCTACAACAAAAATACTCGACAAAATCCAAAAAAATCGAAGTTGATTTCATATGAATTTATTAAAATTTGACACTTCCAACTAAAATTTTTTTTATAATCCAACAAAATTGAAGTTATTTTCATCTAAATTTAGTCAAATATAGATCCTACAACCAAAATACTCATCAAAATCCAAATAAATCGAAGTTGATTTCAAATGAATTTATTAAAATTTGCCAAAAATCTTGTCTACATCCAAGAAAATTGAAGTTATTTTCATCTAAATTTAATCAAATATAGATCCTACAACAAAAATACTCGACAAAATCCAAAAAAATCGAAGTTGATTTCAAATAAATTTATTAATATTTGACACTTCCAACTAAAATTTTTTTCATAATCCAACAAAATTGAAGTTATTTTCATCTAAATTTACTCAAATATACATCCTACAACCAAAATACTCATCAAAATCCAAAAAAATCGAAGTTGATTTTATATGAAATTATTAAAATTTGACACTTCCAACTAAATTTTTTTTTATAATCCAACTAAATTTTTTTTTATAATCCAACGAAATTGAAGTTATTTTCATCTAAATTTACTCAAATATAGAACCTACAACCAAAATACTCATCAAAATCCAAAAAAATCGAAGTTGATTTCAAATGAATTTATTAAAATTTGACAAAAATCTTGTCTACATCCAAGAAAATTGAAGTTATTTTCATCTAAATTTACTCAAATATAGATCCTACAACCAAAATAGTCATCAAAATCCAAAAAATCGAAGTTGATTTCAAATGATTTAATTAAAATTTGACCAAAATCTTGTCAAAATCCAAAAAATTGAAGTTATTTTCGTCTAAATTTAGTCAAATATACATCCTACAACCAAAATACTCATAAAAATCCAAAAAAATCGAAGTTGATTTTATATGAAATTATTTAAATTTGTCACTTCCAACTAAAATTTTTTCATAATCCAACGAAATTGAAGTTATTTTCATCTAAATTTACTCAAATATAGAACCTACAACAAAAATACTCAACAAAATCCAAAAAAATCGAAGTTGATTTCAAATAAATTTAATAAAACTTGATACTTCCAACTAAAATTTTTTTCACAATCCAACAAAATTGAAGTTATTTTCATCTAAATTTAATCAAATATAGATCCTACAACAAAAATACTCGACAAAATCCAAAAAAATCGAAGTTGATTTCAAATAAATTTATTAATATTTGACACTTCCAACTAAAATTTTTTTCATAATCCAACAAAATTGAAGTTATTTTCATCTAAATTTACTCAAATATAGATCCTACAACCAAAATAGTCATCAAAATCCAAAAAATCGAAGTTGATTTCAAATGATTTTATTAAAATTTGACCAAAATCTTGTCAAAATCCAAAAAATTGAATTTATTTTCATCTAAATTTAGTCAAATATAGATCCTACAACCAAAATACTCGACAAAATCCAAAAAAATCGAAGTTGATTTTATATGAATTTATTAAAATTTGACACTTCCAACTAAAATTTTTTCATAATCCAACGAAATTGAAGTTATTTTCATCTAAATTTACTCAAATATAGATCCTACAACAAAAATACTCGACAAAATCCAAAAAAATCGAAGTTGATTTCATATGAATTTATTAAAATTTGACACTTCCAACTAAATTTTTTTTTATAATCCAACAAAATTGAAGTTATTTTCATCTAAATTTATTCAAATATAGATCCTACAACCAAAATACTCATCAAAATCCAAAAAAATCGAAGTTGATTTCAAATGAATTTATTAAAATTTGACAAAAATCTTGTCTACATCCAAGAAAATTGAAGTTATTTTCATTTAAATTTACTCAAATATAGATCCTACAACCAAAATAGTCATCAAAATCCAAAAAATCGAAGTTGATTTCAAATGATTTTATTAAAATTTGACCAAAATCTTGTCAAAATCCAAAAAATTGAATTTATTTTCATCGAAATATAGTCAAATATACATCCTACAACCAAAATACTCATCAAAATCCAAAAAAATCGAAGTTGATTTTATATGAAATTATTAAAATTTGACACATCCAACTAAAATTTTTTCAAAATCCAACGAAATTGAAGTTATTTTCATCTAAATTTACTCAAATATAGAACCTACAACAAAAATACTCAACAAAATCCAAAAAAATCGAAGTTGATTTCAAATAAATTTAATAAAACTTGATACTTCCAACTAAAATTTTTTTCACAATCCAACAAAATTGAAGTTATTTTCATCTAAATTTAATCAAATATAGATCCTGCACCAAAAATACTCGACAAAATCCAAAAAAATCGAAGTTGATTTCAAATAAATTTATTAATATTTGACACTTCCAACTAAAATTTTTTTCATAATCCAACAAAATTGAAGTTATTTTCATCTAAATTTACTCAAATATAGATCCTACAACAAAAATACTCGACAAAATCCAAAAAAATCGAAGTTGATTTCATATGAATTTATTAAAATTTGACACTTCCAACTAAAATTTTTTTTATAATCCAACAAAATTGAAGTTATTTTCATCTAAATTTAGTCAAATATAGATCCTACAACCAAAATACTCATCAAAATCCAAAAAAATCGAAGTTGATTTCAAATGAATTTATTAAAATTTGCCAAAAATCTTGTCTACATCCAAGAAAATTGAAGTTATTTTCATCTAAATTTAATCAAATATAGATCCTACAACAAAAATACTCGACAAAATCCAAAAAAATCGAAGTTGATTTCAAATAAATTTATTAATATTTGACACTTCCAACTAAAATTTTTTTCATAATCCAACAAAATTGAAGTTATTTTCATCTAAATTTACTCAAATATACATCCTACAACCAAAATACTCATCAAAATCCAAAAAAATCGAAGTTGATTTTATATGAAATTATTAAAATTTGACACTTCCAACTAAATTTTTTTTTATAATCCAACGAAATTGAAGTTATTTTCATCTAAATTTACTCAAATATAGAACCTACAACCAAAATACTCATCAAAATCCAAAAAAATCGAAGTTGATTTCAAATGAATTTATTAAAATTTGACAAAAATCTTTTCTACATCCAAGAAAATTGAAGTTATTTTCATTTAAATTTACTCAAATATAGATCCTACAACCAAAATAGTCATCAAAATCCAAAAAATCGAAGTTGATTTCAAATGATTTTATTAAAATTTGACCAAAATCTTGTCAAAATCCAAAAAATTGAATTTATTTTCATCTAAATTTAGTCAAATATACATCCTACAACCAAAATACTCATCAAAATCCAAAAAAATCGAAGTTGATTTTATATGAAATTATTAAAATTTGACACATCCAACTAAAATTTTTTCATAATCCAACGAAATTGAAGTTATTTTCATCTAAATTTACTCAAATATAGAATCTACAACAAAAATACTCAACAAAATCCAAAAAAATCGAAGTTGATTTCAAATAAATTTAATAAAACTTGATACTTCCAACTAAAATTTTTTTCACAATCCAACAAAATTGAAGTTATTTTCATCTAAATTTAATCAAATATAGATCCTACAACAAAAATACTCGACAAAATCCAAAAAAATCGAAGTTGATTTCAAATAAATTTATTAATATTTGACACTTCCAACTAAAATTTTTTCATAATCCAACGAAATTGAAGTTATTTTCATCTAAATTTACTCAAATATAGATCCTACAACAAAAATACTCGACAAAATCCAAAAAAATCGAAGTTGATTTCATATGAATTTATTAAAATTTGACACTTCCAACTAAATTTTTTTTTATAATCCAACAAAATTGAAGTTATTTTCATCTAAATTTATTCAAATATAGATCCTACAACCAAAATACTCATCAAAATCCAAAAAAATCGAAGTTGATTTCAAATGAATTTATTAAAATTTGACAAAAATCTTGTCTACATCCAAGAAAATTGAAGTTATTTTCATTTAAATTTACTCAAATATAGATCCTACAACCAAAATAGTCATCAAAATCCAAAAAATCGAAGTTGATTTCAAATGATTTTATTAAAATTTGACCAAAATCTTGTCAAAATCCAAAAAATTGAATTTATTTTCATCGAAATATAGTCAAATATACATCCTACAACCAAAATACTCATCAAAATCCAAAAAAATCGAAGTTGATTTTATATGAAATTATTAAAATTTGACACATCCAACTAAAATTTTTTCAAAATCCAACGAAATTGAAGTTATTTTCATCTAAATTTACTCAAATATAGAACCTACAACAAAAATACTCAACAAAATCCAAAAAAATCGAAGTTGATTTCAAATAAATTTAATAAAACTTGATACTTCCAACTAAAATTTTTTTCACAATCCAACAAAATTGAAGTTATTTTCATCTAAATTTAATCAAATATAGATCCTGCACCAAAAATACTCGACAAAATCCAAAAAAATCGAAGTTGATTTCAAATAAATTTATTAATATTTGACACTTCCAACTAAAATTTTTTTCATAATCCAACAAAATTGAAGTTATTTTCATCTAAATTTACTCAAATATAGATCCTACAACAAAAATACTCGACAAAATCCAAAAAAATCGAAGTTGATTTCATATGAATTTATTAAAATTTGACACTTCCAACTAAAATTTTTTTTATAATCCAACAAAATTGAAGTTATTTTCATCTAAATTTAGTCAAATATAGATCCTACAACCAAAATACTCATCAAAATCCAAAAAAATCGAAGTTGATTTCAAATGAATTTATTAAAATTTGCCAAAAATCTTGTCTACATCCAAGAAAATTGAAGTTATTTTCATCTAAATTTAATCAAATATAGATCCTACAACAAAAATACTCGACAAAATCCAAAAAAATCGAAGTTGATTTCAAATAAATTTATTAATATTTGACACTTCCAACTAAAATTTTTTTCATAATCCAACAAAATTGAAGTTATTTTCATCTAAATTTACTCAAATATACATCCTACAACCAAAATACTCATCAAAATCCAAAAAAATCGAAGTTGATTTTATATGAAATTATTAAAATTTGACACTTCCAACTAAATTTTTTTTTATAATCCAACGAAATTGAAGTTATTTTCATCTAAATTTACTCAAATATAGAACCTACAACCAAAATACTCATCAAAATCCAAAAAAATCGAAGTTGATTTCAAATGAATTTATTAAAATTTGACAAAAATCTTGTCTACATCCAAGAAAATTGAAGTTATTTTCATTTAAATTTACTCAAATATAGATCCTACAACCAAAATAGTCATCAAAATCCAAAAAATCGAAGTTGATTTCAAATGATTTTATTAAAATTTGACCAAAATCTTGTCAAAATCCAAAAAATTGAATTTATTTTCATCTAAATTTAGTCAAATATACATCCTACAACCAAAATACTCATCAAAATCCAAAAAAATCGAAGTTGATTTTATATGAAATTATTAAAATTTGACACATCCAACTAAAATTTTTTCATAATCCAACGAAATTGAAGTTATTTTCATCTAAATTTACTCAAATATAGAACCTACAACAAAAATACTCAACAAAATCCAAAAAAATCGAAGTTGATTTCAAATAAATTTAATAAAACTTGATACTTCCAACTAAAATTTTTTTCACAATCCAACAAAATTGAAGTTATTTTCATCTAAATTTAATCAAATATAGATCCTACAACAAAAATACTCGACAAAATCCAAAAAAATCGAAGTTGATTTCAAATAAATTTATTAATATTTGACACTTCCAACTAAAATTTTTTTCATAATCCAACAAAATTGAAGTTATTTTCATCTAAATTTACTCAAATATAGATCCTACAACAAAAATACTCGACAAAATCCAAAAAAATCGAAGTTGATTTCATATGAATTTATTAAAATTTGACACTTCCAACTAAAATTTTTTTTATAATCCAACAAAATTGAAGTTATTTTCATCTAAATTTAGTCAAATATAGATCCTACAACCAAAATACTCATCAAAATCCAAAAAAATCGAAGTTGATTTCAAATGAATTTATTAAAATTTGTCAAAAATCTTGTCTACATCCAAGAAAATTGAAGTTATTTTCATCTAAATTTACTCAAATATAGATCCTACAACCAAAATAGTCATCAAAATCCAAAAAATCGAAGTTGATTTCAAATGATTTTATTAAAATTTGACCAAAAACTTGTCAAAATCCAAAAAATTGAATTTATTTTCATCTAAATTTAGTCAAATATACATCCTACAACCAAAATACTCATCAAAATCCAAAAAAATCGAAGTTGATTTCAAATAAATTTATTAAAATTTGACACTTCCAACTAAATTTTTTTTTATAATCCAACAAAATTGAAGTTATTTTCATCTAAATTTAGTCAAATATAGATCCTACAACCAAAATACTCATCAAAATCCAAAAAAATCGAAGTTGATTTCAAATGAATTTATTAAAATTTGACAAAAATCTTGTCTACATCCAAGAAAATTGAAGTTATTTTCATCTAAATTTACTCAAATATAGATCCTACAACAAAAATAATCAACAAAATCCAAAATAATTGAAGTTGATTTCAAATAAATTTAATAAAACTTGATACTTCCAACTAAAATTTTTTTCACAATCCAACAAAATTGAAGTTATTTTCATCTAAATTTAATCAAATATAGATCCTACAACAAAAATACTCGACAAAATCCAAAAAAATCGAAGTTGATTTCATATGAATTTATTAATATTTGACACTTCCAACTAAAATTTTTTTTATAATCCAACAAAATTGAAGTTATTTTCATCTAAATTTAGTCAAATATAGATCCTACAACGAAAATAGTCATCAAAATCCAAAAAAATCGAAGTTGATTTCAAATAAATTTATTAAAATTTGACACTTCCAACTAAAATTTTTTTCACAATCCAACAAAATTGAAGTTATTTTCATCTAAATCTACTCAAATATAGATCCTACAACAAAAATACTCAACAAAATCCAAAAAAATCGAAGTTGATTTCAAATGAATTTATTAAAATTTGACAAAAATCTTGTCTACATCCAAGAAAATTGAAGATATTTTCATCTAAATTTAGTCAAATATAGATCCTACAACCAAAATACTCATCAAAATCCAAAAAAATCGAAGTTGATTTCATATAAATTTATTAAAATTTGACACTTCCAACTAAATTTTTTTTCATAATCCAACAAAATTGAATTTATTTTCATCTAAATTTAGTCAAATATAGATCCTACAACAAAAATACTCAACAAAATCAAAAAAAATCGAAGTTGATTTCATATGAATTTATTAAAATTTGACACTTCCAACTAAAATTTTTTTTATAATCCAACAAAATTGAAGTTATTTTCATCTAAATTTAGTCAAATATAGATCCTACAACCAAAATACTCATCAAAATCCAAAAAAATCGAAGTTGATTTCAAATGAATTTATTAAAATTTGACAAAAATCTTGTCTACATCCAAGAAAATTGAAGTTATTTTCATTTAAATTTACTCAAATATAGATCCTACAACCAAAATAGTCATCAAAATCCAAAAAATCGAAGTTGATTTCAAATGATTTTATTAAAATTTGACCAAAATCTTGTCAAAATCCAAAAAATTGAATTTATTTTCATCTAAATTTAGTCAAATATACATCCTACAACCAAAATACTCATCAAAATCCAAAAAAATCGGAGTTGATTTTATATGAAATTATTAAAATTTGACACTTCCAACTAAAATTTTTTTCATAATCCAACAAAATTGAAGTTATTTTCATCTAAATTTACTCAAATATAGATCCTACAACCAAAATAGTCATCAAAATCCAAAAAATCGAAGTTGATTTCAAATGATTTAATTAAAATTTGACCAAAATCTTGTCAAAATCCAAAAAATTGAAGTTATTTTCGTCTAAATTTAGTCAAATATACATCCTACAACCAAAATACTCATAAAAATCCAAAAAAATCGAAGTTGATTTTATATGAAATTATTAAAATTTGTCACTTCCAACTAAAATTTTTTCATAATCCAACGAAATTGAAGTTATTTTCATCTAAATTTACTCAAATATAGAACCTACAACAAAAATACTCAACAAAATCCAAAAAAATCGAAGTTGATTTCAAATAAATTTAATAAAACTTGATACTTCCAACTAAAATTATTTTCACAATCCAACAAAATTGAAGTTATTTTCATCTAAATTTAATCAAATATAGATCCTACAACAAAAATACTCGACAAAATCCAAAAAAATCGAAGTTGATTTCAAATAAATTTATTAATATTTGACACTTCCAACTAAAATTTTTTTCATAATCCAACAAAATTGAAGTTATTTTCATCTAAATTTACTCAAATATAGATCCTACAACCAAAATAGTCATCAAAATCCAAAAAATCGAAGTTGATTTCAAATGATTTTATTAAAATTTGACCAAAATCTTGTCAAAATCCAAAAAATTGAATTTATTTTCATCTAAATTTAGTCAAATATAGATCCTACAACCAAAATACTCGACAAAATCCAAAAAAATCGAAGTTGATTTTATATGAATTTATTAAAATTTGACACTTCCAACTAAAATTTTTTCATAATCCAACGAAATTGAAGTTATTTTCATCTAAATTTACTCAAATATAGATCCTACAACAAAAATACTCGACAAAATCCAAAAAAATCGAAGTTGATTTCATATGAATTTATTAAAATTTGACACTTCCAACTAAATTTTTTTTTATAATCCAACAAAATTGAAGTTATTTTCATCTAAATGTATTCAAATATAGATCCTACAACCAAAATACTCATCAAAATCCAAAAAAATCGAAGTTGATTTCAAATGAATTTATTAAAATTTGACAAAAATCTTGTCTACATCCAAGAAAATTGAAGTTATTTTCATTTAAATTTACTCAAATATAGATCCTACAACCAAAATAGTCATCAAAATCCAAAAAATCGATGTTGATTTCAAATGATTTTATTAAAATTTGACCAAAATCTTGTCAAAATCCAAAAAATTGAATTTATTTTCATCGAAATTTAGTCAAATATACATCCTACAACCAAAATACTCATCAAAATCCAAAAAAATCGAAGTTGATTTTATATGAAATTATTAAAATTTGACACATCCAACTAAAATTTTTTCAAAATCCAACGAAATTGAAGTTATTTTCATCTAAATTTACTCAAATATAGAACCTACAACAAAAATACTCAACAAAATCCAAAAAAATCGAAGTTGATTTCAAATATATTTAATAAAACTTGATACTTCCAACTAAAATTTTTTTCACAATCCAACAAAATTGAAGTTATTTTCATCTAAATTTAATCAAATATAGATCCTGCACCAAAAATACTCGACAAAATCCAAAAAAATCGAAGTTGATTTCAAATAAATTTATTAATATTTGACACTTCCAACTAAAATTTTTTTCATAATCCAACAAAATTGAAGTTATTTTCATCTAAATTTACTCAAATATAGATCCTACAACAAAAATACTCGACAAAATCCAAAAAAATCGAAGTTGATTTCATATGAATTTATTAAAATTTGACACTTCCAACTAAAATTTTTTTTATAATCCAACAAAATTGAAGTTATTTTCATCTAAATTTAGTCAAATATAGATCCTACAACCAAAATACTCATCAAAATCCAAAAAAATCGAAGTTGATTTCAAATGAATTTATTAAAATTTGCCAAAAATCTTGTCTACATCCAAGAAAATTGAAGTTATTTTCATCTAAATTTAATCAAATATAGATCCTACAACAAAAATACTCGACAAAATCCAAAAAAATCGAAGTTGATTTCAAATAAATTTATTAATATTTGACACTTCCAACTAAAATTTTTTCATAATCCAACGAAATTGAAGTTATTTTCATCTAAATTTACTCAAATATAGATCCTACAACAAAAATACTCGACAAAATCCAAAAAAATCGAAGTTGATTTCATATGAATTTATTAAAATTTGACACTTCCAACTAAATTTTTTTTTATAATCCAACAAAATTGAAGTTATTTTCATCTAAATTTATTCAAATATAGATCCTACAACCAAAATACTCATCAAAATCCAAAAAAATCGAAGTTGATTTCAAATGAATTTATTAAAATTTGACAAAAATCTTGTCTACATCCAAGAAAATTGAAGTTATTTTCATTTAAATTTACTCAAATATAGATCCTACAACCAAAATAGTCATCAAAATCCAAAAAATCGAAGTTGATTTCAAATGATTTTATTAAAATTTGACCAAAATCTTGTCAAAATCCAAAAAATTGAATTTATTTTCATCGAAATATAGTCAAATATACATCCTACAACCAAAATACTCATCAAAATCCAAAAAAATCGAAGTTGATTTTATATGAAATTATTAAAATTTGACACATCCAACTAAAATTTTTTCAAAATCCAACGAAATTGAAGTTATTTTCATCTAAATTTACTCAAATATAGAACCTACAACAAAAATACTCAACAAAATCCAAAAAAATCGAAGTTGATTTCAAATAAATTTAATAAAACTTGATACTTCCAACTAAAATTTTTTTCACAATCCAACAAAATTGAAGTTATTTTCATCTAAATTTAATCAAATATAGATCCTGCACCAAAAATACTCGACAAAATCCAAAAAAATCGAAGTTGATTTCAAATAAATTTATTAATATTTGACACTTCCAACTAAAATTTTTTTCATAATCCAACAAAATTGAAGTTATTTTCATCTAAATTTACTCAAATATAGATCCTACAACAAAAATACTCGACAAAATCCAAAAAAATCGAAGTTGATTTCATATGAATTTATTAAAATTTGACACTTCCAACTAAAATTTTTTTTATAATCCAACAAAATTGAAGTTATTTTCATCTAAATTTAGTCAAATATAGATCCTACAACCAAAATACTCATCAAAATCCAAAAAAATCGAAGTTGATTTCAAATGAATTTATTAAAATTTGCCAAAAATCTTGTCTACATCCAAGAAAATTGAAGTTATTTTCATCTAAATTTAATCAAATATAGATCCTACAACAAAAATACTCGACAAAATCCAAAAAAATCGAAGTTGATTTCAAATAAATTTATTAATATTTGACACTTCCAACTAAAATTTTTTTCATAATCCAACAAAATTGAAGTTATTTTCATCTAAATTTACTCAAATATACATCCTACAACCAAAATACTCATCAAAATCCAAAAAAATCGAAGTTGATTTTATATGAAATTATTAAAATTTGACACTTCCAACTAAATTTTTTTTTATAATCCAACGAAATTGAAGTTATTTTCATCTAAATTTACTCAAATATAGAACCTACAACCAAAATACTCATCAAAATCCAAAAAAATCGAAGTTGATTTCAAATGAATTTATTAAAATTTGACAAAAATCTTGTCTACATCCAAGAAAATTGAAGTTATTTTCATTTAAATTTACTCAAATATAGATCCTACAACCAAAATAGTCATCAAAATCCAAAAAATCGAAGTTGATTTCAAATGATTTTATTAAAATTTGACCAAAATCTTGTCAAAATCCAAAAAATTGAATTTATTTTCATCTAAATTTAGTCAAATATACATCCTACAACCAAAATACTCATCAAAATCCAAAAAAATCGAAGTTGATTTTATATGAAATTATTAAAATTTGACACATCCAACTAAAATTTTTTCATAATCCAACGAAATTGAAGTTATTTTCATCTAAATTTACTCAAATATAGAACCTACAACAAAAATACTCAACAAAATCCAAAAAAATCGAAGTTGATTTCAAATAAATTTAATAAAACTTGATACTTCCAACTAAAATTTTTTTCACAATCCAACAAAATTGAAGTTATTTTCATCTAAATTTAATCAAATATAGATCCTACAACAAAAATACTCGACAAAATCCAAAAAAATCGAAGTTGATTTCAAATAAATTTATTAATATTTGACACTTCCAACTAAAATTTTTTTCATAATCCAACAAAATTGAAGTTATTTTCATCTAAATTTACTCAAATATAGATCCTACAACAAAAATACTCGACAAAATCCAAAAAAATCGAAGTTGATTTCATATGAATTTATTAAAATTTGACACTTCCAACTAAAATTTTTTTTATAATCCAACAAAATTGAAGTTATTTTCATCTAAATTTAGTCAAATATAGATCCTACAACCAAAATACTCATCAAAATCCAAAAAAATCGAAGTTGATTTCAAATGAATTTATTAAAATTTGACAAAAATCTTGTCTACATCCAAGAAAATTGAAGTTATTTTCATCTAAATTTACTCAAATATAGATCCTACAACCAAAATAGTCATCAAAATCCAAAAAATCGAAGTTGATTTCAAATGATTTTATTAAAATTTGACCAAAAACTTGTCAAAATCCAAAAAATTGAATTTATTTTCATCTAAATTTAGTCAAATATACATCCTACAACCAAAATACTCATCAAAATCCAAAAAAATCGAAGTTGATTTCAAATAAATTTATTAAAATTTGACACTTCCAACTAAATTTTTTTTTATAATCCAACAAAATTGAAGTTATTTTCATCTAAATTTAGTCAAATATAGATCCTACAACCAAAATACTCATCAAAATCCAAAAAAATCGAAGTTGATTTCAAATGAATTTATTAAAATTTGACAAAAATCTTGTCTACATCCAAGAAAATTGAAGTTATTTTCATCTAAATTTACTCAAATATAGATCCTACAACAAAAATAATCAACAAAATCCAAAATAATTGAAGTTGATTTCAAATAAATTTAATAAAACTTGATACTTCCAACTAAAATTTTTTTCACAATCCAACAAAATTGAAGTTATTTTCATCTAAATTTAATCAAATATAGATCCTACAACAAAAATACTCGACAAAATCCAAAAAAATCGAAGTTGATTTCATATGAATTTATTAATATTTGACACTTCCAACTAAAATTTTTTTTATAATCCAACAAAATTGAAGTTATTTTCATCTAAATTTAGTCAAATATAGATCCTACAACGAAAATAGTCATCAAAATCCAAAAAAATCGAAGTTGATTTCAAATAAATTTATTAAAATTTGACACTTCCAACTAAAATTTTTTTCACAATCCAACAAAATTGAAGTTATTTTCATCTAAATCTACTCAAATATAGATCCTACAACAAAAATACTCAACAAAATCCAAAAAAATCGAAGTTGATTTCAAATGAATTTATTAAAATTTGACAAAAATCTTGTCTACATCCAAGAAAATTGAAGATATTTTCATCTAAATTTAGTCAAATATAGATCCTACAACCCAAATACTCATCAAAATCCAAAAAAATCGAAGTTGATTTCATATAAATTTATTAAAATTTGACACTTCCAACTAAATTTTTTTTCATAATCCAACAAAATTGAATTTATTTTCATCTAAATTTAGTCAAATATAGATCCTACAACAAAAATACTCAACAAAATAAAAAAAAATCGAAGTTGATTTCATATGAATTTATTAAAATTTGACACTTCCAACTAAAATTTTTTTTATAATCCAACAAAATTGAAGTTATTTTCATCTAAATTTAGTCAAATATAGATCCTACAACCAAAATACTCATCAAAATCCAAAAAAATCGAAGTTGATTTCAAATGAATTTATTAAAATTTGACAAAAATCTTGTCTACATCCAAGAAAATTGAAGTTATTTTCATTTAAATTTACTCAAATATAGATCCTACAACCAAAATAGTCATCAAAATCCAAAAAATCGAAGTTGATTTCAAATGATTTTATTAAAATTTGACCAAAATCTTGTCAAAATCCAAAAAATTGAATTTATTTTCATCTAAATTTAGTCAAATATACATCCTACAACCAAAATACTCATCAAAATCCAAAAAAATCGGAGTTGATTTTATATGAAATTATTAAAATTTGACACTTCCAACTAAAATTTTTTTCATAATCCAACAAAATTGAAGTTATTTTCATCTAAATTTACTCAAATATAGATCCTACAACCAAAATAGTCATCAAAATCCAAAAAATCGAAGTTGATTTCAAATGATTTAATTAAAATTTGACCAAAATCTTGTCAAAATCCAAAAAATTGAAGTTATTTTCGTCTAAATTTAGTCAAATATACATCCTACAACCAAAATACTCATAAAAATCCAAAAAAATCGAAGTTGATTTTATATGAAATTATTAAAATTTGTCACTTCCAACTAAAATTTTTTCATAATCCAACGAAATTGAAGTTATTTTCATCTAAATTTACTCAAATATAGAACCTACAACAAAAATACTCAACAAAATCCAAAAAAATCGAAGTTGATTTCAAATAAATTTAATAAAACTTGATACTTCCAACTAAAATTATTTTCACAATCCAACAAAATTGAAGTTATTTTCATCTAAATTTAATCAAATATAGATCCTACAACAAAAATACTCGACAAAATCCAAAAAAATCGAAGTTGATTTCAAATAAATTTATTAATATTTGACACTTCCAACTAAAATTTTTTTCATAATCCAACAAAATTGAAGTTATTTTCATCTAAATTTACTCAAATATAGATCCTACAACCAAAATAGTCATCAAAATCCAAAAAATCGAAGTTGATTTCAAATGATTTTATTAAAATTTGACCAAAATCTTGTCAAAATCCAAAAAATTGAATTTATTTTCATCTAAATTTAGTCAAATATAGATCCTACAACCAAAATACTCGACAAAATCCAAAAAAATCGAAGTTGATTTTATATGAATTTATTAAAATTTGACACTTCCAACTAAAATTTTTTCATAATCCAACGAAATTGAAGTTATTTTCATCTAAATTTACTCAAATATAGATCCTACAACAAAAATACTCGACAAAATCCAAAAAAATCGAAGTTGATTTCATATGAATTTATTAAAATTTGACACTTCCAACTAAATTTTTTTTTATAATCCAACAAAATTGAAGTTATTTTCATCTAAATGTATTCAAATATAGATCCTACAACCAAAATACTCATCAAAATCCAAAAAAATCGAAGTTGATTTCAAATGAATTTATTAAAATTTGACAAAAATCTTGTCTACATCCAAGAAAATTGAAGTTATTTTCATTTAAATTTACTCAAATATAGATCCTACAACCAAAATAGTCATCAAAATCCAAAAAATCGAAGTTGATTTCAAATGATTTTATTAAAATTTGACCAAAATCTTGTCAAAATCCAAAAAATTGAATTTATTTTCATCGAAATTTAGTCAAATATACATCCTACAACCAAAATACTCATCAAAATCCAAAAAAATCGAAGTTGATTTTATATGAAATTATTAAAATTTGACACATCCAACTAAAATTTTTTCAAAATCCAACGAAATTGAAGTTATTTTCATCTAAATTTACTCAAATATAGAACCTACAACAAAAATACTCAACAAAATCCAAAAAAATCGAAGTTGATTTCAAATATATTTAATAAAACTTGATACTTCCAACTAAAATTTTTTTCACAATCCAACAAAATTGAAGTTATTTTCATCTAAATTTAATCAAATATAGATCCTGCACCAAAAATACTCGACAAAATCCAAAAAAATCGAAGTTGATTTCAAATAAATTTATTAATATTTGACACTTCCAACTAAAATTTTTTTCATAATCCAACAAAATTGAAGTTATTTTCATCTAAATTTACTCAAATATAGATCCTACAACAAAAATACTCGACAAAATCCAAAAAAATCGAAGTTGATTTCAAATGAATTTATTAAAATTTGACAAAAATCTTGTCTACATCCAAGAAAATTGAAGATATTTTCATTTAAATTTACTCAAATATAGATCCTACAACCAAAATAGTCATCAAAATCCAAAAAATCGAAGTTGATTTCAAATGATTTTATTAAAATTTGACCAAAATCTTGTCAAAATCCAAAAAATTGAATTTATTTTCATCTAAATTTAGTCAAATATAGATCCTACAACCAAAATACTCGACAATATCCAAAAAAATCGAAGTTGATTTTATATGAATTTATTAAAATTTGACACTTCCAACTAAAATTTTTTCATAATCCAACGAAATTGAAGTTATTTTCATCTAAATTTACTCAAATATAGATCCTACAACAAAAATAGTCATCAAAATCCAAAAAATCGAAGTTGATTTCAAATGATTTTATTAAAATTTGACCAAAATCTTGTCAAAATCCAAAAAATTGAATTTATTTTCATCGAAATTTTGTCAAATATACATCCTACAACCAAAATACTCATCAAAATCCAAAAAAATCGAAGTTGATTTTATATGAAATTATTAAAATTTGACACATCCAACTAAAATTTTTTCATAATCCAACGAAATTGAAGTTATTTTCATCTAAATTTACTCAAATATAGAACCTACAACAAAAATACTCAACAAAATCCAAAAAAATCGAAGTTGATTTCAAATAAATTTAATAAAACTTGATACTTCCAACTAAAATTTTTTTCACAATCCAACAAAATTGAAGTTATTTTCATCTAAATTTAATCAAATATAGATCCTACAACAAAAATACTCGACAAAATCCAAAAAAATCGAAGTAGATTTCATATGAATTTATTAATATTTGACACTTCCAACTAAAATTTTTTTTATAATCCAACAAAATTGAAGTTATTTTCATCTAAATTTACTCAAATATAGATCCTACAACAAAAATACTCGACAAAATCCAAAAAAATCGAAGTTGATTTCATATGAATTTATTAAAATTTGACACTTCCAACTAAATTTTTTTTTATAATCCAACAAAATTGAAGTTATTTTCATCTAAATATAGTCAAATATAGATCCTACAACCAAAATACTCATCAAAATCCAAAAAAATCGAAGTTGATTTCAAATGAATTTATTAAAATTTGACAAAAATCTTGTCTACATCCAAGAAAATTGAAGTTATTTTCATCTAAATTTACTCAAATATAGATCCTACAACCAAAATAGTCATCAAAATCCAAAAAATCGAAGTTGATTTCAAATGATTTTATTAAAATTTGACCAAAATCTTGTCAAAATCCAAAAAATTGAATTTATTTTCATCGAAATTTTGTCAAATATACATCCTACAACCAAAATACTCATCAAAATCCAAAAAAATCGAAGTTGATTTTATATGAATTTATTAAAATTTGACACATCCAACTAAAATTTTTTCATAATCCAACGAAATTGAAGTTATTTTCATCTAAATTTACTCAAATATAGAACCTACAACAAAAATACTCAACAAAATCCAAAAAAATCGAAGTTGATTTCAAATAAATTTAATAAAACTTGATACTTCCAACTAAAATTTTTTTCACAATCCAACAAAATTGAAGTTATTTTCATCTAAATTTAATCAAATATAGATCCTGCACCAAAAATACTCGACAAAATCCAAAAAAATCGAAGTTGATTTCAAATAAATTTATTAATATTTGACACTTCCAACTAAAATTTTTTTCATAATCCAACAAAATTGAAGTTATTTTCATCTAAATTTACTCAAATATAGATCCTACAACAAAAATACTCGACAAAATCCAAAAAAATCGAAGTTGATTTCATATGAATTTATTAAAATTTGACACTTCCAACTAAAATTTTTTTTATAATCCAACAAAATTGAAGTTATTTTCATCTAAATTTAGTCAAATATAGATCCTACAACCAAAATACTCATCAAAATCCAAAAAAATCGAAGTTGATTTCAAATGAATTTATTAAAATTTACCAAAAATCTTGTCTACATCCAAGAAAATTGAAGTTATTTTCATCTAAATTTAATCAAATATAGATCCTACAACAAAAATACTCGACAAAATCCAAAAAAATCGAAGTTGATTTCAAATAAATTTATTAATATTTGACACTTCCAACTAAAATATTTTGCATAATCCAACAAAATTGAAGTTATTTTCATCTAAATTTACTCAAATATACATCCTACAACCAAAATACTCATCAAAATCCAAAAAAATCGAAGTTGATTTTATATGAAATTATTAAAATTTGACACTTCCAACTAAATTTTTTTTTATAATCCAACGAAATTGAAGTTATTTTCATCTAAATTTACTCAAATATAGAACCTACAACCAAAATACTCGTCAAAATCCAAAAAAATCGAAGTTGATTTCAAATGAATTTATTAAAATTTGACACTTCCAACTAAATTTTTTTTTATAATCCAACAAAATTGAAGTTATTTTCATCTAAATTTAGTCAAATATAGATCCTACAACCAAAATACTCATCAAAATCCAAAAAAATCGAAGTTGATTTCAAATGAATTTATTAAAATTTGACAAAAATCTTGTCTACATCCAAGAAAATTGAAGTTATTTTCATTTAAATTTACTCAAATATAGATCCTACAACCAAAATAGTCATCAAAATCCAAAAAATCGAAGTTGATTTCAAATGATTTTATTAAAATTTGACCAAAATCTTGTCAAAATCCAAAAAATTGAATTTATTATCATCGAAATTTAGTCAAATATACATCCTACAACCAAAATACTCATCAAAATCCAAAAAAATCGAAGTTGATTTTATATGAAATTATTAAAATTTGACACATCCAACTAAAATTTTTTCATAATCCAACGAAATTGAAGTTATTTTCATCTAAATTTACTCAAATATAGAACCTACAACAAAAATACTCAACAAAATCCAAAAAAATCGAAGTTGATTTCAAATAAATTTAATAAAACTTGATACTTCCAACTAAAATTTTTTTCACAATCCAACAAAATTGAAGTTATTTTCATCTAAATTTAATCAAATATAGATCCTGCACCAAAAATACTCGACAAAATCCAAAAAAATCGAAGTTGATTTCAAATAAATTTATTAATATTTGACACTTCCAACTAAAATTTTTTTCATAATCCAACAAAATTGAAGTTATTTTCATCTAAATTTACTCAAATATAGATCCTACAACAAAAATACTCGACAAAATCCAAAAAAATCGAAGTTGATTGCATATGAATTTATTAAAATTTGACACTTCCAACTAAAATTTTTTTTATAATCCAACAAAATTGAAGTTATTTTCATCTAAATTTAGTCAAATATAGATCCTACAACCAAAATACTCATCAAAATCCAAAAAAAATCGAAGTTGATTTCAAATGAATTTATTAAAATTTCACAAAAATCTTGTCTACATCCAAGAAAATTGAAGTTATTTTCATCTAAATTTACTCAAATATAGATCCTACAACCAAAATAGTCATCAAAATCCAAAAAATCGAAGTTGATTTCAAATGATTTTATTAAAATTTGACCAAAATCTTGTCAAAATCCAAAAAATTGAATTTATTTTCATCTAAATTTACTCAAATATAGAACCTACAACCAAAATACTCAACAAAATAAAAAAAAATCGAAGTTGATTTCAAATGAATTTATTAAAATTTGACCAAAATCTTGTCAAAATCAAAGAAAATTGAAGTTATTTTCATCTAAATTTAGTCAAATATAGATCCTACAACCAAAATACTCGACAAAATCCAAAAAAATCGAAGTTGATTTTATATGAATTTATTAAAATTTGACACTTCCAACTAAAATTTTTTCATAATCCAACGAAATTGAAGTTATTTTCATCTAAATTTACTCAAATATAGATCCTACAACCAAAATACTCATCAAAATCCAAAAAAATCGAAGTTGATTTCAAATGAATTTATTAAAATTTGACAAAAATCTTGTCTACATCCAAGAAAATTAAATTTATTTTCATCTAAATTTACTCAAATATAGATCCTACAACAAAAATACTCCACAAAATCCAAAAAAATCGAAGTTGATTTCAAATAAATTTATTAAAATTTGACACTTCCAACTAAATTTTTTTTCATAATCCAACAAAATTAAATTTATTTTCATCTAAATTTACTCAAATATAGATCCTACAACAAAAATACTCGACAAAATCCAAAAAAATCGAAGTTGATTTCATATGAATTTATTAAAATTTGACACTTCCAACTAAATTTTTTTTTATAATCCAACAAAATTGAAGTTATTTTCATCTAAATTTAGTCAAATATAGATCCTACAACCAAAATACTCATCAAAATCCAAAAAAATCGAAGTTGATTTCAAATGAATTTATTAAAATTTGACAAAAATCTTGTCTACATCCAAGAAAATTGAAGTTATTTTCATCTAAATTTACTCAAATATAGATCCTACAACAAAAATACTCGACAAAATCCAAAAAAATCGAAGTTGATTTCATATGAATTTATTAAAATTTGACACTTCCAACTAAATTTTTTTTTATAATCCAACAAAATTGAAGTTATTTTCATCTAAATTTAGTCAAATATAGATCCTACA
The DNA here is from genome assembly GCA_946251845.1 of Andrena fulva. Taxonomy (NCBI): domain Eukaryota; kingdom Metazoa; phylum Arthropoda; class Insecta; order Hymenoptera; family Andrenidae; genus Andrena; species Andrena fulva. The sequence goes on from CAMITZ010000243.1 coordinate 1,831,042, forward strand.
ACCAAAATACTCATCAAAATCCAAAAAAATCGAAGTTGATTTCAAATGAATTTATTAAAATTTGACAAAAATCTTGTCTACATCCAAGAAAATTGAAGTTATTTTCATCTAAATTTACTCAAATATAGATCCTACAACCAAAATAGTCATCAAAATCCAAAAAATCGAAGTTGATTTTAAATGATTTTATTAAAATTTGACCAAAATCTTGTCAAAATCCAAAAAATTGAATTTATTTTCATCTAAATTTACTCAAATATAGATCCTACAACCAAAATACTCAACAAAATAAAAAAAAATCGAAGTTGATTTCAAATGAATTTATTAAAATTTGACCAAAATCTTGTCAAAATCAAAGAAAATTGAAGTTATTTTCATCTAAATTTAGTCAAATATAGATCCTACAACCAAAATACTCGACAAAATCCAAAAAAATCGAAGTTGATTTTATATGAATTTATTAAAATTTGACACTTCCAACTAAAATTTTTTCATAATCCAACGAAATTGAAGTTATTTTCATCTAAATTTACTCAAATATAGATCCTACAACAAAAATACTCGACAAAATCCAAAAAAATCGAAGTTGATTTCATATGAATTTATTAAAATTTGACACTTCCAACTAAAATTTTTTTTATAATCCAACAAAATTGAAGTTATTTTCATCTAAATTTAGTCAAATATAGATCCTACAACCAAAATACTCATCAAAATCCAAAAAAATCGAAGTTGATTTCAAATGAATTTATTAAAATTTGACAAAAATCTTGTCTACATCCAAGAAATTTAAATTTATTTTCATCTAAATTTACTCAAATATAGATCCTACAACAAAAATACTCCACAAAATCCAAAAAAATCGAAGTTGATTTCAAATAAATTTATTAAAATTTGACACTTCCAACTAAATTTTTTTTCATAATCCAACAAAATTAAATTTATTTTCATCTAAATTTACTCAAATATAGATCCTACAACAAAAATACTCAACAAAATCCAAAATAATTGAAGTTGATTTCAAATAAATTTAATAAAACTTGATACTTCCAACTAAAATTTTTTTCACAATCCAACAAAATTGAAGTTATTTTCATCTAAATTTAGTCAAATATAGATCCTACAACCAAAATACTCATCAAAATCCAAAAAAATCGAAGTTGATTTCAAATAAATTTATTAAAATTTGACACTTCCAACTAAATTTTTTTTCATAATCCAACAAAATTGAATTTATTTTCATCTAAATTTAGTCAAATATAGATCCTACAACAAAAATACTCAACAAAATCCAAAAAATCGAAGTTGATTTCATATGAATTTATTAAAATTTGACACTTCCAACTAAAATTTTTTTTATAATCCAACAAAATTGAAGTTATTTTCATCTAAATTTAGTCAAATATAGATCCTACAACCAAAATACTCATCAAAATCCAAAAAAATCGAAGTTGATTTCAAATGAATTTATTAAAATTTGACAAAAATCTTGTCTACATCCAAGAAAATTGAAGTTATTTTCATTTAAATTTACTCAAATATAGATCGTACAACCAAAATAGTCATCAAAATCCAAAAAATTGAAGTTGATTTCAAATGATTTTATTAAAATTTAACCAAAATCTTGTGTAAATCCAAAAAATTGAAGTTATTTTCATCTAAATTTAGTCAAATATACATCCTACAACCAAAATACTCATCAAAATCCAAAAAAATCGAAGTTGATTTTATATGAAATTATTAAAATTTGACACTTCCAACTAAAATTTTTTCATAATCCAACGAAATTGAAGTTATTTTCATCTAAATTTAGTCAAATATAGATCCTACAACAAAAATACTCGACAAAATCCAAAAAAATCGAAGTTGATTTCATATGAATTTATTAAAATTTGACACTTCCAACTAAAATTTTTTTTATAATCCAACAAAATTGAAGTTATTTTCATCTAAATTTAGTCAAATATAGATCCTACAACCAAAATACTCATCAAAATCCAAAAAAATCGAAGTTGATTTTATATGAAATTATTAAAATTTGACACTTCCAACTAAATTTTTTTTTATAATCCAACGAAATTGAAGTTATTTTCATCTAAATTTACTCAAATATAGAACCTACAACCAAAATACTCGTCAAAATCCAAAAAAATCGAAGTTGATTTCAAATGAATTTATTAAAATTTGACACTTCCAACTAAATTTTTTTTTATAATCCAACAAAATTGAAGTTATTTTCATCTAAATTTAGTCAAATATAGATCCTACAACCAAAATACTCATCAAAATCCAAAAAAATCGAAGTTGATTTCAAATGAATTTATTAAAATTTGACAAAAATCTTGTCTACATCCAAGAAAATTGAAGTTATTTTCATTTAAATTTACTCAAATATAGATCCTACAACCAAAATAGTCATCAAAATCCAAAAAATCGAAGTTGATTTCAAATGATTTTATTAAAATTTGACCAAAATCTTGTCAAAATCCAAAAAATTGAATTTATTATCATCGAAATTTAGTCAAATATACATCCTACAACCAAAATACTCATCAAAATCCAAAAAAATCGAAGTTGATTTTATATGAAATTATTAAAATTTGACACATCCAACTAAAATTTTTTCATAATCCAACGAAATTGAAGTTATTTTCATCTAAATTTACTCAAATATAGAACCTACAACAAAAATACTCAACAAAATCCAAAAAAATCGAAGTTGATTTCAAATAAATTTAATAAAACTTGATACTTCCAACTAAAATTTTTTTCACAATCCAACAAAATTGAAGTTATTTTCATCTAAATTTAATCAAATATAGATCCTGCACCAAAAATACTCGACAAAATCCAAAAAAATCGAAGTTGATTTCAAATAAATTTATTAATATTTGACACTTCCAACTAAAATTTTTTTCATAATCCAACAAAATTGAAGTTATTTTCATCTAAATTTACTCAAATATAGATCCTACAACAAAAATACTCGACAAAATCCAAAAAAATCGAAGTTGATTGCATATGAATTTATTAAAATTTGACACTTCCAACTAAAATTTTTTTTATAATCCAACAAAATTGAAGTTATTTTCATCTAAATTTAGTCAAATATAGATCCTACAACCAAAATACTCATCAAAATCCAAAAAAAATCGAAGTTGATTTCAAATGAATTTATTAAAATTTCACAAAAATCTTGTCTACATCCAAGAAAATTGAAGTTATTTTCATCTAAATTTACTCAAATATAGATCCTACAACCAAAATAGTCATCAAAATCCAAAAAATCGAAGTTGATTTCAAATGATTTTATTAAAATTTGACCAAAATCTTGTCAAAATCCAAAAAATTGAATTTATTTTCATCTAAATTTACTCAAATATAGAACCTACAACCAAAATACTCAACAAAATAAAAAAAAATCGAAGTTGATTTCAAATGAATTTATTAAAATTTGACCAAAATCTTGTCAAAATCAAAGAAAATTGAAGTTATTTTCATCTAAATTTAGTCAAATATAGATCCTACAACCAAAATACTCGACAAAATCCAAAAAAATCGAAGTTGATTTTATATGAATTTATTAAAATTTGACACTTCCAACTAAAATTTTTTCATAATCCAACGAAATTGAAGTTATTTTCATCTAAATTTACTCAAATATAGATCCTACAACCAAAATACTCATCAAAATCCAAAAAAATCGAAGTTGATTTCAAATGAATTTATTAAAATTTGACAAAAATCTTGTCTACATCCAAGAAAATTAAATTTATTTTCATCTAAATTTACTCAAATATAGATCCTACAACAAAAATACTCCACAAAATCCAAAAAAATCGAAGTTGATTTCAAATAAATTTATTAAAATTTGACACTTCCAACTAAATTTTTTTTCATAATCCAACAAAATTAAATTTATTTTCATCTAAATTTACTCAAATATAGATCCTACAACAAAAATACTCGACAAAATCCAAAAAAATCGAAGTTGATTTCATATGAATTTATTAAAATTTGACACTTCCAACTAAATTTTTTTTTATAATCCAACAAAATTGAAGTTATTTTCATCTAAATTTAGTCAAATATAGATCCTACAACCAAAATACTCATCAAAATCCAAAAAAATCGAAGTTGATTTCAAATGAATTTATTAAAATTTGACAAAAATCTTGTCTACATCCAAGAAAATTGAAGTTATTTTCATCTAAATTTACTCAAATATAGATCCTACAACAAAAATACTCGACAAAATCCAAAAAAATCGAAGTTGATTTCATATGAATTTATTAAAATTTGACACTTCCAACTAAATTTTTTTTTATAATCCAACAAAATTGAAGTTATTTTCATCTAAATTTAGTCAAATATAGATCCTACAACCAAAATACTCATCAAAATCCAAAAAAATCGAAGTTGATTTCAAATGAATTTATTAAAATTTGACAAAAATCTTGTCTACATCCAAGAAAATTGAAGTTATTTTCATCTAAATTTACTCAAATATAGATCCTACAACCAAAATAGTCATCAAAATCCAAAAAATCGAAGTTGATTTTAAATGATTTTATTAAAATTTGACCAAAATCTTGTCAAAATCCAAAAAATTGAATTTATTTTCATCTAAATTTACTCAAATATAGATCCTACAACCAAAATACTCAACAAAATAAAAAAAAATCGAAGTTGATTTCAAATGAATTTATTAAAATTTGACCAAAATCTTGTCAAAATCAAAGAAAATTGAAGTTATTTTCATCTAAATTTAGTCAAATATAGATCCTACAACCAAAATACTCGACAAAATCCAAAAAAATCGAAGTTGATTTTATATGAATTTATTAAAATTTGACACTTCCAACTAAAATTTTTTCATAATCCAACGAAATTGAAGTTATTTTCATCTAAATTTACTCAAATATAGATCCTACAACAAAAATACTCGACAAAATCCAAAAAAATCGAAGTTGATTTCATATGAATTTATTAAAATTTGACACTTCCAACTAAAATTTTTTTTATAATCCAACAAAATTGAAGTTATTTTCATCTAAATTTAGTCAAATATAGATCCTACAACCAAAATACTCATCAAAATCCAAAAAAATCGAAGTTGATTTCAAATGAATTTATTAAAATTTGACAAAAATCTTGTCTACATCCAAGAAAATTAAATTTATTTTCATCTAAATTTACTCAAATATAGATCCTACAACAAAAATACTCCACAAAATCCAAAAAAATCGAAGTTGATTTCAAATAAATTTATTAAAATTTGACACTTCCAACTAAATTTTTTTTCATAATCCAACAAAATTAAATTTATTTTCATCTAAATTTACTCAAATATAGATCCTACAACAAAAATACTCAACAAAATCCAAAATAATTGAAGTTGATTTCAAATAAATTTAATAAAACTTGATACTTCCAACTAAAATTTTTTTCACAATCCAACAAAATTGAAGTTATTTTCATCTAAATTTAGTCAAATATAGATCCTACAACCAAAATACTCATCAAAATCCAAAAAAATCGAAGTTGATTTCAAATAAATTTATTAAAATTTGACACTTCCAACTAAATTTTTTTTCATAATCCAACAAAATTGAATTTATTTTCATCTAAATTTAGTCAAATATAGATCCTACAACAAAAATACTCAACAAAATCCAAAAAATCGAAGTTGATTTCATATGAATTTATTAAAATTTGACACTTCCAACTAAAATTTTTTTTATAATCCAACAAAATTGAAGTTATTTTCATCTAAATTTAGTCAAATATAGATCCTACAACCAAAATACTCATCAAAATCCAAAAAAATCGAAGTTGATTTCAAATGAATTTATTAAAATTTGACAAAAATCTTGTCTACATCCAAGAAAATTGAAGTTATTTTCATTTAAATTTACTCAAATATAGATCGTACAACCAAAATAGTCATCAAAATCCAAAAAATTGAAGTTGATTTCAAATGATTTTATTAAAATTTAACCAAAATCTTGTGTAAATCCAAAAAATTGAAGTTATTTTCATCTAAATTTAGTCAAATATACATCCTACAACCAAAATACTCATCAAAATCCAAAAAAATCGAAGTTGATTTTATATGAAATTATTAAAATTTGACACTTCCAACTAAAATTTTTTCATAATCCAACGAAATTGAAGTTATTTTCATCTAAATTTAGTCAAATATAGATCCTACAACCAAAATACTCGACAAAATCCAAAAAAATCGAAGTTGATTTCATATGAATTTATTAAAATTTGACACTTCCAACTAAAATTTTTTTTATAATCCAACAAAATTGAAGTTATTTTCATCTAAATTTAGTCAAATATAGATCCTACAACCAAAATACTCATCAAAATCCAAAAAAATCGAAGTTGATTTCAAATGAATTTATTAAAATTTGACAAAAATCTTGTCTACATCCAAGAAAATTGAAGTTATTTTCATCTAAATTTAATCAAATATAGATCCTACAACAAAAATACTCGACAAAATCCACAAAAATCGAAGTTGATTTCAAATAAATTTATTAATATTTGACACTTCCAACTAAAATTTTTTTCATAATCCAACAAAATTGAAGTTATTTTCATCTAAATTTACTCAAATATAGATCCTGCAACAAAAATACTCGACAAAATCCAAAAAAATCGAAGTTGATTTCATATGAATTTATTAAAATTTGACACTTCCAACTAAATTTTTTTTTATAATCCAACAAAATTGAAGTTATTTTCATCTAAATTTAGTCAAATATAGATCCTACAACCAAAATACTCATCAAAATCCAAAAAAATCGAAGTTGATTTCAAATGAATTTATTACAATTTGACAAAAATCTTGTCTACATCCAAGAAAATTGAAGTTATTTTCATCTAAATTTACTCAAATATAGATCCTACAACCAAAATAGTCATCAAAATCCAAAAAATCGAAGTTGATTTTAAATGATTTTATTAAAATTTGACCAAAATCTTGTCAAAATCCAAAAAATTGAATTTATTTTCATCTAAATTTAGTCAAATATAGATTCTACAAACAAAATACTCGACAAAATCCAAAAAAATCGAAGTTGATTTTATATGAATTTATTAAAATTTGACACTTCCAACTAAAATTTTTTCATAATCCAACGAAATTGAAGTTATTTTCATCTAAATTTCCTCAAATATAGATCCTACAACAAAAATACTCGACAAAATCCAAAAAAATCGAAGTTGATTTCATATGAATTTATTAAAATTTGACACTTCCAACTAAATTTTTTTTTATAATCCAACAAAATTGAAGTTATTTTCATCTAAATTTAGTCAAATATAGATCCTACAACCAAAATACTCATCAAAATCCAAAAAAATCGAAGTTGATTTCAAATGAATTTATTAAAATTTGACAAAAATCTTGTCTACATCCAAGAAAATTGAAGTTATTTTCATTTAAATTTACTCAAATATAGATCCTACAACCAAAATAGTCATCAAAATCCAAAAAATCGAAGTTGATTTCAAATGATTTTATTAAAATTTGACCAAAATCTTGTGTAAATCCAAAAAATTGAAGTTATTTTCATCTAAATTTAGTCAAATATACATCCTACAACCAAAATACTCATCAAAATCCAAAAAAATCGAAGTTGATTTTATATGAAATTATTAAAATTTGACACTTCCAACTAAAATTTTTTCATAATCCAACGAAATTGAAGTTATTTTCATCTAAATTTAGTCAAATATAGATCCTACAACCAAAATACTCGACAAAATCCAAAAAAATCGAAGTTGATTTCATATGAATTTATTAAAATTTGACACTTCCAACTAAAATTTTTTTTATAATCCAACAAAATTGAAGTTATTTTCATCTAAATTTAGTCAAATATAGATCCTACAACCAAAATACTCATCAAAATCCAAAAAAATCGAAGTTGATTTCAAATGAATTTATTAAAATTTGACAAAAATCTTGTCTACATCCAAGAAAATTGAAGTTATTTTCATCTAAATTTAATCAAATATAGATCCTACAACAAAAATACTCGACAAAATCCACAAAAATCGAAGTTGATTTCAAATGAATTTATTAAAATTTGACAAAAATCTTGTCTACATCCAAGAAAATTGAAGTTATTTTCATCTAAATTTACTCAAATATAGATCCTACAACAAAAATACTCGACAAAATCCAAAAAAATCGAAGTTGATTTCATATGAATTTATTAAAATTTGACACTTCCAACTAAATTTTTTTTTATAATCCAACAAAATTGAAGTTATTTTCATCTAAATTTAGTCAAATATAGATCCTACAACCAAAATACTCATCAAAATCCAAAAAAATCGAAGTTGATTTCAAATGAATTTATTAAAATTTGACAAAAATCTTGTCTACATCCAAGAAAATTGAAGTTATTTTCATCTAAATTTACTCAAATATAGATCCTACAACCAAAATAGTCATCAAAATCCAAAAAATCGAAGTTGATTTTAAATGATTTTATTAAAATTTGACCAAAATCTTGTCAAAATCCAAAAAATTGAATTTATTTTCATCTAAATTTACTCAAATATAGATCCTACAACCAAAATACTCAACAAAATAAAAAAAAATCGAAGTTGATTTCAAATGAATTTATTAAAATTTGACCAAAATCTTGTCAAAATCAAAGAAAATTGAAGTTATTTTCATCTAAATTTAGTCAAATATAGATCCTACAACCAAAATACTCGACAAAATCCAAAAAAATCGAAGTTGATTTTATATGAATTTATTAAAATTTGACACTTCCAACTAAAATTTTTTCATAATCCAACGAAATTGAAGTTATTTTCATCTAAATTTACTCAAATATAGATCCTACAACAAAAATACTCGACAAAATCCAAAAAAATCGAAGTTGATTTCATATGAATTTATTAAAATTTGACACTTCCAACTAAAATTTTTTTTATAATCCAACAAAATTGAAGTTATTTTCATCTAAATTTAGTCAAATATAGATCCTACAACCAAAATACTCATCAAAATCCAAAAAAATCGAAGTTGATTTCAAATGAATTTATTAAAATTTGACAAAAATCTTGTCTACATCCAAGAAAATTAAATTTATTTTCATCTAAATTTACTCAAATATAGATCCTACAACAAAAATACTCCACAAAATCCAAAAAAATCGAAGTTGATTTCAAATAAATTTATTAAAATTTGACACTTCCAACTAAATTTTTTTTCATAATCCAACAAAATTAAATTTATTTTCATCTAAATTTACTCAAATATAGATCCTACAACAAAAATACTCAACAAAATCCAAAATAATTGAAGTTGATTTCAAATAAATTTAATAAAACTTGATACTTCCAACTAAAATTTTTTTCACAATCCAACAAAATTGAAGTTATTTTCATCTAAATTTAGTCAAATATAGATCCTACAACCAAAATACTCATCAAAATCCAAAAAAATCGAAGTTGATTTCAAATAAATTTATTAAAATTTGACACTTCCAACTAAATTTTTTTTCATAATCCAACAAAATTGAATTTATTTTCATCTAAATTTAGTCAAATATAGATCCTACAACAAAAATACTCAACAAAATCCAAAAAATCGAAGTTGATTTCATATGAATTTATTAAAATTTGACACTTCCAACTAAAATTTTTTTTATAATCCAACAAAATTGAAGTTATTTTCATCTAAATTTAGTCAAATATAGATCCTACAACCAAAATACTCATCAAAATCCAAAAAAATCGAAGTTGATTTCAAATGAATTTATTAAAATTTGACAAAAATCTTGTCTACATCCAAGAAAATTGAAGTTATTTTCATTTAAATTTACTCAAATATAGATCGTACAACCAAAATAGTCATCAAAATCCAAAAAATTGAAGTTGATTTCAAATGATTTTATTAAAATTTAACCAAAATCTTGTGTAAATCCAAAAAATTGAAGTTATTTTCATCTAAATTTAGTCAAATATACATCCTACAACCAAAATACTCATCAAAATCCAAAAAAATCGAAGTTGATTTTATATGAAATTATTAAAATTTGACACTTCCAACTAAAATTTTTTCATAATCCAACGAAATTGAAGTTATTTTCATCTAAATTTAGTCAAATATAGATCCTACAACCAAAATACTCGACAAAATCCAAAAAAATCGAAGTTGATTTCATATGAATTTATTAAAATTTGACACTTCCAACTAAAATTTTTTTTATAATCCAACAAAATTGAAGTTATTTTCATCTAAATTTAGTCAAATATAGATCCTACAACCAAAATACTCATCAAAATCCAAAAAAATCGAAGTTGATTTCAAATGAATTTATTAAAATTTGACAAAAATCTTGTCTACATCCAAGAAAATTGAAGTTATTTTCATCTAAATTTAATCAAATATAGATCCTACAACAAAAATACTCGACAAAATCCACAAAAATCGAAGTTGATTTCAAATAAATTTATTAATATTTGACACTTCCAACTAAAATTTTTTTCATAATCCAACAAAATTGAAGTTATTTTCATCTAAATTTACTCAAATATAGATCCTGCAACAAAAATACTCGACAAAATCCAAAAAAATCGAAGTTGATTTCATATGAATTTATTAAAATTTGACACTTCCAACTAAATTTTTTTTTATAATCCAACAAAATTGAAGTTATTTTCATCTAAATTTAGTCAAATATAGATCCTACAACCAAAATACTCATCAAAATCCAAAAAAATCGAAGTTGATTTCAAATGAATTTATTACAATTTGACAAAAATCTTGTCTACATCCAAGAAAATTGAAGTTATTTTCATCTAAATTTACTCAAATATAGATCCTACAACCAAAATAGTCATCAAAATCCAAAAAATCGAAGTTGATTTTAAATGATTTTATTAAAATTTGACCAAAATCTTGTCAAAATCCAAAAAATTGAATTTATTTTCATCTAAATTTAGTCAAATATAGATTCTACAAACAAAATACTCGACAAAATCCAAAAAAATCGAAGTTGATTTTATATGAATTTATTAAAATTTGACACTTCCAACTAAAATTTTTTCATAATCCAACGAAATTGAAGTTATTTTCATCTAAATTTCCTCAAATATAGATCCTACAACAAAAATACTCGACAAAATCCAAAAAAATCGAAGTTGATTTCATATGAATTTATTAAAATTTGACACTTCCAACTAAATTTTTTTTTATAATCCAACAAAATTGAAGTTATTTTCATCTAAATTTAGTCAAATATAGATCCTACAACCAAAATACTCATCAAAATCCAAAAAAATCGAAGTTGATTTCAAATGAATTTATTAAAATTTGACAAAAATCTTGTCTACATCCAAGAAAATTGAAGTTATTTTCATTTAAATTTACTCAAATATAGATCCTACAACCAAAATAGTCATCAAAATCCAAAAAATCGAAGTTGATTTCAAATGATTTTATTAAAATTTGACCAAAATCTTGTCAAAATCCAAAAAATTGAATTTATTATCATCGAAATTTAGTCAAATATACATCCTACAACCAAAATACTCATCAAAATCCAAAAAAATCGAAGTTGATTTTATATGAAATTATTAAAATTTGACACATCCAACTAAAATTTTTTCATAATCCAACGAAATTGAAGTTATTTTCATCTAAATTTACTCAAATATAGAACCTACAACAAAAATACTCAACAAAATCAAAAAAAATCGAAGTTGATTTCAAATAAATTTAATAAAACTTGATACTTCCAAATAAATTTTTTTCACAATCCAACAAAATTGAAGTTATTTTCATCTAAATTTAATCAAATATAGATCCTGCACCAAAAATACTCGACAAAATCCAAAAAAATCGAAGTTGATTTCAAATAAATTTATTAATATTTGACACTTCCAACTAAAATTTTTTTCATAATCCAACAAAATTGAAGTTATTTTCATCTAAATTTACTCAAATATAGATCCTACAACAAAAATACTCGACAAAATCCAAAAAAATCGAAGTTGATTGCATATGAATTTATTAAAATTTGACACTTCCAACTAAAATTTTTTTTATAATCCAACAAAATTGAAGTTATTTTCATCTAAATTTAGTCAAATATAGATCCTACAACCAAAATACTCATCAAAATCCAAAAAAATCGAAGTTGATTTCAAATGAATTTATTAAAATTTCACAAAAATCTTGTCTACATCCAAGAAAATTGAAGTTATTTTCATCTAAATTTACTCAAATATAGATCCTACAACCAAAATAGTCATCAAAATCCAAAAAATCGAAGTTGATTTCAAATGATTTTATTAAAATTTGACAAAAATCTTGTCTACATCCAAGAAAATTGAAGTTATTTTCATCTAAATTTAGTCAAATATAGATCCTACAACCAAAATACTCATCAAAATCCAAAAAAATCGAAGTTGATTTCAAATGAATTTATTAAAATTTGACAAAAATCTTGTCTACATCCAAGAAAATTGAAGTTATTTTCATTTAAATTTACTCAAATATAGATCGTACAACCAAAATAGTCATCAAAATCCAAAAAATTGAAGTTGATTTCAAATGATTTTATTAAAATTTGACCAAAATCTTGTGTAAATCCAAAAAATTGAAGTTATTTTCATCTAAATTTAGTCAAATATACATCCTACAACCAAAATACTCATCAAAATCCAAAAAAATCGAAGTTGATTTTATATGAAATTATTAAAATTTGACACTTCCAACTAAAATTTTTTCATAATCCAACGAAATTGAAGTTATTTTCATCTAAATTTAGTCAAATATAGATCCTACAACCAAAATACTCGACAAAATCCAAAAAAATCGAAGTTGATTTCATATGAATTTATTAAAATTTGACACTTCCAACTAAAATTTTTTTTATAATCCAACAAAATTGAAGTTATTTTCATCTAAATTTAGTCAAATATAGATCCTACAACCAAAATACTCATCAAAATCCAAAAAAATCGAAGTTGATTTCAAATGAATTTATTAAAATTTGACAAAAATCTTGTCTACATCCAAGAAAATTGAAGTTATTTTCATCTAAATTTAATCAAATATAGATCCTACAACAAAAATACTCGACAAAATCCACAAAAATCGAAGTTGATTTCAAATAAATTTATTAATATTTGACACTTCCAACTAAAATTTTTTTCATAATCCAACAAAATTGAAGTTATTTTCATCTAAATTTACTCAAATATAGATCCTACAACAAAAATACTCGACAAAATCCAAAAAAATCGAAGTTGATTTCATATGAATTTATTAAAATTTGACACTTCCAACTAAATTTTTTTTTATAATCCAACAAAATTGAAGTTATTTTCATCTAAATTTAGTCAAATATAGATCCTACAACCAAAATACTCATCAAAATCCAAAAAAATCGAAGTTGATTTCAAATGAATTTATTAAAATTTGACAAAAATCTTGTCTACATCCAAGAAAATTGAAGTTATTTTCATCTAAATTTACTCAAATATAGATCCTACAACCAAAATACTCAACAAAATAAAAAAAAATCGAAGTTGATTTCAAATGAATTTATTAAAATTTGACCAAAATCTTGTCAAAATCAAAGAAAATTGAAGTTATTTTCATCTAAATTTAGTCAAATATAGATCCTACAACCAAAATACTCGACAAAATCCAAAAAAATCGAAGTTGATTTTATATGAATTTATTAAAATTTGACACTTCCAACTAAAATTTTTTCATAATCCAACGAAATTGAAGTTATTTTCATCTAAATTTACTCAAATATAGATCCTACAACAAAAATACTCGACAAAATCCAAAAAAATCGAAGTTGATTTCATATGAATTTATTAAAATTTGACACTTCCAACTAAAATTTTTTTTATAATCCAACAAAATTGAAGTTATTTTCATCTAAATTTAGTCAAATATAGATCCTACAACCAAAATACTCATCAAAATCCAAAAAAATCGAAGTTGATTTCAAATGAATTTATTAAAATTTGACAAAAATCTTGTCTACATCCAAGAAAATTAAATTTATTTTCATCTAAATTTACTCAAATATAGATCCTACAACAAAAATACTCCACAAAATCCAAAAAAATCGAAGTTGATTTCAAATAAATTTATTAAAATTTGACACTTCCAACTAAATTTTTTTTCATAATCCAACAAAATTAAATTTATTTTCATCTAAATTTACTCAAATATAGATCCTACAACAAAAATACTCAACAAAATCCAAAATAATTGAAGTTGATTTCAAATAAATTTAATAAAACTTGATACTTCCAACTAAAATTTTTTTCACAATCCAACAAAATTGAAGTTATTTTCATCTAAATTTAGTCAAATATAGATCCTACAACCAAAATACTCATCAAAATACAAAAAAATCGAAGTTGATTTCAAATAAATTTATTAAAATTTGACACTTCCAACTAAATTTTTTTTCATAATCCAACAAAATTGAATTTATTTTCATCTAAATTTAGTCAAATATAGATCCTACAACAAAAATACTCAACAAAATCCAAAAAATCGAAGTTGATTTCATATGAATTTATTAAAATTTGACACTTCCAACTAAAATTTTTTTTATAATCCAACAAAATTGAAGTTATTTTCATCTAAATTTAGTCAAATATAGATCCTACAACCAAAATACTCATCAAAATCCAAAAAAATCGAAGTTGATTTCAAATGAATTTATTAAAATTTGACAAAAATCTTGTCTACATCCAAGAAAATTGAAGTTATTTTCATTTAAATTTACTCAAATATAGATCGTACAACCAAAATAGTCATCAAAATCCAAAAAATTGAAGTTGATTTCAAATGATTTTATTAAAATTTGACCAAAATCTTGTGTAAATCCAAAAAATTGAAGTTATTTTCATCTAAATTTAGTCAAATATACATCCTACAATCAAAATACTCATCAAAATCCAAAAAAATCGAAGTTGATTTTATATGAAATTATTAAAATTTGACACTTCCAACTAAAATTTTTTCATAATCCAACGAAATTGAAGTTATTTTCATCTAAATTTAGTCAAATATAGATCCTACAACCAAAATACTCGACAAAATCCAAAAAAATCGAAGTTGATTTCATATGAATTTATTAAAATTTGACACTTCCAACTAAAATTTTTTTTATAATCCAACAAAATTGAAGTTATTTTCATCTAAATTTAGTCAAATATAGATCCTACAACCAAAATACTCATCAAAATCCAAAAAAATCGAAGTTGATTTCAAATGAATTTATTAAAATTTGACAAAAATCTTGTCTACATCCAAGAAAATTGAAGTTATTTTCATCTAAATTTAATCAAATATAGATCCTACAACAAAAATACTCGACAAAATCCACAAAAATCGAAGTTGATTTCAAATAAATTTATTAATATTTGACACTTCCAACTAAAATTTTTTTCATAATCCAACAAAATTGAAGTTATTTTCATCTAAATTTACTCAAATATAGATCCTACAACAAAAATACTCGACAAAATCCAAAAAAATCGAAGTTGATTTCATATGAATTTATTAAAATTTGACACTTCCAACTAAATTTTTTTTTATAATCCAACAAAATTGAAGTTATTTTCATCTAAATTTAGTCAAATATAGATCCTACAACCAAAATACTCATCAAAATCCAAAAAAATCGAAGTTGATTTCAAATGAATTTATTACAATTTGACAAAAATCTTGTCTACATCCAAGAAAATTGAAGTTATTTTCATCTAAATTTACTCAAATATAGATCCTACAACCAAAATAGTCATCAAAATCCAAAAAATCGAAGTTGATTTTAAATGATTTTATTAAAATTTGACCAAAATCTTGTCAAAATCCAAAAAATTGAATTTATTTTCATCTAAATTTAGTCAAATATAGATTCTACAAACAAAATACTCGACAAAATCCAAAAAAATCGAAGTTGATTTTATATGAATTTATTAAAATTTGACACTTCCAACTAAAATTTTTTCATAATCCAACGAAATTGAAGTTATTTTCATCTAAATTTCCTCAAATATAGATCCTACAACAAAAATACTCGACAAAATCCAAAAAAATCGAAGTTGATTTCATATGAATTTATTAAAATTTGACACTTCCAACTAAATTTTTTTTTATAATCCAACAAAATTGAAGTTATTTTCATCTAAATTTAGTCAAATATAGATCCTACAACCAAAATACTCATCAAAATCCAAAAAAATCGAAGTTGATTTCAAATGAATTTATTAAAATTTGACAAAAATCTTGTCTACATCCAAGAAAATTGAAGTTATTTTCATTTAAATTTACTCAAATATAGATCCTACAACCAAAATAGTCATCAAAATCCAAAAAATCGAAGTTGATTTCAAATGATTTTATTAAAATTTGACCAAAATCTTGTCAAAATCCAAAAAATTGAATTTATTATCATCGAAATTTAGTCAAATATACATCCTACAACCAAAATACTCATCAAAATCCAAAAAAATCGAAGTTGATTTTATATGAAATTATTAAAATTTGACACATCCAACTAAAATTTTTTCATAATCCAACGAAATTGAAGTTATTTTCATCTAAATTTACTCAAATATAGAACCTACAACAAAAATACTCAACAAAATCCAAAAAAATCGAAGTTGATTTCAAATAAATTTAATAAAACTTGATACTTCCAAATAAATTTTTTTCACAATCCAACAAAATTGAAGTTATTTTCATCTAAATTTAATCAAATATAGATCCTGCACCAAAAATACTCGACAAAATCCAAAAAAATCGAAGTTGATTTCAAATAAATTTATTAATATTTGACACTTCCAACTAAAATTTTTTTCATAATCCAACAAAATTGAAGTTATTTTCATCTAAATTTACTCAAATATAGATCCTACAACAAAAATACTCGACAAAATCCAAAAAAATCGAAGTTGATTGCATATGAATTTATTAAAATTTGACACTTCCAACTAAAATTTTTTTTATAATCCAACAAAATTGAAGTTATTTTCATCTAAATTTAGTCAAATATAGATCCTACAACCAAAATACTCATCAAAATCCAAAAAAATCGAAGTTGATTTCAAATGAATTTATTAAAATTTCACAAAAATCTTGTCTACATCCAAGAAAATTGAAGTTATTTTCATCTAAATTTACTCAAATATAGATCCTACAACCAAAATAGTCATCAAAATCCAAAAAATCGAAGTTGATTTCAAATGATTTTATTAAAATTTGACAAAAATCTTGTCTACATCCAAGAAAATTGAAGTTATTTTCATCTAAATTTAGTCAAATATAGATCCTACAACCAAAATACTCGACAAAATCCAAAAAAATCGAAGTTGATTTTATATGAATTTATTAAAATTTGACACTTCCAACTAAAATTTTTTCATAATCCAACGAAATTGAAGTTATTTTCTTCTAAATTTACTCAAATATAGATCCTACAACAAAAATACTCGACAAAATCCAAAAAAATCGAAGTTGATTTCATATGAATTTATTAAAATTTGACACTTCCAACTAAAATTTTTTTTATAATCCAACAAAATTGAAGTTATTTTCATCTAAATTTAGTCAAATATAGATCCTACAACCAAAATACTCATCAAAATCCAAAAAAATCGAAGTTGATTTCAAATGAATTTATTAAAATTTGACAAAAATCTTGTCTACATCCAAGAAAATTAAATTTATTTTCATCTAAATTTACTCAAATATAGACCCTACAACAAAAATACTCCACAAAATCCAAAAAAATCGAAGTTGATTTCAAATAAATTTATTAAAATTTGACACTTCCAACTAAATTTTTTTTCATAATCCAACAAAATTAAATTTATTTTCATCTAAATTTACTCAAATATAGATCCTACAACAAAAATACTCAACAAAATCCAAAATAATTGAAGTTGATTTCAAATAAATTTAATAAAACTTGATACTTCCAACTAAAATTTTTTTCACAATCCAACAAAATTGAAGTTATTTTCATCTAAATTTACTCAAATATAGATCCTACAACAAAAATACTCAACAAAATCCAAAATAATTGAAGTTGATTTCAAATAAATTTAATAAAACTTGATACTTCCAACTAAAATTTTTTTCACAATCCAACAAAATTGAAGTTATTTTCATCTAAATTTAATCAAATATAGATCCTACAACAAAAATACTCGACAAAATCCAAAAAAATCGAAGTTGATTTCATATGAATTTATTAAAATTTGACACTTCCAACTAAAATTTTTTTTATAATCCAACAAAATTGAAGTTATTTTCATCTAAATTTAGTCAAATATAGATCCTACAACCAAAATACTCATCAAAATCCAAAAAAATCGAAGTTGATTTCAAATGAATTTATTAAAATTTGACAAAAATCTTGTCTACATCCAAGAAAATTGAAGTTATTTTCATTTAAATTTACTCAAATATAGATCCTACAACCAAAATAGTCATCAAAATCCAAAAAATCTATGTTGATTTCAAATGATTTTATTAAAATTTGACCAAAATCTTGTCAAAATCCAAAAAATTGAATTTATTTTCATCTAAATTTAGTCAAATATACATCCTACAACCAAAATACTCATCAAAATCCAAAAAAATCGAAGTTGATTTTATATGAAATTATTAAAATTTGACACATCCAACTAAAATTTTTTCATAATCCAACGAAATTGATGTTATTTTCATCTAAATTTACTCAAATATAGAACCTACAACAAAAATACACAACAAAATCCAAAAAAATCGAAGTTGATTTCAAATAAATTTAATAAAACTTGATACTTCCAACTAAAATTTTTTTCACAATCCAACAAAATTGAAGTAATTTTCATCTAAATTTAATCAAATATAGATCCTACAACAAAAATACTCGACAAAATCAAAAAAAATCGAAGTTGATTTCAAATAAATTTATTAAAATTTGACACTTCCCACTAAATTTTTTTTCATAATCCAACAAAATTGAAGTTATTTTCATCTAAATTTACTCAAATATAGATCCTACAACAAAAATACTCGACAAAATCCAAAAAAATCGAAGTTGATTTCATATGAATTTATTAAAATTTGACACTTCCAACTAAAATTTTTTTTATAATCCAACAAAATTGAAGTTATTTTCATCTAAATTTAGTCAAATATAGATCCTACAACCAAAATACTCATCAAAATCCAAAAAAATCGAAGTTGATTTCAAATGAATATATTAAAATTTGACCAAAATCTTGTCTACATCCAAGAAAATTGAAGTTATTTTCATCTAAATTTACTCAAATATAGATCCTACAACCAAAATAGTCATCAAAATCCAAAAAATCGAAGTTGATTTCAAATGATTTTATTAAAATTTGACCAAAATCTTGTCAAAATCCAAAAAATTGAATTTATTTTCATCTAAATTTAGTCAAATATACATCCTACAACCAAAATACTCATCAAAATCCAAAAAAATCGAAGTTGATTTCAAATAAATTTATTAAAATTTGACACTTCCAACTAAATTTTTTTTTATAATCCAACAAAATTGAAGTTATTTTCATCTAAATTTAGTCAAATATAGATCCTACAACCAAAATACTCATCAAAATCCAAAAAAATCGAAGTTGATTTCAAATGAATTTATTAAAATTTGACAAAAATCTTGTCTACATCCAAGAAAATTGAAGTTATTTTCATCTAAATTTACTCAAATATAGATCCTACAACAAAAATACTCATCAAAATCCAAAAAAATCGAAGTTGATTTTATATGAAATTATTAAAATTTGACACACCCAACTAAAATTTTTTCATAATCCAACGAAATTGAAGTTATTTTCATCTAAATTTACTCAAATATACAACCTACAACAAAAATACTCAACAAAATCCAGCAAAAATCGAAGTTGATTTCAAATAAATTTAATAAAACTTGATACTTCCAACTAAAATTTTTTTCACAATCCAACAAAATTGAAGTTATTTTCATCTAAATTTAATCAAATATAGATCCTGCACCAAAAATACTCGACAAAATCCAAAAAAATCGAAGTTGATTTCAAATAAATTTATTAATATTTGACACTTCCAACTAAAATTTTTTTCATAATCCAACAAAATTAAAGTTATTTTCATCTAAATTTACTCAAATATAGATCCTACAACAAAAATACTCGACAAAATCCAAAAAAATCGAAGTTGATTTCATATGAATTTATTAAAATTTGACACTTCCAACTAAATTTTTTTTTATAATCCAACAAAATTGAAGTTATTTTCATCTAAATTTAGTCAAATATAGATCCTACAACCAAAATACTCATCAAAATCCAAAAAAATCGAAGTTGATTTCAAATGAATTTATTAAAATTTCACAAAAATCTTGTCTACATCCAAGAAAATTGAAGTTATTTTCATCTAAATTTACTCAAATATAGATCCTACAACCAAAATAGTCATCAAAATCCAAAAAATCGAAGTTGATTTCAAATGATTTTATTAAAATTTGACCAAAATCTTGTCAAAATCCAAAAAATTGAATTTATTTTCATCTAAATTTAGTCAAATATACATCCTACAACCAAAATACTCATCAAAATCCAAAAAAATCGAAGTTGATTTCAAATAAATTTATTAAAATTTGACACTTCCAACTAAATTTTTTTTTATAATCCAACAAAATTGAAGTTATTTTCATCTAAATTTAGTCAAATATACATCCTACAACCAAAATACTCATCAAAATCCAAAAAAATCGAAGTTGATTTCAAATAAATTTATTAAAATTTGACACTTCCAACTAAATTTTTTTTTATAATCCAACAAAATTGAAGTTATTTTCATCTAAATTTAGTCAAATATAGATCCTACAACCAAAATACTCATCAAAATCCAAAAAAATCGAAGTTGATTTCAAATGAATTTATTAAAATTTGACAAAAATCTTGTCTACATCCAAGAAAATTAAATGTATTTTCATCTAAATTTACTCAAATATAGATCCTACAACAAAAATACTCCACAAAATCCAAAAAAATCGAAGTTGATTTCAAATAAATTTATTAAAATTTGACACTTCCAACTAAATTTTTTTTCATAATCCAACAAAATTAAATTTATTTTCATCTAAATTTACTCAAATATAGATCCTACAACAAAAATACTCAACAAAATCCAAAATAATTGAAGTTGATTTCAAATAAATTTAATAAAACTTGATACTTCCAACTAAAATTTTTTTCACAATCCAACAAAATTGAAGTTATTTTCATCTAAATTTAATCAAATATAGATCCAACAACAAAAATACTCGACAAAATAAAAAAAAATCGAAGTTGATTTCAAATAAATTTATTAATATTTGACACTTCCAACTAAATTTTTTTTCATAATCCAACAAAATTGAAGTTATTTTCATCTAAATTTACTCAAATATAGATCCTACAACAAAAATACTCGACAAAATCCAAAAAAATCGAAGTTGATTGCATATGAATTTATTAAAATTTGACACTTCCAACTAAAATTTTTTTTATAATCCAACAAAATTGAAGTTATTTTCATCTAAATTTAGTCAAATATAGATCCTACAACCAAAATACTCATCAAAATCCAAAAAAATCGAAGTTGATTTCAAATGAATTTATTAAAATTTCACAAAAATCTTGTCTACATCCAAGAAAATTGAAGTTATTTTCATCTAAATTTACTCAAATATAGATCCTACAACCAAAATAGTCATCAAAATCCAAAAAATCGAAGTTGATTTCAAATGATTTTATTAAAATTTGACAAAAATCTTGTCTACATCCAAGAAAATTGAAGTTATTTTCATCTAAATTTAGTCAAATATAGATCCTACAACCAAAATACTCGACAAAATCCAAAAAAATCGAAGTTGATTTTATATGAATTTATTAAAATTTGACACTTCCAACTAAAATTTTTTCATAATCCAACGAAATTGAAGTTATTTTCATCTAAATTTACTCAAATATAGATCCTACAACAAAAATACTCGACAAAATCCAAAAAAATCGAAGTTGATTTCATATGAATTTATTAAAATTTGACACTTCCAACTAAAATTTTTTTTATAATCCAACAAAATTGAAGTTATTTTCATCTAAATTTAGTCAAATATAGATCCTACAACCAAAATACTCATCAAAATCCAAAAAAATCGAAGTTGATTTCAAATGAATTTATTAAAATTTGACAAAAATCTTGTCTACATCCAAGAAAATTAAATTTATTTTCATCTAAATTTACTCAAATATAGACCCTACAACAAAAATACTCCACAAAATCCAAAAAAATCGAAGTTGATTTCAAATAAATTTATTAAAATTTGACACTTCCAACTAAATTTTTTTTCATAATCCAACAAAATTAAATTTATTTTCATCTAAATTTACTCAAATATAGATCCTACAACAAAAATACTCAACAAAATCCAAAATAATTGAAGTTGATTTCAAATAAATTTAATAAAACTTGATACTTCCAACTAAAATTTTTTTCACAATCCAACAAAATTGAAGTTATTTTCATCTAAATTTACTCAAATATAGATCCTACAACAAAAATACTCAACAAAATCCAAAATAATTGAAGTTGATTTCAAATAAATTTAATAATACTTGATACTTCCAACTAAAATTTTTTTCACAATCCAACAAAATTGAAGTTATTTTCATCTAAATTTAATCAAATATAGATCCTACAACAAAAATACTCGACAAAATCCAAAAAAATCGAAGTTGATTTCATATGAATTTATTAAAATTTGACACTTCCAACTAAAATTTTTTTTATAATCCAACAAAATTGAAGTTATTTTCATCTAAATTTAGTCAAATATAGATCCTACAACCAAAATACTCATCAAAATCCAAAAAAATCGAAGTTGATTTCAAATGAATTTATTAAAATTTGACAAAAATCTTGTCTACATCCAAGAAAATTGAAGTTATTTTCATTTAAATTTACTCAAATATAGATCCTACAACCAAAATAGTCATCAAAATCCAAAAAATCTATGTTGATTTCAAATGATTTTATTAAAATTTGACCAAAATCTTGTCAAAATCCAAAAAATTGAATTTATTTTCATCTAAATTTAGTCAAATATACATCCTACAACCAAAATACTCATCAAAATCCAAAAAAATCGAAGTTGATTTTATATGAAATTATTAAAATTTGACACATCCAACTAAAATTTTTTCATAATCCAACGAAATTGATGTTATTTTCATCTAAATTTACTCAAATATAGAACCTACAACAAAAATACACAACAAAATCCAAAAAAATCGAAGTTGATTTCAAATAAATTTAATAAAACTTGATACTTCCAACTAAAATTTTTTTCACAATCCAACAAAATTGAAGTAATTTTCATCTAAATTTAATCAAATATAGATCCTACAACAAAAATACTCGACAAAATCAAAAAAAATCGAAGTTGATTTCAAATAAATTTATTAAAATTTGACACTTCCCACTAAATTTTTTTTCATAATCCAACAAAATTGAAGTTATTTTCATCTAAATTTACTCAAATATAGATCCTACAACAAAAATACTCGACAAAATCCAAAAAAATCGAAGTTGATTTCATATGAATTTATTAAAATTTGACACTTCCAACTAAAATTTTTTTTATAATCCAACAAAATTGAAGTTATTTTCATCTAAATTTAGTCAAATATAGATCCTACAACCAAAATACTCATCAAAATCCAAAAAAATCGAAGTTGATTTCAAATGAATATATTAAAATTTGACCAAAATCTTGTCTACATCCAAGAAAATTGAAGTTATTTTCATCTAAATTTACTCAAATATAGATCCTACAACCAAAATAGTCATCAAAATCCAAAAAATCGAAGTTGATTTCAAATGATTTTATTAAAATTTGACCAAAATCTTGTCAAAATCCAAAAAATTGAATTTATTTTCATCTAAATTTAGTCAAATATACATCCTACAACCAAAATACTCATCAAAATCCAAAAAAATCGAAGTTGATTTCAAATAAATTTATTAAAATTTGACACTTCCAACTAAATTTTTTTTTATAATCCAACAAAATTGAAGTTATTTTCATCTAAATTTAGTCAAATATAGATCCTACAACCAAAATACTCATCAAAATCCAAAAAAATCGAAGTTGATTTCAAATGAATTTATTAAAATTTGACAAAAATCTTGTCTACATCCAAGAAAATTGAAGTTATTTTCATCTAAATTTACTCAAATATAGATCCTACAACAAAAATACTCATCAAAATCCAAAAAAATCGAAGTTGATTTTATATGAAATTATTAAAATTTGACACACCCAACTAAAATTTTTTCATAATCCAACGAAATTGAAGTTATTTTCATCTAAATTTACTCAAATATACAACCTACAACAAAAATACTCAACAAAATCCAGCAAAAATCGAAGTTGATTTCAAATAAATTTAATAAAACTTGATACTTCCAACTAAAATTTTTTTCACAATCCAACAAAATTGAAGTTATTTTCATCTAAATTTAATCAAATATAGATCCTGCACCAAAAATACTCGACAAAATCCAAAAAAATCGAAGTTGATTTCAAATAAATTTATTAATATTTGACACTTCCAACTAAAATTTTTTTCATAATCCAACAAAATTAAAGTTATTTTCATCTAAATTTACTCAAATATAGATCCTACAACAAAAATACTCGACAAAATCCAAAAAAATCGAAGTTGATTTCATATGAATTTATTAAAATTTGACACTTCCAACTAAATTTTTTTTTATAATCCAACAAAATTGAAGTTATTTTCATCTAAATTTAGTCAAATATAGATCCTACAACCAAAATACTCATCAAAATCCAAAAAAATCGAAGTTGATTTCAAATGAATTTATTAAAATTTCACAAAAATCTTGTCTACATCCAAGAAAATTGAAGTTATTTTCATCTAAATTTACTCAAATATAGATCCTACAACCAAAATAGTCATCAAAATCCAAAAAATCGAAGTTGATTTCAAATGATTTTATTAAAATTTGACCAAAATCTTGTCAAAATCCAAAAAATTGAATTTATTTTCATCTAAATTTAGTCAAATATACATCCTACAACCAAAATACTCATCAAAATCCAAAAAAATCGAAGTTGATTTCAAATAAATTTATTAAAATTTGACACTTCCAACTAAATTTTTTTTTATAATCCAACAAAATTGAAGTTATTTTCATCTAAATTTAGTCAAATATACATCCTACAACCAAAATACTCATCAAAATCCAAAAAAATCGAAGTTGATTTCAAATAAATTTATTAAAATTTGACACTTCCAACTAAATTTTTTTTTATAATCCAACAAAATTGAAGTTATTTTCATCTAAATTTAGTCAAATATAGATCCTACAACCAAAATACTCATCAAAATCCAAAAAAATCGAAGTTGATTTCAAATGAATTTATTAAAATTTGACAAAAATCTTGTCTACATCCAAGAAAATTAAATGTATTTTCATCTAAATTTACTCAAATATAGATCCTACAACAAAAATACTCCACAAAATCCAAAAAAATCGAAGTTGATTTCAAATAAATTTATTAAAATTTGACACTTCCAACTAAATTTTTTTTCATAATCCAACAAAATTAAATTTATTTTCATCTAAATTTACTCAAATATAGATCCTACAACAAAAATACTCAACAAAATCCAAAATAATTGAAGTTGATTTCAAATAAATTTAATAAAACTTGATACTTCCAACTAAAATTTTTTTCACAATCCAACAAAATTGAAGTTATTTTCATCTAAATTTAATCAAATATAGATCCAACAACAAAAATACTCGACAAAATAAAAAAAAATCGAAGTTGATTTCAAATAAATTTATTAATATTTGACACTTCCAACTAAATTTTTTTTCATAATCCAACAAAATTGAAGTTATTTTCATCTAAATTTACTCAAATATAGATCCTACAACAAAAATACTCGACAAAATCCAAAAAAATCGAAGTTGATTTCATATGAATTTATTAAAATTTGACACTTCCAACTAAAATTTTTTTTATAATCCAACAAAATTGAAGTTATTTTCATCTAAATTTAGTCAAATATAGATCCTACAACCAAAATACTCATCAAAATCCAAAAAAATCGAAGTTGATTTCAAATGAATATATTAAAATTTGACCAAAATCTTGTCTACATCCAAGAAAATTGAAGTTATTTTCATCTAAATTTACTCAAATATAGATCCTACAACCAAAATAGTCATCAAAATCCAAAAAATCGAAGTTGATTTCAAATGATTTTATTAAAATTTGACCAAAATCTTGTCAAAATCCAAAAAATTGAATTTATTTTCATCTAAATTTAGTCAAATATACATCCTACAACCAAAATACTCATCAAAATCCAAAAAAATCGAAGTTGATTATGAATAAATTTATTAAAATTTGACACTTCCAACTAAATTTTTTTTTATAATCCAACAAAATTGAAGTTATTTTCATCTAAATTTAGTCAAATATAGATCCTACAACCAAAATACTCATCAAAATCCAAAAAAATCGAAGTTGATTTCAAATGAATTTATTAAAATTTGACAAAAATCTTGTCTACATCCAAGAAAATTGAAGTTATTTTCATCTAAATTTACTCAAATATAGATCCTACAACAAAAATACTCATCAAAATCCAAAAAAATCGAAGTTGATTTTATATGAAATTATTAAAATTTGACACACCCAACTAAAATTTTTTCATAATCCAACGAAATTGAAGTTATTTTCATCTAAATTTACTCAAATATACAACCTACAACAAAAATACTCAACAAAATCCAAAAAAATCGAAGTTGATTTCAAATAAATTTAATAAAACTTGATACTTCCAACTAAAATTTTTTTCACAATCCAACAAAATTGAAGTTATTTTCATCTAAATTTAATCAAATATAGATCCTGCACCAAAAATACTCGACAAAATCCAAAAAAATCGAAGTTGATTTCAAATAAATTTATTAATATTTGACACTTCCAACTAAAATTTTTTTCATAATCCAACAAAATTGAAGTTATTTTCATCTAAATTTACTCAAATATAGATCCTACAACAAAAATACTCAACAAAATCCAAAATAATTGAAGTTGATTTCAAATAAATTTAATAAAACTTGATACTTCCAACTAAAATTTTTTTCACAATCCAACAAAATTGAAGTTATTTTCATCTAAATTTAATCAAATATAGATCCTACAACAAAAATACTCGACAAAATCCAAAAAAATCGAAGTTGATTTCATATGAATTTATTAATATTTGACACTTCCAACTAAAATTTTTTTTATAATCCAACAAAATTGAAGTTATTTTCATCTAAATTTAGTCAAATATAGATCCTACAACGAAAATAGTCATCAAAATCCAAAAAAATCGAAGTTGATTTCAAATAAATTTATTAAAATTTGACACTTCCAACTAAAATTTTTTTCACAATCCATCAAAATTGAAGTTATTTTCATCTAAATCTACTCAAATATAGATCCTACAACAAAAATACTCAACAAACTCCAAAAAAATCGAAGTTGATTTCAAATGAATTTATTAAAATTTGACAAAAATCTTGTCTACATCCAAGAAAATTGAAGTTATTTTCATCTAAATTTAGTCAAATATAGATCCTACAACCAAAATACTCATCAAAATCCAAAAAAATCGAAGTTGATTTCAAATAAATTTATTAAAATTTGACACTTCCAACTAAATTTTTTTTCATAATCCAACAAAATTGAAGTTATTTTCATCTAAATTTAATCAAATATAGATCCTACAACAAAAATACTCAACAAAATCCAAAAAAATCGAAGTTGATTTCAAATAAATTTAATAAAACTTGATACTTCCAACTAAAAATTTTTTCACAATCCAACAAAATTGAAGTTATTTTCATCTAAATTTAATCAAATATAGATCCTACAACAAAAATACTCGACAAAATCCAAAAAAATCGAAGTTGATTTTATATGAAATTATTAAAATTTGACACTTCCAACTAAAATTTTTTCATAATCCAACGAAATTGAAGTTATTTTCATCTAAATTTACTCAAATATAGAACCTACAACAAAAATACTCAACAAAATCCAAAAAAATCGAAGTTGATTTCAAATAAATTTAATAAAACTTGATACTTCCAACTAAAATTTTTTTCACAATCCAACAAAATTGAAGTTATTTTCATCTAAATTTAATCAAATATAGATCCTACAACCAAAATACTCATCAAAATCCAAAAAAATCGAAGTTGATTTCAAATAAATTTATTAAAATTTGACACTTCCAACTAAATTTTTTTTCATAATCCAACAAAATTGAAGTTATTTTCATCTAAATTTAATCAAATATAGATCCTACAACAAAAATACTCGACAAAATCCAAAAAAATCGAAGTTGATTTCATATGAATTTATTAAAATTTGACACTTCCAACTAAATTTTTTTTTATAATCCAACAAAATTGAAGTTATTTTCATCTAAATTTAGTCAAATATACATCCTACAACCAAAATACTCATCAAAATCCAAAAAAATCGAAGTTGATTTTATATGAAATTATTAAAATTTGACACTTCCAACTAAAATTTTTTCATAATCCAACGAAATTGAAGTTATTTTCATCTAAATTTACTCAAATATAGAACCTACAACAAAAATACTCAACAAAATCCAAAAAAATCGAAGTTGATTTCAAATAAATTTAATAAAACTTGATACTTCCAACTAAAATTTTTTTCACAATCCAACAAAATTGAAGTTATTTTCATCTAAATTTAATCAAATATAGATCCTACAACAAAAATACTCGACAAAATCCAAAAAAATCGAAGTTGATTTCATATGAATTTATTAAAATTTGACACTTCCAACTAAATTTTTTTTTATAATCCAACAAAATTGAAGTTATTTTCATCTAAATTTAGTCAAATATAGATCCTACAACCAAAATACTCATCAAAATCCAAAAAAATCGAAGTTGATTTCAAATGAATTTATTAAAATTTGACAAAAATCTTGTCTACATCCAAGAAAATTGAAGTTATTTTCATTTAAATTTACTCAAATATAGATCCTACAACCAAAATAGTCATCAAAATCCAAAAAATCTATGTTGATTTCAAATGATTTTATTAAAATTTGACCAAAATCTTGTCAAAATCCAAAAAATTGAATTTATTTTCATCTAAATTTAGTCAAATATACATCCTACAACCAAAATACTCATCAAAATCCAAAAAAATCGAAGTTGATTTTATATGAAATTATTAAAATTTGACACATCCAACTAAAATTTTTTCATAATCCAACGAAATTGAAGTTATTTTCATCTAAATTTACTCAAATATAGAACCTACAACAAAAATACTCAACAAAATCCAAAAAAATCGAAGTTGATTTCAAATAAATTTAATAAAACTTGATACTTCCAACTAAAATTTTTTTCACAATCCAACAAAATTGAAGTTATTTTCATCTAAATTTAATCAAATATAGATCCTACAACAAAAATACTCGACAAAATCCAAAAAAATCGAAGTTGATTTCAAATAAATTTATTAATATTTGACACTTCCAACTAAAATTTTTTTCATAATTCAACAAAATTGAAGTTATTTTCATCTAAATTTACTCAAATATAGATCCTACAACAAAAATACTCGACAAAATCCAAAAAAATCGAAGTTGATTTCATATGAATTTATTAAAATTTGACACTTCCAACTAAAATTTTTTTTATAATCCAACAAAATTGAAGTTATTTTCATCTAAATTTAGTCAAATATAGATCCAACAACCAAAATACTCATCAAAATCCAAAAAAATCGAGGTTGATTTCAAATGAATTTATTAAAATTTGACCAAAATCTTGTCTACATCCAAGAAAATTGAAGTTATTTTCATCTAAATTTACTCAAATATAGATCCTACAACCAAAATAGTCATCAAAATCCAAAAAATCGAAGTTGATTTCAAATGATTTTATTAAAATTTGACCAAAATCTTGTCAAAATCCAAAAAATTGAATTTATTTTCATCTAAATTTAGTCAAATATACATCCTACAACCAAAATACTCATCAAAATCCAAAAAAATCGAAGTTGATTTCAAATAAATTTATTAAAACTTGATACTTCCAACTAAAATTTTTTTCACAATCCAACAAAATTGAAGTTATTTTCATCTAAATTTAATCAAATATAGATCCTACAACAAAAATACTCGACAAAATCCAAAAAAATCGAAGTTGATTTCATATGAATTTATTAATATTTGACACTTCCAACTAAAATTTTTTTATAATCCAACAAAATTGAAGTTATTTTCATCTAAATTTAGTCAAATATAGATCCTACAACCAAAATACTCATCAAAATCCAAAAAAATCGAAGTTGATTTCAAATGAATTTATTAAAATTTGACAAAAATCTTGTCTACATCCAAGAAAATTGAAGTTATTTTCATTTAAATTTACTCAAATATAGATCCTACAACCAAAATAGTCATCAAAATCCAAAAAATCGAAGTTGATTTCAAATGATTTTATTAAAATTTGACCAAAATCTTGTCAAAATCCAAAAAATTGAATTTATTTTCATCTAAATTTAGTCAAATATACATCCTACAACCAAAATACTCATCAAAATCCAAAAAAATCGGAGTTGATTTTATATGAAATTATTAAAATTTGACACTTCCAACTAAAATTTTTTTCATAATCCAACAAAATTGAAGTTATTTTCATCTAAATTTACTCAAATATAGATCCTACAACCAAAATAGTCATCAAAATCCAAAAAATCGAAGTTGATTTCAAATGATTTTATTAAAATTTGACCAAAATCTTGTCAAAATCCAAAAAATTGAAGTTATTTTCATCTAAATTTAGTCAAATATACATCCTACAACCAAAATACTCATCAAAATCCAAAAAAATCGAAGTTGATTTTATATGAAATTATTAAAATTTGTCACTTCCAACTAAAATTTTTTCATAATCTAACGAAATTGAAGTTATTTTCATCTAAATTTACTCAAATATAGAACCTACAACAAAAATACTCAACAAAATCCAAAAAAATCGAAGTTGATTTCAAATAAATTTATTAAAACTTGATACTTCCAACTAAAATTTTTTTCACAATCCAACAAAATTGAAGTTATTTTCATCTAAATTTAATCAAATATAGATCCTACAACAAAAATACTCGACAAAATCCAAAAAAATCGAAGTTGATTTCAAATAAATTTATTAATATTTGACACTTCCAACTAAAATTTTTTTCATAATCCAAGAAAATTGAAGTTATTTTCATCTAAATTTACTCAAATATAGATCCTACAACCAAAATAGTCATCTAAATCCAAAAAATCGAAGTTGATTTCAAATGATTTTATTAAAATTTGACCAAAATCTTGTCAAAATCCAAAAAATTGAATTTATTTTCATCTAAATTTAGTCAAATATAGATCCTACAACCAAAATACTCGACAAAATCCAAAAAAATCGAAGTTGATTTTATATGAATTTATTAAAATTTGACACTTCCAACTAAAATTTTTTCATAATCCAACGAAATTGAAGTTATTTTCATCTAAATTTACTCAAATATAGATCCTACAACAAAAATACTCGACAAAATCCAAAAAAATCGAAGTTGATTTCATATGAATTTATTAAAATTTGACACTTCCAACTAAAATTTTTTTTATAATCCAACAAAATTGAAGTTATTTTCATCTAAATTTAGTCAAATATAGATCCTACAACCAAAATACTCATCAAAATCCAAAAAAATCGAAGTTGATTTCAAATGAATTTATTAAAATTTGACAAAAATCTTGTCTACATCCAAGAAAATTAAATTTATTTTCATCTAAATTTACTCAAATATAGATCCTACAACAAAAATACTCAACAAAATCCAAAAAAATCGAAGTTGATTTCAAATAAATTTATTAAAATTTGACACTTCCAACTAAATTTTTTTTCATAATCCAACAAAATTAAATTTATTTTCATCTAAATTTACTCAAATATAGATCCTACAACAAAAATACTCAACAAAATCCAAAATAATTGAAGTTGATTTCAAATAAATTTAATAAAACTTGATACTTCCAACTAAAATTTTTTTCACAATCCAACAAAATTGAAGTTATTTTCATCTAAATTTAATCAAATATAGATCCTACAACAAAAATACTCGACAAAATCCAAAAAAATCGAAGTTGATTTCATATGAATTTATTAATATTTGACACTTCCAACTAAAATTTTTTTCACAATCCAACAAAATTGAATTTATTTTCATCTAAATTTAGTCAAATATAGATCCTACAACAAAAATACTCAACAAAATCCAAAAAAATCGAAGTTGATTTCATATGAATTTATTAAAATTTGACACTTCCAACTAAAATTTTTTTTATAATCCAACAAAATTGAAGTTATTTTCATCTAAATTTAGTCAAATATAGATCCTACAACCAAAATACTCATCAAAATCCAAAAAAATCGAAGTTGATTTCAAATGAATTTATTAAAATTTGACAAAAATCTTGTCTACATCCAAGAAAATTGAAGTTATTTTCATTTAAATTTACTCAAATATAGATCCTACAACCAAAATAGTCATCAAAATCCAAAAAATCGAAGTTGATTTCAAATGATTTTATTAAAATTTGACCAAAATCTTGTCAAAATCCAAAAAATTGAATTTATTTTCATCGAAATTTAGTCAAATATACATCCTACAACCAAAATACTCATCAAAATCCAAAAAAATCGAAGTTGATTTTATATGAAATTATTAAAATTTGACACATCCAACTAAAATTTTTTCATAATCCAACGAAATTGAAGTTATTTTCATCTAAATTTACTCAAATATAGAACCTACAACAAAAATACTCAACAAAATCCAAAAAAATCGAAGTTGATTTCAAATAAATTTAATAAAACTTGATACTTCCAACTAAAATTTTTTTCACAATCCAACAAAATTGAAGTTATTTTCATCTAAATTTAATCAAATATAGATCCTGCACCAAAAATACTCGACAAAATCCAAAAAAATCGAAGTTGATTTCAAATAAATTTATTAATATTTGACACTTCCAACTAAATTTTTTTTCATAATCCAACAAAATTGAAGTTATTTTCATCTAAATTTACTCAAATATAGATCCTACAACAAAAATACTCGACAAAATCCAAAAAAATCGAAGTTGATTTCATATGAATTTATTAAAATTTGACACTTCCAACTAAAATTTTTTTTATAATCCAACAAAATTGAAGTTATTTTCATCTAAATTTAGTCAAATATAGATCCTACAACCAAAATACTCATCAAAATCCAAAAAAATCGAAGTTGATTTCAAATGACTTTATTAAAATTTGCCAAAAATCTTGTCTACATCCAAGAAAATTGAAGTTATTTTCATCTAAATTTAATCAAATATAGATCCTACAACAAAAATACTCGACAAAATCCAAAAAAATCGAAGTTGATTTCAAATAAATTTATTAATATTTGACACTTCCAACTAAAATTTTTTTCATAATCCAACAAAATTGAAGTTATTTTCATCTAAATTTAGTCAAATATAGATCCTACAACCAAAATACTCATCAAAATCCAAAAAAATCGAAGTTGATTTCAAATAAATTTATTAAAATTTGACACTTCCAACTAAATTTTTTTTCATAATCCAACAAAATTGAAGTTATTTTCATCTAAATTTAATCAAATATAGATCCTACAACAAAAATACTCAACAAAATCCAAAAAAATCGAAGTTGATTTCAAATAAATTTAATAAAACTTGATACTTCCAACTAAAATTTTTTTCACAATCCAACAAAATTGAAGTTATTTTCATCTAAATTTAATCAAATATAGATCCTACAACAAAAATACTCGACAAAATCCAAAAAAATCGAAGTTGATTTTATATGAAATTATTAAAATTTGACACTTCCAACTAAAATTTTTTCATAATCCAACGAAATTGAAGTTATTTTCATCTAAATTTACTCAAATATAGAACCTACAACAAAAATACTCAACAAAATCCAAAAAAATCGAAGTTGATTTCAAATAAATTTAATAAAACTTGATACTTCCAACTAAAATTTTTTTCACAATCCAACAAAATTGAAGTTATTTTCATCTAAATTTAATCAAATATAGATCCTACAACCAAAATACTCATCAAAATCCAAAAAAATCGAAGTTGATTTCAAATAAATTTATTAAAATTTGACACTTCCAACTAAATTTTTTTTCATAATCCAACAAAATTGAAGTTATTTTCATCTAAATTTAATCAAATATAGATCCTACAACAAAAATACTCGACAAAATCCAAAAAAATCGAAGTTGATTTCATATGAATTTATTAAAATTTGACACTTCCAACTAAATTTTTTTTTATAATCCAACAAAATTGAAGTTATTTTCATCTAAATTTAGTCAAATATACATCCTACAACCAAAATACTCATCAAAATCCAAAAAAATCGAAGTTGATTTTATATGAAATTATTAAAATTTGACACTTCCAACTAAAATTTTTTCATAATCCAACGAAATTGAAGTTATTTTCATCTAAATTTACTCAAATATAGAACCTACAACAAAAATACTCAACAAAATCCAAAAAAATCGAAGTTGATTTCAAATAAATTTAATAAAACTTGATACTTCCAACTAAAATTTTTTTCACAATCCAACAAAATTGAAGTTATTTTCATCTAAATTTAATCAAATATAGATCCTACAACAAAAATACTCGACAAAATCCAAAAAAATCGAAGTTGATTTCATATGAATTTATTAAAATTTGACACTTCCAACTAAATTTTTTTTTATAATCCAACAAAATTGAAGTTATTTTCATCTAAATTTAGTCAAATATAGATCCTACAACCAAAATACTCATCAAAATCCAAAAAAATCGAAGTTGATTTCAAATGAATTTATTAAAATTTGACAAAAATCTTGTCTACATCCAAGAAAATTGAAGTTATTTTCATTTAAATTTACTCAAATATAGATCCTACAACCAAAATAGTCATCAAAATCCAAAAAATCTATGTTGATTTCAAATGATTTTATTAAAATTTGACCAAAATCTTGTCAAAATCCAAAAAATTGAATTTATTTTCATCTAAATTTAGTCAAATATACATCCTACAACCAAAATACTCATCAAAATCCAAAAAAATCGAAGTTGATTTTATATGAAATTATTAAAATTTGACACATCCAACTAAAATTTTTTCATAATCCAACGAAATTGAAGTTATTTTCATCTAAATTTACTCAAATATAGAACCTACAACAAAAATACTCAACAAAATCCAAAAAAATCGAAGTTGATTTCAAATAAATTTAATAAAACTTGATACTTCCAACTAAAATTTTTTTCACAATCCAACAAAATTGAAGTTATTTTCATCTAAATTTAATCAAATATAGATCCTACAACAAAAATACTCGACAAAATCCAAAAAAATCGAAGTTGATTTCAAATAAATTTATTAATATTTGACACTTCCAACTAAAATTTTTTTCATAATTCAACAAAATTGAAGTTATTTTCATCTAAATTTACTCAAATATAGATCCTACAACAAAAATACTCGACAAAATCCAAAAAAATCGAAGTTGATTTCATATGAATTTATTAAAATTTGACACTTCCAACTAAAATTTTTTTTATAATCCAACAAAATTGAAGTTATTTTCATCTAAATTTAGTCAAATATAGATCCAACAACCAAAATACTCATCAAAATCCAAAAAAATCGAGGTTGATTTCAAATGAATTTATTAAAATTTGACCAAAATCTTGTCTACATCCAAGAAAATTGAAGTTATTTTCATCTAAATTTACTCAAATATAGATCCTACAACCAAAATAGTCATCAAAATCCAAAAAATCGAAGTTGATTTCAAATGATTTTATTAAAATTTGACCAAAATCTTGTCAAAATCCAAAAAATTGAATTTATTTTCATCTAAATTTAGTCAAATATACATCCTACAACCAAAATACTCATCAAAATCCAAAAAAATCGAAGTTGATTTCAAATAAATTTATTAAAACTTGATACTTCCAACTAAAATTTTTTTCACAATCCAACAAAATTGAAGTTATTTTCATCTAAATTTAATCAAATATAGATCCTACAACAAAAATACTCGACAAAATCCAAAAAAATCGAAGTTGATTTCATATGAATTTATTAATATTTGACACTTCCAACTAAAATTTTTTTATAATCCAACAAAATTGAAGTTATTTTCATCTAAATTTAGTCAAATATAGATCCTACAACCAAAATACTCATCAAAATCCAAAAAAATCGAAGTTGATTTCAAATGAATTTATTAAAATTTGACAAAAATCTTGTCTACATCCAAGAAAATTGAAGTTATTTTCATTTAAATTTACTCAAATATAGATCCTACAACCAAAATAGTCATCAAAATCCAAAAAATCGAAGTTGATTTCAAATGATTTTATTAAAATTTGACCAAAATCTTGTCAAAATCCAAAAAATTGAATTTATTTTCATCTAAATTTAGTCAAATATACATCCTACAACCAAAATACTCATCAAAATCCAAAAAAATCGGAGTTGATTTTATATGAAATTATTAAAATTTGACACTTCCAACTAAAATTTTTTTCATAATCCAACAAAATTGAAGTTATTTTCATCTAAATTTACTCAAATATAGATCCTACAACCAAAATAGTCATCAAAATCCAAAAAATCGAAGTTGATTTCAAATGATTTTATTAAAATTTGACCAAAATCTTGTCAAAATCCAAAAAATTGAAGTTATTTTCATCTAAATTTAGTCAAATATACATCCTACAACCAAAATACTCATCAAAATCCAAAAAAATCGAAGTTGATTTTATATGAAATTATTAAAATTTGTCACTTCCAACTAAAATTTTTTCATAATCTAACGAAATTGAAGTTATTTTCATCTAAATTTACTCAAATATAGAACCTACAACAAAAATACTCAACAAAATCCAAAAAAATCGAAGTTGATTTCAAATAAATTTATTAAAACTTGATACTTCCAACTAAAATTTTTTTCACAATCCAACAAAATTGAAGTTATTTTCATCTAAATTTAATCAAATATAGATCCTACAACAAAAATACTCGACAAAATCCAAAAAAATCGAAGTTGATTTCAAATAAATTTATTAATATTTGACACTTCCAACTAAAATTTTTTTCATAATCCAAGAAAATTGAAGTTATTTTCATCTAAATTTACTCAAATATAGATCCTACAACCAAAATAGTCATCTAAATCCAAAAAATCGAAGTTGATTTCAAATGATTTTATTAAAATTTGACCAAAATCTTGTCAAAATCCAAAAAATTGAATTTATTTTCATCTAAATTTAGTCAAATATAGATCCTACAACCAAAATACTCGACAAAATCCAAAAAAATCGAAGTTGATTTTATATGAATTTATTAAAATTTGACACTTCCAACTAAAATTTTTTCATAATCCAACGAAATTGAAGTTATTTTCATCTAAATTTACTCAAATATAGATCCTACAACAAAAATACTCGACAAAATCCAAAAAAATCGAAGTTGATTTCATATGAATTTATTAAAATTTGACACTTCCAACTAAAATTTTTTTTATAATCCAACAAAATTGAAGTTATTTTCATCTAAATTTAGTCAAATATAGATCCTACAACCAAAATACTCATCAAAATCCAAAAAAATCGAAGTTGATTTCAAATGAATTTATTAAAATTTGACAAAAATCTTGTCTACATCCAAGAAAATTAAATTTATTTTCATCTAAATTTACTCAAATATAGATCCTACAACAAAAATACTCAACAAAATCCAAAAAAATCGAAGTTGATTTCAAATAAATTTATTAAAATTTGACACTTCCAACTAAATTTTTTTTCATAATCCAACAAAATTAAATTTATTTTCATCTAAATTTACTCAAATATAGATCCTACAACAAAAATACTCAACAAAATCCAAAATAATTGAAGTTGATTTCAAATAAATTTAATAAAACTTGATACTTCCAACTAAAATTTTTTTCACAATCCAACAAAATTGAAGTTATTTTCATCTAAATTTAATCAAATATAGATCCTACAACAAAAATACTCGACAAAATCCAAAAAAATCGAAGTTGATTTCATATGAATTTATTAATATTTGACACTTCCAACTAAAATTTTTTTCACAATCCAACAAAATTGAATTTATTTTCATCTAAATTTAGTCAAATATAGATCCTACAACAAAAATACTCAACAAAATCCAAAAAAATCGAAGTTGATTTCATATGAATTTATTAAAATTTGACACTTCCAACTAAAATTTTTTTTATAATCCAACAAAATTGAAGTTATTTTCATCTAAATTTAGTCAAATATAGATCCTACAACCAAAATACTCATCAAAATCCAAAAAAATCGAAGTTGATTTCAAATGAATTTATTAAAATTTGACAAAAATCTTGTCTACATCCAAGAAAATTGAAGTTATTTTCATTTAAATTTACTCAAATATAGATCCTACAACCAAAATAGTCATCAAAATCCAAAAAATCGAAGTTGATTTCAAATGATTTTATTAAAATTTGACCAAAATCTTGTCAAAATCCAAAAAATTGAATTTATTTTCATCGAAATTTAGTCAAATATACATCCTACAACCAAAATACTCATCAAAATCCAAAAAAATCGAAGTTGATTTTATATGAAATTATTAAAATTTGACACATCCAACTAAAATTTTTTTTATAATCCAACGAAATTGAAGTTATTTTCATCTAAATTTACTCAAATATAGAACCTACAACCAAAATACTCATCAAAATCCAAAAAAATCGAAGTTGATTTCAAATGAATTTATTAAAATTTGACACTTCCAACTAAATTTTTTTTCATAATCCAACAAAATTGAAGTTATTTTCATCTAAATTTACTCAAATATAGAACCTACAACAAAAATACTCAACAAAATCCAAAATAATTGAAGTTGATTTCAAATAAATTTAATAAAACTTGATACTTCCAACTAAAATTTTTTTCACAATCCAACAAAATTGAAGTTATTTTCATCTAAATTTAATCAAATATAGATCCTGCACCAAAAATACTCGACAAAATCCAAAAAAATCGAAGTTGATTTCAAATAAATTTATTAATATTTGACACTTCCAACTAAATTTTTTTTCATAATCCAACAAAATTGAAGTTATTTTCATCTAAATTTACTCAAATATAGATCCTACAACAAAAATACTCGACAAAATCCAAAAAAATCGAAGTTGATTTCATATGAATTTATTAAAATTTGACACTTCCAACTAAAATTTTTTTTATAATCCAACAAAATTGAAGTTATTTTCATCTAAATTTAGTCAAATATAGATCCTACAACCAAAATACTCATCAAAATCCAAAAAAATCGAAGTTGATTTCAAATGACTTTATTAAAATTTGCCAAAAATCTTGTCTACATCCAAGAAAATTGAAGTTATTTTCATCTAAATTTAATCAAATATAGATCCTACAACAAAAATACTCGACAAAATCCAAAAAAATCGAAGTTGATTTCAAATAAATTTATTAATATTTGACACTTCCAACTAAAATTTTTTTCATAATCCAACAAAATTGAAGTTATTTTCATCTAAATTTACTCAAATATACATCCTACAACCAAAATACTCATCAAAATCCAAAAAAATCGAAGTTGATTTCATATGAAATTATTAAAATTTGACACTTCCAACTAAATTTTTTTTTATAATCCAACGAAATTGAAGTTATTTTCATCTAAATTTACTCAAATATAGAACCTACAACCAAAATACTCATCAAAATCCAAAAAAATCGAAGTTGATTTCAAATGAATTTATTAAAATTTGACACTTCCAACTAAATTTTTTTTCATAATCCAACAAAATTAAATTTATTTTCATCTAAATTTACTCAAATATAGATCCTACAACAAAAATACTCAACAAAATCCAAAATAATTGAAGTTGATTTCAAATAAATTTAATAAAACTTGATACTTCCAACTAAAATTTTTTTCACAATCCAACAAAATTGAAGTTATTTTCATCTAAATTTAATCAAATATAGATCCTACAACAAAAATACTCGACAAAATCCAAAAAAATCGAAGTAGATTTCATATGAATTTATTAATATTTGACACTTCCAACTAAAATTTTTTTTATAATCCAACAAAATTGAAGTTATTTTCATCTAAATTTACTCAAATATAGATCCTACAACAAAAATACTCGACAAAATCCAAAAAAATCGAAGTTGATTTCATATGAATTTATTAAAATTTGACACTTCCAACTAAAATTTTTTTTATAATCCAACAAAATTGAAGTTATTTTCATCTAAATTTAGTCAAATATAGATCCTACAACCAAAATACTCATCAAAATCCAAAAAAATCGAAGTTGATTTCAAATGAATTTATTAAAATTTGACAAAAATCTTGTCTACATCCAAGAAAATTGAAGTTATTTTCATCTAAATTTAATCAAATATAGATCCTACAACAAAAATACTCGAAAAAATCCAAAAAAATCGAAGTTGATTTCAAATAAATTTATTAATATTTGACACTTCCAACTAAAATTTTTTTCATAATCCAACAAAATTGAAGTTATTTTCATCTAAATTTACTCAAATATAGATCCTACAACAAAAATACTCGACAAAATCCAAAAAAATCGAAGTTGATTTCATATGAATTTATTAAAATTTGACACTTCCAACTAAATTTTTTTTTATAATCCAACAAAATTGAAGTTATTTTCATCTAAATTTAGTCAAATATAGATCCTACAACCAAAATACTCATCAAAATCCAAAAAAATTGAAGTTGATTTCAAATGAATTTATTAAAATTTGACAAAAATCTTGTCTACATCCAAGAAAATTGAAGTTATTTTCATTTAAATTTACTCAAATATAGATCCTACAACCAAAATAGTCATCAAAATCCAAAAAATCGAAGTTGATTTTAAATGATTTTATTAAAATTTGACCAAAATCTTGTCAAAATCCAAAAAATTGAATTTATTTTCATCTAAATTTAGTCAAATATAGATCCTACAACCAAAATACTCGACAAAATCCAAAAAAATCGAAGTTGATTTTATATG
Source organism: Andrena fulva (assembly GCA_946251845.1). Classification (NCBI taxonomy): domain Eukaryota; kingdom Metazoa; phylum Arthropoda; class Insecta; order Hymenoptera; family Andrenidae; genus Andrena; species Andrena fulva. The sequence continues at coordinate 1,872,411 of CAMITZ010000243.1, forward strand.
AATTTATTAAAATTTGACACTTCCAACTAAAATTTTTTCATAATCCAACGAAATTGAAGTTATTTTCATCTAAATTTCCTCAAATATAGATCCTACAACAAAAATACTCGACAAAATCCAAAAAAATCGAAGTTGATTTCATATGAATTTATTAAAATTTGACACTTCCAACTAAATTTTTTTTTATAATCCAACAAAATTGAAGTTATTTTCATTTAAATTTACTCAAATATAGATCCTACAACCAAAATAGTCATCAAAATCCAAAAAATCGAAGTTGATTTCAAATGATTTTATTAAAATTTGACCAAAATCTTGTCAAAATCCAAAAAATTGAATTTATTATCATCGAAATTTAGTCAAATATACATCCTACAACCAAAATACTCATCAAAATCCAAAAAAATCGAAGTTGATTTTATATGAAATTATTAAAATTTGACACATCCAACTAAAATTTTTTCATAATCCAACGAAATTGAAGTTATTTTCATCTAAATTTACTCAAATATAGAACCTACAACAAAAATACTCAACAAAATCCAAAAAAATCGAAGTTGATTTCAAATAAATTTAATAAAACTTGATACTTCCAACTAAAATTTTTTTCACAATCCAACAAAATTGAAGTTATTTTCATCTAAATTTAATCAAATATAGATCCTGCACCAAAAATACTCGACAAAATCCAAAAAAATCGAAGTTGATTTCAAATAAATTTATTAATATTTGACACTTCCAACTAAAATTTTTTTCATAATCCAACAAAATTGAAGTTATTTTCTTCTAAATTTACTCAAATATAGATCCTACAACAAAAATTCTCGACAAAATCCAAAAAAATCGAAGTTGATTGCATATGAATTTATTAAAATTTGACACTTCCAACTAAAATTTTTTTTATAATCCAACAAAATTGAAGTTATTTTCATCTAAATTTAGTCAAATATAGATCCTACAACCAAAATACTCATCAAAATCCAAAAAAATCGAAGTTGATTTCAAATGAATTTATTAAAATTTCACAAAAATCTTGTCTACATCCAAGAAAATTGAAGTTATTTTCATCTAAATTTACTCAAATATAGATCCTACAACCAAAATAGTCATCAAAATCCAAAAAATCGAAGTTGATTTCAAATGATTTTATTAAAATTTGACCAAAATCTTGTCAAAATCCAAAAAATTGAATTTATTTTCATCTAAATTTACTCAAATATAGATCCAACAACCAAAATACTCAACAAAATAAAAAAAAATCGAAGTTGATTTCAAATGAATTTATTAAAATTTGACCAAAATCTTGTCAAAATCAAAGAAAATTGAAGTAATTTTCATCTAAATTTAGTCAAATATAGATCCTACAACCAAAATACTCGACAAAATCCAAAAAAATCGAAGTTGATTTTATATGAATTTATTAAAATTTGACACTTCCAACTAAAATTTTTTCATAATCCAACGAAATTGAAGTTATTTTCATCTAAATTTACTCAAATATAGATCCTACAACAAAAATACTCGACAAAATCCAAAAAAATCGAAGTTGATTTCATATGAATTTATTAAAATTTGACACTTCCAACTAAAATTTTTTTTATAATCCAACAAAATTGAAGTTATTTTCATCTAAATTTAGTCAAATATAGATCCTACAACCAAAATACTCATCAAAATCCAAAAAAATCGAAGTTGATTTCAAATGAATTTATTAAAATTTGACAAAAATCTTGTCTACATCCAAGAAAATTAAATTTATTTTCATCTAAATTTACTCAAATATAGATCCTACAACAAAAATACTCCACAAAATCCAAAAAAATCGAAGTTGATTTCAAATAAATTTATTAAAATTTGACACTTCCAACTAAATTTTTTTTCATAATCCAACAAAATTAAATTTATTTTCATCTAAATTTACTCAAATATAGATCCTACAACAAAAATACTCAACAAAATCCAAAATAATTGAAGTTGATTTCAAATAAATTTAATAAAACTTGATACTTCCAACTAAAATTTTTTTCACAATCCAACAAAATTGAAGTTATTTTCATCTAAATTTAGTCAAATATAGATCCTACAACCAAAATACTCATCAAAATCCAAAAAAATCGAAGTTGATTTCAAATAAATTTATTAAAATTTGACACTTCCAACTAAATTTTTTTTCATAATCCAACAAAATTGAATTTATTTTCATCTAAATTTAGTCAAATATAGATCCTACAACAAAAATACTCAACAAAATCCAAAAAATCGAAGTTGATTTCATATGAATTTATTAAAATTTGACACTTCCAACTAAAATTTTTTTTATAATCCAACAAAATTGAAGTTATTTTCATCTAAATTTAGTCAAATATAGATCCTACAACCAAAATCTTCATTAAAATCCAAAAAAATCGAAGTTGATTTCAAATGAATTTATTAAAATTTGACAAAAATCTTGTCTACATCCAAGAAAATTGAAGTTATTTTCATTTAAATTTACTCAAATATAGATCGTACATCCAAAATAGTCATCAAAATCCAAAAAATTGAAGTTGATTTCAAATGATTTTATTAAAATTTGACCAAAATCTTGTGTAAATCCAAAAAATTGAAGTTATTTTCATCTAAATTTAGTCAAATATACATCCTACAACCAAAATACTCATCAAAATCCAAAAAAATCGAAGTTGATTTTATATGAAATTATTAAAATTTGACACTTCCAACTAAAATTTTTTCATAATCCAACGAAATTGAAGTTATTTTCATCTAAATTTACTCAAATATAGAACCTACAACAAAAATACTCAACAAAATCCAAAAAAATCGAAGTTGATTTCAAATAAATTTAATAAAACTTGATACTTCCAACTAAAATTTTTTTCACAATCCAACAAAATTGAAGTTATTTTCATCTAAATTTAATCAAATATAGATCCTACAACAAAAATACTCGACAAAATCCAAAAAAATCGAAGTTGATTTCATATGAATTTATTAAAATTTGACACTTCCAACTAAAATTTTTTTTATAATCCAACAAAATTGAAGTTATTTTCATCTAAATTTAGTCAAATATAGATCCTACAACCAAAATAGTCATCAAAATCCAAAAAATCGAAGTTGATTTGAAATGATTTTATTAAAATTTGACCAAAATCTTGTCAAAATCCAAAAAATTGAAGTTATTTTCATCTAAATTTAGTCAAATATACATCCTACAACCAAAATACTCATCAAAATCCAAAAAAATCGAAGTTGATTTCAAATGAATTTATTAAAATTTGACATTTCCAACTAAATTTTTTTTCAGAATCCAACAAAATTGAAGTTATTTTCATCTAAGTTTACTCAAATATAGATCCTACAACCAAAATACTCAACAAAATAAAAAAAAAATCGAAATTGATTTCAAATGAATTTATTAAAATTTGACCAAAATCTTGTCAAAATCCAACAAAATTGAAGTTATTTTCATCTAAATTTAGTCAAATATAGATCCTACAACCAAAATACTCATCAAAATCCAAAAAAATCGAAGTTGATTTCAAATGAATTTATTAAAATTTGACAAAAATCTTGTCTACATCCAAGAAAATTAAATTTATTTTCATCTAAATTTACTCAAATATAGATCCTACAACAAAAATACTCAACAAAATCCAAAAAAAATCGAAGTTGATTTCAAATAAATTTATTAAAATTTGACACTTCCAACTAAATTTTTTTTCATAATCCAACAAAATTAAATTTATTTTCATCTAAATTTACTCAAATATAGATCCTACAACAAAAATACTCAACAAAATCCAAAATAATTGAATTTGATTTCAAATAAATTTAATAAAACTTGATACTTCCAACTAAAATTTTTTTCACAATCCAACAAAATTGAAGTTATTTTCATCTAAATTTAATCAAATATAGATCCTACAACAAAAATACTCGACAAAATCCAAAAAAATCGAAGTTGATTTCATATGAATTTATTAATATTTGACACTTCCAACTAAAATTTTTTTTATAATCCAACAAAATTGAAGTTATTTTCATCTAAATTTAGTCAAATATAGATCCTACAACGAAAATAGTCATCAAAATCCAAAAAAATCGAAGTTGATTTCAAATAAATTTATTAAAATTTGACACTTCCAACTAAAATTTTTTTTATAATCCAACAAAATTGAAGTTATTTTCATCTAAATTTAGTCAAATATAGATCCTACAACCAAAATACTCTTCAAAATCGAAAAAAATCGAAGTTGATTTCAAATGAATTTATTAAAATTTGACAAAAATCTTGTCTACATCCAAGAAAATTGAAGTTATTTTCATCTAAATTTACTCAAATATAGATCCTACAACCAAAATACTCATCAAAATCCAAAAAAATCGAAGTTGATTTCAAATGAATTTATTAAAATTTGACAAAAATCTTGTCTACATCCAAGAAAATTGAAGTTATTTTCATCTAAATTTACTCAAATATAGATCCTACAACCAAAATAGTCATCAAAATCCAAAAAATCGAAGTTGATTTCAAATGATTTTATTAAAATTTGACCAAAATCTTGTCAAAATCCAAAAAATTGAAGTTATTTTCATCTAAATTTAGTCAAATATACATCCTACAACCAAAATACTCATCAAAATCCAAAAAAATCGAAGTTGATTTTATATGAAATTATTAAAATTTGTCACTTCCAACTAAAATTTTTTCATAATCCAACGAAATTGAAGTTATTTTCATCTAAATTTACTCAAATATAGAACCTACAACAAAAATACTCAACAAAATCCAAAAAAATCGAAGTTGATTTCAAATAAATTTATTAATATTTGACACTTCCAACTAAAATTTTTTTCATAATCCAAGAAAATTGAAGTTATTTTCATCTAAATTTACTCAAATATAGATCCTACAACCAAAATAGTCATCTAAATCCAAAAAATCGAAGTTGATTTCAAATGATTTTATTAAAATTTGACCAAAATCTTGTCAAAATCCAAAAAATTGAATTTATTTTCATCTAAATTTAGCCAAATATAGATCCTACAACCAAAATACTCGACAAAATCCAAAAAAATCGAAGTTGATTTTATATGAATTTATTAAAATTTGACACTTCCAACTAAAATTTTTTCATAATCCAACGAAATTGAAGTTATTTTCATCTAAATTTACTCAAATATAGATCCTACAACAAAAATACTCGACAAAATCCAAAAAAATCGAAGTTGATTTCATATGAATTTATTAAAATTTGACACTTCCAACTAAAATTTTTTTTATAATCCAACAAAATTGAAGTTATTTTCATCTAAATTTAGTCAAATATAGATCCTACAACCAAAATACTCATCAAAATCCAAAAAAATCGAAGTTGATTTCAAATGAATTTATTAAAATTTGACAAAAATCTTGTCTACATCCAAGAAAATTGAAGTTATTTTCATCTAAATTTACTCAAATATAGATCCTACAACCAAAATAGTCATCAAAATCCAAAAAATCGAAGTTGATTTCAAATGATTTTATTAAAATTTGACCAAAATCTTGTCAAAATCCAAAAAATTGAATTTATTTTCATCTAAATTTACTCAAATATAGATCCTACAACCAAAATACTCAACAAAATAAAAAAAAATCGAAGTTGATTTCAAATGAATTTATTAAAATTTGACCAAAATCTTGTCAAAATCAAAGAAAATTGAAGTTATTTTCATCTAAATTTTGTCAAATATAGATCCTACAACCAAAATACTCGACAAAATCCAAAAAAATCGAAGTTGATTTTATATGAATTTATTAAAATTTGACACTTCCAACTAAAATTTTTTAATAATCCAACGAAATTGAAGTTATTTTCATCTAAATTTACTCAAATATAGATCCTACAACAAAAATACTCGACAAAATCCAAAAAAATCGAAGTTGATTTCATATGAATTTATTAAAATTTGACACTTCCAACTAAAATTTTTTTTATAACCCAACAAAATTGAAGTTATTTTCATCTAAATTTAGTCAAATATAGATCCTACAACCAAAATACTCATCAAAATCCAAAAAAATCGAAGTTGATTTCAAATGAATTTATTAAAATTTGACAAAAATCTTGTCTACATCAAAGAAAATTAAATTTATTTTCAACTAAATTTACTCAAATATAGATCCTACAACAAAAATACTCAACAAAATCCAAAAAAAATCGAAGTTGATTTCAAATAAATTTATTAAAATTTGACACTTCCAACTAAATTTTTTTTCATAATCCAACAAAATTAAATTTATTTTCATCTAAATTTACTCAAATATAGATCCTACAACAAAAATACTCAACAAAATCCAAAATAATTGAAGTTGATTTCAAATAAATTTAATAAAACTTGATACTTCCAACTAAAATTTTTTTCACAATCCAACAAAATTGAAGTTATTTTCATCTAAATTTAATCAAATATAGATCCTACCACAAAAATACTCGACAAAATCCAAAAAAATCGAAGTTGATTTCATATGAATTTATTAATATTTGACACTTCCAACTAAAATTTTTTTTATAATCCAACAAAATTGAAGTTATTTTCATCTAAATTTAGTCAAATATAGATCCTACAACGAAAATAGTCATCAAAATCCAAAAAAATCGATGTTGATTTCAAATAAATTTATTAAAATTTGACACTTCCAACTAAAATTTTTTCTATAATCCAACAAAATTGAAGTTATTTTCATCTAAATTTAGTCAAATATAGATCCTACAACCAAAATACTCATCAAAATCCAAAAAAATCGAAGTTGATTTCCAATGAATTTATTAAAATTTGACAAAAATCTTGTCTACATCCAAGAAAATTGAAGTTATTTTCATCTAAATTTACTCAAATATAGATCCTACAACCAAAATAGTCATCAAAATCCAAAAAATCGAAGTTGATTTCAAATGATTTTATTAAAATTTGACCAAAATCTTGTCAAAATCCAAAAAATTGAATTTATTTTCATCTAAATTTAGTCAAATATACATCCTACAACCAAAATACTCATCAAAATCCAAAAAAATCGAAGTTGATTTTATATGAAATTATTAAAATTTGACACTTCCAACTAAAATTTTTTCATAATCCAACGAAATTGAAGTTATTTTCATCTAAATTTACTCAAATATAGAACCTACAACAAAAATACTCAACAAAATCCAAAAAAATCGAAGTTGATTTCCAATAAATTTAATAAAACTTGATACTTCCAACTAAAATTTTTTTCACAATCCAACAAAATTGAAGTTATTTTCATCTAAATTTAATCAAATATAGATCCTACAACAAAAATACTCGACAAAATCCAAAAAAATCGAAGTTGATTTCAAATAAATTTATTAATATTTGACACTTCCAACTAAAAATTTTTTTATAATCCAACAAAATTGAAGTTATTTTCATCTAAATTTAGTCAAATATAGATCCTACAACCAAAATACTCATCAAAATCCAAAAAAATCGAAGTTGATTTCAAATGAATTTATTAAAATTTGACAAAAATCTTGTCTACATCCAAGAAAATTGAAGTTATTTTCATCTAAATTTACTCAAATATAGATCCTACAACCAAAATAGTCATCAAAATCCAAAAAATCGAAGTTGATTTCAAATGATTTTATTAAAATTTGACCAAAATCTTGTCAAAATCCAAAAAATTGAATTTATTTTCATCTAAATTTACTCAAATATAGATCCTACAACCAAAATAGTCATCTAAATCCAAAAAATCGAAGTTGATTTCAAATGATTTTATTAAAATTTGACAAAAATCTTGTCTACATCCAAGAAAATTGAAGTTATTTTCATCTAAATTTAGTCAAATATAGATCCTACAACCAAAATACTCATCAAAATCCAAAAAAATCGAAGTTGATTTCAAATAAATTTATTAAAATTTGACACTTCCAACTAATTTTTTTTTCATAATCCAACAAAATTGAATTTATTTTCATCTAAATTTAGTCAAATATAGATCCTACAACCAAAATACTCAACAAAATAAAGAAAAATCGAAGTTGATTTCAAATAAATTTATTAAAATTTGACACTTCCAACTAAAATTTTTTTCATAATCCAACAAAATTGAAGTTATTTTCATCTAAATTTACTCAAATATAGATCCTACAACCAAAATACTCAACAAAATAAAAAAAAAATCGAAGTTGATTTCAAATGAATTTATTAAAACTTGATACTTCCACCTAAAATTTTTTTCACAATCCAACAAAATTGAAGTTATTTTCATCTAAATTTAATCAAATATAGATCCTACAACAAAAATACTCGACAAAATCCAAAAAAATCGAAGTTGATTTCAAATAAATTTATTAATATTTGACACTTCCAACTAAAATTTTTTTTATAATCCAACAAAATTGAAGTTATTTTCATCTAAATTTAGTCAAATATAGATCCTACAACCAAAATACTCATCAAAATCCAAAAAAATCGAAGTTGATTTCAAATGAATTTATTAAAATTTGACAAAAATCTTGTCTACATCCAAGAAAATTGAAGTTATTTTCATCTAAATTTACTCAAATATAGATCCTACAACCAAAATAGTCATCAAAATCCAAAACATCGAAGTTGATTTCAAATGATTTTATTAAAATTTGACCAAAATCTTGTCAAAATCCAAAAAATTGAATTTATTTTCATCTAAATTTAGTCAAATATAGATCCTACAACCAAAATACTCATCAAAATCCAAAAAAATCGAAGTTGATTTCAAATGAATTTATTAAAATTTGACAAAAATCTTGTCTACATCCAAGAAAATTGAAGTTATTTTCATCTAAATTTACTCAAATATAGATCCTACAACCAAAATAGTCATCAAAATCCAAAACATCGAAGTTGATTTCAAATGATTTTATTAAAATTTGACAAAAATCTTGTCTACATCCAAGAAAATTGAAGTTATTTTCATCTAAATTTAGTCAAATATAGATCCTACAACCAAAATACTCATCAAAATCCAAAAAAATCGAAGTTGATTTCAAATAAATTTATTAAAATTTGACACTTCCAACTAAAATTTTTTTCATAATCGAACAAAATTGAAGTTATTTTCATCTAAATTTACTCAAATATAGATCCTACAACAAGAATACTCAACAAAATCCAAAAAAATCGAAGTTGATTTCAAATGAATTTATTAAAATTTGACAAAAATCTTGTCTACTTCCAAGAAAATTGAAGTTATTTTCATCTAAATTTACTCAAATATAGATCCTACCACAAAAATACTCAACAAAATCCAAAAAAATCGAAGTTGATTTCAAATGATTTTATTAAAATTTGACCAAAATCTTGTCAAAATCCAAAAAATTGAAGTTATTTTTATCTAAATTTAGTCAAATATAGATCCTACAACCAAAATAGTCATCAAAATCCAAAAAATCGAAGTTGATTTCAAATGATTTTATTAAAATTTGACCAAAATCTTGTCAAAATCCAAAAAATTGAAGTTATTTTCATCTAAATTTAGTCAAATATACATCCTACAACCAAAATACTCATCAAAATCCAAAAAAATCGAAGTTGATTTCAAATAAATTTATTAAAATTTGACACTTCCAACTAAAATTTTTTTCATAATCGAACAAAATTGAAGTTATTTTCATCTAAATTTACTCAAATATAGATCCTACAACCAAAATACTCAACAAAATCCAAAAAAATCGAAGTTGATTTCAAATGAATTTATTAAAATTTGACCAAAAGCTTGTCAAAATCCAAGAAAATTGAAGTTATTTTCATCTAAATTTAGTCAAATATAGATCCTACAACCAAAATACTCGACAAAATCCAAAAAAATCGAAGTTGATTTCAAATAAATTTATTAAAATTTGACACTTCCAACTAAAATTTTTTTCACAATCCAACAAAATTGAAGTTATTTTCATCTAAATTTAATCAAATATAGATCCTACAACAAAAATACTCGACAAAATCCAAAAAAATCGAAGTTGATTTCAAATAAATTTATTAATATTTGTAACTTCCAACTAAAAATTTTTTTATAATCCAACAAAATTGAAGTTATTTTCATCTAAATTTAGTCAAATATAGATCCTACAACCAAAATACTCATCAAAATCCAAAAAAATCGAAGTTGATTTCAAATGAATTTATTAAAATTTGACCAAAATCTTGTCAAAATCCAAAAAATTGAATTTATTTTCATCTAAATTTACTCAAATATAGATCCTACAACCAAAATACTCAACAAAATAAAAAAAAATCGAAGTTGATTTCAAATGAATTTATTAAAATTTGACCAAAATCTTGTCAAAATCAAAGAAAATTGAAGTTATTTTCATCTAAATTTTGTCAAATATAGATCCTACAACCAAAATACTCGACAAAATCAAAAAAAATCGAAGTTGATTTTATATGAATTTTTTAAAATTTGACACTTCCAACTAAAATTTTTTCATAATCCAACGAAATTGAAGTTATTTTCATCTAAATTTACTCAAATATAGATCCTACAACAAAAATACTCGACAAAATCCAAAAAAATCGAAGTTGATTTCATATGAATTTATTAAAATTTGACACTTCCAACTAAAATTTTTTTTATAATCCAACAAAATTGAAGTTATTTTCATCTAAATTTAGTCAAATATAGATCCTACAACCAAAATACTCATCAAAATCCAAAAAAATCGAAGTTGATTTCAAATGAATTTATTAAAATTTGACAAAAATCTTGTCTACATCCAAGAAAATTAAATTTATTTTCATCTAAATTTACTCAAATATAGATCCTACAACAAAAATACTCAACAAAATCCAAAAAAAATCGAAGTTGATTTCAAATAAATTTATTAAAATTTGACACTTCCAACTAAATTTTTTTTCATAATCCAACAAAATTAAATTTATTTTCATCTAAATTTACTCAAATATAGATCCTACAACAAAAATACTCAACAAAATCCAAAATAATTGAAGTTGATTTCAAATAAATTTAATAAAACTTGATACTTCCAACTAAAATTTTTTTCACAATCCAACAAAATTGAAGTTATTTTCATCTAAATTTAATCAAATATAGATCCTACCACAAAAATACTCGACAAAATCAAAAAAAATCGAAGTTGATTTCATATGAATTTATTAATATTTGACACTTCCAACTAAAATTTTTTTTATAATCCAACAAAATTGAAGTTATTTTCATCTAAATTTAGTCAAATATAGATCCTACAACGAAAATAGTCATCAAAATCCAAAAAAATCGAAGTTGATTTCAAATAAATTTATTAAAATTTGACACTTCCAACTAAAATTTTTTTTATAATCCAACAAAATTGAAGTTATTTTCATCTAAATTTAGTCAAATATAGATCCTACAACCAAAATACTCATCAAAATCCAAAAAAATCGAAGTTGATTTCAAATGAATTTATTAAAATTTGACAAAAATCTTGTCTACATCCAAGAAAATTGAAGTTATTTTCATCTAAATTTACTCAAATATAGATCCTACAACCAAAATAGTCATCAAAATCCAAAAAATCGAAGTTGATTTCAAATGATTTTATTAAAATTTGACCAAAATCTTGTCAAAATCCCAAAAATTGAATTTATTTTCATCTAAATTTAGTCAAATATACATCCTACAACCAAAATACTCATCAAAATCCAAAAAAATCGAAGTTGATTTTATATGAAATTATTAAAATTTGACACTTCCAACTAAAATTTTTTCATAATCCAACGAAATTGAAGTTATTTTCATCTAAATTTAGTCAAATATAGATCCTACAACCAAAATACTCATCAAAATCCAAAAAAATCGAAGTTGATTTCAAATAAATTTATTAAAATTTGACACTTCCAACTAATTTTTTTTTCATAATCCAACAAAATTGAATTTATTTTCATCTAAATTTAGTCAAATATAGATCCTACAACCAAAATACTCAACAAAATAAAGAAAAATCGAAGTTGATTTCAAATAAATTTATTAAAATTTGACACTTCCAACTAAAATTTTTTTCATAATCCAACAAAATTGAAGTTATTTTCATCTAAATTTACTCAAATATAGATCCTACAACCAAAATACGCAACAAAATCCAAAAAATCGAAGTTGATTTCAAATGAATTTATTAAAATTTGACCAAAATCTTGTAAAAATCCAAAAAATTGAAGTTATTTTCATCTAAATTTACTCAAATATAGATCCTACAACAAAAATACTCAACAAAATCTAAAAAAATCGAAGTTGATTTCAAATAAATTTATTAAAATTTGACACTTCCAACTAAATTTTTTTTCATAATCCAACAAAATTGAATTTATTTTCATCTAAATTTAGTCAAATATAGATCCTACAACAAAAATACTCAACAAAATCCAAAAAATCGAAGTTGATTTCATATGAATTTATTAAAATTTGACACTTCCAACTAAAATTTTTTTTATAATCCAACAAAATTGAAGTTATTTTCATCTAAATTTAGTCAAATATAGATCCTACAACCAAAATACTCATCAAAATCCAAAAAAATCGAAGTTGATTTCAAATGAATTTATTAAAATTTGACAAAAATCTTGTCTACATCCAAGAAAATTGAAGTTATTTTCATTTAAATATACTCAAATATAGATCCTATAACCAAAATAGTCATCAAAATCCAAAAAATCGAAGTTGATTTCAAATGATTTTATTAAAATTTGACCAAAATCTTGTCAAAATCCAAAAAATTGAATTTATTTTCATCTAAATTTAGTCAAATATACATCCTACAACCAAAATACTCATCAAAATCCAAAAAAATCGAAGTTGATTTCAAATAAATTTATTAAAATTTGACACTTCCAACTAAAATTTTTTTCATAATCCAACAAAATTGAAGTTATTTTCATCTAAATTTACTCAAATATAGATCCTACAACCAAAATACTCAACAAAATAAAAAAAAAATCGAAGTTGATTTCAAATGAATTTATTAAAACTTGATACTTCCACCTAAAATTTTTTTCACAATCCAACAAAATTGAAGTTATTTTCATCTAAATTTAATCAAATATAGATCCTACAACAAAAATACTCGACAAAATCCAAAAAAATCGAAGTTGATTTCAAATAAATTTATTAATATTTGACACTTCCAACTAAAATTTTTTTTATAATCCAACAAAATTGAAGTTATTTTCATCTAAATTTAGTCAAATATAGATCCTACAACCAAAATACTCATCAAAATCCAAAAAAATCGAAGTTGATTTCAAATGAATTTATTAAAATTTGACAAAAATCTTGTCTACATCCAAGAAAATTGAAGTTATTTTCATCTAAATTTACTCAAATATAGATCCTACAACCAAAATAGTCATCAAAATCCAAAACATCGAAGTTGATTTCAAATGATTTTATTAAAATTTGACCAAAATCTTGTCAAAATCCAAAAAATTGAATTTATTTTCATCTAAATTTAGTCAAATATAGATCCTACAACCAAAATACTCATCAAAATCCAAAAAAATCGAAGTTGATTTCAAATGAATTTATTAAAATTTGACAAAAATCTTGTCTACATCCAAGAAAATTGAAGTTATTTTCATCTAAATTTACTCAAATATAGATCCTACAACCAAAATAGTCATCAAAATCCAAAACATCGAAGTTGATTTCAAATGATTTTATTAAAATTTGACAAAAATCTTGTCTACATCCAAGAAAATTGAAGTTATTTTCATCTAAATTTAGTCAAATATAGATCCTACAACCAAAATACTCATCAAAATCCAAAAAAATCGAAGTTGATTTCAAATAAATTTATTAAAATTTGACACTTCCAACTAAAATTTTTTTCATAATCGAACAAAATTGAAGTTATTTTCATCTAAATTTACTCAAATATAGATCCTACAACAAGAATACTCAACAAAATCCAAAAAAATCGAAGTTGATTTCAAATGAATTTATTAAAATTTGACAAAAATCTTGTCTACTTCCAAGAAAATTGAAGTTATTTTCATCTAAATTTACTCAAATATAGATCCTACCACAAAAATACTCAACAAAATCCAAAAAAATCGAAGTTGATTTCAAATGATTTTATTAAAATTTGACCAAAATCTTGTCAAAATCCAAAAAATTGAAGTTATTTTTATCTAAATTTAGTCAAATATAGATCCTACAACCAAAATAGTCATCAAAATCCAAAAAATCGAAGTTGATTTCAAATGATTTTATTAAAATTTGACCAAAATCTTGTCAAAATCCAAAAAATTGAAGTTATTTTCATCTAAATTTAGTCAAATATACATCCTACAACCAAAATACTCATCAAAATCCAAAAAAATCGAAGTTGATTTCAAATAAATTTATTAAAATTTGACACTTCCAACTAAAATTTTTTTCATAATCGAACAAAATTGAAGTTATTTTCATCTAAATTTACTCAAATATAGATCCTACAACCAAAATACTCAACAAAATCCAAAAAAATCGAAGTTGATTTCAAATGAATTTATTAAAATTTGACCAAAATCTTGTCAAAATCCAAGAAAATTGAAGTTATTTTCATCTAAATTTAGTCAAATATAGATCCTACAACCAAAATACTCGACAAAATCCAAAAAAATCGAAGTTGATTTCAAATAAATTTATTAAAATTTGACACTTCCAACTAAAATTTTTTTCACAATCCAACAAAATTGAAGTTATTTTCATCTAAATTTAATCAAATATAGATCCTACAACAAAAATACTCGACAAAATCCAAAAAAATCGAAGTTGATTTCAAATAAATTTATTAATATTTGTAACTTCCAACTAAAAATTTTTTTATAATCCAACAAAATTGAAGTTATTTTCATCTAAATTTAGTCAAATATAGATCCTACAACCAAAATACTCATCAAAATCCAAAAAAATCGAAGTTGATTTCAAATGAATTTATTAAAATTTGACCAAAATCTTGTCAAAATCCAAAAAATTGAATTTATTTTCATCTAAATTTACTCAAATATAGATCCTACAACCAAAATACTCAACAAAATAAAAAAAAATCGAAGTTGATTTCAAATGAATTTATTAAAATTTGACCAAAATCTTGTCAAAATCAAAGAAAATTGAAGTTATTTTCATCTAAATTTTGTCAAATATAGATCCTACAACCAAAATACTCGACAAAATCAAAAAAAATCGAAGTTGATTTTATATGAATTTTTTAAAATTTGACACTTCCAACTAAAATTTTTTCATAATCCAACGAAATTGAAGTTATTTTCATCTAAATTTACTCAAATATAGATCCTACAACAAAAATACTCGACAAAATCCAAAAAAATCGAAGTTGATTTCATATGAATTTATTAAAATTTGACACTTCCAACTAAAATTTTTTCATAATCCAACGAAATTGAAGTTATTTTCATCTAAATTTAGTCAAATATAGATCCTACAACCAAAATACTCATCAAAATCCAAAAAAATCGAAGTTGATTTCAAATGAATTTATTAAAATTTGACAAAAATCTTGTCTACATCCAAGAAAATTGAAGTTATTTTCATCTAAATTTACTCAAATATAGATCCTACAACCAAAATACTCGACAAAATCCAAAAAAATCGAAGTTGATTTCATATGAATTTATTAATATTTGACACTTCCAACTAAAATTTTTTTTATAATCCAACAAAATTGAAGTTATTTTCATCTAAATTTAGTCAAATATAGATCCTACAACGAAAATAGTCATCAAAATCCAAAAAAATCGAAGTTGATTTCAAATAAATTTATTAAAATTTGACACTTCCAACTAAAATTTTTTTCACAATCCAACAAAATTGAAGTTATTTTCATCTAAATCTACTCAAATATAGATCCTACAACAAAAATACTCAACAAAATCCAAAAAAATCGAAGTAGATTTCAAATGAATTTATTAAAATTTGACAAAAATCTTGTCTACATCCAAGAAAATTGAAGTTATTTTCATTTAAATATACTCAAATATAGATCCTACAACCAAAATAGTCATCAAAATCCAAAAAATCGAAGTTGATTTCAAATGATTTTATTAAAATTTGACCAAAATCTTGTCAAAATCCAAAAAATTGAATTTATTTTCATCTAAATTTAGTCAAATATAGATCCTACAACCAAAATACTCATCAAAATCCAAAAAAATCGAAGTTGATTTCAAATGAATTTATTAAAATTTGACAAAAATCTTGTCTACATCCAAGAAAATTGAAGTTATTTTCATCTAAATTTACTCAAATATAGATCCTACAACCAAAATAGTCATCAAAATCCAAAAAATCGAAGTTGATTTCAAATGATTTTATTAAAATTTGACCAAAATCTTGTCAAAATCCAAAAAATTGAATTTATTTTCATCTAAATTTAGTCAAATATACATCCTACAACCAAAATACTCATCAAAATCCAAAAAAATCGAAGTTGATTTTATATGAAATTATTAAAATTTGACACTTCCAACTAAAATTTTTTCATAATCCAACGAAATTGAAGTTATTTTCATCTAAATTTACTCAAATATAGAACCTACAACAAAAATACTCAACAAAATCCAAAAAAATCGAAGTTGATTTCAAATAAATTTAATAAAACTTGATACTTCCAACTAAAATTTTTTTCACAATCCAACAAAATTGAAGTTATTTTCATCTAAATTTAATCAAATATAGATCCTACAACAAAAATACTCGACAAAATCCAAAAAAATCGAAGTTGATTTCAAATAAATTTATTAATATTTGACACTTCCAACTAAAAATTTTTTTATAATCCAACAAAATTGAAGTTATTTTCATCTAAATTTAGTCAAATATAGATCCTACAACCAAAATACTCATCAAAATCCAAAAAAATCGAAGTTGATTTCAAATGAATTTATTAAAATTTGACAAAAATCTTGTCTACATCCAAGAAAATTGAAGTTATTTTCATCTAAATTTACTCAAATATAGATCCTACAACCAAAATAGTCATCAAAATCCAAAAAATCGAAGTTGATTTCAAATGATTTTATTAAAATTTGACCAAAATCTTGTCAAAATCCAAAAAATTGAATTTATTTTCATCTAAATTTACTCAAATATAGATCCTACAACCAAAATAGTCATCTAAATCCAAAAAATCGAAGTTGATTTCAAATGATTTTATTAAAATTTGACAAAAATCTTGTCTACATCCAAGAAAATTGAAGTTATTTTCATCTAAATTTAGTCAAATATAGATCCTACAACCAAAATACTCATCAAAATCCAAAAAAATCGAAGTTGATTTCAAATAAATTTATTAAAATTTGACACTTCCAACTAATTTTTTTTTCATAATCCAACAAAATTGAATTTATTTTCATCTAAATTTAGTCAAATATAGATCCTACAACCAAAATACTCAACAAAATAAAGAAAAATCGAAGTTGATTTCAAATAAATTTATTAAAATTTGACACTTCCAACTAAAATTTTTTTCATAATCCAACAAAATGGAAGTTATTTTCATCTAAATTTACTCAAATATAGATCCTACAACCAAAATACGCAACAAAATCCAAAAAATCGAAGTTGATTTCAAATGAATTTATTAAAATTTGACCAAAATCTTGTAAAAATCCAAAAAATTGAAGTTATTTTCATCTAAATTTACTCAAATATAGATCCTACAACAAAAATACTCAACAAAATCTAAAAAAATCGAAGTTGATTTCAAATAAATTTATTAAAATTTGACACTTCCAACTAAATTTTTTTTCATAATCCAACAAAATTGAATTTATTTTCATCTAAATTTAGTCAAATATAGATCCTACAACAAAAATACTCAACAAAATCCAAAAAATCGAAGTTGATTTCATATGAATTTATTAAAATTTGACACTTCCAACTAAAATTTTTTTTATAATCCAACAAAATTGAAGTTATTTTCATCTAAATTTAGTCAAATATAGATCCTACACCCAAAATACTCATCAAAATCCAAAAAAATCGAAGTTGATTTCAAATGAATTTATTAAAATTTGACAAAAATCTTGTCTACATCCAAGAAAATTGAAGTTATTTTCATTTAAATATACTCAAATATAGATCCTACAACCAAAATAGTCATCAAAATCCTAAAAATCGAAGTTGATTTCAAATGATTTTATTAAAATTTGACCAAAATCTTGTCAAAATCCAAAAAATTGAATTTATTTTCATCTAAATTTAGTCAAATATACATCCTACAACCAAAATACTCATCAAAATCCAAAAAAATCGAAGTTGATTTCAAATAAATTTATTAAAATTTGACACTTCCAACTAAAATTTTTTTCATAATCCAACAAAATTGAAGTTATTTTCATCTAAATTTACTCAAATATAGATCCTACAACCAAAATACTCAACAAAATAAAAAAAAAATCGAAGTTGATTTCAAATGAATTTATTAAAACTTGATACTTCCAACTAAAATTTTTTTCACAATCCAACAAAATTGAAGTTATTTTCATCTAAATTTAGTCAAATATAGATCCTACAACCAAAATACTCATCAAAATCCAAAAAAATCGAAGTTGATTTCAAATGAATTTATTAAAATTTGACAAAAATCTTGTCTACATCCAAGAAAATTGAAGTTATTTTCATCTAAATTTACTCAAATATAGATCCTACAACCAAAATAGTCATCAAAATCCAAAAAATCGAAGTTGATTTCAAATGATTTTATTAAAATTTGACCAAAATCTTGTCAAAATCCAAAAAATTGAATTTATTTTCATCTAAATTTAGTCAAATATAGATCCTACAACAAAAATACTCAACAAAATCCAAAAAAATCGAAGTTGATTTCAAATAAATTTATTAAAATTTGACACTTCCAACTAAATTTTTTTTCATAATCCAACAAAATTAAATTTATTTTCATCTAAATTTACTCAAATATAGATCCTACAACAAAAATACTCAACAAAATCCAAAATAATTGAAGTTGATTTCAAATAAATTTAATAAAACTTGATACTTCCAACTAAAATTTTTTTCACAATCCAACAAAATTGAAGTTATTTTCATCTAAATTTAATCAAATATAGATCCTACAACAAAAATACTCGACAAAATCCAAAAAAATCGAAGTTGATTTCATATGAATTTATTAATATTTGACACTTCCAACTAAAATTTTTTTTATAATCCAACAAAATTGAAGTTATTTTCATCTAAATTTAGTCAAATATAGATCCTACAACGAAAATAGTCATCAAAATCCAAAAAAATCGAAGTTGATTTCAAATAAATTTATTAAAATTTGACACTTCCAACTAAAATTTTTTTCACAATCCAACAAAATTGAAGTTATTTTCATCTAAATCTACTCAAATATAGATCCTACAACAAAAATACTCAACAAAATCCAAAAAAATCGAAGTTGATTTCAAATGAATTTATTAAAATTTGACAAAAATCTTGTCTACATCCAAGAAAATTGAAGTTATTTTCATCTAAATTTAGTCAAATATAGATCCTACAACCAAAATACTCATCAAAATCCAAAAAAATCGAAGTTGATTTCAAATAAATTTATTAAAATTTGACACTTCCAACTAAATTTTTTTTCATAATCCAACAAAATTGAATTTATTTTCATCTAAATTTAGTCAAATATAGATCCTACAACAAAAATACTCAACAAAATCCAAAAAATCGAAGTTGATTTCATATGAATTTATTAAAATTTGACACTTCCAACTAAAATTTTTTTTATAATCCAACAAAATTGAAGTTATTTTCATCTAAATTTAGTCAAATATAGATCCTACAACCAAAATACTCATCAAAATCCAAAAAAATCGAAGTTGATTTCAAATGAATTTATTAAAATTTGACAAAAATCTTGTCTACATCCAAGAAAATTGAAGTTATTTTCATTTAAATTTACTCAAATATAGATCCTACAACCAAAATAGTCATCAAAATCCAAAAAATCGAAGTTGATTTCAAATGATTTTATTAAAATTTGACCAAAATCTTGTCAAAATCCAAAAAATTGAAGTTATTTTCATCTAAATTTAGTCAAATATACATCCTACAACCAAAATACTCATCAAAATCCAAAAAAATCGAAGTTGATTTTATATGAAATTATTAAAATTTGACACTTCCAACTAAAATTTTTTCATAATCCAACGAAATTGAAGTTATTTTCATCTAAATTTACTCAAATATAGAACCTACAACAAAAATACTCAACAAAATCCAAAAAAATCGAAGTTGATTTCAAATAAATTTAATAAAACTTGATACTTCCAACTAAAATTTTTTTCACAATCCAACAAAATTGAAGTTATTTTTATCTAAATTTAATCAAATATAGATCCTACAACAAAAATACTCGACAAAATCCAAAAAAATCGAAGTTGATTTCAAATAAATTTATTAATATTTGACACTTCCAACTAAAATTTTTTTCATAATCCAACAAAATTGAAGTTATTTTCATCTAAATTTACTCAAATATAGATCCTACAACAAAAATACTCGACAAAATCCAAAAAAATCGAAGTTGATTTCATATGAATTTATTAAAATTTGACACTTCCAACTAAAATTTTTTTTATAATCCAACAAAATTGAAGTTATTTTCATCTAAATTTAGTCAAATATAGATCCTACAACCAAAATACTCATCAAAATCCAAAAAAATCGAAGTTGATTTCAAATGAATTTATTAAAATTTGACAAAAATCTTGTCTACATCCAAGAAAATTGAAGTTATTTTCATCTAAATTTACTGAAATATAGATCCTACAACCAAAATAGTCATCAAAATCCAAAAAATCGAAGTTGATTTCAAATGATTTTATTAAAATTTATCCAAAATCTTGTCAAAATCAAAGAAAATTGAAGTTATTTTCATCTAAATTTAGTCAAATATAGATCCTACAACCAAAATACTCGACAAAATCCAAAGAAATCGAAGTTGATTTTATATGAATTTATTAAAATTTGACACTTCCAACTAAAATTTTTTCATAATCCAACGAAATTGAAGTTATTTTCATCTAAATTTACTCAAATATAGATCCTACAACAAAAATACTCGACAAAATCCAAAAAAATCGAAGTTGATTTCATATGAATTTATTAAAATTTGACACTTCCAACTAAAATTTTTTTTATAATCCAACAAAATTGAAGTTATTTTCATCTAAATTTACTCAAATATAGATCCTACAACAAAAATACTCGACAAAATCCAAAAAAATCGAAGTTGATTTCATATGAATTTATTAAAATTTGACACTTCCAACTAAAATTTTTTTTATAATCCAACAAAATTGAAGTTATTTTCATCTAAATTTAGTCAAATATAGATCCTACAACCAAAATACTCATCAAAATCCAAAAAAATCGAAGTTGATTTCAAATGAATTTATTAAAATTTGACAAAAATCTTGTCTACATCCAAGAAAATTGAAGTTATTTTCATCTAAATTTACTGAAATATAGATCCTACAACCAAAATAGTCATCAAAATCCAAAAAATCGAAGTTGATTTCAAATGATTTTATTAAAATTTATCCAAAATCTTGTCAAAATCAAAGAAAATTGAAGTTATTTTCATCTAAATTTAGTCAAATATAGATCCTACAACCAAAATACTCGACAAAATCCAAAGAAATCGAAGTTGATTTTATATGAATTTATTAAAATTTGACACTTCCAACTAAAATTTTTTCATAATCCAACGAAATTGAAGTTATTTTCATCTAAATTTACTCAAATATAGATCCTACAACAAAAATACTCGACAAAATCCAAAAAAATCGAAGTTGATTTCATATGAATTTATTAAAATTTGACACTTCCAACTAAAATTTTTTTTATAATCCAACAAAATTGAAGTTATTTTCATCTAAAT
The DNA here is from genome assembly GCA_946251845.1 of Andrena fulva. NCBI lineage: Eukaryota > Metazoa > Arthropoda > Insecta > Hymenoptera > Andrenidae > Andrena > Andrena fulva. Next base: position 1,894,358 of record CAMITZ010000243.1, read on the forward strand.
TTAGTCAAATATAGATCCTACAACCAAAATACTCATCAAAATCCAAAAAAATCGAAGTTGATTTCAAATGAATTTATTAAAATTTGACAAAAATCTTGTCTACTTCCAAGAAAATTAAATTTATTTTCATCTAAATTTACTCAAATATAGATCCTACAACAAAAATACTCAACAAAATCCAAAAAAATCGAAGTTGATTTCAAATAAATTTATTAAAATTTGACACTTCCAACTAAATTTTTTTTCATAATCCAACAAAATTAAATTTATTTTCATCTAAATTTACTCAAATATAGATCCTACAACAAAAATACTCAACAAAATCCAAAATAATTGAAGTTGATTTCAAATAAATTTAATAAAACTTGATACTTCCAACTAAAATTTTTTTCACAATCCAACAAAATTGAAGTTATTTTCATCTAAATTTAATCAAATATAGATCCTACAACAAAAATACTCGACAAAATCCAAAAAAATCGAAGTTGATTTCATATGAATTTATTAATATTTGACACTTCCAACTAAAATTTTTTTTATAATCCAACAAAATTGAAGTTATTTTCATCTAAATTTAGTCAAATATAGATCCTACAACGAAAATAGTCATCAAAATCCAAAAAAATCGAAGTTGATTTGAAATAAATTTATTAAAATTTGACACTTCCAACTAAAATTTTTTTCACAATCCAACAAAATTGAAGTTATTTTCATCTAAATCTACTCAAATATAGATCCTACAACAAAAATACTCAACAAAATCCAAAAAAATCGAAGTTGATTTCAAATGAATTTATTAAAATTTGACAAAAATCTTGTCTACATCCAAGAAAATTGAAGTTATTTTCATCTAAATTTACTCAAATATAGATCCTACAACCAAAATAGTCATCAAAATCCAAAAAATCGAAGTTGATTTCAAATGATTTTATTAAAATTTATCCAAAATCTTGTCAAAATCAAAGAAAATTAAATTTATTTTCATCTAAATTTACTCAAATATAGATCCTACAACGAAAATAGTCATCAAAATCCAAAAAAATCGAAGTTGATTTCAAATAAATTTATTAAAATTTGACACTTCCAACTAAAATTTTTTTTATAATCCAACAAAATTGAAGTTATTTTCATCTAAATTTAGTCAAATATAGATCCTACAACCAAAATACTCATCAAAATCCAAAAAAATCGAAGTTGATTTCAAATGAATTTATTAAAATTTGACAAAAATCTTGTCTACATCCAAGAAAATTGAAGTTATTTTCATCTAAATTTACTCAAATATAGATCCTACAACCAAAATAGTCATCAAAATCCAAAAAATCGAAGTTGATTTCAAATGATTTTATTAAAATTTGACCAAAATCTTGTCAAAATCCAAAAAATTGAATTTATTTTCATCTAAATTTAGTCAAATATACATCCTACAACCAAAATACTCATCAAAATCCAAAAAAATCGAAGTTGATTTTATATGAAATTATTAAAATTTGACACTTCCAACTAAAATTTTTTTTATAATCCAACAAAATTGAAGTTATTTTCATCTAAATTTAGTCAAATATAGATCCTACAACCAAAATACTCATCAAAATCCAAAAAAATCGAAGTTGATTTCAAATGAATTTATTAAAATTTGACAAAAATCTTGTCTACATCCAAGAAAATTGAAGTTATTTTCATTTAAATATACTCAAATATAGATCCTATAACCAAAATAGTCATCAAAATCCAAAAAATCGAAGTTGATTTCAAATGATTTTATTAAAATTTGACCAAAATCTTGTCAAAATCCAAAAAATTGAATTTATTTTCATCTAAATTTAGTCAAATATACATCCTACAACCAAAATACTCATCAAAATCCAAAAAAATCGAAGTTGATTTCAAATAAATTTATTAAAATTTGACACTTCCAACTAAAATTTTTTTCATAATCCAACAAAATTGAAGTTATTTTCATCTAAATTTACTCAAATATAGATCCTACAACCAAAATACTCAACAAAATAAAAAAAAAATCGAAGTTGATTTCAAATGAATTTATTAAAACTTGATACTTCCACCTAAAATTTTTTTCACAATCCAACAAAATTGAAGTTATTTTCATCTAAATTTAATCAAATATAGATCCTACAACAAAAATACTCGACAAAATCCAAAAAAATCGAAGTTGATTTCAAATAAATTTATTAATATTTGACACTTCCAACTAAAATTTTTTTTATAATCCAACAAAATTGAAGTTATTTTCATCTAAATTTAGTCAAATATAGATCCTACAACCAAAATACTCATCAAAATCCAAAAAAATCGAAGTTGATTTCAAATGAATTTATTAAAATTTGACAAAAATCTTGTCTACATCCAAGAAAATTGAAGTTATTTTCATCTAAATTTACTCAAATATAGATCCTACAACCAAAATAGTCATCAAAATCCAAAACATCGAAGTTGATTTCAAATGATTTTATTAAAATTTGACCAAAATCTTGTCAAAATCCAAAAAATTGAATTTATTTTCATCTAAATTTAGTCAAATATAGATCCTACAACCAAAATACTCATCAAAATCCAAAAAAATCGAAGTTGATTTCAAATGAATTTATTAAAATTTGACAAAAATCTTGTCTACATCCAAGAAAATTGAAGTTATTTTCATCTAAATTTACTCAAATATAGATCCTACAACCAAAATACTCGACAAAATCCAAAAAAATCGAAGTTGATTTCATATGAATTTATTAATATTTGACACTTCCAACTAAAATTTTTTTTATAATCCAACAAAATTGAAGTTATTTTCATCTAAATTTAGTCAAATATAGATCCTACAACGAAAATAGTCATCAAAATCCAAAAAAATCGAAGTTGATTTCAAATAAATTTATTAAAATTTGACACTTCCAACTAAAATTTTTTTCACAATCCAACAAAATTGAAGTTATTTTCATCTAAATCTACTCAAATATAGATCCTACAACAAAAATACTCAACAAAATCCAAAAAAATCGAAGTAGATTTCAAATGAATTTATTAAAATTTGACAAAAATCTTGTCTACATCCAAGAAAATTGAAGTTATTTTCATTTAAATATACTCAAATATAGATCCTACAACCAAAATAGTCATCAAAATCCAAAAAATCGAAGTTGATTTCAAATGATTTTATTAAAATTTGACCAAAATCTTGTCAAAATCCAAAAAATTGAATTTATTTTCATCTAAATTTAGTCAAATATAGATCCTACAACCAAAATACTCATCAAAATCCAAAAAAATCGAAGTTGATTTCAAATGAATTTATTAAAATTTGACAAAAATCTTGTCTACATCCAAGAAAATTGAAGTTATTTTCATCTAAATTTACTCAAATATAGATCCTACAACCAAAATAGTCATCAAAATCCAAAAAATCGAAGTTGATTTCAAATGATTTTATTAAAATTTGACCAAAATCTTGTCAAAATCCAAAAAATTGAATTTATTTTCATCTAAATTTAGTCAAATATACATCCTACAACCAAAATACTCATCAAAATCCAAAAAAATCGAAGTTGATTTTATATGAAATTATTAAAATTTGACACTTCCAACTAAAATTTTTTCATAATCCAACGAAATTGAAGTTATTTTCATCTAAATTTACTCAAATATAGAACCTACAACAAAAATACTCAACAAAATCCAAAAAAATCGAAGTTGATTTCAAATAAATTTAATAAAACTTGATACTTCCAACTAAAATTTTTTTCACAATCCAACAAAATTGAAGTTATTTTCATCTAAATTTAATCAAATATAGATCCTACAACAAAAATACTCGACAAAATCCAAAAAAATCGAAGTTGATTTCAAATTAATTTATTAATATTTGACACTTCCAACTAAAATTTTTTTCATAATCCAACAAAATTGAAGTTATTTTCATCTAAATTTACTCAAATATAGATCCTACAACAAAAATACTCGACAAAATCCAAAAAAATCGAAGTTGATTTCATATGAATTTATTAAAATTTGACACTTCCAACTAAAATTTTTTTTATAATCCAACAAAATTGAAGTTATTTTCATCTAAATTTAGTCAAATATAGATCCTACAACCAAAATACTCATCAAAATCCAAAAAAATCGAAGTTGATTTCAAATAAATTTATTAAAATTTGACACTTCCAACTAAAATTTTTTTCACAATCCAACAAAATTGAAGTTATTTTCATCTAAATCTACTCAAATATAGATCCTACAACAAAAATACTCAACAAAATCCAAAAAAATCGAAGTTGATTTCAAATGAATTTATTAAAATTTGACAAAAATCTTGTCTACATCCAAGAAAATTGAAGTTATTTTCATCTAAATTTAGTCAAATATAGATCCTACAACCAAAATACTCATCAAAATCCAAAAAAATCGAAGTTGATTTCAAATAAATTTATTAAAATTTGACACTTCCAACTAAATTTTTTTTCATAATCCAACAAAATTGAATTTATTTTCATCTAAATTTAGTCAAATATAGATCCTACAACAAAAATACTCAACAAAATCCAAAAAATCGAAGTTGATTTCATATGAATTTATTAAAATTTGACACTTCCAACTAAATTTTTTTTTATAATCCAACAAAATTGAAGTTATTTTCATCTAAATTTAGTCAAATATAGATCCTACAACCAAAATACTCATCAAAATCCAAAAAAATCGAAGTTGATTTCAAATGAATTTATTAAAATTTGACAAAAATCTTGTCTACATCCAAGAAAATTGAAGTTATTTTCATTTAAATTTACTCAAATATAGATCCTACAACCAAAATAGTCATCAAAATCCAAAAAATCGAAGTTGATTTCAAATGATTTTATTAAAATTTGACCAAAATCTTGTCAAAATCCAAAAAATTGAAGTTATTTTCATCTAAATTTAGTCAAATATACATCCTACAACCAAAATACTCATCAAAATCCAAAAAAATCGAAGTTGATTTTATATGAAATTATTAAAATTTGACACTTCCAACTAAAATTTTTTCATAATCCAACGAAATTGAAGTTATTTTCATCTAAATTTACTCAAATATAGAACCTACAACAAAAATACTCAACAAAATCCAAAAAAATCGAAGTTGATTTCAAATAAATTTAATAAAACTTGATACTTCCAACTAAAATTTTTTTCACAATCCAACAAAATTGAAGTTATTTTCATCTAAATTTAATCAAATATAGATCCTACAACAAAAATACTCGACAAAATCCAAAAAAATCGAAGTTGATTTCAAATAAATTTATTAATATTTGACACTTCCAACTAAAATTTTTTTCATAATCCAACAAAATTGAAGTTATTTTCATCTAAATTTACTCAAATATAGATCCTACAACAAAAATACTCGACAAAATCCAAAAAAATCGAAGTTGATTTCATATGAATTTATTAAAATTTGACACTTCCAACTAAAATTTTTTTTATAATCCAACAAAATTGAAGTTATTTTCATCTAAATTTAGTCAAATATAGATCCTACAACCAAAATACTCATCAAAATCCAAAAAAATCGAAGTTGATTTCAAATGAATTTATTAAAATTTGACAAAAATCTTGTCTACATCCAAGAAAATTGAAGTTATTTTCATCTAAATTTACTGAAATATAGATCCTACAACCAAAATAGTCATCAAAATCCAAAAAATCGAAGTTGATTTCAAATGATTTTATTAAAATTTACCCAAAATCTTGTCAAAATCAAAGAAAATTGAAGTTATTTTCATCTAAATTTAGTCAAATATAGATCCTACAACCAAAATACTCGACAAAATCCAAAGAAATCGAAGTTGATTTTATATGAATTTATTAAAATTTGACACTTCCAACTAAAATTTTTTCATAATCCAACGAAATTGAAGTTATTTTCATCTAAATTTACTCAAATATAGATCCTACAACAAAAATACTCGACAAAATCCAAAAAAATCGAAGTTGATTTCATATGAATTTATTAAAATTTGACACTTCCAACTAAAATTTTTTTTATAATCCAACAAAATTGAAGTTATTTTCATCTAAATTTAGTCAAATATAGATCCTACAACCAAAATACTCAACAAAATCCAAAAAAATCGAAGTTGATTTCAAATAAATTTATTAAAATTTGACACTTCCAACTAAATTTTTTTTCATAATCCAACAAAATTAAATTTATTTTCATCTAAATTTACTCAAATATAGATCCTACAACAAAAATACTCAACAAAATCCAAAATAATTGAAGTTGATTTCAAATAAATTTAATAAAACTTGATACTTCCAACTAAAATTTTTTTCACAATCCAACAAAATTGAAGTTATTTTCATCTAAATTTAGTCAAATATAGATCCTACAACCAAAATACTCGACAAAATCCAAAAAAATCGAAGTTGATTTTATATGAATTTATTAAAATTTGACACTTCCAACTAAAATTTTTTCATAATCCAACGAAATTGAAGTTATTTTCATCTAAATTTACTCAAATATAGATCCTACAACAAAAATACTCGACAAAATCCAAAAAAATCGAAGTTGATTTCATATGAATTTATTAAAATTGGACACTTCCAACTAAAATTTTTTTTATAATCCAACAAAATTGAAGTTATTTTCATCTAAATTTAGTCAAATATAGATCCTACAACCAAAATACTCATCAAAATCCAAAAAAATCGAAGTTGATTTCAAATGAATTTATTAAAATTTGACAAAAATCTTGTCTACATCCAAGAAAATTAAATTTATTCTCATCTAAATTTACTCAAATATAGATCCTACAACAAAAATACTCAACAAAATCCAAAAAAATCGAGGTTGATTTCAAATAAATTTATTAAAATTTGACACTTCCAACTAAATTTTTTTTCATAATCCAACAAAATTAAATTTATTTTCATCTAAATTTAATCAAATATAGATCCTACAACAAAAATACTCGACAAAATCCAAAAAAATCGAAGTTGATTTCATATGAATTTATTAATATTTGACACTTCCAACTAAAATTTTTTTTATAATCCAACAAAATTGAAGTTATTTTCATCTAAATTTAGTCAAATATAGATCCTACAACGAAAATAGTCATCAAAATCCAAAAAAATCGAAGTTGATTTGAAATAAATTTATTAAAATTTGACACCTCCAACTAAAATTTTTTTCACAATCCAACAAAATTGAAGTTATTTTCATCTAAATCTACTCAAATATAGATCCTACAACAAAAATACTCAACAAAATCCAAAAAATCGAAGTTGATTTCAAATGAATTTATTAAAATTTGACAAAAATCTTGTCTACATCCAAGAAAATTGAAGTTATTTTCATCTAAATTTAGTCAAATATAGATCCTACAACCAAAATACTCATCAAAATCCAAAAAAATCGAAGTTGATTTCAAATAAATTTATTAAAATTTGACACTTCCAACTAAATTTTTTTTCATAATCCAACAAAATTGAAGTTATTTTCATCTAAATTTAGTCAAATATAGATCCTACAACCAAAATACTCATCAAAATCCAAAAAAATCGAAGTTGATTTCAAATGAATTTATTAAAATTTGACAAAAATCTTGTCTACATCCAAGAAAATTGAAGTTATTTTCATTTAAATTTACTCAAATATAGATCCTACAACCAAAATAGTCATCAAAATCCAAAAAATCGAAGTTGATTTCAAATGATTTTGTTAAAATTTGACCAAAATCTTGTCAAAATCCAAAAAATTGAATTTATTTTCATCTAAATTTAGTCAAATATACATCCTACAACCAAAATACTCATCAAAATCCAAAAAAATCGAAGTTGATTTTATATGAAATTATTAAAATTTGACACTTCCAACAAAAATTTTTTCATAATCCAACGAAATTGAAGTTATTTTCATCTAAATTTCCTCAAATATAGAACCTACAACAAAAATACTCAACAAAATCCAAAAAAATCGAAGTTGATTTCAAATAAATTTAATAAAACTTGATACTTCCAACTAAAATTTTTTTCACAATCCAACAAAATTGAAGTTATTTTCATCTAAATTTAGTCAAATATAGATCCTACAACCAAAATACTCGACAAAATCCAAAAAAATCGAAGTTGATTTTATATGAATTTATTAAAATTTGACACTTCCAACTAAAATTTTTTCATAATCCAACGAAATTGAAGTTATTTTCATCTAAATTTACTCAAATATAGATCCTACAACAAAAATACTCGACAAAATCCAAAAAAATCGAAGTTGATTTCATATGAATTTATTAAAATTTGACACTTCCAACTAAAATTTTTTTTATAATCCAACAAAATTGAAGTTATTTTCATCTAAATTTAGTCAAATATAGATCCTACAACCAAAATACTCATCAAAATCCAAAAAAATCGAAGTTGATTTCAAATGAATTTATTAAAATTTGACAAAAATCTTGTCTACATCCAAGAAAATTAAATTTATTTTCATCTAAATTTACTCAAATATAGATCCTACAACAAAAATACTCAACAAAATCCAAAAAAATCGAGGTTGATTTCAAATAAATTTATTAAAATTTGACACTTCCAACTAAATTTTTTTTCATAATCCAACAAAATTAAATTTATTTTCATCTAAATTTACTCAAATATAGATCCTACAACAAAAATACTCAACAAAATCCAAAATAATTGAAGTTGATTTCAAATAAATTTAATAAAACTTGATACTTCCAACTAAAATTTTTTTCACAATCCAACAAAATTGAAGTTATTTTCATCTAAATTTAATCAAATATAGATCCTACAACAAAAATACTCGACAAAATCCAAAAAAATCGAAGTTGATTTCATATGAATTTATTAATATTTGACACTTCCAACTAAAATTTTTTTTATAATCCAACAAAATTGAAGTTATTTTCATCTAAATTTAGTCAAATATAGATCCTACAACGAAAATAGTCATCAAAATCCAAAAAAATCGAAGTTGATTTGAAATAAATTTATTAAAATTTGACACTTCCAACTAAAATTTTTTTCACAATCCAACAAAATTGAAGTTATTTTCATCTAAATCTACTCAAATATAGATCCTACAACAAAAATACTCAACAAAATCCAAAAAAATCGAAGTTGATTTCAAATGAATTTATTAAAATTTGACAAAAATCTTGTCTACATCCAAGAAAATTGAAGTTATTTTCATCTAAATTTACTCAAATATAGATCCTACAACCAAAATAGTCATCAAAATCCAAAAAATCGAAGTTGATTTCAAATGATTTTATTAAAATTTATCCAAAATCTTGTCAAAATCAAAGAAAATTGAAGTTATTTTCATCTAAATTTAGTCAAATATAGATCCTACAACCAAAATACTCGACAAAATCCAAAAAAATCGAAGTTGATTTTATATGAATTTATTAAAATTTGACACTTCCAACTAAAATTTTTTCATAATCCAACGAAATTGAAGTTATTTTCATCTAAATTTACTCAAATATAGATCCTACAACAAAAATACTCGACAAAATCCAAAAAAATCGAAGTTGATTTCATATGAATTTATTAAAATTTATCCAAAATCTTGTCAAAATCAAAGAAAATTGAAGTTATTTTCATCTAAATTTAGTCAAATATAGATCCTACAACCAAAACACTCGACAAAATCCAAAAAAATCGAAGTTGATTTTATATGAATTTATTAAAATTTGACACTTCCAACTAAAATTTTTTCATAATCCAACGAAATTGAAGTTATTTTCATCTAAATTTACTCAAATATAGATCCTACAACAAAAATACTCGACAAAATCCAAAAAAATCGAAGTTGATTTCATATGAATTTATTAAAATTGGACACTTCCAACTAAAATTTTTTTTATAATCCAACAAAATTGAAGTTATTTTCATCTAAATTTAGTCAAATATAGATCCTACAACCAAAATACTCATCAAAATCCAAAAAAATCGAAGTTGATTTCAAATGAATTTATTAAAATTTGACAAAAATCTTGTCTACATCCAAGAAAATTAAATTTATTCTCATCTAAATTTACTCAAATATAGATCCTACAACAAAAATACTCAACAAAATCCAAAAAAATCGAGGTTGATTTCAAATAAATTTATTAAAATTTGACACTTCCAACTAAATTTTTTTTCATAATCCAACAAAATTAAATTTATTTTCATCTAAATTTAATCAAATATAGATCCTACAACAAAAATACTCGACAAAATCCAAAAAAATCGAAGTTGATTTCATATGAATTTATTAATATTTGACACTTCCAACTAAAATTTTTTTTATAATCCAACAAAATTGAAGTTATTTTCATCTAAATTTAGTCAAATATAGATCCTACAACGAAAATAGTCATCAAAATCCAAAAAAATCGAAGTTGATTTGAAATAAATTTATTAAAATTTGACACCTCCAACTAAAATTTTTTTCACAATCCAACAAAATTGAAGTTATTTTCATCTAAATCTACTCAAATATAGATCCTACAACAAAAATACTCAACAAAATCCAAAAAATCGAAGTTGATTTCAAATGAATTTATTAAAATTTGACAAAAATCTTGTCTACATCCAAGAAAATTGAAGTTATTTTCATCTAAATTTAGTCAAATATAGATCCTACAACCAAAATACTCATCAAAATCCAAAAAAATCGAAGTTGATTTCAAATAAATTTATTAAAATTTGACACTTCCAACTAAATTTTTTTTCATAATCCAACAAAATTGAAGTTATTTTCATCTAAATTTAGTCAAATATAGATCCTACAACCAAAATACTCATCAAAATCCAAAAAAATCGAAGTTGATTTCAAATGAATTTATTAAAATTTGACAAAAATCTTGTCTACATCCAAGAAAATTGAAGTTATTTTCATTTAAATTTACTCAAATATAGATCCTACAACCAAAATAGTCATCAAAATCCAAAAAATCGAAGTTGATTTCAAATGATTTTGTTAAAATTTGACCAAAATCTTGTCAAAATCCAAAAAATTGAATTTATTTTCATCTAAATTTAGTCAAATATACATCCTACAACCAAAATACTCATCAAAATCCAAAAAAATCGAAGTTGATTTTATATGAAATTATTAAAATTTGACACTTCCAACTAAAATTTTTTCATAATCCAACGAAATTGAAGTTATTTTCATCTAAATTTCCTCAAATATAGAACCTACAACAAAAATACTCAACAAAATCCAAAAAAATCGAAGTTGATTTCAAATAAATTTAATAAAACTTGATACTTCCAACTAAAATTTTTTTCACAATCCAACAAAATTGAAGTTATTTTCATCTAAATTTAATCAAATATAGATCCTACAACAAAAATACTCGACAAAATCCAAAAAAATCGAAGTTGATTTCAAATAAATTTATTAATATTTGACACTTCCAACTAAAATTTTTTTTATAATCCAACAAAATTGAAGTTATTTTCATCTAAATTTAGTCAAATATAGATCCTACAACCAAAATACTCATTAAAATCCAAAAAAATCGAAGTTGATTTCAAATGAATTTATTAAAATTTGACAAAAATCTTGTCTACATCCAAGAAAATTGAAGTTATTTTCATCTAAATTTACTCAAATATAGATCCTACAACCAAAATAGTCATCAAAATCCAAAAAATCGAAGTTGATTTCAAATGATTTTATTAAAATTTGACCAAAATCTTGTCAAAATCCAAAAAATTGAATTTATTTTCATCTAAATTTAGTCAAATATACATCCTACAACCAAAATACTCATCAAAATCCAAAAAAATCGAAGTTGATTTCAAATAAATTTATTAAAATTTGACACTTCCAACTAAAATTTTTTTCATAATCCAACAAAATTGAAGTTATTTTCATCTAAATTTACTCAAATATAGATCCTACAACCAAAATACTCAACAAAATAAAAAAAAAATCGAAGTTGATTTCAAATGAATTTATTAAAATTTGACCAAAATCTTGTCAAAATCCAAGAAAATTGAAGTTATTTTCATCTAAATTTAGTCAAATATAGATCCTACAACCAAAATACTCGACAAAATCCAAAAAAATCGAAGTTGATTTTATTTATTTATTTATTTATTTATTTATTTATTTATAAACGGACCGAAGCCCTCTTTACATAAATATTTAGACGTGAAGAAAAAGATCTTAACCTAATATTACAAAAGATAGACATGCCCAAAAAAGAATAAAACTCATGGTACATAAGATATGACATTATCCGATAATGATACGTAACTGTCTTTTAAAAGTGTGCACAGACCCATTGAAGAAATCAATACTGTTATACAGAGTACTAGAGTCAGCAATAATTCGATTTATTGGATTAATTAGTCCATATGTAGATCTGGATTTAAGTGGTTGAAATCCTGCTCTAGATCTCAATACGCGTTCAGGTGCATAGAAATTGATTTGCATAAGAAGAGAGGGACAATCAATATGGTTATTGATTAAATTAAAAATAAATAAATGGTCAGATATTTTTCTACGTGCAGCTAATGTTTATATGAATTTATTAAAATTTGACACTTCCAACTAAAATTTTTTCATAATCCAACAAAATTGAATTTATTTTCATCTAAATTTAGTCAAATATAGATCCTACAACCAAAATACTCAACAAAATAAAAAAAAATCGAAGTTGATTTCAAATAAATTTATTAAAATTTGACACTTCCAACTAAAATTTTTTTCATAATCCAACAAAATTGAAGTTATTTTCATCTAAATTTACTCAAATATAGATCCTACAACCAAAATACGCAACAAAATAAAAAAAAATCGAAGTTGATTTCAAATGAATTTATTAAAATTTGACCAAAATCTTGTCAAAATCCAAAAAATTGAAGTTATTTTCATCTAAATTTACTCAAATATAGATCCTACAACAAAAATACTCAACGAAATCCAAAAAAATCGAAGTTGATTTCAAATAAATTTATTAAAATTTGACACTTCCAACTAAATTTTTTTTCATAATCCAACAAAATTAAATTTATTTTCATCTAAATTTACTCAAATATAGATCCTACAACAAAAATACTGAACAAAATCCAAAAAAATCGAAATTGATTTCAAATAAATTTATTAAAATTTGACACTTCCAACTAAATTTTTTTTCATAATCCAACAAAATTAAATTTATTTTCATCTAAATTTACTCAAATATAGATCCTACAACAAAAATACTCAACAAAATCCAAAATAATTGAAGTTGATTTCAAATAAATTTAATAAAACTTGATACTTCCAACTAAAATTTTTTTCACAATCCAACAAAATTGAAGTTATTTTCATCTAAATTTAATCAAATATAGATCCTACAACAAAAATACTCGACAAAATCCAAAAAAATCGAAGTTGATTTCATATGAATTTATTAATATTTGACACTTCCAACTAAAATTTTTTTTATAATCCAACAAAATTGAAGTTATTTTCATCTAAATTTAGTCAAATATAGATCCTACAACGAAAATAGTCATCAAAATCCAAAAAAATCGAAGTTGATTTCAAATAAATTTATTAAAATTTGACACTTCCAACTAAAATTTTTTTCACAATCCAACAAAATTGAAGTTATTTTCATCTAAATCTACTCAAATATAGATCCTACAACAAAAATACTCAACAAAATCCAAAAAAATCGAAGTTGATTTCAAATGAATTTATTAAAATTTGACCAAAATCTTGTCAAAATCCAAAAAATTGAAGTTATTTTCATCTAAATTTACTCAAATATAGATCCTACAACAAAAATACTCAACGAAATCCAAAAAAATCGAAGTTGATTTCAAATAAATTTATTAAAATTTGACACTTCCAACTAAATTTTTTTTCATAATCCAACAAAATTAAATTTATTTTCATCTAAATTTACTCAAATATAGATCCTACAACAAAAATACTGAACAAAATCCAAAAAAATCGAAATTGATTTCAAATAAATTTATTAAAATTTGACACTTCCAACTAAATTTTTTTTCATAATCCAACAAAATTAAATTTATTTTCATCTAAATTTACTCAAATATAGATCCTACAACAAAAATACTCATCAAAATCCAAAAAAATCGAAGTTGATTTCAAATGAATTTATTAAAATTTGACAAAAATCTTGTCTACATCCAAGAAAATTGAAGTTATTTTCATTTAAATTTACTCAAATATAGATCCTACAACCAAAATAGTCATCAAAATCCAAAAAATCGAAGTTGATTTCAAATGATTTTATTAAAATTTGACCAAAATCTTGTCGAAATCCAAAAAATTGAATTTATTTTCATCTAAATTTAGTCAAATATACATCCTACAACCAAAATACTCATCCAAATCCAAAAAAATCGAAGTTGATTTCAAATAAATTTATTAAAATTTGACACTTCCAACTAAAATTTTTTTCATAATCCAACAAAATTGAAGTTACTTTCATCTAAATTTAATCAAATATAGATCCTACAACCAAAATAGTCATCAAAATCCAAAAAATCGAAGTTGATTTCAAATGATTTTATTAAAATTTGACCAAAATCTAGTCAAAATCCAAAAAATTCAAGTTATTTTCATCTAAATTTAGTCAAATGTACATCCTACAACCAAAATACTCATCAAAATCCAAAAAAATCGAAGTTGATTTTATATGAAATTATTAAAATTTGACACTTCCAACTAAAATTTTTTCATAATCCAACGAAATTGAAGTTATTTTCATCTAAATTTACTCAAATATAGAACCTACAACAAAAATACTCAACAAAATCCAAAAAAATCGAAGTTGATATCAAATAAATTTAATAAAACTTGATACTTCCAACTAAAATTTTTTTCACAATCCAACAAAATTGAAGTTATTTTCATCTAAATTTAATCAAATATAGATCCTACAACAAAAATACTCGACAAAATCCAAAAAAATCGAAGTTGATTTCAAATAAATTTATTAATATTTGACACTTCCAACTAAATTTTTTTTCATAATCCAACAAAATTGAAGTTATTTTCATCTAAATTTACTCAAATATACATCCTACAACAAAAATACTCGACAAAATCCAAAACAATCGAAGTTGATTTCATATGAATTTATTAAAATTTGACACTTCCAACTAAAATTTTTTTTATAATCCAACAAAATTGAAGTTATTTTCATCTAAATTTAGTCAAATATAGATCCTACAACCAAAATACTCATCAAAATCCAAAAAAATCGAAGTTGATTTCAAATGAATTTATTAAAATTTGACAAAAATCTTGTCTACATCCAAGAAAATTGAAGTTATTTTCATCTAAATTTACTCAAATATAGATCCTACAACCAAAATAGTCATCAAAATCCAAATAATCGAAGTTGATTTCAAATGATTTTATTAAAATTTGACCAAAATCTTGTCAAAATCAAAAAAATTGAATTTATTTTCATCTAAATTTAGTCAAATATACATCCTACAACCAAAATACTCATCAAAATCCAAAAAAATCGAAGTTGATTTCAAATAAATTTATTAAAATTTGACACTTCCAACTAAAATTTTTTTCATAATCCAACAAAATTGAAGTTATTTTCATCTAAATTTACTCAAATATAGATCCTACAACCAAAATACGCAACAAAATCCAAAAAAATCGAAGTTGATTTCAAATGAATTTATTAAAATTTGACCAAAATCTTGTCAAAATCCAAAAAATTGAAGTTATTTTCATCTAAATTTACTCAAATATAGATCCTACAACAAAAATACTCAACGAAATCCAAAAAAATCGAAGTTGATTTCAAATAAATTTATTAAAATTTGACACTTCCAACTAAATTTTTTTTCATAATCCAACAAAATTAAATTTATTTTCATCTAAATTTACTCAAATATAGATCCTACAACAAAAATACTGAACAAAATCCAAAAAAATCGAAATTGATTTCAAATAAATTTATTAAAATTTGACACTTCCAACTAAATTTTTTTTCATAATCCAACAAAATTAAATTTATTTTCATCTAAATTTACTCAAATATAGATCCTACAACAAAAATACTCAACAAAATCCAAAATAATTGAAGTTGATTTCAAATAAATTTAATAAAACTTGATACTTCCAACTAAAATTTTTTTCACAATCCAACAAAATTGAAGTTATTTTCATCTAAATTTAATCAAATATAGATCCTACAACAAAAATACTCGACAAAATCCAAAAAAATCGAAGTTGATTTCATATGAATTTATTAATATTTGACACTTCCAACTAAATTTTTTTTCATAATCCAACAAAATTGAAGTTATTTTCATCTAAATTTACTCAAATATAGATCCTACAACAAAAATACTCGACAAAATCCAAAACAATCGAAGTTGATTTCATATGAATTTATTAAAATTTGACACTTCCAACTAAAATTTTTTTTATAATCCAACAAAATTGAAGTTATTTTCATCTAAATTTAGTCAAATATAGATCCTACAACCAAAATACTCATCAAAATCCAAAAAAATCGAAGTTGATTTCAAATGAATTTATTAAAATTTGACAAAAATCTTGTCTACATCCAAGAAAATTGAAGTTATTTTCATCTAAATTTACTCAAATATAGATCCTACAACCAAAATAGTCATCAAAATCCAAATAATCGAAGTTGATTTCAAATGATTTTATTAAAATTTGACCAAAATCTTGTCAAAATCAAAAAAATTGAATTTATTTTCATCTAAATTTAGTCAAATATACATCCTACAACCAAAATACTCATCAAAATCCAAAAAAATCGAAGTTGATTTCAAATAAATTTATTAAAATTTGACACTTCCAACTAAAATTTTTTTCATAATCCAACAAAATTGAAGTTATTTTCATCTAAATTTACTCAAATATAGATCCTACAACCAAAATACGCAACAAAATCCAAAAAAATCGAAGTTGATTTCAAATGAATTTATTAAAATTTGACCAAAATCTTGTCAAAATCCAAAAAATTGAAGTTATTTTCATCTAAATTTACTCAAATATAGATCCTACAACAAAAATACTCAACGAAATCCAAAAAAATCGAAGTTGATTTCAAATAAATTTATTAAAATTTGACACTTCCAACTAAATTTTTTTTCATAATCCAACAAAATTAAATTTATTTTCATCTAAATTTACTCAAATATAGATCCTACAACAAAAATACTGAACAAAATCCAAAAAAATCGAAATTGATTTCAAATAAATTTATTAAAATTTGACACTTCCAACTAAATTTTTTTTCATAATCCAACAAAATTAAATTTATTTTCATCTAAATTTACTCAAATATAGATCCTACAACAAAAATACTCAACAAAATCCAAAATAATTGAAGTTGATTTCAAATAAATTTAATAAAACTTGATACTTCCAACTAAAATTTTTTTCACAATCCAACAAAATTGAAGTTATTTTCATCTAAATTTAATCAAATATAGATCCTACAACAAAAATACTCGACAAAATCCAAAAAAATCGAAGTTGATTTCATATGAATTTATTAATATTTGACACTTCCAACTAAAATTTTTTTTATAATCCAACAAAATTGAAGTTATTTTCATCTAAATTTAGTCAAATATAGATCCTACAACGAAAATAGTCATCAAAATCCAAAAAAATCGAAGTTGATTTCAAATAAATTTATTAAAATTTGACACTTCCAACTAAAATTTTTTTCACAATCCAACAAAATTGAAGTTATTTTCATCTAAATCTACTCAAATATAGATCCTACAACAAAAATACTCAACAAAATCCAAAAAAATCGAAGTTGATTTCAAATGAATTTATTAAAATTTGACCAAAATCTTGTCAAAATCCAAAAAATTGAAGTTATTTTCATCTAAATTTACTCAAATATAGATCCTACAACAAAAATACTCAACGAAATCCAAAAAAATCGAAGTTGATTTCAAATAAATTTATTAAAATTTGACACTTCCAACTAAATTTTTTTTCATAATCCAACAAAATTAAATTTATTTTCATCTAAATTTACTCAAATATAGATCCTACAACAAAAATACTGAACAAAATCCAAAAAAATCGAAATTGATTTCAAATAAATTTATTAAAATTTGACACTTCCAACTAAATTTTTTTTCATAATCCAACAAAATTAAATTTATTTTCATCTAAATTTACTCAAATATAGATCCTACAACAAAAATACTCAACAAAATCCAAAATAATTGAAGTTGATTTCAAATAAATTTAATAAAACTTGATACTTCCAACTAAAATTTTTTTCACAATCCAACAAAATTGAAGTTATTTTCATCTAAATTTAATCAAATATAGATCCTACAACAAAAATACTCGACAAAATCCAAAACAATCGAAGTTGATTTCATATGAATTTATTAAAATTTGACACTTCCAACTATAATTTTTTTTATAATCCAACAAAATTGAAGTTATTTTCATCTAAATTTAGTCAAATATAGATCCTACAACCAAAATACTCATCAAAATCCAAAAAAATCGAAGTTGATTTCAAATGAATTTATTAAAATTTGACAAAAATCTTGTCTACATCCAAGAAAATTGAAGTTATTTTCATTTAAATTTACTCAAATATAGATCCTACAACCAAAATAGTCATCAAAATCCAAAAAATCGAAGTTGATTTCAAATGATTTTATTAAAATTTGACCAAAATCTTGTCGAAATCCAAAAAATTGAATTTATTTTCATCTAAATTTAGTCAAATATACATCCTACAACCAAAATACTCATCCAAATCCAAAAAAATCGAAGTTGATTTCAAATAAATTTATTAAAATTTGACACTTCCAACTAAAATTTTTTTCACAATCCAACAAAATTGAAGTTATTTTCATCTAAATTTAATCAAATATAGATCCTACAACAAAAATACTCGACAAAATCCAAAAAAATCGAAGTTGATTTCAAATAAATTTATTAATATTTGACACTTCCAACTAAATTTTTTTTCATAATCCAACAAAATTGAAGTTATTTTCATCTAAATTTACTCAAATATAGATCCTACAACAAAAATACTCGACAAAATCCAAAACAATCGAAGTTGATTTCATATGAATTTATTAAAATTTGACACTTCCAACTAAAATTTTTTTTATAATCCAACAAAATTGAAGTTATTTTCATCTAAATTTAGTCAAATATAGATCCTACAACCAAAATACTCATCAAAATCCAAAAAAATCGAAGTTGATTTCAAATGAATTTATTAAAATTTGACAAAAATCTTGTCTACATCCAAGAAAATTGAAGTTATTTTCATCTAAATTTACTCAAATATAGATCCTACAACCAAAATAGTCATCAAAATCCAAATAATCGAAGTTGATTTCAAATGATTTTATTAAAATTTGACCAAAATCTTGTCAAAATCAAAAAAATTGAATTTATTTTCATCTAAATTTAGTCAAATATACATCCTACAACCAAAATACTCATCAAAATCCTAAAAAATCGAAGTTGATTTCAAATAAATTTATTAAAATTTGACACTTCCAACTAAAATTTTTTTCATAATCCAACAAAATTGAAGTTATTTTCATCTAAATTTACTCAAATATAGATCCTACAACCAAAATACGCAACAAAATCCAAAAAAATCGAAGTTGATTTCAAATGAATTTATTAAAATTTGACCAAAATCTTGTCAAAATCCAAAAAATTGAAGTTATTTTCATCTAAATTTACTCAAATATAGATCCTACAACAAAAATACTCAACGAAATCCAAAAAAATCGAAGTTGATTTCAAATAAATTTATTAAAATTTGACACTTCCAACTAAATTTTTTTTCATAATCCAACAAAATTAAATTTATTTTCATCTAAATTTACTCAAATATAGATCCTACAACAAAAATACTGAACAAAATCCAAAAAAATCGAAATTGATTTCAAATAAATTTATTAAAATTTGACACTTCCAACTAAATTTTTTTTCATAATCCAACAAAATTAAATTTATTTTCATCTAAATTTACTCAAATATAGATCCTACAACAAAAATACTCAACAAAATCCAAAATAATTGAAGTTGATTTCAAATAAATTTAATAAAACTTGATACTTCCAACTAAAATTTTTTTCACAATCCAACAAAATTGAAGTTATTTTCATCTAAATTTAATCAAATATAGATCCTACAACAAAAATACTCGACAAAATCCAAAAAAATCGAAGTTGATTTCATATGAATTTATTAATATTTGACACTTCCAACTAAAATTTTTTTTATAATCCAACAAAATTGAAGTTATTTTCATCTAAATTTAGTCAAATATAGATCCTACAACGAAAATAGTCATCAAAATCCAAAAAAATCGAAGTTGATTTCAAATAAATTTATTAAAATTTGACACTTCCAACTAAAATTTTTTTCACAATCCAACAAAATTGAAGTTATTTTCATCTAAATCTACTCAAATATAGATCCTACAACAAAAATACTCAACAAAATCCAAAAAAATCGAAGTTGATTTCAAATGAATTTATTAAAATTTGACCAAAATCTTGTCAAAATCCAAAAAATTGAAGTTATTTTCATCTAAATTTACTCAAATATAGATCCTACAACAAAAATACTCAACGAAATCCAAAAAAATCGAAGTTGATTTCAAATAAATTTATTAAAATTTGACACTTCCAACTAAATTTTTTTTCATAATCCAACAAAATTAAATTTATTTTCATCTAAATTTACTCAAATATAGATCCTACAACAAAAATACTGAACAAAATCCAAAAAAATCGAAATTGATTTCAAATAAATTTATTAAAATTTGACACTTCCAACTAAATTTTTTTTCATAATCCAACAAAATTAAATTTATTTTCATCTAAATTTACTCAAATATAGATCCTACAACAAAAATACTCAACAAAATCCAAAATAATTGAAGTTGATTTCAAATAAATTTAATAAAACTTGATACTTCCAACTAAAATTTTTTTCACAATCCAACAAAATTGAAGTTATTTTCATCTAAATTTAATCAAATATAGATCCTACAACAAAAATACTCGACAAAATCCAAAACAATCGAAGTTGATTTCATATGAATTTATTAAAATTTGACACTTCCAACTATAATTTTTTTTATAATCCAACAAAATTGAAGTTATTTTCATCTAAATTTAGTCAAATATAGATCCTACAACCAAAATACTCATCAAAATCCAAAAAAATCGAAGTTGATTTCAAATGAATTTATTAAAATTTGACAAAAATCTTGTCTACATCCAAGAAAATTGAAGTTATTTTCATTTAAATTTACTCAAATATAGATCCTACAACCAAAATAGTCATCAAAATCCAAAAAATCGAAGTTGATTTCAAATGAATTTATTAAAATTTGACAAAAATCTTGTCTACATCCAAGAAAATTGAAGTTATTTTCATTTAAATTTACTCAAATATAGATCCTACAACCAAAATACTCATCAAAATCCAAAAAAATCGAAGTTGATTTCAAATAAATTTATTAAAATTTGACACTTCCAACTAAAATTTTTTTCATAATCCAACAAAATTGAAGTTATTTTCATCTAAATTTACTCAAATATAGATCCTACAACCAAAATACTCAACAAAATAAAAAAAAAAATCGAAGTTGATTTCAAATGAATTTATTAAAATTTGACCAAAATCTTGTCAAAATCCAAGAAAATTGAAGTTATTTTCATCTAAATTTAGTCAAATATAGATCCTACAACCAAAATACTCGACAAAATCCAAAAAAATCGAAGTTGATTTTATTTATTTATTTATTTATATATTTATTTATAAACGGACCGAAGCCCTCTTTACATAAATATTTAGACGTGAAGAAAAAGATCTTAACCTAATATTACAAAAGATAGACATGCCCAAAAAAGAATAAAACTCATGGTACATAAGATATGACATTATCCGATAATGATACGTAACTGTCTTTTAAAAGTGTGCACAGACCCATTGAAGAAATCAATATTGTTATACAGAGTACTAGAGTCAGCAATAATTCGATTTATTGGATTAATTAGTCCATATGTAGATCTGGATTTAAGTGGTTGAAATCCTGCTCTAGATCTCAATACGCGTTCAGGTGCATAGAAATTGATTTGCATAAGAAGAGAGGGACAATCAATATGGTTATTGATTAAATTAAAAATAAATAAATGGTCAGATATTTTTCTACGTGCAGCTAATGTTTATATGAATTTATTATAATTTGACACTTCCAACTAAAATTTTTTCTTAATCCAACGAAATTGAAGTTATTTTCATCTAAATTTACTCAAATATAGAACCTACAACAAAAATACTCAACAAAATCCAAAAAAATCGAAGTTGATTTCAAATGAATTTATTAAAATTTGACAAAAATCTTGTCTACATCCAAGAAAATTGAAGTTATTTTCATCTAAATTTAGTCAAATATAGATCCTACAACCAAAATACTCATCAAAATCCAAAAAAATCGAAGTTGATTTCAAATAAATTTATTAAAATTTGACACTTCCAACTAATTTTTTTTTCATAATCCAACAAAATTGAATTTATTTTCATCTAAATTTAGTCAAATATAGATCCTACAACCAAAATACTCAACAAAATAAAAAAAAATCGAAGTTGATTTCAAATAAATTTATTAAAATTTGACACTTCCAACTAAATTTTTTTTCATAATCCAACAAAATTAAATTTATTTTCATCTAAATTTACTCAAATATAGATCCTACAACAAAAATACTCAACAAAATCCAAAATAATTGAAGTTGATTTCAAATAAATTTAATAAAACTTGATACTTCCAACTAAAATTTTTTTCACAATCCAACAAAATTGAAGTTATTTTCATCTAAATTTAATCAAATATAGATCCTACAACAAAAATACTGAACAAAATCCAAAAAAATCGAAATTGATTTCAAATAAATTTATTAAAATTTGACACTTCCAACTAAATTTTTTTTCATAATCCAACAAAATTAAATTTATTTTCATCTAAATTTACTCAAATATAGATCCTACAACAAAAATACTCAACAAAATCCAAAATAATTGAAGTTGATTTCAAATAAATTTAATAAAACTTGATACTTCCAACTAAAATTTTTTTCACAATCCAACAAAATTGAAGTTATTTTCATCTAAATTTAATCAAATATAGATCCTACAACAAAAATACTCGACAAAATCCAAAACAATCGAAGTTGATTTCATATGAATTTATTAAAATTTGACACTTCCAACTATAATTTTTTTTATAATCCAACAAAATTGAAGTTATTTTCATCTAAATTTAGTCAAATATAGATCCTACAACCAAAATACTCATCAAAATCCAAAAAAATCGAAGTTGATTTCAAATGAATTTATTAAAATTTGACAAAAATCTTGTCTACATCCAAGAAAATTGAAGTTATTTTCATTTAAATTTACTCAAATATAGATCCTACAACCAAAATAGTCATCAAAATCCAAAAAATCGAAGTTGATTTCAAATGAATTTATTAAAATTTGACAAAAATCTTGTCTACATCCAAGAAAATTGAAGTTATTTTCATTTAAATTTACTCAAATATAGATCCTACAACCAAAATACTCATCAAAATCCAAAAAAATCGAAGTTGATTTCAAATAAATTTATTAAAATTTGACACTTCCAACTAAAATTTTTTTCATAATCCAACAAAATTGAAGTTATTTTCATCTAAATTTACTCAAATATAGATCCTACAACCAAAATACTCAACAAAATAAAAAAAAAAATCGAAGTTGATTTCAAATGAATTTATTAAAATTTGACCAAAATCTTGTCAAAATCCAAGAAAATTGAAGTTATTTTCATCTAAATTTAGTCAAATATAGATCCTACAACCAAAATACTCGACAAAATCCAAAAAAATCGAAGTTGATTTTATTTATTTATTTATTTATATATTTATTTATAAACGGACCGAAGCCCTCTTTACATAAATATTTAGACGTGAAGAAAAAGATCTTAACCTAATATTACAAAAGATAGACATGCCCAAAAAAGAATAAAACTCATGGTACATAAGATATGACATTATCCGATAATGATACGTAACTGTCTTTTAAAAGTGTGCACAGACCCATTGAAGAAATCAATATTGTTATACAGAGTACTAGAGTCAGCAATAATTCGATTTATTGGATTAATTAGTCCATATGTAGATCTGGATTTAAGTGGTTGAAATCCTGCTCTAGATCTCAATACGCGTTCAGGTGCATAGAAATTGATTTGCATAAGAAGAGAGGGACAATCAATATGGTTATTGATTAAATTAAAAATAAATAAATGGTCAGATATTTTTCTACGTGCAGCTAATGTTTATATGAATTTATTATAATTTGACACTTCCAACTAAAATTTTTTCTTAATCCAACGAAATTGAAGTTATTTTCATCTAAATTTACTCAAATATAGAACCTACAACAAAAATACTCAACAAAATCCAAAAAAATCGAAGTTGATTTCAAATGAATTTATTAAAATTTGACAAAAATCTTGTCTACATCCAAGAAAATTGAAGTTATTTTCATCTAAATTTAGTCAAATATAGATCCTACAACCAAAATACTCATCAAAATCCAAAAAAATCGAAGTTGATTTCAAATAAATTTATTAAAATTTGACACTTCCAACTAATTTTTTTTTCATAATCCAACAAAATTGAATTTATTTTCATCTAAATTTAGTCAAATATAGATCCTACAACCAAAATACTCAACAAAATAAAAAAAAATCGAAGTTGATTTCAAATAAATTTATTAAAATTTGACACTTCCAACTAAATTTTTTTTCATAATCCAACAAAATTAAATTTATTTTCATCTAAATTTACTCAAATATAGATCCTACAACAAAAATACTCAACAAAATCCAAAATAATTGAAGTTGATTTCAAATAAATTTAATAAAACTTGATACTTCCAACTAAAATTTTTTTCACAATCCAACAAAATTGAAGTTATTTTCATCTAAATTTAATCAAATATAGATCCTACAACAAAAATACTCGACAAAATCCAAAACAATCGAAGTTGATTTCATATGAATTTATTAAAATTTGACACTTCCAACTATAATTTTTTTTATAATCCAACAAAATTGAAGTTATTTTCATCTAAATTTAGTCAAATATAGATCCTACAACCAAAATACTCATCAAAATCCAAAAAAATCGAAGTTGATTTCAAATGAATTTATTAAAATTTGACAAAAATCTTGTCTACATCCAAGAAAATTGAAGTTATTTTCATTTAAATTTACTCAAATATAGATCCTACAACCAAAATAGTCATCAAAATCCAAAAAATCGAAGTTGATTTCAAATGATTTTATTAAAATTTGACCAAAATCTTGTCGAAATCCAAAAAATTGAATTTATTTTCATCTAAATTTAGTCAAATATACATCCTACAACCAAAATACTCATCCAAATCCAAAAAAATCGAAGTTGATTTCAAATAAATTTATTAAAATTTGACACTTCCAACTAAAATTTTTTTCATAATCCAACAAAATTGAAGTTACTTTCATCTAAATTTAATCAAATATAGATCCTACAACCAAAATAGTCATCAAAATCCAAAAAATCGAAGTTGATTTCAAATGATTTTATTAAAATTTGACCAAAATCTAGTCAAAATCCAAAAAATTCAAGTTATTTTCATCTAAATTTAGTCAAATGTACATCCTACAACCAAAATACTCATCAAAATCCAAAAAAATCGAAGTTGATTTTATATGAAATTATTAAAATTTGACACTTCCAACTAAAATTTTTTCATAATCCAACGAAATTGAAGTTATTTTCATCTAAATTTACTCAAATATAGAACCTACAACAAAAATACTCAACAAAATCCAAAAAAATCGAAGTTGATTTCAAATAAATTTAATAAAACTTGATACTTCCAACTAAAATTTTTTTCACAATCCAACAAAATTGAAGTTATTTTCATCTAAATTTAATCAAATATAGATCCTACAACAAAAATACTCGACAAAATCCAAAAAAATCGAAGTTGATTTCAAATAAATTTATTAATATTTGACACTTCCAACTAAATTTTTTTTCATAATCCAACAAAATTGAAGTTATTTTCATCTAAATTTACTCAAATATAGATCCTACAACAAAAATACTCGACAAAATCCAAAACAATCGAAGTTGATTTCATATGAATTTATTAAAATTTGACACTTCCAACTAAAATTTTTTTTATAATCCAACAAAATTGAAGTTATTTTCATCTAAATTTAGTCAAATATAGATCCTACAACCAAAATACTCATCAAAATCCAAAAAAATCGAAGTTGATTTCAAATGAATTTATTAAAATTTGACAAAAATCTTGTCTACATCCAAGAAAATTGAAGTTATTTTCATCTAAATTTACTCAAATATAGATCCTACAACCAAAATAGTCATCAAAATCCAAATAATCGAAGTTGATTTCAAATGATTTTATTAAAATTTGACCAAAATCTTGTCAAAATCAAAAAAATTGAATTTATTTTCATCTAAATTTAGTCAAATATACATCCTACAACCAAAATACTCATCAAAATCCAAAAAAATCGAAGTTGATTTCAAATAAATTTATTAAAATTTGACACTTCCAACTAAAATTTTTTTCATAATCCAACAAAATTGAAGTTATTTTCATCTAAATTTACTCAAATATAGATCCTACAACCAAAATACGCAACAAAATCCAAAAAAATCGAAGTTGATTTCAAATGAATTTATTAAAATTTGACCAAAATCTTGTCAAAATCCAAAAAATTGAAGTTATTTTCATCTAAATTTACTCAAATATAGATCCTACAACAAAAATACTCAACGAAATCCAAAAAAATCGAAGTTGATTTCAAATAAATTTATTAAAATTTGACACTTCCAACTAAATTTTTTTTCATAATCCAACAAAATTAAATTTATTTTCATCTAAATTTACTCAAATATAGATCCTACAACAAAAATACTGAACAAAATCCAAAAAAATCGAAATTGATTTCAAATAAATTTATTAAAATTTGACACTTCCAACTAAATTTTTTTTCATAATCCAACAAAATTAAATTTATTTTCATCTAAATTTACTCAAATATAGATCCTACAACAAAAATACTCAACAAAATCCAAAATAATTGAAGTTGATTTCAAATAAATTTAATAAAACTTGATACTTCCAACTAAAATTTTTTTCACAATCCAACAAAATTGAAGTTATTTTCATCTAAATTTAATCAAATATAGATCCTACAACAAAAATACTCGACAAAATCCAAAAAAATCGAAGTTGATTTCATATGAATTTATTAATATTTGACACTTCCAACTAAAATTTTTTTTATAATCCAACAAAATTGAAGTTATTTTCATCTAAATTTAGTCAAATATAGATCCTACAACGAAAATAGTCATCAAAATCCAAAAAAATCGAAGTTGATTTCAAATAAATTTATTAAAATTTGACACTTCCAACTAAAATTTTTTTCACAATCCAACAAAATTGAAGTTATTTTCATCTAAATTTACTCAAATATAGATCCTACAACAAAAATACTCAACGAAATCCAAAAAAATCGAAGTTGATTTCAAATAAATTTATTAAAATTTGACACTTCCAACTAAATTTTTTTTCATAATCCAACAAAATTAAATTTATTTTCATCTAAATTTACTCAAATATAGATCCTACAACAAAAATACTGAACAAAATCCAAAAAAATCGAAATTGATTTCAAATAAATTTATTAAAATTTGACACTTCCAACTAAATTTTTTTTCATAATCCAACAAAATTAAATATATTTTCATCTAAATTTACTCAAATATAGATCCTACAACAAAAATACTCAACAAAATCCAAAATAATTGAAGTTGATTTCAAATAAATTTAATAAAACTTGATACTTCCAACTAAAATTTTTTTCACAATCCAACAAAATTGAAGTTATTTTCATCTAAATTTAATCAAATATAGATCCTACAACAAAAATACTCGACAAAATCCAAAACAATCGAAGTTGATTTCATATGAATTTATTAAAATTTGACACTTCCAACTATAATTTTTTTTATAATCCAACAAAATTGAAGTTATTTTCATCTAAATTTAGTCAAATATAGATCCTACAACCAAAATACTCATCAAAATCCAAAAAAATCGAAGTTGATTTCAAATGAATTTATTAAAATTTGACAAAAATCTTGTCTACATCCAAGAAAATTGAAGTTATTTTCATTTAAATTTACTCAAATATAGATCCTACAACCAAAATAGTCATCAAAATCCAAAAAATCGAAGTTGATTTCAAATGATTTTATTAAAATTTGACCAAAATCTTGTCGAAATCCAAAAAATTGAATTTATTTTCATCTAAATTTAGTCAAATATACATCCTACAACCAAAATACTCATCCAAATCCAAAAAAATCGAAGTTGATTTCAAATAAATTTATTAAAATTTGACACTTCCAACTAAAATTTTTTTCATAATCCAACAAAATTGAAGTTACTTTCATCTAAATTTAATCAAATATAGATCCTACAACCAAAATAGTCATCAAAATCCAAAAAATCGAAGTTGATTTCAAATGATTTTATTAAAATTTGACCAAAATCTAGTCAAAATCCAAAAAATTCAAGTTATTTTCATCTAAATTTAGTCAAATGTACATCCTACAACCAAAATACTCATCAAAATCCAAAAAAATCGAAGTTGATTTTATATGAAATTATTAAAATTTGACACTTCCAACTAAAATTTTTTCATAATCCAACGAAATTGAAGTTATTTTCATCTAAATTTACTCAAATATAGAACCTACAACAAAAATACTCAACAAAATCCAAAAAAATCGAAGTTGATTTCAAATAAATTTAATAAAACTTGATACTTCCAACTAAAATTTTTTTCACAATCCAACAAAATTGAAGTTATTTTCATCTAAATTTAATCAAATATAGATCCTACAACAAAAATACTCGACAAAATCCAAAAAAATCGAAGTTGATTTCAAATAAATTTATTAATATTTGACACTTCCAACTAAATTTTTTTTCATAATCCAACAAAATTGAAGTTATTTTCATCTAAATTTACTCAAATATAGATCCTACAACAAAAATACTCGACAAAATCCAAAACAATCGAAGTTGATTTCATATGAATTTATTAAAATTTGACACTTCCAACTAAAATTTTTTTTATAATCCAACAAAATTGAAGTTATTTTCATCTAAATTTAGTCAAATATAGATCCTACAACCAAAATACTCATCAAAATCCAAAAAAATCGAAGTTGATTTCAAATGAATTTATTAAAATTTGACAAAAATCTTGTCTACATCCAAGAAAATTGAAGTTATTTTCATCTAAATTTACTCAAATATAGATCCTACAACCAAAATAGTCATCAAAATCCAAATAATCGAAGTTGATTTCAAATGATTTTATTAAAATTTGACCAAAATCTTGTCAAAATCAAAAAAATTGAATTTATTTTCATCTAAATTTAGTCAAATATACATCCTACAACCAAAATACTCATCAAAATCCAAAAAAATCGAAGTTGATTTCAAATAAATTTATTAAAATTTGACACTTCCAACTAAAATTTTTTTCATAATCCAACAAAATTGAAGTTATTTTCATCTAAATTTACTCAAATATAGATCCTACAACCAAAATACGCAACAAAATCCAAAAAAATCGAAGTTGATTTCAAATGAATTTATTAAAATTTGACCAAAATCTTGTCAAAATCAAAAAAAATGAAGTTATTTTCATCTAAATTTACTCAAATATAGACCCTACAACAAAAATACTCAACGAAATCCAAAAAAATCGAAGTTGATTTCAAATAAATTTATTAAAATTTGACACTTCCAACTAAATTTTTTTTCATAATCCAACAAAATTAAATTTATTTTCATCTAAATTTACTCAAATATAGATCCTACAACAAAAATACTGAACAAAATCCAAAAAAATCGAAATTGATTTCAAATAAATTTATTAAAATTTGACACTTCCAACTAAATTTTTTTTCATAATCCAACAAAATTAAATTTATTTTCATCTAAATTTACTCAAATATAGATCCTACAACAAAAATACTCAACAAAATCCAAAATAATTGAAGTTGATTTCAAATAAATTTAATAAAACTTGATACTTCCAACTAAAATTTTTTTCACAATCCAACAAAATTGAAGTTATTTTCATCTAAATTTAATCAAATATAGATCCTACAACAAAAATACTCGACAAAATCCAAAAAAATCGAAGTTGATTTCATATGAATTTATTAATATTTGACACTTCCAACTAAAATTTTTTTTATAATCCAACAAAATTGAAGTTATTTTCATCTAAATTTAGTCAAATATAGATCCTACAACGAAAATAGTCATCAAAATCCAAAAAAATCGAAGTTGATTTCAAATAAATTTATTAAAATTTGACACTTCCAACTAAAATTTTTTTCACAATCCAACAAAATTGAAGTTATTTTCATCTAAATCTACTCAAATATAGATCCTACAACAAAAATACTCAACGAAATCCAAAAAAATCGAAGTTGATTTCAAATAAATTTATTAAAATTTGACACTTCCAACTAAATTTTTTTTCATAATCCAACAAAATTAAATTTATTTTCATCTAAATTTACTCAAATATAGATCCTACAACAAAAATACTCATCAAAATCCAAAAAAATCGAAGTTGATTTCAAATGAATTTATTAAAATTTGACAAAAATCTTGTCTACATCCAAGAAAATTGAAGTTATTTTCATTTAAATTTACTCAAATATAGATCCTACAACCAAAATAGTCATCAAAATCCAAAAAATCGAAGTTGATTTCAAATGATTTTATTAAAATTTGACCAAAATCTTGTCGAAATCCAAAAAATTGAATTTATTTTCATCTAAATTTAGTCAAATATACATCCTACAACCAAAATACTCATCCAAATCCAAAAAAATCGAAGTTGATTTCAAATAAATTTATTAAAATTTGACACTTCCAACTAAAATTTTTTTCATAATCCAACAAAATTGAAGTTACTTTCATCTAAATTTAATCAAATATAGATCCTACAACCAAAATAGTCATCAAAATCCAAAAAATCGAAGTTGATTTCAAATGATTTTATTAAAATTTGACCAAAATCTAGTCAAAATCCAAAAAATTCAAGTTATTTTCATCTAAATTTAGTCAAATGTACATCCTACAACCAAAATACTCATCAAAATCCAAAAAAATCGAAGTTGATTTTATATGAAATTATTAAAATTTGACACTTCCAACTAAAATTTTTTCATAATCCAACGAAATTGAAGTTATTTTCATCTAAATTTACTCAAATATAGAACCTACAACAAAAATACTCAACAAAATCCAAAAAAATCGAAGTTGATTTCAAATAAATTTAATAAAACTTGATACTTCCAACTAAAATTTTTTTCACAATCCAACAAAATTGAAGTTATTTTCATCTAAATTTAATCAAATATAGATCCTACAACAAAAATACTCGACAAAATCCAAAAAAATCGAAGTTGATTTCAAATAAATTTATTAATATTTGACACTTCCAACTAAATTTTTTTTCATAATCCAACAAAATTGAAGTTATTTTCATCTAAATTTACTCAAATATAGATCCTACAACAAAAATACTCGACAAAATCCAAAACAATCGAAGTTGATTTCATATGAATTTATTAAAATTTGACACTTCCAACTAAAATTTTTTTTATAATCCAACAAAATTGAAGTTATTTTCATCTAAATTTAGTCAAATATAGATCCTACAACCAAAATACTCATCAAAATCCAAAAAAATCGAAGTTGATTTCAAATGAATTTATTAAAATTTGACAAAAATCTTGTCTACATCCAAGAAAATTGAAGTTATTTTCATCTAAATTTACTCAAATATAGATCCTACAACCAAAATAGTCATCAAAATCCAAATAATCGAAGTTGATTTCAAATGATTTTATTAAAATTTGACCAAAATCTTGTCAAAATCAAAAAAATTGAATTTATTTTCATCTAAATTTAGTCAAATATACATCCTACAACCAAAATACTCATCAAAATCCAAAAAAATCGAAGTTGATTTCAAATAAATTTATTAAAATTTGACACTTCCAACTAAAATTTTTTTCATAATCCAACAAAATTGAAGTTATTTTCATCTAAATTTACTCAAATATAGATCCTACAACCAAAATACGCAACAAAATCCAAAAAAATCGAAGTTGATTTCAAATGAATTTATTAAAATTTGACCAAAATCTTGTCAAAATCCAAAAAATTGAAGTTATTTTCATCTAAATTTACTCAAATATAGATCCTACAACAAAAATACTCAACGAAATCCAAAAAAATCGAAGTTGATTTCAAATAAATTTATTAAAATTTGACACTTCCAACTAAATTTTTTTTCATAATCCAACAAAATTAAATTTATTTTCATCTAAATTTACTCAAATATAGATCCTACAACAAAAATACTGAACAAAATCCAAAAAAATCGAAATTGATTTCAAATAAATTTATTAAAATTTGACACTTCCAACTAAATTTTTTTTCATAATCCAACAAAATTAAATTTATTTTCATCTAAATTTACTCAAATATAGATCCTACAACAAAAATACTCAACAAAATCCAAAATAATTGAAGTTGATTTCAAATAAATTTAATAAAACTTGATACTTCCAACTAAAATTTTTTTCACAATCCAACAAAATTGAAGTTATTTTCATC
This sequence comes from Andrena fulva, assembly GCA_946251845.1. Lineage (NCBI taxonomy): Eukaryota > Metazoa > Arthropoda > Insecta > Hymenoptera > Andrenidae > Andrena > Andrena fulva. The sequence continues at coordinate 1,927,227 of CAMITZ010000243.1, forward strand.
TAAATTTAATCAAATATAGATCCTACAACAAAAATACTCGACAAAATCCAAAAAAATCGAAGTTGATTTCATATGAATTTATTAATATTTGACACTTCCAACTAAAATTTTTTTTATAATCCAACAAAATTGAAGTTATTTTCATCTAAATTTAGTCAAATATAGATCCTACAACGAAAATAGTCATCAAAATCCAAAAAAATCGAAGTTGATTTCAAATAAATTTATTAAAATTTGACACTTCCAACTAAAATTTTTTTCACAATCCAACAAAATTGAAGTTATTTTCATCTAAATCTACTCAAATATAGATCCTACAACAAAAATACTCAACAAAATCCAAAAAAATCGAAGTTGATTTCAAATGAATTTATTAAAATTTGACCAAAATCGTGTCAAAATCCAAAAAATTGAAGTTATTTTCATCTAAATTTACTCAAATATAGATCCTACAACAAAAATACTCAACGAAATCCAAAAAAATCGAAGTTGATTTCAAATAAATTTATTAAAATTTGACACTTCCAACTAAATTTTTTTTCATAATCCAACAAAATTAAATTTATTTTCATCTAAATTTACTCAAATATAGATCCTACAACAAAAATACTGAACAAAATCCAAAAAAATCGAAATTGATTTCAAATAAATTTATTAAAATTTGACACTTCCAACTAAATTTTTTTTCATAATCCAACAAAATTAAATTTATTTTCATCTAAATTTACTCAAATATAGATCCTACAACAAAAATACTCAACAAAATCCAAAATAATTGAAGTTGATTTCAAATAAATTTAATAAAACTTGATACTTCCAACTAAAATTTTTTTCACAATCCAACAAAATTGAAGTTATTTTCATCTAAATTTAATCAAATATAGATCCTACAACAAAAATACTCGACAAAATCCAAAACAATCGAAGTTGATTTCATATGAATTTATTAAAATTTGACACTTCCAACTATAATTTTTTTTATAATCCAACAAAATTGAAGTTATTTTCATCTAAATTTAGTCAAATATAGATCCTACAACCAAAATACTCATCAAAATCCAAAAAAATCGAAGTTGATTTCAAATGAATTTATTAAAATTTGACAAAAATCTTGTCTACATCCAAGAAAATTGAAGTTATTTTCATTTAAATTTACTCAAATATAGATCCTACAACCAAAATAGTCATCAAAATCCAAAAAATCGAAGTTGATTTCAAATGATTTTATTAAAATTTGACCAAAATCTTGTCAAAATCCAAAAAATTGAATTTATTTTCATCTAAATTTAGTCAAATATACATCCTACAACCAAAATAGTCATCAAAATCCAAAAAAATCGAAGTTGATTTCAAATAAATTTATTAAAATTTGACACTTCCAACTAAATTTTTTTTCATAATCCAACAAAATTAAATTTATTTTCATCTAAATTTACTCAAATATAGATCCTACAACAAAAATACTCAACAAAATCCAAAATAATCGAAGTTGATTTCAAATAAATTTAATAAAACTTGATACTTCCAACTAAAATTTTTTTCACAATCCAACAAAATTGAAGTTATTTTCATCTAAATTTAGTCAAATATAGATCCTACAACCAAAATAGTCATCAAAATCCAAAAAATCGAAGTTGATTTCAAATGAATTTATTAAAATTTGACACTTCCAACTAAAATTTTTTCATAATCCAACGAAATTGAAGTTATTTTCATCTAAATTTAGTCAAATATAGATCCTACAACCAAAATAGTCATCAAAATCCAAAAAAATCGAAGTTGATTTCAAATGAATTTATTAAAATTTGACACTTCCAACTAAAATTTTTTCATAATCCAACGAAATTGAAGTTATTTTCATCTAAATTTACTCAAATATAGATCCTACAACAAAAATACTCAACAAAGTAAAAAAAAATCGAAGTTGATTTCAAATAAATTTATTAAAATTTGACACTTCCAACTAAAATTTTTTTCACAATCCAACAAAATTGAATTGATTTTCATCTAAATCTACTCAAATATAGATCCTACAACAAAAATACTCAACAAAATCCAAAAAAATCGAAGTTGATTTCAAATGAATTTATTAAAATTTGACAAAAATCTTGTCTACATCCAAGAAAATTGAAGTTATTTTCATCTAAATTTAGTCAAATATAGATCGTACAACCAAAATGCTCATCAAAATCCAAAAAAATCGAAGTTGATTTCAAATAAATTTATTAAAATTTGACACTTCCAACTAAATTTTTTTTCATAATCCAACAAAATTGAATTTATTTTCATCTAAATTTAGTCAAATATAGATCCTACAACAAAAATACTCAACAAAATCCAAAAAAATCGAAGTTGATTTCATATGAATTTATTAAAATTTGACCAAAATCTTGTCAAAATCCAAAAAATTGAAGTTATTTTCATCTAAATTTACTCAAATATAGATCCTATAACAAAAATACTCAACAAAATCCAAAAAAATCGAAGTTGATTTCAAATAAATTTATTAAAATTTGACACTTCCAACTAAATTTTTTTTCATAATCCAACAAAATTAAATTTATTTTCATCTAAATTTACTCAAATATAGATCCTACAACAAAAATACTCAACAAAATCCAAAATAATCGAAGTTGATTTCAAATAAATTTAATAAAACTTGATACTTCCAACTAAAATTTTTTTCACAATCCACCAAAATTGAAGTTATTTTCATCTAAATTTAATCAAATATAGATCCTACAACAAAAATACTCGACAAAATCCAAAAAAATCGAAGTTGATTTCATATGAATTTATTAAAATTTGACACTTCCAACTAAATTTTTTTTTATAATCCAACAAAATTGAAGTTATTTTCATCTAAATTTAGTCAAATATAGATCCTACAACCAAAATACTCATCAAAATCCAAAAAAATCGAAGTTGATTTCAAATGAATTTATTAAAATTTTACAAAAATCTTGTCTACATCCAAGAAAATTGAAGTTATTTTCATCTAAATTTACTCAAATATAGATCCTACAACCAAAATACTCAACAAAATCCAAAAAAATCAAAGTTGATTTCAAATGATTTTATTAAAATTTGACAAAAATCTTGTCTACATACAAGAAAATTGAAGTTATTTTCATCTAAATTTACTCAAATATAGATCCTACAACAAAAATACTCAACAAAATCCAAAAAAATCGAAGTTGATTTCAAATAAATTTATTAAAATTTAACACTTCCAACTAAAATTTTTTTCACAATCCAACAAAATTGAAGTTATTTTCATCTAAATCTACTCAAATATAGATCCTACAACAAAAATACTCAACAAAATCCAAAAAAATCGAAGTTGATTTCAAATGAATTTATTAAAATTTGACAAAAATCTTGTCTACATCCAAGAAAATTGAAGTTATTTTCATCTAAATTTAGTCAAATATAGATCCTACAACCAAAATACTCATCAAAATCCAAAAAAATCGAAGTTGATTTCAAATAAATTTATTAAAATTTGACACTTCCAACTAAATTTTTTTTCATAATCCAACAAAATTGAATTTATTTTCATCTAAATTTAGTCAAATATAGATACTACAACAAAAATACTCAACAAAATCCAAAAAAATCGAAGTTGATTTCATATGAATTTATTAAAATTTGACCAAAATCTTGTCAAAATCCAAAAAATTGAAGTTATTTTCATCTAAATTTACTCAAATATAGATCCTACAACAAAAATACTCAACAAAATCCAAAAAAATCGAAGTTGATTTCAAATAAATTTATTAAAATTTGACACTTCCAACTAAATTTTTTTTCATAATCCAACAAAATTGAATTTATTTTCATCTAAATTTAGTCAAATATAGATCCTACAACAAAAATACTCAACAAAATCCAAAATAATCGAAGTTGATTTCAAATAAATTTAATAAAACTTGATACTTCCAACTAAAATTTTTTTCACAATCCAACAAAATTGAAGTTATTTTCATCTAAATTTAATCAAATATAGATCCTACAACAAAAATACTCGACAAAATCCAAAAAAATCGAAGTTGATTTCATATGAATTTATTAAAATTTGACACTTCCAACTAAAATTTTTTTTATAATCCAACAAAATTGAAGTTATTTTCATCTAAATTTAGTCAAATATAGATCCTACAACCAAAATACTCATCAAAATCCAAAAAAATCGAAGTTGATTTCAAATGAATTTAATAAAATTTTACAAAAATCTTGTCTACATCCAAGAAAATTGAAGTTATTTTCATCTAAATTTACTCAAATATAGACCCTACAACCAAAATAGTCATCAAAATCCAAAAAATCGAAGTTGATTTCAAATGAATTTATTAAAATTTGACACTTCCAACTAAAATTTTTTCATAGTCCAACGAAATTGAAGTTATTTTCATCTAAATTTACTCAAATATAGATCCTACAACAAAAATACTCGACAAAATAAAAAAAAATCGAAGTTGATTTCATATGAATTTATTAAAATTTGACACTTCCAACTAAAATTTTTTCATAATCCAACGAAATTGAATTTATTTTCATCTAAATTTACTCAAATATAGAACCTACAACAAAAATACTCAACAAAATCCAAAAAAATCGAAGTTGATTTCAAATGAATTTATTAAAATTTGACACTTCCAACTAAAATTTTTTCATAATCCAACGAAATTGAAGTTATTTTCATCTAAATTTAATCAACTATAGATCCTACAACAAAAATACTCGACAAAATCCAAAAAAATCGATGTTGATTTCATATGAATTTATTAAAATTTGACACTTCCAACTAAAATTTTTTTTATAATCCAACAAAATTGAAGTTATTTTCATCTAAATTTAGTCAAATATAGATCCTACAACCAAAATACTCATCAAAATCCAAAAAAATCGAAGTTGATTTCAAATGAATTTATTAAAATTTTACAAAAATCTTGTCTACATCCAAGAAAATTGATGTTATTTTCATCTAAATTTAATCAAATATAGATCCTACAACAAAAATACTCGACAAAATCCAAAAAAATCGAAGTTGATTTCATATGAATTTATTAAAATTTGACACTTCCAACTAAAATTTTTTTTATAATCCAACAAAATTGAAGTTATTTTCATCTAAATTTAGTCAAATATAGATCCTACAACAAAAATACTCAACAAAATCCAAAAAAATCGAAGTTGATTTCAAATGAATTTATTAAAATTTGACAAAAATCTTGTCTACATCCAAGAAAATTGAAGTTATTTTCATCTAAATTTAGTCAAATATAGATCCTACAACCAAAATACTCATCAAAATCCAAAAAAATCGAAGTTGATTTCAAATGAATTTATTAAAATTTTACAAAAATCTTGTCTACATCCAAGAAAATTGAAGTTATTTTCATCTAAATTTACTCAAATATAGATCCTACAACCAAAATACTCAACAAAATCCAAAAAAATCAAAGTTGATTTCAAATGATTTTATTAAAATTTGACAAAAATCTTGTCCACATACAAGAAAATTGAAGTTATTTTCATCTAAATTTAGTCAAATATAGATCCTACAACCAAAATAGTCATCAAAATCCAAAAAAATCGAAGTTGATTTCAAATAAATTTATTAAAATTTGACACTTCCAACTAAAATTTTTTTCACAATCCAACAAAATTGAAGTTATTTTCATCTAAATCTACTCAAATATAGATCCTACAACAAAAATACTCAACAAAATCCAAAAAAATCGAAGTTGATTTCAAATGAATTTATTAAAATTTGACAAAAATCTTGTCTACATCCAAGAAAATTGAAGTTATTTTCATCTAAATTTAGTCAAATATAGATCCTACAACCAAAATACTCATCAAAATCCAAAAAAATCGAAGTTGATTTCAAATAAATTTATTAAAATTTGACACTTCCAACTAAATTTTTTTTCATAATCCAACAAAATTGAATTTATTTTCATCTAAATTTAGTCAAATATAGATCCTACAACAAAAATACTCAACAAAATCCAAAATAATCGAAGTTGATTTCATATGAATTTATTAAAATTTGACACTTCCAACTAAAATTTTTTTTATAATCCAACAAAATTGAAGTTATTTTCATCTAAATTTAGTCAAATATAGATCCTACAACCAAAATACTCATCAAAATCCAAAAAAATCGAAGTTGATTTCAAATGAATTTATTAAAATTTTACAAAAATCTTGTCTACATCCAATCAAATTGAAGTTATTTTCATCTAAATTTACTCAAATATAGACCCTACAACCAAAATACTCAACAAAATCCAAAAAAATCAAAGTTGATTTCAAATGATTTTATTAAAATTTGACAAAAATCTTGTCTACATACAAGAAAATTGAAGTTATTTTCATCTAAATTTAGTCAAATATAGATCCTACAACCAAAATAGTCATCAAAATCCAAAAAATCGAAGTTGATTTCAAATGAATTTATTAAAATTTGACACTTCCAACTAAAATTTTTTCATAATCCAACGAAATTGAAGTTATTTTCATCTAAATTTACTCAAATATAAATCCTACAACAAAAATACTCGACAAAATAAAAAAAAATCGAAGTTGATTTCATATGAATTTATTAAAATTTGACACTTCCAACTAAAATTTTTTCATAATCCAACGAAATTGAAGTTATTTTCATCTAAATTTACTCAAATATAGAACCTACAACAAAAATACTCAACAAAATCCAAAAAAATCGAAGTTGATTTCAAATAAATTTATTAAAATTTGACACTTCCAACTAAAATTTTTTTCACAATCCAACAAAATTGAAGTGATTTTCATCTAAATCTACTCAAATATAGATCCTACAACAAAAATACTCAACAAAATCCAAAAAAATCTATGTTGATTTCAAATGAATTTATTAAAATTTGACAAAAATCTTGTCAAAATCCAAAAAATTGAAGTTATTTTCATCTGAATTTACTCAAATATAGATCCTACAACAAAAATACTCAACAAAATCCAAAAAAATCGAAGTTGATTTCAAATAAATTTATTAAAATTTGACACTTCCAACTAAATTTTTTTTCATAATCCAACAAAATTAAATTTATTTTCATCTAAATTTACTCAAATATAGATCCTACAACAAAAATACTCAACAAAATCCAAAAAAATCGAAGTTGATTTCAAATAAATTTATTAAAATTTGACACTTCCAACTAAAATTTTTTTCACAATCCAACAAAATTGAAGTGATTTTCATCTAAATCTACTCAAATATAGATCCTACAACAAAAATACTCAACAAAATCCAAAAAAATCTATGTTGATTTCAAATGAATTTATTAAAATTTGACAAAAATCTTGTCAAAATCCAAAAAATTGAAGTTATTTTCATCTGAATTTACTCAAATATAGATCCTACAACAAAAATACTCAACAAAATCCAAAAAAATCGAAGTTGATTTCAAATAAATTTATTAAAATTTGACACTTCCAACTAAATTTTTTTTCATAATCCAACAAAATTAAATTTATTTTCATCTAAATTTACTCAAATATAGATCCTACAACAAAAATACTCAACAAAATCCAAAAAAATCTATGTTGATTTCAAATGAATTTATTAAAATTTGACAAAAATCTTGTCAAAATCCAAAAAATTGAAGTTATTTTCATCTAAATTTAGTCAAATATAGATCCTACAACCAAAATACTCATCAAAATCCAAAAAAATCGAAGCTGATTTCAAATGAATTTATTAAAATTTGACAAAAATCTTGTCTACATCCAAGAAAATTGAAGTTATTTTCATCTAAATTTACTCAAATATAGATCCTACAACAAAAATACTCAACAAAATCCAAAAAAATCAAAGTTGATTTCAAATGATTTTATTAAAATTTGACACTTCCAACTAAAATTTTTTTCACAATCCAACAAAATTGAAGTTATTTTCATCTAAATCTACTCAAATATAGATCCTACAACAAAAATACTCAACAAAATCCAAAAAAATCGAAGTTGATTTCAAATGAATTTATCAAAATTTGACAAAAATCTTGTCTACATCCAAGAAAATTGAAGTTATTTTCATCTAAATTTAGTCAAATATAGATCCTACAACCAAAATACTCATCAAAATCCAAAAAAATCGAAGTTGATTTCAAATGAATTTATTAAAATTTTACAAAAATCTTGTCTACATCCAAGAAAATTGAAGTTATTTTCATCTAAATTTACTCAAATATAGATCCTACAACCAAAATACTCGACAAAATAAAAAAAAATCGAAGTTGATTTCATATGAATTTATTAAAATTTGACACTTCCAACTAAAATTTTTTCATAATCCAACGAAATTGAAGTTATTTTCATCTAAATTTACTCAAATATAGAACCTACAACAAAAATACTCAACAAAATCCAAAAAAATCGAAGTTGATTTCAAATAAATTTATTAAAATTTGACACTTCCAACTAAAATTTTTTTCACAATCCAACAAAATTGAAGTGATTTTCATCTAAATCTACTCAAATATAGATCCTACAACAAAAATACTCAACAAAATCCAAAAAAATCGAAGTTGATTTCAAATGAATTTATTAAAATTTGACAAAAATCTTGTCAAAATCCAAAAAATTGAAGTTATTTTCATCTAAATTTACTCAAATATAGATCCTACAACAAAAATATTCAACAAAATCCAAAATAATCGAAGTTGATTTCAAATAAATTTAATAAAACTTGATACTTCCAACTAAAATTTTTTTCACAATCCAACAAAATTGAAGTTATTTTCATCTAAATTTAATCAAATATAGATCCTACAACAAAAATACTCGACAAAATCCAAAAAAATCGAAGTTGATTTCATATGAATTTATTAAAATTTGACCAAAATCTTGTCAAAATCCAAAAAATTGAAGTTATTTTCATCTAAATTTACTCAAATATAGATCCTACAACAAAAATACTCAACAAAATCCAAAAAAATCAAAGTTGATTTCAAATGATTTTATTAAAATTTGACACTTCCAACTAAAATTTTTTTCACAATCCAACAAAATTGAAGTTATTTTCATCTAAATCTACTCAAATATAGATCCTACAACAAAAATACTCAACAAAATCCAAAAAAATCGAAGTTGATTTCAAATGAATTTATTAAAATTTGACAAAAATCTTGTCTACATCCAAGAAAATTGAAGTTATTTTCATCTAAATTTAGTCAAATATAGATCCTACAACCAAAATACTCATCAAAATCCAAAAAAATCGTAGTTGATTTCAAATAAATTTATTAAAATTTGACACTTCCAACTAAATTTTTTTTCATAATCCAACAAAATTGAAGTGATTTTCATCTAAATCTACTCAAATATAGATCCTACAACAAAAATACTCAACAAAATCCAAAAAAATCGAAGTTGATTTCAAATGAATTTATTAAAATTTGAAAAAAATCTTGTCTACATCCAAGAAAATTGAAGTTATTTTCATCTAAATTTAGTCAAATATAGATCCTACAACCAAAATACTCATCAAAATCCAAAAAAATCGAAGTTGATTTCAAATAAATTTATTAAAATTTGACACTTCCAACTAAATTTTTTTTCATAATCCAACAAAATTGAATTTATTTTCATCTAAATTTAGTCAAATATAGATCCTACAACAAAAATACTCAACAAAATCAAAAAAAATCGAAGTTGATTTCATATGAATTTATTAAAATTTGACCAAAATCTTGTCAAAATCCAAAAAATTGAAGTGATTTTCATCTAAATCTACTCAAATATAGATCCTACAACAAAAATACTCGACAAAATCCAAAAAAATCGAAGTTGATTTCATATGAATTTATTAAAATTTGACACTTCCAACTAAAATTTTTATTATAATCCAACAAAATTGAAGTTATTTTCATCTAAATTTAGTCAAATATAGATCCTACAACCAAAATACTCATCAAAATCCAAAAAAATCGAAGCTGATTTCAAATGAATTTATTAAAATTTGACAAAAATCTTGTCTACATCCAAGAAAATTGAAGTTATTTTCATCTAAATTTACTCAAATATAGATCCTACAACAAAAATACTCGACAAAATCCAAAAAAATCGAAGTTGATTTCATATGAATTTATTAAAATTTGACACTTCCAACTAAATTTTTTTTCATAATCCAACAAAATTAAATTTATTTTCATCTAAATTTACTCAAATATAGATCCTACAACAAAAATACTCAACAAAATCCAAAATAATCGAAGTTGATTTCAAATAAATTTAATAAAACTTGATACTTCCAACTAAAATTTTTTTCACAATCCAACAAAATTGAAGTTATTTTCATCTAAATTTAGTCAAATATAGATCCTACAACCAAAATAGTCATCAAAATCCAAAAAATCGAAGTTGATTTCAAATGAATTTATTAAAATTTGACACTTCCAACTAAAATTTTTTCATAATCCAACGAAATTGAAGTTATTTTCATCTAAATTTACTCAAATATAGATCCTACAACAAAAATACTCGACAAAATCAAAAAAAATCGAAGTTGATTTCATATGAATTTATTAAAATTTGACACTTCCAACTAAAATTTTTTCATAATCCAACGAAATTGAAGTTATTTTCATCTAAATTTACTCAAATATAGAACCTACAACAAAAATACTCAACAAAATCCAAAAAAATCGAAGTTGATTTCAAATAAATTTATTAAAATTTGACACTTCCAACTAAAATTTTTTTCACAATCCAACAAAATTGAAGTGATTTTCATCTAAATCTACTCAAATATAGATCCTACAACAAAAATACTCAACAAAATCCAAAAAAATCGAAGTTGATTTCAAATGAATTTATTAAAATTTGACAAAAATCTTGTCAAAATCCAAAAAATTGAAGTTATTTTCATCTGAATTTACTCAAATATAGATCCTACAACAAAAATACTCAACAAAATCCAAAAAAATCGAAGTTGATTTCAAATAAATTTATTAAAATTTGACACTTCCAACTAAATTTTTTTTCATAATCCAACAAAATTAAATTTATTTTCATCTAAATTTACTCAAATATAGATCCTACAACAAAAATACTCAACAAAATCCAAAATAATCGAAGTTGATTTCAAATAAATTTAATAAAACTTGATACTTCCAACTAAAATTTTTTTCACAATCCAACAAAATTGAAGTTATTTTCATCTAAATCTACTCAAATATAGATCCTACAACAAAAATACTCAACAAAATCCAAAAAAATCGAAGTTGATTTCAAATGAATTTATTAAAATTTGACAAAAATCTTGTCTACATCCAAGAAAATTGAAGTTATTTTCATCTAAATTTACTCAAATATAGATCCTACAACAAAAATACTCAACAAAATCCAAAAAAATCGAAGTTGATTTCAAATAAATTTATTAAAATTTGACACTTCCAACTAATTTTTTTTTCATAATCCAACAAAATTCAATTTATTTTCATCTAAATTTACTCAAATATAGATCCTACAACAAAAATACTCAACAAAATCCAAAATAATCGAAGTTGATTTCAAATAAATTTAATAAAACTTGATACTTCAAACTAAAATTTTTTTCACAATCCAACAAAATTGAAGTTATTTTCATCTAAATTTAGTCAAATATAGATCCTACAACCAAAATAGTCATCAAAATCCAAAAAAATCGAAGTTGATTTCAAATGAATTTATTAAAATTTGAAACTTCCAACTAAAATTTTTTCATAATCCAACGAAATTGAAGTTAATTTCATCTAAATTTACTCAAATATAGATCCTACAACAAAAATACTCAACAAAATCAAAAAAAATCGAAGTTGATTTCAAATAAATTTATTAAAATTTGACACTTCCAACTAAAATTTTTTTCACAATCCAACAAAATTGAAGTTATTTTCATCTAAATCTACTCAAATATAGATCCTACAACAAAAATACTCAACAAAATCTAAAAAAATCGAAGTTGATTTCAAATGAATTTATTAAAATTTGACAAAAATCTTGTCTACATCCAAGAAAATTGAAGTTATTTTCATCTAAATTTAGTCAAATATAGATCCTACAACCAAAATACTCATCAAAATCCAAAAAAATCGAAGTTGATTTCAAATAAATTTATTAAAATTTGACACTTCCAACTAAATTTTTTTTCATAATCCAACAAAATTAAATTTATTTTCATCTAAATTTACTCAAATATAGATCCTACAACAAAAATACTCAACAAAATCCAAAATAATCGAAGTTGATTTCAAATAAATTTAATAAAACTTGATACTTCCAACTAAAATTTTGTTCACAATCCAACAAAATTGAAGTTATTTTCATCTAAATTTAATCAAATATAGATCCTACAACAAAAATACTCGACAAAATCCAAAAAAATCGAAGTTGATTTCATATGAATTTATTAAAATTCGACACTTCCAACTAAAATTTTTTTTATAATCCAACAAAATTGAAGTTATTTTCATCTAAATTTAGTCAAATATAGATCCTACAACCAAAATACTCATCAAAATCCAAAAAAATCGAAGTTGATTTCAAATGAATTTATTAAAATTTGACAAAAATCTTGTCTACATCCAAGAAAATTGAAGTTATTTTCATTTAAATTTACTCAAATATAGATCCTACAACCAAAATAGTCATCAAAATCCAAAAAATCGAAGTTGATTTCAAATGATTTTATTAAAATTTGACCAAAATCTTGTCAAAATCCAAAAAATTGAATTTATTTTCATCTAAATTTAGTCAAATATACATCCTACAACCAAAATACTCATCAAAATCCAAAAAAATCGAAGTTGATTTTATATGAAATTATTAAAATTTGACACATCCAACTAAAATTTTTTCATAATCCAACGAAATTGAAGTTATTTTCATCTAAATTTACTCAAATATAGAACCTACAACAAAAATACTCGACAAAATCCAAAAAAATCGAAGTTGATTTCAAATAAATTTATTAAAATTTGACACTTCCAACTAAAATTTTTTTTATAATCCAACAAAATTGAAGTTATTTTCATCTAAATTTAGTCAAATATAGATCCTACAACCAAAATAGTCATCAAAATCCAAAAAAATCGAAGTTGATTTCAAATGAATTTATTAAAATTTGACACTTCCAACTAAAATTTTTTCATAATCCAACGAAATTGAAGTTATTTTCATCTAAATTTACTCAAATATAGATCCTACAACAAAAATACTCAACAAAATCCAAAAAAATCGAAGTTGATTTCAAATAAATTTATTAAAATTTGACACTTCCAACTAAAATTTTTTTCACAATCCAACAAAATTGAAGTTATTTTCATCTAAATCTACTCAAATATAGATCCTGCAACCAAAATACTCAACAAAATCCAAAAAAATCGAAGTTGATTTCAAATGAATTTATTAAAATTTGACAAAAATCTTGTCTACATCCAAGAAAATTGAAGTTATTTTCATCTAAATTTAGTCAAATATAGATCCTACAACCAAAATACTCATCAAAATCCAAAAAAATCGAAGTTGATTTCAAATAAATTTATTAAAATTTGACACTTCCAACTAAATTTTTTTTCATAATCCAACAAAATTGAAGTTATTTTCATCTAAATTTAATCAAATATAGATCCTACAACAAAAATACTCGACAAAATCCAAAAAAATCGAAGTTGATTTCATATGAATTTATTAAAATTTGACCAAAATCTTGTCAAAATCCAAAAAATTGAAGTTATTTTCATCTAAATTTACTCAAATATAGATCCTGCAACAAAAATACTCAACAAAATCCAAAAAAATCGAAGTTGATTTCAAATAAATTTAATAAAATTTGACACTTCCAACTAAATTTTTTTTCATAATCCAACAAAATTAAATTTATTTTCATCTAAATTTACTCAATTATAGATCCTACAACAAAAATACTCAACAAAATCCAAAATAATCGAAGTTGATTTCATATGAATTTATTAAAATTTGACACTTCCAACTAAAATTTTTTTTATAATCCAACAAAATTGAAGTTATTTTCATCTAAATTTAGTCAAATATAGATCCTACAACCAAAATACTCATCAAAATCCAAAAAAATCGAAGTTGATTTCAAATGAATTTATTAAAATTTGACAAAAATCTTGTCTACATCCAAGAAAATTGAAGTTATTTTCATTTAAATTTACTCAAATATAGATCCTACAACCAAAATAGTCATCAAAATCCAAAAAATCGAAGTTGATTTCAAATGATTTTATTAAAATTTGACCAAAATCTTGTCAAAATCCAAAAAATTGAATTTATTTTCATCTAAATTTAGTCAAATATACATCCTACAACCAAAATACTCATCAAAATCCAAAAAAATCGAAGTTGATTTTATATGAAATTATTAAAATTTGACACATCCAACTAAAATTTTTTCATAATCCAACGAAATTGAAGTTATTTTCATCTAAATTTACTCAAATATAGAACCTACAACAAAAATACTCGACAAAATCCAAAAAAATCGAAGTTGATTTCAAATAAATTTATTAATATTTGACACTTCCAACTAAATTTTTTTTCATAATCCAACAAAATTGAAGTGATTTTCATCTAAATCTACTCAAATATAGATCCTACAACAAAAATACTCAACAAAATCCAAAAAAATCGAAGTTGATTTCAAATGAATTTATTAAAATTTGAAAAAAATCTTGTCTACATCCAAGAAAATTGAAGTTATTTTCATCTAAATTTAGTCAAATATAGATCCTACAACCAAAATACTCATCAAAATCCAAAAAAATCGAAGTTGTTTTCAAATAAATTTATTAAAATTTGACACTTCCAACTAAATTTTTTTTCATAATCCAACAAAATTGAATTTATTTTCATCTAAATTTAGTCAAATATAGATCCTACAACAAAAATACTCAACAAAATCAAAAAAAATCGAAGTTGATTTCATATGAATTTATTAAAATTTGACCAAAATCTTGTCAAAATCCAAAAAATTGAAGTTATTTTCATCTAAATTTAATCAAATATAGATCCTACAACAAAAATACTCGACAAAATCCAAAAAAATCGAAGTTGATTTCATATGAATTTATTAAAATTTGACACTTCCAACTAAAATTTTTATTATAATCCAACAAAATTGAAGTTATTTTCATCTAAATTTAGTCAAATATAGATCCTACAACCAAAATACTCATCAAAATCCAAAAAAATCGAAGCTGATTTCAAATGAATTTATTAAAATTTGACAAAAATCTTGTCTACATCCAAGAAAATTGAAGTTATTTTCATCTAAATTTACTCAAATATAGATCCTACAACAAAAATACTCGACAAAATCCAAAAAAATCGAAGTTGATTTCATATGAATTTATTAAAATTTGACACTTCCAACTAAATTTTTTTTCATAATCCAACAAAATTAAATTTATTTTCATCTAAATTTACTCAAATATAGATCCTACAACAAAAATACTCAACAAAATCCAAAATAATCGAAGTTGATTTCAAATAAATTTAATAAAACTTGATACTTCCAACTAAAATTTTTTTCACAATCCAACAAAATTGAAGTTATTTTCATCTAAATTTAGTCAAATATAGATCCTACAACCAAAATAGTCATCAAAATCCAAAAAATCGAAGTTGATTTCAAATGAATTTATTAAAATTTGACACTTCCAACTAAAATTTTTTCATAATCCAACGAAATTGAAGTTATTTTCATCTAAATTTACTCAAATATAGATCCTACAACAAAAATACTCGACAAAATCAAAAAAAATCGAAGTTGATTTCATATGAATTTATTAAAATTTGACACTTCCAACTAAAATTTTTTCATAATCCAACGAAATTGAAGTTATTTTCATCTAAATTTACTCAAATATAGAACCTACAACAAAAATACTCAACAAAATCCAAAAAAATCGAAGTTGATTTCAAATAAATTTATTAAAATTTGACACTTCCAACTAAAATTTTTTTCACAATCCAACAAAATTGAAGTGATTTTCATCTAAATCTACTCAAATATAGATCCTACAACAAAAATACTCAACAAAATCCAAAAAAATCGAAGTTGATTTCAAATGAATTTATTAAAATTTGACAAAAATCTTGTCAAAATCCAAAAAATTGAAGTTATTTTCATCTGAATTTACTCAAATATAGATCCTACAACAAAAATACTCAACAAAATCCAAAAAAATCGAAGTTGATTTCAAATAAATTTATTAAAATTTGACACTTCCAACTAAATTTTTTTTCATAATCCAACAAAATTAAATTTATTTTCATCTAAATTTACTCAAATATAGATCCTACAACAAAAATACTCAACAAAATCCAAAATAATCGAAGTTGATTTCAAATAAATTTAATAAAACTTGATACTTCCAACTAAAATTTTTTTCACAATCCAACAAAATTGAAGTTATTTTCATCTAAATCTACTCAAATATAGATCCTACAACAAAAATACTCAACAAAATCCAAAAAAATCGAAGTTGATTTCAAATGAATTTATTAAAATTTGACAAAAATCTTGTCTACATCCAAGAAAATTGAAGTTATTTTCATCTAAATTTAGTCAAATATAGATCCTACAACCAAAATACTCATCAAAATCCAAAAAAATCGTAGTTGATTTCAAATAAATTTATTATAATTTGACACTTCCAACTAAATTTTTTTTCATAATCCAACAAAATTGAATTTATTTTCATCTAAATTTAGTCAAATATAGATCCTACAACAAAAATACTCAACAAAATCCAAAAAAATCGAAGTTGATTTCATATGAATTTATTAAAATTTGACCAAAATCTTGTCAAAATCCAAAAAATTGAAATTATTTTCATCTAAATTTACTCAAATATAGATCCTACAACAAAAATACTCAACAAAATCCAAAAAAATCGAAGTTGATTTCAAATAAATTTATTAAAATTTGACACTTCCAACTAATTTTTTTTTCATAATCCAACAAAATTCAATTTATTTTCATCTAAATTTACTCAAATATAGATCCTACAACAAAAATACTCAACAAAATCCAAAATAATCGAAGTTGATTTCAAATAAATTTAATAAAACTTGATACTTCAAACTAAAATTTTTTTCACAATCCAACAAAATTGAAGTTATTTTCATCTAAATTTAGTCAAATATAGATCCTACAACCAAAATAGTCATCAAAATCCAAAAAAATCGAAGTTGATTTCAAATGAATTTATTAAAATTTGAAACTTCCAACTAAAATTTTTTCATAATCCAACGAAATTGAAGTTAATTTCATCTAAATTTACTCAAATATAGATCCTACAACAAAAATACTCAACAAAATCAAAAAAAATCGAAGTTGATTTCAAATAAATTTATTAAAATTTGACACTTCCAACTAAAATTTTTTTCACAATCCAACAAAATTGAAGTTATTTTCATCTAAATCTACTCAAATATAGATCCTACAACAAAAATACTCAACAAAATCTAAAAAAATCGAAGTTGATTTCAAATGAATTTATTAAAATTTGACAAAAATCTTGTCTACATCCAAGAAAATTGAAGTTATTTTCATCTAAATTTAGTCAAATATAGATCCTACAACCAAAATACTCATCAAAATCCAAAAAAATCGAAGTTGATTTCAAATAAATTTATTAAAATTTGACACTTCCAACTAAATTTTTTTTCATAATCCAACAAAATTGAATTTATTTTCATCTAAATTTAGTCAAATATAGATCCTACAACAAAAATACTCAACAAAATCCAAAAAAATCGAAGTTGATTTCATATGAATTTATTAAAATTTGACCAAAATCTTGTCAAAATCCAAAAAATTGAAGTTATTTTCATCTAAATTTACTCAAATATAGATCCTACAACAAAAATACTCAACAAAATCCAAAAAAATCGAAGTTGATTTCAAATAAATTTATTAAAATTTGACACTTCCAACTAAATTTTTTTTCATAATCCAACAAAATTAAATTTATTTTCATCTAAATTTACTCAAATATAGATCCTACAACAAAAATACTCAACAAAATCCAAAATAATCGAAGTTGATTTCAAATAAATTTAATAAAACTTGATACTTCCAACTAAAATTTTGTTCACAATCCAACAAAATTGAAGTTATTTTCATCTAAATTTAATCAAATATAGATCCTACAACAAAAATACTCGACAAAATCCAAAAAAATCGAAGTTGATTTCATATGAATTTATTAAAATTTGACACTTCCAACTAAAATTTTTTTTATAATCCAACAAAATTGAAGTTATTTTCATCTAAATTTAGTCAAATATAGATCCTACAACCAAAATACTCATCAAAATCCAAAAAAATCGAAGTTGATTTCAAATGAATTTATTAAAATTTGACAAAAATCTTGTCTACATCCAAGAAAATTTAAGTTATTTTCATCTAAATTTAGTCAAATATAGATCCTACAACCAAAATAGTCATCAAAATCCAAAAAATCGAAGTTGATTTCAAATGAATTTATTAAAATTTGACACTTCCAACTAAAATTTTTTCATAATCCAACAAAATTAAATTTATTTTCATCTAAATTTACTCAAATATAGATCCTACAACAAAAATACTCAACAAAATCCAAAATAATCGAAGTTGATTTCAAATAAATTTAATAAAACTTGATACTTCCAACTAAAATTTTTTTCACAATCCAACAAAATTGAAGTTATTTTCATCTAAATTTAATCAAATATAGATCCTACAACAAAAATACTCGACAAAATCCAAAAAAATCGAAGTTGATTTCATATGAATTTATTAAAATTTGACACTTCCAACTAAAATTTTTTTTATAATCCAACAAAATTGAAGTTATTTTCATCTAAATTTAGTCAAATATAGATCCTACAACCAAAATAGTCATCAAAATCCAAAAAAATCGAAGTTGATTTCAAATGAATTTATTAAAATTTGACACTTCCAACTAAAATTTTTTCATAATCCAACGAAATTGAAGTTATTTTCATCTAAATTTACTCAAATATAGATCCTACAACAAAAATACTCAACAAAATCCAAAAAAATCGAAGTTGATTTCAAATAAATTTATTAAAATTTGACACTTCCAACTAAAATTTTTTTCACAATCCAACAAAATTGAAGTTATTTTCATCTAAATCTACTCAAATATAGATCCTGCAACAAAAATACTCAACAAAATCCAAAAAAATCGAAGTTGATTTCAAATGAATTTATTAAAATTTGACAAAAATCTTGTCTACATCCAAGAAAATTGAAGTTATTTTCATCTAAATTTAGTCAAATATAGATCCTACAACCAAAATACTCATCAAAATCCAAAAAAATCGAAGTTGATTTCAAATAAATTTATTAAAATTTGACACTTCCAACTAAATTTTTTTTCATAATCCAACAAAATTGAAGTTATTTTCATCTAAATTTAATCAAATATAGATCCTACAACAAAAATACTCGACAAAATCCAAAAAAATCGAAGTTGATTTCATATGAATTTATTAAAATTTGACCAAAATCTTGTCAAAATCCAAAAAATTGAAGTTATTTTCATCTAAATTTACTCAAATATAGATCCTGCAACAAAAATACTCAACAAAATCCAAAAAAATCGAAGTTGATTTCAAATAAATTTAATAAAATTTGACACTTCCAACTAAATTTTTTTTCATAATCCAACAAAATTAAATTTATTTTCATCTAAATTTACTCAATTATAGATCCTACAACAAAAATACTCAACAAAATCCAAAATAATCGAAGTTGATTTCATATGAATTTATTAAAATTTGACACTTCCAACTAAAATTTTTTTTATAATCCAACAAAATTGAAGTTATTTTCATCTAAATTTAGTCAAATATAGATCCTACAACCAAAATACTCATCAAAATCCAAAAAAATCGAAGTTGATTTCAAATGAATTTATTAAAATTTGACAAAAATCTTGTCTACATCCAAGAAAATTGAAGTTATTTTCATTTAAATTTACTCAAATATAGATCCTACAACCAAAATAGTCATCAAAATCCAAAAAATCGAAGTTGATTTCAAATGATTTTATTAAAATTTGACCAAAATCTTGTCAAAATCCAAAAAATTGAATTTATTTTCATCTAAATTTAGTCAAATATACATCCTACAACCAAAATACTCATCAAAATCCAAAAAAATCGAAGTTGATTTTATATGAAATTATTAAAATTTGACACATCCAACTAAAATTTTTTCATAATCCAACGAAATTGAAGTTATTTTCATCTAAATTTACTCAAATATAGAACCTACAACAAAAATACTCGACAAAATCCAAAAAAATCGAAGTTGATTTCAAATAAATTTATTAAAATTTGACACTTCCAACTAAAATTTTTTCATAATCCAACGAAATTGAAGTTATTTTCATCTAAATTTACTCAAATATAGATCCTACAACAAAAATACTCAACAAAATCCAAAAAAATCGAAGTTGATTTCAAATAAATTTATTAAAATTTGACACTTCCAACTAAAATTTTTTTCACAATCCAACAAAATTGAAGTTATTTTCATCTAAATCTACTCAAATATAGATCCTGCAACAAAAATACTCAACAAAATCCAAAAAAATCGAAGTTGATTTCAAATGAATTTATTAAAATTTGACAAAAATCTTGTCTACATCCAAGAAAATTGAAGTTATTTTCATCTAAATTTAGTCAAATATAGATCCTACAACCAAAATACTCATCAAAATCCAAAAAAATCGAAGTTGATTTCAAATAAATTTATTAAAATTTGACACTTCCAACTAAATTTTTTTTCATAATCCAACAAAATTGAATTTATTTTCATCTAAATTTAGTCAAATATAGATCCTACAACAAAAATACTCAACAAAATCCAAAAAAATCGAAGTTGATTTCATATGAATTTATTAAAATTTGACCAAAATCTTGTCAAAATCCAAAAAATTGAAGTTATTTTCATCTAAATTTACTCAAATATAGATCCTACAACAAAAATACTCAACAAAATCCAAAAAAATCGAAGTTGATTTCAAATAAATTTATTAAAATTTGACACTTCCAACTAAATTTTTTTTCATAATCCAACAAAATTAAATTTATTTTCATCTAAATTTACTCAAATATAGATCCTACAACAAAAATACTCAACAAAATCCAAAATAATCGAAGTTGATTTCAAATAAATTTAATAAAACTTGATACTTCCAACTAAAATTTTTTTCACAATCCAACAAAATTGAAGTTATTTTCATCTAAATTTAATCAAATATAGATCCTACAACAAAAATACTCGACAAAATCCAAAAAAATCGAAGTTGATTTCATATGAATTTATTAAAATTTGACACTTCCAACTAAAATTTTTTTCATAATCCAACAAAATTAAATTTATTTTCATCTAAATTTACTCAATTATAGATCCTACAACAAAAATACTCAACAAAATCCAAAATAATCGAAGTTGATTTCATATGAATTTATTAAAATTTGACACTTCCAACTAAAATTTTTTTTATAATCCAACAAAATTGAAGTTATTTTCATCTAAATTTACTCAAATATAGATCCTACAACAAAAATACTCAACAAAATCCAAAAAAATCGAAGTTGATTTCAAATAAATTTATTAAAATTTGACACTTCCAACTAAAATTTTTTTCACAATCCAACAAAATTGAAGTTATTTTCATCTAAATCTACTCAAATATAGATCCTGCAACAAAAATACTCAACAAAATCCAAAAAAATCGAAGTTGATTTCAAATGAATTTATTAAAATTTGACAAAAATCTTGTCTACATCCAAGAAAATTGAAGTTATTTTCATCTAAATTTAGTCAAATATAGATCCTACAACCAAAATACTCATCAAAATCCAAAAAAATCGAAGTTGATTTCAAATAAATTTATTAAAATTTGACACTTCCAACTAAATTTTTTTTCATAATCCAACAAAATTGAAGTTATTTTCATCTAAATTTAATCAAATATAGATCCTACAACAAAAATACTCGACAAAATCCAAAAAAATCGAAGTTGATTTCATATGAATTTATTAAAATTTGACCAAAATCTTGTCAAAATCCAAAAAATTGAAGTTATTTTCATCTAAATTTACTCAAATATAGATCCTGCAACAAAAATACTCAACAAAATCCAAAAAAATCGAAGTTGATTTCAAATAAATTTAATAAAATTTGACACTTCCAACTAAATTTTTTTTCATAATCCAACAAAATTAAATTTATTTTCATCTAAATTTACTCAATTATAGATCCTACAACAAAAATACTCAACAAAATCCAAAATAATCGAAGTTGATTTCATATGAATTTATTAAAATTTGACACTTCCAACTAAAATTTTTTTTATAATCCAACAAAATTGAAGTTATTTTCATCTAAATTTAGTCAAATATAGATCCTACAACCAAAATACTCATCAAAATCCAAAAAAATCGAAGTTGATTTCAAATGAATTTATTAAAATTTGACAAAAATCTTGTCTACATCCAAGAAAATTGAAGTTATTTTCATTTAAATTTACTCAAATATAGATCCTACAACCAAAATAGTCATCAAAATCCAAAAAATCGAAGTTGATTTCAAATGATTTTATTAAAATTTGACCAAAATCTTGTCAAAATCCAAAAAATTGAATTTATTTTCATCTAAATTTAGTCAAATATAGATCCTACAACAAAAATACTCAACAAAATCCAAAAAAATCGAAGTTGATTTCAAATGAATTTATTAAAATTTGACAAAAATCTTGTCTACATCCAAGAAAATTGAAGTTATTTTCATCTAAATTTAGTCAAATATAGATCCTACAACCAAAATACTCATCAAAATCCAAAAAAATCGAAGTTGATTTCAAATAAATTTATTAAAATTTGACACTTCCAACTAAATTTTTTTTCATAATCCAACAAAATTGAATTTATTTTCATCTAAATTTAGTCAAATATAGATCCTACAACAAAAATACTCAACAAAATCCAAAAAAATCGAAGTTGATTTCATATGAATTTATTAAAATTTGACCAAAATCTTGTCAAAATCCAAAAAATTGAAGTTATTTTCATCTAAATTTACTCAAATATAGATCCTACAACAAAAATACTCAACAAAATCCAAAAAAATCGAAGTTGATTTCAAATAAATTTATTAAAATTTGACACTTCCAACTAAATTTTTTTTCATAATCCAACAAAATTAAATTTATTTTCATCTAAATTTACTCAAATATAGATCCTACAACAAAAATACTCAACAAAATCCAAAATAATCGAAGTTGATTTCAAATAAATTTAATAAAACTTGATACTTCCAACTAAAATTTTTTTCACAATCCAACAAAATTGAAGTTATTTTCATCTAAATTTAATCAAATATAGATCCTACAACAAAAATACTCGACAAAATCCAAAAAAATCGAAGTTGATTTCATATGAATTTATTAAAATTTGACACTTCCAACTAAAATTTTTTTTATAATCCAACAAAATTGAAGTTATTTTCATCTAAATTTAGTCAAATATAGATCCTACAACCAAAATACTCATCAAAATCCAAAAAAATCGAAGTTGATTTCAAATGAATTTATTAAAATTTGACAAAAATCTTGTCTACATCCAAGAAAATTGAAGTTATTTTCATCTAAATTTAGTCAAATATAGATCCTACAACCAAAATAGTCATCAAAATCCAAAAAATCGAAGTTGATTTCAAATGAATTTATTAAAATTTGACACTTCCAACTAAAATTTTTTCATAATCCAACAAAATTAAATTTATTTTCATCTAAATTTACTCAAATATAGATCCTACAACAAAATTACTCAACAAAATCCAAAATAATCGAAGTTGATTTCAAATAAATTTAATAAAACTTGATACTTCCAACTAAAATTTTTTTCACAATCCAACAAAATTGAAGTTATTTTCATCTAAATTTAATCAAATATAGATCCTACAACAAAAATACTCGACAAAATCCAAAAAAATCGAAGTTGATTTCATATGAATTTATTAAAATTTGACACTTCCAACTAAAATTTTTTTTATAATCCAACAAAATTGAAGTTATTTTCATCTAAATTTAGTCAAATATAGATCCTACAACCAAAATAGTCATCAAAATCCAAAAAAATCGAAGTTGATTTCAAATGAATTTATTAAAATTTGACACTTCCAACTAAAATTTTTTCATAATCCAACGAAATTGAAGTTATTTTCATCTAAATTTACTCAAATATAGATCCTACAACAAAAATACTCAACAAAATCCAAAAAAATCGAAGTTGATTTCAAATAAATTTATTAAATTTTGACACTTCCAACTAAAATTTTTTTCACAATCCAACAAAATTGAAGTTATTTTCATCTAAATCTACTCAAATATAGATCCTACAACAAAAATACTCAACAAAATCCAAAAAAATCGAAGTTGATTTCAAATGAATTTATTAAAATTTGACAAAAATCTTGTCTACATCCAAGAAAATTGAAGTTATTTTCATCTAAATTTAGTCAAATATAGATCCTACAACCAAAATACTCATCAAAATCCAAAAAAATCGAAGTTGATTTCAAATAAATTTATTAAAATTTGACACTTCCAACTAAAATTTT
This sequence comes from Andrena fulva, assembly GCA_946251845.1. Lineage (NCBI taxonomy): Eukaryota > Metazoa > Arthropoda > Insecta > Hymenoptera > Andrenidae > Andrena > Andrena fulva. The sequence goes on from CAMITZ010000243.1 coordinate 1,951,927, forward strand.
TTTCACAATCCAACAAAATTGAAGTTATTTTCATCTAAATTTAATCAAATATAGATCCTACAACAAAAATACTCGACAAAATCCAAAAAAATCGAAGTTGATTTCATATGAATTTATTAAAATTTGACACTACCAACTAAAATTTTTTTTATAATCCAACAAAATTGAAGTTATTTTCATCTAAATTTAGTCAAATATAGACCCTACAACCAAAATACTCATCAAAATCCAAAAAAATCGAAGTTGATTTCAAATGAATTTATTAAAATTTGACAAAAATCTTGTCTACATCCAAGAAAATTGAAGTTATTTTCATCTAAATTTACTCAAATATAGATCCTACAACAAAAATACTCAACAAAATCCAAAAAAATCAAAGTTGATTTCAAATGATTTTATTAAAATTTGACAAAAATCTTGTCTACATACAAGAAAATTGAAGTTATTTTCATCTAAATTTAGTCAAATATAGATCCTACAACCAAAATACTCATCAAAATCCAAAAAAATCGAAGTTGATTTCAAATAAATTAATTAAAATTTGACAAAAATCTTGTCTACATCCATGAAAATTGAAGTTATTTTCATCTAAATTTAGTCAAATATAGATCCTACAACCAAAATACTCATCAAAATCCAAAAAAATCGAAGTTGATTTCAAATAAATTTATTAAAATTTGACACTTCCAACTAAATTTTTTTTCATAATCCAACAAAATTGAATTTATTTTCATCTAAATTTAGTCAAATATAGATCCTACAACAAAAATACTCAACAAAATCCAAAAAAATCGAAGTTGATTTCATATGAATTTATTAAAATTTGACCAAAATCTTGTCAAAATCCAAAAAATTGAAGTTATTTTCATCTAAATTTACTCAAATATAGATCCTGCAACAAAAATACTCAACAAAATCCAAAAAAATCGAAGTTGATTTCAAATAAATTTATTAAAATTTGACACTTCCAACTAAATTTTTTTTCATAATCCAACAAAATTAAATTTATTTTCATCTAAATTTACTCAATTATAGATCCTACAACAAAAATACTCAACAAAATCCAAAATAATCGAAGTTGATTTCATATGAATTTATTAAAATTTGACACTTCCAACTAAAATTTTTTTTATAATCCAACAAACTTGAAGTTATTTTCATCTAAATTTAGTCAAATATAGATCCTACAACCAAAATACTCATCAAAATCCAAAAAAATCGAAGTTGATTTCAAATGAATTTATTAAAATTTGACAAAAATCTTGTCTACATCCAAGAAAATTGAAGTTATTTTCATTTAAATTTACTCAAATATAGATCCTACAACCAAAATAGTCATCAAAATCCAAAAAATCGAAGTTGATTTCAAATGATTTTATTAAAATTTGACCAAAATCTTGTCAAAATCCAAAAAATTGAATTTATTTTCATCTAAATTTAGTCAAATATACATCCTACAACCAAAATACTCATCAAAATCCAAAAAAATCGAAGTTGATTTTATATGAAATTATTAAAATTTGACACTTCCAACTAAAATTTTTTTCATAATCCAACAAAATTGAAGTTATTTTCATCTAAATTTACTCAAATATAGATCCTACAACCAAAATAGTCATCAAAATCCAAAAAATCGAAGTTGATTTCAAATGATGTTATTAAAATTTGACCAAATTCTTGTCAAAATCCAAAAAATTGAAGTTATTTTCATCTAAATTTAGTCAAATATACATCCTACAACCAAAATACTCATCAAAATCCAAAAAAATCGAAGTTGATTTTATATGAAATTATTAAAATTTGACACTTCCAACTAAAATTTTTTCATAATCCAACGAAATTGAAGTTATTTTCATCTAAATTTACTCAAATATAGAACCTACAACAAAAATACTCAACAAAATCCAAAAAAATCGAAGTTGATTTCAAATAAATTTAATAAAACTTGACACTTCCAACTAAAATTTTTTTCACAATCCAACAAAATTGAAGTTATTTTCATCTAAATTTAATCAAAAATAGATCCTACAACAAAAATACTCGACAAAATCCAAAAAAATCGAAGTTGATTTCAAATAAATTTATTAATATTTGACACTTCCAACTAAAATTTTTTTCATAATCCAACAAAATTGAAGTTATTTTCATCTAAATTTACTCAAATATAAATCCTACAACAAAAATACTCGACAAAATCCAAAAAAATCGAAGTTGATTTCATATGAATTTATTAAAATTTGACACTTCCAACTAAATTTTTTTTTATAATCCAACAAAATTGAAGTTATTTTCATCTAAATTTAGTCAAATATAGATCCTACAACCAAATTACTCATCAAAATCCAAAAAAATCGAAGTTGATTTCAAATGAATTTATTAAAATTTGACAAAAATCTTGTCTACATCCAAGAAAATTGAAGTTATTTTCATCTAAATTTACTCAAATATAGATCCTACAACCAAAATAGTCATCAAAATCCAAAAAATCGAAGTTGATTTCAAATGATTTTATTAAAATTTGACCAAAATCTTGTCAAAATCCAAAAAATTGAATTTATTTTCATCTAAATTTAGTCAAATATACATCCTACAACCAAAATACTCATCAAAATCCAAAAAAATCGAAGTTGATTTCAAATAAATTTATTAAAATTTGACACTTCCAACTAAATTTTTTTTCATAATCCAACGAAATTGAAGTTATTTTCATCTAAATTTACTCAAATATAGAACCTACAACAAAAATACTCAACAAAATCCAAAAAAATCGAAGTTGATTTCAAATAAATTTAATAAAACTTGATACTTCCAACTAAAATTTTTTTCACAATCCAACAAAATTGAAGTTATTTTCATCTAAATTTAATCAAATATAGATCCTACAACAAAAATACTCAACAAAATCCAAAAAATCGAAGTTGATTTCATATGAATTTATTAAAATTTGACACTTCCAACTAAAATTTTTTTTATAATCCAACAAAATTGAAGTTATTTTCATCTAAATTTAGTCAAATATAGATCCTACAACAAAAATACTCAACAAAATCCAAAAAAATCGAAGTTGATTTCAAATAAATTTATTAAAATTTGACACTTCCAACTAAATTTTTTTTCATAATCCAACAAAATTAAATTTATTTTCATCTAAATTTACTCAAATATAGATCCTACAACAAAAATACTCAACAAAATCCAAAATAATTGAAGTTGATTTCAAATAAATTTTATAAAACTTGATACTTCCAACTAAAATTTTTTTCACAATCCAACAAAATTGAAGTTATTTTCATCTAAATTTAATCAAATATAGATCCTACAACAAAAATACTCGACAAAATCCAAAAAAATCGAAGTTGATTTCATATGAATTTATTAATATTTGACACTTCCAACTAAAATTTTTTTTATAATCCAACAAAATTGAAGTTATTTTCATCTAAATTTAGTCAAATATAGATCCTACAACGAAAATAGTCATCAAAATCCAAAAAAATCGAAGTTGATTTCAAATAAATTTATTAAAATTTGACACTTCCAACTAAAATTTTTTTCACAATCCAACAAAATTGAAGTTATTTTCATCTAAATCTACTCAAATACAGATCCTACAACAAAAATACTCAACAAAATCCAAAAAAATCGAAGTTGATTTCAAATGAATTTATTAAAATTTGACAAAAATCTTGTCTACATCCAAGAAAATTGAAGTTATTTTCATCTAAATTTAGTCAAATATAGATCCTACAACCAAAATACTCATCAAAATCCAAAAAAATCGAAGTTGATTTCAAATAAATTTATTAAAATTTGACACTTCCAACTAAATTTTTTTTCATAATCCAACAAAATTGAAGTTATTTTCATCTAAATTTAGTCAAATATAGATCCTACAACCAAAATACTCATCAAAATCCAAAAAAATCGAAGTTGATTTCAAATGAATTTATTAAAATTTGACAAAAATCTTGTCTACATCCAAGAAAATTGAAGTTATTTTCATTTAAATTTACTCAAATATAGATCCTACAACCAAAATAGTCATCAAAATCCAAAAAATCGAAGTTGATTTCAAATGATTTTATTAAAATTTGACCAAAATCTTGTCAAAATCCAAAAAATTGAATTTATTTTCATCTAAATTTAGTCAAATATACATCCTACAACCAAAATACTCATCAAAATCCAAAAAAATCGAAGTTGATTTTATATGAAATTATTAAAATTTGACACATCCAACTAAAATTTTTTCATAATCCAACGAAATTGAAGTTATTTTCATCTAAATTTACTCAAATATAGAACCTACAACAAAAATACTCGACAAAATCCAAAAAAATCGAAGTTGATTTCAAATAAATTTATTAATATTTGACACTTCCAACTAAAATTTTTTTCATAATCCAACAAAATTGAAGTTATTTTCATCTAAATTTAGTCAAATATAGATCCTACAACCAAAATACTCATCAAAATCCAAAAAAATCGAAGTTGATTTCAAATGAATTTATTAAAATTTGACAAAAATCTTGTCTACATCCAAGAAAATTGAAGTTATTTTCATCTAAATTTACTCAAATATAGATCCTACAACCAAAATAGTCATCAAAATCCAAAAAATCGAAGTTGATTTCAAATGATTTTATTAAAATTTGACCAAAATCTTGTCAAAATCCAAAAAATTGAATTTATTTTCATCTAAATTTAGTCAAATATACATCCTACAACCAAAATACTCATCAAAATCCAAAAAAATCGAAGTTGATTTCAAATAAATTTATTAAAATTTGACACTTCCAACTAAATTTTTTTTCATAATCCAACGAAATTGAAGTTATTTTCATCTAAATTTACTCAAATATAGAACCTACAACAAAAATACTCAACAAAATCCAAAAAAATCGAAGTTGATTTCAAATAAATTTAATAAAACTTGATACTTCCAACTAAAATTTTTTTCACAATCCAACAAAATTGAAGTTATTTTCATCTAAATTTAATCAAATATAGATCCTACAACAAAAATACTCAACAAAATCCAAAAAATCGAAGTTGATTTCATATGAATTTATTAAAATTTGACACTTCCAACTAAAATTTTTTTTATAATCCAACAAAATTGAAGTTATTTTCATCTAAATTTAGTCAAATATAGATCCTACAACAAAAATACTCAACAAAATCCAAAAAAATCGAAGTTGATTTCAAATAAATTTATTAAAATTTGACACTTCCAACTAAATTTTTTTTCATAATCCAACAAAATTAAATTTATTTTCATCTAAATTTACTCAAATATAGATCCTACAACAAAAATACTCAACAAAATCCAAAATAATTGAAGTTGATTTCAAATAAATTTTATAAAACTTGATACTTCCAACTAAAATTTTTTTCACAATCCAACAAAATTGAAGTTATTTTCATCTAAATTTAATCAAATATAGATCCTACAACAAAAATACTCGACAAAATCCAAAAAAATCGAAGTTGATTTCATATGAATTTATTAATATTTGACACTTCCAACTAAAATTTTTTTCACAATCCAACAAAATTGAAGTTATTTTCATCTAAATCTACTCAAATATAGATCCTACAACCAAAATAGTCATCAAAATCCAAAAAATCGAAGTTGATTTCAAATGATTTTATTAAAATTTGACCAAAATCTTGTCAAAATCCAAAAAATTGAATTTATTTTCATCTAAATTTAGTCAAATATACATCCTACAACCAAAATACTCATCAAAATCCAAAAAAATCGAAGTTGATTTTATATGAAATTATTAAAATTTGACACATCCAACTAAAATTTTTTCATAATCCAACGAAATTGAAGTTATTTTCATCTAAATTTACTCAAATATAGAACCTACAACAAAAATACTCGACAAAATCCAAAAAAATCGAAGTTGATTTCAAATAAATTTATTAAAATTTGACACTTCCAACTAAAATTTTTTTTATAATCCAACAAAATTGAAGTTATTTTCATCTAAATTTAGTCAAATATAGATCCTACAACCAAAATAGTCATCAAAATCCAAAAAAATCGAAGTTGATTTCAAATGAATTTATTAAAATTTGACACTTCCAACTAAAATTTTTTCATAATCCAACGAAATTGAAGTTATTTTCATCTAAATTTACTCAAATATAGATCCTACAACAAAAATACTCAACAAAATCCAAAAAAATCGAAGTTGATTTCAAATAAATTTATTAAAATTTGACACTTCCAACTAAAATTTTTTTCACAATCCAACAAAATTGAAGTTATTTTCATCTAAATCTACTCAAATATAGATCCTGCAACAAAAATACTCAACAAAATCCAAAAAAATCGAAGTTGATTTCAAATGAATTTATTAAAATTTGACAAAAATCTTGTCTACATCCAAGAAAATTGAAGTTATTTTCATCTAAATTTAGTCAAATATAGATCCTACAACCAAAATACTCATCAAAATCCAAAAAAATCGAAGTTGATTTCAAATAAATTTATTAAAATTTGACACTTCCAACTAAATTTTTTTTCATAATCCAACAAAATTGAAGTTATTTTCATCTAAATTTAATCAAATATAGATCCTACAACAAAAATACTCGACAAAATCCAAAAAAATCGAAGTTGATTTCATATGAATTTATTAAAATTTGACCAAAATCTTGTCAAAATCCAAAAAATTGTAGTTATTTTCATCTAAATTTACTCAAATATAGATCCTGCAACAAAAATACTCAACAAAATCCAAAAAAATCGAAGTTGATTTCAAATAAATTTAATAAAATTTGACACTTCCAACTAAATTTTTTTTCATAATCCAACAAAATTAAATTTATTTTCATCTAAATTTACTCAATTATAGATCCTACAACAAAAATACTCAACAAAATCCAAAATAATCGAAGTTGATTTCATATGAATTTATTAAAATTTGACACTTCCAACTAAAATTTTTTTTATAATCCAACAAAATTGAAGTTATTTTCATCTAAATTTAGTCAAATATAGATCCTACAACCAAAATACTCATCAAAATCCAAAAAAATCGAAGTTGATTTCAAATGAATTTATTAAAATTTGACAAAAATCTTGTCTACATCCAAGAAAATTGAAGTTATTTTCATTTAAATTTACTCAAATATAGATCCTACAACCAAAATAGTCATCAAAATCCAAAAAATCGAAGTTGATTTCAAATGATTTTATTAAAATTTGACCAAAATCTTGTCAAAATCCAAAAAATTGAATTTATTTTCATCTAAATTTAGTCAAATATACATCCTACAACCAAAATACTCATCAAAATCCAAAAAAATCGAAGTTGATTTTATATGAAATTATTAAAATTTGACACATCCAACTAAAATTTTTTCATAATCCAACGAAATTGAAGTTATTTTCATCTAAATTTACTCAAATATAGAACCTACAACAAAAATACTCGACAAAATCCAAAAAAATCGAAGTTGATTTCAAATAAATTTATTAATATTTGACACTTCCAACTAAAATTTTTTTCATAATCCAACAAAATTGAAGTTATTTTCATCTAAATCTACTCAAATATAGATCCTACAACAAAAATACTCAACAAAATCCAAAAAAATCGAAGTTGATTTCAAATGAATTTATTAAAATTTGACAAAAATCTTGTCTACATCCAAGAAAATTGAAGTTATTTTCATCTAAATTTAGTCAAATATAGATCCTACAACCAAAATACTCATCAAAATCCAAAAAAATCGAAGTTGATTTCAAATAAATTTATTAAAATTTGACACTTCCAACTAAATTTTTTTTCATAATCCAACAAAATTGAATTTATTTTCATCTAAATTTAGTCAAATATAGATCCTACAACAAAAATACTCAACAAAATCCAAAAAAATCGAAGTTGATTTCATATGAATTTATTAAAATTTGACCAAAATCTTGTCAAAATCCAAAAAATTGAAGTTATTTTCATCTAAATTTACTCAAATATAGATCCTACAACAAAAATACTCAACAAAATCCAAAAAAATCGAAGTTGATTTCAAATAAATTTATTAAAATTTGACACTTCCAACTAAATTTTTTTTCATAATCCAACAAAATTAAATTTATTTTCATCTAAATTTACTCAAATATAGATCCTACAACAAAAATACTCAACAAAATCCAAAATAATCGAAGTTGATTTCAAATAAATTTAATAAAACTTGATACTTCCAACTAAAATTTTTTTCACAATCCAACAAAATTGAAGTTATTTTCATCTAAATTTAATCAAATATAGATCCTACAACAAAAATACTCGACAAAATCCAAAAAAATCGAAGTTGATTTCATATGAATTTATTAAAATTTGACACTTCCAACTAAAATTTTTTTCATAATCCAACAAAATTAAATTTATTTTCATCTAAATTTACTCAATTATAGATCCTACAACAAAAATACTCAACAAAATCCAAAATAACCGAAGTTGATTTCATATGAATTTATTAAAATTTGACACTTCCAACTAAAATTTTTTTTATAATCCAACAAAATTGAAGTTATTTTCATCTAAATTTAGTCAAATATAGATCCTACAACCAAAATACTCATCAAAATCCAAAAAAATCGAAGTTGATTTCAAATGAATTTATTAAAATTTGACAAAAATCTTGTCTACATCCAAGAAAATTGAAGTTATTTTCATTTAAATTTACTCAAATATAGATCCTACAACCAAAATAGTCATCAAAATCCAAAAAATCGAAGTTGATTTCAAATGATTTTATTAAAATTTGACCAAAATCTTGTCAAAATCCAAAAAATTGAATTTATTTTCATCTAAATTTAGTCAAATATACATCCTACAACCAAAATACTCATCAAAATCCAAAAAAATCGAAGTTGATTTTATATGAAATTATTAAAATTTGACACATCCAACTAAAATTTTTTCATAATCCAACGAAATTGAAGTTATTTTCATCTAAATTTACTCAAATATAGAACCTACAACAAAAATACTCGACAAAATCCAAAAAAATCGAAGTTGATTTCAAATAAATTTATTAAAATTTGACACTTCCAACTAAAATTTTTTTTATAATCCAACAAAATTGAAGTTATTTTCATCTAAATTTAGTCAAATATAGATCCTACAACCAAAATAGTCATCAAAATCCAAAAAAATCGAAGTTGATTTCAAATGAATTTATTAAAATTTGACACTTCCAACTAAAATTTTTTCATAATCCAACGAAATTGAAGTTATTTTCATCTAAATTTACTCAAATATAGATCCTACAACAAAAATACTCAACAAAATCCAAAAAAATCGAAGTTGATTTCAAATAAATTTATTAAAATTTGACACTTCCAACTAAAATTTTTTTCACAATCCAACAAAATTGAAGTTATTTTCATCTAAATCTACTCAAATATAGATCCTGCAACAAAAATACTCAACAAAATCCAAAAAAATCGAAGTTGATTTCAAATGAATTTATTAAAATTTGACAAAAATCTTGTCTACATCCAAGAAAATTGAAGTTATTTTCATCTAAATTTAGTCAAATATAGATCCTACAACCAAAATACTCATCAAAATCCAAAAAAATCGAAGTTGATTTCAAATAAATTTATTAAAATTTGACACTTCCAACTAAATTTTTTTTCATAATCCAACAAAATTGAAGTTATTTTCATCTAAATTTAATCAAATATAGATCCTACAACAAAAATACTCGACAAAATCCAAAAAAATCGAAGTTGATTTCATATGAATTTATTAAAATTTGACCAAAATCTTGTCAAAATCCAAAAAATTGAAGTTATTTTCATCTAAATTTACTCAAATATAGATCCTGCAACAAAAATACTCAACAAAATCCAAAAAAATCGAAGTTGATTTCAAATAAATTTAATAAAATTTGACACTTCCAACTAAATTTTTTTTCATAATCCAACAAAATTAAATTTATTTTCATCTAAATTTACTCAATTATAGATCCTACAACAAAAATACTCAACAAAATCCAAAATAATCGAAGTTGATTTCATATGAATTTATTAAAATTTGACACTTCCAACTAAAATTTTTTTTATAATCCAACAAAATTGAAGTTATTTTCATCTAAATTTAGTCAAATATAGATCCTACAACCAAAATACTCATTAAAATCCAAAAAAATCGAAGTTGATTTCAAATGAATTTATTAAAATTTGACAAAAATCTTGTCTACATCCAAGAAAATTGAAGTTATTTTCATTTAAATTTACTCAAATATAGATCCTACAACCAAAATAGTCATCAAAATCCAAAAAATCGAAGTTGATTTCAAATGATTTCATTAAAATTTGACCAAAATCTTGTCAAAATCCAAAAAATTGAATTTATTTTCATCTAAATTTAGTCAAATATACATCCTACAACCAAAATACTCATCAAAATAAAAAAAAATCGAAGTTGATTTTATATGAAATTATTAAAATTTGACACATCCAACTAAAATTTTTTCATAATCCAACGAAATTGAAGTTATTTTCATCTAAATTTACTCAAATATAGAACCTACAACAAAAATACTCGACAAAATCCAAAAAAATCGAAGTTGATTTCAAATAAATTTATTAATATTTGACACTTCCAACTAAATTTTTTTTCATAATCCAACAAAATTGAAGTTATTTTCATCTAAATCTACTCAAATATAGATCCTACAACAAAAATACTCAACAAAATCCAAAAAAATCGAAGTTGATTTCAAATGAATTTATTAAAATTTGACAAAAATCTTGTCTACATCCAAGAAAATTGAAGTTATTTTCATCTAAATTTAGTCAAATATAGATCCTACAACCAAAATACTCATCAAAATCCAAAAAAATCGAAGTTGATTTCAAATAAATTTATTAAAATTTGACACTTCCAACTAAATTTTTTTTCATAATCCAACAAAATTGAATTTATTTTCATCTAAATTTAGTCAAATATAGATCCTACAACAAAAATACTCAACAAAATCCAAAAAAATCGAAGTTGATTTCATATGAATTTATTAAAATTTGACCAAAATCTTGTCAAAATCCAAAAAATTGAAGTTATTTTCATCTAAATTTACTCAAATATAGATCCTACAACAAAAATACTCAACAAAATCCAAAAAAATCGAAGTTGATTTCAAATAAATTTATTAAAATTTGACACTTCCAACTAAATTTTTTTTCATAATCCAACAAAATTAAATTTATTTTCATCTAAATTTACTCAAATATAGATCCTACAACAAAAATACTCAACAAAATCCAAAATAATCGAAGTCGATTTCAAATAAATTTAATAAAACTTGATACTTCCAACTAAAATTTTTTTCACAATCCAACAAAATTGAAGTTATTTTCATCTAAATTTAATCAAATATAGATCCTACAACAAAAATACTCGACAAAATCCAAAAAAATCGAAGTTGATTTCATATGAATTTATTAAAATTTGACACTTCCAACTAAAATTTTTTTTATAATCCAACAAAATTGAAGTTATTTTCATCTAAATTTAGTCAAATATAGATCCTACAACCAAAATACTCATCATAATCCAAAAAAATCGAAGTTGATTTCAAATGAATTTATTAAAATTTGACAAAAATCTTGTCTACATCCAAGAAAATTGAAGTTATTTTCATCTAAATTTAGTCAAATATAGATCCTACAACCAAAATAGTCATCAAAATCCAAAAAATCGAAGTTGATTTCAAATGAATTTATTAAAATTTGACACTTCCAACTAAAATTTTTTCATAATCCAACAAAATTAAATTTATTTTCATCTAAATTTACTCAAATATAGATCCTACAACAAAAATACTCAACAAAATCCAAAATAATCGAAGTTGATTTCAAATAAATTTAATAAAACTTGATACTTCCAACTAAAATTTTTTTCACAATCCAACAAAATTGAAGTTATTTTCATCTAAATTTAATCAAATATAGATCCTACAACAAAAATACTCGACAAAATCCAAAAAAATCGAAGTTGATTTCATATGAATTTATTAAAATTTGACACTTCCAACTAAAATTTTTTTTATAATCCAACAAAATTGAAGTTATTTTCATCTAAATTTAGTCAAATATAGATCCTACAACCAAAATAGTCATCAAAATCCAAAAAAATCGAAGTTGATTTCAAATGAATTTATTAAAATTTGACACTTCCAACTAAAATTTTTTCATAATCCAACGAAATTGAAGTTATTTTCATCTAAATTTACTCAAATATAGATCCTACAACAAAAATACTCAACAAAATCCAAAAAAATCGAAGTTGATTTCAAATAAATTTATTAAAATTTGACACTTCCAACTAAAATTTTTTTCACAATCCAACAAAATTGAAGTTATTTTCATCTAAATCTACTCAAATATAGATCCTACAACAAAAATACTCAACAAAATCCAAAAAAATCGAAGTTGATTTCAAATGAATTTATTAAAATTTGACAAAAATCTTGTCTACATCCAAGAAAATTGAAGTTATTTTCATCTAAATTTAGTCAAATATAGATCCTACAACCAAAATACTCATCAAAATCCAAAAAAATCGAAGTTGATTTCAAATAAATTTATTAAAATTTGACACTTCCAACTAAATTTTTTTTCATAATCCAACAAAATTGAATTTATTTTCATCTAAATTTAGTCAAATATAGATCCTACAACCAAAATAGTCATCAAAATCCAAAAAAATCGAAGTTGATTTCATATGAATTTATTAAAATTTGACCAAAATCTTGTCAAAATCCAAAAAATTGAAGTTATTTTCATCTAAATTTACTCAAATATAGATCCTACAACAAAAATACTCAACAAAATCCAAAAAAATCGAAGTTGATTTCAAATAAATTTATTAAAATTTGACACTTCCAACTAAATTTTTTTTCATAATCCAACAAAATTAAATTTATTTTCATCTAAATTTACTCAAATATAGATCCTACAACAAAAATACTCAACAAAATCCAAAATAATCGAAGTCGATTTCAAATAAATTTAATAAAACTTGATACTTCCAACTAAAATTTTTTTCACAATCCAACAAAATTGAAGTTATTTTCATCTAAATTTAATCAAATATAGATCCTACAACAAAAATACTCGACAAAATCCAAAAAAATCGAAGTTGATTTCATATGAATTTATTAAAATTTGACACTTCCAACTAAAATTTTTTTTATAATCCAACAAAATTGAAGTTATTTTCATCTAAATTTAGTCAAATATAGATCCTACAACCAAAATACTCATCATAATCCAAAAAAATCGAAGTTGATTTCAAATGAATTTATTAAAATTTGACAAAAATCTTGTCTACATCCAAGAAAATTGAAGTTATTTTCATCTAAATTTAGTCAAATATAGATCCTACAACCAAAATAGTCATCAAAATCCAAAAAATCGAAGTTGATTTCAAATGAATTTATTAAAATTTGACACTTCCAACTAAAATTTTTTCATAATCCAACAAAATTAAATTTATTTTCATCTAAATTTACTCAAATATAGATCCTACAACAAAAATACTCAACAAAATCCAAAATAATCGAAGTTGATTTCAAATAAATTTAATAAAACTTGATACTTCCAACTAAAATTTTTTTCACAATCCAACAAAATTGAAGTTATTTTCATCTAAATTTAATCAAATATAGATCCTACAACAAAAATACTCGACAAAATCCAAAAAAATCGAAGTTGATTTCATATGAATTTATTAAAATTTGACACTTCCAACTAAAATTTTTTTTATAATCCAACAAAATTGAAGTTATTTTCATCTAAATTTAGTCAAATATAGATCCTACAACCAAAATAGTCATCAAAATCCAAAAAAATCGAAGTTGATTTCAAATGAATTTATTAAAATTTGACACTTCCAACTAAAATTTTTTCATAATCCAACGAAATTGAAGTTATTTTCATCTAAATTTACTCAAATATAGATCCTACAACAAAAATACTCAACAAAATCCAAAAAAATCGAAGTTGATTTCAAATAAATTTATTAAAATTTGACACTTCCAACTAAAATTTTTTTCACAATCCAACAAAATTGAAGTTATTTTCATCTAAATCTACTCAAATATAGATCCTACAACAAAAATACTCAACAAAATCCAAAAAAATCGAAGTTGATTTCAAATGAATTTATTAAAATTTGACAAAAATCTTGTCTACATCCAAGAAAATTGAAGTTATTTTCATCTAAATTTAGTCAAATATAGATCCTACAACCAAAATACTCATCAAAATCCAAAAAAATCGAAGTTGATTTCAAATAAATTTATTAAAATTTGACACTTCCAACTAAAATTTTTTTCACAATCCAACAAAATTGAAGTTATTTTCATCTAAATTTAATCAAATATAGATCCTACAACAAAAATACTCGACAAAATCCAAAAAAATCGAAGTTGATTTCATATGAATTTATTAAAATTTGACACTTCCAACTAAAATTTTTTTTATAATCCAACAAAATTGAAGTTATTTTCATCTAAATTTAGTCAAATATAGACCCTACAACCAAAATACTCATCAAAATCCAAAAAAATCGAAGTTGATTTCAAATGAATTTATTAAAATTTGACAAAAATCTTGTCTACATCCAAGAAAATTGAAGTTATTTTCATCTAAATTTACTCAAATATAGATCCTACAACAAAAATACTCAACAAAATCCAAAAAAATCAAAGTTGATTTCAAATGATTTTATTAAAATTTGACAAAAATCTTGTCTACATACAAGAAAATTGAAGTTATTTTCATCTAAATTTAGTCAAATATAGATCCTACAACCAAAATACTCATCAAAATCCAAAAAAATCGAAGTTGATTTCAAATAAATTAATTAAAATTTGACAAAAATCTTGTCTACATCCATGAGAATTGAAGTTATTTTCATCTAAATTTAGTCAAATATAGATCCTACAACCAAAATACTCATCAAAATCCAAAAAAATCGAAGTTGATTTCAAATAAATTTATTAAAATTTGACACTTCCAACTAAATTTTTTTTCATAATCCAACAAAATTGAATTTATTTTCATCTAAATTTAGTCAAATATAGATCCTACAACAAAAATACTCAACAAAATCCAAAAAAATCGAAGTTGATTTCATATGAATTTATTAAAATTTGACCAAAATCTTGTCAAAATCCAAAAAATTGAAGTTATTTTCATCTAAATTTACTCAAATATAGATCCTGCAACAAAAATACTCAACAAAATCCAAAAAAATCGAAGTTGATTTCAAATAAATTTATTAAAATTTGACACTTCCAACTAAATTTTTTTTCATAATCCAACAAAATTAAATTTATTTTCATCTAAATTTACTCAATTATAGATCCTACAACAAAAATACTCAACAAAATCCAAAATAATCGAAGTTGATTTCATATGAATTTATTAAAATTTGACACTTCCAACTAAAATTTTTTTTATAATCCAACAAAATTGAAGTTATTTTCATCTAAATTTAGTCAAATATAGATCCTACAACCAAAATACTCATCAAAATCCAAAAAAATCGAAGTTGATTTCAAATGAATTTATTAAAATTTGACAAAAATCTTGTCTACATCCAAGAAAATTGAAGTTATTTTCATTTAAATTTACTCAAATATAGATCCTACAACCAAAATAGTCATCAAAATCCAAAAAATCGAAGTTGATTTCAAATGATTTTATTAAAATTTGACCAAAATCTTGTCAAAATCCAAAAAATTGAATTTATTTTCATCTAAATTTAGTCAAATATACATCCTACAACCAAAATACTCATCAAAATCCAAAAAAATCGAAGTTGATTTTATATGAAATTATTAAAATTTGACACTTCCAACTAAAATTTTTTTCATAATCCAACAAAATTGAAGTTATTTTCATCTAAATTTACTCAAATATAGATCCTACAACCAAAATAGTCATCAAAATCCAAAAAATCGAAGTTGATTTCAAATGATGTTATTAAAATTTGACCAAATTCTTGTCAAAATCCAAAAAATTGAAGTTATTTTCATCTAAATTTAGTCAAATATACATCCTACAACCAAAATACTCATCAAAATCCAAAAAAATCGAAGTTGATTTTATATGAAATTATTAAAATTTGACACTTCCAACTAAAATTTTTTCATAATCCAACGAAATTGAAGTTATTTTCATCTAAATTTACTCAAATATAGAACCTACAACAAAAATACTCAACAAAATCCAAAAAAATCGAAGTTGATTTCAAATAAATTTAATAAAACTTGACACTTCCAACTAAAATTTTTTTCACAATCCAACAAAATTGAAGTTATTTTCATCTAAATTTAATCAAATATAGATCCTACAACAAAAATACTCGACAAAATCCAAAAAAATCGAAGTTGATTTCAAATAAATTTATTAATATTTGACACTTCCAACTAAAATTTTTTTCATAATCCAACAAAATTGAAGTTATTTTCATCTAAATTTACTCAAATATAAATCCTACAACAAAAATACTCGACAAAATCCAAAAAAATCGAAGTTGATTTCATATGAATTTATTAAAATTTGACACTTCCAACTAAATTTTTTTTTATAATCCAACAAAATTGAAGTTATTTTCATCTAAATTTACTCAAATATAGATCCTACAACCAAAATAGTCATCAAAATCCAAAAAATCGAAGTTGATTTCAAATGATTTTATTAAAATTTGACCAAAATCTTGTCAAAATCCAAAAAATTGAATTTATTTTCATCTAAATTTAGTCAAATATACATCCTACAACCAAAATACTCATCAAAATCCAAAAAAATCGAAGTTGATTTTATATGAAATTATTAAAATTTGACACATCCAACTAAAATTTTTTCATAATCCAACGAAATTGAAGTTATTTTCATCTAAATTTACTCAAATATAGAACCTACAACAAAAATACTCGACAAAATCCAAAAAAATCGAAGTTGATTTCAAATAAATTTATTAATATTTGACACTTCCAACTAAAATTTTTTTCATAATCCAACAAAATTGAAGTTATTTTCATCTAAATTTAGTCAAATATAGATCCTACAACCAAAATACTCATCAAAATCCAAAAAAATCGAAGTTGATTTCAAATGAATTTATTAAAATTTGACAAAAATCTTGTCTACATCCAAGAAAATTGAAGTTATTTTCATCTAAATTTACTCAAATATAGATCCTACAACCAAAATAGTCATCAAAATCCAAAAAATCGAAGTTGATTTCAAATGATTTTATTAAAATTTGACCAAAATCTTGTCAAAATCCAAAAAATTGAATTTATTTTCATCTAAATTTAGTCAAATATACATCCTACAACCAAAATACTCATCAAAATCCAAAAAAATCGAAGTTGATTTCAAATAAATTTATTAAAATTTGACACTTCCAACTAAATTTTTTTTCATAATCCAACGAAATTGAAGTTATTTTCATCTAAATTTACTCAAATATAGAACCTACAACAAAAATACTCAACAAAATCCAAAAAAATCGAAGTTGATTTCAAATAAATTTAATAAAACTTGATACTTCCAACTAAAATTTTTTTCACAATCCAACAAAATTGAAGTTATTTTCATCTAAATTTAATCAAATATAGATCCTACAACAAAAATACTCAACAAAATCCAAAAAATCGAAGTTGATTTCATATGAATTTATTAAAATTTGACACTTCCAACTAAAATTTTTTTTATAATCCAACAAAATTGAAGTTATTTTCATCTAAATTTAGTCAAATATAGATCCTACAACAAAAATACTCAACAAAATCCAAAAAAATCGAAGTTGATTTCAAATAAATTTATTAAAATTTGACACTTCCAACTAAATTTTTTTTCATAATCCAACAAAATTAAATTTATTTTCATCTAAATTTACTCAAATATAGATCCTACAACAAAAATACTCAACAAAATCCAAAATAATTGAAGTTGATTTCAAATAAATTTTATAAAACTTGATACTTCCAACTAAAAATTTTTTCACAATCCAACAAAATTGAAGTTATTTTCATCTAAATTTAATCAAATATAGATCCTACAACAAAAATACTCGACAAAATCCAAAAAAATCGAAGTTGATTTCATATGAATTTATTAATATTTGACACTTCCAACTAAAATTTTTTTTATAATCCAACAAAATTGAAGTTATTTTCATCTAAATTTAGTCAAATATAGATCCTACAACGAAAATAGTCATCAAAATCCAAAAAAATCGAAGTTGATTTCAAATAAATTTATTAAAATTTGACACTTCCAACTAAAATTTTTTTCACAATCCAACAAAATTGAAGTTATTTTCATCTAAATCTACTCAAATATAGATCCTACAACAAAAATACTCAACAAAATCCAAAAAAATCGAAGTTGATTTCAAATGAATTTATTAAAATTTGACAAAAATCTTGTCTACATCCAAGAAAATTGAAGTTATTTTCATCTAAATTTAGTCAAATATAGATCCTACAACCAAAATACTCATCAAAATACAAAAAAATCGAAGTTGATTTCAAATAAATTTATTAAAATTTGACACTTCCAACTAAATTTTTTTTCATAATCCAACAAAATTGAAGTTATTTTCATCTAAATTTAGTCAAATATAGATCCTACAACCAAAATACTCATCAAAATCCAAAAAAATCGAAGTTGATTTCAAATGAATTTATTAAAATTTGACAAAAATCTTGTCTACATCCAAGAAAATTGAAGTTATTTTCATTTAAATTTACTCAAATATAGATCCTACAACCAAAATAGTCATCAAAATCCAAAAAATCGAAGTTGATTTCAAATGATTTTATTAAAATTTGACCAAAATCTTGTCAAAATCCAAAAAATTGAATTTATTTTCATCTAAATTTAGTCAAATATACATCCTACAACCAAAATACTCATCAAAATCCAAAAAAATCGAAGTTGATTTTATATGAAATTATTAAAATTTGACACATCCAACTAAAATTTTTTCATAATCCAACGAAATTGAAGTTATTTTCATCTAAATTTACTCAAATATAGAACCTACAACAAAAATACTCGACAAAATCCAAAAAAATCGAAGTTGATTTCAAATAAATTTATTAATATTTGACACTTCCAACTAAAATTTTTTTCATAATCCAACAAAATTGAAGTTATTTTCATCTAAATTTAGTCAAATATAGATCCTACAACCAAAATACTCATCAAAATCCAAAAAAATCGAAGTTGATTTCAAATTAATTTATTAAAATTTGACAAAAATCTTGTCTACATCCAAGAAAATTGAAGTTATTTTCATCTAAATTTACTCAAATATAGATCCTACAACCAAAATAGTCATCAAAATCCAAAAAATCGAAGTTGATTTCAAATGATTTTATTAAAATTTGACCAAAATCTTGTCAAAATCCAAAAAATTGAATTTATTTTCATCTAAATTTAGTCAAATATACATCCTACAACCAAAATACTCATCAAAATCCAAAAAAATCGAAGTTGATTTCAAATAAATTTATTAAAATTTGACACTTCCAACTAAATTTTTTTTCATAATCCAACGAAATTGAAGTTATTTTCATCTAAATTTACTCAAATATAGAACCTACAACAAAAATACTCAACAAAATCCAAAAAAATCGAAGTTGATTTCAAATAAATTTAATAAAACTTGATACTTCCAACTAAAATTTTTTTCACAATCCAACAAAATTGAAGTTATTTTCATCTAAATTTAATCAAATATAGATCCTACAACAAAAATACTCAACAAAATCCAAAAAATCGAAGTTGATTTCATATGAATTTATTAAAATTTGACACTTCCAACTAAAATTTTTTTTATAATCCAACAAAATTGAAGTTATTTTCATCTAAATTTAGTCAAATATAGATCCTACAACAAAAATACTCAACAAAATCCAAAAAAATCGAAGTTGATTTCAAATAAATTTATTAAAATTTGACACTTCCAACTAAATTTTTTTTCATAATCCAACAAAATTAAATTTATTTTCATCTAAATTTACTCAAATATAGATCCTACAACAAAAATACTCAACAAAATCCAAAATAATTGAAGTTGATTTCAAATAAATTTTATAAAACTTGATATTTCCAACTAAAATTTTTTTCACAATCCAACAAAATTGAAGTTATTTTCATCTAAATTTAATCAAATATAGATCCTACAACAAAAATACTCGACAAAATCCAAAAAAATCGAAGTTGATTTCATATGAATTTATTAATATTTGACACTTCCAACTAAAATTTTTTTTATAATCCAACAAAATTGAAGTTATTTTCATCTAAATTTAGTCAAATATAGATCCTACAACGAAAATAGTCATCAAAATCCAAAAAAATCGAAGTTGATTTCAAATAAATTTATTAAAATTTGACACTTCCAACTAAAATTTTTTTCACAATCCAACAAAATTGAAGTTATTTTCATCTAAATCTACTCAAATATAGATCCTACAACAAAAATACTCAACAAAATCCAAAAAAATCGAAGTTGATTTCAAATGAATTTATTAAAATTTGACAAAAATCTTGTCTACATCCAAGAAAATTGAAGTTATTTTCATCTAAATTTAGTCAAATATAGATCCTACAACCAAAATACTCATCAAAATCCAAAAAAATCGAAGTTGATTTCAAATAAATTTATTAAAATTTGACACTTCCAACTAAATTTTTTTTCATAATCCAACAAAATTGAAGTTATTTTCATCTAAATTTAGTCAAATATAGATCCTACAACCAAAATACTCATCAAAATCCAAAAAAATCGAAGTTGATTTCAAATGAATTTATTAAAATTTGACAAAAATCTTGTCTACATCCAAGAAAATTGAAGTTATTTTCATTTAAATTTACTCAAATATAGATCCTACAACCAAAATAGTCATCAAAATCCAAAAAATCGAAGTTGATTTCAAATAAATTTATTAAAATTTGACACTTCCAACTAAATTTTTTTTCATAATCCAACAAAATTAAATTTATTTTCATCTAAATTTACTCAAATATAGATCCTACAACAAAAATACTCAACAAAATCCAAAATAATTGAAGTTGATTTCAAATAAATTTTATAAAACTTGATACTTCCAACTAAAATTTTTTTCACAATCCAACAAAATTGAAGTTATTTTCATCTAAATTTAATCAAATATAGATCCTACAACAAAAATACTCGACAAAATCCAAAAAAATCGAAGTTGATTTCATATGAATTTATTAATATTTGACACTTCCAACTAAAATTTTTTTTATAATCCAACAAAATTGAAGTTATTTTCATCTAAATTTAGTCAAATATAGATCCTACAACGAAAATAGTCATCAAAATCCAAAAAAATCGAAGTTGATTTCAAATAAATTTATTAAAATTTGACACTTCCAACTAAAATTTTTTTCACAATCCAACAAAATTGAAGTTATTTTCATCTAAATCTACTCAAATATAGATCCTACAACAAAAATACTCAACAAAATCCAAAAAAATCGAAGTTGATTTCAAATGAATTTATTAAAATTTGACAAAAATCTTGTCTACATCCAAGAAAATTGAAGTTATTTTCATCTAAATTTAGTCAAATATAGATCCTACAACCAAAATACTCATCAAAATCCAAAAAAATCGAAGTTGATTTCAAATAAATTTATTAAAATTTGACACTTCCAACTAAATTTTTTTTCATAATCCAACAAAATTGAAGTTATTTTCATCTAAATTTAGTCAAATATAGATCCTACAACCAAAATACTCATCAAAATCCAAAAAAATCGAAGTTGATTTCAAATGAATTTATTAAAATTTGACAAAAATCTTGTGTACATCCAAGAAAATTGAAGTTATTTTCATTTAAATTTACTCAAATATAGATCCTACAACCAAAATAGTCATCAAAATCCAAAAAATCGAAGTTGATTTCAAATGATTTTATTAAAATTTGACCAAAATCTTGTCAAAATCCAAAAAATTGAATTTATTTTCATCTAAATTTAGTCAAATATACATCCTACAACCAAAATACTCATCAAAATCGAAAAAAATCGAAGTTGATTTTATATGAAATTATTAAAATTTGACACTTCCAACTAAAATTTTTTCATAATCCAACGAAATTGAAGTTATTTTCATCTAAATTTACTCAAATATAGAACCTACAACAAAAATACTCAACAAAATCCAAAAAAATCGAAGTTGATTTCAAATAAATTTAATAAAACTTGATACTTCCAACTAAAATTTTTTTCACAATCCAACAAAATTGAAGTTATTTTCATCTAAATTTAATCAAATATAGATCCTACAACAAAAATACTCGACAAAATCCAAAAAAATCGAAGTTGATTTCAAATAAATTTATTAATATTTGACACTTCCAACTAAAATTTTTTTTATAATCCAACAAAATTGAAGTTATTTTCATCTAAATTTAGTCAAATATAGATCCTACAACGAAAATAGTCATCAAAATCCAAAAAAATCGAAGTTGATTTCAAATAAATTTATTAAAATTAGACACTTCCAACTAAAATTTTTTTCACAATCCAACAAAATTGAAGTTATTTTCATCTAAATCTACTCAAATATAGATCCTACAACAAAAATACTCAACAAAATCCAAAAAAATCGAAGTTGATTTCATATGAATTTATTAATATTTGACACTTCCAACTAAAATTTTTTTCACAATCCAACAAAATTGAAGTTATTTTCATCTAAATCTACTCAAATATAGATCCTACAACAAAAATACTCAACAAAATCCAAAAAAATCGAAGTTGATTTCAAATGAATTTATTAAAATTTGACCAAAATCTTGTCAAAATCAAAGAAAATTGAAGTTATTTTCATCTAAATTTAGTCAAATATAGATCCTACAACCAAAATACTCGACAAAATCCAAAAAAATCGAAGTTGATTTCATATGAATTTATTAAAATTTGACACTTCCAACTAAATTTTTTTTCATAATCCAACAAAATTAAATTTATTTTCATCTAAATTTACTCAAATATAGATCCTACAACAAAAATACTCAACAAAATCCAAAAAAATCGAAGTTGATTTCAAATAAATTTATTAAAATTTGACACTTCCAACTAAATTTTTTTTCATAATCCAACAAAATTAAATTTATTTTCATCTAAATTTACTCAAATATAGATCCTACAACAAAAATACTCAACAAAATCCAAAATAATTGAAGTTGATTTCAAATAAATTTTATAAAACTTGATACTTCCAACTAAAATTTTTTTCACAATCCAACAAAATTGAAGTTATTTTCATCTAAATTTAATCAAATATAGATCCTACAACAAAAATACTCGACAAAATCCAAAAAAATCGAAGTTGATTTCATATGAATTTATTAATATTTGACACTTCCAACTAAAATTTTTTTTATAATCCAACAAAATTGAAGTTATTTTCATCTAAATTTAGTCAAATATAGATCCTACAACGAAAATAGTCATCAAAATCCAAAAAAATCGAAATTGATTTCAAATAAATTTATTAAAATTTGACACTTCCAACTAAAATTTTTTTCACAATCCAACAAAATTGAAGTTATTTTCATCTAAATTTAGTCAAATATAGATCCTACAACCAAAATACTCATCAAAATCCAAAAAAATCGAAGTTGATTTCAAATAAATTTATTAAAATTTGACACTTCCAACTAAATTTTTTTTCATAATCCAACAAAATTGAAGTTATTTTCATCTAAATTTAGTCAAATATAGATCCTACAACAAAAATACTCAACAAAATCCAAAATAATCGAAGTTGATTTCATATGAATTTATTAAAATTTGACACTTCCAACTAAAATTTTTTTTATAATCCAACAAAATTGAAGTTATTTTCATCTAAATTTAGTCAAATATAGATCCTACAACCAAAATACTCATCAAAATCCAAAAAAATCGAAGTTGATTTCAAATGAATTTATTAAAATTTGACAAAAATCTTGTCTACATCCAAGAAAATTGAAGTTATTTTCATTTAAATTTACTCAAATATAGATCCTACAACCAAAATAGTCATCAAAATCCAAAAAATCGAAGTTGATTTCAAATGATTTTATTAAAATTTGACCAAAATCTTGTCAAAATCCAAAAAATTGAATTTATTTTCATCTAAATTTAGTCAAATATACATCCTACAACCAAAATACTCATCAAAATCCAAAAAAATCGAAGTTGATTTTATATGAAATTATTAAAATTTGACACTTCCAACTAAAATTTTTTTCATAATCCAACAAAATTGAAGTTATTTTCATCTAAATTTACTCAAATATAGATCCTACAACCAAAATAGTCATCAAAATCCAAAAAATCGAAGTTGATTTCAAATGATGTTATTAAAATTTGACCAAATTCTTGTCAAAATCCAAAAAATTGAAGTTATTTTCATCTAAATTTAGTCAAATATACATCCTACAACCAAAATACTCATCAAAATCCAAAAAAATCGAAGTTGATTTTATATGAAATTATTAAAATTTGACACTTCCAACTAAAATTTTTTCATAAT
The DNA here is from genome assembly GCA_946251845.1 of Andrena fulva. NCBI lineage: Eukaryota > Metazoa > Arthropoda > Insecta > Hymenoptera > Andrenidae > Andrena > Andrena fulva. Next base: position 1,976,547 of record CAMITZ010000243.1, read on the forward strand.
CCAACGAAATTGAAGTTATTTTCATCTAAATTTACTCAAATATAGAACCTACAACAAAAATACTCAACAAAATCCAAAAAAATCGAAGTTGATTTCAAATAAATTTAATAAAACTTGACACTTCCAACTAAAATTTTTTTCACAATCCAACAAAATTGAAGTTATTTTCATCTAAATTTAATCAAATATAGATCCTACAACAAAAATACTCGACAAAATCCAAAAAAATCGAAGTTGATTTCAAATAAATTTATTAATATTTGACACTTCCAACTAAAATTTTTTTCATAATCCAACAAAATTGAAGTTATTTTCATCTAAATTTACTCAAATATAAATCCTACAACAAAAATACTCGACAAAATCCAAAAAAATCGAAGTTGATTTCATATGAATTTATTAAAATTTGACACTTCCAACTAAATTTTTTTTTATAATCCAACAAAATTGAAGTTATTTTCATCTAAATTTAGTCAAATATAGATCCTACAACCAAATTACTCATCAAAATCCAAAAAAATCGAAGTTGATTTCAAATGAATTTATTAAAATTTGACAAAAATCTTGTCTACATCCAAGAAAATTGAAGTTATTTTCATCTAAATTTACTCAAATATAGATCCTACAACCAAAATAGTCATCAAAATCCAAAAAATCGAAGTTGATTTCAAATGATTTTATTAAAATTTGACCAAAATCTTGTCAAAATCCAAAAAATTGAATTTATTTTCATCTAAATTTAGTCAAATATACATCCTACAACCAAAATACTCATCAAAATCCAAAAAAATCGAAGTTGATTTTATATGAAATTATTAAAATTTGACACATCCAACTAAAATTTTTTCATAATCCAACGAAATTGAAGTTATTTTCATCTAAATTTACTCAAATATAGAACCTACAACAAAAATACTCGACAAAATCCAAAAAAATCGAAGTTGATTTCAAATAAATTTATTAATATTTGACACTTCCAACTAAAATTTTTTTCATAATCCAACAAAATTGAAGTTATTTTCATCTAAATTTAGTCAAATATAGATCCTACAACCAAAATACTCATCAAAATCCAAAAAAATCGAAGTTGATTTCAAATGAATTTATTAAAATTTGACAAAAATCTTGTCTACATCCAAGAAAATTGAAGTTATTTTCATCTAAATTTACTCAAATATAGATCCTACAACCAAAATAGTCATCAAAATCCAAAAAATCGAAGTTGATTTCAAATGATTTTTTAAAATTTGACCAAAATCTTGTCAAAATCCAAAAAATTGAATTTATTTTCATCTAAATTTAGTCAAATATACATCCTACAACCAAAATACTCATCAAAATCCAAAAAAATCGAAGTTGATTTCAAATAAATTTATTAAAATTTGACACTTCCAACTAAATTTTTTTTCATAATCCAACGAAATTGAAGTTATTTTCATCTAAATTTACTCAAATATAGAACCTACAACAAAAATACTCAACAAAATCCAAAAAAATCGAAGTTGATTTCAAATAAATTTTATAAAACTTGATACTTCCAACTAAAATTTTTTTCACAATCCAACAAAATTGAAGTTATTTTCATCTAAATTTAATCAAATATAGATCCTACAACAAAAATACTCGACAAAATCCAAAAAAATCGAAGTTGATTTCATATGAATTTATTAATATTTGACACTTCCAACTAAAATTTTTTTTATAATCCAACAAAATTGAAGTTATTTTCATCTAAATTTAGTCAAATATAGATCCTACAACGAAAATAGTCATCAAAATCCAAAAAAATCGAAGTTGATTTCAAATAAATTTATTAAAATTTGACACTTCCAACTAAAATTTTTTTCACAATCCAACAAAATTGAAGTTATTTTCATCTAAATCTACTCAAATATAGATCCTACAACAAAAATACTCAACAAAATCCAAAAAAATCGAAGTTGATTTCAAATGAATTTATTAAAATTTGACAAAAATCTTGTCTACATCCAAGAAAATTGAAGTTATTTTCATCTAAATTTAGTCAAATATAGATCCTACAACCAAAATACTCATCAAAATCCAAAAAAATCGAAGTTGATTTCAAATAAATTTATTAAAATTTGACACTTCCAACTAAATTTTTTTTCATAATCCAACAAAATTGAAGTTATTTTCATCTAAATTTAGTCAAATATAGATCCTACAACCAAAATACTCATCAAAATCCAAAAAAATCGAAGTTGATTTCAAATGAATTTATTAAAATTTGACAAAAATCTTGTCTACATCCAAGAAAATTGAAGTTATTTTCATTTAAATTTACTCAAATATAGATCCTACAACCAAAATAGTCATCAAAATCCAAAAAATCGAAGTTGATTTCAAATGATTTTATTAAAATTTGACCAAAATCTTGTCAAAATCCAAAAAATTGAATTTATTTTCATCTAAATTTAGTCAAATATACATCCTACAACCAAAATACTCATCAAAATCGAAAAAAATCGAAGTTGATTTTATATGAAATTATTAAAATTTGACACTTCCAACTAAAATTTTTTCATAATCCAACGAAATTGAAGTTATTTTCATCTAAATTTACTCAAATATAGAACCTACAACAAAAATACTCAACAAAATCCAAAAAAATCGAAGTTGATTTCAAATAAATTTAATAAAACTTGATACTTCCAACTAAAATTTTTTTCACAATCCAACAAAATTGAAGTTATTTTCATCTAAATTTAATCAAATATAGATCCTACAACAAAAATACTCGACAAAATCCAAAAAATCGAAGTTGATTTCAAATAAATTTATTAATATTTGACACTTCCAACTAAAATTTTTTTTATAATCCAACAAAATTGAAGTTATTTTCATCTAAATTTAGTCAAATATAGATCCTACAACGAAAATAGTCATCAAAATCCAAAAAAATCGAAGTTGATTTCAAATAAATTTATTAAAATTAGACACTTCCAACTAAAATTTTTTTCACAATCCAACAAAATTGAAGTTATTTTCATCTAAATCTACTCAAATATAGATCCTACAACAAAAATACTCAACAAAATCCAAAAAAATCGAAGTTGATTTCATATGAATTTATTAATATTTGACACTTCCAACTAAAATTTTTTTCACAATCCAACAAAATTGAAGTTATTTTCATCTAAATCTACTCAAATATAGATCCTACAACAAAAATACTCAACAAAATCCAAAAAAATCGAAGTTGATTTCAAATGAATTTATTAAAATTTGACCAAAATCTTGTCAAAATCAAAGAAAATTGAAGTTATTTTCATCTAAATTTAGTCAAATATAGATCCTACAACCAAAATACTCGACAAAATCCAAAAAAATCGAAGTTGATTTTATATGAATTTATTAAAATTTGACACTTCCAACTAAAATTTTTTCATAATCCAACGAAATTGAAGTTATTTTCATCTAAATTTACTCAAATATAGATCCTACAACAAAAATACTCGACAAAATCCAAAAAAATCGAAGTTGATTTCATATGAATTTATTAAAATTTGACACTTCCAACTAAAATTTTTTTTATAATCCAACAAAATTGAAGTTATTTTCATCTAAATTTAGTCAAATATAGATCCTACAACCAAAATACTCATCAAAATCCAAAAAAATCGAAGTTGATTTCAAATGAATTTATTAAAATTTGACAAAAATCTTGTCTACATCCAAGAAAATTAAATTTATTTTCATCTAAATTTACTCAAATATAGATCCTACAACAAAAATACTCAACAAAATCCAAAAAAATCGAAGTTGATTTCAAATAAATTTATTAAAATTTGACACTTCCAACTAAATTTTTTTTCATAATCCAACAAAATTAAATTTATTTTCATCTAAATTTACTCAAATATAGATCCTACAACAAAAATACTCAACAAAATCCAAAATAATTGAAGTTGATTTCAAATAAATTTTATAAAACTTGATACTTCCAACTAAAATTTTTTTCACAATCCAACAAAATTGAAGTTATTTTCATCTAAATTTAATCAAATATAGATCCTACAACAAAAATACTCGACAAAATCCAAAAAAATCGAAGTTGATTTCATATGAATTTATTAATATTTGACACTTCCAACTAAAATTTTTTTTATAATCCAACAAAATTGAAGTTATTTTCATCTAAATTTAGTCAAATATAGATCCTACAACGAAAATAGTCATCAAAATCCAAAAAAATCGAAATTGATTTCAAATAAATTTATTAAAATTTGACACTTCCAACTAAAATTTTTTTCACAATCCAACAAAATTGAAGTTATTTTCATCTAAATCTACTCAAATATAGATCCTACAACAAAAATACTCAACAAAATCCAAAAAAATCAAAGTTGATTTCAAATGAATTTATTAAAATTTGACAAAAATCTTGTCTACATCCAAGAAAATTGAAGTTATTTTCATCTAAATTTAGTCAAATATAGATCCTACAACCAAAATACTCATCAAAATCCAAAAAAATCGAAGTTGATTTCAAATAAATTTATTAAAATTTGACACTTCCAACTAAATTTTTTTTCATAATCCAACAAAATTGAAGTTATTTTCATCTAAATTTAGTCAAATATAGATCCTACAACCAAAATACTCATCAAAATCCAAAAAAATCGAAGTTGATTTCAAATGAATTTATTAAAATTTGACAAAAATCTTGTATACATCCAAGAAAATTGAAGTTATTTTCATTTAAATTTACTCAAATATAGATCCTACAACCAAAATAGTCATCAAAATCCAAAAAATCGAAGTTGATTTCAAATGATTTTATTAAAATTTGACCAAAATCTTGTCAAAATCCAAAAAATTGAATTTATTTTCATCTAAATTTAGTCAAATATACATCCTACAACCAAAATACTCATCAAAATCGAAAAAAATCGAAGTTGATTTTATATGAAATTATTAAAATTTGACACTTCCAACTAAAATTTTTTCATAATCCAACGAAATTGAAGTTATTTTCATCTAAATTTACTCAAATATATAACCTACAACAAAAATACTCAACAAAATCCAAAAAAATCGAAGTTGATTTCAAATAAATTTAATAAAACTTGATACTTCCAACTAAAATTTTTTTCACAATCCAACAAAATTGAAGTTATTTTCATCTAAATTTAATCAAATATAGATCCTACAACAAAAATACTCGACAAAATCCAAAAAATCGAAGTTGATTTCAAATAAATTTATTAATATTTGACACTTCCAACTAAAATTTTTTTTATAATCCAACAAAATTGAAGTTATTTTCATCTAAATTTAGTCAAATATAGATCCTACAACGAAAATAGTCATCAAAATCCAAAAAAATCGAAGTTGATTTCAAATAAATTTATTAAAATTAGACACTTCCAACTAAAATTTTTTTCACAATCCAACAAAATTGAAGTTATTTTCATCTAAATCTACTCAAATATAGATCCTACAACAAAAATACTCAACAAAATCCAAAAAAATCGAAGTTGATTTCATATGAATTTATTAATATTTGACACTTCCAACTAAAATTTTTTTCACAATCCAACAAAATTGAAGTTATTTTCATCTAAATCTACTCAAATATAGATCCTACAACAAAAATACTCAACAAAATCCAAAAAAATCGAAGTTGATTTCAAATGAATTTATTAAAATTTGACCAAAATCTTGTCAAAATCAAAGAAAATTGAAGTTATTTTCATCTAAATTTAGTCAAATATAGATCCTACAACCAAAATACTCGACAAAATCCAAAAAAATCGAAGTTGATTTTATATGAATTTATTAAAATTTGACACTTCCAACTAAAATTTTTTCATAATCCAACGAAATTGAAGTTATTTTCATCTAAATTTACTCAAATATAGATCCTACAACAAAAATACTCGACAAAATCCAAAAAAATCGAAGTTGATTTCATATGAATTTATTAAAATTTGACACTTCCAACTAAAATTTTTTTTATAATCCAACAAAATTGAAGTTATTTTCATCTAAATTTAGTCAAATATAGATCCTACAACCAAAATACTCATCAAAATCCAAAAAAATCGAAGTTGATTTCAAATGAATTTATTAAAATTTGACAAAAATCTTGTCTACATCCAAGAAAATTAAATTTATTTTCATCTAAATTTACTCAAATATAGATCCTACAACAAAAATACTCAACAAAATCCAAAAAAATCGAAGTTGATTTCAAATAAATTTATTAAAATTTGACACTTCCAACTAAAATTTTTTTCACAATCCAACAAAATTGAAGTTATTTTCATCTAAATCTACTCAAATATAGATCCTACAACAAAAATACTCAACAAAATCCAAAAAAATCAAAGTTGATTTCAAATGAATTTATTAAAATTTGACAAAAATCTTGTCTACATCCAAGAAAATTGAAGTTATTTTCATCTAAATTTAGTCAAATATAGATCCTACAACCAAAATACTCATCAAAATCCAAAAAAATCGAAGTTGATTTCAAATAAATTTATTAAAATTTGACACTTCCAACTAAATTTTTTTTCATAATCCAACAAAATTGAAGTTATTTTCATCTAAATTTAGTCAAATATAGATCCTACAACCAAAATACTCATCAAAATCCAAAAAAATCGAATTTGATTTCAAATGAATTTATTAAAATTTGACAAAAATCTTGTCTACATCCAAGAAAATTGAAGTTATTTTCATTTAAATTTACTCAAATATAGATCCTACAACCAAAATAGTCATCAAAATCCAAAAAATCGAAGTTGATTTCAAATGATTTTATTAAAATTTGACCAAAATCTTGTCAAAATCCAAAAAATTGAATTTATTTTCATCTAAATTTAGTCAAATATACATCCTACAACCAAAATACTCATCAAAATCCAAAAAAATCGAAGTTGATTTTATATGAAATTATTAAAATTTGACACTTCCAACTAAAATTTTTTCATAATCCAACGAAATTGAAGTTATTTTCATCTAAATTTACTCAAATATAGAACCTACAACAAAAATACTCAACAAAATCCAAAAAAATCGAAGTTGATTTCAAATAAATTTAATAAAACTTGATACTTCCAACTAAAATTTTTTTCACAATCCAACAAAATTGAAGTTATTTTCATCTAAATTTAATCAAATATATATCCTACAACAAAAATACTCGACAAAATCCAAAAAAATCGAAGTTGATTTCAAATAAATTTATTAATAGTTGACACTTCCAACTAAAATTTTTTTTATAATCCAACAAAATTGAAGTTATTTTCATCTAAATTTAGTCAAATATAGATCCTACAACCAAAATACTCATCAAAATCCAAAAAAATCGAAGTTGATTTCAAATGAATTTATTAAAATTTGACAAAAATCTTGTCTACATCCAAGAAAATTGAAGTTATTTTCATCTAAATTTACTCAAATATAGATCCTACAACCAAAATAGTCATCAAAATCCAAAAAATCGAAGTTGATTTCAAATGATTTTATTAAAATTTGACCAAAATCTTGTCAAAATCCAAAAAATTGAATTTAGTTTCATCTAAATTTAGTCAAATATACATCCTACAACCAAAATACTCATCAAAATCCAAAAAAATCGAAGTTGATTTCAAATAAATTTATTAAAATTTGACACTTCCAACTAAAATTTTTTTCATAATCCAACAAAATTGAAGTTATTTTCATCTAAATTTACTCAAATATAGATCCTACAACCAAAATACTCAACAAAATAAAAAAAAAATCGAAGTTGAATTCAAATGAATTTATTAAAATTTGACCAAAATCTTGTCAAAATCCAAGAAAATTGAAGTTATTTTCATCTAAATTTAGTCAAATATAGATCCTACAACCAAAATACTCGACAAAATCCAAAAAAATCGAAGTTGATTTTATTTATTTATTTATTTATATATTTATTTATAAACGGACCGAAGCCCTCTTTACATAAATATTTAGACGTGAAGAAAAAGATCTTAACCTAATATTACAAAAGATAGACATGCCCAAAAAAGAATAAAACTCATGGTACATAAGATATGACATTATCCGATAATGATACGTAACTGTCTTTTAAAAGTGTGCACAGACCCATTGAAGAAATCAATACTGTTATACAGAGTACTAGAGTCAGCAATAATTCGATTTATTGGATTAATTAGTCCATATGTAGATCTGGATTTAAGTGGTTGAAATCCTGCTCTAGATCTCAATACGCGTTCAGGTGCATAGAAATTGATTTGCATAAGAAGAGAGGGACAATCAATATGGTTATTGATTAAATTAAAAATAAATAAATGGTCAGATATTTTTCTACGTGCAGCTAATGTTTATATGAATTTATTATAATTTGACACTTCCAACTAAAATTTTTTCATAATCCAACGAAATTGAAGTTATTTTCATCTAAATTTACTCAAATATAGAACCTACAACAAAAATACTCAACAAAATCCAAAAAAATCGAAGTTGATTTCAAATGAATTTATTAAAATTTGACAAAAATCTTGTCTACATCCAAGAAAATTGAAGTTATTTTCATCTAAATTTAGTCAAATATAGATCCTACAACCAAAATACTCATCAAAATCCAAAAAAATCGAAGTTGATTTCAAATAAATTTATTAAAATTTGACACTTCCAACTAATTTTTTTTTCATAATCCAACAAAATTGAAGTTATTTTCATCTAAATTTAATCAAATATAGATCCTACAACAAAAATACTCGACAAAATCCAAAAAAATCGAAGTTGATTTCAAATAAATTTATTAATATTTGACACTTCCAACTAAAATTTTTTTTATAATCCAACAAAATTGAAGTTATTTTCATCTAAATTTAGTCAAATATAGATCCTACAACCAAAATACTCATCAAAATCCAAAAAAATCGAAGTTGATTTCAAATGAATTTATTAAAATTTGACAAAAATCTTGTCTACATCCAAGAAAATTGAAGTTATTTTCATTTAAATTTACTCAAATATAGATCCTACAACGAAAATAGTCATCAAAATCCAAAAAATCGAAGTTGATTTCAAATGATTTTATTAAAATTTGACCAAAATCTTGTCAAAATCCAAAAAATTGAATTTATTTTCATCTAAATTTAGTCAAATATACATCCTACAACCAAAATACTCATCAAAATCCAAAAAAATCGAAGTTGATTTCAAATAAATTTATTAAAATTTGACACTTCCAACTAAAATTTTTTTCATAATCCAACAAAATTGAAGTTATTTTCATCTAAATTTACTCAAATATAGATCCTACAACCAAAATAGTCATCAAAATCCAAAAAATCGAAGTTGATTTCAAATGATTTTATTAAAATTTGACCAAAATCTAGTCAAAATCCAAAAAATTGAAGTTATTTTCATCTAAATTTACTCAAATATAGATCCTACAACCAAAATACTCAACAAAATAAAAAAAAATCGAAGTTGATTTCAAATGAATTTATTAAAATTTGACCAAAATCTTGTCAAAATCAAAGAAAATTGAAGTTATTTTCATCTAAATTTAGTCAAATATAGATCCTACAACAAAAATACTCGACAAAATCCAAAAAAATCGAAGTTGATTTTATATGAATTTATTAAAATTTGACACTTCCAACTAAAATTTTTTCATAATCCAACGAAATTGAAGTTATTTTCATCTAAATTTACTCAAATATAGATCCTACAACAAAAATACTCGACAAAATCCAAAAAAATCGAAGTTGATTTCATATGAATTTATTAAAATTTGACACTTCCAACTAAAATTTTTTTTATAATCCAACAAAATTGAAGTTATTTTCATCTAAATTTAGTCAAATATAGATCCTACAACCAAAATACTCATCAAAATCCAAAAAAATCGAAGTTGATTTCAAATGAATTTATTAAAATTTGACCAAAATCTTGTCAAAAACCAAAAAATTGAATTTATTTTCATCTAAATTTAGTCAAATATACATCCTACAACCAAAATATTCATCAAAATCCAAAAAAATCGAAGTTGATTTCAAATAAATTTATTAAAATTTGACACTTCCAACTAAATTTTTTTTCATAATCCAACAAAATTGAAGTTATTTTCATCTAAATTTACTCAAATATAGATCCTACAACCAAAATAGTCATCAAAATCCAAAAAATCGAAGTTGATTTCAAATGATTTTATTAAAATTTGACCAAAATCTTGTCAAAATCCAAAAAATTGAATTTATTTTCATCTAAATTTAGTCAAATATACATCCTACAACCAAAATACTCATCAAAATCCAAAAAAATCGAAGTTGATTTCTAATAAATTTATTAAAATTTGACACTTCCAACTAAAATTTTTTTCATAATCCAACAAAATTGAAGTTATTTTCATCTAAATTTACTCAAATATAGATCCTACAACCAAAATACTCCACAAAATAAAAAAAAAAAATCGAAGTTGATTTCAAATGAATTTATTAAAATTTGACCAAAATCTTGTCAAAATCCAAGAAAATTGAAGTTATTTTCATCTAAATTTAGTCAAATATAGATCCTACAACCAAAATACTCGACAAAATCCAAAAAAATCGAAGTTGATTTTATTTATTTATTTATTTATTTATTTATTTATTTATAAACGGACCGAAGCCCTCTTTACATAAATATTTAGACGTGAAGAAAAAGATCTTAACCTAATATTACAAAAGATAGACATGCCCAAAAAAGAATAAAACTCATGGTACATAAGATATGACATTATCCGATAATGATACGTAACTGTCTTTTAAAAGTGTGCACAGACCCATTGAAGAAATCAATACTGTTATACAGAGTACTAGAGTCAGCAATAATTCGATTTATTGGATTAATTAGTCCATATGTAGATCTGGATTTAAGTGGTTGAAATCCTGCTCTAGATCTCAATACGCGTTCAGGTGCATAGAAATTGATTTGCATAAGAAGAGAGGGACAATCAATATGGTTATTGATTAAATTAAAAATAAATAAATGGTCAGATATTTTTCTACGTGCAGCTAATGTTTATATGAATTTATTATAATTTGACACTTCCAACTAAAATTTTTTTATAATCCAACAAAATTGAAGTTATTTTCATCTAAATTTAGTCAAATATAGATCCTACAACCAAAATACTCATCAAAATCCAAAAAAATCGAAGTTGATTTCAAATGAATTTATTAAAATTTGACAAAAATCTTGTCTACATCCAAGAAAATTGAAGTTATTTTCATCTAAATTTACTCAAATATAGATCCTACAACCAAAATAGTCATCAAAATCCAAAAAATCGAAGTTGATTTCAAATGATTTTATTAAAATTTGACCAAAATCTTGTAAAAATCCAAAAAATTGAATTTATTTTCATCTAAATTTAGTCAAATATACATCCTACAACCAAAATACTCATCAAAATCCAAAAAAATCGAAGTTGATTTTATATGAAATTATTAAAATTTGACACATCCAACTAAAATTTTTTCATAATCCAACGAAATTGAAGTTATTTTCATCTAAATTTACTCAAATATAGAACCTACAACAAAAATACTCGACAAAATCCAAAAAAATCGAAGTTGATTTCAAATAAATTTATTAATATTTGACACTTCCAACTAAAATTTTTTTCATAATCCAACAAAATTGAAGTTATTTTCATCTAAATTTAGTCAAATATAGATCCTACAACCAAAATACTCATCAAAATCCAAAAAAATCGAAGTTGATTTCAAATGAATTTATTAAAATTTGACAAAAATCTTGTCTACATCCAAGAAAATTGAAGTTATTTTCATCTAAATTTACTCAAATATAAATCCTACAACCAAAATAGTCATCAAAATCCAAAAAATCGAAGTTGATTTCAAATGATTTTATTAAAATTTGACCAAAATCTTGTCAAAATCCAAAAAATTGAATTTATTTTCATCTAAATTTAGTCAAATATACATCCTACAACCAAAATACTCATCAAAATCCAAAAAAATCGAAGTTGATTTCAAATAAATTTATTAAAATTTGACACTTCCAACTAAATTTTTTTTCATAATCCAACGAAATTGAAGTTATTTTCATCTAAATTTACTCAAATATAGAACCTACAACAAAAATACTCAACAAAATCCAAAAAAATCGAAGTTGATTTCAAATAAATTTAATAAAACTTGATACTTCCAACTAAAATTTTTTTCACAATCCAACAAAATTGAAGTTATTTTCATCTAAATTTAATCAAATATAGATCCTACAACAAAAATACTCAACAAAATCCAAAAAATCGAAGTTGATTTCATATGAATTTATTAAAATTTGACACTTCCAACTAAAATTTTTTTTAGAATCCAACAAAATTGAAGTTATTTTCATCTAAATTTAGTCAAATATAGATCCTACAACAAAAATACTCAACAAAATCCAAAAAAATCGAAGTTGATTTCAAATAAATTTATTAAAATTTGACACTTCCAACTAAATTTTTTTTCATAATCCAACAAAATTAAATTTATTTTCATCTAAATTTACTCAAATATAGATCCTACAACAAAAATACTCAACAAAATCCAAAATAATTGAAGTTGATTTCAAATAAATTTTATAAAACTTGATACTTCCAACTAAAATTTTTTTCACAATCCAACAAAATTGAAGTTATTTTCATCTAAATTTAATCAAATATAGATCCTACAACAAAAATACTCGACAAAATCCAAAAAAATCGAAGTTGATTTCATATGAATTTATTAATATTTGACACTTCCAACTAAAATTTTTTTTATAATCCAACAAAATTGAAGTTATTTTCATCTAAATTTAGTCAAATATAGATCCTACAACGAAAATAGTCATCAAAATCCAAAAAAATCGAAGTTGATTTCAAATAAATTTATTAAAATTTGACACTTCCAACTAAAATTTTTTTCACAATCCAACAAAATTGAAGTTATTTTCATCTAAATCTACTCAAATATAGATCCTACAACAAAAATACTCAACAAAATCCAAAAAAATCGAAGTTGATTTCAAATGAATTTATTAAAATTTGACAAAAATCTTGTCTACATCCAAGAAAATTGAAGTTATTTTCATCTAAATTTAGTCAAATATAGATCCTACAACCAAAATACTCATCAAAATCCAAAAAAATCGAAGTTGATTTCAAATAAATTTATTAAAATTTGACACTTCCAACTAAATTTTTTTTCATAATCCAACAAAATTGAAGTTATTTTCATCTAAATTTAGTCAAATATAGATCCTACAACCAAAATACTCATCAAAATCCAAAAAAATCGAAGTTGATTTCAAATGAATTTATTAAAATTTGACAAAAATCTTGTCTACATCCAAGAAAATTGAAGTTATTTTCATTTAAATTTACTCAAATATAGATCCTACAACCAAAATAGTCATCAAAATCCAAAAAATCGAAGTTGATTTCAAATGATTTTATTAAAATTTGACCAAAATCTTGTCAAAATCCAAAAAATTGAATTTATTTTCATCTAAATTTAGTCAAATATACATCCTACAACCAAAATACTCATCAAAATCGAAAAAAATCGAAGTTGATTTTATATGAAATTATTAAAATTTGACACTTCCAACTAAAATTTTTTCATAATCCAACGAAATTGAAGTTATTTTCATCTAAATTTACTCAAATATAGAACCTACAACAAAAATACTCAACAAAATCCAAAAAAATCGAAGTTGATTTTATTTATTTATTTATTTATATATTTATTTATAAACGGACCGAAGCCCTCTTTACATAAATATTTAGACGTGAAGAAAAAGATCTTAACCTAATATTACAAAAGATAGACATGCCCAAAAAAGAATAAAACTCATGGTACATAAGATATGACATTATCCGATAATGATACGTAACTGTCTTTTAAAAGTGTGCACAGACCCATTGAAGAAATCAATACTGTTATACAGAGTACTAGAGTCAGCAATAATTCGATTTATTGGATTAATTAGTCCATATGTAGATCTGGATTTAAGTGGTTGAAATCCTGCTCTAGATCTCAATACGCGTTCAGGTGCATAGAAATTGATTTGCATAAGAAGAGAGGGACAATCAATATGGTTATTGATTAAATTAAAAATAAATAAATGGTCAGATATTTTTCTACGTGCAGCTAATGTTTATATGAATTTATTATAATTTGACACTTCCAACTAAAATTTTTTCATAATCCAACGAAATTGAAGTTATTTTCATCTAAATTTACTCAAATATAGAACCTACAACAAAAATACTCAACAAAATCCAAAAAAATCGAAGTTGATTTCAAATGAATTTATTAAAATTTGACAAAAATCTTGTCTACATCCAAGAAAATTGAAGTTATTTTCATCTAAATTTAGTCAAATATAGATCCTACAACCAAAATACTCATCAAAATCCAAAAAAATCGAAGTTGATTTCAAATAAATTTATTAAAATTTGACACTTCCAACTAATTTTTTTTTCATAATCCAACAAAATTGAAGTTATTTTCATCTAAATTTAATCAAATATAGATCCTACAACAAAAATACTCGACAAAATCCAAAAAAATCGAAGTTGATTTCAAATAAATTTATTAATATTTGACACTTCCAACTAAAATTTTTTTTATAATCCAACAAAATTGAAGTTATTTTCATCTAAATTTAGTCAAATATAGATCCTACAACCAAAATACTCATCAAAATCCAAAAAAATCGAAGTTGATTTCAAATGAATTTATTAAAATTTGACAAAAATCTTGTCTACATCCAAGAAAATTGAAGTTATTTTCATTTAAATTTACTCAAATATAGATCCTACAACCAAAATAGTCATCAAAATCCAAAAAATCGAAGTTGATTTCAAATGATTTTATTAAAATTTGACCAAAATCTTGTCAAAATCCAAAAAATTGAATTTATTTTCATCTAAATTTAGTCAAATATACATCCTACAACCAAAATACTCATCAAAATCCAAAAAAATCGAAGTTGATTTCAAATAAATTTATTAAAATTTGACACTTCCAACTAAATTTTTTTTCATAATCCAACGAAATTGAAGTTATTTTCATCTAAATTTACTCAAATATAGAACCTACAACAAAAATACTCAACAAAATCCAAAAAAATCGAAGTTGATTTCAAATAAATTTAATAAAACTTGATACTTCCAACTAAAATTTTTTTCACAATCCAACAAAATTGAAGTTATTTTCATCTAAATTTAATCAAATATAGATCCTACAACAAAAATACTCAACAAAATCCAAAAAATCGAAGTTGATTTCATATGAATTTATTAAAATTTGACACTTCCAACTAAAATTTTTTTTATAATCCAACAAAATTGAAGTTATTTTCATCTAAATTTAGTCAAATATAGATCCTACAACAAAAATACTCAACAAAATCCAAAAAAATCGAAGTTGATTTCAAATAAATTTATTAAAATTTGACACTTCCAACTAAATTTTTTTTCATAATCCAACAAAATTAAATTTATTTTCATCTAAATTTACTCAAATATAGATCCTACAACAAAAATACTCAACAAAATCCAAAATAATTGAAGTTGATTTCAAATAAATTTTATAAAACTTGATACTTCCAACTAAAATTTTTTTCACAATCCAACAAAATTGAAGTTATTTTCATCTAAATTTAATCAAATATAGATCCTACAACAAAAATACTCGACAAAATCCAAAAAAATCGAAGTTGATTTCATATGAATTTATTAATATTTGACACTTCCAACTAAAATTTTTTTTATAATCCAACAAAATTGAAGTTATTTTCATCTAAATTTAGTCAAATATAGATCCTACAACGAAAATAGTCATCAAAATCCAAAAAAATCGAAGTTGATTTCAAATAAATTTATTAAAATTTGACACTTCCAACTAAAATTTTTTTCACAATCCAACAAAATTGAAGTTATTTTCATCTAAATCTACTCAAATATAGATCCTACAACAAAAATACTCAACAAAATCCAAAAAAATCGAAGTTGATTTCAAATGAATTTATTAAAATTTGACAAAAATCTTGTCTACATCCAAGAAAATTGAAGTTATTTTCATCTAAATTTAGTCAAATATAGATCCTACAACCAAAATACTCATCAAAATCCAAAAAAATCGAAGTTGATTTCAAATAAATTTATTAAAATTTGACACTTCCAACTAAATTTTTTTTCATAATCCAACAAAATTGAAGTTATTTTCATCTAAATTTAGTCAAATATAGATCCTACAACCAAAATACTCATCAAAATCCAAAAAAATCGAAGTTGATTTCAAATGAATTTATTAAAATTTGACAAAAATCTTGTCTACATCCAAGAAAATTGAAGTTATTTTCATTTAAATTTACTCAAATATAGATCCTACAACCAAAATAGTCATCAAAATCCAAAAAATCGAAGTTGATTTCAAATGATTTTATTAAAATTTGACCAAAATCTTGTCAAAATCCAAAAAATTGAATTTATTTTCATCTAAATTTAGTCAAATATACATCCTACAACCAAAATACTCATCAAAATCGAAAAAAATCGAAGTTGATTTTATATGAAATTATTAAAATTTGACACTTCCAACTAAAATTTTTTCATAATCCAACGAAATTGAAGTTATTTTCATCTAAATTTACTCAAATATAGAACCTACAACAAAAATACTCAACAAAATCCAAAAAAATCGAAGTTGATTTTATTTATTTATTTATTTATATATTTATTTATAAACGGACCGAAGCCCTCTTTACATAAATATTTAGACGTGAAGAAAAAGATCTTAACCTAATATTACAAAAGATAGACATGCCCAAAAAAGAATAAAACTCATGGTACATAAGATATGACATTATCCGATAATGATACGTAACTGTCTTTTAAAAGTGTGCACAGACCCATTGAAGAAATCAATACTGTTATACAGAGTACTAGAGTCAGCAATAATTCGATTTATTGGATTAATTAGTCCATATGTAGATCTGGATTTAAGTGGTTGAAATCCTGCTCTAGATCTCAATACGCGTTCAGGTGCATAGAAATTGATTTGCATAAGAAGAGAGGGACAATCAATATGGTTATTGATTAAATTAAAAATAAATAAATGGTCAGATATTTTTCTACGTGCAGCTAATGTTTATATGAATTTATTATAATTTGACACTTCCAACTAAAATTTTTTCATAATCCAACGAAATTGAAGTTATTTTCATCTAAATTTACTCAAATATAGAACCTACAACAAAAATACTCAACAAAATCCAAAAAAATCGAAGTTGATTTCAAATGAATTTATTAAAATTTGACAAAAATCTTGTCTACATCCAAGAAAATTGAAGTTATTTTCATCTAAATTTAGTCAAATATAGATCCTACAACCAAAATACTCATCAAAATCCAAAAAAATCGAAGTTGATTTCAAATAAATTTATTAAAATTTGACACTTCCAACTAATTTTTTTTTCATAATCCAACAAAATTGAAGTTATTTTCATCTAAATTTAATCAAATATAGATCCTACAACAAAAATACTCGACAAAATCCAAAAAAATCGAAGTTGATTTCAAATAAATTTATTAATATTTGACACTTCCAACTAAAATTTTTTTTATAATCCAACAAAATTGAAGTTATTTTCATCTAAATTTAGTCAAATATAGATCCTACAACCAAAATACTCATCAAAATCCAAAAAAATCGAAGTTGATTTCAAATGAATTTATTAAAATTTGACAAAAATCTTGTCTACATCCAAGAAAATTGAAGTTATTTTCATTTAAATTTACTCAAATATAGATCCTACAACCAAAATAGTCATCAAAATCCAAAAAATCGAAGTTGATTTCAAATGATTTTATTAAAATTTGACCAAAATCTTGTCAAAATCCAAAAAATTGAATTTATTTTCATCTAAATTTAGTCAAATATACATCCTACAACCAAAATACTCATCAAAATCCAAAAAAATCGAAGTTGATTTCAAATAAATTTATTAAAATTTGACACTTCCAACTAAAATTTTTTTCATAATCCAACAAAATTGAAGTTATTTTCATCTAAATTTACTCAAATATAGATCCTACAACCAAAATAGTCATCAAAATCCAAAAAATCGAAGTTGATTTCAAATGATTTTATTAAAATTTGACCAAAATCTAGTCAAAATCCAAAAAATTGAAGTTATTTTCATCTAAATTTACTCAAATATAGATCCTACAACCAAAATACTCAACAAAATAAAAAAAAATCGAAGTTGATTTCAAATGAATTTATTAAAATTTGACCAAAATCTTGTCAAAATCAAAGAAAATTGAAGTTATTTTCATCTAAATTTAGTCAAATATAGATCCTACAACAAAAATACTCGACAAAATCCAAAAAAATCGAAGTTGATTTCATATGAATTTATTAAAATTTGACACTTCCAACTAAAATTTTTTTTATAATCCAACAAAATTGAAGTTATTTTCATCTAAATTTAGTCAAATATAGATCCTACAACCAAAATACTCATCAAAATCCAAAAAAATCGAAGTTGATTTCAAATGAATTTATTAAAATTTGACCAAAATCTTGTCAAAAACCAAAAAATTGAATTTATTTTCATCTAAATTTAGTCAAATATACATCCTACAACCAAAATATTCATCAAAATCCAAAAAAATCGAAGTTGATTTCAAATAAATTTATTAAAATTTGACACTTCCAACTAAATTTTTTTTCATAATCCAACAAAATTGAAGTTATTTTCATCTAAATTTAGTCAAATATAGATCCTACAACCAAAATACTCATCAAAATCCAAAAAAATCGAAGTTGATTTCAAATAAATTTATTAAAATTTGACACTTCCAACTAAATTTTTTTTCATAATCCAACAAAATTGAAGTTATTTTCATCTAAATTTAGTCAAATATAGATCCTACAACCAAAATACTCATCAAAATCCAAAAAAATCGAAGTTGATTTCAAATGAATTTATTAAAATTTGACAAAAATCTTGTCTACATCCAAGAAAATTGAAGTTATTTTCATTTAAATTTACTCAAATATAGATCCTACAACCAAAATAGTCATCAAAATCCAAAAAATCGAAGTTGATTTCAAATGATTTTATTAAAATTTGAACAAAATCTTGTCAAAATCCAAAAAATTGAATTTATTTTCATCTAAATTTAGTCAAATATACATCCTACAACCAAAATACTCATCAAAATCGAAAAAAATCGAAGTTGATTTTATATGAAATTATTAAAATTTGACACTTCCAACTAAAATTTTTTCATAATCCAACGAAATTGAAGTTATTTTCATCTAAATTTACTCAAATATAGAACCTACAACAAAAATACTCAACAAAATCCAAAAAAATCGAAGTTGATTTTATTTATTTATTTATTTATATATTTATTTATAAACGGACCGAAGCCCTCTTTACATAAATATTTAGACGTGAAGAAAAAGATCTTAACCTAATATTACAAAAGATAGACATGCCCAAAAAAGAATAAAACTCATGGTACATAAGATATGACATTATCCGATAATGATACGTAACTGTCTTTTAAAAGTGTGCACAGACCCATTGAAGAAATCAATACTGTTATACAGAGTACTAGAGTCAGCAATAATTCGATTTATTGGATTAATTAGTCCATATGTAGATCTGGATTTAAGTGGTTGAAATCCTGCTCTAGATCTCAATACGCGTTCAGGTGCATAGAAATTGATTTGCATAAGAAGAGAGGGACAATCAATATGGTTATTGATTAAATTAAAAATAAATAAATGGTCAGATATTTTTCTACGTGCAGCTAATGTTTATATGAATTTATTATAATTTGACACTTCCAACTAAAATTTTTTCATAATCCAACGAAATTGAAGTTATTTTCATCTAAATTTACTCAAATATAGAACCTACAACAAAAATACTCAACAAAATCCAAAAAAATCGAAGTTGATTTCAAATGAATTTATTAAAATTTGACAAAAATCTTGTCTACATCCAAGAAAATTGAAGTTATTTTCATCTAAATTTAGTCAAATATAGATCCTACAACCAAAATACTCATCAAAATCCAAAAAAATCGAAGTTGATTTCAAATAAATTTATTAAAATTTGACACTTCCAACTAATTTTTTTTTCATAATCCAACAAAATTGAAGTTATTTTCATCTAAATTTAATCAAATATAGATCCTACAACAAAAATACTCGACAAAATCCAAAAAAATCGAAGTTGATTTCAAATAAATTTATTAATATTTGACACTTCCAACTAAAATTTTTTTTATAATCCAACAAAATTGAAGTTATTTTCATCTAAATTTAGTCAAATATAGATCCTACAACCAAAATACTCATCAAAATCCAAAAAAATCGAAGTTGATTTCAAATGAATTTATTAAAATTTGACCAAAATCTAGTCAAAATCCAAAAAATTGAAGTTATTTTCATCTAAATTTACTCAAATATAGATCCTACAACCAAAATACTCAACAAAATAAAAAAAAATCGAAGTTGATTTCAAATGAATTTATTAAAATTTGACCAAAATCTTGTCAAAATCAAAGAAAATTGAAGTTATTTTCATCTAAATTTAGTCAAATATAGATCCTACAACAAAAATACTCGACAAAATCCAAAAAAATCGAAGTTGATTTCATATGAATTTATTAAAATTTGACACTTCCAACTAAAATTTTTTTTATAATCCAACAAAATTGAAGTTATTTTCATCTAAATTTAGTCAAATATAGATCCTACAACCAAAATACTCATCAAAATCCAAAAAAATCGAAGTTGATTTCAAATGAATTTATTAAAATTTGACCAAAATCTTGTCAAAAACCAAAAAATTGAATTTATTTTCATCTAAATTTAGTCAAATATACATCCTACAACCAAAATATTCATCAAAATCCAAAAAAATCGAAGTTGATTTCAAATAAATTTATTAAAATTTGACACTTCCAACTAAATTTTTTTTCATAATCCAACAAAATTGAAGTTATTTTCATCTAAATTTAGTCAAATATAGATCCTACAACGAAAATAGTCATCAAAATCCAAAAAAATCGAAGTTGATTTCAAATAAATTTATTAAAATTTGACACTTCCAACTAAAATTTTTTTCACAATCCAACAAAATTGAAGTTATTTTCATCTAAATCTACTCAAATATAGATCCTACAACAAAAATACTCAACAAAATAAAAAAAAATCGAAGTTGATTTCAAATGAATTTATTAAAATTTGACAAAAATCTTGTCTACATCCAAGAAAATTGAAGTTATTTTCATCTAAATTTAGTCAAATATAGATCCTACAACCAAAATACTCATCAAAATCCAAAAAAATCGAAGTTGATTTCAAATAAATTTATTAAAATTTGACACTTCCAACTAAATTTTTTTTCATAATCCAACAAAATTGAAGTTATTTTCATCTAAATTTAGTCAAATATAGATCCTACAACCAAAATACTCATCAAAATCCAAAAAAATCGAAGTTGATTTCAAATGAATTTATTAAAATTTGACAAAAATCTTGTCTACATCCAAGAAAATTGAAGTTATTTTCATTTAAATTTACTCAAATATAGATCCTACAACCAAAATAGTCATCAAAATCCAAAAAATCGAAGTTGATTTCAAATGATTTTATTAAAATTTGACCAAAATCTTGTCAAAATCCAAAAAATTGAATTTATTTTCATCTAAATTTAGTCAAATATACATCCTACAACCAAAATACTCATCAAAATCGAAAAAAATCGAAGTTGATTTTATATGAAATTATTAAAATTTGACACTTCCAACTAAAATTTTTTCATAATCCAACGAAATTGAAGTTATTTTCATCTAAATTTACTCAAATATAGAACCTACAACAAAAATACTCAACAAAATCCAAAAAAATCGAAGTTGATTTTATTTATTTATTTATTTATATATTTATTTATAAACGGACCGAAGCCCTCTTTACATAAATATTTAGACGTGAAGAAAAAGATCTTAACCTAATATTACAAAAGATAGACATGCCCAAAAAAGAATAAAACTCATGGTACATAAGATATGACATTATCCGATAATGATACGTAACTGTCTTTTAAAAGTGTGCACAGACCCATTGAAGAAATCAATACTGTTATACAGAGTACTAGAGTCAGCAATAATTCGATTTATTGGATTAATTAGTCCATATGTAGATCTGGATTTAAGTGGTTGAAATCCTGCTCTAGATCTCAATACGCGTTCAGGTGCATAGAAATTGATTTGCATAAGAAGAGAGGGACAATCAATATGGTTATTGATTAAATTAAAAATAAATAAATGGTCAGATATTTTTCTACGTGCAGCTAATGTTTATATGAATTTATTATAATTTGACACTTCCAACTAAAATTTTTTCATAATCCAACGAAATTGAAGTTATTTTCATCTAAATTTACTCAAATATAGAACCTACAACAAAAATACTCAACAAAATCCAAAAAAATCGAAGTTGATTTCAAATGAATTTATTAAAATTTGACAAAAATCTTGTCTACATCCAAGAAAATTGAAGTTATTTTCATCTAAATTTAGTCAAATATAGATCCTACAACCAAAATACTCATCAAAATCCAAAAAAATCGAAGTTGATTTCAAATAAATTTATTAAAATTTGACACTTCCAACTAATTTTTTTTTCATAATCCAACAAAATTGAAGTTATTTTCATCTAAATTTAATCAAATATAGATCCTACAACAAAAATACTCGACAAAATCCAAAAAAATCGAAGTTGATTTCAAATAAATTTATTAATATTTGACACTTCCAACTAAAATTTTTTTTATAATCCAACAAAATTGAAGTTATTTTCATCTAAATTTAGTCAAATATAGATCCTACAACCAAAATACTCATCAAAATCCAAAAAAATCGAAGTTGATTTCAAATGAATTTATTAAAATTTGACAAAAATCTTGTCTACATCCAAGAAAATTGAAGTTATTTTCATTTAAATTTACTCAAATATAGATCCTACAACCAAAATAGTCATCAAAATCCAAAAAATCGAAGTTGATTTCAAATGATTTTATTAAAATTTGACCAAAATCTTGTCAAAATCCAAAAAATTGAATTTATTTTCATCTAAATTTAGTCAAATATACATCCTACAACCAAAATACTCATCAAAATCCAAAAAAATCGAAGTTGATTTCAAATAAATTTATTAAAATTTGACACTTCCAACTAAAATTTTTTTCATAATCCAACAAAATTGAAGTTATTTTCATCTAAATTTACTCAAATATAGATCCTACAACCAAAATAGTCATCAAAATCCAAAAAATCGAAGTTGATTTCAAATGATTTTATTAAAATTTGACCAAAATCTAGTCAAAATCAAAAAAATTAAGTTATTTTCATCTAAATTTACTCAAATATAGATCCTACAACCAAAATACTCAACAAAATAAAAAAAAATCGAAGTTGATTTCAAATGAATTTATTAAAATTTGACCAAAATCTTGTCAAAATCAAAGGAAATTGAAGTTATTTTCATCTAAATTTAGTCAAATATAGATCCTACAACAAAAATACTCGACAAAATCCAAAAAAATCGAAGTTGATTTTATATGAATTTATTAAAATTTGACACTTCCAACTAAAATTTTACATAATCCAACGAAATTGAAGTTATTTTCATCTAAATTTACTCAAATATAGATCCTACAACAAAAATACTCGACAAAATCCAAAAAAATCGAAGTTGATTTCATATGAATTTATTAAAATTTGACACTTCCAACTAAAATTTTTTTTATAATCCAACAAAATTGAAGTTATTTTCATCTAAATTTAGTCAAATATAGATCCTACAACCAAAATACTCATCAAAATCCAAAAAAATCGAAGTTGATTTCAAATGAATTTATTAAAATTTGACCAAAATCTTGTCAAAAACCAAAAAATTGAATTTATTTTCATCTAAATTTAGTCAAATATACATCCTACAACCAAAATATTCATCAAAATCCAAAAAAATCGAAGTTGATTTCAAATAAATTTATTAAAATTTGACACTTCCAACTAAATTTTTTTTCATAATCCAACAAAATTGAAGTTATTTTCATCTAAATTTACTCAAATATAGATCCTACAACCAAAATAGTCATCAAAATCCAAAAAATCGAAGTTGATTTCAAATGATTTTATTAAAATTTGACCAAAATCTTGTCAAAATCCAAAAAATTGAATTTATTTTCATCTAAATTTAGTCAAATATACATCCTACAACCAAAATACTCATCAAAATCCAAAAAAATCGAAGTTGATTTCAAATAAATTTATTAAAATTTGACACTTCCAACTAAAATTTTTTTCATAATCCAACAAAATTGAAGTTATTTTCATCTAAATTTACTCAAATATAGATCCTACAACCAAAATACTCCACAAAATAAAAAAAAAAAATCGAAGTTGATTTCAAATGAATTTATTAAAATTTGACCAAAATCTTGTCAAAATCCAAGAAAATTGAAGTTATTTTCATCTAAATTTAGTCAAATATAGATCCTACAACCAAAATACTCGACAAAATCCAAAAAAATCGAAGTTGATTTTATTTATTTATTTATTTATTTATTTATTTATTTATAAACGGACCGAAGCCCTCTTTACATAAATATTTAGACGTGAAGAAAAAGATCTTAACCTAATATTACAAAAGATAGACATGCCCAAAAAAGAATAAAACTCATGGTACATAAGATATGACATTATCCGATAATGATACGTAACTGTCTTTTAAAAGTGTGCACAGACCCATTGAAGAAATCAATACTGTTATACAGAGTACTAGAGTCAGCAATAATTCGATTTATTGGATTAATTAGTCCATATGTAGATCTGGATTTAAGTGGTTGAAATCCTGCTCTAGATCTCAATACGCGTTCAGGTGCATAGAAATTGATTTGCATAAGAAGAGAGGGACAATCAATATGGTTATTGATTAAATTAAAAATAAATAAATGGTCAGATATTTTTCTACGTGCAGCTAATGTTTATATGAATTTATTATAATTTGACACTTCCAACTAAAATTTTTTTATAATCCAACAAAATTGAAGTTATTTTCATCTAAATTTAGTCAAATATAGATCCTACAACCAAAATACTCATCAAAATCCAAAAAAATCGAAGTTGATTTCAAATGAATTTATTAAAATTTGACAAAAATCTTGTCTACATCCAAGAAAATTGAAGTTATTTTCATTTAAATTTACTCAAATATAGATCCTACAACCAAAATAGTCATCAAAATCCAAAAAATCGAAGTTGATTTCAAATGATTTTATTAAAATTTGACCAAAATCTTGTCAAAATCCAAAAAATTGAATTTATTTTCATCTAAATTTAGTCAAATATACATCCTACAACCAAAATACACATCAAAATCCAAAAAAATCGAAGTTGATTTTATATGAAATTATTAAAATTTGACACTTCCAACTAAAATTTTTTCATAATCCAACGAAATTGAAGTTATTTTCATCTAAATTTACTCAAATATAGAACCTACAACAAAAATACTCAACAAAATCCAAAAAAATCGAAGTTGATTTCAAATAAATTTAATAAAACTTGACACTTCCAACTAAAATTTTTTTCACAATCCAACAAAATTGAAGTTATTTTCATCTAAATTTAATCAAATATAGATCCTACAACAAAAATACTCGACAAAATCCAAAAAAATCGAAGTTGATTTCAAATAAATTTATTAATATTTGACACTTCCAACTAAAATTTTTTTCATAATCCAACAAAATTGAAGTTATTTTCATCTAAATTTACTCAAATATAAATCCTACAACAAAAATACTCGACAAAATCCAAAAAAATCGAAGTTGATTTCATATGAATTTATTAAAATTTGACACTTCCAACTAAATTTTTTTTTATAATCCAACAAAATTGAAGTTATTTTCATCTAAATTTAGTCAAATATAGATCCTACAACCAAATTACTCATCAAAATCCAAAAAAATCGAAGTTGATTTCAAATGAATTTATTAAAATTTGACAAAAATCTTGTCTACATCCAAGAAAATTGAAGTTATTTTCATCTAAATTTACTCAAATATAGATCCTACAACCAAAATAGTCATCAAAATCCAAAAAATCGAAGTTGATTTCAAATGATTTTATTAAAATTTGACCAAAATCTTGTCAAAATCCAAAAAATTGAATTTATTTTCATCTAAATTTAGTCAAATATACATCCTACAACCAAAATACTCATCAAAATCCAAAAAAATCGAAGTTGATTTTATATGAAATTATTAAAATTTGACACATCCAACTAAAATTTTTTCATAATCCAACGAAATTGAAGTTATTTTCATCTAAATTTACTCAAATATAGAACCTACAACAAAAATACTCGACAAAATCCAAAAAAATCGAAGTTGATTTCAAATAAATTTATTAATATTTGACACTTCCAACTAAAATTTTTTTCATAATCCAACAAAATTGAAGTTATTTTCATCTAAATTTAGTCAAATATACATCCTACAACCAAAATACTCATCAAAATCCAAAAAAATCGAAGTTGATTTTAAATAAATTTATTAAAATTTGACACTTCCAACTAAATTTTTTTTCATAATCCAACGAAATTGAAGTTATTTTCATCTAAATTTACTCAAATATAGAACCTACAACAAAAATACTCAACAAAATCCAAAAAAATCGAAGTTGATTTCAAATAAATTTAATAAAACTTGATACTTCCAACTAAAATTTTTTTCACAATCCAACAAAATTGAAGTTATTTTCATCTAAATTTAATCAAATATAGATCCTACAACAAAAATACTCAACAAAATCCAAAAAATCGAAGTTGATTTCATATGAATTTATTAAAATTTGACACTTCCAACTAAAATTTTTTTTATAATCCAACAAAATTGAAGTTATTTTCATCTAAATTTAGTCAAATATAGATCCTACAACAAAAATACTCAACAAAATCCAAAAAAATCGAAGTTGATTTCAAATAAATTTATTAAAATTTGACACTTCCAACTAAATTTTTTTTCATAATCCAACAAAATTAAATTTATTTTCATCTAAATTTACTCAAATATAGATCCTACAACAAAAATACTCAACAAAATCCAAAATAATTGAAGTTGATTTCAAATAAATTTTATAAAACTTGATACTTCCAACTAAAATTTTTTTCACAATCCAACAAAATTGAAGTTATTTTCATCTAAATTTAATCAAATATAGATCCTACAACAAAAATACTCGACAAAATCCAAAAAAATCGAAGTTGATTTCATATGAATTTATTAATATTTGACACTTCCAACTAAAATTTTTTTTATAATCCAACAAAATTGAAGTTATTTTCATCTAAATTTAGTCAAATATAGATCCTACAACGAAAATAGTCATCAAAATCCAAAAAAATCGAAGTTGATTTCAAATAAATTTATTAAAATTTGACACTTCCAACTAAAATTTTTTTCACAATCCAACAAAATTGAAGTTATTTTCATCTAAATCTACTCAAATATAGATCCTACAACAAAAATACTCAACAAAATCCAAAAAAATCGAAGTTGATTTCAAATGAATTTATTAAAATTTGACAAAAATCTTGTCTACATCCAAGAAAATTGAAGTTATTTTCATCTAAATTTAGTCAAATATAGATCCTACAACCAAAATACTCATCAAAATCCAAAAAAATCGAAGTTGATTTCAAATAAATTTATTAAAATTTGACACTTCCAACTAAATTTTTTTTCATAATCCAACAAAATTGAAGTTATTTTCATCTAAATTTAGTCAAATATAGATCCTACAACCAAAATACTCATCAAAAGCCAAAAAAATCGAAGTTGATTTCAAATGAATTTATTAAAATTTGACAAAAATCTTGTCTACATCCAAGAAAATTAAATTTATTTTCATCTAAATTTACTCAAATATAGATCCTACAACAAAAATACTCAACAAAATCCAAAAAAATCGAAGTTGATTTCAAATAAATTTATTAAAATTTGACACTTCCAACTAATTTTTTTTTCATAATCCAACAAAATTAAATTTATTTTCATCTAAATTTACTCAAATATAGATCCTACAACAAAAATACTCAACAAAATCCAAAATAATTGAAGTTGATTTCAAATAAATTTTATAAAACTTGATACTTCCAACTAAAATTTTTTTCACAATCCAACAAAATTGAAGTTATTTTCATCTAAATTTAATCAAATATAGATCCTACAACAAAAATACTCGACAAAATCCAAAAAAATCGAAGTTGATTTCATATGAATTTATTAATATTTGACACTTCCAACTAAAATTTTTTTTATAATCCAACAAAATTGAAGTTATTTTCATCTAAATTTAGTCAAATATAGATCCTACAACGAAAATAGTCATCAAAATCCAAAAAAATCGAAATTGATTTCAAATAAATTTATTAAAATTTGACACTTCCAACTAAAATTTTTTTCACAATCCAACAAAATTGAAGTTATTTTCATCTAAATCTACTCAAATATAGATCCTACAACAAAAATACTCAACAAAATCCAAAAAAATCAAAGTTGATTTCAAATGAATTTATTAAAATTTGACAAAAATCTTGTCTACATCCAAGAAAATTGAAGTTATTTTCATCTAAATTTAGTCAAATATAGATCCTACAACCAAAATACTCATCAAAATCCAAAAAAATCGAAGTTGATTTCAAATAAATTTATTAAAATTTGACACTTCCAACTAAATTTTTTTTCATAATCCAACAAAATTGAAGTTATTTTCATCTAAATTTAGTCAAATATAGATCCTACAACCAAAATACTCATCAAAATCCAAAAAAATCGAAGTTGATTTCAAATGAATTTATTAAAATTTGACAAAAATCTTGTCTACATCCAAGAAAATTGAAGTTATTTTCATTTAAATTTACTCAAATATAGATCCTACAACCAAAATAGTCATCAAAATCCAAAAAATCGAAGTTGATTTCAAATGATTTTATTAAAATTTGACCAAAATCTTGTCAAAATCCAAAAAATTGAATTTATTTTCATCTAAATTTAGTCAAATATACATCCTACAACCAAAATACTCATCAAAATCCAAAAAAATCGAAGTTGATTTTATATGAAATTATTAAAATTTGACACTTCCAACTAAAATTTTTTCATAATCCAACGAAATTGAAGTTATTTTCATCTAAATTTACTCAAATATAGAACCTACAACAAAAATACTCAACAAAATCCAAAAAAATCGAAGTTGATTTCAAATAAATTTAATAAAACTTGATACTTCCAACTAAATTTTTTTTCACAATCCAACAAAATTGAAGTTATTTTCATCTAAATTTAATCAAATATATATCCTACAACAAAAATACTCGACAAAATCCAAAAAAATCGAAGTTGATTTCAAATAAATTTATTAATATTTGACACTTCCAACTAAAATTTTTTTTATAATCCAACAAAATTGAAGTTATTTTCATCTAAATTTAGTCAAATATAGATCCTACAACCAAAATACTCATCAAAATCCAAAAAAATCGAAGTTGATTTCAAATGAATTTATTAAAATTTGACAAAAATCTTGTCTACATCCAAGAAAATTGAAGTTATTTTCATCTAAATTTACTCAAATATAGATCCTACAACCGAAATACTCATCAAAATCCAAAAAAATCGAAGTTGATTTCAAATGATTTTATTAAAATTTGACCAAAATCTTGTCAAAATCCAAAAAATTGAATTTAGTTTCATCTAAATTTAGTCAAATATACATCCTACAACCAAAATACTCAACAAAATCCAAAAAAATCGAAGTTGATTTCAAATAAATTTATTAAAATTTGACACTTCCAACTAAATTTTTTTTCATAATCCAACAAAATTAAATTTATTTTCATCTAAATTTACTCAAATATAGATCCTACAACAAAAATACTCAACAAAATCCAAAATAATTGAAGTTGATTTCAAATAAATTTTATAAAACTTGATACTTCCAACTAAAATTTTTTTCACAATCCAACAAAATTGAAGTTATTTTCATCTAAATTTAATCAAATATAGATCCTACAACAAAAATACTCGACAAAATCCAAAAAAATCGAAGTTGATTTCATATGAATTTATTAATATTTGACACTTCCAACTAAAATTTTTTTTATAATCCAACAAAATTGAAGTTATTTTCATCTAAATTTAGTCAAATATAGATCCTACAACGAAAATAGTCATCAAAATCCAAAAAAATCGAAATTGATTTCAAATAAATTTATTAAAATTTGACACTTCCAACTAAAATTTTTTTCACAATCCAACAAAATTGAAGTTATTTTCATCTAAATCTACTCAAATATAGATCCTACAACAAAAATACTAAACAAAATCCAAAAAAATCAAAGTTGATTTCAAATGAATTTATTAAAATTTGACAAAAATCTTGTCTACATCCAAGAAAATTGAAGTTATTTTCATCTAAATTTAGTCAAATATAGATCCTACAACCAAAATACTCATCAAAATCCAAAAAAATCGAAGTTGATTTCAAATAAATTTATTAAAATTTGACACTTCCAACTAAATTTTTTTTCATAATCCAACAAAATTGAAGTTATTTTCATCTAAATTTAGTCAAATATAGATCCTACAACCAAAATACTCATCAAAATCCAAAAAAATCGAAGTTGATTTCAAATGAATTTATTAAAATTTGACAAAAATCTTGTCTACATCCAAGAAAATTGAAGTTATTTTCATTTAAATTTACTCAAATATAGATCCTACAACCAAAATAGTCATCAAAATCCAAAAAATCGAAGTTGATTTCAAATGATTTTATTAAAATTTGACCAAAATCTTGTCAAAATCCAAAAAATTGAATTTATTTTCATCTAAATTTAGTCAAATATACATCCTACAACCAAAATACTCATCAAAATCCAAAAAAATCGAAGTTGATTTTATATGAAATTATTAAAATTTGACACTTCCAACTAAAATTTTTTCATAATCCAACGAAATTGAAGTTATTTTCATCTAAATTTACTCAAATATAGAACCTACAACAAAAATACTCAACAAAATCCAAAAAAATCGAAGTTGATTTCAAATAAATTTAATAAAACTTGATACTTCCAACTAAAATTTTTTTCACAATCCAACAAAATTGAAGTTATTTTCATCTAAATTTAATCAAATATATATCCTACAACAAAAATACTCGACAAAATCCAAAAAAATCGAAGTTGATTTCAAATAAATTTATTAATATTTGACACTTCCAACTAAAATTTTTTTTATAATCCAACAAAATTGAAGTTATTTTCATCTAAATTTAGTCAAATATAGATCCTACAACCAAAATACTCATCAAAATCCAAAAAAATCGAAGTTGATTTCAAATGAATTTATTAAAATTTGACAAAAATCTTGTCTACATCCAAGAAAATTGAAGTTATTTTCATCTAAATTTACTCAAATATAGATCCTACAACCAAAATAGTCATCAAAATCCAAAAAATCGAAGTTGATTTCAAATGATTTTATTAAAATTTGACCAAAATCTTGTCAAAATCCAAAAAATTGAATTTAGTTTCATCTAAATTTAGTCAAATATACATCCTACATCCAAAATACTCATCAAAATCCAAAAAAATCGAAGTTGATTTCAAATAAATTTATTAAAATTTGACACTTCCAACCAAAATTTTTTTTATAATCCAACAAAATTGAAGTTATTTTCATCTAAATTTAGTCAAATATGGATCCTACAACCAAAATACTCATCAAAATCCAAAAAAATCGAAGTTGATTTCAAATGAATTTATTAAAATTTGACAAAAATCTTGTCTACATCCAAGAAAATTGAAGTTATTTTCATCTAAATTTACTGAAATATAGATCCTACAACCAAAATAGTCATCAAAATCCAAAAAATCGAAGTTGATTTCAAATGATTTTATTAAAATTTGACCAAAATCTTGTCAAAATCCAAAAAATTGAATTTATTTTCATCTAAATTTAGTCAAATATTCATCCTACAACCAAAATACTCATCAAAATCCAAAAAAATCGAAGTTGATTTCAAATAAATTTATTAAAATTTGACACTTCCAACTAAAATTTTTTTCATAATCCAACAAATTTGAAGTTATTTTCATCTAAATTTACTCAAATATAGATCCTACAACCAAAATACTCAACAAAATAAAAAAAAATCGAAGTTGATTTCAAATGAATTTATTAAAATTTGACCAAAATCTTGTCAAAATCCAAGAAAATTGAAGTTATTTTCATCTAAATTTAGTCAAATATAGATCCTACCACCAAAATAGTCATCAAAATCCAAAAAATCGAAGTTGATTTCAAATGAATTTATTAAAATTTGACAAAAATCTTGTCTACATACAAGAAAATTGAAGTTATTTTCATCTAAATTTAGTCAAATATAGATCCTACAACCAAAATACTCAACAAAATAAAAAAAAATCGAAGTTGATTTCAAATGAATTTATTAAAATTTGACCAAAATCTTGTCAAAATCAAAGAAAATTGAAGTTATTTTCATCTAAATTTAGTCAAATATAGATCCTACAACCAAAATACTCGACAAAATCCAAAAAAATCGAAGTTGATTTCGTATGAATTTATTAAAATTTGACACTTCCAACTAAAATTTTTCTTATAATCCAACAAAATTGAAGTTATTTTCATCTAAATTTAGTCAAATATAGATCCTACAACCAAAATACTCATCAAAATCCAAAAAAATCGATGTTGATTTCAAATGAATTTATTAAAATTTGA
Source organism: Andrena fulva (assembly GCA_946251845.1). NCBI lineage: Eukaryota > Metazoa > Arthropoda > Insecta > Hymenoptera > Andrenidae > Andrena > Andrena fulva. Next base: position 2,009,463 of record CAMITZ010000243.1, read on the forward strand.
CAAAAATCTTGTCTACATCCAAGAAAATTGAAGTTATTTTCATCTAAATTTACTCAAATATAGATCCTACAACCAAAATAGTCATCAAAATCCAAAAAATCGAAGTTGATTTCAAATGATTTTATTAAAATTTGACCAAAATCTTGTCAAAATCCAAAAAATTGAATTTATTTTCATCTAAATTTAGTCAAATATACATCCTACAACCAAAATACTCATCAATATCCAAAAAAATCGAAGTTGATTTCAAATAAATTTATTAAAATTTGACACTTCCAACTAAAATTTTTTTCATAATCCAACAAAATTGAAGTTATTTTCATCTAAATTTACTCAAATATAGATCCTACAAACAAAATACTCAACAAAATAAAAAAAAAATCGAAGTTGATTTCAAATGAATTTATTAAAATTTGACCAAAATCTTGTCAAAATCCAAGAAAATTGAAGTTATTTTCATCTAAATTTAGTCAAATATAGATCCTACAACCAAAATACTCGACAAAATCCAAAAAAATCGAAGTTGATTTTATTTATTTATTTATTTATATATTTATTTATAAACGGACCGAAGCCCTCTTTACATAAATATTTAGACGTGAAGAAAAAGATCTTAACCTAATATTACAAAAGATAGAAATGCCCAAAAAAGAATAAAACTCATGGTACATAAGATATGACATTATCCGATAATGATACGTAACTGTCTTTTAAAAGTGTGCACAGACCCATTGAAGAAATCAATACTGTTATACAGAGTACTAGAGTCAGCAATAATTCGATTTATTGGATTAATTAGTCCATATGTAGATCTGGATTTAAGTGGTTGAAATCCTGCTCTAGATCTCAATACGCGTTCAGGTGCATAGAAATTGATTTGCATAAGAAGAGAGGGACAATCAATATGGTTATTGATTAAATTAAAAATAAATAAATGGTCAGATATTTTTCTACGTGCAGCTAATGTTTATATGAATTTATTATAATTTGACACTTCCAACTAAAATTTTTTCATAATCCAACGAAATTGAAGTTATTTTCATCTAAATTTACTCAAATATAGAACCTACAACAAAAATACTCAACAAAATCCAAAAAAATCGAAGTTGATTTCAAATGAATTTATTAAAATTTGACCAAAATCTAGTCAAAATCCAAAAAATTGAAGTTATTTTCATCTAAATTTACTCAAATATAGATCCTACAACCAAAATACTCAACAAAATAAAAAAAAATCGAAGTTGATTTCAAATGAATTTATTAAAATTTGACCAAAATCTTGTCAAAATCAAAGAAAATTGAAGTTATTTTCATCTAAATTTAGTCAAATATAGATCCTACAACAAAAATACTCGACAAAATCCAAAAAAATCGAAGTTGATTTTATATGAATTTATTAAAATTTGACACTTCCAACTAAAATTTTTTCATAATCCAACGAAATTGAAGTTATTTTCATCTAAATTTACTCAAATATAGATCCTACAACAAAAATACTCGACAAAATCCAAAAAAATCGAAGTTGATTTCATATGAATTTATTAAAATTTGACACTTCCAACTAAAATTTTTTTTATAATCCAACAAAATTGAAGTTATTTTCATCTAAATTTAGTCAAATATAGATCCTACAACCAAAATACTCATCAAAATCCAAAAAAGTCGAAGTTGATTTCAAATGAATTTATTAAAATTTGACCAAAATCTTGTCAAAAACCAAAAAATTGAATTTATTTTCATCTAAATTTAGTCAAATATACATCCTACAACCAAAATATTCATCAAAATCCAAAAAAATCGAAGTTGATTTCAAATAAATTTATTAAAATTTGACACTTCCAACTAAATTTTTTTTCATAATCCAACAAAATTGAAGTTATTTTCATCTAAATTTACTCAAATATAGATCCTACAACCAAAATAGTCATCAAAATCCAAAAAATCGAAGTTGATTTCAAATGATTTTATTAAAATTTGACCAAAATCTTGTCAAAATCCAAAAAATTGAATTTATTTTCATCTAAATTTAGTCAAATATACATCCTACAACCAAAATACTCATCAAAATCCAAAAAAATCGAAGTTGATTTCAAATAAATTTATTAAAATTTGACACTTCCAACTAAAATTTTTTTCATAATCCAACAAAATTGAAGTTATTTTCATCTAAATTTACTCAAATATAGATCCTACAACCAAAATACTCCACAAAATAAAAAAAAAAAATCGAAGTTGATTTCAAATGAATTTATTAAAATTTGACCAAAATCTTGTCAAAATCCAAGAAAATTGAAGTTATTTTCATCTAAATTTAGTCAAATATAGATCCTACAACCAAAATACTCGACAAAATCCAAAAAAATCGAAGTTGATTTTATTTATTTATTTATTTATTTATTTATTTATTTATAAACGGGCCGAAGCCCTCTTTACATAAATATTTAGACGTGAAGAAAAAGATCTTAACCTAATATTACAAAAGATAGACATGCCCAAAAAAGAATAAAACTCATGGTACATAAGATATGACATTATCCGATAATGATACGTAACTGTCTTTTAAAAGTGTGCACAGACCCATTGAAGAAATCAATACTGTTATACAGAGTACTAGAGTCAGCAATAATTCGATTTATTGGATTAATTAGTCCATATGTAGATCTGGATTTAAGTGGTTGAAATCCTGCTCTAGATCTCAATACGCGTTCAGGTGCATAGAAATTGATTTGCATAAGAAGAGAGGCACAATCAATATGGTTATTGATTAAATTAAAAATAAATAAATGGTCAGATATTTTTCTACGTGCAGCTAATGTTTATATGAATTTATTATAATTTGACACTTCCAACTAAAATTTTTTCATAATCCAACGAAATTGAAGTTATTTTCATCTAAATTTACTCAAATATAGAACCTACAACAAAAATACTCAACAAAATCCAAAAAAATCGAAGTTGATTTCAAATGAATTTATTAAAATTTGACAAAAATCTTGTCTACATCCAAGAAAATTGAAGTTATTTTCATCTAAATTTAGTCAAATATAGATCCTACAACCAAAATACTCATCAAAATCCAAAAAAATCGAAGTTGATTTCAAATAAATTTATTAAAATTTGACACTTCCAACTAATTTTTTTTTCATAATCCAACAAAATTGAATTTATTTTCATCTAAATTTGGTCAAATATAGATCCTACATCCAAAATACTCAACAAAATAAAAAAAAATCGAAGTTGATTTCAAATAAATTTATTAAAATTTGACACTTCCATCTAAAATTTTTTTCATAATCCAACAAAATTGAAGTTATTTTCATCTAAATTTACTCAAATATAGATCCTACAACCAAAATACTCAACAAAATAAAAAAAAATCGAAGTTGATTTCAAATGAATTTATTAAAATTTGACCAAAATCTTGTCAAAATCAAAGAAAATTGAAGTTATTTTCATCTAAATTTAGTCAAATATAGATCCTACAACAAAAATACTCGACAAAATCCAAAAAAATCGAAGTTGATTTTATATGAATTTATTAAAATTTGACACTTCCAACTAAAATTTTTTCATAATCCAACGAAATTGAAGTTATTTTCATCTAAATTTACTCAAATATAGATCCTACAACAAAAATACTCGACAAAATCCAAAAAAATCGAAGTTGATTTCATATGAATTTATTAAAATTTGACACTTCCAACTAAAATTTTTTTTATAATCCAACAAAATTGAAGTTATTTTCATCTAAATTTAGTCAAATATAGATCCTACAACCAAAATACTCATCAAAATCCAAAAAAATCGAAGTTGATTTCAAATGAATTTATTAAAATTTGACCAAAATCTTGTCAAAAACCAAAAAATTGAATTTATTTTCATCTAAATTTACTCAAATATAGATCCTACAACCAAAATACTCAACAAAATAAAAAAAAATCGAAGTTGATTTCAAATGAATTTATTAAAATTTGACCAAAATCTTGTCAAAATCAAAGAAAATTGAAGTTATTTTCATCTAAATTTAGTCAAATATAGATCCTACAACAAAAATACTCGACAAAATCCAAAAAAATCGAAGTTGATTTTATATGAATTTATTAAAATTTGACACTTCCAACTAAAATTTTTTCATAATCCAACGAAATTGAAGTTATTTTCATCTAAATTTACTCAAATATAGATCCTACAACAAAAATACTCGACAAAATCCAAAAAAATCGAAGTTGATTTCATATGAATTTATTAAAATTTGACACTTCCAACTAAAATTTTTTTTATAATCCAACAAAATTGAAGTTATTTTCATCTAAATTTAGTCAAATATAGATCCTACAACCAAAATACTCATCAAAATCCAAAAAAATCGAAGTTGATTTCAAATGAATTTATTAAAATTTGACCAAAATCTTGTCAAAAACCAAAAAATTGAATTTATTTTCATCTAAATTTAGTCAAATATACATCCTACAACCAAAATATTCATCAAAATCCAAAAAAATCGAAGTTGATTTCAAATAAATTTATTAAAATTTGACACTTCCAACTAAATTTTTTTTCATAATCCAACAAAATTGAAGTTATTTTCATCTAAATTTACTCAAATATAGATCCTACAACCAAAATAGTCATCAAAATCCAAAAAATCGAAGTTGATTTCAAATGATTTTATTAAAATTTGACCAAAATCTTGTCAAAATCCAAAAAATTGAATTTATTTTCATCTAAATTTAGTCAAATATACATCCTACAACCAAAATACTCATCAAAATCCAAAAAAATCGAAGTTGATTTCAAATAAATTTATTAAAATTTGACACTTCCAACTAAAATTTTTTTCATAATCCAACAAAATTGAAGTTATTTTCATCTAAATTTACTCAAATATAGATCCTACAACCAAAATACTCCACAAAACAAAAAAAAAAAATTCGAAGTTGATTTCAAATGAATTTATTAAAATTTGACCAAAATCTTGTCAAAATCCAAGAAAATTGAAGTTATTTTCATCTAAATTTAGTCAAATATAGATCCTACAACCAAAATACTCGACAAAATCCAAAAAAATCGAAGTTGATTTTATTTATTTATTTATTTATTTATTTATTTATTTATAAACGGACCGAAGCCCTCTTTACATAAATATTTAGACGTGAAGAAAAAGATCTTAACCTAATATTACAAAAGATAGACATGCCCAAAAAAGAATAAAACTCATGGTACATAAGATATGACATTATCCGATAATGATACGTAACTGTCTTTTAAAAGTGTGCACAGACCCATTGAAGAAATCAATACTGTTATACAGAGTACTAGAGTCAGCAATAATTCGATTTATTGGATTAATTAGTCCATATGTAGATCTGGATTTAAGTGGTTGAAATCCTGCTCTAGATCTCAATACGCGTTCAGGTGCATAGAAATTGATTTGCATAAGAAGAGAGGGACAATCAATATGGTTATTGATTAAATTAAAAATAAATAAATGGTCAGATATTTTTCTACGTGCAGCTAATGTTTATATGAATTTATTATAATTTGACACTTCCAACTAAAATTTTTTCATAATCCAACGAAATTGAAGTTATTTTCATCTAAATTTACTCAAATATAGAACCTACAACAAAAATACTCAACAAAATCCAAAAAAATCGAAGTTGATTTCAAATGAATTTATTAAAATTTGACAAAAATCTTGTCTACATCCAAGAAAATTGAAGTTATTTTCATCTAAATTTAGTCAAATATAGATCCTACAACCAAAATACTCATCAAAATCCAAAAAAATCGAAGTTGATTTCAAATAAATTTATTAAAATTTGACACTTCCAACTAATTTTTTTTTCATAATCCAACAAAATTGAATTTATTTTCATCTAAATTTAGTCAAATATAGATCCTACATCCAAAATACTCAACAAAATAAAAAAAAATCGAAGTTGATTTCAAATAAATTTATTAAAATTTGACACTTCCATCTAAAATTTTTTTCATAATCCAACAAAATTGAAGTTATTTTCATCTAAATTTACTCAAATATAGATCCTACAACCAAAATACGCAACAAAATCCAAAAAAATCGAAGTTGATTTCAAATGAATTTATTAAAATTTGACCAAAATCTTGTCAAAATCCAAAAAATTGAAGTTATTTTCATCTAAATTTACTCAAATATAGATCCTACAACAAAAATACTCAACGAAATCCAAAAAAATCGAAGTTGATTTCAAATAAATTTATTAAAATTTGACACTTCCAACTAAATTTTTTTTCATAATCCAACAAAATTAAATTTATTTTCATCTAAATTTACTCAAATATAGATCCTACAACAAAAATACTGAACAAAATCCAAAAAAATCGAAGTTGATTTCAAATAAATTTATTAAAATTTGACACTTCCAACTAAATTTTTTTTCATAATCCAACAAAATTAAATTTATTTTCATCCAAATTTACTCAAATATAGATCCTACAACAAAAATACTCAACAAAATCCAAAATAATTGAAGTTGATTTCAAATAAATTTAATAAAACTTGATACTTCCAACTAAAATTTTTTTCACAATCCAACAAAATTGAAGTTATTTTCATCTAAATTTAATCAAATATAGATCCTACAACAAAAATACTCGACAAAATCCAAAAAAATCGAAGTTGATTTCATATGAATTTATTAATATTTGACACTTCCAACTAAAATTTTTTTTATAATCCAACAAAATTGAAGTTATTTTCATCTAAATTTAGTCAAATATAGATCCTACAACGAAAATAGTCATCAAAATCCAAAAAAATCGAAATTGATTTCAAATAAATTTATTAAAATTTGACACTTCCAACTAAAATTTTTTTCACAATCAAACAAAATTGAAGTTATTTTCATCTAAATCTACTCAAATATAGATCCTACAACAAAAATACTCAACAAAATCCAAAAAAATCAAAGTTGATTTCAAATGAATTTATTAAAATTTGACAAAAATCTTGTCTACATCCAAGAAAATTGAAGTTATTTTCATCTAAATTTAGTCAAATATAGATCCTACAACCAAAATACTCATCAAAATCCAAAAAAATCGAAGTTGATTTCAAATAAATTTATTAAAATTTGACACTTCCAACTAAATTTTTTTTCATAATCCAACAAAATTGAAGTTATTTTCATCTAAATTTAGTCAAATATAGATCCTACAACCAAAATACTCATCAAAATCCAAAAAAATCGAAGTTGATTTCAAATGAATTTATTAAAATTTGACAAAAATCTTGTCTACATCCAAGAAAATTGAAGTTATTTTCATTTAAATTTACTCAAATATAGATCCTACAACCAAAATAGTCATCAAAATCCAAAAAATCGAAGTTGATTTCAAATGATTTTATTAAAATTTGACCAAAATCTTGTCAAAATCCAAAAAATTGAATTTATTTTCATCTAAATTTAGTCAAATATACATCCTACAACCAAAATACTCATCAAAATCCAAAAAAATCGAAGTTGATTTTATATGAAATTATTAAAATTTGACACTTCCAACTAAAATTTTTTCATAATCCAACGAAATTGAAGTTATTTTCATCTAAATTTACTCAAATATAGAACCTACAACAAAAATACTCAACAAAATCCAAAAAAATCGAAGTTGATTTCAAATAAATTTAATAAAACTTGATACTTCCAACTAAAATTTTTTTCACAATCCAACAAAATTGAAGTTATTTTCATCTAAATTTAATCAAATATAGATCCTACAACAAAAATACTCGACAAAATCCAAAAAAATCGAAGTTGATTTCAAATAAATTTATTAATATTTGACACTTCCAACTAAAATTTTTTTTATAATCCAACAAAATTGAAGTTATTTTCATCTAAATTTAGTCAAATATAGATCCTACAACCAAAATACTCATCAAAATCCAAAAAAATCGAAGTTGATTTCAAATGAATTTATTAAAATTTGACAAAAATCTTGTCTACATCCAAGAAAATTGAAGTTATTTTCATCTAAATTTACTCAAATATAGATCCTACAACCAAAATAGTCATCAAAATCCAAAAAATCGAAGTTGATTTCAAATGATTTTATTAAAATTTGACCAAAATCTTGTCAAAATCCAAAAAATTGAATTTAGTTTCATCTAAATTTAGTCAAATGTACATCCTACAACCAAAATACTCATCAAAATCCAAAAAAATCGAAGTTGATTTCAAATAAATTTATTAAAATTTGACACTTCCAACTAAAATTTTTTTCATAATCCAACAAAATTGAAGTTATTTTCATCTAAATTTACTCAAATATAGATCCTACAACCAAAATACTCAACAAAATAAAAAAAAAATCGAAGTTGATTTCAAATGAATTTATTAAAATTTGACCAAAATCTTGTCAAAATCCAAGAAAATTGAAGTTATTTTCATCTAAATTTAGTCAAATATAGATCCTACAACCAAAATACTCGACAAAATCCAAAAAAATCGAAGTTGATTTTATTTATTTATTTATTTATATATTTATTTATAAACGGACCGAAGCCCTCTTTACATAAATATTTAGACGTGAAGAAAAAGATCTTAACCTAATATTACAAAAGATAGACATGCCCAAAAAAGAATAAAACTCATGGTACATAAGATATGACATTATCCGATAATGATACGTAACTGTCTTTTAAAAGTGTGCACAGACCCATTGAAGAAATCAATACTGTTATACAGAGTACTAGAGTCAGCAATAATTCGATTTATTGGATTAATTAGTCCATATGTAGATCTGGATTTAAGTGGTTGAAATCCTGCTCTAGATCTCAATACGCGTTCAGGTGCATAGAAATTGATTTGCATAAGAAGAGAGGGACAATCAATATGGTTATTGATTAAATTAAAAATAAATAAATGGTCAGATATTTTTCTACGTGCAGCTAATGTTTATATGAATTTATTATAATTTGACACTTCCAACTAAAATTTTTTCATAATCCAACGAAATTGAAGTTATTTTCATCTAAATTTACTCAAATATAGAACCTACAACAAAAATACTCAACAAAATCCAAAAAAATCGAAGTTGATTTCAAATGAATTTATTACAATTTGACAAAAATCTTGTCTACATCCAAGAAAATTGAAGTTATTTTCATCTAAATTTAGTCAAATATAGATCCTACAACCAAAATACTCATCAAAATCCAAAAAAATCGAAGTTGATTTCAAATAAATTTATTAAAATTTGACACTTCCAACTAATTTTTTTTTCATAATCCAACAAAATTGAAGTTATTTTCATCTAAATTTAATCAAATATAGATCCTACAACAAAAATACTCGACAAAATCCAAAAAAATCGAAGTTGATTTCAAATAAATTTATTAATATTTGACACTTCCAACTAAAATTTTTTTTATAATCCAACAAAATTGAAGTTATTTTCATCTAAATTTACTCAAATATAGATCCTACAACCAAAATAGTCATCAAAATCCAAAAAATCGAAGTTGATTTCAAATGATTTTATTAAAATTTGACCAAAATCTAGTCAAAATCCAAAAAATTGAAGTTATTTTCATCTAAATTTACTCAAATATAGATCCTACAACCAAAATACTCAACAAAATAAAAAAAAATCGAAGTTGATTTCAAATGAATTTATTAAAATTTGACCAAAATCTTGTCAAAATCAAAGAAAATTGAAGTTATTTTCATCTAAATTTAGTCAAATATAGATCCTACAACAAAAATACTCGACAAAATCCAAAAAAATCGAAGTTGATTTTATATGAATTTATTAAAATTTGACACTTCCAACTAAAATTTTTTCATAATCCAACGAAATTGAAGTTATTTTCATCTAAATTTACTCAAATATAGATCCTACAACAAAAATACTCGATAAAATCCAAAAAAATCGAAGTTGATTTCATATGAATTTATTAAAATTTGACACTTCCAACTAAAATTTTTTTTATAATCCAACAAAATTGAAGTTATTTTCATCTAAATTTAGTCAAATATAGATCCTACAACCAAAATACTCATCAAAATCCAAAAAAATCGAAGTTGATTTCAAATGAATTTATTAAAATTTGACCAAAATCTTGTCAAAAACCAAAAAATTGAATTTATTTTCATCTAAATTTAGTCAAATATACATCCTACAACCAAAATATTCATCAAAATCCAAAAAAATCGAAGTTGATTTCAAATAAATTTATTAAAATTTGACACTTCCAACTAAATTTTTTTTCATAATCCAACAAAATTGAAGTTATTTTCATCTAAATTTACTCAAATATAGATCCTACAACCAAAATAGTCATCAAAATCCAAAAAATCGAAGTTGATTTCAAATGATTTTATTAAAATTTGACCAAAATCTTGTCAAAATCCAAAAAATTGAATTTATTTTCATCTAAATTTAGTCAAATATACATCCTACAACCAAAATACTCATCAAAATCCAAAAAAATCGAAGTTGATTTCAAATAAATTTATTAAAATTTGACACTTCCAACTAAAATTTTTTTCATAATCCAACAAAATTGAAGTTATTTTCATCTAAATTTACTCAAATATAGATCCTACAACCAAAATACTCCACAAAATAAAAAAAAAAAATCGAAGTTGATTTCAAATGAATTTATTAAAATTTGACCAAAATCTTGTCAAAATCCAAGAAAATTGAAGTTATTTTCATCTAAATTTAGTCAAATATAGATCCTACAACCAAAATACTCGACAAAATACAAAAAAATCGAAGTTGATTTTATTTATTTATTTATTTATATATTTATTTATAAACGGACCGAAGCCCTCTTTACATAAATATTTAGACGTGAAGAAAAAGATCTTAACCTAATATTACAAAAGATAGACATGCCCAAAAAAGAATAAAACTCATGGTACATAAGATATGACATTATCCGATAATGATACGTAACTGTCTTTTAAAAGTGTGCACAGACCCATTGAAGAAATCAATACTGTTATACAGAGTACTAGAGTCAGCAATAATTCGATTTATTGGATTAATTAGTCCATATGTAGATCTGGATTTAAGTGGTTGAAATCCTGCTCTAGATCTCAATACGCGTTCAGGTGCATAGAAATTGATTTGCATAAGAAGAGAGGGACAATCAATATGGTTATTGATTAAATTAAAAATAAATAAATGGTCAGATATTTTTCTACGTGCAGCTAATGTTTATATGAATTTATTATAATTTGACACTTCCAACTAAAATTTTTTCATAATCCAACGAAATTGAAGTTATTTTCATCTAAATTTACTCAAATATAGAACCTACAACAAAAATACTCAACAAAATCCAAAAAAATCGAAGTTGATTTCAAATGAATTTATTAAAATTTGACAAAAATCTTGTCTACATCCAAGAAAATTGAAGTTATTTTCATCTAAATTTAGTCAAATATAGATCCTACAACCAAAATACTCATCAAAATCCAAAAAAATCGAAGTTGATTTCAAATAAATTTATTAAAATTTGACACTTCCAACTAATTTTTTTTTCATAATCCAACAAAATTGAATTTATTTTCATCTAAATTTCGTCAAATATAGATCCTACATCCAAAATACTCAACAAAATAAAAAAAAATCGAAGTTGATTTCAAATAAATTTATTAAAATTTGACACTTCCATCTAAAATTTTTTTCATAATCCAACAAAATTGAAGTTATTTTCATCTAAATTTACTCAAATATAGATCCTACAACCAAAATACGCAACAAAATCCAAAAAAATCGAAGTTGATTTCAAATGAATTTATTAAAATTTGACCAAAATCTTGTCAAAATCCAAAAAATTGAAGTTATTTTCATCTAAATTTACTCAAATATAGATCCTACAACAAAAATACTCAACGAAATCCAAAAAAATCGAAGTTGATTTCAAATAAATTTATTAAAATTTGACACTTCCAACTAAATTTTTTTTCATAATCCAACAAAATTAAATTTATTTTCATCTAAATTTACTCAAATATAGATCCTACAACAAAAATACTGAACAAAATCCAAAAAAATCGAAGTTGATTTCAAATAAATTTATTAAAATTTGACACTTCCAACTAAATTTTTTTTCATAATCCAACAAAATTAAATTTATTTTCATCCAAATTTACTCAAATATAGATCCTACAACAAAAATACTCAACAAAATCCAAAATAATTGAAGTTGATTTCAAATAAATTTAATAAAACTTGATACTTCCAACTAAAATTTTTTTCACAATCCAACAAAATTGAAGTTATTTTAATCTAAATTTAATCAAATATAGATCCTACAACAAAAATACTCGACAAAATCCAAAAAAATCGAAGTTGATTTCATATGAATTTATTAATATTTGACACTTCCAACTAAAATTTTTTTTATAATCCAACAAAATTGAAGTTATTTTCATCTAAATTTAGTCAAATATAGATCCTACAACCAAAATACTCATCAAAATCCAAAAAAATCGAAGTTGATTTCAAATGAATTTATTAAAATTTGACCAAAATCTTGTCAAAAACCAAAAAATTGAATTTATTTTCATCTAAATTTAGTCAAATATACATCCTACAACCAAAATATTCATCAAAATCCAAAAAAATCGAAGTTGATTTCAAATAAATTTATTAAAATTTGACACTTCCAACTAAAATTTTCTTCATATTCCAACAAAATTGAAGTTATTTTCATCTAAATTTACTCAAATATAGATCCTACAACCAAAATAGTCATCAAAATCCAAAAAATCGAAGTTGATTTCAAATGATTTTATTAAAATTTGACCAAAATCTTGTCAAAATCCAAAAAATTGAATTTATTTTCATCTAAATTTAGTCAAATATACATCCTACAACCAAAATACTCATCAAAATCCAAAAAAATCGAAGTTGATTTCAAATAAATTTATTAAAATTTGACACTTCCATCTAAAATTTTTTTCATAATCCAACAAAATTGAAGTTATTTTCATCTAAATTTACTCAAATATAGATCCTACAACCAAAATACTCCACAAAATAAAAAAAAAAAATCGAAGTTGATTTCAAATGAATTTATTAAAATTTGACCAAAATCTTGTCAAAATCCAAGAAAATTGAAGTTATTTTCATCTAAATTTAGTCAAATATAGATCCTACAACCAAAATACTCGACAAAATCCAAAAAAATCGAAGTTGATTTTATTTATTTATTTATTTATTTATTTATTTATTTATAAACGGACCGAAGCCCTCTTTACATAAATATTTAGACGTGAAGAAAAAGATCTTAACCTAATATTACAAAAGATAGACATGCCCAATAAAGAATAAAACTCATGGTACATAAGATATGACATTATCCGATAATGATACGTAACTGTCTTTTAAAAGTGTGCACAGACCCATTGAAGAAATCAATACTGTTATACAGAGTACTAGAGTCAGCAATAATTCGATTTATTGGATTAATTAGTCCATATGTAGATCTGGATTTAAGTGGTTGAAATCGTGCTCTAGATCTCAATACGCGTTCAGGTGCATAGAAATTGATTTGCATAAGAAGAGAGGGACAATCAATATGGTTATTGATTAAATTAAAAATAAATAAATGGTCAGATATTTTTCTACGTGCAGCTAATGTTTATATGAATTTATTAAAATTTGACACTTCCAACTAAAATTTTTTCATAATCCAACGAAATTGAAGTTATTTTCATCTAAATTTACTCAAATATAGATCCTACAACAAAAATACTCGACAAAATCCAAAAAAATCGAAGTTGATTTCATATGAATTTATTAAAATTTGACACTTCCAACTAAAATTTTTTTTATAATCCAACAAAATTGAAGTTATTTTCATCTAAATTTAGTCAAATATAGATCCTACAACCAAAATACTCATCAAAATCCAAAAAAATCGAAGTTGATTTCAAATGAATTTATTAAAATTTGACAAATATCTTGTCTACATCCAAGAAAATTAAATTTATTTTCATCTAAATTTACTCAAATATAGATCCTACAACAAAAATACTCAACAAAATCCAAAAAAATCGAAGTTGATTTCAAATAAATTTATTAAAATTTGACACTTCCAACTAAATTTTTTTTCATAATCCAACAAAATTAAATTTATTTTCATCTAAATTTACTCAAATATAGATCCTACAACAAAAATACTCGACAAAATCCAAAAAAATCGAAGTTGATTTCATATGAATTTATTAAAATTTGACACTTCCAACTAAAATTTTTTTTATAATCCAACAAAATTGAAGTTATTTTCATCTAAATTTAGTCAAATATAGATCCTACAACGAAAATAGTCATCAAAATCCAAAAAAATCGAAGTTGATTTCAAATAAATTTATTAAAATTTGACACTTCCAACTAAAATTTTTTTCACAATCCAACAAAATTGAAGTTATTTTCATCTAAATCTACTCAAATATAGATCCTACAACAAAAATACTCAACAAAATCCAAAAAAATCGAAGTTGATTTCAAATGAATTTATTAAAATATGACAAAAATCTTGTCTACATCCAAGAAAATTGAAGTTATTTTCATCTAAATTTAGTCAAATATAGATCCTACAACCAAAATACTCATCAAAATCCAAAAAAATCGAAGTTGATTTCAAATAAATTTATTAAAATTTGACACTTCCAACTAAATTTTTTTTCATAATCCAACAAAATTGAATTTATTTTCATCTAAATTTAGTCAAATATAGATCCTACAACAAAAATACTCAACAAAATCCAAAAAATCGAAGTTGATTTCATATGAATTTATTAAAATTTGACACTTCCAACTAAAATTTTTTTTATAATCCAACAAAATTGAAGTTATTTTCATCTAAATTTAGTCAAATATAGATCCTACAACCAAAATACTCATCAAAATCCAAAAAAATCGAAGTTGATTTCAAATGAATTTATTAAAATTTGACAAATATCTTGTCTACATCCAAGAAAATTGAAGTTATTTTCATTTAAATTTACTCAAATATAGATCCTACAACCAAAATAGTCATCAAAATCCAAAAAATCGAAGTTGATTTCAAATGATTTTATTAAAATTTGACCAAAATCTTGTCAAAATCCAAAAAATTGAAGTTATTTTCTTCTAAATTTAGTCAAATATAGATCCTACAACCAAAATACTCGACAAAATCCAAAAAAATCGAAGTTGATTTTATTTATTTATTTATTTATATATTTATTTATAAACGGACCGATGCCCTCTTTACATAAATATTTAGACGTGAAGAAAAAGATCTTAACCTAATATTACAAAAGATAGACATGCCCAAAAAAGAATAAAACTCATGGTACATAAGATATGACATTATCCGATAATGATACGTAACTGTCTTTTAAAAGTGTGCACAGACCCATTGAAGAAATCAATATTGTTATACAGAGTACTAGAGTCAGCAATAATTCGATTTATTGGATTAATTAGTCCATATGTAGATCTGGATTTAAGTGGTTGAAATCCTGCTCTAGATCTCAATACGCGTTCAGGTGCATAGAAATTGATTTGCATAAGAAGAGAGGGACAATCAATATGGTTATTGATTAAATTAAAAATAAATAAATGGTCAGATATTTTTCTACGTGCAGCTAATGTTTATATGAATTTATTATAATTTGACACTTCCAACTAAAATTTTTTCATAATCCAACGAAATTGAAGTTATTTTCATCTAAATTTACTCAAATATAGAACCTACAACAAAAATACTCAACAAAATCCAAAAAAATCGAAGTTGATTTCAAATGAATTTATTAAAATTTGACAAAAATCTTGTCTACATCCAAGAAAATTGAAGTTATTTTCATCTAAATTTAGTCAAATATAGATCCTACAACCAAAATACTCATCAAAATCCAAAAAAATCGAAGTTGATTTCAAATAAATTTATTAAAATTTGACACTTCCAACTAATTTTTTTTTCATAATCCAACAAAATTGAATTTATTTTCATCTAAATCTACTCAAATATAGATCCTACAACAAAATACTCAACAAAATCCAAAAAAATCGAAGTTGATTTCAAATGAATTTATTAAAATTTGACAAAAATCTTGTCTACATCCAAGAAAATTGAAGTTATTTTCATCTAAATTTAGTCAAATATAGATCCTACAACCAAAATACTCATCAAAATCCAAAAAAATCGAAGTTGATTTCAAATAAATTTATTAAAATTTGACACTTCCAACTAAATTTTTTTTCATAATCCAACAAAATTGAATTTATTTTCATCTAAATTTAGTCAAATATAGATCCTACAACAAAAATAGTCATCAAAATCCAAAAAAATCGAAGTTGATTTCATATGAATTTATTAAAATTTGACACTTCCAACTAAAATTTTTTCATAATCCAACGAAATTGAAGTTATTTTCATCTAAATTTACTCAAATATAGAACCTACAACAAAAATACTCAACAAAATCCAAAAAAATCGAAGTTGATTTCAAATGAATTTATTAAAATTTGACAAAAATCTTGTCTACATCCAAGAAAATTGAAGTTATTTTCATCTAAATTTAGTCAAATATAGATCCTACAACCAAAATACTCATCAAAATCCAAAAAAATCGAAGTTGATTTCAAATGAATTTATTAAAATTTGACAAAAATCTTGTCTACATCCAAGAAAATTGAAGTTATTTTCATTTAAATTTACTCAAATATAGATCCTACAACCAAAATAGTCATCAAAATCCAAAAAATCGAAGTTGATTTCAAATGATTTTATTAAAATTTGACCAAAATCTTGTCAAAATCCAAAAAATTGAATTTATTTTCATCTAAATTTAGTCAAATATACATCCTACAACCAAAATACTCATCAAAATCCAAAAAAATCGAAGTTGATTTCAAATAAATTTATTAAAATTTGACACTTCCAACTAAAATTTTTTTCATAATCCAACAAAATTGAAGTTATTTTCATCTAAATTTACTCAAATATAGATCCTACAACCAAAATAGTCATCAAAATCCAAAAAATCGAAGTTGATTTCAAATGATTTTATTAAAATTTGACCAAAATCTAGTCAAAATCCAAAAAATTGAAGTTATTTTCATCTAAATTTACTCAAATATAGATCCTACAACCAAAATACTCAACAAAATAAAAAAAAATCGAAGTTGATTTCAAATGAATTTATTAAAATTTGACCAAAATCTTGTCAAAATCAAAGAAAATTGAAGTTATTTTCATCTAAATTTAGTCAAATATAGATCCTACAACAAAAATACTCGACAAAATCCAAAAAAATCGAAGTTGATTTTATATGAATTTATTAAAATTTGACACTTCCAACTAAAATTTTTTCATAATCCAACGAAATTGAAGTTATTTTCATTCTAAATTTACTCAAATATAGATCCTACAACAAAAATACTCGACAAAATCCAAAAAAATCGAAGTTGATTTCATATGAATTTATTAAAATTTGACACTTCCAACTAAAATTTTTTTTATAATCCAACAAAATTGAAGTTATTTTCATCTAAATTTAGTCAAATATAGATCCTACAACCAAAATACTCATCAAAATCCAAAAAAATCGAAGTTGATTTCAAATGAATTTATTAAAATTTGACCAAAATCTTGTCAAAAACCAAAAAATTGAATTTATTTTCATCTAAATTTAGTCAAATATACATCCTACAACCAAAATATTCATCAAAATCCAAAAAAATCGAAATTGATTTCAAATAAATTTATTAAAATTTGACACTTCCAACTAAATTTTTTTTCATAATCCAACAAAATTGAAGTTATTTTCATCTAAATTTACTCAAATATAGATCCTACAACCAAAATAGTCATCAAAATCCAAAAAATCGAAACTGATTTCAAATGATTTTATTAAAATTTGACCAAAATCTTGTCAAAATCCAAAAAATTGAATTTATTTTCATCTAAATTTAGTCAAATATACATCCTACAACCAAAATACTCATCAAAATCCAAAAAAATCGAAGTTGATTTCAAATAAATTTATTAAAATTTGACACTTCCAACTAAAATTTTTTTCATAATCCAACAAAATTGAAGTTATTTTCATCTAAATTTACTCAAATATAGATCCTACAACCAAAATACTCCACAAAATAAAAAAAAAAATCGAAGTTGATTTCAAATGAATTTATTAAAATTTGACCAAAATCTTGTCAAAATCCAAGAAAATTGAAGTTATTTTCATCTAAATTTAGTCAAATATAGATCCTACAACCAAAATACTCGACAAAATCCAAAAAAATCGAAGTTGGTTTTATTTATTTATTTATTTATTTATTTATTTATAAACGGACCGAAGCCCTCTTTACATAAATATTTAGACGTGAAGAAAAAGATCTTAACCTAATATTACAAAAGATAGACATGCCCAAAAAAGAATAAAACTCATGGTACATAAGATATGACATTATCCGATAATGATACGTAACTGTATTTTAAAAGTGTGCACAGACCCATTGAAGAAATCAATACTGTTATACAGAGTACTAGAGTCAGCAATAATTCGATTTATTGGATTAATTAGTCCATATGTAGATCTGGATTTAAGTGGTTGAAATCCTGCTCTAGATCTCAATACGCGTTCAGGTGCATAGAAATTGATTTGCATAAGAAGAGAGGGACAATCAATATGGTTATTGATTAAATTAAAAATAAATAAATGGTCAGATATTTTTCTACGTGCAGCTAATGTTTATATGAATTTATTAAAAGTTGACACTTCCAACTAAAATTTTTTCATAATCCAACGAAATTGAAGTTATTTTCATCTAAATTTACTCAAATATAGAACCTGCAACAAAAATACTCAACAAAATCCAAAAAAATCGAAGTTGATTTCAAATGAATTTATTAAAATTTGACAAAAATCTTGTCTACATCCAAGAAAATTGAAGTTATTTTCATCTAAATTTAGTCAAATATAGATCCTACAACCAAAATACTCATCAAAATCCAAAAAAATCGAAGTTGATTTCAAATAAATTTATTAAAATTTGACACTTCCAACTAATTTTTTTTTCATAATCCAACAAAATTGAATTTATTTTCATCTAAATTTAGTCAAATATAGATCCTACAACCAAAATACTCAACAAAATAAAAAAAAATCGAAGTTGATTTCAAATAAATTTATTAAAATTTGACACTTCCAACTAAAATTTTTTTCATAATCCAACAAAATTGAAGTTATTTTCATCTAAATTTACTCAAATATAGATCCTACAACCAAAATACGCAACAAAATCAAAAAAAATCGAAGTTGATTTCAAATGAATTTATTAAAATTTGACCAAAATCTTGTCAAAATCCAAAAAATTGAAGTTATTTTCATCTAAATTTACTCAAATATAGATCCTACAACAAAAATACTCAACAAAATCCAAAAAAATCGAAGTTGATTTCAAATAAATTTATTAAAATTTGACACTTCCAACTAAATTTTTTTTCATAATCCAACAAAATTAAATTTATTTTCATCTAAATTTGCTCAAATATAGATCCTACAACAAAAATACTCAACAAAATCCAAAATAATCGAAGTTGATTTCAAATAAATTTAATAAAACTTGATACTTCCAACTAAAATTTTTTTCACAATCCAAAAAATTGAAGTTATTTTCATCTAAATTTAATCAAATATAGATCCTACAACAAAAATACTCGACAAAATCCAAAAAAATCGAAGTTGATTTCATATGAATTTATTAAAATTTGACACTTCCAACTAAAATTTTTTTATAATCCAACAAAATTGAAGTTATTTTCATCTAACTTTAGTCAAATATAGATCCTACAACCAAAATAGTCATCAAAATCCAAAAAAATCGTAGTTGATTTCAAATGAATTTATTAAAATTTGACACTTCCAACTAAAATTTTTTCATAATCCAACGAAATTGAAGTTATTTTCATCTAAATTTACTCAAATATAGATCCTACAACCAAAATACGCAACAAAATCCAAAAAAATCGAAGTTGATTTCAAATGAATTTATTAAAATTTGACCAAAATCTTGTCAAAATCCAAAAAATTGAAGTTATTTTCATCTAAATTTACTCAAATATAGATCCTACAACAAAAATACTCGACAAAATCCAAAAAAATCGAAGTTGATTTCATATGAATTTATTAAAATTTGACACTTCCAACTAAAATTTTTTTTATAATCCAACAAAATTGAAGTTATTTTCATCTAAATTTAGTCAAATATAGATCCTACAACCAAAATACTCATCAAAATCCAAAAAAATCGAAGTTGATTTCAAATGAATTTATTAAAATTTGACAAAAATCTTGTCTACATCCAAGAAAATTGAAGTTATTTTCATTTAAATTTACTCAAATATAGATCCTACAACCAAAATAGTCATCAAAATCCAAAAAATCGAAGTTGATTTCAAATGATTTTATTAAAATTTGACCAAAATCTTGTCAAAATCCAAAAAATTGAATTTATTTTCATCTAAATTTAGTCAAATATACATCCTACAACCAAAATACTCATCAAAATCCAAAAAAATCGAAGTTGATTTTATATGAAATTATTAAAATTTGACACTTCCAACTAAAATTTTTTCATAATCCAACGAAATTGAAGTTATTTTCATCTAAATTTACTCAAATATAGAACCTACAACAAAAATACTCAACAAAATCCAAAAAAATCGAAGTTGATTTCAAATAAATTTAATAAAACTTGATACTTCCAACTAAAATTTTTTTCACAATCCAACAAAATTGAAGTTATTTTCATCTAAATTTAATCAAATATAGATCCTACAACAAAAATACTCGACAAAATCCAAAAAAATCGAAGTTGATTTCAAATAAATTTATTAATATTTGACACTTCCAACTAAAATTTTTTTTATAATCCAACAAAATTGAAGTTATTTTCATCTAAATTTAGTCAAATATAGATCCTACAACCAAAATACTCATCAA
The DNA here is from genome assembly GCA_946251845.1 of Andrena fulva. Classification (NCBI taxonomy): domain Eukaryota; kingdom Metazoa; phylum Arthropoda; class Insecta; order Hymenoptera; family Andrenidae; genus Andrena; species Andrena fulva. The sequence goes on from CAMITZ010000243.1 coordinate 2,030,465, forward strand.
AATCCAAAAAAATCGAAGTTGATTTCAAATGAATTTATTAAAATTTGACAAAAATCTTGTCTACATCCAAGAAAATTGAAGTTATTTTCATCTAAATTTACTCAAATATAGATCCTACAACCAAAATAGTCATCAAAATCCAAAAAATCGAAGTTGATTTCAAATGATTTTATTAAAATTTGACCAAAATCTTGTCAAAATCCAAAAAATTGAATTTAGTTTCATCTAAATTTAGTCAAATATACATCCTACAACCAAAATACTCATCAAAATCCAAAAAAATCGAAGTTGATTTCAAATAAATTTATTAAAATTTGACACTTCCAACTAAAATTTTTTTCATAATCCAACAAAATTGAAGTTATTTTCATCTAAATTTACTCAAATATAGATCCTACAACCAAAATACTCAACAAAATAAAAAAAAAATCGAAGTTGATTTCAAATGAATTTATTAAAATTTGACCAAAATCTTGTCAAAATCCAAGAAAATTGAAGTTATTTTCATCTAAATTTAGTCAAATATAGATCCTACAACCAAAATACTCGACAAAATCCAAAAAAATCGAAGTTGATTTTATTTATTTATTTATTTATATATTTATTTATAAACGGACCGAAGCCCTCTTTACATAAATATTTAGACGTGAAGAAAAAGATCTTAACCTAATATTACAAAAGATAGACATGCCCAAAAAAGAATAAAACTCATGGTACATAAGATATGACATTATCCGATAATGATACGTAACTGTCTTTTAAAAGTGTGCACAGACCCATTGAAGAAATCAATACTGTTATACAGAGTACTAGAGTCAGCAATAATTCGATTTATTGGATTAATTAGTCCATATGTAGATCTGGATTTAAGTGGTTGAAATCCTGCTCTAGATCTCAATACGCGTTCAGGTGCATAGAAATTGATTTGCATAAGAAGAGAGGGACAATCAATATGGTTATTGATTAAATTAAAAATAAATAAATGGTCAGATATTTTTCTACGTGCAGCTAATGTTTATATGAATTTATTATAATTTGACACTTCCAACTAAAATTTTTTCATAATCCAACGAAATTGAAGTTATTTTCATCTAAATTTACTCAAATATAGAACCTACAACAAAAATACTCAACAAAATCCAAAAAAATCGAAGTTGATTTCAAATGAATTTATTAAAATTTGACAAAAATCTTGTCTACATCCAAGAAAATTGAAGTTATTTTCATCTAAATTTAGTCAAATATAGATCCTACAACCAAAATACTCATCAAAATCCAAAAAAATCGAAGTTGATTTCAAATAAATTTATTAAAATTTGACACTTCCAACTAATTTTTTTTTCATAATCCAACAAAATTGAAGTTATTTTCATCTAAATTTAATCAAATATAGATCCTACAACAAAAATACTCGACAAAATCCAAAAAAATCGAAGTTGATTTCAAATAAATTTATTAATATTTGACACTTCCAACTAAAATTTTTTTTATAATCCAACAAAATTGAAGTTATTTTCATCTAAATTTACTCAAATATAGATCCTACAACCAAAATAGTCATCAAAATCCAAAAAATCGAAGTTGATTTCAAATGATTTTATTAAAATTTGACCAAAATCTAGTCAAAATCCAAAAAATTGAAGTTATTTTCATCTAAATTTACTCAAATATAGATCCTACAACCAAAATACTCAACAAAATAAAAAAAAATCGAAGTTGATTTCAAATGAATTTATTAAAATTTGACCAAAATCTTGTCAAAATCAAAGAAAATTGAAGTTATTTTCATCTAAATTTAGTCAAATATAGATCCTACAACAAAAATACTCGACAAAATCCAAAAAAATCGAAGTTGATTTTATATGAATTTATTAAAATTTGACACTTCCAACTAAAATTTTTTCATAATCCAACGAAATTGAAGTTATTTTCATCTAAATTTACTCAAATATAGATCCTACAACAAAAATACTCGATAAAATCCAAAAAAATCGAAGTTGATTTCATATGAATTTATTAAAATTTGACACTTCCAACTAAAATTTTTTTTATAATCCAACAAAATTGAAGTTATTTTCATCTAAATTTAGTCAAATATAGATCCTACAACCAAAATACTCATCAAAATCCAAAAAAATCGAAGTTGATTTCAAATGAATTTATTAAAATTTGACCAAAATCTTGTCAAAAACCAAAAAATTGAATTTATTTTCATCTAAATTTAGTCAAATATACATCCTACAACCAAAATATTCATCAAAATCCAAAAAAATCGAAGTTGATTTCAAATAAATTTATTAAAATTTGACACTTCCAACTAAATTTTTTTTCATAATCCAACAAAATTGAAGTTATTTTCATCTAAATTTACTCAAATATAGATCCTACAACCAAAATAGTCATCAAAATCCAAAAAATCGAAGTTGATTTCAAATGATTTTATTAAAATTTGACCAAAATCTTGTCAAAATCCAAAAAATTGAATTTATTTTCATCTAAATTTAGTCAAATATACATCCTACAACCAAAATACTCATCAAAATCCAAAAAAATCGAAGTTGATTTCAAATAAATTTATTAAAATTTGACACTTCCAACTAAAATTTTTTTCATAATCCAACAAAATTGAAGTTATTTTCATCTAAATTTACTCAAATATAGATCCTACAACCAAAATACTCCACAAAAAAAAAAAAAAAAATCGAAGTTGATTTCAAATGAATTTATTAAAATTTGACCAAAATCTTGTCAAAATCCAAGAAAATTGAAGTTATTTTCATCTAAATTTAGTCAAATATAGATCCTACAACCAAAATACTCGACAAAATCCAAAAAAATCGAAGTTGATTTTATTTATTTATTTATTTATATATTTATTTATAAACGGACCGAAGCCCTCTTTACATAAATATTTAGACGTGAAGAAGAAGATCTTAACCTAATATTACAAAAGATAGACATGCCCAAAAAAGAATAAAACTCATGGTACATAAGATATGACATTATCCGATAATGATACGTAACTGTCTTTTAAAAGTGTGCACAGACCCATTGAAGAAATCAATACTGTTATACAGAGTACTAGAGTCAGCAATAATTCGATTTATTGGATTAATTAGTCCATATGTAGATCTGGATTTAAGTGGTTGAAATCCTGCTCTAGATCTCAATACGCGTTCAGGTGCATAGAAATTGATTTGCATAAGAAGAGAGGGACAATCAATATGGTTATTGATTAAATTAAAAATAAATAAATGGTCAGATATTTTTCTACGTGCAGCTAATGTTTATATGAATTTATTATAATTTGACACTTCCAACTAAAATTTTTTCATAATCCAACGAAATTGAAGTTATTTTCATCTAAATTTACTCAAATATAGAACCTACAACAAAAATACTCAACAAAATCCAAAAAAATCGAAGTTGATTTCAAATGAATTTATTAAAATTTGACAAAAATCTTGTCTACATCCAAGAAAATTGAAGTTATTTTCATCTAAATTTAGTCAAATATAGATCCTACAACCAAAATACTCATCAAAATCCAAAAAAATCGAAGTTGATTTCAAATAAATTTATTAAAATTTGACACTTCCAACTAATTTTTTTTTCATAATCCAACAAAATTGAATTTATTTTCATCTAAATTTCGTCAAATATAGATCCTACATCCAAAATACTCAACAAAATAAAAAAAAATCGAAGTTGATTTCAAATAAATTTATTAAAATTTGACACTTCCATCTAAAATTTTTTTCATAATCCAACAAAATTGAAGTTATTTTCATCTAAATTTACTCAAATATAGATCCTACAACCAAAATACGCAACAAAATCCAAAAAAATCGAAGTTGATTTCAAATGAATTTATTAAAATTTGACCAAAATCTTGTCAAAATCCAAAAAATTGAAGTTATTTTCATCTAAATTTACTCAAATATAGATCCTACAACAAAAATACTCAACGAAATCCAAAAAAATCGAAGTTGATTTCAAATAAATTTATTAAAATTTGACACTTCCAACTAAATTTTTTTTCATAATCCAACAAAATTAAATTTATTTTCATCTAAATTTACTCAAATATAGATCCTACAACAAAAATACTGAACAAAATCCAAAAAAATCGAAGTTGATTTCAAATAAATTTATTAAAATTTGACACTTCCAACTAAATTTTTTTTCATAATCCAACAAAATTAAATTTATTTTCATCCAAATTTACTCAAATATAGATCCTACAACAAAAATACTCAACAAAATCCAAAATAATTGAAGTTGATTTCAAATAAATTTAATAAAACTTGATACTTCCAACTAAAATTTTTTTCACAATCCAACAAAATTGAAGTTATTTTAATCTAAATTTAATCAAATATAGATCCTACAACAAAAATACTCGACAAAATCCAAAAAAATCGAAGTTGATTTCATATGAATTTATTAATATTTGACACTTCCAACTAAAATTTTTTTTATAATCCAACAAAATTGAAGTTATTTTCATCTAAATTTAGTCAAATATAGATCCTACAACCAAAATACTCATCAAAATCCAAAAAAATCGAAGTTGATTTCAAATGAATTTATTAAAATTTGACCAAAATCTTGTCAAAAACCAAAAAATTGAATTTATTTTCATCTAAATTTAGTCAAATATACATCCTACAACCAAAATATTCATCAAAATCCAAAAAAATCGAAGTTGATTTCAAATAAATTTATTAAAATTTGACACTTCCAACTAAAATTTTCTTCATAATCCAACAAAATTGAAGTTATTTTCATCTAAATTTACTCAAATATAGATCCTACAACCAAAATAGTCATCAAAATCCAAAAAATCGAAGTTGATTTCAAATGATTTTATTAAAATTTGACCAAAATCTTGTCAAAATCCAAAAAATTGAATTTATTTTCATCTAAATTTAGTCAAATATACATCCTACAACCAAAATACTCATCAAAATCCAAAAAAATCGAAGTTGATTTCAAATAAATTTATTAAAATTTGACACTTCCATCTAAAATTTTTTTCATAATCCAACAAAATTGAAGTTATTTTCATCTAAATTTACTCAAATATAGATCCTACAACCAAAATACTCCACAAAATAAAAAAAAAAAATCGAAGTTGATTTCAAATGAATTTATTAAAATTTGACCAAAATCTTGTCAAAATCCAAGAAAATTGAAGTTATTTTCATCTAAATTTAGTCAAATATAGATCCTACAACCAAAATACTCGACAAAATCCAAAAAAATCGAAGTTGATTTTATTTATTTATTTATTTATTTATTTATTTATTTATAAACGGACCGAAGCCCTCTTTACATAAATATTTAGACGTGAAGAAAAAGATCTTAACCTAATATTACAAAAGATAGACATGCCCAAAAAAGAATAAAACTCATGGTACATAAGATATGACATTATCCGATAATGATACGTAACTGTCTTTTAAAAGTGTGCACAGACCCATTGAAGAAATCAATACTGTTATACAGAGTACTAGAGTCAGCAATAATTCGATTTATTGGATTAATTAGTCCATATGTAGATCTGGATTTAAGTGGTTGAAATCCTGCTCTAGATCTCAATACGCGTTCAGGTGCATAGAAATTGATTTGCATAAGAAGAGAGGGACAATCAATATGGTTATTGATTAAATTAAAAATAAATAAATGGTCAGATATTTTTCTACGTGCAGCTAATGTTTATATGAATTTATTAAAATTTGACACTTCCAACTAAAATTTTTTCATAATCCAACGAAATTGAAGTTATTTTCATCTAAATTTACTCAAATATAGATCCTACAACAAAAATACTCGACAAAATCCAAAAAAATCGAAGTTGATTTCATATGAATTTATTAAAATTTGACACTTCCAACTAAAATTTTTTTTATAATCCAACAAAATTGAAGTTATTTTCATCTAAATTTAGTCAAATATAGATCCTACAACCAAAATACTCATCAAAATCCAAAAAAATCGAAGTTGATTTCAAATGAATTTATTAAAATTTGACAAATATCTTGTCTACATCCAAGAAAATTAAATTTATTTTCATCTAAATTTACTCAAATATAGATCCTACAACAAAAATACTCAACAAAATCCAAAAAAATCGAAGTTGATTTCAAATAAATTTATTAAAATTTGACACTTCCAACTAAATTTTTTTTCATAATCCAACAAAATTGAAGTTATTTTCATCTAAATTTACTCAAATATAGATCCTACAACCAAAATAGTCATCAAAATCCAAAAAATCGAAGTTGATTTCAAATGATTTTATTAAAATTTGACCAAAATCTTGTCAAAATCCAAAAAATTGAATTTATTTTCATCTAAATTTAGTCAAATATACATCCTACAACCAAAATACTCATCAAAATCCAAAAAAATCGAAGTTGATTTCAAATAAATTTATTAAAATTTGACACTTCCAACTAAAATTTTTTTCATAATCCAACAAAATTGAAGTTATTTTCATCTAAATTTACTCAAATATAGATCCTACAACCAAAATACTCCACAAAATAAAAAAAAAAAATCGAAGTTGATTTCAAATGAATTTATTAAAATTTGACCAAAATCTTGTCAAAATCCAAGAAAATTGAAGTTATTTTCATCTAAATTTAGTCAAATATAGATCCTACAACCAAAATACTCGACAAAATCCAAAAAAATCGAAGTTGATTTTATTTATTTATTTATTTATATATTTATTTATAAACGGACCGAAGCCCTCTTTACATAAATATTTAGACGTGAAGAAAAAGATCTTAACCTAATATTACAAAAGATAGACATGCCCAAAAAAGAATAAAACTCATGGTACATAAGATATGACACTATCCGATAATGATACGTAACTGTCTTTTAAAAGTGTGCACAGACCCATTGAAGAAATCAATACTGTTATACAGAGTACTAGAGTCAGCAATAATTCGATTTATTGGATTAATTAGTCCATATGTAGATCTGGATTTAAGTGGTTGAAATCCTGCTCTAGATCTCAATACGCGTTCAGGTGCATAGAAATTGATTTGCATAAGAAGAGAGGGACAATCAATATGGTTATTGATTAAATTAAAAATAAATAAATGGTCAGATATTTTTCTACGTGCAGCTAATGTTTATATGAATTTATTATAATTTGACACTTCCAACTAAAATTTTTTCATAATCCAACGAAATTGAAGTTATTTTCATCTAAATTTACTCAAATATAGAACCTACAACAAAAATACTCAACAAAATCCAAAAAAATCGAAGTTGATTTCAAATGAATTTATTAAAATTTGACAAAAATCTTGTCTACATCCAAGAAAATTGAAGTTATTTTCATCTAAATTTAGTCAAATATAGATCCTACAACCAAAATACTCATCAAAATCCAAAAAAATCGAAGTTGATTTCAAATAAATTTATTAAAATTTGACACTTCCAACTAATTTTTTTTTCATAATCCAACAAAATTGAATTTATTTTCATCTAAATTTCGTCAAATATAGATCCTACATCCAAAATACTCAACAAAATAAAAAAAAATCGAAGTTGATTTCAAATAAATTTATTAAAATTTGACACTTCCATCTAAATTTTTTTTCATAATCCAACAAAATTAAATTTATTTTCATCCAAATTTACTCAAATATAGATCCTACAACAAAAATACTCAACAAAATCCAAAATAATTGAAGTTGATTTCAAATAAATTTAATAAAACTTGATACTTCCAACTAAAATTTTTTTCACAATCCAACAAAATTGAAGTTATTTTAATCTAAATTTAATCAAATATAGATCCTACAACAAAAATACTCGACAAAATCCAAAAAAATCGAAGTTGATTTCATATGAATTTATTAATATTTGACACTTCCAACTAAAATTTTTTTTATAATCCAACAAAATTGAAGTTATTTTCATCTAAATTTAGTCAAATATAGATCCTACAACCAAAATACTCATCAAAATCCAAAAAAATCGAAGTTGATTTCAAATGAATTTATTAAAATTTGACCAAAATCTTGTCAAAAACCAAAAAATTGAATTTATTTTCATCTAAATTTAGTCAAATATACATCCTACAACCAAAATATTCATCAAAATCCAAAAAAATCGAAGTTGATTTCAAATAAATTTATTAAAATTTGACACTTCCAACTAAAATTTTCTTCATAATCCAACAAAATTGAAGTTATTTTCATCTAAATTTACTCAAATATAGATCCTACAACCAAAATAGTCATCAAAATCCAAAAAATCGAAGTTGATTTCAAATGATTTTATTAAAATTTGACCAAAATCTTGTCAAAATCCAAAAAATTGAATTTATTTTCATCTAAATTTAGTCAAATATACATCCTACAACCAAAATACTCATCAAAATCCAAAAAAATCGAAGTTGATTTCAAATAAATTTATTAAAATTTGACACTTCCATCTAAAATTTTTTTCATAATCCAACAAAATTGAAGTTATTTTCATCTAAATTTACTCAAATATAGATCCTACAACCAAAATACTCCACAAAATAAAAAAAAAAAATCGAAGTTGATTTCAAATGAATTTATTAAAATTTGACCAAAATCTTGTCAAAATCCAAGAAAATTGAAGTTATTTTCATCTAAATTTAGTCAAATATAGATCCTACAACCAAAATACTCGACAAAATCCAAAAAAATCGAAGTTGATTTTATTTATTTATTTATTTATTTATTTATTTATTTATAAACGGACCGAAGCCCTCTTTACATAAATATTTAGACGTGAAGAAAAAGATCTTAACCTAATATTACAAAAGATAGACATGCCCAAAAAAGAATAAAACTCATGGTACATAAGATATGACATTATCCGATAATGATACGTAACTGTCTTTTAAAAGTGTGCACAGACCCATTGAAGAAATCAATACTGTTATACAGAGTACTAGAGTCAGCAATAATTCGATTTATTGGATTAATTAGTCCATATGTAGATCTGGATTTAAGTGGTTGAAATCCTGCTCTAGATCTCAATACGCGTTCAGGTGCATAGAAATTGATTTGCATAAGAAGAGAGGGACAATCAATATGGTTATTGATTAAATTAAAAATAAATAAATGGTCAGATATTTTTCTACGTGCAGCTAATGTTTATATGAATTTATTAAAATTTGACACTTCCAACTAAAATTTTTTCATAATCCAACGAAATTGAAGTTATTTTCATCTAAATTTACTCAAATATAGATCCTACAACAAAAATACTCGACAAAATCCAAAAAAATCGAAGTTGATTTCATATGAATTTATTAAAATTTGACACTTCCAACTAAAATTTTTTTTATAATCCAACAAAATTGAAGTTATTTTCATCTAAATTTAGTCAAATATAGATCCTACAACCAAAATACTCATCAAAATCCAAAAAAATCGAAGTTGATTTCAAATGAATTTATTAAAATTTGACAAATATCTTGTCTACATCCAAGAAAATTAAATTTATTTTCATCTAAATTTACTCAAATATAGATCCTACAACAAAAATACTCAACAAAATCCAAAAAAATCGAAGTTGATTTCAAATAAATTTATTAAAATTTGACACTTCCAACTAAATTTTTTTTCATAATCCAACAAAATTAAATTTATTTTCATCTAAATTTACTCAAATATAGATCCTACAACAAAAATACTCGACAAAATCCAAAAAAATCGAAGTTGATTTCATATGAATTTATTAAAATTTGACACTTCCAACTAAAATTTTTTTTATAATCCAACAAAATTGAAGTTATTTTCATCTAAATTTAGTCAAATATAGATCCTACAACGAAAATAGTCATCAAAATCCAAAAAAATCGAAGTTGATTTCAAATAAATTTATTAAAATTTGACACTTCCAACTAAAATTTTTTTCACAATCCAACAAAATTGAAGTTATTTTCATCTAAATCTACTCAAATATAGATCCTACAACAAAAATACTCAACAAAATCCAAAAAAATCGAAGTTGATTTCAAATGAATTTATTAAAATATGACAAAAATCTTGTCTACATCCAAGAAAATTGAAGTTATTTTCATCTAAATTTAGTCAAATATAGATCCTACAACCAAAATACTCATCAAAATCCAAAAAAATCGAAGTTGATTTCAAATAAATTTATTAAAATTTGACACTTCCAACTAAATTTTTTTTCATAATCCAACAAAATTGAATTTATTTTCATCTAAATTTAGTCAAATATAGATCCTACAACAAAAATACTCAACAAAATCCAAAAAATCGAAGTTGATTTCATATGAATTTATTAAAATTTGACACTTCCAACTAAAATTTTTTTTATAATCCAACAAAATTGAAGTTATTTTCATCTAAATTTAGTCAAATATAGATCCTACAACCAAAATACTCATCAAAATCCAAAAAAATCGAAGTTGATTTCAAATGAATTTATTAAAATTTGACAAAAATCTTGTCTACATCCAAGAAAATTGAAGTTATTTTCATTTAAATTTACTCAAATATAGATCCTACAACCAAAATAGTCATCAAAATCCAAAAAATCGAAGTTGATTTCAAATGATTTTATTAAAATTTGACCAAAATCTTGTCAAAATCCAAAAAATTGAAGTTATTTTCTTCTAAATTTAGTCAAATATAGATCCTACAACCAAAATACTCGACAAAATCCAAAAAAATCGAAGTTGATTTTATTTATTTATTTATTTATATATTTATTTATAAACGGACCGAAGCCCTCTTTACATAAATATTTAGACGTGAAGAAAAAGATCTTAACCTAATATTACAAAAGATAGACATGCCCAAAAAAGAATAAAACTCATGGTACATAAGATATGACATTATCCGATAATGATACGTAACTGTCTTTTAAAAGTGTGCACAGACCCATTGAAGAAATCAATATTGTTATACAGAGTACTAGAGTCAGCAATAATTCGATTTATTGGATTAATTAGTCCATATGTAGATCTGGATTTAAGTGGTTGAAATCCTGCTCTAGATCTCAATACGCGTTCAGGTGCATAGAAATTGATTTGCATAAGAAGAGAGGGACAATCAATATGGTTATTGATTAAATTAAAAATAAATAAATGGTCAGATATTTTTCTACGTGCAGCTAATGTTTATATGAATTTATTATAATTTGACACTTCCAACTAAAATTTTTTCATAATCCAACGAAATTGAAGTTATTTTCATCTAAATTTACTCAAATATAGAACCTACAACAAAAATACTCAACAAAATCCAAAAAAATCGAAGTTGATTTCAAATGAATTTATTAAAATTTGACAAAAATCTTGTCTACATCCAAGAAAATTGAAGTTATTTTCATCTAAATTTAGTCAAATATAGATCCTACAACCAAAATACTCATCAAAATCCAAAAAAATCGAAGTTGATTTCAAATAAATTTATTAAAATTTGACACTTCCAACTAATTTTTTTTTCATAATCCAACAAAATTGAATTTATTTTCATCTAAATCTACTCAAATATAGATCCTACAACAAAATACTCAACAAAATCCAAAAAAATCGAAGTTGATTTCAAATGAATTTATTAAAATTTGACAAAAATCTTGTCTACATCCAAGAAAATTGAAGTTATTCTCATCTAAATTTAGTCAAATATAGATCCTACAACCAAAATACTCATCAAAATCCAAAAAAATCGAAGTTGATTTCAAATAAATTTATTAAAATTTGACACTTCCAACTAAATTTTTTTTCATAATCCAACAAAATTGAATTTATTTTCATCTAAATTTAGTCAAATATAGATCCTACAACAAAAATAGTCATCAAAATCCAAAAAAATCGAAGTTGATTTCATATGAATTTATTAAAATTTGACACTTCCAACTAAAATTTTTTCATAATCCAACGAAATTGAAGTTATTTTCATCTAAATTTACTCAAATATAGAACCTACAACAAAAATACTCAACAAAATCCAAAAAAATCGAAGTTGATTTCAAATGAATTTATTAAAATTTGACAAAAATCTTGTCTACATCCAAGAAAATTGAAGTTATTTTCATCTAAATTTAGTCAAATATAGATCCTACAACCAAAATACTCATCAAAATCCAAAAAAATCGAAGTTGATTTCAAATGAATTTATTAAAATTTGACAAAAATCTTGTCTACATCCAAGAAAATTGAAGTTATTTTCATTTAAATTTACTCAAATATAGATCCTACAACCAAAATAGTCATCAAAATCCAAAAAATCGAAGTTGATTTCAAATGATTTTATTAAAATTTGACCAAAATCTTGTCAAAATCCAAAAAATTGAATTTATTTTCATCTAAATTTAGTCAAATATACATCCTACAACCAAAATACTCATCAAAATCCAAAAAAATCGAAGTTGATTTCAAATAAATTTATTAAAATTTGACACTTCCAACTAAAATTTTTTTCATAATCCAACAAAATTGAAGTTATTTTCATCTAAATTTACTCAAATATAGATCCTACAACCAAAATAGTCATCAAAATCCAAAAAATCGAAGTTGATTTCAAATGATTTTATTAAAATTTGACCAAAATCTAGTCAAAATCCAAAAAATTGAAGTTATTTTCATCTAAATTTACTCAAATATAGATCCTACAACCAAAATACTCAACAAAATAAAAAAAAATCGAAGTTGATTTCAAATGAATTTATTAAAATTTGACCAAAATCTTGTCAAAATCAAAGAAAATTGAAGTTATTTTCATCTAAATTTAGTCAAATATAGATCCTACAACAAAAATACTCGACAAAATCCAAAAAAATCGAAGTTGATTTTATATGAATTTATTAAAATTTGACACTTCCAACTAAAATTTTTTCATAATCCAACGAAATTGAAGTTATTTTCATTCTAAATTTACTCAAATATAGATCCTACAACAAAAATACTCGACAAAATCCAAAAAAATCGAAGTTGATTTCATATGAATTTATTAAAATTTGACACTTCCAACTAAAATTTTTTTTATAATCCAACAAAATTGAAGTTATTTTCATCTAAATTTAGTCAAATATAGATCCTACAACCAAAATACTCATCAAAATCCAAAAAAATCGAAGTTGATTTCAAATGAATTTATTAAAATTTGACCAAAATCTTGTCAAAAACCAAAAAATTGAATTTATTTTCATCTAAATTTAGTCAAATATACATCCTACAACCAAAATATTCATCATAATCCAAAAAAATCGAAGTTGATTTCAAATAAATTTATTAAAATTTGACACTTCCAACTAAATTTTTTTTCATAATCCAACAAAATTGAAGTTATTTTCATCTAAATTTACTCAAATATAGATCCTACAACCAAAATAGTCATCAAAATCCAAAAAATCGAAACTGATTTCAAATGATTTTATTAAAATTTGACCAAAATCTTGTCAAAATCCAAAAAATTGAATTTATTTTCATCTAAATTTAGTCAAATATACATCCTACAACCAAAATACTCATCAAAATCCAAAAAAATCGAAGTTGATTTCAAATAAATTTATTAAAATTTGACACTTCCAACTAAAATTTTTTTCATAATCCAACAAAATTGAAGTTATTTTCATCTAAATTTACTCAAATATAGATCCTACAACCAAAATACTCCACAAAATAAAAAAAAAAATCGAAGTTGATTTCAAATGAATTTATTAAAATTTGACCAAAATCTTGTCAAAATCCAAGAAAATTGAAGTTATTTTCATCTAAATTTAGTCAAATATAGATCCTACAACCAAAATACTCGACAAAATCCAAAAAAATCGAAGTTGGTTTTATTTATTTATTTATTTATTTATTTATTTATAAACGGACCGAAGCCCTCTTTACATAAATATTTAGACGTGAAGAAAAAGATCTTAACCTAATATTACAAAAGATAGACATGCCCAAAAAAGAATAAAACTCATGGTACATAAGATATGACATTATCCGATAATGATACGTAACTGTATTTTAAAAGTGTGCACAGACCCATTGAAGAAATCAATACTGTTATACAGAGTACTAGAGTCAGCAATAATTCGATTTATTGGATTAATTAGTCCATATGTAGATCTGGATTTAAGTGGTTGAAATCCTGCTCTAGATCTCAATACGCGTTCAGGTGCATAGAAATTGATTTGCATAAGAAGAGAGGGACAATCAATATGGTTATTGATTAAATTAAAAATAAATAAATGGTCAGATATTTTTCTACGTGCAGCTAATGTTTATATGAATTTATTAAAAGTTGACACTTCCAACTAAAATTTTTTCATAATCCAACGAAATTGAAGTTATTTTCATCTAAATTTACTCAAATATAGAACCTGCAACAAAAATACTCAACAAAATCCAAAAAAATCGAAGTTGATTTCAAATGAATTTATTAAAATTTGACAAAAATCTTGTCTACATCCAAGAAAATTGAAGTTATTTTCATCTAAATTTAGTCAAATATAGATCCTACAACCAAAATACTCATCAAAATCCAAAAAAATCGAAGTTGATTTCAAATAAATTTATTAAAATTTGACACTTCCAACTAATTTTTTTTTCATAATCCAACAAAATTGAATTTATTTTCATCTAAATTTAGTCAAATATAGATCCTACAACCAAAATACTCAACAAAATAAAAAAAAATCGAAGTTGATTTCAAATAAATTTATTAAAATTTGACACTTCCAACTAAAATTTTTTTCATAATCCAACAAAATTGAAGTTATTTTCATCTAAATTTACTCAAATATAGATCCTACAACCAAAATACGCAACAAAATCCAAAAAAATCGAAGTTGATTTCAAATGAATTTATTAAAATTTGACCAAAATCTTGTCAAAATCCAAAAAATTGAAGTTATTTTCATCTAAATTTACTCAAATATAGATCCTACAACAAAAATACTCAACAAAATCCAAAAAAATCGAAGTTGATTTCAAATAAATTTATTAAAATTTGACACTTCCAACTAAATTTTTTTTCATAATCCAACAAAATTAAATTTATTTTCATCTAAATTTGCTCAAATATAGATCCTACAACAAAAATACTCATCAAAATCCAAAAAAATCGAAGTTGATTTCAAATAAATTTATTAAAATTTGACACTTCCAACTAATTTTTTTTTCATAATCCAACAAAATTGAATTTATTTTCATCTAAATTTAGTCAAATATAGATCCTACAACCAAAATACTCAACAAAATAAAAAAAAATCGAAGTTGATTTCAAATAAATTTATTAAAATTTGACACTTCCAACTAAAATTTTTTTCATAATCCAACAAAATTGAAGTTATTTTCATCTAAATTTAGTCAAATATAGATCCTACAACCAAAATACTCATCAAAATCCAAAAAAATCGAAGTTGATTTCAAATGAATTTATTAAAATTTGACAAAAATCTTGTCTACATCCAAGAAAATTGAAGTTATTTTCATCTAAATTTACTCAAATATAGATCCTACAACAAAAATACTCAACAAAATCCAAAAAAATCAAAGTTGATTTCAAATGATTTTATTAAAATTTGACAAAAATCTTGTCTACATACAAGAAAATTGAAGTTATTTTCATCTAACTTTAGTCAAATATAGATCCTACAACCAAAATAGTCATCAAAATCCAAAAAAATCGAAGTTGATTTCAAATGAATTTATTAAAATTTGACACTTCCAACTAAAATTTTTTCATAATCCAACGAAATTGAAGTTATTTTCATCTAAATTTACTCAAATATAGATCCTACAACCAAAATACGCAACAAAATCCAAAAAAATCGAAGTTGATTTCAAATGAATTTATTAAAATTTGACCAAAATCTTGTCAAAATCCAAAAAATTGAAGTTATTTTCATCTAAATTTACTCAAATATAGATCCTACAACAAAAATACTCGACAAAATCCAAAAAAATCGAAGTTGATTTCATATGAATTTATTAAAATTTGACACTTCCAACTAAAATTTTTTTTATAATCCAACAAAATTGAAGTTATTTTCATCTAAATTTACTCAAATATAGATCCTACAACCAAAATAGTCATCAAAATCCAAAAAATCGAAGTTGATTTCAAATGATTTTATTAAAATTTGACCAAAATCTTGTCAAAATCCAAAAAATTGAATTTATTTTCATCTAAATTTAGTCAAATATAGATCCTACAACCAAAATACTCATCAAAATCCAAAAAAATCGAAGTTGATTTCAAATGAATTTATTAAAATTTGACCAAAATCTTGTCAAAAACCAAAAAATTGAATTTATTTTCATCTAAATTTAGTCAAATATACATCCTACAACCAAAATATTCATCAAAATCCAAAAAAATCGAAGTTGATTTCAAATAAATTTATTAAAATTTGACACTTCCAACTAAAATTTTTTTCATAATCCAACAAAATTGAAGTTATTTTCATCTAAATTTACTCAAATATAGATCCTACAACCAAAATAGTCATCAAAATCCAAAAAATCGAAGTTGATTTCAAATGATTTTATTAAAATTTGACCAAAATCTTGTCAAAATCCAAAAAATTGAATTTATTTTCATCTAAATTTAGTCAAATATACATCCTACAACCAAAATACTCATCAAAATCCAAAAAAATCGAAGTTGATTTCAAATAAATTTATTAAAATTTGACACTTCCAACTAAAATTTTTTTCATAATCCAACAAAATTGAAGTTATTTTCATCTAAATTTACTCAAATATAGATCCTACAACCAAAATACTCCACAAAATAAAAAAAAAATCGAAGTTGATTTCAAATGAATTTATGAAAATTTGACCAAAATCTTGTCAAAATCCAAGAAAATTGAAGTTATTTTCATCTAAATTTAGTCAAATATAGATCCTACAACCAAAATACTCATCAAAATCCAAAAAAATCGAAGTTGATTTCAAATGAATTTATTAAAATTTGACAAAAATCTTGTCTACATCCAAGAAAATTGAAGTTATTTTCATCTAAATTTACTCAAATATAGATCCTACAACAAAAATACTCAACAAAATCCAAAAAAATCAAAGTTGATTTCAAATGATTTTATTAAAATTTGACAAAAATCTTGTCTACATACAAGAAAATTGAAGTTATTTTCATCTAACTTTAGTCAAATATAGATCCTACAACCAAAATAGTCATCAAAATCCAAAAAAATCGAAGTTGATTTCAAATGAATTTATTAAAATTTGACACTTCCAACTAAAATTTTTTCATAATCCAACGAAATTGAAGTTATTTTCATCTAAATTTACTCAAATATAGATCCTACAACAAAAATACTCAACAAAATCCAAAAAAATCGAAGTTGATTTCAAATAAATTTATTAAAATTTGACACTTCCAACTAAATTTTTTTTCATAATCCAACAAAATTAAATTTATTTTCATCTAAATTTACTCAAATATAGATCCTACAACAAAAATACTCAACAAAATCCAAAATAATCGAAGTTGATTTCAAATAAATTTAATAAAACTTGATACTTCCAACTAAAATTTTTTTCACAATCCAACAAAATTGAAGTTATTTTCATCTAAATTTAATCAAATATAGATCCTACAACAAAAATACTCGACAAAATCCAAAAAAATCGAAGTTGATTTCATATGAATTTATTAAAATTTGACACTTCCAACTAAAATTTTTTTTATAATACAACAAAATTGAAGTTATTTTCATCTAAATTTAGTCAAATATAGATCCTACAACCAAAATACTCATCAAAATCCAAAAAAATCGAAGTTGATTTCAAATGAATTTATTAAAATTTGACAAAAATCTTGTCTACATCCAAGAAAATTGAAGTTATTTTCATCTAAATTTACTCAAATATAGATCCTACAACAAAAATACTCAACAAAATCCAAAAAAATCAAAGTTGATTTCAAATGATTTTATTAAAATTTGACAAAAATCTTGTCTACATACAAGAAAATTGAAGTTATTTTCATCTAAATTTAGTCAAATATAGATCCTACAACCAAAATAGTCATCAAAATCCAAAAAAATCGAAGTTGATTTCAAATGAATTTATTAAAATTTGACACTTCCAACTAAAATTTTTTCATAATCCAACGAAATTGAAGTTATTTTCATCTAAATTTACTCAAATATAGATCCTACAACAAAAATACTCAACAAAATCCAAAAAAATCGAAGTTGATTTCAAATAAATTTATTAAAATTTGACACTTC
Organism: Andrena fulva; assembly: GCA_946251845.1. Lineage (NCBI taxonomy): Eukaryota > Metazoa > Arthropoda > Insecta > Hymenoptera > Andrenidae > Andrena > Andrena fulva. Next base: position 2,048,705 of record CAMITZ010000243.1, read on the forward strand.
CAACTAAAATTTTTTTCACAATCCAACAAAATTGAAGTTATTTTCATCTAAATCTACTCAAATATAGATCCTACAACAAAAATACTCAACAAAATCCAAAAAAATCGAAGTTGATTTCAAATGAATTTATTAAAATTTGACAAAAATCTTGTCTACATCCAAGAAAATTGAAGTTATTTTCATCTAAATTTAGTCAAATATAGATCCTACAACCAAAATACTCATCAAAATCCAAAAAAATCGAAGTTGATTTCAAATAAATTTATTAAACTTTGACACTTCCAACTAAATTTTTTTTCATAATCCAACGAAATTGAATTTATTTTCATCTAAATTTAGTCAAATATAGATCCTACAACAAAAATACTCAACAAAATCCAAAAAAATCGAAGTTGATTTCATATGAATTTATTAAAATTTGACCAAAATCTTGTCAAAATCCAAAAAATTGAAGTTATTTTCATCTAAATTTACTCAAATATAGATCCTACAACAAAAATACTCAACAAAATCCAAAAAAATCGTAGTTGATTTCAAATGAATTTATTAAAATTTGACAAAAATCTTGTCTACATCCAAGAAAATTGAAGTTATTTTCATCTAAATTTAGTCAAATATAGATCCTACAACCAAAATACTCATCAAAATCCAAAAAAATCGAAGTTGATTTCAAATAAATTTATTAAAATTTGACACTTCCAACTAATTTTTTTTTCATAATCCAACAAAATTGAATTTATTTTCATCTAAATTTAGTCAAATATAGATCCTACAACCAAAATACTCAACAAAATAAAAAAAAATCGAAGTTGATTTCAAATAAATTTATTAAAATTTGACACTTCCATCTAAAATTTTTTTCATAATCCAACAAAATTGAAGTTATTTTCATCTAAATTTACTCAAATATAGATCCTACAACCAAAATACGCAACAAAATCCAAAAAAATCGAAGTTGATTTCAAATGAATTTATTAAAATTTGACACTTCCAACTAAAATTTTTTTCACAATCCATAAAATTGAAGTTATTTTCATCTAAATCTACTCAAATATAGATCCTACAACATAATACTCAACAAAATCCAAAAAAATCGAAGTTGATTTCAAATAAATTTAATAAAACTTGATACTTCCAACTAAAATTTTTTTCACAATCCAACAAAATTGAAGTTATTTTCATCTAAATTTAATCAAATATAGATCCTACAACAAAAATACTCGACAAAATCCAAAAAAATCGAAGTTGATTTCATATGAATTTATTAATATTTGACACTTCCAACTAAAATTTTTTTTATAATCCAACAAAATTGAAGTTATTTTCATCTAAATTTAGTCAAATATAGATCCTACAACGAAAATAGTCATCAAAATCCAAAAAAATCGAAGTTGATTTCAAATAAATTTATTAAAATTTGACACTTCCAACTAAAATTTTTTTCACAATCCATAAAATTGAAGTTATTTTCATCTAAATCTACTCAAATATAGATCCTACAACCAAAATACTCAACAAAATCCAAAAAAATCAAAGTTGATTTCAAATGATTTTATTAAAATTTGACAAAAATCTTGTCTACATACAAGAAAATTGAAGTTATTTTCATCTAAATTTAGTCAAATATAGATCCTACAACCAAAATAGTCATCAAAATCCAAAAAAATCGAAGTTGATTTCAAATGAATTTATTAAAATTTGACACTTCCAACTAAAATTTTTTCATAATCCAACGAAATTGAAGTTATTTTCATCTAAATTTACTCAAATATAGATCCTACAACAAAAATACTCAACAAAATCCAAAAAAATCGGAGTTGATTTCAAATAAATTTATTAAAATTTGACACTTCCAACTAAAATTTTTTTCACAATCCAACAAAATTGAAGTTATTTTCATCTAAATCTACTCAAATATAGATCCTACAACAAAAATACTCAACAAAATCCAAAAAAATCGAAGTTGATTTCAAATGAATTTATTAAAATTTGACAAAAATCTTGTCTACATCCAAGAAAATTGAAGTTATTTTCATCTAAATTTAGTCAAATATAGATCCTACAACCAAAATACTCATCAAAATCCAAAAAAATTGAAGTTGATTTCAAATAAATTTATTAAAATTTGACACTTCCAACTAAATTTTTTTTCATAATCCAACAAAATTGAATTTATTTTCATCTAAATTTAGTCAAATATAGATCCTTCAACAAAAATACTCAACAAAATCCATAAAAATCGAAGTTGATTTCATATGAATTTATTAAAATTTGACCAAAATCTTGTCAAAATCCAAAAAATTGAAGTTATTTTCATCTAAATTTACTCAAATATAGATCCTACAACAAAAATACTCAACAAAATCCAAAAAAATCGAAGTTGATTTCAAATAAATTTATTAAAATTTGACACTTCCAACTAAATTTTTTTTCATAATCCAACAATATTAAATTTATTTTCATCTAAATTTACTCAAATATAGATCCTACAACAAAAATACTCAACAAAATCCAAAATAATCGAAGTTGATTTCAAATAAATTTAATAAAACTTGATACTTCCAACTAAAATTTTTTTCACAATCCAACAAAATTGAAGTTATTTTCATCTAAATTTAATCAAATATAGATCCTACAACAAAAATACTCGACAAAATCCAAAAAAATCGAAGTTGATTTCATATGAATTTATTAAAATTTGACACTTCCAACTAAAATTTTTTTTATAATCCAACAAAATTGAAGTTATTTTCATCTAAATTTAGTCAAATATAGATCCTACAACCAAAATACTCATCAAAATCCAAAAAAATCGAAGTTGATTTCAAATGAATTTATTAAAATTTTACAAAAATCTTGTCTACATCCAAGAAAATTGAAGTTATTTTCATCTAAATTTACTCAAATATAGACCCTACAACCAAAATACTCAACAAAATCCAAAAAAATCAAAGTTGATTTCAAATGATTTTATTAAAATTTGACAAAAATCTTGTCTACATACAAGAAAATTGAAGTTATTTTCATCTAAATTTAGTCAAATATAGATCCTACAACCAAAATAGTCATCAAAATCCAAAAAATCGAAGTTGATTTCAAATAAATTTATTAAAATTTGACACTTCCAACTAAAATTTTTTTCATAATCCAACAAAATTGAAGTTATTTTCATCTAAATTTACTCAAATATAGATCCTACAACCAAAATACTCCACAAAATAAAAAAAAAAATCGAAGTTGATTTCAAATGAATTTATTAAAATTTGACCAAAATCTTGTCAAAATCCAAGAAAATTGAAGTTATTTTCATCTAAATTTAGTCAAATATAGATCCTACAACCAAAATACTCGACAAAATCCAAAAAAATCGAAGTTGATTTTATTTATTTATTTATTTATTTATTTATTTATTTATTTATAAACGGACCGAAGCCCTCTTTACATAAATATTTAGACGTGAAGAAAAAGATCTTAACCTAATATTACAAAAGATAGACATGCCCAAAAAAGAATAAAACTCATGGTACATAAGATATGACATTATCCGATAATGATACGTAACTGTCTTTTAAAAGTGTGCACAGACCCATTGAAGAAATCAATACTGTTATACAGAGTACTAGAGTCAGCAATAATTCGATTTATTGGATTAATTAGTCCATATGTAGATCTGGATTTAAGTGGTTGAAATCCTGCTCTAGATCTCAATACGCGTTCAGGTGCATAGAAATTGATTTGCATAAGAAGAGAGGGACAATCAATATGGTTATTGATTAAATTAAAAATAAATAAATGGTCAGATATTTTTCTACGTGCAGCTAATGTTTATATGAATTTATTAAAATTTGACACTTCCAACTAAAATTTTTTCTTAATCCAACGAAATTGAAGTTATTTTCATCTAAATTTACTCAAATATAGAACCTACAACAAAAATACTCAACAAAATCCAAAAAAATCGAAGTTGATTTCAAATGAATTTATTAAAATTTGACAAAAATCTTGTCTACATCCAAGAAAATTGAAGTTATTTTCATCTAAATTTAGTCAAATATAGATCCTGCAACCAAAATACTCATCAAAATCCAAAAAAATCGAAGTTGATTTCAAATAAATTTATTAAAATTTGACACTTCCAACTAAATTTTTTTTATAATCCATCAAAATTGAAGTTATTTTCATCTAAATTTAGTCAAATATAGATCCTACAACCAAAATACTCATCAAAATCCAAAAAAATCGAAGTTGATTTCAAATGAATTTATTAAAATTTGACAAAAATCTTGTCTACATCCAAGAAAATTGAAGTTATTTTCATCTAAATTTACTCAAATATAGATCCTACAACAAAAATACTCAACAAAATCCAAAAAAATCAAAGTTGATTTCAAATGATTTTATTAAAATTTGACAAAAATCTTGTCTACATACAAGAAAATTGAAGTTATTTTCATCTAACTTTAGTCAAATATAGATCCTACAACCAAAATAGTCATCAAAATCCAAAAAAATCGAAGTTGATTTCAAATGAATTTATTAAAATTTGACACTTCCAACTAAAATTTTTTCATAATCCAACGAAATTGAAGTTATTTTCATCTAAATTTACTCAAATATAGATCCTACAACAAAAATACTCAACAAAATCCAAAAAAATCGAAGTTGATTTCAAATAAATTTATTAAAATTTGACACTTCCAACTAAAATTTTTTCATAATCCAACGAAATTGAAGTTATTTTCATCTAAATTTACTCAAATATAGATCCTACAACAAAAATACTCGACAAAATCCAAAAAAATCGAAGTTGATTTCATATGAATTTATTAAAATTTGACACTTCCAACTAAAATTTTTTTTATAATCCAACAAAATTGAAGTTATTTTCATCTAAATTTACTCAAATATAGATCCTACAACCAAAATAGTCATCAAAATCCAAAAAATCGAAGTTGATTTCAAATGATTTTATTAAAATTTGACAAAAATCTTGTCTACATCCAAGAAAATTGAAGTTATTTTCATCTAAATTTAGTCAAATATAGATCCTGCAACCAAAATACTCATCAAAATCCAAAAAAATCGAAGTTGATTTCAAATAAATTTATTAAAATTTGACACTTCCAACTAAATTTTTTTTCATAATCCAACAAAATTGAATTTATTTTCATCTAAATTTAGTCAAATATAGATCCTTCAACAAAAATACTCAACAAAATCCATAAAAATCGAAGTTGATTTCATATGAATTTATTAAAATTTGACCAAAATCTTGTCAAAATCCAAAAAATTGAAGTTATTTTCATCTAAATTTACTCAAATATAGATCCTACAACAAAAATACTCAACAAAATCCAAAAAAATCGAAGTTGATTTCAAATAAATTTATTAAAATTTGACACTTCCAACTAAATTTTTTTTCATAATCCAACAATATTAAATTTATTTTCATCTAAATTTACTCAAATATAGACCCTACAACAAAAATACTCAACAAAATCCAAAATAATCGAAGTTGATTTCAAATAAATTTAATAAAACTTGATACTTCCAACTAAAATTTTTTTCACAATCCAAAAAATTGAAGTTATTTTCATCTAAATTTAATCAAATATAGATCCTACAACAAAAATACTCGACAAAATCCAAAAAAATCGAAGTTGATTTCATATGAATTTATTAAAATTTGACACTTCCAACTAAAATTTTTTTTATAATCCAACAAAATTGAAGTTATTTTCATCTAAATTTAGTCAAATATAGATCCTACAACCAAAATAGTCATCAAAATCCAAAAAATCGAAGTTGATTTCAAATGAATTTATTAAAATTTGACACTTCCAACTAAAATTTTTTCATAATCCAACAAAATTGAAGTTATTTTCATCTAAATTTACTCAAATATAGATCCTACAACAAAAATACTCGACAAAATAAAAAAAAATCGAAGTTGATTTCATATGAATTTATTAAAATTTGACACTTCCAACTAAAATTTTTTCATAATCCAACGAAATTGAAGTTATTTTCATCTAAATTTACTCAAATATAGAACCTACAACAAAAATACTCAACAAAATCCAAAAAATCGAAGTTGATTTCAAATAAATTTATTAAAATTTGACACTTCCAACTAAAATTTTTTTCACAATCCAACAAAATTGAAGTGATTTTCATCTAAATCTACTCAAATATAGATCCTACAACAAAAATACTCAACAAAATCCAAAAAAATCGAAGTTGATTTCAAATGAATTTATTAAAATTTGACAAAAATCTTGTCAAAATCCAAAAAATTGAAGTTATTTTCATCTGAATTTACTCAAATATAGATCCTACAACAAAAATACTCAACAAAATCCAAAAAAATCGAAGTTGATTTCAAATAAATTTATTAAAATTTGACACTTCCAACTAAATTTTTTTTCATAATTCAACAAAATTAAATTTATTTTCATCTAAATTTACTCAAATATAGATCCTACAACAAATATACTCAACAAAATCCAAAATAATCGAAGTTGATTTCAAATAAATTTAATAAAACTTGATACTTCCAACTAAAATTTTTTTCACAATCCAACAAAATTGAAGTTATTTTCATCTAAATTTAATCAAATATAGATCCTACAACAAAAATACTCGACAAAATCCAAAAAAATCGAAGTTGATTTCATATGAATTTATTAAAATTTGACACTTCCAACTAAAATTTTTTTTATAATCCAACAAAATTGAAGTTATTTTCATCTAAATTTAGTCAAATATAGATCCTACAACCAAAATACTCATCAAAATCCAAAAAAATCGAAGTTGATTTCAAATGAATTTGTTAAAATTTGACAAAAATCTTGTCTACATCCAAGAAAATTGAAGTTATTTTCATCTAAATTTACTCAAATATAGAACCTACAACAAAAATACTCAACAAAATCCAAAAAAATCAAAGTTGATTTCAAATGATTTTATTAAAATTTGACACTTCCAACTAAAATTTTTTCATAATCCAACGAAATTGAAGTTATTTTCATCTAAATTTACTCAAATATAGAACCTACAACAAAAATACTCAACAAAATCCAAAAAAATCGAAGTTGATTTCAAATAAATTTAATAAAATTTGACACTTCCAACTAAAATTTTTTTCACAATCCAACAAAATTGAAGTGATTTTCATCTAAATCTACTCAAATATAGATCCTACAACAAAAATACTCAACAAAATCCAAAAAAATCGAAGTTGATTTCAAATGAATTTATTAAAATTTGACAAAAATCTTGTCTACATCCAAGAAAATTGATGTTATTTTCATCTAAATTTAGTCAAATATAGATCCTACAACCAAAATAGTCATCAAAATCCAAAAAATCGAAGTTGATTTCAAATGAATTTATTAAAATTTGACACTTCCAACTAAAATTTTTTCATAATCCAACGAAATTGAAGTTATTTTCATCTAAATTTACTCAAATATAGATCCTACAACAAAAATACTCGACAAAATCAAAAAAAATCGAAGTTGATTTCATATGAATTTATTAAAATTTAACACTTCCAACTAAAATTTTTTCATAATCCAACGAAATTGAAGTTATTTTCATCTAAATTTACTCAAATATAGAACCTACAACAAAAATACTCAACAAAATCCAAAAAATCGAAGTTGATTTCAAATAAATTTATTAAAATTTGACACTTCCAACTAAAATTTTTTTCACAATCCAACAAAATTGAAGTGATTTTCATCTAAATCTACTCAAATATAGATCCTACAACAAAAATACTCAACAAAATCCAAAAAAATCGAAGTTGATTTCAAATGAATTTATTAAAATTTGACAAAAATCTTGTCAAAATCCAAAAAATTGAAGTTATTTTCATCAGAATTTACTCAAATATAGATCCTACAACAAAAATACTCAACAAAATCCAAAAAAATCGAAGTTGATTTCAAATAAATTTATTAAAATTTGACACTTCCAACTAAATTTTTTTTCATAATCCAACAAAATTAAATTTATTTTCATCTAAATTTACTCAAATATAGATCCTACAACAAATATACTCAACAAAATCCAAAATAATCGAAGTTGATTTCAAATAAATTTAATAAAACTTGATACTTCCAACTAAAATTTTTTTCACAATCCAACAAAATTGAAGTTATTTTCATCTAAATTTAATCAAATATAGATCCTACAACAAAAATACTCGACAAAATCCAAAAAAATCGAAGTTGATTTCATATGAATTTATTAAAATTTGACACTTCCAACTAAAATTTTTTTTATAATCCAACAAAATTGAAGTTATTTTCATCTAAATTTAGTCAAATATAGATCCTACAACCAAAATACTCATCAAAATCCAAAAAAATCGAAGTTGATTTCAAATGAATTTGTTAAAATTTGACACTTCCAACTAAAATTTTTTCATAATCCAACGAAATTGAAGTTATTTTCATCTAAATTTACTCAAATATAGATCCTACAACAAAAATACTCAACAAAATCCAAAAAAATCGAAGTTGATTTCAAATGAATTTATTAAAATTTGACACTTCCAACTAAAATTTTTTCATAATCCAACGAAATTGAAGTTATTTTCATCTAAATTTACTCAAATATAGATCCTACAACAAAAATACTCGACAAAATCAAAAAAAATCGAAGTTGATTTCATATGAATTTATTAAAATTTAACACTTCCAACTAAAATTTTTTCATAATCCAACGAAATTGAAGTTATTTTCATCTAAATTTACTCAAATATAGAACCTACAACAAAAATACTCAACAAAATCCAAAAAATCGAAGTTGATTTCAAATAAATTTATTAAAATTTGACACTTCCAACTAAAATTTTTTTCACAATCCAACAAAATTGAAGTGATTTTCATCTAAATCTACTCAAATATAGATCCTACAACAAAAATACTCAACAAAATCCAAAAAAATCGAAGTTGATTTCAAATGAATTTATTAAAATTTGACAAAAATCTTGTCAAAATCCAAAAAATTGAAGTTATTTTCATCAGAATTTACTCAAATATAGATCCTACAACAAAAATACTCAACAAAATCCAAAAAAATCGAAGTTGATTTCAAATAAATTTATTAAAATTTGACACTTCCAACTAAATTTTTTTTCATAATCCAACAAAATTAAATTTATTTTCATCTAAATTTACTCAAATATAGATCCTACAACAAATATACTCAACAAAATCCAAAATAATCGAAGTTGATTTCAAATAAATTTAATAAAACTTGATACTTCCAACTAAAATTTTTTTCACAATCCAACAAAATTGAAGTTATTTTCATCTAAATTTAATCAAATATAGATCCTACAACAAAAATACTCGACAAAATCCAAAAAAATCGAAGTTGATTTCATATGAATTTATTAAAATTTGACACTTCCAACTAAAATTTTTTTTATAATCCAACAAAATTGAAGTTATTTTCATCTAAATTTAGTCAAATATAGATCCTACAACCAAAATACTCATCAAAATCCAAAAAAATCGAAGTTGATTTCAAATGAATTTGTTAAAATTTGACACTTCCAACTAAAATTTTTTCATAATCCAACGAAATTGAAGTTATTTTCATCTAAATTTACTCAAATATAGATCCTACAACAAAAATACTCAACAAAATCCAAAAAAATCGGAGTTGATTTCAAATAAATTTATTAAAATTTGACACTTCCAACTAAAATTTTTTTCACAATCCAACAAAATTGAAGTTATTTTCATCTAAATCTACTCAAATATAGATCCTACAACAAAAATACTCAACAAAATCCAAAAAAATCGAAGTTGATTTCAAATGAATTTATTAAAATTTGACAAAAATCTTGTCTACATCCAATAAAATTGAAGTTATTTTCATCTAAATTTAGTCAAATATAGATCCTACAACCAAAATACTCATCAAAATCCAAAAAAATTGAAGTTGATTTCAAATAAATTTATTAAAATTTGACACTTCCAACTAAATTTTTTTTCATAATCCAACAAAATTGAATTTATTTTCATCTAAATTTAGTCAAATATAGATCCTTCAACAAAAATACTCAACAAAATCCATAAAAATCGAAGTTGATTTCATATGAATTTATTAAAATTTGACCAAAATCTTGTCAAAATCCAAAAAATTGAAGTTATTTTCATCTAAATTTACTCAAATATAGATCCTACAACAAAAATACTCAACAAAATCCAAAAAAATCGAAGTTGATTTCAAATAAATTTATTAAAATTTGACACTTCCAACTAAATTTTTTTTCATAATCCAACAATATTAAATTTATTTTCATCTAAATTTACTCAAATATAGATCCTACAACAAAAATACTCAACAAAATCCAAAATAATCGAAGTTGATTTCAAATAAATTTAATAAAACTTGATACTTCCAACTAAAATTTTTTTCACAATCCAACAAAATTGAAGTTATTTTCATCTAAATTTAATCAAATATAGATCCTACAACAAAAATACTCGACAAAATCCAAAAAAATCGAAGTTGATTTCATATGAATTTATTAAAATTTGACACTTCCAACTAAAATTTTTTTTATAATCCAACAAAATTGAAGTTATTTTCATCTAAATTTAGTCAAATATAGATCCTACAACCAAAATACTCATCAAAATCCAAAAAAATCGAAGTTGATTTCAAATGAATTTATTAAAATTTTACAAAAATCTTGTCTACATCCAAGAAAATTGAAGTTATTTTCATCTAAATTTACTCAAATATAGACCCTACAACCAAAATACTCAACAAAATCCAAAAAAATCAAAGTTGATTTCAAATGATTTTATTAAAATTTGACAAAAATCTTGTCTACATACAAGAAAATTGAAGTTATTTTCATCTAAATTTAGTCAAATATAGATCCTACAACCAAAATAGTCATCAAAATCAAAAAAATCGAAGTTGATTTCAAATAAATTTATTAAAATTTGACACTTCCAACTAAAATTTTTTTCATAATCCAACAAAATTGAAGTTATTTTCATCTAAATTTACTCAAATATAGATCCTACAACCAAAATACTCCACAAAATAAAAAAAAAAAATCGAAGTTGATTTCAAATGAATTTATTAAAATTTGACCAAAATCTTGTCAAAATCCAAGAAAATTGAAGTTATTTTCATCTAAATTTAGTCAAATATAGATCCTACAACCAAAATACACGACAAAATCCAAAAAAATCGAAGTTGATTTTATTTATTTATTTATTTATTTATTTATTTATAAACGGACCGAAGCCCTCTTTACATAAATATTTAGACGTGAAGAAAAAGATCTTAACCTAATATTACAAAAGATAGACATGCCCAAAAAAGAATAAAACTCATGGTACATAAGATATGACATTATCCGATAATGATACGTAACTGTCTTTTAAAAGTGTGCACAGACCCATTGAAGAAATCAATACTGTTATACAGAGTACTAGAGTCAGCAATAATTCGATTTATTGGATTAATTAGTCCATATGTAGATCTGGATTTAAGTGGTTGAAATCCTGCTCTAGATCTCAATACGCGTTCAGGTGCATAGAAATTGATTTGCATAAGAAGAGAGGGACAATCAATATGGTTATTGATTAAATTAAAAATAAATAAATGGTCAGATATTTTTCTACGTGCAGCTAATGTTTATATGAATTTATTAAAATTTGACACTTCCAACTAAAATTTTTTCATAATCCAACGAAATTGAAGTTATTTTCATCTAAATTTACTCAAATATAGAACCTACAACAAAAATACTCAACAAAATCCAAAAAAATCGAAGTTGATTTCAAATGAATTTATTAAAATTTGACAAAAATCTTGTCTACATCCAAGAAAATTGAAGTTATTTTCATCTAAATTTAGTCAAATATAGATCCTACAACCAAAATACTCATCAAAATCCAAAAAAATCGAAGTTGATTTCAAATAAATTTATTAAAATTTGACACTTCCAACTAATTTTTTTTTCATAATCCAACAAAATTGAATTTATTTTCATCTAAATTTAGTCAAATATAGATCCTACAACCAAAATACTCAACAAAATAAAAAAAAATCGAAGTTGATTTCAAATAAATTTATTAAAATTTGACACTTCCAACTAAAATTTTTTTCATAATCCAACAAAATTGAAGTTATTTTCATCTAAATTTACTCAAATATAGATCCTACAACCAAAATACTCATCAAAATCCAAAAAAATCGAAGTTGATTTCAAATGAATTTGTTAAAATTTGACACTTCCAACTAAAATTTTTTCATAATCCAACGAAATTGAAGTTATTTTCATCTAAATTTACTCAAATATAGAACCTACAACAAAAATACTCAACAAAATCCAAAAAAATCGAAGTTGATTTCAAATGAATTTATTAAAATTTGACAAAAATCTTGTCAACATCCAAGAAAATTGAAGTTATTTTCATCTAAATTTAGTCAAATATAGATCCTACAACCAAAATACTCATCAAAATCCAAAAAAATCGAAGTTGATTTCAAATAAATTTATTAAAATTTGACACTTCCAACTAATTTTTTTTTCATAATCCAACAAAATTGAATTTATTTTCATCTAAATTTAGTCAAATATAGATCCTACAACCAAAATACTCAACAAAATAAAAAAAAATCGAAGTTGATTTCAAATAAATTTATTAAAATTTGACACTTCCAACTAAAATTTTTTTCATAATCCAACAAAATTGAAGTTATTTTCATCTAAATTTACTCAAATATAGATCCTACAACCAAAATACGCAACAAAATCCAAAAAAATCGAAGTTGATTTCAAATGAATTTATTAAAATTTGACCAAAATCTTGTCAAAATCCAAAAAATTGAAGTTATTTTCATCTAAATTTACTCAAATATAGATCCTACAACAAAAATACTCAACAAAATCCAAAAAAATCGAAGTTGATTTCAAATAAATTTATTAAAATTTGACACTTCCAACTAAATTTTTTTTCATAATCCAACATAATTAAATTTATTTTCATCTAAATTTGCTCAAATATAGATCCTACAACAAAAATACTCAACAAAATCCAAAATAATCGAAGTTGATTTCAAATAAATTTAATAAAACTTGATACTTCCAACTAAAATTTTTTTCACAATCCAAAAAATTGAAGTTATTTTCATCTAAATTTAATCAAATATAGATCCTACAACAAAAATACTCGACAAAATCCAAAAAAATCGAAGTTGATTTCATATGAATTTATTAAAATTTGACACTTCCAACTAAAATTTTTTTATAATCCAACAAAATTGAAGTTATTTTCATCTAAATTTAGTCAAATATAGATCCTACAACCAAAATACTCATCAAAATCCAAAAAAATCGAAGTTGATTTCAAATGAATTTATTAAAATTTGACAAAAATCTTGTCTACATCCAAGAAAATTGAAGTTATTTTCATCTAAATTTACTCAAATATAGATCCTACAACAAAAATACTCAACAAAATCCAAAAAAATCAAAGTTGATTTCAAATGATTTTATTAAAATTTGACAAAAATCTTGTCTACATACAAGAAAATTGAAGTTATTTTCATCTAACTTTAGTCAAATATAGATCCTACAACCAAAATAGTCATCAAAATCCAAAAAAATCGAAGTTGATTTCAAATGAATTTATTAAAATTTGACACTTCCAACTAAAATTTTTTCATAATCCAACGAAATTGAAGTTATTTTCATCTAAATTTACTCAAATATAGATCCTACAACAAAAATACTCAACAAAATCCAAAAAAATCGAAGTTGATTTCAAATAAATTTATTAAAATTTGACACTTCCAACTAAATTTTTTTTCATAATCCAACAAAATTAAATTTATTTTCATCTAAATTTACTCAAATATAGATCCTACAACAAAAATACTCAACAAAATCCAAAATAATCGAAGTTGATTTCAAATAAATTTAATAAAACTTGATACTTCCAACTAAAATTTTTTTCACAATCCAACAAAATTGAAGTTATTTTCATCTAAATTTAATCAAATATAGATCCTACAACAAAAATACTCGACAAAATCCAAAAAAATCGAAGTTGATTTCATATGAATTTATTAAAATTTGACACTTCCAACTAAAATTTTTTTTATAATCCAACAAAATTGAAGTTATTTTCATCTAAATTTAGTCAAATATAGATCCTACAACCAAAATACTCATCAAAATCCAAAAAAATCGAAGTTGATTTCAAATGAATTTATTAAAATTTGACGAAAATCTTGTCTACATCCAAGAAAATTGAAGTTATTTTCATCTAAATTTACTCAAATATAGATCCTACAACAAAAATACTCAACAAAATCCAAAAAAATCAAAGTTGATTTCAAATGATTTTATTAAAATTTGACAAAAATCTTGTCTACATACAAGAAAATTGAAGTTATTTTCATCTAAATTTAGTCAAATATAGATACTACAACCAAAACAGTCATCAAAATCCAAAAAAATCGAAGTTGATTTCAAATGAATTTATTAAAATTTGACACTTCCAACTAAAATTTTTTCATAATCCAACGAAATTGAAGTTATTTTCATCTAAATTTACTCAAATATAGATCCTACAACAAAAATACTCAACAAAATCCAAAAAAATCGAAGTTGATTTCAAATAAATTTATTAAAATTTGACACTTCCAACTAAAATTTTTTTCACAATCCAACAAAATTGAAGTTATTTTCATCTAAATCTACTCAAATATAGATCCTACAACAAAAATACTCAACAAAATCCAAAAAAATCGAAGTTGATTTCAAATGAATTTATTAAAATTTGACAAAAATCTTGTCTACATCCAAGAAAATTGAAGTTATTTTCATCTAAATTTAGTCAAATATAGATCCTACAACCAAAATACTCATCAAAATCCAAAAAAATCGAAGTTGATTTCAAATATATTTATTAAAATTTGACACTTCCAACTAATTTTTTTTTCATAATCCAACAAAATTGAATTTATTTTCATCTAAATTTAGTCAAATATAGATCCTACAACCAAAATACTCAACAAAATAAAAAAAAATCGAAGTTGATTTCAAATAAATTTATTAAAATTTGACACTTCCATCTAAAATTTTTTTCATAATCCAACAAAATTGAAGTTATTTTCATCTAAATTTACTCAAATATAGATCCTACAACCAAAATACGCAACAAAATCCAAAAAAATCGAAGTTGATTTCAAATGAATTTATTAAAATTTGACCAAAATCTTGTCAAAATCCAAAAAATTGAAGTTATTTTCATCTAAATTTACTCAAATATAGATCCTACAACAAAAATACTCAACGAAATCCAAAAAAATCGAAGTTGATTTCAAATAAATTTATTAAAATTTGACACTTCCAACTAAATTTTTTTTCATAATCCAACAAAATTAAATTTATTTTCATCTAAATTTACTCAAATATAGATCCTACAACAAAAATACTGAACAAAATCCAAAAAAATCGAAGTTGATTTCAAATAAATTTATTAAAATTTGACACTTCCAACTAAATTTTTTTTCATAATCCAACAAAATTATATTTATTTTCATCTAAATTTACTCAAATATAGATCCTACAACAAAAATACTCATCAAAATCCAAAATAATTGAAGTTGATTTCAAATAAATTTAATAAAACTTGATACTTCCAACTAAAATTTTTTTCACAATCCAACAAAATTGAAGTTATTTTCATCTAAATTTAATCAAATATAGATCCTACAACAAAAATACTCGACAAAATCCAAAAAAATCGAAGTTGATTTCATATGAATTTATTAATATTTGACACTTCCAACTAAAATTTTTTTTATAATCCAACAAAATTGAAGTTATTTTCATCTAAATTTAGTCAAATATAGATCCTACAACGAAAATAGTCATCAAAATCCAAAAAAATCGAAGTTGATTTCAAATAAATTTATTAAAATTTGACACTTCCAACTAAAATTTTTTTCACAATCCATAAAATTGAAGTTATTTTCATCTAAATCTACTCAAATATAGATCCTACAACAAAATACTCAACAAAATCCAAAAAAATCGAAGTTGATTTCAAATGAATTTATTAAAATTTGACAAAAATCTTGTCTACATCCAAGAAAATTGAAGTTATTTTCATCTAAATTTAGTCAAGTATAGATCCTACAACCAAAATACTCATCAAAATCCAAAAAAATCGAAGTTGATTTCAAATAAATTTATTAAAATTTGACACTTCCAACTAAATTTTTTTTCATACTCCAACAAAATTGAATTTATTTTCATCTAAATTTAGTCAAATATAGATCCTACAACAAAAATACTCAACAAAATCCAAAAAAATCGAAGTTGATTTCATATGAATTTATTAAAATTTGACACTTCCAACTAAAATTTTTTTTATAATCCAACAAAATTGAAGTTATTTTCATCTAAATTTAGTCAAATATAGATCCTACAACCAAAATACTCATCAAAATCCAAAAAAATCGAAGTTGATTTCAAATGAATTTATTAAAATTTGACAAAAATCTTGTCTACATCCAAGAAAATTGAAGTTATTTTCATTTAAATTTACTCAAATATAGATCCTACAACCAAAATAGTCATCAAAATCCAAAAAATCGAAGTTGATTTCAAATGAATTTATTAAAATTTGACCAAAATCTTGTCAAAATCAAAGAAAATTGAAGTTATTTTCATCTAAATTTAGTCAAATATAGATCCTACAACAAAAATACTCGACAAAATGCAAAAAAATCGAAGTTGATTTTATATGAATTTATTAAAATTTGACACTTCCAACTAAAATTTTTTCATAATCCAACGAAATTGAAGTTATTTTCATCTAAATTTACTCAAATATAGATCCTACAACAAAAATACTCGACAAAATCCAAAAAAATCGAAGTTGATTTCATATGAATTTATTAAAATTTGACACTTCCAACTAAAATTTTTTTTATAATCCAACAAAATTGAAGTTATTTTCATCTAAATTTACTCAAATATAGATCCTACAACCAAAATAGTCATCAAAATCCAAAAAATCGAAGTTGATTTCAAATGATTTTATTAAAATTTGACAAAAATCTTGTCTACATCCAAGAAAATTGAAGTTATTTTCATCTAAATTTAGTCAAATATAGATCCTACAACCAAAATACTCATCAAAATCCAAAAAAATCGAAGTTGATTTCAAATAAATTTATTAAAATTTGACACTTCCAACTAAATTTTTTTTCATAATCCAACAAAATTGAATTTATTTTCATCTAAATTTAGTCAAATATAGATCCTTCAACAAAAATACTCAACAAAATCCATAAAAATCGAAGTTGATTTCATATGAATTTATTAAAATTTGACCAAAATCTTGTCAAAATCCAAAAAATTGAAGTTATTTTCATCTAAATTTACTCAAATATAGATCCTACAACAAAAATACTCATCAAAATCCAAAAAAATCGAAGTTGATTTCAAATAAATTTATTAAAATTTGACACTTCCAACTAAATTTTTTTTCATAATCCAACAATATTAAATTTATTTTCATCTAAATTTACTCAAATATAGACCCTACAACAAAAATACTCAACAAAATCCAAAATAATCGAAGTTGATTTCAAATAAATTTAATAAAACTTGATACTTCCAACTAAAATTTTTTTCACAATCCAAAAAATTGAAGTTATTTTCATCTAAATTTAATCAAATATAGATCCTACAACAAAAATACTCGACAAAATCCAAAAAAATCGAAGTTGATTTCATATGAATTTATTAAAATTTGACACTTCCAACTAAAATTTTTTTTATAATCCAACAAAATTGAAGTTATTTTCATCTAAATTTAGTCAAATATAGATCCTACAACCAAAATAGTCATCAAAATCCAAAAAATCGAAGTTGATTTCAAATGAATTTATTAAAATTTGACACTTCCAACTAAAATTTTTTCATAATCCAACAAAATTGAAGTTATTTTCATCTAAATTTACTCAAATATAGATCCTACAACAAAAATACTCGACAAAATAAAAAAAAATCGAAGTTGATTTCATATGAATTTATTAAAATTTGACACTTCCAACTAAAATTTTTTCATAATCCAACGAAATTGAAGTTATTTTCATCTAAATTTACTCAAATATAGAACCTACAACAAAAATACTCAACAAAATCCAAAAAATCGAAGTTGATTTCAAATAAATTTATTAAAATTTGACACTTCCAACTAAAATTTTTTTTATAATCCAACAAAATTGAAGTTATTTTCATCTAAATTTAGTCAAATATAGATCCTACAACGAAAATAGTCATCAAAATCCAAAAAAATCGAAGTTGATTTCAAATAAATTTATTAAAATTTGACACTTCCAACTAAAATTTTTTTCACAATCCATAAAATTGAAGTTATTTTCATCTAAATCTACTCAAATATAGATCCTACAACAAAATACTCAACAAAATCCAAAAAAATCGAAGTTGATTTCAAATGAATTTATTAAAATTTGACAAAAATCTTGTCTACATCCAAGAAAATTGAAGTTATTTTCATCTAAATTTAGTCAAGTATAGATCCTACAACCAAAATACTCATCAAAATCCAAAAAAATCGAAGTTGATTTCAAATAAATTTATTAAAATTTGACACTTCCAACTAAATTTTTTTTCATACTCCAACAAAATTGAATTTATTTTCATCTAAATTTAGTCAAATATAGATCCTACAACCAAAATACTCATCAAAATCCAAAAAAATCGAAGTTGATTTCAAATGAATTTATTAAAATTTGACAAAAATCTTGTCTACATCCAAGAAAATTGAAGTTATTTTCATTTAAATTTACTCAAATATAGATCCTACAACCAAAATAGTCATCAAAATCCAAAAAATCGAAGTTGATTTCAAATGAATTTATTAAAATTTGACCAAAATCTTGTCAAAATCAAAGAAAATTGAAGTTATTTTCATCTAAATTTAGTCAAATATAGATCCTACAACAAAAATACTCGACAAAATGCAAAAAAATCGAAGTTGATTTTATATGAATTTATTAAAATTTGACACTTCCAACTAAAATTTTTTCATAATCCAACGAAATTGAAGTTATTTTCATCTAAATTTACTCAAATATAGATCCTACAACAAAAATACTCGACAAAATCCAAAAAAATCGAAGTTGATTTCATATGAATTTATTAAAATTTGACACTTCCAACTAAAATTTTTTTTATAATCCAACAAAATTGAAGTTATTTTCATCTAAATTTACTCAAATATAGATCCTACAACCAAAATAGTCATCAAAATCCAAAAAATCGAAGTTGATTTCAAATGATTTTATTAAAATTTGACAAAAATCTTGTCTACATCCAAGAAAATTGAAGTTATTTTCATCTAAATTTAGTCAAATATAGATCCTACAACCAAAATACTCATCAAAATCCAAAAAAATCGAAGTTGATTTCAAATAAATTTATTAAAATTTGACACTTCCAACTAAATTTTTTTTCATAATCCAACAAAATTGAATTTATTTTCATCTAAATTTAGTCAAATATAGATCCTTCAACAAAAATACTCAACAAAATCCATAAAAATCGAAGTTGATTTCATATGAATTTATTAAAATTTGACCAAAATCTTGTCAAAATCCAAAAAATTGAAGTTATTTTCATCTAAATTTACTCAAATATAGATCCTACAACAAAAATACTCATCAAAATCCAAAAAAATCGAAGTTGATTTCAAATAAATTTATTAAAATTTGACACTTCCAACTAAATTTTTTTTCATAATCCAACAATATTAAATTTATTTTCATCTAAATTTACTCAAATATAGACCCTACAACAAAAATACTCAACAAAATCCAAAATAATCGAAGTTGATTTCAAATAAATTTAATAAAACTTGATACTTCCAACTAAAATTTTTTTCACAATCCAAAAAATTGAAGTTATTTTCATCTAAATTTAATCAAATATAGATCCTACAACAAAAATACTCGACAAAATCCAAAAAAATCGAAGTTGATTTCATATGAATTTATTAAAATTTGACACTTCCAACTAAAATTTTTTTTATAATCCAACAAAATTGAAGTTATTTTCATCTAAATTTAGTCAAATATAGATCCTACAACCAAAATAGTCATCAAAATCCAAAAAATCGAAGTTGATTTCAAATGAATTTATTAAAATTTGACACTTCCAACTAAAATTTTTTCATAATCCAACAAAATTGAAGTTATTTTCATCTAAATTTACTCAAATATAGATCCTACAACAAAAATACTCGACAAAATAAAAAAAAATCGAAGTTGATTTCATATGAATTTATTAAAATTTGACACTTCCAACTAAAATTTTTTCATAATCCAACGAAATTGAAGTTATTTTCATCTAAATTTACTCAAATATAGAACCTACAACAAAAATACTCAACAAAATCCAAAAAATCGAAGTTGATTTCAAATAAATTTATTAAAATTTGACACTTCCAACTAAAATTTTTTTTATAATCCAACAAAATTGAAGTTATTTTCATCTAAATTTAGTCAAATATAGATCCTACAACGAAAATAGTCATCAAAATCCAAAAAAATCGAAGTTGATTTCAAATAAATTTATTAAAATTTGACACTTCCAACTAAAATTTTTTTCACAATCCATAAAATTGAAGTTATTTTCATCTAAATCTACTCAAATATAGATCCTACAACAAAATACTCAACAAAATCCAAAAAAATCGAAGTTGATTTCAAATGAATTTATTAAAATTTGACAAAAATCTTGTCTACATCCAAGAAAATTGAAGTTATTTTCATCTAAATTTAGTCAAGTATAGATCCTACAACCAAAATACTCATCAAAATCCAAAAAAATCGAAGTTGATTTCAAATAAATTTATTAAAATTTGACACTTCCAACTAAATTTTTTTTCATACTCCAACAAAATTGAATTTATTTTCATCTAAATTTAGTCAAATATAGATCCTACAACCAAAATACTCATCAAAATCCAAAAAAATCGAAGTTGATTTCAAATGAATTTATTAAAATTTGACAAAAATCTTGTCTACATCCAAGAAAATTGAAGTTATTTTCATTTAAATTTACTCAAATATAGATCCTACAACCAAAATAGTCATCAAAATCCAAAAAATCGAAGTTGATTTCAAATGAATTTATTAAAATTTGACCAAAATCTTGTCAAAATCAAAGAAAATTGAAGTTATTTTCATCTAAATTTAGTCAAATATAGATCCTACAACAAAAATACTCGACAAAATGCAAAAAAATCGAAGTTGATTTTATATGAATTTATTAAAATTTGACACTTCCAACTAAAATTTTTTCATAATCCAACGAAATTGAAGTTATTTTCATCTAAATTTACTCAAATATAGATCCTACAACAAAAATACTCGACAAAATCCAAAAAAATCGAAGTTGATTTCATATGAATTTATTAAAATTTGACACTTCCAACTAAAATTTTTTTTATAATCCAACAAAATTGAAGTTATTTTCATCTAAATTTACTCAAATATAGATCCTACAACCAAAATAGTCATCAAAATCCAAAAAATCGAAGTTGATTTCAAATGATTTTATTAAAATTTGACAAAAATCTTGTCTACATCCAAGAAAATTGAAGTTATTTTCATCTAAATTTAGTCAAATATAGATCCTACAACCAAAATACTCATCAAAATCCAAAAAAATCGAAGTTGATTTCAAATAAATTTATTAAAATTTGACACTTCCAACTAAATTTTTTTTCATAATCCAACAAAATTGAATTTATTTTCATCTAAATTTAGTCAAATATAGATCCTTCAACAAAAATACTCAACAAAATCCATAAAAATCGAAGTTGATTTCATATGAATTTATTAAAATTTGACCAAAATCTTGTCAAAATCCAAAAAATTGAAGTTATTTTCATCTAAATTTACTCAAATATAGATCCTACAACAAAAATACTCAACAAAATCCAAAAAAATCGAAGTTGATTTCAAATAAATTTATTAAAATTTGACACTTCCAACTAAATTTTTTTTCATAATCCAACAATATTAAATTTATTTTCATCTAAATTTACTCAAATATAGACCCTACAACAAAAATACTCAACAAAATCCAAAATAATCGAAGTTGATTTCAAATAAATTTAATAAAATTTGACACTTCCAACTAAAATTTTTTCATAATCCAACGAAATTGAAGTTATTTTCATCTAAATTTACTCAAATATAGATCCTACAACAAAAATACTCGACAAAATCAAAAAAAATCGAAGTTGATTTCATATGAATTTATTAAAATTTAACACTTCCAACTAAAATTTTTTCATAATCCAACGAAATTGAAGTTATTTTCATCTAAATTTATTCAAATATAGAACCTACAACAAAAATACTCAACAAAATCCAAAAAAATCGAAGTTGATTTCAAAGAAATTTATTAAAATTTGACACTTCCAACTAAAATTTTTTTCACAATCCAACAAAATTGAAGTGATTTTCATCTAAATCTACTCAAATATAGATCCTACAACAAAAATACTCAACAAAATCCAAAAAAATCGAAGTTGATTTCAAATGAATTTATTAAAATTTGACAAAAATCTTGTCTACATCCAAGAAAATTGAAGTTATTTTCATCTAAATTTACTCAAATATAGATCCTACAATCAAAATACTCAACAAAATCCAAAAAAATCAAAGTTGATTTAAAATGATTTTATTAAAATTTGACAAAAATCTTGTCTACATACAAGAAAATTGAAGTTATTTTCATCTAAATTTAGTCAAATATAGATCCTACAACCAAAATAGACATCAAAATCCAAAAAATCGAAGTTGATTTCAAATGAATTTATTAAAATTTGACACTTCCAACTAAAATTTTTTCATAATCCAACGAAATTGAAGTTATTTTCATCTAAATTTACTCAAATATAGATCCTACAACAAAAATACTCGACAAAATCAAAAAAAATCGAAGTTGATTTCATATGAATTTATTAAAATTTAACACTTCCAACTAAAATTTTTTCATAATCCAACGAAATTGAAGTTATTTTCATCTAAATTTATTCAAATATAGAACCTACAACAAAAATACTCAACAAAATCCAAAAAAATCGAAGTTGATTTCAAAGAAATTTATTAAAATTTGACACTTCCAACTAAAATTTTTTTCACAATCCAACAAAATTGAAGTGATTTTCATCTAAATCTACTCAAATATAGATCCTACAACAAAAATACTCAACAAAATCCAAAAAAATCGAAGTTGATTTCAAATGAATTTATTAAAATTTGACAAAAATCTTGTCTACATCCAAGAAAATTGAAGTTATTTTCATCTAAATTTAGTCAAATATAGATCCTACAACCAAAATACTCATCAAAATCCAAAAAAATCGAAGTTGATTTCAAATATATTTATTAAAATTTGACACTTCCAACTAATTTTTTTTTCATAATCCAACAAAATTGAATTTATTTTCATCTAAATTTAGTCAAATATAGATCCTACAACCAAAATACTCAACAAAATAAAAAAAAATCGAAGTTGATTTCAAATAAATTTATTAAAATTTGACACTTCCATCTAAAATTTTTTTCATAATCCAACAAAATTGAAGTTATTTTCATCTAAATTTACTCAAATATAGATCCTACAACCAAAATACGCAACAAAATCCAAAAAAATCGAAGTTGATTTCAAATGAATTTATTAAAATTTGACCAAAATCTTGTCAAAATCCAAAAAATTGAAGTTATTTTCATCTAAATTTACTCAAATATAGATCCTACAACAAAAATACTCAACGAAATCCAAAAAAATCGAAGTTGATTTCAAATAAATTTATTAAAATTTGACACTTCCAACTAAATTTTTTTTCATAATCCAACAAAATTAAATTTATTTTCATCTAAATTTACTCAAATATAGATCCTACAACAAAAATACTGAACAAAATCCAAAAAAATCGAAGTTGATTTCAAATAAATTTATTAAAATTTGACACTTCCAACTAAATTTTTTTTCATAATCCAACAAAATTATATTTATTTTCATCTAAATTTACTCAAATATAGATCCTACAACAAAAATACTCAACAAAATCCAAAATAATTGAAGTTGATTTCAAATAAATTTAATAAAACTTGATACTTCCAACTAAAATTTTTTTCACAATCCAACAAAATTGAAGTTATTTTCATCTAAATTTAATCAAATATAGATCCTACAACAAAAATACTCGACAAAATCCAAAAAAATCGAAGTTGATTTCATATGAATTTATTAATATTTGACACTTCCAACTAAAATTTTTTTTATAATCCAACAAAATTGAAGTTATTTTCATCTAAATTTAGTCAAATATAGATCCTACAACGAAAATAGTCATCAAAATCCAAAAAAATCGAAGTTGATTTCAAATAAATTTATTAAAATTTGACACTTCCAACTAAAATTTTTTTCACAATCCATAAAATTGAAGTTATTTTCATCTAAATCTACTCAAATATAGATCCTACAACAAAATACTCAACAAAATCCAAAAAAATCGAAGTTGATTTCAAATGAATTTATTAAAATTTGACAAAAATCTTGTCTACATCCAAGAAAATTGAAGTTATTTTCATCTAAATTTAGTCAAATATAGATCCTACAACCAAAATACTCATCAAAATCCAAAAAAATCGAAGTTGATTTCAAATAAATTTATTAAAATTTGACACTTCCAACTAAATTTTTTTTCATACTCCAACAAAATTGAATTTATTTTCATCTAAATTTAGTCAAATATAGATCCTACAACAAAAATACTCAACAAAATCCAAAAAAATCGAAGTTGATTTCATATGAATTTATTAAAATTTGACACTTCCAACTAAAATTTTTTTTATAATCCAACAAAATTGAAGTTATTTTCATCTAAATTTAGTCAAATATAGATCCTACAACCAAAATACTCATCAAAATCCAAAAAAATCGAAGTTGATTTCAAATGAATTTATTAAAATTTGACAAAAATCTTGTCTACATCCAAGAAAATTGAAGTTATTTTCATTTAAATTTACTCAAATATAGAGCCTACAACCAAAACAGTCATCAAAATCCAAAAAATCGAAGTTGATTTCAAATGAATTTATTAAAATTTGACCAAAATCTTGTCAAAATCAAAGAAAATTGAAGTTATTTTCATCTAAATTTAGTCAAATATAGATCCTACAACAAAAATACTCGACAAAATGCAAAAAAATCGAAGTTGATTTTATATGAATTTATTAAAATTTGACACTTCCAACTAAAATTTTTTCATAATCCAACGAAATTGAAGTTATTTTCATCTAAATTTACTCAAATATAGATCCTACAACAAAAATACTCGACAAAATCCAAAAAAATCGAAGTTGATTTCATATGAATTTATTAAAATTTGACACTTCCAACTAAAATTTTTTTTATAATCCAACAAAATTGAAGTTATTTTCATCTAAATTTACTCAAATATAGATCCTACAACCAAAATAGTCATCAAAATCCAAAAAATCGAAGTTGATTTCAAATGATTTTATTAAAATTTGACAAAAATCTTGTCTACATCCAAGAAAATTGAAGTTATTTTCATCTAAATTTAGTCAAATATAGATCCTACAACCAAAATACTCATCAAAATCCAAAAAAATCGAAGTTGATTTCAAATAAATTTATTAAAATTTGACACTTCCAACTAAATTTTTTTTCATAATCCAACAAAATTGAATTTATTTTCATCTAAATTTAGTCAAATATAGATCCTTCAACAAAAATACTCAACAAAATCCATAAAAATCGAAGTTGATTTCATATGAATTTATTAAAATTTGACCAAAATCTTGTCAAAATCCAAAAAATTGAAGTTATTTTCATCTAAATTTACTCAAATATAGATCCTACAACAAAAATACTCAACAAAATCCAAAAAAATCGAAGTTGATTTCAAATAAATTTATTAAAATTTGACACTTCCAACTAAATTTTTTTCACAATCCAAAAAATTGAAGTTATTTTCATCTAAATTTACTCAAATATAGATCCTACAACAAAAATACTCAACAAAATCCAAAAAAATCGAAGTTGATTTCAAATGAATTTATTAAAATTTGACAAAAATCTTGTCTACATCCAAGAAAATTGAAGTTATTTTCATCTAAATTTAGTCAAATATAGATCCTACAACCAAAATAGTCATCAAAATCCAAAAAATCGAAGTTGATTTCAAATGATTTTATTAATATTTGACCAAAATCTTGTCAAAATCCAAAAAATTGAAGTTATTTTCATCTAAATTTAGTCAAATATACATCCTACAACCAAAATACTCATCAAAATCCAAAAAAATCGAAGTTGATTTCAAATGAATTTATTAAAATTTGACAAAAATCTTGTCTACATCCAAGAAAATTGAAGTTAGTTTCATCTAAATTTACTCAAATATAGAACCTACAACAAAAATACTCAACAAAATCCAAAAAAATCGAAGTTGATTTCAAATAAATTTATTAAAATTTGACACTTCCAACTAAAATTTTTTTCACAATCCAACAAAATTGAAGTTATTTTCATCTAAATCTACTCAAATATAGATCCTACAACAAAAATACTCAACAAAATCCAAAAAAATCGAAGTTGATTTCAAATGAATTTATTATAATTTGACAAAAATCTTGTCAAAATCCAAAAAATTGAAGTTATTTTCATCTGAATTTACTCAAATATAGATCCTACAACAAAAATACTCAACAAAATCCAAAAAAATCGAAGTTGATTTCAAATAAATTTATTAAAATTTGACACATCCAACTAAATTTTTTTTCATAATCCATCAAAATTAAATTTATTTTCATCTAAATTTACTCAAATATAGATCCTACAAGAAAAATACTCAACAAAATCCAAAAAAATCAAAGTTGATTTCAAATGATTTTATTAAAATTTGACACTTCCAACTAAAATTTTTTCATAATCCAACGAAATTGAAGTTATTTTCATCTAAATTTACTCAAATATAGAACCTACAACAAAAATACTCAACAAAATCCAAAAAAATCGAAGTTGATTTCAAATAAATTTAATAAAATTTGACACTTCCAACTAAAATTTTTTTCACAATCCAACAAAATTGAAGTGATTTTCATCTAAATCTACTCAAATATAGATCCTACAACAAAAATACTCAACAAAATCCAAAAAAATCGAAGTTGATTTCAAATGAATTTATTAAAATTTGACAAAAATCTTGTCTACATCCAAGAAAATTGATGTTATTTTCATCTAAATTTAGTCAAATATAGATCCTACAACCAAAATAGTCATCAAAATCCAAAAAATCGAAGTTGATTTCAAATGAATTTATTAAAATTTGACACTTCCAACTAAAATTTTTTCATAATCCAACGAAATTGAAGTTATTTTCATCTAAATTTACTCAAATATAGATCCTACAACAAAAATACTCGACAAAATCAAAAAAAATCGAAGTTGATTTCATATGAATTTATTAAAATTTAACACTTCCAACTAAAATTTTTTCATAATCCAACGAAATTGAAGTTATTTTCATCTAAATTTACTCAAATATAGAACCTACAACAAAAATACTCAACAAAATCCAAAAAATCGAAGTTGATTTCAAATAAATTTATTAAAATTTGACACTTCCAACTAAAATTTTTTTCACAATCCAACAAAATTGAAGTGATTTTCATCTAAATCTACTCAAATATAGATCCTACAACAAAAATACTCAACAAAATCCAAAAAAATCGAAGTTGATTTCAAATGAATTTATTAAAATTTGACAAAAATCTTGTCAAAATCCAAAAAATTGAAGTTATTTTCATCAGAATTTACTCAAATATAGATCTCACAACAAAAATACTCAACAAAATCCAAAAAAATCGAAGTTGATTTCAAATAAATTTATTAAAATTTGACACTTCCAACTAAATTTTTTTTCATAATCCAACAAAATTAAATTTATTTTCATCTAAATTTACTCAAATATAGATCCTACAACAAATATACTCAATAAAATCCAAAATAATCGTAGTTGATTTCAAATAAATTTAATAAAACTTGATACTTCCAACTAAAATTTTTTTCACAATCCAACAAAATTGAAGTTATTTTCATCTAAATTTAATCAAATATAGATCCTACAACAAAAATACTCGACAAAATCCAAAAAAATCGAAGTTGATTTCATATGAATTTATTAAAATTTGACACTTCCAACTAAAATTTTTTTTATAATCCAACAAAATTGAAGTTATTTTCATCTAAATTTAGTCAAATATAGATCCTACAACCAAAATACTCATCAAAATCCAAAAAAATCGAAGTTGATTTCAAATGAATTTGTTAAAATTTGACAAAAATCTTGTCTACATCCAAGAAAATTGAAGTTATTTTCATCTAAATTTACTCAAATATAGATCCTACAACAAAAATACTCAACAAAATCCAAAAAAATCAAAGTTGATTTCAAATGATTTTATTAAAATTTGACACTTCCAACTAAAATTTCTTCATAATCCAACGAAATTGAAGTTATTTTCATCTAAATTTACTCAAATATAGAACCTACAACAAAAATACTCAACAAAATCCAAAAAAATCGAAGTTGATTTCAAATAAATTTAATAAAATTTGACACTTCCAACTAAAATTTTTTTCACAATCCAACAAAATTGAAGTGATTTTCATCTAAATCTACTCAAATATAGATCCTACAACAAAAATACTCAACAAAATCCAAAAAAATCGAAGTTGATTTCAAATGAATTTATTAAAATTTGACAAAAATCTGGTCTACATCCAAGAAAATTGATGTTATTTTCATCTAAATTTAGTCAAATATAGATCCTACAACCAAAATACTCATCAAAATCCAAAAAAATCGAAGTTGATTTCAAATGAATTTATTAAAATTTTACAAAAATCTTGTCTACATCCAAGAAAATTGAAGTTATTTTCATCTAAATTTACTCAAATATAGATCCTACAATCAAAATACTCAACAAAATCCAAAAAAATCAAAGTTGATTTAAAATGATTTTATTAAAATTTGACAAAAATCTTGTCTACATACAAGAAAATTGAAGTTATTTTCATCTAAATTTAGTCAAATATAGATCCTACAACCAAAATAGACATCAAAATCCAAAAAATCGAAGTTGATTTCAAATGAATTTATTAAAATTTGACACTTCCAACTAAAATTTTTTCATAATCCAACGAAATTGAAGTTATTTTCATCTAAATTTACTCAAATATAGATCCTACAACAAAAATACTCGACAAAATCAAAAAAAATCGAAGTTGATTTCATATGAATTTATTAAAATTTAACACTTCCAACTAAAATTTTTTCATAATCCAACGAAATTGAAGTTATTTTCATCTAAATTTATTCAAATATAGAACCTACAACAAAAATACTCAACAAAATCCAAAAAAATCGAAGTTGATTTCAAAGAAATTTATTAAAATTTGACACTTCCAACTAAAATTTTTTTCACAATCCAACAAAATTGAAGTGATTTTCATCTAAATCTACTCAAATATAGATCCTACAACAAAAATACTCAACAAAATCCAAAAAAATCGAAGTTGATTTCAAATGAATTTATTAAAATTTGACAAAAATCTTGTCTACATCCAAGAAAATTGAAGTTATTTTCATCTAAATTTAGTCAAATATAGATCCTACAACCAAAATACTCATCAAAATCCAAAAAAATCGAAGTTGATTTCAAATATATTTATTAAAATTTGACACTTCCAACTAATTTTTTTTTCATAATCCAACAAAATTGAATTTATTTTCATCTAAATTTAGTCAAATATAGATCCTACAACCAAAATACTCAACAAAATAAAAAAAAATCGAAGTTGATTTCAAATAAATTTATTAAAATTTGACACTTCCATCTAAAATTTTTTTCATAATCCAACAAAATTGAAGTTATTTTCATCTAAATTTACTCAAATATAGATCCTACAACCAAAATACGCAACAAAATCCAAAAAAATCGAAGTTGATTTCAAATGAATTTATTAAAATTTGACCAAAATCTTGTCAAAATCCAAAAAATTGAAGTTATTTTCATCTAAATTTACTCAAATATAGATCCTACAACAAAAATACTCAACGAAATCCAAAAAAATCGAAGTTGATTTCAAATAAATTTATTAAAATTTGACACTTCCAACTAAATTTTTTTTCATAATCCAACAAAATTAAATTTATTTTCATCTAAATTTACTCAAATATAGATCCTACAACAAAAATACTGAACAAAATCCAAAAAAATCGAAGTTGATTTCAAATAAATTTATTAAAATTTGACACTTCCAACTAAATTTTTTTTCATAATCCAACAAAATTATATTTATTTTCATCTAAATTTACTCAAATATAGATCCTACAACAAAAATACTCAACAAAATCCAAAATAATTGAAGTTGATTTCAAATAAATTTAATAAAACTTGATACTTCCAACTAAAATTTTTTTCACAATCCAACAAAATTGAAGTTATTTTCATCTAAATTTAATCAAATATAGATCCTACAACAAAAATACTCGACAAAATCCAAAAAAATCGAAGTTGATTTCATATGAATTTATTAATATTTGACACTTCCAACTAAAATTTTTTTTATAATCCAACAAAATTGAAGTTATTTTCATCTAAATTTAGTCAAATATAGATCCTACAACGAAAATAGTCATCAAAATCCAAAAAAATCGAAGTTGATTTCAAATAAATTTATTAAAATTTGACACTTCCAACTAAAATTTTTTTCACAATCCATAAAATTGAAGTTATTTTCATCTAAATCTACTCAAATATAGATCCTACAACAAAATACTCAACAAAATCCAAAAAAATCGAAGTTGATTTCAAATGAATTTATTAAAATTTGACAAAAATCTTGTCTACATCCAAGAAAATTGAAGTTATTTTCATCTAAATTTAGTCAAATATAGATCCTACAACCAAAATACTCATCAAAATCCAAAAAAATCGAAGTTGATTTCAAATGAATTTATTAAAATTTGACAAAAATCTTGTCTACATCCAAGAAAATTGAAGTTATTTTCATTTAAATTTACTCAAATATAGAGCCTACAACCAAAATAGTCATCAAAATCCAAAAAATCGAAGTTGATTTCAAATGAATTTATTAAAATTTGACCAAAATCTTGTCAAAATCAAAGAAAATTGAAGTTATTTTCATCTAAATTTAGTCAAATATAGATCCTACAACAAAAATACTCGACAAAATGCAAAAAAATCGAAGTTGATTTTATATGAATTTATTAAAATTTGACACTTCCAACTAAAATTTTTTCATAATCCAACGAAATTGAAGTTATTTTCATCTAAATTTACTCAAATATAGATCCTACAACAAAAATACTCGACAAAATCCAAAAAAATCGAAGTTGATTTCATATGAATTTATTAAAATTTGACACTTCCAACTAAAATTTTTTTTATAATCCAACAAAATTGAAGTTATTTTCATCTAAATTTACTCAAATATAGATCCTACAACCAAAATAGTCATCAAAATCCAAAAAATCGAAGTTGATTTCAAATGATTTTATTAAAATTTGACAAAAATCTTGTCTACATCCAAGAAAATTGAAGTTATGTTCATCTAAATTTAGTCAAATATAGATCCTACAACCAAAATACTCATCAAAATCCAAAAAAATCGAAGTTGATTTCAAATAAATTTATTAAAATTTGACACTTCCAACTAAATTTTTTTTCATAATCCAACAAAATTGAATTTATTTTCATCTAAATTTAGTCAAATATAGATCCTTCAACAAAAATACTCAACAAAATCCATAAAAATCGAAGTTGATTTCATATGAATTTATTAAAATTTGACCAAAATCTTGTCAAAATCCAAAAAATTGAAGTTATTTTCATCTAAATTTACTCAAATATAGATCCTACAACAAAAATACTCAACAAAATCCAAAAAAATCGAAGTTGATTTCAAATAAATTTATTAAAATTTGACACTTCCAACTAAATTTTTTTTCATAATCCAACAATATTAAATTTATTTTCATCTAAATTTACTCAAATATAGACCCTACAACAAAAATACTCAACAAAATCCAAAATAATCGAAGTTGATTTCAAATAAATTTAATAAAACTTGATACTTCCAACTAAAATTTTTTTCACAATCCAAAAAATTGAAGTTATTTTCATCTAAATTTAATCAAATATAGATCCTACAACAAAAATACTCGACAAAATCCAAAAAAATCGAAGTTGATTTCATATGAATTTATTAAAATTTGACACTTCCAACTAAAATTTTTTTTATAATCCAACAAAATTGAAGTTATTTTCATCTAAATTTAGTCAAATATAGATCCTACAACCAAAATACTCATCAAAATCCAAAAAATCGAAGTTGATTTCAAATGAATTTATTAAAATTTGACACTTCCAACTAAAATTTTTTCATAATCCAACAAAATTGAAGTTATTTTCATCTAAATTTACTCAAATATAGATCCTACAACAAAAATACTCGACAAAATCAAAAAAAATCGAAGTTGATTTCATATGAATTTATTAAAATTTGACACTTCCAACTAAAATTTTTTCATAATCCAACGAAATTGAAGTTATTTTCATCTAAATTTACTCAAATATAGAACCTACAACAAAAATACTCAACAAAATCCAAAAAATCGAAGTTGATTTCAAATAAATTTATTAAAATTTGACACTTCCAACTAAAATTTTTTTCACAATCCAACAAAATTGAAGTGATTTTCATCTAAATCTACTCAAATATAGATCCTACAACAAAAATACTCAACAAAATCCAAAAAAATCGAAGTTGATTTCAAATGAATTTATTAAAATTTGACAAAAATCTTGTCAAAATCCAAAAAATTGAAGTTATTTTCATCTGAATTTACTCAAATATAGATCCTACAACAAAAATACTCAACAAAATCCAAAAAAATCGAAGTTGATTTCAAATAAATTTATTAAAATTTGACACTTCCAACTAAATTTTTTTTCATAATCCAACAAAATTAAATTTATTTTCATCTAAATTTACTCAAATATAGATCCTACAACAAATATACTCAACAAAATCCAAAATAATCGAAGTTGATTTCAAATAAATTTAATAAAACTTGATACTTCCAACTAAAATTTTTTTCACAATCCAACAAAATTGAAGTTATTTTCATCTAAATTTAATCAAATATAGATCCTACAACAAAAATACTCGACAAAATCCAAAAAAATCGAAGTTGATTTCATATGAATTTATTAAAATTTGACACTTCCAACTAAAATTTTTTTTATAATCCAACAAAATTGAAGTTATTTTCATCTAAATTTAGTCAAATATAGATCCTACAACCAAAATACTCATCAAAATCCAAAAAAATCGAAGTTGATTTCAAATGAACTTGTTAAAATTTGACAAAAATCTTGTCTACATCCAAGAAAATTGAAGTTATTTTCATCTAAATTTACTCAAATATAGATCCTACAACAAAAATACTCAACAAAATCCAAAAAAATCAAAGTTGATTTCAAATGATTTTATTAAAATTTGACACTTCCAACTAAAATTTCTTCATAATCCAACGAAATTGAAGTTATTTTCATCTAAATTTACTCAAATATAGAACCTACAACAAAAATACTCAACAAAATCCAAAAAAATCGAAGTTGATTTCAAATAAATTTAATAAAATTTGACACTTCCAACTAAAATTTTTTTCACAATCCAACAAAATTGAAGTGATTTTCATCTAAATCTACTCAAATATAGATCCTACAACAAAAATACTCAACAAAATCCAAAAAAATCGAAGTTGATTTCAAATGAATTTATTAAAATTTGACAAAAATCTTGTCTACATCCAAGAAAATTGATGTTATTTTCATCTAAATTTAGTCAAATATAGATCCTACAACCAAAATAGACATCAAAATCCAAAAAATCGAAGTTGAATTCAAATGAATTTATTAAAATTTGACACTTCCAACTAAAATTTTTTCATAATCCAACGAAATTGAAGTTATTTTCATCTAAATTTACTCAAATATAGATCCTACAACAAAAATACTCGACAAAATAAAAAAAAATCGAAGTTGATTTCATATGAATTTATTAAAATTTAACACTTCCAACTAAAATTTTTTCATAATCCAACGAAATTGAAGTTATTTTCATCTAAATTTATTCAAATATAGAACCTACAACAAAAATACTCAACAAAATCCAAAAAAATCGAAGTTGATTTCAAAGAAATTTATTAAAATTTGACACTTCCAACTAAAATTTTTTTCACAATCCAACAAAATTGAAGTGATTTTCATCTAAATCTACTCAAATATAGATCCTACAACAAAAATACTCAACAAAATCCAAAAAAATCGAAGTTGATTTCAAATGAATTTATTAAAATTTTACAAAAATCTTGTCTACATCCAAGAAAATTGAAGTTATTTTCATCTAAATTTAGTCAAATATAGATCCTACAACCAAAATAGACATCAAAATCCAAAAAATCGAAGTTGATTTCAAATGAATTTATTAAAATTTGACACTTCCAACTAAAATTTTTTCATAATCCAACGAAATTGAAGTTATTTTCATCTGAATTTACTCAAATATAGATCCTACAACAAAAATACTCGACAAAATCAAAAAAAATCGAAGTTGATTTCATATGAATTTATTAAAATTTGACACTTCCAACTAAAATTTTTTCATAATCCAACGAAATTGAAGTTATTTTCATCTAAATTTATTCAAATATAGAACCTACAACAAAAATACTCAACAAAATCCAAAAAAATCGAAGTTGATTTCAAAGAAATTTATTAAAATTTGACACTTCCAACTAAAATTTTTTTCACAATCCAACAAAATTGAAGTGATTTTCATCTAAATCTACTCAAATATAGATCCTACAACAAAAATACTCAACAAAATCCAAAAAAATCGAAGTTGATTTCAAATGAATTTATTAAAATTTGACAAAAATCTTGTCTACATCCAAGAAAATTGATGTTATTTTCATCTAAATTTAGTCAAATATAGATCCTACAACCAAAATACTCATCAAAATCCAAAAAAATCGAAGTTGATTTCAAATGAATTTATTAAAATTTTACAAAAATCTTGTCTACATCCAAGAAAATTGAAGTTATTTTCATCTAAATTTACTCAAATATAGATCCTACAACCAAAATACTCAACAAAATCCAAAAAAATCAAAGTTGATTTCAAATGATTTTATTAAAATTTGACAAAAATCTTGTCTACATACAAGAAAATTGAAGTTATTTTCATCTAAATTTAGTCAAATATAGATCCTACAACCAAAATAGTCATCAAAATCCAAAAAATCGAAGTTGATTTCAAATGAATTTATTAAAATTTGACACTTCCAACTAAAATTTTTTCATAATCCAACGAAATTGAAGTTATTTTCATCTAAATTTACTCAAATATAGATCCTACAACAAAAATACTCGACAAAATAAAAAAAAATCGAAGTTGATTTCATATGAATTTATTAAAATTTGACACTTCCAACTAAAATTTTTTCATAATCCAACGAAATTGAAGTTATTTTCATCTAAATTTACTCAAATATAGAACCTACAACAAAAATACTCAACAAAATCCAAAAAATCGAAGTTGATTTCAAATAAATTTATTAAAATTTGACACTTCCAACTAAAATTTTTTTCACAATCCAACAAAATTGAAGTGATTTTCATCTAAATCTACTCAAATATAGATCCTACAACAAAAATACTCAACAAAATCCAAAAAAATCGAAGTTGATTTCAAATGAATTTATTAAAATTTGACAAAAATCTTGTCAAAATCCAAAAAATTGAAGTTATTTTCATCTGAATTTACTCAAATATAGATCCTACAACAAAAATACTCAACAAAATCCAAAAAAATCGAAGTTGATTTCAAATAAATTTATTAAAATTTGACACTTCCAACTAAATTTTTTTTCATAATCCAACAAAATTAAATTTATTTTCATCTAAATTTACTCAAATATAGATCCTACAACAAATATACTCAACAAAATCCAAAATAATCGAAGTTGATTTCAAATAAATTTAATAAAACTTGATACTTCCAACTAAAATTTTTTTCACAATCCAACAAAATTGAAGTTATTTTCATCTAAATTTAATCAAATATAGATCCTACAACAAAAATACTCGACAAAATCCAAAAAAATCGAAGTTGATTTCATATGAATTTATTAAAATTTGACACTTCCAACTAAAATTTTTTTTATAATCCAACAAAATTGAAGTTATTTTCATCTAAATTTAGTCAAATATAGATCCTACAACCAAAATACTCATCAAAATCCAAAAAAATCGAAGTTGATTTCAAATGAATTTGTTAAAATTTGACAAAAATCTTGTCTACATCCAAGAAAATTGAAGTTATTTTCATCTAAATTTACTCAAATATAGATCCTACAACAAAAATACTCAACAAAATCCAAAAAAATCAAAGTTGATTTCAAATGATTTTATTAAAATTTGACACTTCCAACTAAAATTTTTTCATAATCCAACGAAATTGAAGTTATTTTCATCTAAATTTACTCAAATATAGAACCTACAACAAAAATACTCAACAAAATCCAAAAAAATCGAAGTTGATTTCAAAGAAATTTATTAAAATTTGACACTTCCAACTAAAATTTTTTTCACAATCCAACAAAATTGAAGTTATTTTCATCTAAATTTAATCAAATATAGATCCTACAACCAAAATAGTCATCAAAATCCAAAAAATCGAAGTTGATTTCAAATGAATTTATTAAAATTTGACACTTCCAACTAAAATTTTTTCATAATCCAACGAAATTGAAGTTATTTTCATCTAAATTTACTCAAATATAGAACCTACAACAAAAATACTCAACAAAATCCAAAAAAATCGAAGTTGATTTCAAATAAATTTATTAAAATTTGACACTTCCAACTAAAATTTTTTTCATAATCCAACAAAATTAAATTTATTTTCATCTAAATTTACTCAAATATAGATCCTACAACAAAAATACTCAACAAAATCCAAAATAATCGAAGTTGATTTCAAATAAATTTAATAAAACTTGATACTTCCAACTAAAATTTTTTTCACAATCCAACAAAATTGAAGTTATTTTCATCTAAATTTAATCAAATATAGATCCTACCACAAAAATACTCGACAAAATCCAAAAAAATCGAAGTTGATTTCATATGAATTTATTAAAATTTGACACTTCCAACTAAAATTTTTTTTATAATCCAAGAAAATTGAAGTTATTTTCATCTAAATTTAGTCAAATATAGATCCTACAACCAAAATAGTCATCAAAATCCAAAAAATCGAAGTTGATTTCAAATGAATTTATTAAAATTTGACACTTCCAACTAAAACTTTTTCATAATCCAACGAATTTGAAGTTATTTTCATCTAAATTTACACAAATATAGAACCTACAACAAAAATACTCAACAAAATCCAAAATAATCGAAGTTGATTTCAAATAAATTTAATAAAACTTGATACTTCCAACTAAAATTTTTTTCACAATCCAACAAAATTGAAGTTATTTTCATCTAAATTTAATCAAATATAGATCCTACAACAAAAATACTCGACAAAATCCAAAAAAATCGAAGTTGATTTCATATGAATTTATTAAAATTTGACACTTCCAACTAAAATTTTTTTTATAATCCAAGAAAATTGAAGTTATTTTCATCTAAATTTAGTCAAATATAGATCCTACAACCAAAATAGTCATCAAAATCCAAAAAATCGAAGTTGATTTCAAATGAATTTATTAAAATTTGACACTTCCAACTAAAACTTTTTCATAATCCAACGAATTTGAAGTTATTTTCATCTAAATTTACTCAAATATAGAACCTACAACAAAAATACTCAACAAAATCCAAAAAAATCGAAGTTGATTTCAAATAAATTTATTAAAATTTGACACTTCCAACTAAAATTTTTTTCACAATCCAACAAAAGTGAAGTTATTTTCATCTAAATCTACTCAAATATAGATCCAACAACAAAAATACTCAACAAAATCCAAAAAAATCGAAGTTGATTTCAAATGAATTTATTAAAATTTGACACTTCCAACTAAAATTTTTTTTATAATCCAACAAAATTGAAGTTATTTTCATCTAAATTTAGTCAAATATAGATCCTACAACCAAAATACTCATCAAAATCCAAAAAAATCGAAGTTGATTTCAAATGAATTTATTAAAATTTGACAAAAATCTTGTCTACATCCAAGAAAATTGAAGTTAATTTCATCTAAATTTACTCAAATATAGATCCTACAACCAAAATACTCAACAAAATCCAAAAAAATCGAAGTTGATTTCATATGAATTTATTAAAATTTGACACTTCCAACTAAAATTTTTTCATAATCCAACGAAATTGAAGTTATTTTCATCTAAATTTACTCAAATATAGATCCTACAACAAAAATACTCGACAAAATCCAAAAAAATCGAAGTTGATTTCATATGAATTTATTTAAATTTGACACTTCCAACTAAAATTTTTTTTATAATCCAACAAAATTGAAGTTATTTTCATCTAAATTTAGTCAAATATAGATCCTACAACCAAAATACTCATCAAAATCCAAAAAAATCGAAGTTGATTTCAAATGAATTTATTAAAACTTGACAAAAATCTTGTCTACATCCAAGAAAATTGAAGTTATTTTCATCTAAATTTAGTCAAATATAGATCCTACAACCAAAATAGTCATCAAAATCCAAAAAATCGAAGTTGATTTCAAATGAATTTATTAAAATTTGACACTTCCAACTAAAATTTTTTCATAATCCAACGAAATTGAAGTTATTTTCATCTAAATTTACTCAAATATAGAACCTACAACAAAAATACTCAACAAAATCCAAAAAAATCGAAGTTGATTTCAAATGAATTTATTAAAATTTGACAAAAATCTTGTCTACATCCAAGAAAATTGAAGTTATTTTCATCTAAATTTAGTCAAATATAGATCCTACAACCAAAATACTCATCAAAATCCAAAAAAATCGAAGTTGATTTCAAATAAATTTATTAAAATTTGACACTTCCAACTAAATTTTTTTTCATAATCCAACAAAATTGAAGTTATTTTCATCTAAATTTAGTCAAATATAGATCCTACAACCAAAATACTCATCAAAATCCAAAAAAATCGAAGTTGATTTCAAATGAATTTATTAAAATTTTACAAAAATCTTGTCTACATCCAAGAAAATTGAAGTTAATTTCATCTAAATTTACTCAAATATAGATCCTACAACCAAAATACTCAACAAAATCCAAAAAAATCGAAGTTGATTTCATATGAATTTATTAAAATTTGACACTTCCAACTAAAATTTTTTCATAATCCAACGAAATTGAAGTTATTTTCATCTAAATTTACTCAAATATAGATCCTACAACAAAAATACTCGACAAAATCCAAAAAAATCGAAGTTGATTTCATATGAATTTATTTAAATTTGACACTTCCAACTAAATTTTTTTTTATAATCCAACAAAATTGAAGTTATTTTCATCTAAATTTAGTCAAATATAGATCCTACAACCAAAATACTCACCAAAATCCAAAAAAATCGAAGTTGATTTCAAATGAATTTATTAAAACTTGACAAAAATCTTGTCTACATCCAAGAAAATTGAAGTTATTTTCATCTAAATTTAGTCAAATATAGATCCTACAACCAAAATAGTCATCAAAATCCAAAAAATCGAAGTTGATTTCAAATGAATTTATTAAAATTTGACACTTCCAACTAAAATTTTTTCATAATCCAACGAAATTGAAGTTATTTTCATCTAAATTTACTCAAATATAGAACCTACAACAAAAATACTCAACAAAATCCAAAAAAATCGAAGTTGATTTCAAATGAATTTATTAAAATTTGACAAAAATCTTGTCAAAATCCTAAAAATTGAAGTTATTTTCATCTGAATTTACTCAAATATAGATCCTACAACAAAAATACTAAACAAAATCCAAAAAAATCGAAGTTGATTTCAAATAAATTTATTAAAATTTGACACTTCCAACTAAAATTTTTTTCACAATCCAACAAAATTGAAGTTATTTTCATCTAAATCTACTCAAATATAGATCCTACAACAAAAATACTCAACAAAATAAAAAAAAATCGAAGTTGATTTCAAATGAATTTATTAAAATTTGACAAAAATCTTGTCTACATCCAAGAAAATTGAAGTTATTTTCATCGAAATTTAGTCAAATATAGATCCTACAACCAAAATACTCATCAAAATCCAAAAAAATCGAAGTTGATTTCAAATAAATTTAATAAAATTTGACACTTCCAACTAAAATTTTTTTCACAATCCAACAAAATTGAAGTGATTTTCATCTAAATCTACTCAAATATAGATCCTACAACAAAAATACTCAACAAAATCCAAAAAAATCGAAGTTGATTTCAAATGAATTTATTAAAATTTGACAAAAATCTTGTCTACATCCAAGAAAATTGATGTTATTTTCATCTAAATTTAGTCAAATATAGATCCTACAACCAAAATAGACATCAAAATCCAAAAAATCGAAGTTGAATTCAAATGAATTTATTAAAATTTGACACTTCCAACTAAAATTTTTTCATAATCCAACGAAATTGAAGTTATTTTCATCTAAATTTACTCAAATATAGATCCTACAACAAAAATACTCGACAAAATAAAAAAAAATCGAAGTTGATTTCATATGAATTTATTAAAATTTAACACTTCCAACTAAAATTTTTTCATAATCCAACGAAATTGAAGTTATTTTCATCTAAATTTATTCAAATATAGAACCTACAACAAAAATACTCAACAAAATCCAAAAAAATCGAAGTTGATTTCAAAGAAATTTATTAAAATTTGACACTTCCAACTAAAATTTTTTTCACAATCCAACAAAATTGAAGTGATTTTCATCTAAATCTACTCAAATATAGATCCTACAACAAAAATACTCAACAAAATCCAAAAAAATCGAAGTTGATTTCAAATGAATTTATTAAAATTTTACAAAAATCTTGTCTACATCCAAGAAAATTGAAGTTATTTTCATCTAAATTTAGTCAAATATAGATCCTACAACCAAAATAGACATCAAAATCCAAAAAATCGAAGTTGATTTCAAATGAATTTATTAAAATTTGACACTTCCAACTAAAATTTTTTCATAATCCAACGAAATTGAAGTTATTTTCATCTGAATTTACTCAAATATAGATCCTACAACAAAAATACTCGACAAAATCAAAAAAAATCGAAGTTGATTTCATATGAATTTATTAAAATTTGACACTTCCAACTAAAATTTTTTCATAATCCAACGAAATTGAAGTTATTTTCATCTAAATTTATTCAAATATAGAACCTACAACAAAAATACTCAACAAAATCCAAAAAAATCGAAGTTGATTTCAAAGAAATTTATTAAAATTTGACACTTCCAACTAAAATTTTTTTCACAATCCAACAAAATTGAAGTGATTTTCATCTAAATCTACTCAAATATAGATCCTACAACAAAAATACTCAACAAAATCCAAAAAAATCGAAGTTGATTTCAAATGAATTTATTAAAATTTGACAAAAATCTTGTCTACATCCAAGAAAATTGATGTTATTTTCATCTAAATTTAGTCAAATATAGATCCTACAACCAAAATACTCATCAAAATCCAAAAAAATCGAAGTTGATTTCAAATGAATTTATTAAAATTTTACAAAAATCTTGTCTACATCCAAGAAAATTGAAGTTATTTTCATCTAAATTTACTCAAATATAGATCCTACAACCAAAATACTCAACAAAATCCAAAAAAATCAAAGTTGATTTCAAATGATTTTATTAAAATTTGACAAAAATCTTGTCTACATACAAGAAAATTGAAGTTATTTTCATCTAAATTTAGTCAAATATAGATCCTACAACCAAAATAGTCATCAAAATCCAAAAAATCGAAGTTGATTTCAAATGAATTTATTAAAATTTGACACTTCCAACTAAAATTTTTTCATAATCCAACGAAATTGAAGTTATTTTCATCTAAATTTACTCAAATATAGATCCTACAACAAAAATACTCGACAAAATAAAAAAAAATCGAAGTTGATTTCATATGAATTTATTAAAATTTGACACTTCCAACTAAAATTTTTTCATAATCCAACGAAATTGAAGTTATTTTCATCTAAATTTACTCAAATATAGAACCTACAACAAAAATACTCAACAAAATCCAAAAAATCGAAGTTGATTTCAAATAAATTTATTAAAATTTGACACTTCCAACTAAAATTTTTTTCACAATCCAACAAAATTGAAGTGATTTTCATCTAAATCTACTCAAATATAGATCCTACAACAAAAATACTCAACAAAATCCAAAAAAATCGAAGTTGATTTCAAATGAATTTATTAAAATTTGACAAAAATCTTGTCAAAATCCAAAAAATTGAAGTTATTTTCATCTGAATTTACTCAAATATAGATCCTACAACAAAAATACTCAACAAAATCCAAAAAAATCGAAGTTGATTTCAAATAAATTTATTAAAATTTGACACTTCCAACTAAATTTTTTTTCATAATCCAACAAAATTAAATTTATTTTCATCTAAATTTACTCAAATATAGATCCTACAACAAATATACTCAACAAAATCCAAAATAATCGAAGTTGATTTCAAATAAATTTAATAAAACTTGATACTTCCAACTAAAATTTTTTTCACAATCCAACAAAATTGAAGTTATTTTCATCTAAATTTAATCAAATATAGATCCTACAACAAAAATACTCGACAAAATCCAAAAAAATCGAAGTTGATTTCATATGAATTTATTAAAATTTGACACTTCCAACTAAAATTTTTTTTATAATCCAACAAAATTGAAGTTATTTTCATCTAAATTTAGTCAAATATAGATCCTACAACCAAAATACTCATCAAAATCCAAAAAAATCGAAGTTGATTTCAAATGAATTTGTTAAAATTTGACAAAAATCTTGTCTACATCCAAGAAAATTGAAGTTATTTTCATCTAAATTTACTCAAATATAGATCCTACAACAAAAATACTCAACAAAATCCAAAAAAATCAAAGTTGATTTCAAATGATTTTATTAAAATTTGACACTTCCAACTAAAATTTTTTCATAATCCAACGAAATTGAAGTTATTTTCATCTAAATTTACTCAAATATAGAACCTACAACAAAAATACTCAACAAAATCCAAAAAAATCGAAGTTGATTTCAAAGAAATTTATTAAAATTTGACACTTCCAACTAAAATTTTTTTCACAATCCAACAAAATTGAAGTTATTTTCATCTAAATTTAATCAAATATAGATCCTACAACCAAAATAGTCATCAAAATCCAAAAAATCGAAGTTGATTTCAAATGAATTTATTAAAATTTGACACTTCCAACTAAAATTTTTTCATAATCCAACGAAATTGAAGTTATTTTCATCTAAATTTACTCAAATATAGAACCTACAACAAAAATACTCAACAAAATCCAAAAAAATCGAAGTTGATTTCAAATAAATTTATTAAAATTTGACACTTCCAACTAAAATTTTTTTCATAATCCAACAAAATTAAATTTATTTTCATCTAAATTTACTCAAATATAGATCCTACAACAAAAATACTCAACAAAATCCAAAATAATCGAAGTTGATTTCAAATAAATTTAATAAAACTTGATACTTCCAACTAAAATTTTTTTCACAATCCAACAAAATTGAAGTTATTTTCATCTAAATTTAATCAAATATAGATCCTACCACAAAAATACTCGACAAAATCCAAAAAAATCGAAGTTGATTTCATATGAATTTATTAAAATTTGACACTTCCAACTAAAATTTTTTTTATAATCCAAGAAAATTGAAGTTATTTTCATCTAAATTTAGTCAAATATAGATCCTACAACCAAAATAGTCATCAAAATCCAAAAAAT
Organism: Andrena fulva; assembly: GCA_946251845.1. Classification (NCBI taxonomy): domain Eukaryota; kingdom Metazoa; phylum Arthropoda; class Insecta; order Hymenoptera; family Andrenidae; genus Andrena; species Andrena fulva. Next base: position 2,092,963 of record CAMITZ010000243.1, read on the forward strand.
CGAAGTTGATTTCAAATGAATTTATTAAAATTTGACACTTCCAACTAAAACTTTTTCATAATCCAACGAATTTGAAGTTATTTTCATCTAAATTTACACAAATATAGAACCTACAACAAAAATACTCAACAAAATCCAAAATAATCGAAGTTGATTTCAAATAAATTTAATAAAACTTGATACTTCCAACTAAAATTTTTTTCACAATCCAACAAAATTGAAGTTATTTTCATCTAAATTTAATCAAATATAGATCCTACAACAAAAATACTCGACAAAATCCAAAAAAATCGAAGTTGATTTCATATGAATTTATTAAAATTTGACACTTCCAACTAAAATTTTTTTTATAATCCAAGAAAATTGAAGTTATTTTCATCTAAATTTAGTCAAATATAGATCCTACAACCAAAATAGTCATCAAAATCCAAAAAATCGAAGTTGATTTCAAATGAATTTATTAAAATTTGACACTTCCAACTAAAACTTTTTCATAATCCAACGAATTTGAAGTTATTTTCATCTAAATTTACTCAAATATAGAACCTACAACAAAAATACTCAACAAAATCCAAAAAAATCGAAGTTGATTTCAAATAAATTTATTAAAATTTGACACTTCCAACTAAAATTTTTTTCACAATCCAACAAAAGTGAAGTTATTTTCATCTAAATCTACTCAAATATAGATCCAACAACAAAAATACTCAACAAAATCCAAAAAAATCGAAGTTGATTTCAAATGAATTTATTAAAATTTGACACTTCCAACTAAAATTTTTTTTATAATCCAACAAAATTGAAGTTATTTTCATCTAAATTTAGTCAAATATAGATCCTACAACCAAAATACTCATCAAAATCCAAAAAAATCGAAGTTGATTTCAAATGAATTTATTAAAATTTGACAAAAATCTTGTCTACATCCAAGAAAATTGAAGTTAATTTCATCTAAATTTACTCAAATATAGATCCTACAACCAAAATACTCAACAAAATCCAAAAAAATCGAAGTTGATTTCATATGAATTTATTAAAATTTGACACTTCCAACTAAAATTTTTTCATAATCCAACGAAATTGAAGTTATTTTCATCTAAATTTACTCAAATATAGATCCTACAACAAAAATACTCGACAAAATCCAAAAAAATCGAAGTTGATTTCATATGAATTTATTTAAATTTGACACTTCCAACTAAAATTTTTTTTATAATCCAACAAAATTGAAGTTATTTTCATCTAAATTTAGTCAAATATAGATCCTACAACCAAAATACTCATCAAAATCCAAAAAAATCGAAGTTGATTTCAAATGAATTTATTAAAACTTGACAAAAATCTTGTCTACATCCAAGAAAATTGAAGTTATTTTCATCTAAATTTAGTCAAATATAGATCCTACAACCAAAATAGTCATCAAAATCCAAAAAATCGAAGTTGATTTCAAATGAATTTATTAAAATTTGACACTTCCAACTAAAATTTTTTCATAATCCAACGAAATTGAAGTTATTTTCATCTAAATTTACTCAAATATAGAACCTACAACAAAAATACTCAACAAAATCCAAAAAAATCGAAGTTGATTTCAAATGAATTTATTAAAATTTGACAAAAATCTTGTCTACATCCAAGAAAATTGAAGTTATTTTCATCTAAATTTAGTCAAATATAGATCCTACAACCAAAATACTCATCAAAATCCAAAAAAATCGAAGTTGATTTCAAATAAATTTATTAAAATTTGACACTTCCAACTAAATTTTTTTTCATAATCCAACAAAATTGAAGTTATTTTCATCTAAATTTAGTCAAATATAGATCCTACAACCAAAATACTCATCAAAATCCAAAAAAATCGAAGTTGATTTCAAATGAATTTATTAAAATTTTACAAAAATCTTGTCTACATCCAAGAAAATTGAAGTTAATTTCATCTAAATTTACTCAAATATAGATCCTACAACCAAAATACTCAACAAAATCCAAAAAAATCGAAGTTGATTTCATATGAATTTATTAAAATTTGACACTTCCAACTAAAATTTTTTCATAATCCAACGAAATTGAAGTTATTTTCATCTAAATTTACTCAAATATAGATCCTACAACAAAAATACTCGACAAAATCCAAAAAAATCGAAGTTGATTTCATATGAATTTATTTAAATTTGACACTTCCAACTAAATTTTTTTTTATAATCCAACAAAATTGAAGTTATTTTCATCTAAATTTAGTCAAATATAGATCCTACAACCAAAATACTCACCAAAATCCAAAAAAATCGAAGTTGATTTCAAATGAATTTATTAAAACTTGACAAAAATCTTGTCTACATCCAAGAAAATTGAAGTTATTTTCATCTAAATTTAGTCAAATATAGATCCTACAACCAAAATAGTCATCAAAATCCAAAAAATCGAAGTTGATTTCAAATGAATTTATTAAAATTTGACACTTCCAACTAAAATTTTTTCATAATCCAACGAAATTGAAGTTATTTTCATCTAAATTTACTCAAATATAGAACCTACAACAAAAATACTCAACAAAATCCAAAAAAATCGAAGTTGATTTCAAATGAATTTATTAAAATTTGACAAAAATCTTGTCAAAATCCTAAAAATTGAAGTTATTTTCATCTGAATTTACTCAAATATAGATCCTACAACAAAAATACTAAACAAAATCCAAAAAAATCGAAGTTGATTTCAAATAAATTTATTAAAATTTGACACTTCCAACTAAAATTTTTTTCACAATCCAACAAAATTGAAGTTATTTTCATCTAAATCTACTCAAATATAGATCCTACAACAAAAATACTCAACAAAATAAAAAAAAATCGAAGTTGATTTCAAATGAATTTATTAAAATTTGACAAAAATCTTGTCTACATCCAAGAAAATTGAAGTTATTTTCATCGAAATTTAGTCAAATATAGATCCTACAACCAAAATACTCATCAAAATCCAAAAAAATCGAAGTTGATTTCAAATAAATTTATTAAAATTTGACACTTCCAACTAAATTTTTTTTCATAATCCAACAAAATTGAATTTATTTTCATCTAAATTTAGTCAAATATAGATCCTACAACAAAAATACTCATCAAAATCCAAAAAAATCGAAGTTGATTTCATATGAATTTATTAAAATTTGACCAAAATCTTGTCAAAATCCAAAAAATTGAAGTTATTTTCATCTAAATTTACTCAAATATAGATCCTACAACAAAAATACTCAACAAAATCCAAAAAAATCGAAGTTGATTTCAAATATATTTATTAAAATTTGACACTTCCAACTAAAATTTTTTTCACAATCCAACAAAATTGAAGTTATTTTCATCTAAATCTACTCAAATATAGATCCTACAACAAAAACACTCAACAAAATCCAAAAAAATCGAAGTTGATTTCAAATGAATTTATTAAAATTTGACAAAAATCTTGTCTACATCCAAGAAAATTGAAGTTATTTTCATCTAAATTTAGTCAAATATAGATCCTACAACCAAAATACTCATCAAAATCCAAAAAAATCGAAGTTGATTTCAAATAAATTTATTAAAATTTGACACTTCCAACTAAATTTTTTTTCATAATCCAACAAAATTGAAGTTATTTTCATCTAAATTTAGTCAAATATAGATCCTACAACCAAAATACTCATCAAAATCCAAAAAAATCGAAGTTGATTTCAAATGAATTTATTAAAATTTTACAAAAATCTTGTCTACATCCAAGAAAATTGAAGTTAATTTCATCTAAATTTACTCAAATATAGATCCTACAACCAAAATACTCAACAAAATCCAAAAAAATCGAAGTTGATTTCATATGAATTTATTAAAATTTGACACTTCCAACTAAAATTTTTTCATAATCCAACGAAATTGAAGTTATTTTCATCTAAATTTACTCAAATATAGATCCTACAACAAAAATACTCGACAAAATCCAAAAAAATCGAAGTTGATTTCATATGAATTTATTTAAATTTGACACTTCCAACTAAAATTTTTTTTATAATCCAACAAAATTGAAGTTATTTTCATCTAAATTTAGTCAAATATAGATCCTACAACCAAAATACTCACCAAAATCCAAAAAAATCGAAGTTGATTTCAAATGAATTTATTAAAACTTGACAAAAATCTTGTCTACATCCAAGAAAATTGAAGTTATTTTCATCTAAATTTAGTCAAATATAGATCCTACAACCAAAATAGTCATCAAAATCCAAAAAATCGAAGTTGATTTCAAATGAATTTATTAAAATTTGACACTTCCAACTAAAATTTTTTCATAATCCAACGAAATTGAAGTTATTTTCATCTAAATTTACTCAAATATAGAACCTACAACAAAAATACTCAACAAAATCCAAAAAAATCGAAGTTGATTTCAAATGAATTTATTAAAATTTGACAAAAATCTTGTCAAAATCCTAAAAATTGAAGTTATTTTCATCTGAATTTACTCAAATATAGATCCTACAACAAAAATACTAAACAAAATCCAAAAAAATCGAAGTTGATTTCAAATAAATTTATTAAAATTTGACACTTCCAACTAAAATTTTTTTCATAATCCAACAAAATTGAAGTTATTTTCATCTAAATTTACTCAAATATAGATCCTACAACCAAAATACTCAACAAAATCCAAAATAATCGAAGTTGATTTCAAATAAATTTAATAAAACTTGATACTTCCAACTAAAATTTTTTTCACAATCCAACAAAATTGAAGTTATTTTCATCTAAATTTAATCAAATATAGATCCTACAACAAAAATACTCGACAAAATCCAAAAAAATCGAACTTGATTTCATATGAATTTATTAAAATTTGACACTTCCAACTAAAATTTTTTTTATAATCCAACAAAATTGAAGTTATTTTCATCTAAATTTAGTCAAATATAGATCCTACAACCAAAATACTCATCAAAATCCAAAAAAATCGAAGTTGATTCCAATGAATTTATTAAAATTTTACAAAAATCTTGTCTACATCCAAGAAAATTGAAGTTATTTTCATCTAAATTTACTCAAATATAGATCCTACAACCAAAATAGTCATCAAAATCCAAAAAATCGAAGTTGATTTCAAATGAATTTATTAAAATTTGACACTTCCAACTAAAATTTTTTCATAATCCAACGAAATTGAAGTTATTTTCATCTAAATTTACTCAAATATAGAACCTACAACAAAAATACTCAACAAAATCCAAAAAAATCGAAGTTGATTTCAAATAAATTTATTAAAATTTGACACTTCCAACTAAAATTTTTTTCACAGTCCAACAAAATTGAAGTTATTTTCATCTAAATCTACTCAAATATAGATCCTACAACAAAAATACTCAACAAAATCCAAAAAAATCGAAGTTGATTTCAAATGAATTTATTAAAATTTGACAAAAATCTTGTCAAAATCCAAAAAATTGAAGTTATTTTCATCTGAATTTACTCAAATATAGATCCTACAACAAAAATACTCAACAAAATCCAAAAAAATCGAAGTTGATTTCAAATAAATTTATTAAAATTTGACACTTCCAACTAAATTTTTTTTCATAATCCAACAAAATTAAATTTATTTTCATCTAAATGTACTCAAATATAGATCCTACAACAAAAATACTCAACAAAATCCAAAATAATGGAAGTTGATTTCAAATAAATTTAATAAAACTTGATACTTCCAACTAAAATTTTTTTCACAATCCAACAAAATTGAAGTTATTTTCATCTAAGTTTAATCAAATATAGATCCTACAACAAAAATACTCGACAAAATCCAAAAAAATCGAAGTTGATTTCATATGAATTTATTAAAATTTGACACTTCCAACTAAAATTTTTTTTATAATCCAACAAAATTGAAGTTATTTTCATCTAAATTTAGTCAAATATAGATCCTACAACCAAAATACTCATCAAAATCCAAAAAAAATCGAAGTTGATTTCATATGAATTTATTAAAATTTTACAAAAATCTTGTCTACATCCAAGAAAATTGAAGTTAATTTCATCTAAATTTACTCAAATATAGAACCTACAACAAAAATACTCAACAAAATCCAAAAAAATCGAAGTTGATTTCAAATGAATTTATTAAAATTTGACAAAAATCTTGTCAAAATCCATAAAATTGAAGTTATTTTCATCTGAATTTACTCAAATATAGATCCTACAACAAAAATACTAAACAAAATCCAAAAAAATCGAAGTTGATTTCAAATAAATTTATTAAAATTTGACACTTCCAACTAAATTTTTTTTCATAATCCAACAAAATTAAATTTATTTTCATCTAAATTTACTCAAATATAGATCCTACAACAAAAATACTCAACAAAATCCAAAATAATCGAAGTTGATTTCAAATAAATTTAATAAAACTTGATACTTCCAACTAAATTTTTTTTCACAATCCAACAAAATTGAAGTTATTTTCATCTAAACTTAATCAAATATAGATCCTACAACAAAAATACTCGACAAAATCCAAAAAAATCGAAGTTGATTTCATATGAATTTATTAAAATTTGACACTTCCAACTAAAATTTTTTTTATAATCCAACAAAATTGAAGTTATTTTCATCTAAATTTAGTCAAATATAGATCCTACAACCAAAATAGTCATCAAAATCCAAAAAAATCGAAGTTGATTTCAAATGAATTTATTAAAATTTGACACTTCCAACTAAAATTTTTTCATAATCCAACGAAATTGAAGTTATTTTCATCTAAATTTACTCAAATATAGATCCTACAACAAAAATACTCAACAAAATCCAAAAAAATCGAAGTTGATTTCAAATAAATTTATTAAAATTTGACACTTCCAACTAAAATTTTTTTCACAATCCAACAAAATTGAAGTTATTTTCATCTAAATCTACTCAAATATAGATCCTACAACAAAAATACTCAACAAAATCCAAAAAAATCGAAGTTGATTTCAAATGAATTTATTAAAATTTGACAAAAATCTTGTCTACATCCAAGAAAATTGAAGTTATTTTCATCTAAATTTAGTCAAATATAGATCCTACAACCAAAATACTCATCAAAATCCAAAAAAATCGAAGTTGATTTCAAATAAATTTATTAAAATTTGACACTTCCAACTAAATTTTTTTTCATAATCCAACAAAATTGAATTTATTTTCATCTAAATTTACTCAAATATAGATCCTACAACAAAAATACTCAACAAAATCCAAAAAAATCGAAGTTGATTTCAAATAAATTTATTAAAATTTGACACTTCCAACTAAATTTTTTTCATAATCCAACAAAATTAAATTTATTTTCATCTAAATTTACTCAAATATAGATCCTACAACAAAAATACTCAACAAAATCCAAAATAATCGAAGTTGATTTCAAATAAATTTAATAAAACTTGATACTTCCAACTAAAATTTTTTTCACAATCCAACAAAATTGAAGTTATTTTCATCTAAATTTAATCAAATATAGATCCTACAACAAAAATACTCGACAAAATCCAAAAAAATCGAAGTTGATTTCATATGAATTTATTAAAATTTGACACTTCCAACTAAAATTTTTTTTATAATCCAACAAAATTGAAGTTATTTTCATCTAAATTTAGTCAAATATAGATCCTACAACCAAAATACTCATCAAAATCCAAAAAAAATCGAAGTTGATTTCAAATGAATTTATTAAAATTTTACAAAAATCTTGTCTACATCCAAGAAAATTGAAGTTAATTTCATCTAAATTTACTCAAATATAGATCCTACAACCAAAATACTCATCAAAATCCAAAAAAATCAAAGTTGATTTCAAATGATTTTATTAAAATTTGACAAAAATCTTGTCTACATACAAGAAAATTGAAGTTATTTTCATCTAAATTTAGTCAAATATAGATCCTACAACCAAAATAGTCATCAAAATCCAAAAAATCGAAGTTGATTTCAAATGAATTTATTAAAATTTGACACTTCCAACTAAAATTTTTTCATAATCCAACGAAATTGAAGTTATTTTCATCTAAATTTACTCAAATATAGATCCTACAACAAAAATACTCGACAAAATCCAAAAAAATCGAAGTTGATTTCATATGAATTTATTAATATTTGACACTTCCAACTAAAATTTTTTTTATAATCCAACAAAATTGAAGTTATTTTCATCTAAATTTAGTCAAATATAGATCCTACAACCAAAATACTCAGCAAAATCCAAAAAAATCGAAGTTGATTTCAAATGAATTTATTAAAATTTGACAAAAATCTTGTCTACATCCAAGAAAATTGAAGTTATTTTCATCTAAATTTAGTCAAATATAGATCCTACAACCAAAATCGTCATCAAAATCCAAAAAATCGAAGTTGATTTCAAATGAATTTATTAAAATTTGACACTTCCAACTAAAATTTTTTCATAATCCAACGAAATTGAAGTTATTTTCATCTAAATTTACTCAAATATAGAGCCTACAACAAAAATACTCAACAAAATCCAAAAAAATCGAAGTTGATTTCAAATAAATTTATTAAAATTTGACACTTCCAACTAAAATTTTTTTCACAATCCAACAAAATTGAAGTTATTTTCATCTAAATCTACTCAAATATAGATCCTACAACAAAAATACTCAACAAAATCCAAAAAAATCGAAGTTGATTTCAAATGAATTTATTAAAATTTGACAAAAATCTTGTCAAAATCCAAAAAATTGAAGTTATTTTCATCTGAATTTACTCAAATATAGATCCTACAACAAAAATACTCAACAAAATCCAAAAAAATCGAAGTTGATTTCAAATAAATTTATTAAAATTTGACACTTCCAACTAAACTTTTTTTCATAATCCAACAAAATTAAATTTATTTTCATCTAAATTTACTCAAATATAGATCCTACAACAAAAATACTCATCAAAATCCAAAAAAATCGAAGTTGATTTCAAATGATTTTATTAAAATTTGACAAAAATCTTGTCTACATACAAGAAAATTGAAGTTATTTTCATCTAAATTTAGTCAAATATAGATCCTACAACCAAAATAGTCATCAAAATCCAAAAAATCGAAGTTGATTTCAAATGAATTTATTAAAATTTGACACTTCCAACTAAAATTTTTTCATAATCCAACGAAATTGAAGTTATTTTCATCTAAATTTACTCAAATATAGAGCCTACAACAAAAATACTCAACAAAATCCAAAAAAATCGAAGTTGATTTCAAATAAATTTATTAAAATTTGACACTTCCAACTAAAATTTTTTTCACAATCCAACAAAATTGAAGTTATTTTCATCTAAATCTACTCAAATATAGATCCTACAACAAAAATACTCAACAAAATCCAAAAAAATCGAAGTTGATTTCAAATGAATTTATTAAAATTTGACAAAAATCTTGTCAAAATCCAAAAAATTGAAGTTATTTTCATCTGAATTTACTCAAATATAGATCCTACAACAAAAATACTCAACAAAATCCAAAAAAATCGAAGTTGATTTCAAATAAATTTATTAAAATTTGACACTTCCAACTAAACTTTTTTTCATAATCCAACAAAATTAAATTTATTTTCATCTAAATTTACTCAAATATAGATCCTACAACAAAAATACTCATCAAAATCCAAAAAAATCGAAGTTGATTTCAAATGATTTTATTAAAATTTGACAAAAATCTTGTCTACATACAAGAAAATTGAAGTTATTTTCATCTAAATTTAGTCAAATATAGATCCTACAACCAAAATAGTCATCAAAATCCAAAAAAATCGAAGTTGATTTCAAATGAATTTATTAAAATTTGACACTTCCAACTAAAATTTTTTCATAATCCAACGAAATTGAAGTTATTTTCATCTAAATTTACTCAAATATAGATCCTACAACAAAAATACTCGACAAAATCCAAAAAAATCGAAGTTGATTTCATATGAATTTATTAAAATTTGACACTTCCAACTAAAATTTTTTTTATAATCCAACAAAATTGAAGTTATTTTCATCTAAATTTAGTCAAATATAGATCCTACAACCAAAATACTCATCAAAATCCAAAAAAAATCGAAGTTGATTTCAAATGAATTTATTAAAATTTTACAAAAATCTTGTCTACATCCAAGAAAATTGAAGTTAATTTCATCTAAATTTACTCAAATATAGATCCTACAACCAAAATACTCAACAAAATCCAAAAAAATCAAAGTTGATTTCAAATGATTTTATTAAAATTTGACAAAAATCTTGTCTACATACAAGAAAATTGAAGTTATTTTCATCTAAATTTAGTCAAATATAGATCCTACAACCAAAATAGTCATCAAAATCCAAAAAATCGAAGTTGATTTCAAATGAATTTATTAAAATTTGACACTTCCAACTAAAATTTTTTCATAATCCAACGAAATTGAAGTTATTTTCATCTAAATTTACTCAAATATAGATCCTACAACAAAAATACTCGACAAAATCCAAAAAAATCGAAGTTGATTTCATATGAATTTATTAATATTTGACACTTCCAACTAAAATTTTTTTTATAATCCAACAAAATTGAAGTTATTTTCATCTAAATTTAGTCAAATATAGATCCTACAACCAAAATACTCATCAAAATCCAAAAAAATCGAAGTTGATTTCAAATGAATTTATTAAAATTTGACAAAAATCTTGTCTACATCCAAGAAAATTGAAGTTATTTTCATCTAAATTTAGTCAAATATAGATCCTACAACCAAAATAGTCATCAAAATCCAAAAAATCGAAGTTGATTTCAAATGAATTTATTAAAATTTGACACTTCCAACTAAAATTTTTTCATAATCCAACGAAATTGAAGTTATTTTCATCTAAATTTACTCAAATATAGAACCTACAACAAAAATACTCAACAAAATCCAAAAAAATCGAAGTTGATTTCAAATAAATTTTTTAAAATTTGACACTTCCAACTAAATTTTTTTTCACAATCCAACAAAATTGAAGTTATTTTCATCTAAATCTACTCAAATATAGATCCTACAACAAAAATACTCAACAAAATCCAAAAAAATCGAAGTTGATTCCAAATGAATTTATTAAAATTTGACAAAAATCTTGTCAAAATCCAAAAAATTGAAGTTATTTTCATCTGAATTTAATCAAATATAGATCCTACAACAAAAATACTCGACAAAATCCAAAAAAATCGAAGTTGATTTCATATGAATTTATTAAAATTTGACACTTCCAACTAAATTTTTTTTTATAATCCAACAAAATTGAAGTTATTTTCATCTAAATTTAGTCAAATATAGATCCTACAACCAAAATACTCATCAAAATCCAAAAAAATCGAAGTTGATTTCAAATGATTTTATTAAAATTTGACAAAAATCTTGTCTACATACAAGAAAATTGAAGTTATTTTCATCTAAATTTAGTCAAATATAGATCCTACAACCAAAATAGTCATCAAAATCCAAAAAAATCGAAGTTGATTTCAAATGAATTTAATAAAATTTGACACTTCCAACTAAAATTTTTTCATAATCCAACGAAATTGAAGTTATTTTCATCTAAATTTACTCAAATATAGATCCTACAACAAAAATACTCAACAAAATCCAAAAAAATCGAAGTTGATTTCAAATAAATTTATTAAAATTTGACACTTCCAACTAAAATTTTTTTCACAATCCAACAAAATTGAAGTTATTTTCATCTAAGTTTAATCAAATATAGATCCTACAACAAAAATACTCGACAAAATCCAAAAAAATCGAAGTTGATTTCATATGAATTTATTAAAATTTGACACTTCCAACTAAATTTTTTTTCATAATCCAACAAAATTGAATTTATTTTCATCTAAATTTAGTCAAATATAGATCCTACAACAAAAATACTCAACAAAATCCAAAAAAATCGAAGTTGATTTCATATGAATTTATTAAAATTTTAACAAAATCTTGTCAAAATCCAACGAAATTGAAGTTATTTTCATCTAAATTTACTCAAATATAGAACCTACAACAAAAATACTCAACAAAATCCAAAAAAATCGAAGTTGATTTCAAATAAATTTATTAAAATTTGACACTTCCAACTAAAATTTTTTTCACAATCCAACAAAATTGAAGTTATTTTCATCTAAATCTACTCAAATATAGATCCTACAACAAAAATACTCAACAAAATCCAAAAAAATCGAAGTTGATTTCAAATGAATTTATTAAAATTTGACAAAAATCTTGTCAAAATCCAAAAAATTGAAGTTATTTTCATCTGAATTTACTCAAATATAGATCCAACAACAAAAATACTCAACAAAATCCAAAAAAATTGAAGTTGATTTCAAATAAATTTATTAAAATTTGACACTTCCAACTAAATTTTTTTTCATAATCCAACAAAATTAAATTTATTTTCATCTAAATTTACTCAAATATAGATCCTACAACAAAAATACTCAACAAAATCCAAAATAATCGAAGTTGATTTCAAATAAATTTAATAAAACTTGATACTTCCAACTAAAATTTTTTTCACAATCCAACAAAATTGAAGTTATTTTCATCTAAATTTAATCAAATATAGATCCTACAACAAAAATACTCGACAAAATCCAAAAAAATCGAAGTTGATTTCATATGAATTTATTAAAATTTGATACTTCCAACTAAAATTTTTTTCACAATCCAACAAAATTGAAGTTATTTTCATCTAAATTTAGTCAAATGTAGATCCTACAACCAAAATAGTCATCAAAATAAAAAAAAATCGAAGTTGATTTCAAATGAATTTATTAAAATTTGACACTTCCAACTAAAATTTTTTCATAATCCAACGAAATTGAAGTTATTTTCATCTAAATTTACTCAAATATAGAACCTACAACAAAAATACTCAACAAAATCCAAAAAAATCGAAGTTGATTTCAAATAAATTTTTTAAAATTTGACACTTCCAACTAAATTTTTTTTCACAATCCAACAAAATTGAAGTTATTTTCATCTAAATCTACTCAAATATAGATCCTACAACAAAAATACTCAACAAAATCCAAAAAAATCGAAGTTGATTCCAAATGAATTTATTAAAATTTGACAAAAATCTTGTCAAAATCCAAAAAATTGAAGTTATTTTCATCTGAATTTAATCAAATATAGATCCTACAACAAAAATACTCGACAAAATCCAAAAAAATCGAAGTTGATTTCATATGAATTTATTAAAATTTGACACTTCCAACTAAATTTTTTTTTATAATCCAACAAAATTGAAGTTATTTTCATCTAAATTTAGTCAAATATAGATCCTACAACCAAAATACTCATCAAAATCCAAAAAAATCGAAGTTGATTTCAAATGATTTTATTAAAATTTGACAAAAATCTTGTCTACATACAAGAAAATTGAAGTTATTTTCATCTAAATTTAGTCAAATATAGATCCTACAACCAAAATAGTCATCAAAATCCAAAAAAATCGAAGTTGATTTCAAATGAATTTAATAAAATTTGACACTTCCAACTAAAATTTTTTCATAATCCAACGAAATTGAAGTTATTTTCATCTAAATTTACTCAAATATAGATCCTACAACAAAAATACTCAACAAAATCCAAAAAAATCGAAGTTGATTTCAAATAAATTTATTAAAATTTGACACTTCCAACTAAAATTTTTTTCACAATCCAACAAAATTGAAGTTATTTTCATCTAAGTTTAATCAAATATAGATCCTACAACAAAAATACTCGACAAAATCCAAAAAAATCGAAGTTGATTTCATATGAATTTATTAAAATTTGACACTTCCAACTAAATTTTTTTTCATAATCCAACAAAATTGAATTTATTTTCATCTAAATTTAGTCAAATATAGATCCTACAACAAAAATACTCAACAAAATCCAAAAAAATCGAAGTTGATTTCATATGAATTTATTAAAATTTTAACAAAATCTTGTCAAAATCCAACGAAATTGAAGTTATTTTCATCTAAATTTACTCAAATATAGAACCTACAACAAAAATACTCAACAAAATCCAAAAAAATCGAAGTTGATTTCAAATAAATTTATTAAAATTTGACACTTCCAACTAAAATTTTTTTCACAATCCAACAAAATTGAAGTTATTTTCATCTAAATCTACTCAAATATAGATCCTACAACAAAAATACTCAACAAAATCCAAAAAAATCGAAGTTGATTTCAAATGAATTTATTAAAATTTGACAAAAATCTTGTCAAAATCCAAAAAATTGAAGTTATTTTCATCTGAATTTACTCAAATATAGATCCAACAACAAAAATACTCAACAAAATCCAAAAAAATCGAAGTTGATTTCAAATAAATTTATTAAAATTTGACACTTCCAACTAAATTTTTTTTCATAATCCAACAAAATTAAATTTATTTTCATCTAAATTTACTCAAATATAGATCCTACAACAAAAATACTCAACAAAATCCAAAATAATCGAAGTTGATTTCAAATAAATTTAATAAAACTTGATACTTCCAACTAAAATTTTTTTCACAATCCAACAAAATTGAAGTTATTTTCATCTAAATTTAATCAAATATAGATCCTACAACAAAAATACTCGACAAAATCCAAAAAAATCGAAGTTGATTTCATATGAATTTATTAAAATTTGATACTTCCAACTAAAATTTTTTTCACAATCCAACAAAATTGAAGTTATTTTCATCTAAATTTAGTCAAATGTAGATCCTACAACCAAAATAGTCATCAAAATAAAAAAAAATCGAAGTTGATTTCAAATGAATTTATTAAAATTTGACACTTCCAACTAAAATTTTTTCATAATCCAACGAAATTGAAGTTATTTTCATCTAAATCTACTCAAATATAGATCCTACAACAAAAATACTCAACAAAATCCAAAAAAATCGAAGTTGATTTCAAATGAATTTATTAAAATTTGACAAAAATCTTGTCTACATCCAAGAAAATTGAAGTTATTTTCATCGAAATTTAGTCAAATATAGATCCTACAACCAAAATACTCATCAAAATCCAAAAAAATCGAAGTTGATTTCAAATAAATTTATCAAAATTTGACACTTCCAACTAAATTTTTTTTCATAATCCAACAAAATTGAATTTATTTTCATCTAAATTTAGTCAAATATAGATCCTACAACAAAAATACTCAACAAAATCCAAAAAAATCGAAGTTGATTTCATATGAATTTATTAAAATTTGACCAAAATCTTGTCAAAATCCAAAAAATTGAAGTTATTTTCATCTAAATTTACTCAAATATAGATCCTACAACAAAAATACTCAACAAAATCAAAAAAAATCGAAGTTGATTTCAAATAAATTTATTAAAATTTGACACTTCCAACTAAATTTTTTTTCATAATCCAACAAAATTAAATTTATTTTCATCTAAATTTACTCAAATATAGATCCTACAACAAAAATACTCAACAAAATCCAAAATAATCGAAGTTGATTTCAAATAAATTTAATAAAACTTGATACTTCCAACTAAAATTTTTTTCACAATCCAACAAAATTGAAGTTATTTTCATCTAAATTTAGTCAAATATAGATCCTACAACAAAAATACTCGACAAAATCCAAAAAAATCGAAGTTGATTTCATATGAATTTATTAAAATTTGACACTTCCAACTAAAATTTTTTTTATAATCCAACAAAATTGAAGTTATTTTCATCTAAATTTAGTCAAATATAGATCCTACAACCAAAATACTCATCAAAATCCAAAAAAATCGAAGTTGATTTCAAATGAATTTATTAAAATTTGACAAAAATCTTGTCTACATCCAAGAAAATTGAAGTTATTTTCATCTAAATTTACTCAAATATAGATCCTACAACAAAAATACTCATCAAAATCCAAAAAAATCGAAGTTGATTTCAAATGATTTTATTAAAATTTGACAAAAATCTTGTCTACATACAAGAAAATTGAAGTTATTTTCATCTAAATTTAGTCAAATATAGATCCTACAACCAAAATAGTCATCAAAATCCAAAAAAATCGAAGTTGATTTCAAATGAATTTATTAAAATTTGACACTTCCAACTAAAATTTTTTCATAATCCAACGAAATTGAAGTTATTTTCATCTAAATTTACTCAAATATAGATCCTACAACAAAAATACTCAACAAAATCCAAAAAAATCGAAGTTGATTTCAAATAAATTTATTAAAATTTGACACTTCCAACTAAAATTTTTTTCACAATCCAACAAAATTGAAGTTATTTTCATCTAAATCTACTCAAATATAGATCCTACAACAAAAATACTCAACAAAATCCAAAAAAATCGAAGTTGATTTCAAATGAATTTATTAAAATTTGACAAAAATCTTGTCAAAATCCAAAAAATTGAAGTTATTTTCATCTGAATTTACTCAAATATAGATCCAACAACAAAAATACTCAACAAAATCCAAAAAAATCGAAGTTGATTTCAAATAAATTTATTAAAATTTGACACTTCCAACTAAATTTTTTTTCATAATCCAACAAAATTAAATTTATTTTCATCTAAATTTACTCAAATATAGATCCTACAACAAAAATACTCAACAAAATCCAAAATAATCGAAGTTGATTTCAAATAAATTTAATAAAACTTGATACTTCCAACTAAAATTTTTTTCACAATCCAACAAAATTGAAGTTATTTTCATCTAAATTTAATCAAATATAGATCCTACAACAAAAATACTCGACAAAATCCAAAAAAATCGAAGTTGATTTCATATGAATTTATTAAAATTTGATACTTCCAACTAAAATTTTTTTCACAATCCAACAAAATTGAAGTTATTTTCATCTAAATTTAGTCAAATGTAGATCCTACAACCAAAATAGTCATCAAAATAAAAAAAAATCGAAGTTGATTTCAAATGAATTTATTAAAATTTGACACTTCCAACTAAAATTTTTTCATAATCCAACGAAATTGAAGTTATTTTCATCTAAATCTACTCAAATATAGATCCTACAACAAAAATACTCAACAAAATCCAAAAAAATCGAAGTTGATTTCAAATGAATTTATTAAAATTTGACAAAAATCTTGTCTACATCCAAGAAAATTGAAGTTATTTTCATCGAAATTTAGTCAAATATAGATCCTACAACCAAAATACTCATCAAAATCCAAAAAAATCGAAGTTGATTTCAAATAAATTTATCAAAATTTGACACTTCCAACTAAATTTTTTTTCATAATCCAACAAAATTGAATTTATTTTCATCTAAATTTAGTCAAATATAGATCCTACAACAAAAATACTCAACAAAATCCAAAAAAATCGAAGTTGATTTCATATGAATTTATTAAAATTTGACCAAAATCTTGTCAAAATCCAAAAAATTGAAGTTATTTTCATCTAAATTTACTCAAATATAGATCCTACAACAAAAATACTCAACAAAATCAAAAAAAATCGAAGTTGATTTCAAATAAATTTATTAAAATTTGACACTTCCAACTAAATTTTTTTTCATAATCCAACAAAATTAAATTTATTTTCATCTAAATTTACTCAAATATAGATCCTACAACAAAAATACTCAACAAAATCCAAAATAATCGAAGTTGATTTCAAATAAATTTAATAAAACTTGATACTTCCAACTAAAATTTTTTTCACAATCCAACAAAATTGAAGTTATTTTCATCTAAATTTAGTCAAATATAGATCCTACAACAAAAATACTCGACAAAATCCAAAAAAATCGAAGTTGATTTCATATGAATTTATTAAAATTTGACACTTCCAACTAAAATTTTTTTTATAATCCAACAAAATTGAAGTTATTTTCATCTAAATTTAGTCAAATATAGATCCTACAACCAAAATACTCATCAAAATCCAAAAAAATCGAAGTTGATTTCAAATGAATTTATTAAAATTTGACAAAAATCTTGTCTACATCCAAGAAAATTGAAGTTATTTTCATCTAAATTTACTCAAATATAGATCCTACAACAAAAATACTCAACAAAATCCAAAAAAATCAAAGTTGATTTCAAATGATTTTATTAAAATTTGACAAAAATCTTGTCTACATACAAGAAAATTGAAGTTATTTTCATCTAAATTTAGTCAAATATAGATCCTACAACCAAAATAGTCATCAAAATCCAAAAAAATCGAAGTTGATTTCAAATGAATTTATTAAAATTTGACACTTCCAACTAAAATTTTTTCATAATCCAACGAAATTAAAGTTATTTTCATCTGAATTTACTCAAATATAGATCCTACAACAAAAATACTCAACAAAATCCAAAAAAATCGAAGTTGATTTCAAATAAATTTATTAAAATTTGACACTTCCAACTAAAATTTTTTTCACAATCCAACAAAATTGAAGTTATTTTCATCTAAATCTACTCAAATATAGATCCTACAACAAAAATACTCAACAAAATCCAAAAAAATCGAAGTTGATTTCAAATGAATTTATTAAAATTTGACAAAAATCTTTTCTACATCCAAGAAAATTGAAGTTATTTTCATCTAAATTTAGTCAAATATAGATCCTACAACCAAAATTCTCATCAAAATCCAAAAAAATCGAAGTTGATTTCAAATAAATTTATTAAAATTTGACACTTCCAACTAAATTTTTTTTCATAATCCAACAAAATTGAATTTATTTTCATCTAAATTTAGTCAAATATAGATCCTACAACAAAAATACTCAACAAAATCCAAAAAAATCGAAGTTGATTTCATATGAATTTATTAAAATTTGACCAAAATCTTGTCAAAATCCAAAAAATTGAAGTTATTTTCATCTAAATTTACTCAAATATAGATCCTACAACAAAAATACTCAACAAAATCCAAAATAATCGAAGTTGATTTCAAATAAATTTAATAAAACTTGATACTTCCAACTAAAATTTTTTTCACAATCCAACAAAATTGAAGTTATTTTCATCTAAATTTAGTCAAATATAGATCCTACAACAAAAATACTCGACAAAATCCAAAAAAATCGAAGTTGATTTCATATGAATTTATTAAAATTTGACACTTCCAACTAAAATTTTTTTTATAATCCAACAAAATTGAAGTTATTTTCATCTAAATTTAGTCAAATATAGATCCTACAACCAAAATACTCATCAAAATCCAAAAAAATCGAAGTTGATTTCAAATGAATTTATTAAAATTTTACAAAAATCTTGTCTACATCCAAGAAAATTGAAGTTAATTTCATTTAAATTTACTCAAATATAGATCCTACAACCAAAATACTCAACAAAATCCAAAAAAATCAAAGTTGATTTCAAATGATTTTATTAAAATTTGACAAAAATCTTGTCTACATACAAGAAAATTGAAGTTATTTTCATCTAAATTTAGTCAAATATAGATCCTACAACCAAAATAGTCATCAAAATCCAAAAAATCGAAGTTGATTTCAAATGAATTTATAAAAATTTGACACTTCCAACTAAAATTTTTTCATAATCCAACGAAATTGAAGTTATTTTCATCTAAATTTACTCAAATATAGATCCTACAACAAAAATACTCGACAAAATCCAAAAAAATCGAAGTTGATTTCATATGAATTTATTAAAATTTGACACTTCCAACTAAAATTTTTTTTATAATCCAACAAAATTGAAGTCATTTTCATCTAAATTTAGTCAAATATAGATCCTACAACCAAAATACTCATCAAAATCCAAAAAAATCGAAGTTGATTTCAAATGAATTTATTAAAATTTGACAAAAATCTTGTCTACATCCAAGAAAATTGAAGTTATTTTCATCTAAATTTAGTCAAATATAGATCCTACAACCAAAATAGTCATCAAAATCCAAAAAATCGAAGTTGATTTCAAATGAATTTATTAAAATTTGACACTTCCAACTAAAATTTTTTCATAATCCAACGAAATTGAAGTTATTTTCATCTAAATTTACTCAAATATAGAACCTACAACAAAAATACTCAACAAAATCCAAAAAAATCGAAGTTGATTTCAAATAAATTTATTAAAATTTGACACTTCCAACTAAAATTTTTTTCACAATCCAACAAAATTGAAGTTATTTTCATCTAAATCTACTCAAATATAGATCCTACAACAAAAATACTCAACAAAATCCAAAAAAATCGAAGTTGATTCCAAATGAATTTATTAAAATTTGACAAAAATCTTGTCAAAATCCAAAAAATTGAAGTTATTTTCATCTGAATTTACTCAAATATAGATCCTACAACAAAAATAATCAACAAAATCCAAAAAAATCGAAGTTGATTTCAAATAAATTTATTAAAATTTGACACTTCCAACTAAATTTTTTTTCAAAATCCAACAAAATTAAATTTATTTTCATCTAAATTTACTCAAATATAGATCCTACAACAAAAATACTCAACAAAATCCAAAATAATCGAAGTTGATTTCAAATAAATTTAATAAAACTTGATACTTCCAACTAAAATTTTTTTCACAATCTAACAAAATTGAAGTTATTTTCATCTAAATTTAATCAAATATAGATCCTACAACAAAAATGCTCGACAAAATCCAAAAAAATCGAAGTTGATTTCATATGAATTTATTAAAATTTGACACTTCCAACTAAATTTTTTTTTATAATCCAACAAAATTGAAGTTATTTTCATCTAAATTTTGTCAAATATAGATCCTACAACCAAAATACTCATCAAAATCCAAAACAATCGAAGTTGATTTCAAATGAATTTATTAAAATTTGACAAAAATCTTGTCTACATCCAAGAAAATTGAAGTTAATTTCATCTAAATTTACTCAAATATAGATCCTACAACCAAAATACTCAACAAAATCCAAAAAAATCAAAGTTGATTTCAAATGATTTTATTAAAATTTGACAAAAATCTTGTCTACATACAAGAAAATTGAAGTTATTTTCATCTAAATTTAGTCAAATATAGATCCTACAACCAAAATAGTCATCAAAATCCAAAAAATCGAAGTTGATTTCAAATGAATTTATTAAAATTTGACACTTCCAACTAAAATTTTTTCATAATCCAACAAAATTGAAGTTATTTTCATCTAAATTTACTCAAATATAGATCCTACAACAAAAATACTCGACAAAATCCAAAAAAATCGAAGTTGATTTCATATGAATTTATTAAAATTTGACACTTCCAACTAAAATTTTTTTTATAATCCAACAAAATTGAAGTTATTTTCATCTAAATTTAGTCAAATATAGATCCTACAACCAAAATACTCATCAAAATCCAAAAAAATCGAAGTTGATTTCAAATGAATTTATTAAAATTTTACAAAAATCTTGTCTACATCCAAGAAAATTGAAGTTAATTTCATTTAAATTTACTCAAATATAGATCCTACAACCAAAATACTCAACAAAATCCAAAAAAATCAAAGTTGATTTCAAATGATTTTATTAAAATTTGACAAAAATCTTGTCTACATACAAGAAAATTGAAGTTATTTTCATCTAAATTTAGTCAAATATAGATCCTACAACCAAAATAGTCATCAAAATCCAAAAAATCGAAGTTGATTTCAAATGAATTTATAAAAATTTGACACTTCCAACTAAAATTTTTTCATAATCCAACGAAATTGAAGTTATTTTCATCTAAATTTACTCAAATATAGATCCTACAACAAAAATACTCGACAAAATCCAAAAAAATCGAAGTTGATTTCATATGAATTTATTAAAATTTGACACTTCCAACTAAAATTTTTTTTATAATCCAACAAAATTGAAGTCATTTTCATCTAAATTTAGTCAAATATAGATCCTACAACCAAAATACTCATCAAAATCCAAAAAAATCGAAGTTGATTTCAAATGAATTTATTAAAATTTGACAAAAATCTTGTCTACATCCAAGAAAATTGAAGTTATTTTCATCTAAATTTAGTCAAATATAGATCCTACAACCAAAATAGTCATCAAAATCCAAAAAATCGAAGTTGATTTCAAATGAATTTATTAAAATTTGACACTTCCAACTAAAATTTTTTCATAATCCAACGAAATTGAAGTTATTTTCATCTAAATTTACTCAAATATAGAACCTACAACAAAAATACTCAACAAAATCCAAAAAAATCGAAGTTGATTTCAAATAAATTTATTAAAATTTGACACTTCCAACTAAAATTTTTTTCACAATCCAACAAAATTGAAGTTATTTTCATCTAAATCTACTCAAATATAGATCCTACAACAAAAATACTCAACAAAATCCAAAAAAATCGAAGTTGATTCCAAATGAATTTATTAAAATTTGACAAAAATCTTGTCAAAATCCAAAAAATTGAAGTTATTTTCATCTGAATTTACTCAAATATAGATCCTACAACAAAAATAATCAACAAAATCCAAAAAAATCGAAGTTGATTTCAAATAAATTTATTAAAATTTGACACTTCCAACTAAATTTTTTTTCAAAATCCAACAAAATTAAATTTATTTTCATCTAAATTTACTCAAATATAGATCCTACAACAAAAATACTCAACAAAATCCAAAATAATCGAAGTTGATTTCAAATAAATTTAATAAAACTTGATACTTCCAACTAAAATTTTTTTCACAATCTAACAAAATTGAAGTTATTTTCATCTAAATTTAATCAAATATAGATCCTACAACAAAAATGCTCGACAAAATCCAAAAAAATCGAAGTTGATTTCATATGAATTTATTAAAATTTGACACTTCCAACTAAATTTTTTTTTATAATCCAACAAAATTGAAGTTATTTTCATCTAAATTTTGTCAAATATAGATCCTACAACCAAAATACTCATCAAAATCCAAAACAATCGAAGTTGATTTCAAATGAATTTATTAAAATTTGACAAAAATCTTGTCTACATCCAAGAAAATTGAAGTTAATTTCATCTAAATTTACTCAAATATAGATCCTACAACCAAAATACTCAACAAAATCGAAAAAAATCAAAGTTGATTTCAAATGATTTTATTAAAATTTGACAAAAATCTTGTCTACATACAAGAAAATTGAAGTTATTTTCATCTAAATTTAGTCAAATATAGATCCTACAACCAAAATAGTCATCAAAATCCAAAAAATCGAAGTTGATTTCAAATGAATTTATTAAAATTTGACACTTCCAACTAAAATTTTTTCATAATCCAACAAAATTGAAGTTATTTTCATCTAAATTTACTCAAATATAGATCCTACAACAAAAATACTCGACAAAATCCAAAAAAATCGAAGTTGATTTCATATGAATTTATTAAAATTTGACACTTCCAACTAAAATTTTTTTTATAATCCAACAAAATTGAAGTTATTTTCATCTGAATTTAGTCAAATATAGATCCTACAACCAAAATACTCATCAAAATCCAAAAAAATCGAAGTTGATTTCAAATGAATTTATTAAAATTTGACAAAAATCTTGTCTACATCCAAGAAAATTGAAGTTATTTTCATCTAAATTTAGTCAAATATAGATCCTACAACCAAAATAGTCCTCAAAATCCAAAAAATCGAAGTTGATTTCAAATGTATTTATTAAAATTTGACACTTCCAACTAAAATTTTTTCATAATCCAACGAAATTGAAGTTATTTTCATCTAAATTTACTCAAATATAGAACCTACAACAAAAATACTCAACAAAATCCAAAAAAATCGAAGTTGATTTCAAATAAATTTATTAAAATTTGACACTTCCAACTAAAATTTTTTTCACAATCCAACAAAATTGAAGTTATTTTCATCTAAATCTACTCAAATATAGATCCTACAACAAAAATACTCAACAAAATCCAAAAAAATCGAAGTTGATTCCAAATGAATTTATTAAAATTTGACAAAAATCTTGTCAAAATCCAAAAAATTGAAGTTATTTTCATCTGAATTTAATCAAATATAGATCCTACAACAAAAATACTCGACAAAATCCAAAAAAATCGAAGTTGATTTCATATGAATTTATTAAAATTTGACACTTCCAACTAAATTTTTTTTTATAATCCAACAAAATTGAAGTTATTTTCATCTAAATTTAGTCAAATATAGATCCTACAACCAAAATACTCATCAAAATCCAAAAAAATCGAAGTTGATTTCAAATGATTTTATTAAAATTTGACAAAAATCTTGTCTACATACAAGAAAATTGAAATTATTTTCATCTAAATTTAGTCAAATATAGATCCTACAACCAAAATAGTCATCAAAATCCAAAAAAATCGAAGTTGATTTCAAATGAATTTAATAAAATTTGACACTTCCAACTAAAATTTTTTCATAATCCAACGAAATTGAAGTTATTTTCATCTAAATTTACTCAAATATAGATCCTACAACAAAAATACTCAACAAAATCCAAAAAAATCGAAGTTGATTTCAAATAAATTTATTAAAATTTGACACTTCCAACTAAAATTTTTTTCACAATCCAACAAAATTGAAGTTATTTTCATCTAAGTTTAATCAAATATAGATCCTACAACAAAAATACTCGACAAAATCCAAAAAAATCGAAGTTGATTTCATATGAATTTATTAAAATTTGACACTTCCAACTAAATTTTTTTTCATAATCCAACAAAATTGAATTTATTTTCATCTAAATTTAGTCAAATATAGATCCTACAACAAAAATACTCAACAAAATCCAAAAAAATCGAAGTTGATTTCATATGAATTTATTAAAATTTTAACAAAATCTTGTCAAAATCCAACGAAATTGAAGTTATTTTCATCTAAATTTACTCAAATATAGAACCTACAACAAAAATACTCAACAAAATCCAAAAAAATCGAAGTTGATTTCAAATAAATTTATTAAAATTTGACACTTCCAACTAAAATTTTTTTCACAATCCAACAAAATTGAAGTTATTTTCATCTAAATCTACTCAAATATAGATCCTACAACAAAAATACTCAACAAAATCCAAAAAAATCGAAGTTGATTTCAAATGAATTTATTAAAATTTGACAAAAATCTTGTCAAAATCCAAAAAATTGAAGTTATTTTCATCTGAATTTACTCAAATATAGATCCAACAACAAAAATACTCAACAAAATCCAAAAAAATCGAAGTTGATTTCAAATAAATTTATTAAAATTTGACACTTCCAACTAAATTTTTTTTCATAATCCAACAAAATTAAATTTATTTTCATCTAAATTTACTCAAATATAGATCCTACAACAAAAATACTCAACAAAATCCAAAATAATCGAAGTTGATTTCAAATAAATTTAATAAAACTTGATACTTCCAACTAAAATTTTTTTCACAATCCAACAAAATTGAAGTTATTTTCATCTAAATTTAATCAAATATAGATCCTACAACAAAAATACTCGACAAAATCCAAAAAAATCGAAGTTGATTTCATATGAATTTATTAAAATTTGATACTTCCAACTAAAATTTTTTTCACAATCCAACAAAATTGAAGTTATTTTCATCTAAATTTAGTCAAATGTAGATCCTACAACCAAAATAGTCATCAAAATAAAAAAAAATCGAAGTTGATTTCAAATGAATTTATTAAAATTTGACACTTCCAACTAAAATTTTTTCATAATCCAACGAAATTGAAGTTATTTTCATCTAAATCTACTCAAATATAGATCCTACAACAAAAATACTCAACAAAATCCAAAAAAATCGAAGTTGATTTCAAATGAATTTATTAAAATTTGACAAAAATCTTGTCTACATCCAAGAAAATTGAAGTTATTTTCATCGAAATTTAGTCAAATATAGATCCTACAACCAAAATACTCATCAAAATCCAAAAAAATCGAAGTTGATTTCAAATAAATTTATCAAAATTTGACACTTCCAACTAAATTTTTTTTCATAATCCAACAAAATTGAATTTATTTTCATCTAAATTTAGTCAAATATAGATCCTACAACAAAAATACTCAACAAAATCCAAAAAAATCGAAGTTGATTTCATATGAATTTATTAAAATTTGACCAAAATCTTGTCAAAATCCAAAAAATTGAAGTTATTTTCATCTAAATTTACTCAAATATAGATCCTACAACAAAAATACTCAACAAAATCAAAAAAAATCGAAGTTGATTTCAAATAAATTTATTAAAATTTGACACTTCCAACTAAATTTTTTTTCATAATCCAACAAAATTAAATTTATTTTCATCTAAATTTACTCAAATATAGATCCTACAACAAAAATACTCAACAAAATCCAAAATAATCGAAGTTGATTTCAAATAAATTTAATAAAACTTGATACTTCCAACTAAAATTTTTTTCACAATCCAACAAAATTGAAGTTATTTTCATCTAAATTTAGTCAAATATAGATCCTACAACAAAAATACTCGACAAAATCCAAAAAAATCGAAGTTGATTTCATATGAATTTATTAAAATTTGACACTTCCAACTAAAATTTTTTTTATAATCCAACAAAATTGAAGTTATTTTCATCTAAATTTAGTCAAATATAGATCCTACAACCAAAATACTCATCAAAATCCAAAAAAATCGAAGTTGATTTCAAATGAATTTATTAAAATTTGACAAAAATCTTGTCTACATCCAAGAAAATTGAAGTTATTTTCATCTAAATTTACTCAAATATAGATCCTACAACAAAAATACTCAACAAAATCCAAAAAAATCAAAGTTGATTTCAAATGATTTTATTAAAATTTGACAAAAATCTTGTCTACATACAAGAAAATTGAAGTTATTTTCATCTAAATTTAGTCAAATATAGATCCTACAACCAAAATAGTCATCAAAATCCAAAAAAATCGAAGTTGATTTCAAATGAATTTATTAAAATTTGACACTTCCAACTAAAATTTTTTCATAATCCAACGAAATTAAAGTTATTTTCATCTGAATTTACTCAAATATAGATCCTACAACAAAAATACTCAACAAAATCCAAAAAAATCGAAGTTGATTTCAAATAAATTTATTAAAATTTGACACTTCCAACTAAATTTTTTTTCATAATCCAACAAAATTGAATTTATTTTCATCTAAATTTAGTCAAATATAGATCCTACAACAAAAATACTCAACAAAATCCAAAAAAATCGAAGTTGATTTCATATGAATTTATTAAAATTTGACCAAAATCTTGTCAAAATCCAAAAAATTGAAGTTATTTTCATCTAAATTTACTCAAATATAGATCCTACAACAAAAATACTCAACAAAATCCAAAATAATCGAAGTTGATTTCAAATAAATTTAATAAAACTTGATACTTCCAACTAAAATTTTTTTCACAATCCAACAAAATTGAAGTTATTTTCATCTAAATTTAGTCAAATATAGATCCTACAACAAAAATACTCGACAAAATCCAAAAAAATCGAAGTTGATTTCATATGAATTTATTAAAATTTGACACTTCCAACTAAAATTTTTTTTATAATCCAACAAAATTGAAGTTATTTTCATCTAAATTTAGTCAAATATAGATCCTACAACCAAAATACTCATCAAAATCCAAAAAAATCGAAGTTGATTTCAAATGAATTTATTAAAATTTTACAAAAATCTTGTCTACATCCAAGAAAATTGAAGTTAATTTCATTTAAATTTACTCAAATATAGATCCTACAACCAAAATACTCAACAAAATCCAAAAAAATCAAAGTTGATTTCAAATGATTTTATTAAAATTTGACAAAAATCTTGTCTACATACAAGAAAATTGAAGTTATTTTCATCTAAATTTAGTCAAATATAGATCCTACAACCAAAATAGTCATCAAAATCCAAAAAATCGAAGTTGATTTCAAATGAATTTATAAAAATTTGACACTTCCAACTAAAATTTTTTCATAATCCAACGAAATTGAAGTTATTTTCATCTAAATTTACTCAAATATAGATCCTACAACAAAAATACTCGACAAAATCCAAAAAAATCGAAGTTGATTTCATATGAATTTATTAAAATTTGACACTTCCAACTAAAATTTTTTTTATAATCCAACAAAATTGAAGTCATTTTCATCTAAATTTAGTCAAATATAGATCCTACAACCAAAATACTCATCAAAATCCAAAAAAATCGAAGTTGATTTCAAATGAATTTATTAAAATTTGACAAAAATCTTGTCTACATCCAAGAAAATTGAAGTTATTTTCATCTAAATTTAGTCAAATATAGATCCTACAACCAAAATAGTCATCAAAATCCAAAAAATCGAAGTTGATTTCAAATGAATTTATTAAAATTTGACACTTCCAACTAAAATTTTTTCATAATCCAACGAAATTGAAGTTATTTTCATCTAAATTTACTCAAATATAGAACCTACAACAAAAATACTCAACAAAATCCAAAAAAATCGAAGTTGATTTCAAATAAATTTATTAAAATTTGACACTTCCAACTAAAATTTTTTTCACAATCCAACAAAATTGAAGTTATTTTCATCTAAATCTACTCAAATATAGATCCTACAACAAAAATACTCAACAAAATCCAAAAAAATCGAAGTTGATTCCAAATGAATTTATTAAAATTTGACAAAAATCTTGTCAAAATCCAAAAAATTGAAGTTATTTTCATCTGAATTTACTCAAATATAGATCCTACAACAAAAATAATCAACAAAATCCAAAAAAATCGAAGTTGATTTCAAATAAATTTATTAAAATTTGACACTTCCAACTAAATTTTTTTTCAAAATCCAACAAAATTAAATTTATTTTCATCTAAATTTACTCAAATATAGATCCTACAACAAAAATACTCAACAAAATCCAAAATAATCGAAGTTGATTTCAAATAAATTTAATAAAACTTGATACTTCCAACTAAAATTTTTTTCACAATCTAACAAAATTGAAGTTATTTTCATCTAAATTTAATCAAATATAGATCCTACAACAAAAATGCTCGACAAAATCCAAAAAAATCGAAGTTGATTTCATATGAATTTATTAAAATTTGACACTTCCAACTAAATTTTTTTTTATAATCCAACAAAATTGAAGTTATTTTCATCTAAATTTTGTCAAATATAGATCCTACAACCAAAATACTCATCAAAATCCAAAACAATCGAAGTTGATTTCAAATGAATTTATTAAAATTTGACAAAAATCTTGTCTACATCCAAGAAAATTGAAGTTAATTTCATCTAAATTTACTCAAATATAGATCCTACAACCAAAATACTCAACAAAATCCAAAAAAATCAAAGTTGATTTCAAATGATTTTATTAAAATTTGACAAAAATCTTGTCTACATACAAGAAAATTGAAGTTATTTTCATCTAAATTTAGTCAAATATAGATCCTACAACCAAAATAGTCATCAAAATCCAAAAAATCGAAGTTGATTTCAAATGAATTTATTAAAATTTGACACTTCCAACTAAAATTTTTTCATAATCCAACAAAATTGAAGTTATTTTCATCTAAATTTACTCAAATATAGATCCTACAACAAAAATACTCGACAAAATCCAAAAAAATCGAAGTTGATTTCATATGAATTTATTAAAATTTGACACTTCCAACTAAAATTTTTTTTATAATCCAACAAAATTGAAGTTATTTTCATCTAAATTTAGTCAAATATAGATCCTACAACCAAAATACTCATCAAAATCCAAAAAAATCGAAGTTGATTTCAAATGAATTTATTAAAATTTTACAAAAATCTTGTCTACATCCAAGAAAATTGAAGTTAATTTCATTTAAATTTACTCAAATATAGATCCTACAACCAAAATACTCAACAAAATCCAAAAAAATCAAAGTTGATTTCAAATGATTTTATTAAAATTTGACAAAAATCTTGTCTACATACAAGAAAATTGAAGTTATTTTCATCTAAATTTAGTCAAATATAGATCCTACAACCAAAATAGTCATCAAAATCCAAAAAATCGAAGTTGATTTCAAATGAATTTATAAAAATTTGACACTTCCAACTAAAATTTTTTCATAATCCAACGAAATTGAAGTTATTTTCATCTAAATTTACTCAAATATAGATCCTACAACAAAAATACTCGACAAAATCCAAAAAAATCGAAGTTGATTTCATATGAATTTATTAAAATTTGACACTTCCAACTAAAATTTTTTTTATAATCCAACAAAATTGAAGTCATTTTCATCTAAATTTAGTCAAATATAGATCCTACAACCAAAATACTCATCAAAATCCAAAAAAATCGAAGTTGATTTCAAATGAATTTATTAAAATTTGACAAAAATCTTGTCTACATCCAAGAAAATTGAAGTTATTTTCATCTAAATTTAGTCAAATATAGATCCTACAACCAAAATAGTCATCAAAATCCAAAAAATCGAAGTTGATTTCAAATGAATTTATTAAAATTTGACACTTCCAACTAAAATTTTTTCATAATCCAACGAAATTGAAGTTATTTTCATCTAAATTTACTCAAATATAGAACCTACAACAAAAATACTCAACAAAATCCAAAAAAATCGAAGTTGATTTCAAATAAATTTATTAAAATTTGACACTTCCAACTAAAATTTTTTTCACAATCCAACAAAATTGAAGTTATTTTCATCTAAATCTACTCAAATATAGATCCTACAACAAAAATACTCAACAAAATCCAAAAAAATCGAAGTTGATTCCAAATGAATTTATTAAAATTTGACAAAAATCTTGTCAAAATCCAAAAAATTGAAGTTATTTTCATCTGAATTTACTCAAATATAGATCCTACAACAAAAATAATCAACAAAATCCAAAAAAATCGAAGTTGATTTCAAATAAATTTATTAAAATTTGACACTTCCAACTAAATTTTTTTTCAAAATCCAACAAAATTAAATTTATTTTCATCTAAATTTACTCAAATATAGATCCTACAACAAAAATACTCAACAAAATCCAAAATAATCGAAGTTGATTTCAAATAAATTTAATAAAACTTGATACTTCCAACTAAAATTTTTTTCACAATCTAACAAAATTGAAGTTATTTTCATCTAAATTTAATCAAATATAGATCCTACAACAAAAATGCTCGACAAAATCCAAAAAAATCGAAGTTGATTTCATATGAATTTATTAAAATTTGACACTTCCAACTAAATTTTTTTTTATAATCCAACAAAATTGAAGTTATTTTCATCTAAATTTTGTCAAATATAGATCCTACAACCAAAATACTCATCAAAATCCAAAACAATCGAAGTTGATTTCAAATGAATTTATTAAAATTTGACAAAAATCTTGTCTACATCCAAGAAAATTGAAGTTAATTTCATCTAAATTTACTCAAATATAGATCCTACAACCAAAATACTCAACAAAATCCAAAAAAATCAAAGTTGATTTCAAATGATTTTATTAAAATTTGACAAAAATCTTGTCTACATACAAGAAAATTGAAGTTATTTTCATCTAAATTTAGTCAAATATAGATCCTACAACCAAAATAGTCATCAAAATCCAAAAAATCGAAGTTGATTTCAAATGAATTTATTAAAATTTGACACTTCCAACTAAAATTTTTTCATAATCCAACAAAATTGAAGTTATTTTCATCTAAATTTACTCAAATATAGATCCTACAACAAAAATACTCGACAAAATCCAAAAAAATCGAAGTTGATTTCATATGAATTTATTAAAATTTGACACTTCCAACTAAAATTTTTTTTATAATCCAACAAAATTGAAGTTATTTTCATCTGAATTTAGTCAAATATAGATCCTACAACCAAAATACTCATCAAAATCCAAAAAAATCGAAGTTGATTTCAAATGAATTTATTAAAATTTGACAAAAATCTTGTCTACATCCAAGAAAATTGAAGTTATTTTCATCTAAATTTAGTCAAATATAGATCCTACAACCAAAATAGTCCTCAAAATCCAAAAAATCGAAGTTGATTTCAAATGTATTTATTAAAATTTGACACTTCCAACTAAAATTTTTTCATAATCCAACGAAATTGAAGTTATTTTCATCTAAATTTACTCAAATATAGAACCTACAACAAAAATACTCAACAAAATCCAAAAAAATCGAAGTTGATTTCAAATAAATTTATTAAAATTTGACACTTCCAACTAAAATTTTTTTCACAATCCAACAAAATTGAAGTTATTTTCATCTAAATCTACTCAAATATAGATCCTACAACAAAAATACTCGACAAAATCCAAAAAAATCGAAGTTGATTTCATATGAATTTATTAAAATTTGACACTTCCAACTAAAATTTTTTTTATAATCCAACAAAATTGAAGTTATTTTCATCTAAATTTAGTCAAATATAGATCCTACTACCAAAATACTCATCAAAATCCAAAAAAATCGAAGTTGATTTCAAATGAATTTATTAAAATTTTACAAAAATCTTGTCTACATCCAAGAAAATTGAAGTTATTTTCATCTAAATTTACTCAAATATAGATCCTACAACCAAAATACTCAACAAAATCCAAAAAAATCAAAGTTGATTTCAAATGATTTTATTAAAATTTGACAAAAATCTTGTCTACATACAAGAAAATTGAAGTTATTTTCATCTAAATTTATTCAAATATAGATCCTACAACCAAAATAGTCATGAAAATCCAAAAAAATCGAAGTTGATTTCAAATAAATTTATTAAAATTTGACACTTCCAACTAAATTTTTTTTCATAATCCAACAAAATTAAATTTATTTTCATCTAAATTTACTCAAATATAGATCCTACAACAAAAATACTCAACAAAATCCAAAATAATCGAAGTTGATTTCAAATAAATTTAATAAAACTTGATACTTCCAACTAAAATTTTTTTCACAATCCAACAAAAATGAAGTTATTTTCATCTAAATTTAATCAAATATAGATCCTACAACCAAAATACTCATCAAAATCCAAAAAAGTCGAAGTTGATTTCAAATAAATTTATTAAAATTTGACACTTCCAACTAAATTTTTTTTCATAATCCAACAAAATTGAATTTATTTTCATCTAAATTTAGTCAAATATAGATCCTACAACAAAAATAGTCAACAAAATCCAAAAAAATCGAAGTTGATTTCATATGAATTTATTAAAATTTGACACTTCCAACTAAAATTTTTTTTATAATCCATCAAAATTGAAGTTATTTTCATCTAAATTTAGTCAAATATAGATCCTACAACCAAAATACTCATCAAAATCCAAAAAAATCGAAGTTGATTTCAAATGAATTTATTAAAATTTGACAAAAATCTTGTCTACATCCAAGAAAATTGAAGTTATTTTCATCTAAATTTACTCAAATATAGATCCTACAACAAAAATACTCGACAAAATCCAAAAAAATCGAAGTTGATTTCATATGAATTTATTAAAATTTGACACTTCCAACTAAAATTTTTTTTATAATCCAACAAAATTGAAGTCATTTTCATCTAAATTTAGTCAAATATAGATCCTACAACCAAAATACTCATCAAAATCCAAAAAAATCGAAGTTGATTTCAAATGAATTTATTAAAATTTGACAAAAATCTTGTCTACATCCAAGAAAATTGAAGTTATTTTCATCTAAATTTAGTCAAATATAGATCCTACAACCAAAATAGTCATCAAAATCCAAAAAATCGAAGTTGATTTCAAATGAATTTATTAAAATTTGACACTTCCAACTAAAATTTTTTCATAATCCAACGAAATTGAAGTTATTTTCATCTAAATTTACTCAAATATAGAACCTACAACAAAAATACTCAACAAAATCCAAAAAAATCGAAGTTGATTTCAAATAAATTTATTAAAATTTGACACTTCCAACTAAAATTTTTTTCACAATCCAACAAAATTGAAGTTATTTTCATCTAAATCTACTCAAATATAGATCCTACAACAAAAATACTCAACAAAATCCAAAAAAATCGAAGTTGATTCCAAATGAATTTATTAAAATTTGACAAAAATCTTGTCAAAATCCAAAAAATTGAAGTTATTTTCATCTGAATTTACTCAAATATAGATCCTACAACAAAAATAATCAACAAAATCCAAAAAAATCGAAGTTGATTTCAAATAAATTTATTAAAATTTGACACTTCCAACTAAATTTTTTTTCAAAATCCAACAAAATTAAATTTATTTTCATCTAAATTTACTCAAATATAGATCCTACAACAAAAATACTCAACAAAATCCAAAATAATCGAAGTTGATTTCAAATAAATTTAATAAAACTTGATACTTCCAACTAAAATTTTTTTCACAATCTAACAAAATTGAAGTTATTTTCATCTAAATTTAATCAAATATAGATCCTACAACAAAAATGCTCGACAAAATCCAAAAAAATCGAAGTTGATTTCATATGAATTTATTAAAATTTGACACTTCCAACTAAATTTTTTTTTATAATCCAACAAAATTGAAGTTATTTTCATCTAAATTTTGTCAAATATAGATCCTACAACCAAAATACTCATCAAAATCCAAAACAATCGAAGTTGATTTCAAATGAATTTATTAAAATTTGACAAAAATCTTGTCTACATCCAAGAAAATTGAAGTTAATTTCATCTAAATTTACTCAAATATAGATCCTACAACCAAAATACTCAACAAAATCCAAAAAAATCAAAGTTGATTTCAAATGATTTTATTAAAATTTGACAAAAATCTTGTCTACATACAAGAAAATTGAAGTTATTTTCATCTAAATTTAGTCAAATATAGATCCTACAACCAAAATAGTCATCAAAATCCAAAAAATCGAAGTTGATTTCAAATGAATTTATTAAAATTTGACACTTCCAACTAAAATTTTTTCATAATCCAACAAAATTGAAGTTATTTTCATCTAAATTTACTCAAATATAGATCCTACAACAAAAATACTCGACAAAATCCAAAAAAATCGAAGTTGATTTCATATGAATTTATTAAAATTTGACACTTCCAACTAAAATTTTTTTTATAATCCAACAAAATTGAAGTTATTTTCATCTGAATTTAGTCAAATATAGATCCTACAACCAAAATACTCATCAAAATCCAAAAAAATCGAAGTTGATTTCAAATGAATTTATTAAAATTTGACAAAAATCTTGTCTACATCCAAGAAAATTGAAGTTATTTTCATCTAAATTTAGTCAAATATAGATCCTACAACCAAAATAGTCCTCAAAATCCAAAAAATCGAAGTTGATTTCAAATGTATTTATTAAAATTTGACACTTCCAACTAAAATTTTTTCATAATCCAACGAAATTGAAGTTATTTTCATCTAAATTTACTCAAATATAGAACCTACAACAAAAATACTCAACAAAATCCAAAAAAATCGAAGTTGATTTCAAATAAATTTATTAAAATTTGACACTTCCAACTAAAATTTTTTTCACAATCCAACAAAATTGAAGTTATTTTCATCTAAATCTACTCAAATATAGATCCTACAACAAAAATACTCGACAAAATCCAAAAAAATCGAAGTTGATTTCATATGAATTTATTAAAATTTGACACTTCCAACTAAAATTTTTTTTATAATCCAACAAAATTGAAGTTATTTTCATCTAAATTTAGTCAAATATAGATCCTACTACCAAAATACTCATCAAAATCCAAAAAAATCGAAGTTGATTTCAAATGAATTTATTAAAATTTTACAAAAATCTTGTCTACATCCAAGAAAATTGAAGTTATTTTCATCTAAATTTACTCAAATATAGATCCTACAACCAAAATACTCAACAAAATCCAAAAAAATCAAAGTTGATTTCAAATGATTTTATTAAAATTTGACAAAAATCTTGTCTACATACAAGAAAATTGAAGTTATTTTCATCTAAATTTATTCAAATATAGATCCTACAACCAAAATAGTCATGAAAATCCAAAAAAATCGAAGTTGATTTCAAATAAATTTATTAAAATTTGACACTTCCAACTAAATTTTTTTTCATAATCCAACAAAATTAAATTTATTTTCATCTAAATTTACTCAAATATAGATCCTACAACAAAAATACTCAACAAAATCCAAAATAATCGAAGTTGATTTCAAATAAATTTAATAAAACTTGATACTTCCAACTAAAATTTTTTTCACAATCCAACAAAAATGAAGTTATTTTCATCTAAATTTAATCAAATATAGATCCTACAACCAAAATACTCATCAAAATCCAAAAAAGTCGAAGTTGATTTCAAATAAATTTATTAAAATTTGACACTTCCAACTAAATTTTTTTTCATAATCCAACAAAATTGAATTTATTTTCATCTAAATTTAGTCAAATATAGATCCTACAACAAAAATAGTCAACAAAATCCAAAAAAATCGAAGTTGATTTCATATGAATTTATTAAAATTTGACACTTCCAACTAAAATTTTTTTTATAATCCATCAAAATTGAAGTTATTTTCATCTAAATTTAGTCAAATATAGATCCTACAACCAAAATACTCATCAAAATCCAAAAAAATCGAAGTTGATTTCAAATGAATTTATTAAAATTTGACAAAAATCTTGTCTACATCCAAGAAAATTGAAGTTATTTTCATCTAAATTTACTCAAATATAGATCCTACAACCAAAATAGTCATCAAAATCCAAAAAATCGAAGTTGATTTCAAATGATTTTATTAAAATTTGACCAAAATCTTGTGAAAATCCAAAAAATTGAATTTATTTTCATCTAAATTTAGTCAAATATACATCCTACAACCAAAATACTCATCAAAATCCAAAAAAATCGAAGTTGATTTCAAATAAATTTATTAAAATTTGACACTTCCAACTAATTTTTTTTTCATAATCCAACAAAATTGAATTTATTTTCATCTAAATTTAGTCAAATATAGATCCTACAACCAAAATACTCAACAAAATAAAAAAAAATCGAAGTTGATTTCAAATAAATTTATTAAAATTTGACACTTCCAACTAAAATTTTTTCATAATCCAACGAAATTGAAGTTATTTTCATCTAAATTTACTCAAATATAGATCCTACAACCAAAATACTCAACAAAATCCAAAAAAATCAAAGTTGATTTCAAATGATTTTATTAAAATTTGACAAAAATCTTGTCTACATACAAGAAAATTGAAGTTATTTTCATCTAAATTTAGTCAAATATAGATCCTACAACCAAAATAGTCATGAAAATCCAAAAAAATCGAAGTTGATTTCAAATAAATTTATTAAAATTTGACACTTCCAACTAAATTTTTTTTCATAATCCAACAAAATTAAATTTATTTTCATCTAAATTTACTCAAATATAGATCCTACAACAAAAATACTCAACAAAATCCAAAATAATCGAAGTTGATTTCAAATAAATTTAATAAAACTTGATACTTCCAACTAAATTTTTTTTCACAATCCAACAAAATTGAAGTTATTTTCATCTAAATTTAATCAAATATAGATCCTACAACCAAAATACTCATCAAAATCCAAAAAAATCGAAGTTGATTTCAAATAAATTTATTAAAATTTGACACTTCCAACTAAATTTTTTTTCATAATCCAACAAAATTGAATTTATTTTCATCTAAATTTAGTCAAATATATATCCTACAACAAAAATAGTCAACAAAATCCAAAAAAATCGAAGTTGATTTCATATGAATTTATTAAAATTTGACACTTCCAACTAAAATTTTTTTTATAATCCATCAAAATTGAAGTTATTTTCATCTAAATTTAGTCAAATATAGATCCTACAACCAAAATACTCATCAAAATCCAAAAAAATCGAAGTTGATTTCAAATGAATTTATTAAAATTTGACAAAAATCTTGTCTACATCCAAGAAAATTGAAGTTATTTTCATCTAAATTTACTCAAATATAGATCCTACAACCAAAATAGTCATCAAAATCCAAAAAATCGAAGTTGATTTCAAATGATTTTATTAAAATTAGACCAAAATCTTGTCAAAATCCAAAAAATTGAATTTATTTTCATCTAAATTTAGTCAAATATACATCCTACAACCAAAATACTCATCAAAATCCAAAAAAATCGAAGTTGATTTCAAATAAATTTATTAAAATTTGACACTTCCAACTAATTTTTTTTTCATAATCCAACAAAATTGAATTTATTTTCATCTAAATTTAGTCAAATATAGATCCTACAACCAAAATACTCAACAAAATAAAAAAAAATCGAAGTTGATTTCAAATAAATTTATTAAAATTTGACACTTCCAACTAAAATTTTTTCATAATCCAACGAAATTGAAGTTATTTTCATCTAAATTTACTCAAATATAGATCCTACAACCAAAATACTCAACAAAATCCAAAAAAATCAAAGTCGATTTCAAATGATTTTATTAAAATTTGACAAAAATCTTGTCTACATACAAGAAAATTGAAGTTATTTTCATCTAAATTTAGTCAAATATAGATCCTACAACCAAAATAGTCATCAAAATCCAAAAAATCGAAGTTGATTTCAAATGAATTTATAAAAATTTGACACTTCCAACTAAAATTTTTTCATAATCCAACGAAATTGAAGTTATTTTCATCTAAATTTACTCAAATATAGATCCTACAACAAAAATACTGGACAAAATCCAAAAAAATCGAAGTTGATTTCATATGAATTTATTAAAATTTGACACTTCCAACTAAAATTTTTTTTATAATCCAACAAAATTGAAGTTATTTTCATCTAAATTTAGTCAAATATAGATCCTACAACCAAAATACTCATCAAAATCCAAAAAAATCGAAGTTGATTTCAAATGAATTTATTAAAATTTGACAAAAATCTTGTCTACATCC
The DNA here is from genome assembly GCA_946251845.1 of Andrena fulva. NCBI lineage: Eukaryota > Metazoa > Arthropoda > Insecta > Hymenoptera > Andrenidae > Andrena > Andrena fulva. The sequence continues at coordinate 2,131,805 of CAMITZ010000243.1, forward strand.
AAGAAAATTGAAGTTATTTTCATCTAAATTTAGTCAAATATAGATCCTACAACCAAAATAGTCATCAAAATCCAAAAAATCGAAGTTGATTTCAAATGAATTTATTAAAATTTGACACTTCCAACTAAAATTTTTTCATAATCCAACGAAATTGAAGTTATTTTCATCTAAATTTACTCAAATATAGAACCTACAACAAAAATACTCAACAAAATCCAAAAAAATCGAAGTTGATTTCAAATAAATTTATTAAAATTTGACACTTCCAACTAAAATTTTTTTCACAATCCAACAAAATTGAAGTTATTTTCATCTAAATCTACTCAAATATAGATCCTACAACAAAAATACTCAACAAAATCCAAAAAAATCGAAGTTGATTCCAAATGAATTTATTAAAATTTGACAAAAATCTTGTCAAAATCCAAAAAATTGAAGTTATTTTCATCTGAATTTACTCAAATATAGATCCTACAACAAAAATAATCAACAAAATCCAAAAAAATCGAAGTTGATTTCAAATAAATTTATTAAAATTTGACACTTCCAACTAAATTTTTTTTCAAAATCCAACAAAATTAAATTTATTTTCATCTAAATTTACTCAAATATAGATCCTACAACAAAAATACTCAACAAAATCCAAAATAATCGAAGTTGATTTCAAATAAATTTAATAAAACTTGATACTTCCAACTAAATTTTTTTTCACAATCTAACAAAATTGAAGTTATTTTCATCTAAATTTAATCAAATATAGATCCTACAACAAAAATGCTCGACAAAATCCAAAAAAATCGAAGTTGATTTCATATGAATTTATTAAAATTTGACACTTCCAACTAAAATTTTTTTTATAATCCAACAAAATTGAAGTTATTTTCATCTAAATTTTGTCAAATATAGATCCTACAACCAAAATACTCATCAAAATCCAAAATAATCGAAGTTGATTTCAAATGAATTTATTAAAATTTGACAAAAATCTTGTCTACATCCAAGAAAATTGAAGTTAATTTCATCTAAATTTACTCAAATATAGATCCTACAACCAAAATACTCAACAAAATCCAAAAAAATCAAAGTTGATTTCAAATGATTTTATTAAAATTTGACAAAAATCTTGTCTACATACAAGAAAATTGAAGTTATTTTCATCTAAATTTAGTCAAATATAGATCCTACAACCAAAATAGTCATCAAAATCCAAAAAATCGAAGTTGATTTCAAATGAATTTATTAAAATTTGACACTTCCAACTAAAATTTTTTCATAATCCAACAAAATTGAAGTTATTTTCATCTAAATTTACTCAAATATAGATCCTACAACAAAAATACTCGACAAAATCCAAAAAAATCGAAGTTGATTTCATATGAATTTATTAAAATTTGACACTTCCAACTAAAATTTTTTTTATAATCCAACAAAATTGAAGTTATTTTCATCTAAATTTAGTCAAATATAGATCCTACAACCAAAATACTCATCAAAATCCAAAAAAATCGAAGTTGATTTCAAATGAATTTATTAAAATTTGACAAAAATCTTGTCTACATCCAAGAAAATTGAAGTTATTTTCATCTAAATTTAGTCAAATATAGATCCTACAACCAAAATAGTCATCAAAATCCAAAAAATCGAAGTTGATTTCAAATGTATTTATTAAAATTTGACACTTCCAACTAAAATTTTTTCATAATCCAACGAAATTGAAGTTATTTTCATCTAAATTTACTCAAATATAGAACCTACAACAAAAATACTCAACAAAATCCAAAAAAATCGAAGTTGATTTCAAATAAATTTATTAAAATTTGACACTTCCAACTAAAATTTTTTTCACAATCCAACAAAATTGAAGTTATTTTCATCTAAATCTACTCAAATATAGATCCTACAACAAAAATACTCGACAAAATCCAAAAAAATCGAAGTTGATTTCATATGAATTTATTAAAATTTGACACTTCCAACTAAAATTTTTTTTATAATCCAACAAAATTGAAGTTATTTTCATCTAAATTTAGTCAAATATAGATCCTACTACCAAAATACTCATCAAAATCCAAAAAAATCGAAGTTGATTTCAAATGAATTTATTAAAATTTTACAAAAATCTTGTCTACATCCAAGAAAATTGAAGTTATTTTCATCTAAATTTACTCAAATATAGATCCTACAACCAAAATACTCAACAAAATCCAAAAAAATCAAAGTTGATTTCAAATGATTTTATTAAAATTTGACAAAAATCTTGTCTACATACAAGAAAATTGAAGTTATTTTCATCTAAATTTAGTCAAATATAGATCCTACAACCAAAATAGTCATGAAAATCCAAAAAAATCGAAGTTGATTTCAAATAAATTTATTAAAATTTGACACTTCCAACTAAATTTTTTTTCATAATCCAACAAAATTAAATTTATTTTCATCTAAATTTACTCAAATATAGATCCTACAACAAAAATACTCAACAAAATCCAAAATAATCGAAGTTGATTTCAAATAAATTTAATAAAACTTGATACTTCCAACTAAATTTTTTTTCACAATCTAACAAAATTGAAGTTATTTTCATCTAAATTTAATCAAATATAGATCCTACAACAAAAATGCTCGACAAAATCCAAAAAAATCGAAGTTGATTTCATATGAATTTATTAAAATTTGACACTTCCAACTAAAATTTTTTTTATAATCCAACAAAATTGAAGTTATTTTCATCTAAATTTTGTCAAATATAGATCCTAAAACCAAAATACTCATCAAAATCCAAAATAATCGAAGTTGATTTCAAATGAATTTATTAAAATTTGACAAAAATCTTGTCTACATCCAAGAAAATTGAAGTTAATTTCATCTAAATTTACTCAAATATAGATCCTACAACCAAAATACTCAACAAAATCCAAAAAAATCAAAGTTGATTTCAAATGATTTTATTAAAATTTGACAAAAATCTTGTCTACATACAAGAAAATTGAAGTTATTTTCATCTAAATTTAGTCAAATATAGATCCTACAACCAAAATAGTCATCAAAATCCAAAAAATCGAAGTTGATTTCAAATGAATTTATTAAAATTTGACACTTCCAACTAAAATTTTTTCATAATCCAACAAAATTGAAGTTATTTTCATCTAAATTTACTCAAATATAGATCCTACAACAAAAATACTCGACAAAATCCAAAAAAATCGAAGTTGATTTCATATGAATTTATTAAAATTTGACACTTCCAACTAAAATTTTTTTTATAATCCAACAAAATTGAAGTTATTTTCATCTAAATTTAGTCAAATATAGATCCTACAACCAAAATACTCATCAAAATCCAAAAAAATCGAAGTTGATTTCAAATGAATTTATTAAAATTTGACAAAAATCTTGTCTACATCCAAGAAAATTGAAGTTATTTTCATCTAAATTTAGTCAAATATAGATCCTACAACCAAAATAGTCATCAAAATCCAAAAAATCGAAGTTGATTTCAAATGTATTTATTAAAATTTGACACTTCCAACTAAAATTTTTTCATAATCCAACGAAATTGAAGTTATTTTCATCTAAATTTACTCAAATATAGAACCTACAACAAAAATACTCAACAAAATCCAAAAAAATCGAAGTTGATTTCAAATAAATTTATTAAAATTTGACACTTCCAACTAAAATTTTTTTCACAATCCAACAAAATTGAAGTTATTTTCATCTAAATCTACTCAAATATAGATCCTACAACAAAAATACTCGACAAAATCCAAAAAAATCGAAGTTGATTTCATATGAATTTATTAAAATTTGACACTTCCAACTAAAATTTTTTTTATAATCCAACAAAATTGAAGTTATTTTCATCTAAATTTAGTCAAATATAGATCCTACTACCAAAATACTCATCAAAATCCAAAAAAATCGAAGTTGATTTCAAATGAATTTATTAAAATTTTACAAAAATCTTGTCTACATCCAAGAAAATTGAAGTTATTTTCATCTAAATTTACTCAAATATAGATCCTACAACCAAAATACTCAACAAAATCCAAAAAAATCAAAGTTGATTTCAAATGATTTTATTAAAATTTGACAAAAATCTTGTCTACATACAAGAAAATTGAAGTTATTTTCATCTAAATTTAGTCAAATATAGATCCTACAACCAAAATAGTCATGAAAATCCAAAAAAATCGAAGTTGATTTCAAATAAATTTATTAAAATTTGACACTTCCAACTAAATTTTTTTTCATAATCCAACAAAATTAAATTTATTTTCATCTAAATTTACTCAAATATAGATCCTACAACAAAAATACTCAACAAAATCCAAAATAATCGAAGTTGATTTCAAATAAATTTAATAAAACTTGATACTTCCAACTAAAATTTTTTTCACAATCCAACAAAATTGAAGTTATTTTCATCTAAATTTAATCAAATATAGATCCTACAACCAAAATACTCATCAAAATCCAAAAAAATCGAAGTTGATTTCAAATAAATTTATTAAAATTTGACACTTCCAACTAAATTTTTTTTCATAATCCAACAAAATTGAATTTATTTTCATCTAAATTTAGTCAAATATAGATCCTACAACAAAAATAGTCAACAAAATCCAAAAAAATCGAAGTTGATTTCAAATGAATTTATTAAAATTTGACACTTCCAACTAAAATTTTTTTTATAATCCATCAAAATTGAAGTTATTTTCATCTAAATTTAGTCAAATATAGATCCTACAACCAAAATACTCATCAAAATCCAAAAAAATCGAAGTTGATTTCAAATGAATTTATTAAAATTTGACAAAAATCTTGTCTACATCCAAGAAAATTGAAGTTATTTTCATCTAAATTTACTCAAATATAGATCCTACAACCAAAATAGTCATCAAAATCCAAAAAATCGAAGTTGATTTCAAATGATTTTATTAAAATTTGACCAAAATCTTGTGAAAATCCAAAAAATTGAATTTATTTTCATCTAAATTTAGTCAAATATACATCCTACAACCAAAATACTCATCAAAATCCAAAAAAATCGAAGTTGATTTCAAATAAATTTATTAAAATTTGACACTTCCAACTAATTTTTTTTTCATAATCCAACAAAATTGAATATATTTTCATCTAAATTTAGTCAAATATAGATCCTACAACCAAAATACTCAACAAAATAAAAAAAAATCGAAGTTGATTTCAAATAAATTTATTAAAATTTGACACTTCCAACTAAAATTTTTTCATAATCCAACGAAATTGAAGTTATTTTCATCTAAATTTACTCAAATATAGATCCTACAACCAAAATACTCAACAAAATCCAAAAAAATCAAAGTTGATTTCAAATGATTTTATTAAAATTTGACAAAAATCTTGTCTACATACAAGAAAATTGAAGTTATTTTCATCTAAATTTAGTCAAATATAGATCCTACAACCAAAATAGTCATGAAAATCCAAAAAAATCGAAGTTGATTTCAAATAAATTTATTAAAATTTGACACTTCCAACTAAATTTTTTTTCATAATCCAACAAAATTAAATTTATTTTCATCTAAATTTACTCAAATATAGATCCTACAACAAAAATACTCAACAAAATCCAAAATAATCGAAGTTGATTTCAAATAAATTTAATAAAACTTGATACTTCCAACTAAAATTTTATTCACAATCCAACAAAATTGAAGTTATTTTCATCTAAATTTAATCAAATATAGATCCTACAACCAAAATACTCATCAAAATCCAAAAAAATCGAAGTTGATTTCAAATAAATTTATTAAAATTTGACACTTCCAACTAAATTTTTTTTCATAATCCAACAAAATTGAATTTATTTTCATCTAAATTTAGTCAAATATAGATCCTACAACAAAAATATTCAACAAAATCCAAAAAAATCGAAGTTGATTTCATATGAATTTATTAAAATTTGACACTTCCAACTAAAATTTTTTTTATAATCCATCAAAATTGAAGTTATTTTCATCTAAATTTAGTCAAATATAGATCCTACAACCAAAATACTCATCAAAATCCAAAAAAATCGAAGTTGATTTCAAATGAATTTATTAAAATTTGACAAAAATCTTGTCTACATCCAAGAAAATTGAAGTTATTTTCATCTAAATTTACTCAAATATAGATCCTACAACCAAAATAGTCATCAAAATCCAAAAAATCGAAGTTGATTTCAAATGATTTTATTAAAATTTGACCAAAATCTTGTCAAAATCCAAAAAATTGAATTTATTTTCATCTAAATTTAGTCAAATATACATCCTACAACCAAAATACTCATCAAAATCCAAAAAAATCGAAGTTGATTTCAAATAAATTTATTAAAATTTGACACTTCCAACTAATTTTTTTTTCATAATCCAACAAAATTGAATTTATTTTCATCTAAATTTAGTCAAATATAGATCCTACAACCAAAATACTCAACAAAATAAAAAAAAATCGAAGTTGATTTCAAATAAATTTATTAAAATTTGACACTTCCAACTAAAATTTTTTCATAATCCAACGAAATTGAAGTTATTTTCATCTAAATTTACTCAAATATAGATCCTACAACCAAAATACTCAACAAAATCCAAAAAAATCAAAGTTGATTTCAAATGATTTTATTAAAATTTGACAAAAATCTTGTCTACATACAAGAAAATTGAAGTTATTTTCATCTAAATTTAGTCAAATATAGATCCTACAACCAAAATAGTCATGAAAATCCAAAAAAATCGAAGTTGATTTCAAATAAATTTATTAAAATTTGACACTTCCAACTAAATTTTTTTTCATAATCCAACAAAATTAAATTTATTTTCATCTAAATTTACTCAAATATAGATCCTACAACAAAAATACTCAACAAAATCCAAAAAAATCGAAGTTGATTTGAAATAAATTTATTAAAATTTGACACTTCCAACTAAATTTTTTTTCATAATCCAACAAAATTAAATTTATTTTCATCTAAATTTACTCAAATATAGATCCTACAACAAAAATACTCAACAAAATCCAAAATAATCGAAGTTGATTTCAAATAAATTTAATAAAACTTGATACTTCCAACTAAAATTTTTTTCACAATCCAACAAAATTGAAGTTATTTTCATCTAAATTTAATCAAATATAGATCCTACAACCAAAATACTCATCAAAATCCAAAAAAATCGAAGTTGATTTCAAATAAATTTATTAAAATTTGACACTTCCAACTAAATTTTTTTTCATAATCCAACAAAATTGAATTTATTTTCATCTAAATTTAGTCAAATATAGATCCTACAACAAAAATAGTCAACAAAATCCAAAAAAATCGAAGTTGATTTCATATGAATTTATTAAAATTTGACACTTCCAACTAAAATTTTTTTTATAATCCATCAAAATTGAAGTTATTTTCATCTAAATTTAGTCAAATATAGATCCTACAACCAAAATACTCATCAAAATCCAAAAAAATCGAAGTTGATTTCAAATGAATTTATTAAAATTTGACAAAAATCTTGTCTACATCCAAGAAAATTGAAGTTATTTTCATCTAAATTTACTCAAATATAGATCCTACAACCAAAATAGTCATCAAAATCCAAAAAATCGAAGTTGATTTCAAATGATTTTATTAAAATTTGACCAAAATCTTGTCAAAATCCAAAAAATTGAATTTATTTTCATCTAAATTTAGTCAAATATACATCCTACAACCAAAATACTCATCAAAATCCAAAAAAATCGAAGTTGATTTCAAATAAATTTATTAAAATTTGACACTTCCAACTAATTTTTTTTTCATAATCCAACAAAATTGAATTTATTTTCATCTAAATTTAGTCAAATATAGATCCTACAACCAAAATACTCAACAAAATAAAAAAAAATCGAAGTTGATTTCAAATAAATTTATTAAAATTTGACACTTCCAACTAAAAATTTTTTCATAATCCAACAAAATTGAAGTTATTTTCATCTAAATTTACTCAAATATAGATCCTACAACCAAAATACGCAACAAAATCCAAAAAAATCGAAGTTGATTTCAAATGAATTTATTAAAATTTGACACTTCCAACTAAAATTTTTTTCACAATCCAAAAAATTGATGTTATTTTCATCTAAATTTACTCAAATATAGAACCTACAACAAAAATACTCAACAAAATCCAAAAAAATCGAAGTTGATTTCAAATCAATTTATTAAAATTTGACCCTTCCAACTAAAATTTTTTTTCACAATCCAAAATATTGAAGTTATTTTCATCTAAATCTACTCAAATATAGATCCTACAACCAAAATACGCAACAAAATCCAAAAAAATCGAAGTTGATTTCAAATGAATTTATTAAAATTTGACCAAAATCTTGTCAAAATCCAAAAAATTGAAGTTATTTTCATCTAAATTTACTCAAATATAGATCCTACAACAAAAATACTCAACAAAATCCAAAAAAATCGAAGTTGGTTTCAAATAAATTTATTAAAATTTGACACTTCCAACTAAATTTTTTTTCATAATCCAACAAAATTAAATTTATTTTCATCTAAATTTACTCAAATATAGATCCTACAACAAAAATACTCAACAAAATCCAAAATAATCGAAGTTGATTTCAAATAAATTTAATAAAACTTGATACTTCCAACTAAAATTTTTTTAACAATCCAACAAAATTGAAGTTATTTTCATCTAAATTTAATCAAATATAGATCCTACAACAAAAATACTCGACAAAATCCAAAAAAATCGAAGTTGATTTCATATGAATTTATTAAAATTTGACACTTCCAACTAAAATTTTATTTATAATCCAACAAAATTGAAGTTATTTTCATCTAAATTTAGTCAAATATAGATCCTACAACCAAAATACTCATCAAAATCCAAAAAAATCGAAGTTGATTTCAAATGAATTTATTAAAATTTGACAAAAATCTTGTCTACATCCAAGAAAATTGAAGTTATTTTCATCTAAATTTACTCAAATATAGATCCTACAACAAAAATACTCAACAAAACCCAAAAAAATCGAAGTTGATTTCAAATGATTTTATTAAATTTTGACAAAAATCTTGTCTACATACAAGAAAATTGAAGTTATTTTCATCTAAATTTAGTCAAATATAGATCCTACAACCAAAATAGTCATCAAAATCCAAAAAATCGAAGTTGATTTCAAATGATTTTATTAAAATTTGACCAAAATCTTGTCAAAATCCAAAAAATTGAAGTTATTTTCATCTAAATTTAGTCAAATATACATCCTACAACCAAAATACTCATCAAAATAAAAAAAAATCGAAGTTGATTTCAAATAAATTTGTTAAAATTTGACACTTCCAACTAAAATTTCTTTCATAATCCAACAAAATTGAAGTTATTTTCATCTAAATTTACTCAAATATAGATCCTACAACCAAAATACTCAACAAAATAAAAAAAAATCGAAGTTGATTTCAAATGAATTTATTAAAATTTGACCAAAATCTTGTCAAAATCAAAGAAAATTGAAGTTATTTTCATCTAAATTTAGTCAAATATAGATCCTACAACCAAAATACTCGACAAAATCCAAAAAAATCGAAGTTGATTTTATATGAATTTATTAAAATTTGACACTTCCAACTAAAATTTTTTCATAATCCAACGAAATTGAAGTTATTTTCATCTAAATTTACTCAAATATAGAACCTACAACAAAAATACTCAACAAAATCCAAAAAAATCGAAGTTGATTTCAAATAAATTTATTAAAATTTGACACTTCCAACTAAAATTTTTTTCACAATCCAACAAAATTGAAGTTTTTTTCATCTAAATCTACTCAAATATAGATCCTACAACAAAAATACTCAACAAAATCCAAAAAAATCGAAGTTGATTTCAAATGAATTTATTAAAATTTGACAAAAATCTTGTCAAAATCCAAAAAATTGAAGTTATTTTCATCTAAATTTACTCAAATATAGATCCTACAACAAAAATACTCAACAAAATCCAAAAAAATCGAAGTGATTTCAAATAAATTTATTAAAATTTGACACTTCCAACTAAATTTTTTTTCATAATCCAACAACTTTAAATTTATTTTCATCTAAATTTACTCAAATATAGATCCTACAACAAAAATACTCAACAAAATCCAAAATAATCGAAGTTGATTTCAAATGAATTTATTAAAATTTGACAAAAATCTTGTCTACATCCAAGAAAATTGAAGTTAGTTTCATCTAAATTTAGTCAAATATAGATCCTACAACCAAAATAGTCATCAAAATCCAAAAAATCGAAGTTGATTTCAAATAAATTTAATAAAACTTGATACTTCCAACTAAAATTTTTTTCACAATCCAACAAAATTGAAGTTATTTTCATCTAAATTTAATCAAATATAGATCCTACAACAAAAATACTCGACAAAATCCAAAAAAATCGAAGTTGATTTCATATGAATTTATTAAAATTTGACACTTCCAACTAAAATTTTTTTTATAATCCAACAAAATTGAAGTTATTTTCATCTAAATTTAGTCAAATATAGATCCTACAACCAAAATACTCATCAAAATCCAAAAAAATCGAAGTTGATTTCAAATGAATTTATTAAAATTTGACAAAAATCTTGTCTACATCCAAGAAAATTGAAGTTAGTTTCATCTAAATTTAGTCAAATATAGATCCTACAACCAAAATAGTCATCAAAATCCAAAAAATCGAAGTTGATTTCAAATGAATTTATTAAAATTTGACACTTCCAACTAAAATTTTTTCATAATCCAACGAAATTGAAGTTATTTTCATCTAAATTTACTCAAATATAGAACCTACAACAAAAATACTCAACAAAATCCAAAAAAATCGAAGTTGATTTCAAATAAATTTATTAAAATTTGACACTTCCAACTAAAATTTTTTTCACAATCCAACAAAATTGAAGTTATTTTCATCTAAATCTACTCAAATATAGATCCTACAACAAAAATACTCAACAAAATCCAAAAAAATCGAAGTTGATTTCAAATGAATTTATTAAAATTTGACAAAAATCTTGTCAAAATCCAAAAAATTGAAGTTATTTTCATCTGAATTTACTCAAATATAGATCCTACAACAAAAATACTCAACAAAATCCAAAAAAATCGAAGTTGATTTCAAATAAATTTATTAAAATTTGACACTTCCAACTAAATTTTTTTTCATAATCCAACAAAATTAAATTTATTTTCATCTAAATTTACTCAAATATAGATCCTACAACAAAAATACTCAACAAAATCCAAAATAATCGAAGTTGATTTCAAATAAATTTAATAAAACTTGATACTTCCAACTAAAATTTTTTTCACAATCCAACAAAATTGAAGTTATTTTCATCTAAATTTAATCAAATATAGATCCTACAACAAAAATACTCAACAAAATCCAAAAAAATCGAAGTTGATTTCAAATGATTTTATTAAAATTTGACAAAAATCTTGTCTACATACAAGAAAATTGAAGTTATTTTCATCTAAATTTAGTCAAATATAGATCCTACAACCAAAATAGTCATCAAAATCCAAAAAATCGAAGTTGATTTCAAATGATTTTATTAAAATTTGACCAAAATCTTGTCAAAATCCAAAAAATTGAATTTATTTTCATCTAAATTTAGTCAAATATACATCCTACAACCAAAATACTCATCAAAATCCAAAAAAATCGAAGTTGATTTCAAATAAATTTATTAAAATTTGACACTTCCAACTAATTTTTTTTTCATAATCCAACAAAATTGAATTTATTTTCATCTAAATTTAGTCAAATATAGATCCTACAACCAAAATACTCAACAAAATAAAAAAAAATCGAAGTTGATTTCAAATAAATTTATTAAAATTTGACACTTCCAACTAAAAATTTTTTCATAATCCAACAAAATTGAAGTTATTTTCATCTAAATTTACTCAAATATAGATCCTACAACCAAAATACGCAACAAAATCCAAAAAAATCGAAGTTGATTTCAAATGAATTTATTAAAATTTGACACTTCCAACTAAAATTTTTTTCACAATCCAAAAAATTGATGTTATTTTCATCTAAATTTACTCAAATATAGAACCTACAACAAAAATACTCAACAAAATCCAAAAAAATCGAAGTTGATTTCAAATCAATTTATTAAAATTTGACCCTTCCAACTAAAATTTTTTTTCACAATCCAAAATATTGAAGTTATTTTCATCTAAATCTACTCAAATATAGATCCTACAACCAAAATACGCAACAAAATCCAAAAAAATCGAAGTTGATTTCAAATGAATTTATTAAAATTTGACCAAAATCTTGTCAAAATCCAAAAAATTGAAGTTATTTTCATCTAAATTTACTCAAATATAGATCCTACAACAAAAATACTCAACAAAATCCAAAAAAATCGAAGTTGGTTTCAAATAAATTTATTAAAATTTGACACTTCCAACTAAATTTTTTTTCATAATCCAACAAAATTAAATTTATTTTCATCTAAATTTACTCAAATATAGATCCTACAACAAAAATACTCAACAAAATCCAAAATAATCGAAGTTGATTTCAAATAAATTTAATAAAACTTGATACTTCCAACTAAAATTTTTTTAACAATCCAACAAAATTGAAGTTATTTTCATCTAAATTTAATCAAATATAGATCCTACAACAAAAATACTCGACAAAATCCAAAAAAATCGAAGTTGATTTCATATGAATTTATTAAAATTTGACACTTCCAACTAAAATTTTATTTATAATCCAACAAAATTGAAGTTATTTTCATCTAAATTTAGTCAAATATAGATCCTACAACCAAAATACTCATCAAAATCCAAAAAAATCGAAGTTGATTTCAAATGAATTTATTAAAATTTGACAAAAATCTTGTCTACATCCAAGAAAATTGAAGTTATTTTCATCTAAATTTACTCAAATATAGATCCTACAACAAAAATACTCAACAAAACCCAAAAAAATCGAAGTTGATTTCAAATGATTTTATTAAATTTTGACAAAAATCTTGTCTACATACAAGAAAATTGAAGTTATTTTCATCTAAATTTAGTCAAATATAGATCCTACAACCAAAATAGTCATCAAAATCCAAAAAATCGAAGTTGATTTCAAATGATTTTATTAAAATTTGACCAAAATCTTGTCAAAATCCAAAAAATTGAAGTTATTTTCATCTAAATTTAGTCAAATATACATCCTACAACCAAAATACTCATCAAAATAAAAAAAAATCGAAGTTGATTTCAAATAAATTTGTTAAAATTTGACACTTCCAACTAAAATTTCTTTCATAATCCAACAAAATTGAAGTTATTTTCATCTAAATTTACTCAAATATAGATCCTACAACCAAAATACTCAACAAAATAAAAAAAAATCGAAGTTGATTTCAAATGAATTTATTAAAATTTGACCAAAATCTTGTCAAAATCAAAGAAAATTGAAGTTATTTTCATCTAAATTTAGTCAAATATAGATCCTACAACCAAAATACTCGACAAAATCCAAAAAAATCGAAGTTGATTTTATATGAATTTATTAAAATTTGACACTTCCAACTAAAATTTTTTCATAATCCAACGAAATTGAAGTTATTTTCATCTAAATTTACTCAAATATAGAACCTACAACAAAAATACTCAACAAAATCCAAAAAAATCGAAGTTGATTTCAAATAAATTTATTAAAATTTGACACTTCCAACTAAAATTTTTTTCACAATCCAACAAAATTGAAGTTATTTTCATCTAAATTTAGTCAAATATAGATCCTACAACAAAAATACTCAACAAAATCCAAAAAAATCGAAGTTGATTTCAAATGAATTTATTAAAATTTGACACTTCCAACTAAAATTTTTTTTATAATCCATCAAAATTGAAGTTATTTTCATCTAAATTTAGTCAAATATAGATCCTACAACCAAAATACTCATCAAAATCCAAAAAAATCGAAGTTGATTTCAAATGAATTTATTAAAATTTGACAAAAATCTTGTCTACATCCAAGAAAATTGAAGTTATTTTCATCTAAATTTACTCAAATATAGATCCTACAACCAAAATAGTCATCAAAATCCAAAAAATCGAAGTTGATTTCAAATGATTTTATTAAAATTTGACCAAAATCTTGTCAAAATCCAAAAAATTGAATTTATTTTCATCTAAATTTAGTCAAATATACATCCTACAACCAAAATACTCATCAAAATCCAAAAAAATCGAAGTTGATTTCAAATAAATTTATTAAAATTTGACACTTCCAACTAATTTTTTTTTCATAATCCAACAAAATTGAATTTATTTTCATCTAAATTTAGTCAAATATAGATCCTACAACCAAAATACTCAACAAAATAAAAAAAAATCGAAGTTGATTTCAAATAAATTTATTAAAATTTGACACTTCCAACTAAAAATTTTTTCATAATCCAACAAAATTGAAGTTATTTTCATCTAAATTTACTCAAATATAGATCCTACAACCAAAATACGCAACAAAATCCAAAAAAATCGAAGTTGATTTCAAATGAATTTATTAAAATTTGACACTTCCAACTAAAATTTTTTTCACAATTCAAAAAATTGATGTTATTTTCATCTAAATTTACTCAAATATAGAACCTACAACAAAAATACTCAACAAAATCCAAAAAAATCGAAGTTGATTTCAAATCAATTTATTAAAATTTGACCCTTCCAACTAAAATTTTTTTTCACAATCCAAAATATTGAAGTTATTTTCATCTAAATCTACTCAAATATAGATCCTACAACCAAAATACGCAACAAAATCCAAAAAAATCGAAGTTGATTTCAAATGAATTTATTAAAATTTGACACTTCCAACTAAAATTTTTTTCACAATTCAAAAAATTGAAGTTATTTTCATCTAAATTTACTCAAATATAGATCCTACAACAAAAATACTCAACAAAATCCAAAAAAATCGAAGTTGGTTTCAAATAAATTTATTAAAATTTGACACTTCCAACTAAATTTTTTTTCATAATCCAACAAAATTAAATTTATTTTCATCTAAATTTACTCAAATATAGATCCTACAACAAAAATACTCAACAAAATCCAAAATAATCGAAGTTGATTTCAAATAAATTTAATAAAACTTGATACTTCCAACTAAAATTTTTTTAACAATCCAACAAAATTGAAGTTATTTTCATCTAAATTTAATCAAATATAGATCCTACAACAAAAATACTCGACAAAATCCAAAAAAATCGAAGTTGATTTCATATGAATTTATTAAAATTTGACACTTCCAACTAAAATTTTATTTATAATCCAACAAAATTGAAGTTATTTTCATCTAAATTTAGTCAAATATAGATCCTACAACCAAAATACTCATCAAAATCCAAAAAAATCGAAGTTGATTTCAAATGAATTTATTAAAATTTGACAAAAATCTTGTCTACATCCAAGAAAATTGAAGTTATTTTCATCTAAATTTACTCAAATATAGATCCTACAACAAAAATACTCAACAAAACCCAAAAAAATCGAAGTTGATTGCAAATGATTTTATTAAATTTTGACAAAAATCTTGTCTACATACAAGAAAATTGAAGTTATTTTCATCTAAATTTAGTCAAATATAGATCCTACAACCAAAATAGTCATCAAAATCCAAAAAATCGAAGTTGATTTCAAATGATTTTATTAAAATTTGACCAAAATCTTGTCAAAATCCAAAAAATTGAAGTTATTTTCATCTAAATTTAGTCAAATATACATCCTACAACCAAAATACTCATCAAAATAAAAAAAAATCGAAGTTGATTTCAAATAAATTTGTTAAAATTTGACACTTCCAACTAAAATTTCTTTCATAATCCAACAAAATTGAAGTTATTTTCATCTAAATTTACTCAAATATAGATCCTACAACCAAAATACTCAACAAAATAAAAAAAAATCGAAGTTGATTTCAAATGAATTTATTAAAATTTGACCAAAATCTTGTCAAAATCAAAGAAAATTGAAGTTATTTTCATCTAAATTTAGTCAAATATAGATCCTACAACCAAAATACTCGACAAAATCCAAAAAAATCGAAGTTGATTTTATATGAATTTATTAAAATTTGACACTTCCAACTAAAATTTTTTCATAATCCAACGAAATTGAAGTTATTTTCATCTAAATTAAGTCAAATATAGATCCTACAACCAAAATACTCAACAAAATCCAAAAAAATCGAAGTTGATTTCAAATAAATTTATTAAAATTTGACACTTCCAACTAAAATTTTTCTCACAATCCAACAAAATTGAAGTTATTTTCATCTAAATCTACTCAAATATAGATCCTACAACAAAAATACTCAACAAAATCCAAAAAAATCGAAGTTGATTTCAAATGAATTTATTAAAATTTGACAAAAATCTTGTCAAAATCCAAAAAATTGAAGTTATTTTCATCTAAATTTACTCAAATATAGATCCTACAACAAAAATACTCAACAAAATCCAAAAAAATCGAAGTGATTTCAAATAAATTTATTAAAATTTGACACTTCCAACTAAATTTTTTTTCATAATCCAACAAAATTAAATTTATTTTCATCTAAATTTACTCAAATATAGATCCTACAACAAAAATACTCAACAAAATCCAAAATAATCGAAGTTGATTTCAAATGAATTTATTAAAATTTGACCCTTCCAACTAAAATTTTTTTTCACAATCCAAAATATTGAAGTTATTTTCATCTAAATCTACTCAAATATAGATCCTACAACCAAAATACGCAACAAAATCCAAAAAAATCGAAGTTGATTTCAAATGAATTTATTAAAATTTGACCAAAATCTTGTCAAAATCCAAAAAATTGAAGTTATTTTCATCTAAATTTACTCAAATATAGATCCTACAACAAAAATACTCAACAAAATCCAAAAAAATCGAAGTTGGTTTCAAATAAATTTATTAAAATTTGACACTTCCAACTAAATTTTTTTTCATAATCCAACAAAATTAAATTTATTTTCATCTAAATTTACTCAAATATAGATCCTACAACAAAAATACTCAACAAAATCCAAAATAATCGAAGTTGATTTCAAATAAATTTAATAAAACTTGATACTTCCAACTAAAATTTTTTTAACAATCCAACAAAATTGAAGTTATTTTCATCTAAATTTAATCAAATATAGATCCTACAACAAAAATACTCGACAAAATCCAAAAAAATCGAAGTTGATTTCATATGAATTTATTAAAATTTGACACTTCCAACTAAAATTTTATTTATAATCCAACAAAATTGAAGTTATTTTCATCTAAATTTAGTCAAATATAGATCCTACAACCAAAATACTCATCAAAATCCAAAAAAATCGAAGTTGATTTCAAATGAATTTATTAAAATTTGACAAAAATCTTGTCTACATCCAAGAAAATTGAAGTTATTTTCATCTAAATTTACTCAAATATAGATCCTACAACAAAAATACTCAACAAAACCCAAAAAAATCGAAGTTGATTTCAAATGATTTTATTAAATTTTGACAAAAATCTTGTCTACATACAAGAAAATTGAAGTTATTTTCATCTAAATTTAGTCAAATATAGATCCTACAACCAAAATAGTCATCAAAATCCAAAAAATCGAAGTTGATTTCAAATGATTTTATTAAAATTTGACCAAAATCTTGTCAAAATCCAAAAAATTGAAGTTATTTTCATCTAAATTTAGTCAAAT
Organism: Andrena fulva; assembly: GCA_946251845.1. NCBI lineage: Eukaryota > Metazoa > Arthropoda > Insecta > Hymenoptera > Andrenidae > Andrena > Andrena fulva. The sequence goes on from CAMITZ010000243.1 coordinate 2,149,585, forward strand.
ATACATCCTACAACCAAAATACTCATCAAAATAAAAAAAAATCGAAGTTGATTTCAAATAAATTTGTTAAAATTTGACACTTCCAACTAAAATTTCTTTCATAATCCAACAAAATTGAAGTTATTTTCATCTAAATTTACTCAAATATAGATCCTACAACCAAAATACTCAACAAAATAAAAAAAAATCGAAGTTGATTTCAAATGAATTTATTAAAATTTGACCAAAATCTTGTCAAAATCAAAGAAAATTGAAGTTATTTTCATCTAAATTTAGTCAAATATAGATCCTACAACCAAAATACTCGACAAAATCCAAAAAAATCGAAGTTGATTTTATATGAATTTATTAAAATTTGACACTTCCAACTAAAATTTTTTCATAATCCAACGAAATTGAAGTTATTTTCATCTAAATTTACTCAAATATAGAACCTACAACAAAAATACTCAACAAAATCCAAAAAAATCGAAGTTGATTTCAAATAAATTTATTAAAATTTGACACTTCCAACTAAAATTTTTTTCACAATCCAACAAAATTGAAGTTATTTTCATCTAAATCTACTCAAATATAGATCCTACAACAAAAATACTCAACAAAATCCAAAAAAATCGAAGTTGATTTCAAATGAATTTATTAAAATTTGACAAAAATCTTGTCAAAATCCAAAAAATTGAAGTTATTTTCTTCTAAATTTACTCAAATATAGATCCTACAACAAAAATACTCAACAAAATCCAAAAAAATCGAAGTGATTTCAAATAAATTTATTAAAATTTGACACTTCCAACTAAATTTTTTTTCATAATCCAACAAAATTAAATTTATTTTCATCTAAATTTACTCAAATATAGATCCTACAACAAAAATACTCAACAAAATCCAAAATAATCGAAGTTGATTTCAAATGAATTTATTAAAATTTGACAAAAATCTTGTCTACATCCAAGAAAATTGAAGTTAGTTTCATCTAAATTTAGTCAAATATAGATCCTACAACCAAAATAGTCATCAAAATCCAAAAAATCGAAGTTGATTTCAAATAAATTTAATAAAACTTGATACTTCCAACTAAAATTTTTTTCACAATCCAACAAAATTGAAGTTATTTTCATCTAAATTTAATCAAATATAGATCCTACAACAAAAATACTCGACAAAATCCAAAAAAATCGAAGTTGATTTCATATGAATTTATTAAAATTTGACACTTCCAACTAAAATTTTTTTTATAATCCAACAAAATTGAAGTTATTTTCATCTAAATTTAGTCAAATATAGATCCTACAACCAAAATACTCAACAAAATCCAAAAAAATCGAAGTTGATTTCAAATGAATTTATTAAAATTTGACAAAAATCTTGTCTACATCCAAGAAAATTGAAGTTAGTTTCATCTAAATTTAGTCAAATATAGATCCTACAACCAAAATAGTCATCAAAATCCAAAAAATCGAAGTTGATTTCAAATGAATTTATTAAAATTTGACACTTCCAACTAAAATTTTTTCATAATCCAACGAAATTGAAGTTATTTTCATCTAAATTTACTCAAATATAGAACCTACAACAAAAATACTCAACAAAATCCAAAAAAATCGAAGTTGATTTCAAATAAATTTATTAAAATTTGACACTTCCAACTAAATTTTTTTTCACAATCCAACAAAATTGAAGTTATTTTCATCTAAATCTACTCAAATATAGATCCTACAACAAAAATACTCAACAAAATCCAAAAAAATCGAAGTTGATTTCAAATGAATTTATTAAAATTTGACAAAAATCTTGTCAAAATCCAAAAAATTGAAGTTATTTTCATCTGAATTTACTCAAATATAGATCCTACAACAAAAATACTCAACAAAATCCAAAAAAATCGAAGTTGATTTCAAATAAATTTATTAAAATTTGACACTTCCAACTAAATTTTTTTTCATAATCCAACAAAATTAAATTTATTTTCATCTAAATTTACTCAAATATAGATCCTACAACAAAAATACTCAACAAAATCCAAAATAATCGAAGTTGATTTCAAATAAATTTAATAAAACTTGATACTTCCAACTAAAATTTTTTTCACAATCCAACAAAATTGAAGTTATTTTCATCTAAATTTAATCAAATATAGATCCTACAACAAAAATACTCAACAAAATCCAAAAAAATCGAAGTTGATTTCAAATGATTTTATTAAAATTTGACAAAAATCTTGTCTACATACAAGAAAATTGAAGTTATTTTCATCTAAATTTAGTCAAATATAGATCCTACAACCAAAATAGTCATCAAAATCCAAAAAATCGAAGTTGATTTCAAATGATTTTATTAAAATTTGACCAAAATCTTGTCAAAATCCAAAAAATTGAATTTATTTTCATCTAAATTTAGTCAAATATACATCCTACAACCAAAATACTCATCAAAATCCAAAAAAATCGAAGTTGATTTCAAATAAATTTATTAAAATTTGACACTTCCAACTAATTTTTTTTTCATAATCCAACAAAATTGAATTTATTTTCATCTAAATTTAGTCAAATATAGATCCTACAACCAAAATACTCAACAAAATAAAAAAAAATCGAAGTTGATTTCAAATAAATTTATTAAAATTTGACACTTCCAACTAAAAATTTTTTCATAATCCAACAAAATTGAAGTTATTTTCATCTAAATTTACTCAAATATAGATCCTACAACCAAAATACGCAACAAAATCCAAAAAAATCGAAGTTGATTTCAAATGAATTTATTAAAATTTGACACTTCCAACTAAAATTTTTTTCACAATCCAAAAAATTGATGTTATTTTCATCTAAATTTACTCAAATATAGAACCTACAACAAAAATACTCAACAAAATCCAAAAAAATCGAAGTTGATTTCAAATCAATTTATTAAAATTTGACCCTTCCAACTAAAATTTTTTTTCACAATCCAAAATATTGAAGTTATTTTCATCTAAATCTACTCAAATATAGATCCTACAACCAAAATACGCAACAAAATCCAAAAAAATCGAAGTTGATTTCAAATGAATTTATTAAAATTTGACCAAAATCTTGTCAAAATCCAAAAAATTGAAGTTATTTTCATCTAAATTTACTCAAATATAGATCCTACAACAAAAATACTCAACAAAATCCAAAAAAATCGAAGTTGGTTTCAAATAAATTTATTAAAATTTGACACTTCCAACTAAATTTTTTTTCATAATCCAACAAAATTAAATTTATTTTCATCTAAATTTACTCAAATATAGATCCTACAACAAAAATACTCAACAAAATCCAAAATAATCGAAGTTGATTTCAAATAAATTTAATAAAACTTGATACTTCCAACTAAAATTTTTTTAACAATCCAACAAAATTGAAGTTATTTTCATCTAAATTTAATCAAATATAGATCCTACAACAAAAATACTCGACAAAATCCAAAAAAATCGAAGTTGATTTCATATGAATTTATTAAAATTTGACACTTCCAACTAAAATTTTATTTATAATCCAACAAAATTGAAGTTATTTTCATCTAAATTTAGTCAAATATAGATCCTACAACCAAAATACTCATCAAAATCCAAAAAAATCGAAGTTGATTTCAAATGAATTTATTAAAATTTGACAAAAATCTTGTCTACATCCAAGAAAATTGAAGTTATTTTCATCTAAATTTACTCAAATATAGATCCTACAACAAAAATACTCAACAAAACCCAAAAAAATCGAAGTTGATTTCAAATGATTTTATTAAATTTTGACAAAAATCTTGTCTACATACAAGAAAATTGAAGTTATTTTCATCTAAATTTAGTCAAATATAGATCCTACAACCAAAATAGTCATCAAAATCCAAAAAATCGAAGTTGATTTCAAATGATTTTATTAAAATTTGACCAAAATCTTGTCAAAATCCAAAAAATTGAAGTTATTTTCATCTAAATTTAGTCAAATATACATCCTACAACCAAAATACTCATCAAAATAAAAAAAAATCGAAGTTGATTTCAAATAAATTTGTTAAAATTTGACACTTCCAACTAAAATTTCTTTCATAATCCAACAAAATTGAAGTTATTTTCATCTAAATTTACTCAAATATAGATCCTACAACCAAAATACTCAACAAAATAAAAAAAATCGAAGTTGATTTCAAATGAATTTATTAAAATTTGAAAAAAATCTTGTCAAAATCAAAGAAAATTGAAGTTATTTTCATCTAAATTTAGTCAAATATAGATCCTACAACCAAAATACTCGACAAAATCCAAAAAAATCGAAGTTGATTTTATATGAATTTATTAAAATTTGACACTTCCAACTAAAATTTTTTCATAATCCAACGAAATTGAAGTTATTTTCATCTAAATTTACTCAAATATAGAACCTACAACAAAAATACTCAACAAAATCCAAAAAAATCGAAGTTGATTTCAAATAAATTTATTAAAATTTGACACTTTCAACTAAAATTTTTTTCACAATCCAACAAAATTGAAGTTATTTTCATCTAAATCTACTCAAATATAGATCCTACAACAAAAATACTCAACAAAATCCAAAAAAATCGAAGTTGATTTCAAATGAATTTATTAAAATTTGACAAAAATCTTGTCAAAATCCAAAAAATTGAAGTTATTTTCATCTAAATTTACTCAAATATAGATCCTACAACAAAAATACTCAACAAAATCCAAAAAAATCGAAGTGATTTCAAATAAATTTATTAAAATTTGACACTTCCAACTAAATTTTTTTTCATAATCCAACAAAATTAAATTTATTTTCATCTAAATTTACTCAAATATAGATCCTACAACAAAAATACTCAACAAAATCCAAAATAATCGAAGTTGATTTCAAATGAATTTATTAAAATTGGACAAAAATCTTGTCTACATCCAAGAAAATTGAAGTTAGTTTCATCTAAATTTAGTCAAATATAGATCCTACAACCAAAATAGTCATCAAAATCCAAAAAATCGAAGTTGATTTCAAATAAATTTAATAAAACTTGATACTTCCAACTAAAATTTTTTTCACAATCCAACAAAATTGAAGTTATTTTCATCTAAATTTAATCAAATATAGATCCTACAACAAAAATACTCGACAAAATCCAAAAAAATCGAAGTTGATTTCATATGAATTTATTAAAATTTGACACTTCCAACTAAAATTTTTTTTATAATCCAACAAAATTGAAGTTATTTTCATCTAAATTTAGTCAAATATAGATCCTACAACCAAAATACTCATCAAAATCCAAAAAAATCGAAGTTGATTTCAAATGAATTTATTAAAATTTGACAAAAATCTTGTCTACATCCAAGAAAATTGAAGTTAGTTTCATCTAAATTTAGTCAAATATAGATCCTACAACCAAAATAGTCATCAAAATCCAAAAAATCGAAGTTGATTTCAAATGAATTTATTAAAATTTGACCAAAATCTTGTCAAAATCCAAGAAAATTGAAGTTATTTTCATCTAAATTTAGTCAAATATTGATCCTACAACCAAAATACTCATCAAAATCCAAAAAAATCGAAGTTGATTTCATATGAATTTATTAAAATTTGACACTTCCAACTAAAATTTTTTTCACAATCCAACAAAATTGAAGTTATTTTCATCTAAATCTACTCAAATATAGATCCTACAACAAAAATACTCAACAAAATCCAAAAAAATCGAAGTTGATTTCAAATGAATTTATTAAAATTTGACAAAAATCTTGTCAAAATCCAAAAAATTGAAGTTATTTTCATCTGAATTTACTCAAATATAGATCCTACAACAAAAATACTCAACAAAATCCAAAAAAATCGAAGTTGATTTCAAATAAATTTATTAAAATTTGACACTTCCAACTAAATTTTTTTTCATAATCCAACAAAATTAAATTTATTTTCATCTAAATTTACTCAAATATAGATCCTACAACAAAAATACTCAACAAAATCCAAAATAATCGAAGTTGATTTCAAATAAATTTAATAAAACTTGATACTTCCAACTAAAATTTTTTTCACAATCCAACAAAATTGAAGTTATTTTCATCTAAATTTAATCAAATATAGATCCTACAACAAAAATACTCAACAAAATCCAAAAAAATCGAAGTTGATTTCAAATGATTTTATTAAAATTTGACAAAAATCTTGTCTACATACAAGAAAATTGAAGTTATTTTCATCTAAATTTAGTCAAATATAGATCCTACAACCAAAATAGTCATCAAAATCCAAAAAATCGAAGTTGATTTCAAATGATTTTATTAAAATTTGACCAAAATCTTGTCAAAATCCAAAAAATTGAAGTTATTTTCATCTAAATTTAGTCAAATATACATCCTACAACCAAAATACTCATCAAAATCCAAAAAAATCGAAGTTGATTTCAAATAAATTTATTAAAATTTGACACTTCCAACTAAATTTTTTTTCATAATCCAACAAAATTAAATTTATTTTCATCTAAATTTACTCAAATATAGATCCTACAACAAAAATACTCAACAAAATCCAAAATAATCGAAGTTGATTTCAAATAAATTTAATAAAACTTGATACTTCCAACTAAAATTTTTTTCACAATCCAACAAAATTGAAGTTATTTTCATCTAAATTTAATCAAATATAGATCCTACAACAAAAATACTCAACAAAATCCAAAAAAATCGAAGTTGATTTCAAATGATTTTATTAAAATTTGACAAAAATCTTGTCTACATACAAGAAAATTGAAGTTATTTTCATCTAAATTTAGTCAAATATAGATCCTACAACCAAAATAGTCATCAAAATCCAAAAAATCGAAGTTGATTTCAAATGATTTTATTAAAATTTGACCAAAATCTTGTCAAAATCCAAAAAATTGAATTTATTTTCATCTAAATTTAGTCAAATATACATCCTACAACCAAAATACTCATCAAAATCCAAAAAAATCGAAGTTGATTTCAAATAAATTTATTAAAATTTGACACTTCCAACTAATTTTTTTTTCATAATCCAACAAAATTGAATTTATTTTCATCTAAATTTAGTCAAATATAGATCCTACAACCAAAATACTCAACAAAATAAAAAAAAATCGAAGTTGATTTCAAATAAATTTATTAAAATTTGACACTTCCAACTAAAAATTTTTTCATAATCCAACAAAATTGAAGTTATTTTCATCTAAATTTACTCAAATATAGATCCTACAACCAAAATACGAAACAAAATCCAAAAAAATCGAAGTTGATTTCAAATGAATTTATTAAAATTTGACACTTCCAACTAAAATTTTTTTCACAATCCAAAAAATTGATGTTATTTTCATCTAAATTTACTCAAATATAGAACCTACAACAAAAATACTCAACAAAATCCAAAAAAATCGAAGTTGATTTCAAATCAATTTATTAAAATTTGACCCTTCCAACTAAAATTTTTTTTCACAATCCAAAATATTGAAGTTATTTTCATCTAAATCTACTCAAATATAGATCCTACAACCAAAATACGCAACAAAATCCAAAAAAATCGAAGTTGATTTCAAATGAATTTATTAAAATTTGACCAAAATCTTGTCAAAATCCAAAAAATTGAAGTTATTTTCATCTAAATTTACTCAAATATAGATCCTACAACAAAAATACTCAACAAAATCCAAAAAAATCGAAGTTGGTTTCAAATAAATTTATTAAAATTTGACACTTCCAACTAAATTTTTTTTCATAATCCAACAAAATTAAATTTATTTTCATCTAAATTTACTCAAATATAGATCCTACAACAAAAATACTCAACAAAATCCAAAATAATCGAAGTTGATTTCAAATAAATTTAATAAAACTTGATACTTCCAACTAAAATTTTTTTAACAATCCAACAAAATTGAAGTTATTTTCATCTAAATTTAATCAAATATAGATCCTACAACAAAAATACTCGACAAAATCCAAAAAAATCGAAGTTGATTTCATATGAATTTATTAAAATTTGACACTTCCAACTAAAATTTTATTTATAATCCAACAAAATTGAAGTTATTTTCATCTAAATTTAGTCAAATATAGATCCTACAACCAAAATACTCATCAAAATCCAAAAAAATCGAAGTTGATTTCAAATGAATTTATTAAAATTTGACAAAAATCTTGTCTACATCCAAGAAAATTGAAGTTATTTTCATCTAAATTTACTCAAATATAGATCCTACAACAAAAATACTCAACAAAACCCAAAAAAATCGAAGTTGATTTCAAATGATTTTATTAAATTTTGACAAAAATCTTGTCTACATACAAGAAAATTGAAGTTATTTTCATCTAAATTTAGTCAAATATAGATCCTACAACCAAAATAGTCATCAAAATCCAAAAAATCGAAGTTGATTTCAAATGATTTTATTAAAATTTGACCAAAATCTTGTCAAAATCCAAAAAATTGAAGTTATTTTCATCTAAATTTAGTCAAATATACATCCTACAACCAAAATACTCATCAAAATAAAAAAAAATCGAAGTTGATTTCAAATAAATTTGTTAAAATTTGACACTTCCAACTAAAATTTCTTTCATAATCCAACAAAATTGAAGTTATTTTCATCTAAATTTACTCAAATATAGATCCTACAACCAAAATACTCAACAAAATAAAAAAAAATCGAAGTTGATTTCAAATGAATTTATTAAAATTTGACCAAAATCTTGTCAAAATCAAAGAAAATTGAAGTTATTTTCATCTAAATTTAGTCAAATATAGATCCTACAACCAAAATACTCGACAAAATCCAAAAAAATCGAAGTTGATTTTATATGAATTTATTAAAATTTGACACTTCCAACTAAAATTTTTTCATAATCCAACGAAATTGAAGTTATTTTCATCTAAATTTACTCAAATATAGAACCTACAACAAAAATACTCAACAAAATCCAAAAAAATCGAAGTTGATTTCAAATAAATTTATTAAAATTTGACACTTCCAACTAAAATTTTTTTCACAATCCAACAAAATTGAAGTTATTTTCATCTAAATCTACTCAAATATAGATCCTACAACAAAAATACTCAACAAAATCCAAAAAAATCGAAGTTGATTTCAAATGAATTTATTAAAATTTGACAAAAATCTTGTCAAAATCCAAAAAATTGAAGTTATTTTCATCTAAATTTACTCAAATATAGATCCTACAACAAAAATACTCAACAAAATCCAAAAAAATCGAAGTGATTTCAAATAAATTTATTAAAATTTGACACTTCCAACTAAATTTTTTTTCATAATCCAACAAAATTAAATTTATTTTCATCTAAATTTACTCAAATATAGATCCTACAACAAAAATACTCAACAAAATCCAAAATAATCGAAGTTGATTTCAAATGAATTTATTAAAATTGGACAAAAATCTTGTCTACATCCAAGAAAATTGAAGTTAGTTTCATCTAAATTTAGTCAAATATAGATCCTACAACCAAAATAGTCATCAAAATCCAAAAAATCGAAGTTGATTTCAAATAAATTTAATAAAACTTGATACTTCCAACTAAAATTTTTTTCACAATCCAACAAAATTGAAGTTATTTTCATCTAAATTTAATCAAATATAGATCCTACAACAAAAATACTCGACAAAATCCAAAAAAATCGAAGTTGATTTCATATGAATTTATTAAAATTTGACACTTCCAACTAAAATTTTTTTTATAATCCAACAAAATTGAAGTTATTTTCATCTAAATTTAGTCAAATATAGATCCTACAACCAAAATACTCATCAAAATCCAAAAAAATCGAAGTTGATTTCAAATGAATTTATTAAAATTTGACAAAAATCTTGTCTACATCCAAGAAAATTGAAGTTAGTTTCATCTAAATTTAGTCAAATATAGATCCTACAACCAAAATAGTCATCAAAATCCAAAAAATCGAAGTTGATTTCAAATGAATTTATTAAAATTTGACCAAAATCTTGTCAAAATCCAAGAAAATTGAAGTTATTTTCATCTAAATTTAGTCAAATATTGATCCTACAACCAAAATACTCATCAAAATCCAAAAAAATCGAAGTTGATTTCAAATAAATTTATTAAAATTTGACACTTCCAACTAAAATTTTTTTCACAATCCAACAAAATTGAAGTTATTTTCATCTAAATCTACTCAAATATAGATCCTACAACAAAAATACTCAACAAAATCCAAAAAAATCGAAGTTGATTTCAAATGAATTTATTAAAATTTGACAAAAATCTTGTCAAAATCCAAAAAATTGAAGTTATTTTCATCTGAATTTACTCAAATATAGATCCTACAACAAAAATACTCAACAAAATCCAAAAAAATCGAAGTTGATTTCAAATAAATTTATTAAAATTTGACACTTCCAACTAAATTTTTTTTCATAATCCAACAAAATTAAATTTATTTTCATCTAAATTTACTCAAATATAGATCCTACAACAAAAATACTCAACAAAATCCAAAATAATCGAAGTTGATTTCAAATAAATTTAATAAAACTTGATACTTCCAACTAAAATTTTTTTCACAATCCAACAAAATTGAAGTTATTTTCATCTAAATTTAATCAAATATAGATCCTACAACAAAAATACTCAACAAAATCCAAAAAAATCGAAGTTGATTTCAAATGATTTTATTAAAATTTGACAAAAATCTTGTCTACATACAAGAAAATTGAAGTTATTTTCATCTAAATTTAGTCAAATATAGATCCTACAACCAAAATAGTCATCAAAATCCAAAAAATCGAAGTTGATTTCAAATGATTTTATTAAAATTTGACCAAAATCTTGTCAAAATCCAAAAAATTGAAGTTATTTTCATCTAAATTTAGTCAAATATACATCCTACAACCAAAATACTCATCAAAATCCAAAAAAATCGAAGTTGATTTCAAATAAATTTATTAAAATTTGACACTTCCAACTAAAATTTTTTTCATAATCCAACAAAATTGAAGTTATTTTCATCTAAATTTACTCAAATATAGATCCTACAACCAAAATACTCAACAAAATAAAAAAAAATCGAAGTTGATTTCAAATGAATTTATTAAAATTTGACCAAAATCTTGTCAAAATCAAAGAAAATTGAAGTTATTTCCATCTAAATTTAGTCAAATATAGATCCTACAACCAAAATACTCGACAAAATCCAAAAAAATCGAAGTTGATTTTATATGAATTTATTAAAATTTGACACTTCCAACTAAAATTTTTTCATAATCCAACGAAATTGAAGTTATTTTCATCTAAATTTACTCAAATATAGAACCTACAACAAAAATACTCAACAAAATCCAAAAAAATCGAAGTTGATTTCAAATGAATTTATTAAAATTTGACAAAAATCTTGTCTACATCCAAGAAAATTGAAGTTATTTTCATCTAAATTTAGTCAAATATAGATCCTACAACCAAAATAGTCATCAAAATCCAAAAAATCGAAGTTGATTTCAAATGAATTTATTAAAATTTGACAAAAATCTTGTCAAAATCCAAAAAATTGAAGTTATTTTCATCTGAATTTACTCAAATATAGATCCTACAACAAAAATACTCAACAAAATCCAAAAAAATCGAAGTTGATTTCAAATAAATTTATTAAAATTTGACACTTCCAACTAAATTTTTTTTCATAATCCAACAAAATTAAATTTATTTTCATCTAAATTTACTCAAATATAGATCCTACAACAAAAATACTCAACAAAATCCAAAATAATCGAAGTTGATTTCAAATAAATTTAATAAAACTTGATACTTCCAACTAAAATTTTTTTCACAATCCAACAAAATTGAAGTTATTTTCATCTAAATTTAATCAAATATAGATCCTACAACAAAAATACTCAACAAAATCCAAAAAAAACGAAGTTGATTTCAAATGATTTTATTAAAATTTGACAAAAATCTTGTCTACATACAAGAAAATTGAAGTTATTTTCATCTAAATTTAGTCAAATATAGATCCTACAACCAAAATAGTCATCAAAATCCAAAAAATCGAAGTTGATTTCAAATGATTTTATTAAAATTTGACCAAAATCTTGTCAAAATCCAAAAAATTGAAGTTATTTTCATCTAAATTTAGTCAAATATACATCCTACAACCAAAATACTCATCAAAATCCAAAAAAATCGAAGTTGATTTCAAATAAATTTATTAAAATTTGACACTTCCAACTAAAATTTTTTTCATAATCCAACAAAATTGAAGTTATTTTCATCTAAATTTACTCAAATATAGATCCTACAACCAAAATACTCAACAAAATAAAAAAAAATCGAAGTTGATTTCAAATGAATTTATTAAAATTTGACCAAAATCTTGTCAAAATCAAAGAAAATTGAAGTTATTTCCATCTAAATTTAGTCAAATATAGATCCTACAACCAAAATACTCGACAAAATCCAAAAAAATCGAAGTTGATTTTATATGAATTTATTAAAATTTGACACTTCCAACTAAAATTTTTTCATAATCCAACGAAATTGAAGTTATTTTCATCTAAATTTACTCAAATATAGAACCTACAACAAAAATACTCAACAAAATCCAAAAAAATCGAAGTTGATTTCAAATGAATTTATTAAAATTTGACAAAAATCTTGTCTACATCCAAGAAAATTGAAGTTATTTTCATCTAAATTTAGTCAAATATAGATCCTACAACCAAAATAGTCATCAAAATCCAAAAAATCGAAGTTGATTTCAAATGAATTTATTAAAATTTGACCAAAATCTTGTCAAAATCCAAGAAAATTGAAGTTATTTTCATCTAAATTTAGTCAAATATTGATCCTACAACCAAAATACTCATCAAAATCCAAAAAAATCGAAGTTGATTTCAAATAAATTTATTAAAATTTGACACTTCCAACTAAATTTTTTTTCTTAATCCAACAAAATTAAATTTATTTTCATCTAAATTTACTCAAATATAGATCCTACAACAAAAATACTCAACAAAATCCAAAATAATCGAAGTTGATTTCAAATAAATTTAATAAAACTTGATACTTCCAACTAAAATTTTTTTCACAATCCAACAAAATTGAAGTTATTTTCATCTAAATTTAATCAAATATAGATCCTACAACAAAAATACTCGACAAAATCCAAAAAAATCGAAGTTGATTTCATATGAATTTATTAAAATTTGACACTTCCAACTAAAATTTTTTTTATAATCCAACAAAATTGAAGTTATTTTCATCTAAATTTAGTCAAATATAGATCCTACAACCAAAATACTCATCAAAATCCAAAAAAATCGAAGTTGATTTCAAATGAGTTTATTAAAATTTGACAAAAATCTTGTCTACATCCAAGAAAATTGAAGTTATTTTCATCTAAATTTAGTCAAATATAGATCCTACAACCAAAATAGTCATCAAAATCCAAAAAATCCAAGTTGATTTCAAATGAATTTATTAAAATTTGACACTTCCAACTAAAATTTTTTCATAATCCAACGAAATTGAAGTTATTTTCATCTAAATTTACTCAAATATAGAACCTACAACAAAAATACTCAACAAAATCCAAAAAAATCGACGTTGATTTCAAATAAATTTATTAAAATTTGACACTTCCAACTAAAATTTTTTTCACAATCCAACAAAATTGAAGTTATTTTCATCTAAATCTACTCAAATATAGATCCTACAACAAAAATACTCAACAAAATCCAAAAAAATCGAAGTTGATTTCAAATGAATTTATTAAAATTGGCAAAAATCTTGTCAAAATCCAAAAAATTGAAGTTATTTTCATCTGAATTTACTCAAATATAGATCCTACAACAAAAATACTCAACAAAATCCAAAAAAATCGAAGTTGATTTCAAATAAATTTATTAAAATTTGACACTTCCAACTAAATTTTTTTTCATAATCCAACAAAATTAAATTTATTTTCATCTAAATTTACTCAAATATAGATCCTACAACAAAAATACTCAACAAAATCCAAAATAATCGAAGTTGATTTCAAATAAATTTAATAAAACTTGATACTTCCAACTAAAATTTTTTTCACAATCCCACAAAATTGAAGTTATTTTCATCTAAATTTAATCAAATATAGATCCTACAACAAAAATACTCAACAAAATCCAAAAAAATCGAAGTTGATTTCAAATGATTTTATTAAAATTTGACAAAAATCTTGTCTACATACAAGAAAATTGAAGTTATTTTCATCTAAATTTAGTCAAATATAGATCCTACAACCAAAATAGTCATCAAAATCCAAAAAATCGAAGTTGATTTCAAATGATTTTATTAAAATTTGACCAAAATCTTGTCAAAATCCAAAAAATTGAAGTTATTTTCATCTAAATTTAGTCAAATATACATCCTACAACCAAAATACTCATCAAAATCCAAAAAAATCGAAGTTGATTTCAAATGAATTTATTAAAATTTGACAAAAATCTTGTCTACATCCAAGAAAATTGAAGTTAGTTTCATCTAAATTTACTCAAATATAGAACCTACAACAAAAATACTCAACAAAATCCAAAAAAATCGAAGTTGATTTCAAATAAATTTATTAAAATTTGACACTTCCAACTAAAATTTTTTTCACAATCCAACAAAATTGAAGTTATTTTCATCTAAATCTACTCAAATATAGATCCTACAACAAAAATACTCAACAAAATCCAAAAAAATCGAAGTTCATTTCAAATGAATTTATTAAAATTTGACAAAAATCTTGTCTACATACAAGAAAATTGAAGTTATTTTCATCTAAATTTAGTCAAATATAGATCCTACAACCAAAATAGTCATCAAAATCCAAAAAATCGAAGTTGATTTCAAATGATTTTATTAAAATTTGACCAAAATCTTGTCAAAATCCAAAAAATTGAAGTTATTTTCATCTAAATTTAGTCAAATATACATCCTACAACCAAAATACTCATCAAAATCCAAAAAAATCGAAGTTGATTTCAAATAAATTTATTAAAATTTGACACTTCCAACTAAAATTTTTTTCATAATCCAACAAAATTGAAGTTATTTTCATCTAAATTTACTCAAATATAGATCCTACAACCAAAATACTCAACAAAATAAAAAAAAATCGAAGTTGATTTCAAATGAATTTATTAAAATTTGACCAAAATTTTGTCAAAATCAAAGAAAATTGAAGTTATTTTCATCTAAATTTAGTCAAATATAGATCCTACAACCAAAATACTCGACAAAATCCAGAAAAATCGAAGTTGATTTTATTTGAATTTATTAAAATTAGACACTTCCAACTAAAATTTTTTCATAATCCAACGAAATTGAAGTTATTTTCATCTAAATTTACTCAAATATAGAACCTACAACAAAAATACTCAACAAAATCCAAAAAAATCGAAGTTGATTTCAAATGAATTTATTAAAATTTGACAAAAATCTTGTCTACATCCAAGAAAATTGAAGTTATTTTCATCTAAATTTAGTCAAATATAGATCCTACAACCAAAATAGTCATCAAAATCCAAAAAATCGAAGTTGATTTCAAATGAATTTATTAAAATTTGACCAAAATCTTGTCAAAATCCAAGAAAATTGAAGTTATTTTCATCTAAATTTAGTCAAATATTGATCCTACAACCAAAATACTCATCAAAATCCAAAAAAATCGAAGTTGATTTCATATGAATTTATTAAAATTTGACACTTCCAACTAAAATTTTTTTTATAATCCAACAAAATTGAAGTTATTTTCATCTAAATTTAGTCAAATATAGATCCTACAACCAAGATACTCATCAAAATCCAAAAAAATCGAAGTTGATTTCAAATGAGTTTATTAAAATTTGACAAAAATCTTGTCTACATCCAAGAAAATTGAAGTTATTTTCATCTAAATTTAATCAAATATAGATCCTACAACCAAAATAGTCATCAAAATCCAAAAAATCGAAGTTGATTTCAAATGAATTTATTAAAATTTGACACTTCCAACTAAAATTTTTTCATAATCCAACGAAATTGAAGTTATTTTCATCTAAATTTACTCAAATATAGAACCTACAACAAAAATACTCAACAAAATCCAAAAAAATCGAAGTTGATTTCAAATAAATTTATTAAAATTTGACACTTCCAACTAAAATTTTTTTCACAATCCAACAAAATTAAATTTATTTTCATCTAAATTTACTCAAATATAGATCCTACAACAAAAATACTCAACAAAATCCAAAATAATCGAAGTTGATTTCAAATAAATTTAATAAAACTTGATACTTCCAACTAAAATTTTTTTCACAATCCAACAAAATTGAAGTTATTTTCATCTAAATTTAATCAAATATAGATCCTACAACAAAAATACTCAACAAAATCCAAAAAAATCGAAGTTGATTTCAAATGATTTTATTAAAATTTGACAAAAATCTTGTCTACATACAAGAAAATTGAAGTTATTTTCATCTAAATTTAGTCAAATATAGATCCTACAACCAAAATAGTCATCAAAATCCAAAAAATCGAAGTTGATTTCAAATGATTTTATTAAAATTTGACCAAAATCTTGTCAAAATCCAAAAAATTGAAGTTATTTTCATCTAAATTTAGTCAAATATACATCCTACAACCAAAATACTCATCAAAATCCAAAAAAATCGAAGTTGATTTCAAATAAATTTATTAAAATTTGACACTTCCAACTAAAATTTTTTTCATAATCCAACAAAATTGAAGTTATTTTCATCTAAATTTACTCAAATATAGATCCTACAACCAAAATACTCAACAAAATAAAAAAAAATCGAAGTTGATTTCAAATGAATTTATTAAAATTTGACCAAAATCTTGTCAAAATCAAAGAAAATTGAAGTTATTTTCATCTAAATTTAGTCAAATATAGATCCTACAACCAAAATACTCGACAAAATCCAAAAAAATCGAAGTTGATTTTATATGAATTTATTAAAATTTGACACTTCCAACTAAAATTTTTTCATAATCCAACGAAATTGAAGTTATTTTCATCTAAATTTACTCAAATATAGAACCTACAACAAAAATACTCGACAAAATCCAAAAAAATCGAAGTTGATTTCATATGAATTTATTAAAATTGGACACTTCCAACTAAAATTTTTTTTATAATCCAACAAAATTGAAGTTATTTTCATCTAAATTTAGTCAAATATAGATCCTACAACCAAAATACTCATCAAAATCCAAAAAAATCGAAGTTGATTTCAAATGAATTTATTAAAATTTGACAAAAATCTTGTCTACATCCAAGAAAATTGAAGTTAGTTTCATCTAAATTTAGTCAAATATAGATCCTACAACCAAAATAGTCATCAAAATCCAAAAAATCGAAGTTGATTTCAAATGAATTTATTAAAATTTGACCAAAATCTTGTCAAAATCCAAGAAAATTGAAGTTATTTTCATCTAAATTTAGTCAAATATTGATCCTACAACCAAAATACTCATCAAAATCCAAAAAAATCGAAGTTGATTTCATATGAATTTATTAAAATTTGACACTTCCAACTAAAATTTTTTTCACAATCCAACAAAATTGAAGTTATTTTCATCTAAATCTACTCAAATATAGATCCTACAACAAAAATACTCAACAAAATCCAAAAAAATCGAAGTTGATTTCAAATGAATTTATTAAAATTTGACAAAAATCTTGTCAAAATCCAAAAAATTGAAGTTATTTTCATCTGAATTTACTCAAATATAGATCCTACAACAAAAATACTCAACAAAATCCAAAAAAATCGAAGTTGATTTCAAATAAATTTATTAAAATTTGACACTTCCAACTAAATTTTTTTTCATAATCCAACAAAATTAAATTTATTTTCATCTAAATTTACTCAAATATAGATCCTACAACAAAAATACTCAACAAAATCCAAAATAATCGAAGTTGATTTCAAATAAATTTAATAAAACTTGATACTTCCAACTAAAATTTTTTTCACAATCCAACAAAATTGAAGTTATTTTCATCTAAATTTAATCAAATATAGATCCTACAACAAAAATACTCAACAAAATCCAAAAAAATCGAAGTTGATTTCAAATGATTTTATTAAAATTTGACAAAAATCTTGTCTACATACAAGAAAATTGAAGTTATTTTCATCTAAATTTAGTCAAATATAGATCCTACAACCAAAATAGTCATCAAAATCCAAAAAATCGAAGTTGATTTCAAATGATTTTATTAAAATTTGACCAAAATCTTGTCAAAATCCAAAAAATTGAAGTTATTTTCATCTAAATTTAGTCAAATATACATCCTACAACCAAAATACTCATCAAAATCCAAAAAAATCGAAGTTGATTTCAAATAAATTTATTAAAATTTGACACTTCCAACTAAAATTTTTTTCATAATCCAACAAAATTGAAGTTATTTTCATCTAAATTTACTCAAATATAGATCCTACAACCAAAATACTCAACAAAATAAAAAAAAATCGAAGTTGATTTCAAATGAATTTATTAAAATTTGACCAAAATCTTGTCAAAATCAAAGAAAATTGAAGTTATTTCCATCTAAATTTAGTCAAATATAGATCCTACAACCAAAATACTCGACAAAATCCAAAAAAATCGAAGTTGATTTTATATGAATTTATTAAAATTTGACACTTCCAACTAAAATTTTTTCATAATCCAACGAAATTGAAGTTATTTTCATCTAAATTTACTCAAATATAGAACCTACAACAAAAATACTCAACAAAATCCAAAAAAATCGAAGTTGATTTCAAATGAATTTATTAAAATTTGACAAAAATCTTGTCTACATCCAAGAAAATTGAAGTTATTTTCATCTAAATTTAGTCAAATATAGATCCTACGACCAAAATAGTCATCAAAATCCAAAAAATCGAAGTTGATTTCAAATGAATTTATTAAAATTTGACAAAAATCTTGTCAAAATCCAAAAAATTGAAGTTATTTTCATCTGAATTTACTCAAATATAGATCCTACAACAAAAATACTCAACAAAATCCAAAAAAATCGAAGTTGATTTCAAATAAATTTATTAAAATTTGACACTTCCAACTAAATTTTTTTTCATAATCCAACAAAATTAAATTTATTTTCATCTAAATTTACTCAAATATAGATCCTACAACAAAAATACTCAACAAAATCCAAAATAATCGAAGTTGATTTCAAATAAATTTAATAAAACTTGATACTTCCAACTAAAATTTTTTTCACAATCCAACAAAATTGAAGTTATTTTCATCTAAATTTAATCAAATATAGATCCTACAACAAAAATACTCAACAAAATCCAAAAAAATCGAAGTTGATTTCAAATGATTTTATTAAAATTTGACAAAAATCTTGTCTACATACAAGAAAATTGAAGTTATTTTCATCTAAATTTAGTCAAATATAGATCCTACAACCAAAATAGTCATCAAAATCCAAAAAATCGAAGTTGATTTCAAATGATTTTATTAAAATTTGACCAAAATCTTGTCAAAATCCAAAAAATTGAAGTTATTTTCATCTAAATTTAGTCAAATATACATCCTACAACCAAAATACTCATCAAAATCCAAAAAAATCGAAGTTGATTTCAAATAAATTTATTAAAATTTGACACTTCCAACTAAAATTTTTTTCATAATCCAACAAAATTGAAGTTATTTTCATCTAAATTTACTCAAATATAGATCCTACAACCAAAATACTCAACAAAATAAAAAAAAATCGAAGTTGATTTCAAATGAATTTATTAAAATTTGACCAAAATCTTGTCAAAATCAAAGAAAATTGAAGTTATTTCCATCTAAATTTAGTCAAATATAGATCCTACAACCAAAATACTCGACAAAATCCAAAAAAATCGAAGTTGATTTTATATGAATTTATTAAAATTTGACACTTCCAACTAAAATTTTTTCATAATCCAACGAAATTGAAGTTATTTTCATCTAAATTTACTCAAATATAGAACCTACAACAAAAATACTCAACAAAATCCAAAAAAATCGAAGTTGATTTCAAATGAATTTATTAAAATTTGACAAAAATCTTGTCTACATCCAAGAAAATTGAAGTTATTTTCATCTAAATTTAGTCAAATATAGATCCTACAACCAAAATAGTCATCAAAATCCAAAAAATCGAAGTTGATTTCAAATGAATTTATTAAAATTTGACCAAAATCTTGTCAAAATCCAAGAAAATTGAAGTTATTTTCATCTAAATTTAGTCAAATATTGATCCTACAACCAAAATACTCATCAAAATCCAAAAAAATCGAAGTTGATTTCAAATAAATTTATTAAAATTTGACACTTCCAACTAAATTTTTTTTCTTAATCCAACAAAATTAAATTTATTTTCATCTAAATTTACTCAAATATAGATCCTACAACAAAAATACTCAACAAAATCCAAAATAATCGAAGTTGATTTCAAATAAATTTAATAAAACTTGATACTTCCAACTAAAATTTTTTTCACAATCCAACAAAATTGAAGTTATTTTCATCTAAATTTAATCAAATATAGATCCTACAACAAAAATACTCGACAAAATCCAAAAAAATCGAAGTTGATTTCATATGAATTTATTAAAATTTGACACTTCCAACTAAAATTTTTTTTATAATCCAACAAAATTGAAGTTATTTTCATCTAAATTTAGTCAAATATAGATCCTACAACCAAAATACTCATCAAAATCCAAAAAAATCGAAGTTGATTTCAAATGAGTTTATTAAAATTTGACAAAAATCTTGTCTACATCCAAGAAAATTGAAGTTATTTTCATCTAAATTTAGTCAAATATAGATCCTACAACCAAAATAGTCATCAAAATCCAAAAAATCCAAGTTGATTTCAAATGAATTTATTAAAATTTGACACTTCCAACTAAAATTTTTTCATAATCCAACGAAATTGAAGTTATTTTCATCTAAATTTACTCAAATATAGAACCTACAACAAAAATACTCAACAAAATCCAAAAAAATCGACGTTGATTTCAAATAAATTTATTAAAATTTGACACTTCCAACTAAAATTTTTTTCACAATCCAACAAAATTGAAGTTATTTTCATCTAAATCTACTCAAATATAGATCCTACAACAAAAATACTCAACAAAATCCAAAAAAATCGAAGTTGATTTCAAATGAATTTATTAAAATTGGCAAAAATCTTGTCAAAATCCAAAAAATTGAAGTTATTTTCATCTGAATTTACTCAAATATAGATCCTACAACAAAAATACTCAACAAAATCCAAAAAAATCGAAGTTGATTTCAAATAAATTTATTAAAATTTGACACTTCCAACTAAATTTTTTTTCATAATCCAACAAAATTAAATTTATTTTCATCTAAATTTACTCAAATATAGATCCTACAACAAAAATACTCAACAAAATCCAAAATAATCGAAGTTGATTTCAAATAAATTTAATAAAACTTGATACTTCCAACTAAAATTTTTTTCACAATCCCACAAAATTGAAGTTATTTTCATCTAAATTTAATCAAATATAGATCCTACAACAAAAATACTCAACAAAATCCAAAAAAATCGAAGTTGATTTCAAATGATTTTATTAAAATTTGACAAAAATCTTGTCTACATACAAGAAAATTGAAGTTATTTTCATCTAAATTTAGTCAAATATAGATCCTACAACCAAAATAGTCATCAAAATCCAAAAAATCGAAGTTGATTTCAAATGATTTTATTAAAATTTGACCAAAATCTTGTCAAAATCCAAAAAATTGAAGTTATTTTCATCTAAATTTAGTCAAATATACATCCTACAACCAAAATACTCATCAAAATCCAAAAAAATCGAAGTTGATTTCAAATGAATTTATTAAAATTTGACAAAAATCTTGTCTACATCCAAGAAAATTGAAGTTAGTTTCATCTAAATTTACTCAAATATAGAACCTACAACAAAAATACTCAACAAAATCCAAAAAAATCGAAGTTGATTTCAAATAAATTTATTAAAATTTGACACTTCCAACTAAAATTTTTTTCACAATCCAACAAAATTGAAGTTATTTTCATCTAAATCTACTCAAATATAGATCCTACAACAAAAATACTCAACAAAATCCAAAAAAATCGAAGTTCATTTCAAATGAATTTATTAAAATTTGACAAAAATCTTGTCTACATACAAGAAAATTGAAGTTATTTTCATCTAAATTTAGTCAAATATAGATCCTACAACCAAAATAGTCATCAAAATCCAAAAAATCGAAGTTGATTTCAAATGATTTTATTAAAATTTGACCAAAATCTTGTCAAAATCCAAAAAATTGAAGTTATTTTCATCTAAATTTAGTCAAATATACATCCTACAACCAAAATACTCATCAAAATCCAAAAAAATCGAAGTTGATTTCAAATAAATTTATTAAAATTTGACACTTCCAACTAAAATTTTTTTCATAATCCAACAAAATTGAAGTTATTTTCATCTAAATTTACTCAAATATAGATCCTACAACCAAAATACTCAACAAAATAAAAAAAAATCGAAGTTGATTTCAAATGAATTTATTAAAATTTGACCAAAATTTTGTCAAAATCAAAGAAAATTGAAGTTATTTTCATCTAAATTTAGTCAAATATAGATCCTACAACCAAAATACTCGACAAAATCCAGAAAAATCGAAGTTGATTTTATTTGAATTTATTAAAATTAGACACTTCCAACTAAAATTTTTTCATAATCCAACGAAATTGAAGTTATTTTCATCTAAATTTACTCAAATATAGAACCTACAACAAAAATACTCAACAAAATCCAAAAAAATCGAAGTTGATTTCAAATGAATTTATTAAAATTTGACAAAAATCTTGTCTACATCCAAGAAAATTGAAGTTATTTTCATCTAAATTTAGTCAAATATAGATCCTACAACCAAAATAGTCATCAAAATCCAAAAAATCGAAGTTGATTTCAAATGAATTTATTAAAATTTGACCAAAATCTTGTCAAAATCCAAGAAAATTGAAGTTATTTTCATCTAAATTTAGTCAAATATTGATCCTACAACCAAAATACTCATCAAAATCCAAAAAAATCGAAGTTGATTTCATATGAATTTATTAAAATTTGACACTTCCAACTAAAATTTTTTTTATAATCCAACAAAATTGAAGTTATTTTCATCTAAATTTAGTCAAATATAGATCCTACAACCAAGATACTCATCAAAATCCAAAAAAATCGAAGTTGATTTCAAATGAGTTTATTAATATTTGACAAAAATCTTGTCTACATCCAAGAAAATTGAAGTTATTTTCATCTAAATTTAATCAAATATAGATCCTACAACCAAAATAGTCATCAAAATCCAAAAAATCGAAGTTGATTTCAAATGAATTTATTAAAATTTGACACTTCCAACTAAAATTTTTTCATAATCCAACGAAATTGAAGTTATTTTCATCTAAATTTACTCAAATATAGAACCTACAACAAAAATACTCAACAAAATCCAAAAAAATCGAAGTTGATTTCAAATAAATTTATTAAAATTTGACACTTCCAACTAAAATTTTTTTCACAATCCAACAAAATTAAATTTATTTTCATCTAAATTTACTCAAATATAGATCCTACAACAAAAATACTCAACAAAATCCAAAATAATCGAAGTTGATTTCAAATAAATTTAATAAAACTTGATACTTCCAACTAAAATTTTTTTCACAATCCAACAAAATTGAAGTTATTTTCATCTAAATTTAATCAAATATAGATCCTACAACAAAAATACTCAACAAAATCCAAAAAAATCGAAGTTGATTTCAAATGATTTTATTAAAATTTGACAAAAATCTTGTCTACATACAAGAAAATTGAAGTTATTTTCATCTAAATTTAGTCAAATATAGATCCTACAACCAAAATAGTCATCAAAATCCAAAAAATCGAAGTTGATTTCAAATGATTTTATTAAAATTTGACCAAAATCTTGTCAAAATCCAAAAAATTGAAGTTATTTTCATCTAAATTTAGTCAAATATACATCCTACAACCAAAATACTCATCAAAATCCAAAAAAATCGAAGTTGATTTCAAATAAATTTATTAAAATTTGACACTTCCAACTAAAATTTTTTTCATAATCCAACAAAATTGAAGTTATTTTCATCTAAATTTACTCAAATATAGATCCTACAACCAAAATACTCAACAAAATAAAAAAAAATCGAAGTTGATTTCAAATGAATTTATTAAAATTTGACCAAAATCTTGTCAAAATCAAAGAAAATTGAAGTTATTTTCATCTAAATTTAGTCAAATATAGATCCTACAACCAAAATACTCGACAAAATCCAAAAAAATCGAAGTTGATTTTATATGAATTTATTAAAATTTGACACTTCCAACTAAAATTTTTTCATAATCCAACGAAATTGAAGTTATTTTCATCTAAATTTACTCAAATATAGAACCTACAACAAAAATACTCAACAAAATCCAAAAAAATCGAAGTTGATTTCAAATGAATTTATTAAAATTTGACAAAAATCTTGTCTACATCCAAGAAAATTGAAGTTATTTTCATCTAAATTTAGTCAAATATAGATCCTACAACCAAAATAGTCATCAAAATCCAAAAAATCGAAGTTGATTTTATATGAATTTATTAAAATTTGACACTTCCAACTAAAATTTTTTCATAATCCAACGAAATTGAAGTTATTTTCATCTAAATTTACTCAAATATAGAACCTACAACAAAAATACTCAACAAAATCCAAAAAAATCGAAGTTGATTTCAAATGAATTTATTAAAATTTGACAAAAATCTTGTCTACATCCAAGAAAATTGAAGTTATTTTCATCTAAATTTAGTCAAATATAGATCCTACAACCAAAATAGTCATCAAAATCCAAAAAAATCGAAGTTGATTTCAAATAAATTTATTAAAATTTGACACTTCCAACTAAATTTTTTTTCTTAATCCAACAAAATTAAATTTATTTTCATCTAAATTTACTCAAATATAGATCCTACAACAAAAATACTCAACAAAATCCAAAATAATCGATGTTGATTTCAAATAAATTTAATAAAACTTGATACTTCCAACTAAAATTTTTTTCACAATCCAACAAAATTGAAGTTATTTTCATCTAAATATAATCAAATATAGATCCTACAACAAAAATACTCGACAAAATCCAAAAAAATCGAAGTTGATTTCATATGAATTTATTAAAATTTGACACTTCCAACTAAAATTTTTTTTATAATCCAACAAAATTGAAGTTATTTTCATCTAAATTTAGTCAAATATAGATCCTACAACCAAAATACTCATCAAAATCCAAAAAAATCGAAGTTGATTTCAAATGAGTTTATTAAAATTTGACAAAAATCTTGTCTACATCCAAGAAAATTGAAGTTATTTTCATCTAAATTTAGTCAAATATAGATCCTACAACCAAAATAGTCATCAAAATCCAAAAAATCGAAGTTGATTTCAAATGAATTTATTAAAATTTGACACTTCCAACTAAAATTTTTTCATAATCCAACGAAATTGAAGTTATTTTCATCTAAATTTACTCAAATATAGAACCTACAACAAAAATACTCAACAAAATCCAAAAAAATCGACGTTGATTTCAAATAAATTTATTAAAATTTGACACTTCCAACTAAAAATTTTTTCACAATCCAACAAAATTGAAGTTATTTTCATCTAAATCTACTCAAATATAGATCCTACAACAAAAATACTCAACAAAATCCAAAAAAATCGAAGTTGATTTCAAATGAATTTATTAAAATTGGCAAAAATCTTGTCAAAATCCAAAAAATTGAAGTTATTTTCATCTGAATTTACTCAAATATAGATCCTACAACAAAAATACTCAACAAAATCCAAAAAAATCGAAGTTGATTTCAAATAAATTTATTAAAATTTGACACTTCCAACTAAATTTTTTTTCATAATCCAACAAAATTAAATTTATTTTCATCTAAATTTACTCAAATATAGATCCTACAACAAAAATACTCAACAAAATCCAAAATAATCGAAGTTGATTTCAAATAAATTTAATAAAACTTGATACTTCCAACTAAAATTTTTTTCACAATCCAACAAAATTGAAGTTATTTTCATCTAAATATAATCAAATATAGATCCTACAACAAAAATACTCGACAAAATCCAAAATAATCGAAGTTGATTTCATATGAATTTATTAAAATTTGACACTTCCAACTAAAATTTTTTTTATAATCCAACAAAATTGAAGTTATTTTCATCTAAATTTAGTCAAATATAGATCCTACAACCAAAATACTCATCAAAATCCAAAAAAATCGAAGTTGATTTCAAATGAGTTTATTAAAATTTGACAAAAATCTTGTCTACATCCAAGAAAATTGAAGTTATTTTCATCTAAATTTAGTCAAATATAGATCCTACAACCAAAATAGTCATCAAAATCCAAAAAATCGAAGTTGATTTCAAATGAATTTATTAAAATTTGACACTTCCAACTAAAATTTTTTCATAATCCAACGAAATTGAAGTTATTTTCATCTAAATTTACTCAAATATAGAACCTACAACAAAAATACTCAACAAAATCCAAAAAAATCGACGTTGATTTCAAATAAATTTATTAAAATTTGACACTTCCAACTAAAAATTTTTTCACAATCCAACAAAATTGAAGTTATTTTCATCTAAATCTACTCAAATATAGATCCTACAACAAAAATACTCAACAAAATCCAAAAAAATCGAAGTTGATTTCAAATGAATTTATTAAAATTGGCAAAAATCTTGTCAAAATCCAAAAAATTGAAGTTATTTTCATCTGAATTTACTCAAATATAGATCCTACAACAAAAATACTCAACAAAATCCAAAAAAATCGAAGTTGATTTCAAATAAATTTATTAAAATTTGACACTTCCAACTAAATTTTTTTTCATAATCCAACAAAATTAAATTTATTTTCATCTAAATTTACTCAAATATAGATCCTACAACAAAAATACTCAACAAAATCCAAAATAATCGAAGTTGATTTCAAATAAATTTAATAAAACTTGATACTTCCAACTAAAATTTTTTTCACAATCCAACAAAATTGAAGTTATTTTCATCTAAATTTAATCAAATATAGATCCTACAACAAAAATACTCAACAAAATCCAAAAAAATCGAAGTTGATTTCAAATGATTTTATTAAAATTTGACAAAAATCTTGTCTACATACAAGAAAATTGAAGTTATTTTCATCTAAATTTAGTCAAATATAGATCCTACAACCAAAATAGTCATCAAAATCCAAAAAATCGAAGTTGATTTCAAATGATTTTATTAAAATTTGACCAAAATCTTGTCAAAATCCAAAAAATTGAAGTTATTTTCATCTAAATTTAGTCAAATATACATCCTACAACCAAAATACTCATCAAAATCCAAAAAAATCGAAGTTGATTTCAAATGAATTTATTAAAATTTGACAAAAATCTTGTCTACATCCAAGAAAATTGAAGTTAGTTTCATCTAAATTTACTCAAATATAGAACCTACAACAAAAATACTCAACAAAATCCAAAAAAATCGAAGTTGATTTCAAATAAATTTATTAAAATTTGACACTTCCAACTAAAATTTTTTTCACAATCCAACAAAATTGAAGTTATTTTCATCTAAATCTACTCAAATATAGATCCTACAACAAAAATACTCAACAAAATCCAAAAAAATCGAAGTTGATTTCAAATGAATTTATTATAATTTGACAAAAATCTTGTCAAAATCCAAAAAATTGAAGTTATTTTCATCTGAATTTACTCAAATATAGATCCTACAACAAAAATACTCAACAAAATCCAAAAAAATCGAAGTTGATTTCAAATAAATTTATTAAAATTTGACACTTCCAACTAAATTTTTTTTCATAATCCATCAAAATTAAATTTATTTTCATCTAAATTTACTCAAATATAGATCCTACAACAAAAATACTCAACAAAATCCAAAATAATCGAAGTTGATTTCAAATAAATTTAATAAAATTTGACAAAAATCTTGTCTACATACAAGAAAATTGAAGTTATTTTCATCTAAATTTAGTCAAATATAGATCCTACAACCAAAATAGTCATCAAAATCCAAAAAATCGAAGTTGATTTCAAATGATTTTATTAAAATTTGACCAAAGTCTTGTCAAAATCCAAAAAATTGAAGTTATTTTCATCTAAATTTAGTCAAATATACATCCTACAACCAAAATACTCATCAAAATCCAAAAAAATCGAAGTTGATTTCAAATAAATTTATTAAAATTTGACACTTCCAACTAAAATTTTTTTCATAATCCAACAAAATTGAAGTTATTTTCATCTAAATTTACTCAAATATAGATCCTACAACCAAAATACTCAACAAAATAAAAAAAAATCGAAGTTGATTTCAAATGATTTTATTAAAATTTGACAAAAATCTTGTCTACATACAAGAAAATTGAAGTTATTTTCATCTAAATTTAGTCAAATATAGATCCTACAACCAAAATAGTCATCAAAATCCAAAAAATCGAAGTTGATTTCAAATGATTTTATTAAATTTTGACCAAAATCTTGTCAAAATCCAAAAAATTGAAGTTATTTTCATCTAAATTTAGTCAAATATACATCCTACAACCAAAATACTCATCAAAATCCAAAAAAATCGAAGTTGATTTCAAATAAATTTATTAAAATTTGACACTTCCAACTAAAATTTTTTTCATAATCCAACAAAATTGAAGTTATTTTCATCTAAATTTACTCAAATATAGATCCTACAACCAAAATAAAAAAAAATCGAAGTTGATTTCAAATGAATTTATTAAAATTTGACCAAAATCTTGTCAAAATCAAAGAAAATTGAAGTTATTTTCATCTAAATTTAGTCAAATATTGATCCTACAACCAAAATACTCGACAAAATCCAATAAAATCGAAGTTGATTTTATATGAATTTATTAAAATTTGACACTTCCAACTAAAATTTTTTCATAATCCAACGAAATTGAAGTTATTTTCATCTAAATTTACTCAAATATAGAACCTACAACAAAAATACTCAACAAAATCCAAAAAAATCGAAGTTGATTTCAAATGAATTTATTAAAATTTGACAAAAATCTTGTCTACATCCAAGAAAATTGAAGTTATTTTCATCTAAATTTAGTCAAATATAGATCCTACAACCAAAATAGTCATCAAAATCCAAAAAATCGAAGTTGATTTCAAATGATTTTATTAAAATTTGACCAAAATCTTGTCAAAATCCAAAAAATTGAAGTTATTTTCATCTAAATTTAGTCAAATATACATCCTACAACCAAAATACTCATCAAAATCCAAAAAAATCGAAGTTGATTTCAAATGAATTTATTAAAATTTGACAAAAATCTTGTCTACATCCAAGAAAATTGAAGTTAGTTTCATCTAAATTTACTCAAATATAGAACCTACAACAAAAATACTCAACAAAATCCAAAAAAATCGAAGTTGATTTCAAATAAATTTATTAAAATTTGACACTTCCAACTAAAATTTTTTTCACAATCCAACAAAATTGAAGTTATTTTCATCTAAATCTACTCAAATATAGATCCTACAACAAAAATACTCAACAAAATCCAAAAAAATCGAAGTTGATTTCAAATGAATTTATTATAATTTGACAAAAATCTTGTCAAAATCCAAAAAATTGAAGTTATTTTCATCTGAATTTACTCAAATATAGATCCTACAACAAAAATACTCAACAAAATCCAAAAAAATCGAAGTTGATTTCAAATAAATTTATTAAAATTTGACACATCCAACTAAATTTTTTTTCATAATCCATCAAAATTAAATTTATTTTCATCTAAATTTACTCAAATATAGATCCTACAACAAAAATACTCAACAAAATCCAAAATAATCGAAGTTGATTTCAAATAAATTTAATAAAACTTGATACTTCCAACTAAAATTTTTTTCACAATCCAACAAAATTGAAGTTATTTTCATCTAAATTTAATCAAATATAGATCCTACAACAAAAATACTCAACAAAATCCAAAAAAATCGAAGTTGATTTCAAATGATTTTATTAAAATTTGACAAAAATCTTGTCTACATACAAGAAAATTGAAGTTATTTTCATCTAAATTTTGTCAAATATAGATCCTACAACCAAAATAGTCATCAAAATCCAAAAAATCGAAGTTGATTTCAAATGATTTTATTAAAATTTGACCAAAATCTTGTCAAAATCCAAAAAATTGAAGTTATTTTCATCTAAATTTAGTCAAATATACATCCTACAACCAAAATACTCATCAAAATCCAAAAAAATCGAAGTTGATTTCAAATAAATTTATTAAAATTTGACACTTCCAACTAAAATTTTTTTCATAATCCAACAAAATTGAAGTTATTTTCATCTAAATTTACTCAAATATAGATCCTACAACCAAAATACTCAACAAAATCCAAAATAATCGAAGTTGATTTCAAATAAATTTAATAAAACTTGATACTTCCAACTAAAATTTTTTTCACAATCCAACAAAATTGAAGTTATTTTCATCTAAATTTAATCAAATATAGATCCTACAACAAAAATACTCGACAAAATCCAAAAAAATCGAAGTTGATTTCATATGAATTTATTAAAATTTGACACTTCCAACTAAAATTTTTTTTATAATCCAACAAAATTGAAGTTATTTTCATCTAAATTTAGTCAAATATAGATC
The DNA here is from genome assembly GCA_946251845.1 of Andrena fulva. Lineage (NCBI taxonomy): Eukaryota > Metazoa > Arthropoda > Insecta > Hymenoptera > Andrenidae > Andrena > Andrena fulva. The sequence goes on from CAMITZ010000243.1 coordinate 2,180,417, forward strand.
CTACAACCAAAATAGTCATCAAAATCCAAAAAATCGAAGTTGATTTCAAATGATTTTATTAAATTTTGACCAAAATCTTGTCAAAATCCAAAAAATTGAAGTTATTTTCATCTAAATTTAGTCAAATATACATCCTACAACCAAAATACTCATCAAAATCCAAAAAAATCGAAGTTGATTTCAAATAAATTTATTAAAATTTGACACTTCCAACTAAAATTTTTTTCATAATCCAACAAAATTGAAGTTATTTTCATCTAAATTTACTCAAATATAGATCCTACAACCAAAATACTCAACAAAATAAAAAAAAATCGAAGTTGATTTCAAATGAATTTATTAAAATTTGACACTTCCAACTAAAATTTTTTTTATAATCCAACAAAATTGAAGTTATTTTCATCTAAATTTAGTCAAATATAGATCCTACAACCAAGATACTCATCAAAATCCAAAAAAATCGAAGTTGATTTCAAATGAGTTTATTAAAATTTGACAAAAATCTTGTCTACATCCAAGAAAATTGAAGTTATTTTCATCTAAATTTAATCAAATATAGATCCTACAACCAAAATAGTCATCAAAATCCAAAAAATCGAAGTTGATTTCAAATGAATTTATTAAAATTTGACACTTCCAACTAAAATTTTTTCATAATCCAACGAAATTGAAGTTATTTTCATCTAAATTTACTCAAATATAGAACCTACAACAAAAATACTCAACAAAATCCAAAAAAATCGAAGTTGATTTCAAATAAATTTATTAAAATTTGACACTTCCAACTAAAATTTTTTTCACAATCCAACAAAATTAAATTTATTTTCATCTAAATTTACTCAAATATAGATCCTACAACAAAAATACTCAACAAAATCCAAAATAATCGAAGTTGATTTCAAATAAATTTAATAAAACTTGATACTTCCAACTAAAATTTTTTTCACAATCCAACAAAATTGAAGTTATTTTCATCTAAATTTAATCAAATATAGATCCTACAACAAAAATACTCAACAAAATCCAAAAAAATCGAAGTTGATTTCAAATGATTTTATTAAAATTTGACAAAAATCTTGTCTACATACAAGAAAATTGAAGTTATTTTCATCTAAATTTAGTCAAATATAGATCCTACAACCAAAATAGTCATCAAAATCCAAAAAATCGAAGTTGATTTCAAATGATTTTATTAAAATTTGACCAAAATCTTGTCAAAATCCAAAAAATTGAAGTTATTTTCATCTAAATTTAGTCAAATATACATCCTACAACCAAAATACTCATCAAAATCCAAAAAAATCGAAGTTGATTTCAAATAAATTTATTAAAATTTGACACTTCCAACTAAAATTTTTTTCATAATCCAACAAAATTGAAGTTATTTTCATCTAAATTTACTCAAATATAGATCCTACAACCAAAATACTCAACAAAATAAAAAAAAATCGAAGTTGATTTCAAATGAATTTATTAAAATTTGACCAAAATCTTGTCAAAATCAAAGAAAATTGAAGTTATTTTCATCTAAATTTAGTCAAATATAGACCCTACAACCAAAATACTCGACAAAATCCAAAAAAATCGAAGTTGATTTTATATGAATTTATTAAAATTTGACACTTCCAACTAAAATTTTTTCATAATCCAACGAAATTGAAGTTATTTTCATCTAAATTTACTCAAATATAGAACCTACAACAAAAATACTCAACAAAATCCAAAAAAATCGAAGTTGATTTCAAATGAATTTATTAAAATTTGACAAAAATCTTGTCTACATCCAAGAAAATTGAAGTTATTTTCATCTAAATTTAGTCAAATATAGATCCTACAACCAAAATAGTCATCAAAATCCAAAAAATCGAAGTTGATTTCAAATGAATTTATTAAAATTTGACCAAAATCTTGTCAAAATCTAAGAAAATTGAAGTTATTTTCATCTAAATTTAGTCAAATATTGATCCTACAACCAAAATACTTATCAAAATCCAAAAAAATCGAAGTTGATTTCAAATAAATTTATTAAAATTTGACACTTCCAACTAAATTTTTTTTCTTAATCCAACAAAATTAAATTTATTTTCATCTAAATTTACTCAAATATAGATCCTACAACAAAAATACTCAACAAAATCCAAAATAATCGAAGTTGATTTCAAATAAATTTAATAAAACTTGATACTTCCAACTAAAATTTTTTTCACAATCCAACAAAATTGAAGTTATTTTCATCTAAATTTAATCAAATATAGATCCTACAACAAAAATACTCGACAAAATCCAAAAAAATCGAAGTTGATTTCATATGAATTTATTAAAATTTGACACTTCCAACTAAAATTTTTTTTATAATCCAACAAAATTGAAGTTATTTTCATCTAAATTTAGTCAAATATAGATCCTACAACCAAAATACTCATCAAAATCCAAAAAAATCGAAGTTGATTTCAAATGAGTTTATTAAAATTTGACAAAAATCTTGTCTACATCCAAGAAAATTGAAGTTATTTTCATCTAAATTTAGTCAAATATAGATCCTACAACCAAAATAGTCATCAAAATCCAAAAAATCGAAGTTGATTTCAAATGAATTTATTAAAATTTGACACTTCCAACTAAAATTTTTTCATAATCCAACAAAATTGAAGTTATTTTCATCTAAATTTACTCAAATATAGATCCTACAACCAAAATACTCAACAAAATAAAAAAAAATCGAAGTTGATTTCAAATGAATTTATTAAAATTTGACCAAAATCTTGTCAAAATCAAAGAAAATTGAAGTTATTTTCATCTAAATTTAGTCAAATATAGATCCTACAACCAAAATACTCGACAAAATCCAAAAAAATCGAAGTTGATTTTATATGAATTTATTAAAATTTGACACTTCCAACTAAAATTTTTTCATAATCCAACGAAATTGAAGTTATTTTCATCTAAATTTACTCAAATATAGAACCTACAACAAAAATACTCAACAAAATCCAAAAAAATCGAAGTTGATTTCAAATGAATTTATTAAAATTTGACAAAAATCTTGTCTACATCCAAGAAAATTGAAGTTATTTTCATCTAAATTTAGTCAAATATAGATCCTACAACCAAAATAGTCATCAAAATCCAAAAAATCGAAGTTGATTTCAAATGAATTTATTAAAATTTGACCAAAATCTTGTCAAAATCTAAGAAAATTGAAGTTATTTTCATCTAAATTTAGTCAAATATTGATCCTACAACCAAAATACTCATCAAAATCCAAAAAAATCGAAGTTGATTTCAAATAAATTTATTAAAATTTGACACTTCCAACTAAATTTTTTTTCTTAATCCAACAAAATTAAATTTATTTTCATCTAAATTTACTCAAATATAGATCCTACAACAAAAATACTCAACAAAATCCAAAATAATCGAAGTTGATTTCAAATAAATTTAATAAAACTTGATACTTCCAACTAAAATTTTTTTCACAATCCAACAAAATTGAAGTTATTTTCATCTAAATTTAATCAAATATAGATCCTACAACAAAAATACTCGACAAAATCCAAAAAAATCGAAGTTGATTTCATATGAATTTATTAAAATTTGACACTTCCAACTAAAATTTTTTTTATAATCCAACAAAATTGAAGTTATTTTCATCTAAATTTAGTCAAATATAGATCCTACAACCAAAATACTCATCAAAATCCAAAAAAATCGAAGTTGATTTCAAATGAGTTTATTAAAATTTGACAAAAATCTTGTCTACATCCAAGAAAATTGAAGTTATTTTCATCTAAATTTAGTCAAATATAGATCCTACAACCAAAATAGTCATCAAAATCCAAAAAATCGAAGTTGATTTCAAATGAATTTATTAAAATTTGACACTTCCAACTAAAATTTTTTCATAATCCAACGAAATTGAAGTTATTTTCATCTAAATTTACTCAAATATAGAACCTACAACAAAAATACTCAACAAAATCCAAAAAAATCGACGTTGATTTCAAATAAATTTATTAAAATTTGACACTTCCAACTAAAATTTTTTTCACAATCCAACAAAATTGAAGTTATTTTCATCTAAATCTACTCAAATATAGATCCTACAACAAAAATACTCAACAAAATCCAAAAAAATCGAAGTTGATTTCAAATGAATTTATTAAAATTGGCAAAAATCTTGTCAAAATCCAAAAAATTGAAGTTATTTTCATCTGAATTTACTCAAATATAGATCCTACAACAAAAATACTCAACAAAATCCAAAAAAATCGAAGTTGATTTCAAATAAATTTATTAAAATTTGACACTTCCAACTAAATTTTTTTTCATAATCCAACAAAATTAAATTTATTTTCATCTAAATTTACTCAAATATAGATCCTACAACAAAAATACTCAACAAAATCCAAAATAATCGAAGTTGATTTCAAATAAATTTAATAAAACTTGATACTTCCAACTAAAATTTTTTTCACAATCCAACAAAATTGAAGTTATTTTCATCTAAATTTAATCAAATATAGATCCTACAACAAAAATACTCAACAAAATCCAAAAAAATCGAAGTTGATTTCAAATGATTTTATTAAAATTTGACAAAAATCTTGTCTACATACAAGAAAATTGAAGTTATTTTCATCTAAATTTAGTCAAATATAGATCCTACAACCAAAATAGTCATCAAAATCCAAAAAATCGAAGTTGATTTCAAATGATTTTATTAAAATTTGACCAAAATCTTGTCAAAATCCAAAAAATTGAAGTTATTTTCATCTAAATTTAGTCAAATATACATCCTACAACCAAAATACTCATCAAAATCCAAAAAAATCGAAGTTGATTTCAAATGAATTTATTAAAATTTGACAAAAATCTTGTCTACATCCAAGAAAATTGAAGTTAGTTTCATCTAAATTTACTCAAATATAGAACCTACAACAAAAATACTCAACAAAATCCAAAAAAATCGAAGTTGATTTCAAATAAATTTATTAAAATTTGACACTTCCAACTAAAATTTTTTTCACAATCCAACAAAATTGAAGTTATTTTCATCTAAATCTACTCAAATATAGATCCTACAACAAAAATACTCAACAAAATCCAAAAAAATCGAAGTTGATTTCAAATGAATTTATTATAATTTGACAAAAATCTTGTCAAAATCCAAAAAATTGAAGTTATTTTCATCTGAATTTACTCAAATATAGATCCTACAACAAAAATACTCAACAAAATCCAAAAAAATCGAAGTTGATTTCAAATAAATTTATTAAAATTTGACACTTCCAACTAAATTTTTTTTCATAATCCATCAAAATTAAATTTATTTTCATCTAAATTTACTCAAATATAGATCCTACAACAAAAATACTCTACAAAATCCAAAATAATCGAAGTTGATTTCAAATAAATTTAATAAAACTTGATACTTCCAACTAAAATTTTTTTCACAATCCAACAAAATTGAAGTTATTTTCATCTAAATTTAATCAAATATAGATCCTACAACAAAAATACTCAACAAAATCCAAAAAAATCGAAGTTGATTTCAAATGATTTTATTAAAATTTGACAAAAATCTTGTCTACATACAAGAAAATTGAAGTTATTTTCCTCTAAATTTTGTCAAATATAGATCCTACAACCAAAATAGTCATCAAAATCCAAAAAATCGAAGTTGATTTCAAATGATTTTATTAAAATTTGACCAAAATCTTGTCAAAATCCAAAAAATTGAAGTTAGTTTCATCTAAATTTACTCAAATATAGAACCTACAACAAAAATACTCAACAAAATCCAAAAAAATCGAAGTTGATTTCAAATAAATTTATTAAAATTTGACACTTCCAACTAAAATTTTTTTCACAATCCAACAAAATTGAAGTTATTTTCATCTAAATCTACTCAAATATAGATCCTACAACAAAAATACTCAACAAAATCCAAAAAAATCGAAGTTGATTTCAAATGAATTTATTATAATTTGACAAAAATCTTGTCAAAATCCAAAAAATTGAAGTTATTTTCATCTGAATTTACTCAAATATAGATCCTACAACAAAAATACTCAACAAAATCCAAAAAAATCGAAGTTGATTTCAAATAAATTTATTAAAATTTGACACTTCCAACTAAATTTTTTTTCATAATCCATCAAAATTAAATTTATTTTCATCTAAATTTACTCAAATATAGATCCTACAACAAAAATACTCAACAAAATCCAAAATAATCGAAGTTGATTTCAAATAAATTTAATAAAATTTGACAAAAATCTTGTCTACATACAAGAAAATTGAAGTTATTTTCATCTAAATTTAGTCAAATATAGATCCTACAACCAAAATAGTCATCAAAATCCAAAAAATCGAAGTTGATTTCAAATGATTTTATTAAAATTTGACCAAAATCTTGTCAAAATCCAAAAAATTGAAGTTATTTTCATCTAAATTTAGTCAAATATACATCCTACAACCAAAATACTCATCAAAATCCAAAAAAATCGAAGTTGATTTCAAATAAATTTATTAAAATTTGACACTTCCAACTAAAATTTTTTTCATAATCCAACAAAATTGAAGTTATTTTCATCTAAATTTACTCAAATATAGATCCTACAACCAAAATACTCAACAAAATAAAAAAAAATCGAAGTTGATTTCAAATGATTTTATTAAAATTTGACAAAAATCTTGTCTACATACAAGAAAATTGAAGTTATTTTCATCTAAATTTAGTCAAATATAGATCCTACAACCAAAATAGTCATCAAAATCCAAAAAATCGAAGTTGATTTCAAATGATTTTATTAAATTTTGACCAAAATCTTGTCAAAATCCAAAAAATTGAAGTTATTTTCATCTAAATTTAGTCAAATATACATCCTACAACCAAAATACTCATCAAAATCCAAAAAAATCGAAGTTGATTTCAAATAAATTTATTAAAATTTGACACTTCCAACTAAAATTTTTTTCATAATCCAACAAAATTGAAGTTATTTTCATCTAAATTTACTCAAATATAGATCCTACAACCAAAATACTCAACAAAATAAAAAAAAATCGAAGTTGATTTCAAATGAATTTATTAAAATTTGACACTTCCAACTAAAATTTTTTTTATAATCCAACAAAATTGAAGTTATTTTCATCTAAATTTAGTCAAATATAGATCCTACAACCAAGATACTCATCAAAATCCAAAAAAATCGAAGTTGATTTCAAATGAGTTTATTAAAATTTGACAAAAATCTTGTCTACATCCAAGAAAATTGAAGTTATTTTCATCTAAATTTAATCAAATATAGATCCTACAACCAAAATAGTCATCAAAATCCAAAAAATCGAAGTTGATTTCAAATGAATTTATTAAAATTTGACACTTCCAACTAAAATTTTTTCATAATCCAACGAAATGGAAGTTATTTTCATCTAAATTTACTCAAATATAGAACCTACAACAAAAATACTCAACAAAATCCAAAAAAATCGAAGTTGATTTCAAATAAATTTATTAAAATTTGACACTTCCAACTAAAATTTTTTTCACAATCCAACAAAATTAAATTTATTTTCATCTAAATTTACTCAAATATAGATCCTACAACAAAAATACTGAACAAAATCCAAAATAATCGAAGTTGATTTCAAATAAATTTAATAAAACTTGATACTTCCAACTAAAATTTTTTTCACAATCCAACAAAATTGAAGTTATTTTCGTCTAAATTTAATCAAATATAGATCCTACAACAAAAATACTCAACAAAATCCAAAAAAATCGAAGTTGATTTCAAATGATTTTATTAAAATTTGACAAAAATCTTGTCTACATACAAGAAAATTGAAGTTATTTTCATCTAAATTTAGTCAAATATAGATCCTACAACCAAAATAGTCATCAAAATCCAAAAAATCGAAGTTGATTTCAAATGATTTTATTAAAATTTGACCAAAATCTTGTCAAAATCCAAAAAATTGAAGTTATTTTCATCTAAATTTAGTCAAATATACATCCTACAACCAAAATACTCATCAAAATCCAAAAAAATCGAAGTTGATTTCAAATAAATTTATTAAAATTTGACACTTCCAACTAAATTTTTTTTCATAATCCAACAAAATTGAAGTTATTTTCATCTAAATTTACTCAAATATAGATCCTACAACCAAAATAAAAAAAAATCGAAGTTGATTTCAAATGAATTTATTAAAATTTGACCAAAATCTTGTCAAAATCAAAGAAAATTGAAGTTATTTTCATCTAAATTTAGTCAAATATAGATCCTACAACCAAAATACTCGACAAAATCCAAAAAAATCGAAGTTGATTTTATATGAATTTATTAAAATTTGACACTTCCAACTAAAATTTTTTCATAATCCAACGAAATTGAAGTTATTTTCATCTAAATTTACTCAAATATAGAACCTACAACAAAAATACTCAACAAAATCCAAAAAAATCGAAGTTGATTTCAAATGAATTTATTAAAATTTGACAAAAATCTTGTCTACATCCAAGAAAATTGAAGTTATTTTCATCTAAATTTAGTCAAATATAGATCCTACAACCAAAATAGTCATCAAAATCCAAAAAATCGAAGTTGATTTCAAATGATTTTATTAAAATTTGACCAAAATCTTGTCAAAATCCAAAAAATTGAAGTTATTTTCATCTAAATTTAGTCAAATATACATCCTACAACCAAAATACTCATCAAAATCCAAAAAAATCGAAGTTGATTTCAAATGAATTTATTAAAATTTGACAAAAATCTTGTCTACATCCAAGAAAATTGAAGTTAGTTTCATCTAAATTTACTCAAATATAGAACCTACAACAAAAATACTCAACAAAATCCAAAAAAATCGAAGTTGATTTCAAATAAATTTATTAAAATTTGACACTTCCAACTAAAATTTTTTTCACAATCCAACAAAATTGAAGTTATTTTCATCTAAATCTACTCAAATATAGATCCTACAACAAAAATACTCAACAAAATCCAAAAAAATCGAAGTTGATTTCAAATGAATTTATTATAATTTGACAAAAATCTTGTCAAAATCCAAAAAATTGAAGTTATTTTCATCTGAATTTACTCAAATATAGATCCTACAACAAAAATACTCAACAAAATCCAAAAAAATCGAAGTTGATTTCAAATAAATTTATTAAAATTTGACACATCCAACTAAATTTTTTTTCATAATCCATCAAAATTAAATTTATTTTCATCTAAATTTACTCAAATATAGATCCTACAACAAAAATACTCAACAAAATCCAAAATAATCGAAGTTGATTTCAAATAAATTTAATAAAACTTGATACTTCCAACTAAAATTTTTTTCACAATCCAACAAAATTGAAGTTATTTTCATCTAAATTTAATCAAATATAGATCCTACAACAAAAATACTCAACAAAATCCAAAAAAATCGAAGTTGATTTCAAATGATTTTATTAAAATTTGACAAAAATCTTGTCTACATACAAGAAAATTGAAGTTATTTTCATCTAAATTTTGTCAAATATAGATCCTACAACCAAAATAGTCATCAAAATCCAAAAAATCGAAGTTGATTTCAAATGATTTTATTAAAATTTGACCAAAATCTTGTCAAAATCCAAAAAATTGAAGTTATTTTCATCTAAATTTAGTCAAATATACATCCTACAACCAAAATACTCATCAAAATCCAAAAAAATCGAAGTTGATTTCAAATAAATTTATTAAAATTTGACACTTCCAACTAAAATTTTTTTCATAATCCAACAAAATTGAAGTTATTTTCATCTAAATTTACTCAAATATAGATCCTACAACCAAAATACTCAACAAAATAAAAAAAAATCGAAGTTGATTTCAAATGAATTTATTAAAATTTGACCAAAATCTTGTCAAAATCAAAGAAAATTGAAGTTATTTTCATCTAAATTTAGTCAAATATAGATCCTACAACCAAAATACTCGACAAAATCCAAAAAAATCGAAGTTGATTTCAAATAAATTTATTAAAATTTGACACTTCCAACTAAAATTTTTTTCACAATCCAACAAAATTGAAGTTATTTTCATCTAAATCTACTCAAATATAGATCCTACAACAAATATACTCAACAAAATCCAAAAAAATTGAAGTTGATTTCAAATGAATTTATTATAATTTGACAAAAATCTTGTCAAAATCCAAAAAATTGAAGTTATTTTCATCTGAATTTACTCAAATATAGATCCTACAACAAAAATACTCAACAAAATCCAAAAAAATCGAAGTTGATTTCAAATAAATTTATTAAAATTTGACACTTCCAACTAAATTTTTTTTCATAATACATCAAAATTAAATTTATTTTCATCTAAATTTACTCAAATATAGATCCTACAACAAAAATACTCAACAAAATCCAAAATAATCGAAGTTGATTTCAAATAAATTTAATAAAATTTGACAAAAATCTTGTCTACATACAAGAAAATTGAAGTTATTTTCATCTAAATTTAGTCAAATATAGATCCTACAACCAAAATAGTCATCAAAATCCAAAAAATCGAAGTTGATTTCAAATGATTTTATTAAAATTTGACCAAAATCTTGTCAAAATCCAAAAAATTGAAGTTATTTTCATCTAAATTTAGTCAAATATACATCCTACAACCAAAATACTCATCAAAATCCAAAAAAATCGAAGTTGATTTCAAATAAATTTATTAAAATTTGACACTTCCAACTAAAATTTTTTTCATAATCCAACAAAATTGAAGTTATTTTCATCTAAATTTACTCAAATATAGATCCTACAACCAAAATACTCAACAAAATCCAAAATAATCGAAGTTGATTTCAAATAAATTTAATAAAACTTGATACTTCCAACTAAAATTTTTTTCACAATCCAACAAAATTGAAGTTATTTTCATCTAAATTTAATCAAATATAGATCCTACAACAAAAATACTCGACAAAATCCAAAAAAATCGAAGTTGATTTCATATGAATTTATTAAAATTTGACACTTCCAACTAAAATTTTTTTTATAATCCAACAAAATTGAAGTTATTTTCATCTAAATTTAGTCAAATATAGATCCTACAACCAAAATAGTCATCAAAATCCAAAAAATCGAAGTTGATTTCAAATGATTTTATTAAATTTTGACCAAAATCTTGTCAAAATCCAAAAAATTGAAGTTATTTTCATCTAAATTTAGTCAAATATACATCCTACAACCAAAATACTCATCAAAATCCAAAAAAATCGAAGTTGATTTCAAATAAATTTATTAAAATTTGACACTTCCAACTAAAATTTTTTTCATAATCCAACAAAATTGAAGTTATTTTCATCTAAATTTACTCAAATATAGATCCTACAACCAAAATACTCAACAAAATAAAAAAAAATCGAAGTTGATTTCAAATGAATTTATTAAAATTTGACACTTCCAACTAAAATTTTTTTTATAATCCAACAAAATTGAAGTTATTTTCATCTAAATTTAGTCAAATATAGATCCTACAACCAAGATACTCATCAAAATCCAAAAAAATCGAAGTTGATTTCAAATGAGTTTATTAAAATTTGACAAAAATCTTGTCTACATCCAAGAAAATTGAAGTTATTTTCATCTAAAATTAATCAAATATAGATCCTACAACCAAAATAGTCATCAAAATCCAAAAAATCGAAGTTGATTTCAAATGAATTTATTAAAATTTGACACTTCCAACTAAAATTTTTTCATAATCCAACGAAATTGAAGTTATTTTCATCTAAATTTACTCAAATATAGAACCTACAACAAAAATACTCAACAAAATCCAAAAAAATCGAAGTTGATTTCAAATAAATTTATTAAAATTTGACACTTCCAACTAAAATTTTTTTCACAATCCAACAAAATTAAATTTATTTTCATCTAAATTTACTCAAATATAGATCCTACAACAAAAATACTCAACAAAATCCAAAATAATCGAAGTTGATTTCAAATAAATTTAATAAAACTTGATACTTCCAACTAAAATTTTTTTCACAATCCAACAAAATTGAAGTTATTTTCATCTAAATTTAATCAAATATAGATCCTACAACAAAAATACTCAACAAAATCCAAAAAAATCGAAGTTGATTTCAAATGATTTTATTAAAATTTGACAAAAATCTTGTCTACATACAAGAAAATTGAAGTTATTTTCATCTAAATTTTGTCAAATATAGATCCTACAACCAAAATAGTCATCAAAATCCAAAAAATCGAAGTTGATTTCAAATGATTTTATTAAAATTTGACCAAAATCTTGTCAAAATCCAAAAAATTGAAGTTAGTTTCATCTAAATTTACTCAAATATAGAACCTACAACAAAAATACTCAACAAAATCCAAAAAAATCGAAGTTGATTTCAAATAAATTTATTAAAATTTGACACTTCCAACTAAAATTTTTTTCACAATCCAACAAAATTGAAGTTATTTTCATCTAAATCTACTCAAATATAGATCCTACAACAAAAATACTCAACAAAATCCAAAAAAATCGAAGTTGATTTCAAATGAATTTATTATAATTTGACAAAAATCTTGTCAAAATCCAAAAAATTGAAGTTATTTTCATCTGAATTTACTCAAATATAGATCCTACAACAAAAATACTCAACAAAATCCAAAAAAATCGAAGTTGATTTCAAATAAATTTATTAAAATTTGACACTTCCAACTAAATTTTTTTTCATAATCCATCAAAATTAAATTTATTTTCATCTAAATTTACTCAAATATAGATCCTACAACAAAAATACTCAACAAAATCCAAAATAATCGAAGTTGATTTCAAATAAATTTAATAAAATTTGACAAAAATCTTGTCTACATACAAGAAAATTGAAGTTATTTTCATCTAAATTTAGTCAAATATAGATCCTACAACCAAAATAGTCATCAAAATCCAAAAAATCGAAGTTGATTTCAAATGATTTTATTAAAATTTGACCAAAATCTTGTCAAAATCCAAAAAATTGAAGTTATTTTCATCTAAATTTAGTCAAATATACATCCTACAACCAAAATACTCATCAAAATCCAAAAAAATCGAAGTTGATTTCAAATAAATTTATTAAAATTTGACACTTCCAACTAAAATTTTTTTCATAATCCAACAAAATTGAAGTTATTTTCATCTAAATTTACTCAAATATAGATCCTACAACCAAAATACTCAACAAAATAAAAAAAAATCGAAGTTGATTTCAAATGATTTTATTAAAATTTGACAAAAATCTTGTCTACATACAAGAAAATTGAAGTTATTTTCATCTAAATTTAGTCAAATATAGATCCTACAACCAAAATAGTCATCAAAATCCAAAAAATCGAAGTTGATTTCAAATGATTTTATTAAATTTTGACCAAAATCTTGTCAAAATCCAAAAAATTGAAGTTATTTTCATCTAAATTTAGTCAAATATACATCCTACAACCAAAATACTCATCAAAATCCAAAAAAATCGAAGTTGATTTCAAATAAATTTATTAAAATTTGACACTTCCAACTAAAATTTTTTTCATAATCCAACAAAATTGAAGTTATTTTCATCTAAATTTACTCAAATATAGATCCTACAACCAAAATACTCAACAAAATAAAAAAAAATCGAAGTTGATTTCAAATGAATTTATTAAAATTTGACACTTCCAACTAAAATTTTTTTTATAATCCAACAAAATTGAAGTTATTTTCATCTAAATTTAGTCAAATATAGATCCTACAACCAAGATACTCATCAAAATCCAAAAAAATCGAAGTTGATTTCAAATGAGTTTATTAAAATTTGACAAAAATCTTGTCTACATCCAAGAAAATTGAAGTTATTTTCATCTAAATTTAATCAAATATAGATCCTACAACCAAAATAGTCATCAAAATCCAAAAAATCGAAGTTGATTTCAAATGAATTTATTAAAATTTGACACTTCCAACTAAAATTTTTTCATAATCCAACGAAATGGAAGTTATTTTCATCTAAATTTACTCAAATATAGAACCTACAACAAAAATACTCAACAAAATCCAAAAAAATCGAAGTTGATTTCAAATAAATTTATTAAAATTTGACACTTCCAACTAAAATTTTTTTCACAATCCAACAAAATTAAATTTATTTTCATCTAAATTTACTCAAATATAGATCCTACAACAAAAATACTCAACAAAATCCAAAATAATCGAAGTTGATTTCAAATAAATTTAATAAAACTTGATACTTCCAACTAAAATTTTTTTCACAATCCAACAAAATTGAAGTTATTTTCGTCTAAATTTAATCAAATATAGATCCTACAACAAAAATACTCAACAAAATCCAAAAAAATCGAAGTTGATTTCAAATGATTTTATTAAAATTTGACAAAAATCTTGTCTACATACAAGAAAATTGAAGTTATTTTCATCTAAATTTAGTCAAATATAGATCCTACAACCAAAATAGTCATCAAAATCCAAAAAATCGAAGTTGATTTCAAATGATTTTATTAAAATTTGACCAAAATCTTGTCAAAATCCAAAAAATTGAAGTTATTTTCATCTAAATTTAGTCAAATATACATCCTACAACCAAAATACTCATCAAAATCCAAAAAAATCGAAGTTGATTTCAAATAAATTTATTAAAATTTGACACTTCCAACTAAATTTTTTTTCATAATCCAACAAAATTGAAGTTATTTTCATCTAAATTTACTCAAATATAGATCCTACAACCAAAATAAAAAAAAATCGAAGTTGATTTCAAATGAATTTATTAAAATTTGACCAAAATCTTGTCAAAATCAAAGAAAATTGAAGTTATTTTCATCTAAATTTAGTCAAATATAGATCCTACAACCAAAATACTCGACAAAATCCAAAAAAATCGAAGTTGATTTTATATGAATTTATTAAAATTTGACACTTCCAACTAAAATTTTTTCATAATCCAACGAAATTGAAGTTATTTTCATCTAAATTTACTCAAATATAGAACCTACAACAAAAATACTCAACAAAATCCAAAAAAATCGAAGTTGATTTCAAATGAATTTATTAAAATTTGACAAAAATCTTGTCTACATCCAAGAAAATTGAAGTTATTTTCATCTAAATTTAGTCAAATATAGATCCTACAACCAAAATAGTCATCAAAATCCAAAAAATCGAAGTTGATTTCAAATGATTTTATTAAAATGTTACGAGCCGGGGCTGCGGCAACGCGAGAGGCCGGCGAGAGGGGTATTTCCCAAGGAATACGGTTTATGAATTTGTTAGTTAGAGGGCGGACGAACCTGATGCGAAATCAGGGAGCCGCAGGATTATCGGAAACGAGGACGAACCTGATGCGAAATCAGGGAGCCTCTAGGAATGGAGTCACTCACGGACGAACCTGATGCGAAATCAGGGAGCCGCAGGAGGGTGATTATTCGTGAACGAACCCGATGCGAAATCGGGGAGTCACTAGGATGATGTTCACAGACGAACTCGACGCGAAGTCGAGGAGCTGTTAGGAGGTTGGATTATTCACAGACGAACCTGGTGCGTAACCAGGGAGCTGTTCGGAAGGTGGTTGACTTACAGACGAACCTGATGCGAAATCAGGGAGCTGTAGGATACGGACGAACCTGATGCGAAATCAGGGAGCCGAAGGAGAGGTTAAACGTGGACGAACCCGATGCGAAATCGGGGAGCCACTGGGTTGGAGAAGATTCCTTGTTCTGGTATTGGATGCGAAAGACCCTGATGTGAAATCAGGGAGTCGCGGGAAATGTTAGTATTGCCTCGTAACTCTTAATTAATATTTGATACAACTCGAGCGGTAAAGTTGTATCGGTGGGTATATGCTACTAATATTATAAGGATCGCTGGGTAAAAGATGGGTTTTAACGAATCTGACTCGATTTACACGTGAACACCATTCGTATATTCAATAATAGGTTATTGTACAAATGTAAGTGTCGCGATTAAATAATGAATAAAAGTGTGTGAGTTACCACTAGCTGCACGGTGTTGACGCACTGGCGATGCGGGGCGTAAGAGTGGCTATTTCAAAGTGCCCAATAGAATATAACCCGGACTCGCGGATTCTATGAGGTTAACTATGATTCTGACGGAGACTTTAGCTCGATCTTACTGAATATGACCAACTCTGTACGAGCGTGACACGACGTTGCTCTACGCGTGACTGTATTGCTTTTAACCGAAGAGGGTAGAAACCAAAGGGTTTATATAGTCCCAAAAATGAGTGGGGATTAGTTGGAAATTTCCATATAAGGAAATTCTTCGGGGTCGTCGTCGTGTCACTCCCGTTCCCATGATCGTCAACCAGATGGTCGAGAGCACTTCCCCCATTAGTGGTGTGTGATAAGCAAAAGGATTTTAGGGCGTTTTCCCTTCGCAGACGCGAGCTCGAAAAAACGGTTGAGAGCGGCGTATGGGAGAATTCCACATACGTAACATCTCCCCCCCCCCCAAGACAAAACATCGCGATTTTCGTGATGCTTTTACAAAAGAAGGGAAAACGACCTACAAGTCTTTCGTAAGCAAAAGTGTAAAAGAGAATTGTCGGGTGTAGTGTAATGTAGCGTACTTATCGCTAGGTATTGCGGGGTGTTGGGTTCAGTTGTCGCTGGGCACCACGTAGCCCATCTCCAGCCAGTGGTTGATGACATCTAGTGGGGTTGTACGAGTAGCTGGTCCAGCGTCAGCGTTGCAGTGATGCTATCCTTCTGATCCCCATCAGCATCTCCGTGCTGGTTGTTGTTTGCAGGGGCGGCGTATGGGAAAGGGTTGAGTACTCCTCAGGTAGAGCCTCACTGCTTACCAGGGTATGTTTCGGGACCAGGGTGATCAGGACCATATTTGGGTAGACGGTCGGCTTACCGTTTTGCCGTGGACGGAAAATAGGCGTGTTTTAATTTGTCCTGATGCTTTGTAATTAATTTATGGCGTGTTTGTAATACTACGTTGTTCATATCCATTATGTCCATTATCTGGTACGGTCCAATGTAATGTGGATCAAATTTACTGGTTCGTGGTTCCTTGAGTACGTAAACAAAATCGCCTACGTTAAACGTTGCTGGTTTTGCACGGATATCGTAATAATTTTTCGAACGATTTTTTGCTTTGTTTAGATTATCGGAAGCTATATTACGAATACTAGTCATGTGCGTTATCAGTTCTATTAGGTATTCTCCGTATGACTTTAATTTTTCACCGGTTGGAAAAGAGCTTGGTTCTCGAGCTGGCTTGCCAAAGATTAATTCGTACGGAGTGAAATTTGTTGCTTCATGAACGGATGTATTGTAAGAAAACATTGCGAATGGTATTAATAGATCCCAGTCTTCATAATTATCCATGTAATGCTTAAGGTATTCGGTGAGGACGATGTGGCTTCGTTCCAGAGACCCATTAGTTTGTGGTCTATATCCCGAGGTTGTGATTTGTTTAATTTTAAATATTTCAGATAGGTTGGTCATAAGTGTTCCAATGAAGCTAGTTCCTTTGTCTGTTAGTATTGCGCGAGGTGTACCATAAATTGCGATGAAATGTCTGGCAAAAGCATCTGCAATTGTAGTAGCTCGAATGTTAGGTATTGCTACGGCTACGCAATATTTCGTTAGATTATCTTGAATGGTGAGAATGTGTCTGTTCCCACTGGGTGTAATTGGTAAAGGTCCCACTGTATCTAAGGAAATTTTGTCAAAGGCTCCTATAGGTGTGTCGGTGATCAACATCGGCTGACGAGTTTTCGCTCGTACTAACTTCTGTTCTTGACAACTTTGGCATTTTCGGATGTAGTCCTGAATGTCGTTGCGCATTTGTGGCCAATGGAATTTTGATCGGATGCGTTTGTATGTCTTCGTAACTCCTTTATGTCCTCCAATTAAACTGTCGTGAGCCTCGTTGATGATGTGCTGTCTGTCTTCTTCGGATGGTGTTGAGATGGTACAGTTACATAGAATAATTTGCAGGCCTGTTCCTATGAAAACCTCTTCTAATATTTTGAAGAATTCGTTGGGAGGTATTTTGTGAAGGTCCCCCGTAGCAGAAATTCGAAATGATTTAATCTGATTTTGATCCAAGGTGTGTCGAAGAGTTTTCAATCCATCGAGCACATCTACTCTTTTAATATTATCAAAGAAGTTTTCTGAGATTATTATACTGAAAGTTTTAAATAGTCCATTGTCCGTAGTTATCACCTGTCCCTTTTTTGGTTGTGCTGCCAGAAGATTTGCTTTATTAATCATTTCTGTGTCTAGTAGTAATTTTCCAACGGGGTTTACTAAATTGCAATCGGCAGAACTGAAATGTACGTGATGTCCTTCTTCAGCAATAAAGGTATTTGAAGAGACAATAATTTGATGTGGTTGGTCTAGTGGAATCTCTTCCAGATCACCAAGGTCGGTTGAATTTTCGATTTCGGTAGTGAAGAATGGGTAAGGGTCAAGCGTGCGGTCAAAGACCCTAGATTCAGTTGTCCTGCTGTCAGGTGGTTGTCCCACACTTGCTTCGGCTGTAGTCCCTGCAGGTAGCTGGTTTATTGAGGGTTGTAAAAGTTCATCCATGACTTCTAAGGATACTTGCGGTGTACTGAGTAATTCTTGTTGAATATTTCCTGCATTTTCTATGACAGTATTGTCGGTCGGCTCCTCAAAGGATATTAGATCGTCGAATGAGGTCTGGTCCTTATCTAAAGGGACGATTTGTGTGGAATTTGCTACGGGCGAGAAAGTGTTTATAGTTTCCTGACGTTCATCTGGCATCGTTACCTCTTGAGATAAGCTGGGGAAAGATCGGTTCTTGTATATTATTGGAGAATGTTGAACGTTCCCACGTGCAGTTTCTTCTGTTTCGTCTGAGCTGCTGCTTGTCTCCCGATACTTGGGTCGGACTTCTCTATCGCGTCGTAACTGTCGTATGCGGTGCCCAATTGTCTCGATGTTAGCGTCTGTTTTCGGTATCTGGGCTTTGAAATTAGGATCTTGAGGGTCTCGTGGAATAAGTGGTAGGCAGGCAGACGTGGGGTTGCGTGATAATGCGTCTGCGTTCTTATTCGTCTTTCCAGATTTATGGACAACCTGGTACTCGTACTCTAAAAGTCGGAGCTTCCACTTCATAAGTCTTGAAGTGGGGTCCTTAACAGAATGTAACCAGACTAGTGGTCTGTGATCTGTAACGAGGGTGAATGGGGTTCCGTAAATGTAAGGCCTGAAGTATCTTACGGCGTAAACCATGGCCAAACATTCCTTTTCAGTAGCCGAATAATTCTTCTCAGGTTTATTTAGGCTGCGAGATGCGTAAGCAATCGGCAGGTCGTTTCCTATCTCCCCTTGACTAAGTACGGCTCCAATAGCGTAATCAGATGCATCTGTTGTGACGATAAATGGTTTACTAAAATCTGGGTATTGCAATATGGGTTGTTGACAAAGTTCGTTACGTAATTGCTTAAAACTTTGGTCTTGTTCTTCTGTCCATTTAAATTTGATGCCTTTTCCTAATAAATTAATTAAAGGTTTTACTTTTGTGGTGAAATTAGGTACGAATCTTCGGTAATATCCAACAAGTCCCAAGAATTGTTGAATGTTCTTCTGCGATGTGGGTGTTGGAAAATCTTGAACAGCTTTTAATTTCCTAGGATCAGGTCTTACCCCTTCCTTTGAAATAATGTGTCCAAGGTATGCGACTTCCTTTCGCAGGAATTGGCACTTGTTGGTCTGAAGGGTTAATCCGTGTTCTCGAAGGCGGTTTAACAATTTTTTGACTTTGATATTGTGCTCCTGTAACGATGATGCGTAAATCACTATGTCGTCCAAGTAGACAAAGAGGTCTGTTCCTTGAAGTCCAGTGAGTGCTTGGTCCATCAGGCGTTGAAAGGTGGGTGGTGCATTTTTTAATCCGAAAGGCATTCGAGAAAATTCGTAATGTCCATTTGGAGTGGTGAATGCTGTTTTTGCCTTATCCTTCGGGTCCATCTCTATTTGATGAAATCCACTTGCGAGATCAAAAACTGAGAAATATTTGGCTCCTCCTAATCGATCTAAGATCTCTGTGATTTGAGGTAATGGATACCTATCAGAAATGGTTATTTCGTTGAGGCCGCGGAAATCTATTACCAGGCGCCAACGTTTCACTCCGTTTTCGTCTTCTTTCTTCGGTACAATCCATAAGGGTGAATTGTACGGAGATTTCGAAGGCGTAATTATACCGTTTGATAATAGCGCGCTGATTTGTTTTTGAATTTCCTTTTGATGAATGAGAGGATAACGATATTGTCTTGTGTTGATTGGAATATCATTGGATGTATGGATTGAGTGTTTAAAGTCGCGGGCCTTCCCAAGTTTATCTCCAGAAAGATAAAATCGGTCGGGAAAATCTCTAACTAGATTAGTAACGAAATCTAGTTCCTCCTTGTTCAAATGTTTAGTGTTTAGGGCTTCTAAAATTTTTTGTATCCTATCTTCGTGTGTTTTGAATTTTGACGGGTGTTCTACAGCTGGGTAAGAATCTTCGTCTGATGACCCGAAGATATCGAATGGCTCTAATGTTTGTGGTTCTATCTCTACGTCTAGGGGTTCATCGCTGGTATTTGTTGCCATAACGTAGCACTTCCCTTTATTATTCCTCACAACTGCTTCTCCTATGTAAAGATGTTCAAGGGTCTTGATACGCGGTAAATATCCTTCCTTAATCTTCGAGTTTGTAATTGTTATAGCAATCTGTTGCGACGTCCTAGGCTCGATACGATGTTTGGTCGATGTCAATAGTTCTTTCATTTGAGGTAGATCTTGATAATTTGAAAAACGTAGAGGTCGGGTTGGTTTATTTTTTAATACCAGAGTCCCATGATAATAGGAGATTTCAGCCTCTTCCTGTTTTAAAAATGGGCTTCCTATAAGTCCATCTGCTTCTATGGCCAGCTCTTTTACTACATAGAAAAGTGCAGGAGCTTCGTGGATATGAAGAATTGTTGTTCCTAAAGTATGAATTGGGTTAGTGGTAATTCCGGTTAACTCGATTTCTTCCCGAGAGTTTATCGCGGCTTTTTCTCCCAGGGCGTTAATGACTACTAAATTAACGGATGCTCCACCGTCGATTAGGAATTCTCCCGTTCCTGACTCCAATTCTGGAACCTTGATGTTGATGCGTGGGGCAGGTGCTTCCTTGATGAGGGTTCCTCTTCGAAGCGGACTGTCCTTTGGCGAGCTTCCTTGTTTCCGCTCATCGTGTCGCCTATACGTTGAGCGCGATTGAAGTTTAAAGACTTGTTTGATTCAACGGACGAATCTCGCGAGTCTCGTTGATATCTAGGGTTACGCGGTTGTTTCCTACAGGACTTTCCGTCATGTCCGGCTGTGCCGCAATGCCAGCAATATAAACTCGGCTTGCGATCTTTATCGGGATTTTTTAAAATAGAATAGTGTTTTTCTCTATCATCTGCGTACGATGAGTCGGAGCGATAAGAAGGGGATTTCGAGGGGCTTCGGTGACGCAAGGTCCAGGCCGTCGTACGTGTCCGTCCTTCTCGTTCTTCTTCAA
The DNA here is from genome assembly GCA_946251845.1 of Andrena fulva. Lineage (NCBI taxonomy): Eukaryota > Metazoa > Arthropoda > Insecta > Hymenoptera > Andrenidae > Andrena > Andrena fulva. Next base: position 2,201,995 of record CAMITZ010000243.1, read on the forward strand.
ACCCAGATGTTCTAAGAGGCCGATCCCTGTTCTGGTCGTATCTACTCGGAGAAAGTGGGTACGACACTTCGCGGTCGTGGTGGCGAGAGTTTTCGGTGTAATGATCTCGGCGAGACCACCTGGAGGGTGATTCATTACGGGGCGACTGTCGTCGATTCCTTAATTTCCTGTCTATCTGTAGCACGGCGTCGTAAGCTTGTTCAAGTGTTTGAATATCTTGAGTCTGAGCCGACACTTTCCAAGAAATTCGATCCGGTAAACCATCGATGAAGTTTTCCTTAACGTCCTTTTCCATTTCTTTGACGAAATCTTCAGCGTGATCCAGATACCTTTCCCGAATAGCTCCGCGCGCACAATAAACGAGATGGCTAGTTCTGTCGACGTACTGTCGCAGACTTTCTCCTTCGCGTATGCTTAGTTTCGCGATTTCGACTTGAAAATATGACAAACTTCTTCCCGGCGCGAATCTCTTTTTCAGATGTTGGACTAATTTCTTAATAGATTCGAATTTATGTTCTAACGTGCACCTGCGTGCCGGACCGATCAGTTTCGTTAGTATTATCGCAAGATACTCAGCTTCCGTACCCTCAGGAATCAAAGTTAACCCGTCTTCAACATTTTGTGCAAAGCGCGTCAAGGGTGGACTTTCACCGTCGAAGGTTGGAATTGACATAGTAATATTTTGTATACATGTCCGTTGCGTCAAGAGCGACATTGAGTTTGCAATTGAAACTGTCAGGTTCATTATATCATTAGAAGAGACGTTCGCCTGTGCGGTTGCCATCATAAATTACTAAGTGACTTGACTAGAGAAAACTAGTATATCGTCGATAAAAATTACGAGTGATTTTAACGTATTAAAAAACCCAAATTTACGGCGATTCTAATGCAGTAGCATCCCACCGCTGTCACCAGTTCTGTTACGAGCCGGGGCTGCGGCAACGCGAGAGGCCGGCGAGAGGGGTATTTCCCAAGGAATACGGTTTATGAATTTGTTAGTTAGAGGGCGGACGAACCTGATGCGAAATCAGGGAGCCGCAGGATTATCGGAAACGAGGACGAACCTGATGCGAAATCGGGGAGTCACTAGGATGATGTTCACAGACGAACTCGACGCGAAGTCGAGGAGCTGTTAGGAGGTTGGATTATTCACAGACGAACCTGGTGCGTAACCAGGGAGCTGTTCGGAAGGTGGTTGACTTACAGACGAACCTGATGCGAAATCAGGGAGCTGTAGGATACGGACGAACCTGATGCGAAATCAGGGAGCCGAAGGAGAGGTTAAACGTGGACGAACCCGATGCGAAATCGGGGAGCCACTGGGTTGGAGAAGATTCCTTGTTCTGGTATTGGATGCGAAAGACCCTGATGTGAAATCAGGGAGTCGCGGGAAATGTTAGTATTGCCTCGTAACTCTTAATTAATATTTGATACAACTCGAGCGGTAAAGTTGTATCGGTGGGTATATGCTACTAATATTATAAGGATCGCTGGGTAAAAGATGGGTTTTAACGAATCTGACTCGATTTACACGTGAACACCATTCGTATATTCAATAATAGGTTATTGTACAAATGTAAGTGTCGCGATTAAATAATGAATAAAAGTGTGTGAGTTACCACTAGCTGCACGGTGTTGACGCACTGGCGATGCGGGGCGTAAGAGTGGCTATTTCAAAGTGCCCAATAGAATATAACCCGGACTCGCGGATTCTATGAGGTTAACTATGATTCTGACGGAGACTTTAGCTCGATCTTACTGAATATGACCAACTCTGTACGAGCGTGACACGACGTTGCTCTACGCGTGACTGTATTGCTTTTAACCGAAGAGGGTAGAAACCAAAGGGTTTATATAGTCCCAAAAATGAGTGGGGATTAGTTGGAAATTTCCATATAAGGAAATTCTTCGGGGTCGTCGTCGTGTCACTCCCGTTCCCATGATCGTCAACCAGATGGTCGAGATCACTTCCCCCATTAGTGGTGTGTGATAAGCAAAAGGATTTTAGGGCGTTTTCCCTTCGCAGACGCGAGCTCGAAAAAACGGTTGAGAGCGGCGTATGGGAGAATTCCACATACGTAACAAAAATTTGACCAAAATCTTGTCAAAATCCAAAAAATTGAAGTTATTTTCATCTAAATTTAGTCAAATATACATCCTACAACCAAAATACTCATCAAAATCCAAAAAAATCGAAGTTGATTTCAAATGAATTTATTAAAATTTGACAAAAATCTTGTCTACATCCAAGAAAATTGAAGTTAGTTTCATCTAAATTTACTCAAATATAGAACCTACAACAAAAATACTCAACAAAATCCAAAAAAATCGAAGTTGATTTCAAATAAATTTATTAAAATTTGACACTTCCAACTAAAATTTTTTTCACAATCCAACAAAATTGAAGTTATTTTCATCTAAATCTACTCAAATATAGATCCTACAACAAAAATACTCAACAAAATCCAAAAAAATCGAAGTTGATTTCAAATGAATTTATTATAATTTGACAAAAATCTTGTCAAAATCCAAAAAATTGAAGTTATTTTCATCTGAATTTACTCAAATATAGATCCTACAACAAAAATACTCAACAAAATCCAAAAAAATCGAAGTTGATTTCAAATAAATTTATTAAAATTTGACACATCCAACTAAATTTTTTTTCATAATCCATCAAAATTAAATTTATTTTCATCTAAATTTACTCAAATATAGATCCTACAACAAAAATACTCAACAAAATCCAAAATAATCGAAGTTGATTTCAAATAAATTTAATAAAACTTGATACTTCCAACTAAAATTTTTTTCACAATCCAACAAAATTGAAGTTATTTTCATCTAAATTTAATCAAATATAGATCCTACAACAAAAATACTCAACAAAATCCAAAAAAATCGAAGTTGATTTCAAATGATTTTATTAAAATTTGACAAAAATCTTGTCTACATACAAGAAAATTGAAGTTATTTTCATCTAAATTTTGTCAAATATAGATCCTACAACCAAAATAGTCATCAAAATCCAAAAAATCGAAGTTGATTTCAAATGATTTTATTAAAATTTGACCAAAATCTTGTCAAAATCCAAAAAATTGAAGTTATTTTCATCTAAATTTAGTCAAATATACATCCTACAACCAAAATACTCATCAAAATCCAAAAAAATCGAAGTTGATTTCAAATAAATTTATTAAAATTTGACACTTCCAACTAAAATTTTTTTCATAATCCAACAAAATTGAAGTTATTTTCATCTAAATTTACTCAAATATAGATCCTACAACCAAAATACTCAACAAAATAAAAAAAAATCGAAGTTGATTTCAAATGAATTTATTAAAATTTGACCAAAATCTTGTCAAAATCAAAGAAAATTGAAGTTATTTTCATCTAAATTTAGTCAAATATAGATCCTACAACCAAAATACTCGACAAAATCCAAAAAAATCGAAGTTGATTTCAAATAAATTTATTAAAATTTGACACTTCCAACTAAAATTTTTTTCACAATCCAACAAAATTGAAGTTATTTTCATCTAAATCTACTCAAATATAGATCCTACAACAAATATACTCAACAAAATCCAAAAAAATTGAAGTTGATTTCAAATGAATTTATTATAATTTGACAAAAATTTTGTCAAAATCCAAAAAATTGAAGTTATTTTCATCTGAATTTACTCAAATATAGATCCTACAACAAAAATACTCAACAAAATCCAAAAAAATCGAAGTTGATTTCAAATAAATTTATTAAAATTTGACACTTCCAACTAAATTTTTTTTCATAATCCATCAAAATTAAATTTATTTTCATCTAAATTTACTCAAATATAGATCCTACAACAAAAATACTCAACAAAATCCAAAATAATCGAAGTTGATTTCAAATAAATTTAATAAAATTTGACAAAAATCTTGTCTACATACAAGAAAATTGAAGTTATTTTCATCTAAATTTAGTCAAATATAGATCCTACAACCAAAATAGTCATCAAAATCCAAAAAATCGAAGTTGATTTCAAATGATTTTATTAAAATTTGACCAAAATCTTGTCAAAATCCAAAAAATTGAAGTTATTTTCATCTAAATTTAGTCAAATATACATCCTACAACCAAAATACTCATCAAAATCCAAAAAAATCGAAGTTGATTTCAAATAAATTTATTAAAATTTGACACTTCCAACTAAAATTTTTTTCATAATCCAACAAAATTGAAGTTATTTTCATCTAAATTTACTCAAATATAGATCCTACAACCAAAATACTCAACAAAATCCAAAATAATCGAAGTTGATTTCAAATAAATTTAATAAAACTTGATACTTCCAACTAAAATTTTTTTCACAATCCAACAAAATTGAAGTTATTTTCATCTAAATTTAATCAAATATAGATCCTACAACAAAAATACTCGACAAAATCCAAAAAAATCGAAGTTGATTTCATATGAATTTATTAAAATTTGACACTTCCAACTAAAATTTTTTTTATAATCCAACAAAATTGAAGTTATTTTCATCTAAATTTAGTCAAATATAGATCCTACAACCAAAATAGTCATCAAAATCCAAAAAATCGAAGTTGATTTCAAATGATTTTATTAAATTTTGACCAAAATCTTGTCAAAATCCAAAAAATTGAAGTTATTTTCATCTAAATTTAGTCAAATATACATCCTACAACCAAAATACTCATCAAAATCCAAAAAAATCGAAGTTGATTTCAAATAAATTTATTAAAATTTGACACTTCCAACTAAAATTTTTTTCATAATCCAACAAAATTGAAGTTATTTTCATCTAAATTTACTCAAATATAGATCCTACAACCAAAATACTCAACAAAATAAAAAAAAATCGAAGTTGATTTCAAATGAATTTATTAAAATTTGACACTTCCAACTAAAATTTTTTTTATAATCCAACAAAATTGAAGTTATTTTCATCTAAATTTAGTCAAATATAGATCCTACAACCAAGATACTCATCAAAATCCAAAAAAATCGAAGTTGATTTCAAATGAGTTTATTAAAATTTGACAAAAATCTTGTCTACATCCAAGAAAATTGAAGTTATTTTCATCTAAATTTAATCAAATATAGATCCTACAACCAAAATAGTCATCAAAATCCAAAAAATCGAAGTTGATTTCAAATGAATTTATTAAAATTTGACACTTCCAACTAAAATTTTTTCATAATCCAACGAAATTGAAGTTATTTTCATCTAAATTTACTCAAATATAGAACCTACAACAAAAATACTCAACAAAATCCAAAAAAATCGAAGTTGATTTCAAATAAATTTATTAAAATTTGACACTTCCAACTAAAATTTTTTTCACAATCCAACAAAATTAAATTTATTTTCATCTAAATTTACTCAAATATAGATCCTACAACAAAAATACTCAACAAAATCCAAAATAATCGAAGTTGATTTCAAATAAATTTAATAAAACTTGATACTTCCAACTAAAATTTTTTTCACAATCCAACAAAATTGAAGTTATTTTCATCTAAATTTAATCAAATATAGATCCTACAACAAAAATACTCAACAAAATCCAAAAAAATCGAAGTTGATTTCAAATGATTTTATTAAAATTTGACAAAAATCTTGTCTACATACAAGAAAATTGAAGTTATTTTCATCTAAATTTAGTCAAATATAGATCCTACAACCAAAATAGTCATCAAAATCCAAAAAATCGAAGTTGATTTCAAATGATTTTATTAAAATTTGACCAAAATCTTGTCAAAATCCAAAAAATTGAAGTTATTTTCATCTAAATTTAGTCAAATATACATCCTACAACCAAAATACTCATCAAAATCCAAAAAAATCGAAGTTGATTTCAAATAAATTTATTAAAATTTGACACTTCCAACTAAAATTTTTTTCATAATCCAACAAAATTGAAGTTATTTTCATCTAAATTTACTCAAATATAGATCCTACAACCAAAATAAAAAAAAATCGAAGTTGATTTCAAATGAATTTATTAAAATTTGACCAAAATCTTGTCAAAATCAAAGAAAATTGAAGTTATTTTCATCTAAATTTAGTCAAATATAGATCCTACAACCAAAATACTCGACAAAATCCAAAAAAATCGAAGTTGATTTTATATGAATTTATTAAAATTTGACACTTCCAACTAAAATTTTTTTCACAATCCAACAAAATTGAAGTTATTTTCATCTAAATTTAATCAAATATAGATCCTACAACAAAAATACTCAACAAAATCCAAAAAAATCGAAGTTGATTTCAAATGATTTTATTAAAATTTGACAAAAATCTTGTCTACATACAAGAAAATTGAAGTTATTTTCATCTAAATTTTGTCAAATATAGATCCTACAACCAAAATAGTCATCAAAATCCAAAAAATCGAAGTTGATTTCAAATGATTTTATTAAAATTTGACCAAAATCTTGTCAAAATCCAAAAAATTGAAGTTATTTTCATCTAAATTTAGTCAAATATACATCCTACAACCAAAATACTCATCAAAATCCAAAAAAATCGAAGTTGATTTCAAATAAATTTATTAAAATTTGACACTTCCAACTAAAATTTTTTTCATAATCCAACAAAATTGAAGTTATTTTCATCTAAATTTACTCAAATATAGATCCTACAACCAAAATACTCAACAAAATAAAAAAAAATCGAAGTTGATTTCAAATGAATTTATTAAAATTTGACCAAAATCTTGTCAAAATCAAAGAAAATTGAAGTTATTTTCATCTAAATTTAGTCAAATATAGATCCTACAACCAAAATACTCGACAAAATCCAAAAAAATCGAAGTTGATTTTATATGAATTTATTAAAATTTGACACTTCCAACTAAAATTTTTTCATAATCCAACGAAATTGAAGTTATTTTCATCTAAATTTACTCAAATATAGAACCTACAACAAAAATACTCAACAAAATCCAAAAAAATCGAAGTTGATTTCAAATAAATTTATTAAAATTTGACAAAAATCTTGTCAAAATCCAAAAAATTGAAGTTATTTTCATCTGAATTTACTCAAATATAGATCCTACAACAAAAATACTCAACAAAATCCAAAAAAATCGAAGTTGATTTCAAATGATTTTATTAAAATTTGACAAAAATCTTGTCTACATACAAGAAAATTGAAGTTATTTTCATCTAAATTTAGTCAAATATAGATCCTACAACCAAAATAGTCATCAAAATCCAAAAAATCGAAGTTGATTTCAAATGATTTTATTAAAATTTGACCAAAATCTTGTCAAAATCCAAAAAATTGAAGTTATTTTCATCTAAATTTAGTCAAATATACATCCTACAACCAAAATACTCATCAAAATCCAAAAAAATCGAAGTTGATTTCAAATGAATTTATTAAAATTTGACAAAAATCTTGTCTACATCCAAGAAAATTGAAGTTAGTTTCATCTAAATTTACTCAAATATAGAACCTACAACAAAAATACTCAACAAAATCCAAAAAAATCGAAGTTGATTTCAAATAAATTTATTAAAATTTGACACTTCCAACTAAAATTTTTTTCACAATCCAACAAAATTGAAGTTATTTTCATCTAAATCTACTCAAATATAGATCCTACAACAAAAATACTCAACAAAATCCAAAAAAATCGAAGTTGATTTCAAATGAATTTATTATAATTTGACAAAAATCTTGTCAAAATCCAAAAAATTGAAGTTATTTTCATCTGAATTTACTCAAATATAGATCCTACAACAAAAATACTCAACAAAATCCAAAAAAATCGAAGTTGATTTCAAATAAATTTATTAAAATTTGACACTTCCAACTAAATTTTTTTTCATAATCCATCAAAATTAAATTTATTTTAATCTAAATTTACTCAAATATAGATCCTACAACAAAAATACTCAACAAAATCCAAAATAATCGAAGTTGATTTCAAATAATTTTAATAAAACTTGATACTTCCAACTAAAATTTTTTTCACAATCCAACAAAATTGAAGTTATTTTCATCTAAATTTAATCAAATATAGATCCTACAACAAAAATACTCAACAAAATCCAAAAAAATCGAAGTTGATTTCAAATGATTTTATTAAAATTTGACAAAAATCTTGTCTACATACAAGAAAATTGAAGTTATTTTCATCTAAATTTAGTCAAATATACATCCTACAACCAAAATACTCATCAAAATCCAAAAAAATCGAAGTTGATTTCAAATAAATTTATTAAAATTTGACACTTCCAACTAAAATTTTTTTCATAATCCAACAAAATTGAAGTTATTTTCATCTAAATTTACTCAAATATAGATCCTACAACCAAAATACTCAACAAAATAAAAAAAAATCGAAGTTGATTTCAAATGAATTTATTAAAATTTGACCAAAATCTTGTCAAAATCAAAGAAAATTGAAGTTATTTTCATCTAAATTTAGTCAAATATACATCCTACAACCAAAATACTCATCAAAATCCAAAAAAATCGAAGTTGATTTCAAATGAATTTATTAAAATTTGACAAAAATCTTGTCTACATCCAAGAAAATTGAAGTTAGTTTCATCTAAATTTACTCAAATATAGAACCTACAACAAAAATACTCAACAAAATCCAAAAAAATCGAAGTTGATTTCAAATAAATTTATTAAAATTTGACACTTCCAACTAAAATTTTTTTCACAATCCAACAAAATTGAAGTTATTTTCATCTAAATCTACTCAAATATAGATCCTACAACAAAAATACTCAACAAAATCCAAAAAAATCGAAGTTGATTTCAAATGAATTTATTATAATTTGACAAAAATCTTGTCAAAATCCAAAAAATTGAAGTTATTTTCATCTGAATTTACTCAAATATAGATCCTACAACAAAAATACTCAACAAAATCCAAAAAAATCGAAGTTGATTTCAAATAAATTTATTAAAATTTGACACATCCAACTAAATTTTTTTTCATAATCCATCAAAATTAAATTTATTTTCATCTAAATTTACTCAAATATAGATCCTACAACAAAAATACTCAACAAAATCCAAAATAATCGAAGTTGATTTCAAATAAATTTAATAAAACTTGATACTTCCAACTAAAATTTTTTTCACAATCCAACAAAATTGAAGTTATTTTCATCTAAATTTAATCAAATATAGATCCTACAACAAAAATACTCAACAAAATCCAAAAAAATCGAAGTTGATTTCAAATGATTTTATTAAAATTTGACAAAAATCTTGTCTACATACAAGAAAATTGAAGTTATTTTCATCTAAATTTTGTCAAATATAGATCCTACAACCAAAATAGTCATCAAAATCCAAAAAATCGAAGTTGATTTCAAATGATTTTATTAAAATTTGACCAAAATCTTGTCAAAATCCAAAAAATTGAAGTTATTTTCATCTAAATTTAGTCAAATATACATCCTACAACCAAAATACTCATCAAAATCCAAAAAAATCGAAGTTGATTTCAAATAAATTTATTAAAATTTGACACTTCCAACTAAAATTTTTTTCATAATCCAACAAAATTGAAGTTATTTTCATCTAAATTTACTCAAATATAGATCCTACAACCAAAATACTCAACAAAATAAAAAAAAATCGAAGTTGATTTCAAATGAATTTATTAAAATTTGACCAAAATCTTGTCAAAATCAAAGAAAATTGAAGTTATTTTCATCTAAATTTAGTCAAATATAGATCCTACAACCAAAATACTCGACAAAATCCAAAAAAATCGAAGTTGATTTTATATGAATTTATTAAAATTTGACACTTCCAACTAAAATTTTTTCATAATCCAACGAAATTGAAGTTATTTTCATCTAAATTTACTCAAATATAGAACCTACAACAAAAATACTCAACAAAATCCAAAAAAATCGAAGTTGATTTCAAATGAATTTATTAAAATTTGACAAAAATCTTGTCTACATCCAAGAAAATTGAAGTTATTTTCATCTAAATTTAGTCAAATATAGATCCTACAACCAAAATAGTCATCAAAATCCAAAAAATCGAAGTTGATTTCAAATGAATTTATTAAAATTTGACCAAAATCTTGTCAAAATCCAAGAAAATTGAAGTTATTTTCATCTAAATTTAGTCAAATATTGATCCTACAACCAAAATACTCATCAAAATCCAAAAAAATCGAAGTTGATTTCATATGAATTTATTAAAATTTGACACTTCCAACTAAAATTTTTTTTATAATCCAACAAAATTGAAGTTATTTTCATCTAAATTTAGTCAAATATAGATCCTACAACCAAGATACTCATCAAAATCCAAAAAAATCGAAGTTGATTTCAAATGAGTTTATTAAAATTTGACAAAAATCTTGTCTACATCCAAGAAAATTGAAGTTATTTTCATCTAAATTTAATCAAATATAGATCCTACAACCAAAATAGTCATCAAAATCCAAAAAATCGAAGTTGATTTCAAATGAATTTATTAAAATTTGACACTTCCAACTAAAATTTTTTCATAATCCAACGAAATTGAAGATATTTTCATCTAAATTTACTCAAATATAGAACCTACAACAAAAATACTCAACAAAATCCAAAAAAATCGAAGTTGATTTCAAATAAATTTATTAAAATTTGACACTTCCAACTAAAATTTTTTTCACAATCCAACAAAATTGAAGTTATTTTCATCTAAATCTACTCAAATATAGATCCTACAACAAAAATACTCAACAAAATCCAAAAAAATCGAAGTTGATTTCAAATGAATTTATTAAAATTTGACAAAAATCTTGTCAAAATCCAAAAAATTGAAGTTATTTTCATCTGAATTTACTCAAATATAGATCCTACAACAAAAATACTCAACAAAATCCAAAAAAATCGAAGTTGATTTCAAATGATTTTATTAAAATTTGACAAAAATCTTGTCTACATACAAGAAAATTGAAGTTATTTTCATCTAAATTTAGTCAAATATACATCCTACAACCAAAATACTCATCAAAATCCAAAAAAATCGAAGTTGATTTCAAATGAATTTATTAAAATTTGACAAAAATCTTGTCTACATCCAAGAAAATTGAAGTTAGTTTCATCTAAATTTACTCAAATATAGAACCTACAACAAAAATACTCAACAAAATCCAAAAAAATCGAAGTTGATTTCAAATAAATTTATTAAAATTTGACACTTCCAACTAAAATTTTTTTCACAATCCAACAAAATTGAAGTTATTTTCATCTAAATCTACTCAAATATAGATCCTACAACAAAAATACTCAACAAAATCCAAAAAAATCGAAGTTGATTTCAAATGAATTTATTATAATTTGACAAAAATCTTGTCAAAATCCAAAAAATTGAAGTTATTTTCATCTGAATTTACTCAAATATAGATCCTACAACAAAAATACTCAACATAATCCAAAAAAATCGAAGTTGATTTCAAATAAATTTATTAAAATTTGACACTTCCAACTAAATTTTTTTTCATAATCCATCAAAATTAAATTTATTTTCATCTAAATTTACTCAAATATAGATCCTACAACAAAAATACTCAACAAAATCCAAAATAATCGAAGTTGATTTCAAATAAATTTAATAAAACTTGATACTTCCAACTAAAATTTTTTTCACAATCCAACAAAATTGAAGTTATTTTCATCTAAATTTAATCAAATATAGATCCTACAACAAAAATACTCAACAAAATCCAAAAAAATCGAAGTTGATTTCAAATGATTTTATTAAAATTTGACAAAAATCTTGTCTACATACAAGAAAATTGAAGTTATTTTCATCTAAATTTAGTCAAATATACATCCTACAACCAAAATACTCATCAAAATCCAAAAAAATCGAAGTTGATTTCAAATAAATTTATTAAAATTTGACACTTCCAACTAAAATTTTTTTCATAATCCAACAAAATTGAAGTTATTTTCATCTAAATTTACTCAAATATAGATCCTACAACCAAAATACTCAACAAAATAAAAAAAAATCGAAGTTGATTTCAAATGAATTTATTAAAATTTGACCAAAATCTTGTCAAAATCAAAGAAAATTGAAGTTATTTTCATCTAAATTTAGTCAAATATAGATCCTACAACCAAAATACTCGACAAAATCCAAAAAAATCGAAGTTGATTTTATATGAATTTATTAAAATTTGACACTTCCAACTAAAATTTTTTCATAATCCAACGAAATTGAAGTTATTTTCATCTAAATTTACTCAAATATAGAACCTACAACAAAAATACTCAACAAAATCCAAAAAAATCGAAGTTGATTTCAAATGAATTTATTAAAATTTGACAAAAATCTTGTCTACATCCAAGAAAATTGAAGTTATTTTCATCTAAATTTAGTCAAATATAGATCCTACAACCAAAATAGTCATCAAAATCCAAAAAATCGAAGTTGATTTCAAATGAATTTATTAAAATTTGACCAAAATCTTGTCAAAATCCAAGAAAATTGAAGTTATTTTCATCTAAATTTAGTCAAATATTGATCCTACAACCAAAATACTCATCAAAATCCAAAAAAATCGAAGTTGATTTCATATGAATTTATTAAAATTTGACACTTCCAACTAAAATTTTTTTTATAATCCAACAAAATTGAAGTTATTTTCATCTAAATTTAGTCAAATATAGATCCTACAACCAAGATACTCATCAAAATCCAAAAAAATCGAAGTTGATTTCAAATGAGTTTATTAAAATTTGACAAAAATCTTGTCTACATCCAAGAAAATTGAAGTTATTTTCATCTAAATTTAATCAAATATAGATCCTACAACCAAAATAGTCATCAAAATCCAAAAAATCGAAGTTGATTTCAAATGAATTTATTAAAATTTGACACTTCCAACTAAAATTTTTTCATAATCCAACGAAATTGAAGTTATTTTCATCTAAATTTACTCAAATATAGAACCTACAACAAAAATACTCAACAAAATCCAAAAAAATCGAAGTTGATTTCAAATAAATTTATTAAAATTTGACACTTCCAACTAAAATTTTTTTCATAATCCAACAAAATTGAAGTTATTTTCATCTAAATTTACTCAAATATAGATCCTACAACCAAAATACTCAACAAAATAAAAAAAAATCGAAGTTGATTTCAAATGAATTTATTAAAATTTGACAAAAATCTTGTCTACATCCAAGAAAATTGAAGTTAGTTTCATCTAAATTTACTCAAATATAGAACCTACAACAAAAATACTCAACAAAATCCAAAAAAATCGAAGTTGATTTCAAATAAATTTATTAAAATTTGACACTTCCAACTAAAATTTTTTTCACAATCCAACAAAATTGAAGTTATTTTCATCTAAATCTACTCAAATATAGATCCTACAACAAAAATACTCAACAAAATCCAAAAAAATCGAAGTTGATTTCAAATGAATTTATTATAATTTGACAAAAATCTTGTCAAAATCCAAAAAATTGAAGTTATTTTCATCTGAATTTACTCAAATATAGATCCTACAACAAAAATACTCAACAAAATCCAAAAAAATCGAAGTTGATTTCAAATAAATTTATTAAAATTTGACACATCCAACTAAATTTTTTTTCATAATCCATCAAAATTAAATTTATTTTCATCTAAATTTACTCAAATATAGATCCTACAACAAAAATACTCAACAAAATCCAAAATAATCGAAGTTGATTTCAAATAAATTTAATAAAACTTGATACTTCCAACTAAAATTTTTTTCACAATCCAACAAAATTGAAGTTATTTTCATCTAAATTTAATCAAATATAGATCCTACAACAAAAATACTCAACAAAATCCAAAAAAATCGAAGTTGATTTCAAATGATTTTATTAAAATTTGACAAAAATCTTGTCTACATACATGAAAATTGAAGTTATTTTCATCTAAATTTTGTCAAATATAGATCCTACAACCAAAATAGTCATCAAAATCCAAAAAATCGAAGTTGATTTCAAATGATTTTATTAAAATTTGACCAAAATCTTGTCAAAATCCAAAAAATTGAAGTTATTTTCATCTAAATTTAGTCAAATATACATCCTACAACCAAAATACTCATCAAAATCCAAAAAAATCGAAGTTGATTTCAAATAAATTTATTAAAATTTGACACTTCCAACTAAAATTTTTTTCATAATCCAACAAAATTGAAGTTATTTTCATCTAAATTTACTCAAATATAGATCCTACAACCAAAATACTCAACAAAATAAAAAAAAATCGAAGTTGATTTCAAATGAATTTATTAAAATTTGACCAAAATCTTGTCAAAATCAAAGAAAATTGAAGTTATTTTCATCTAAATTTAGTCAAATATAGAACCTACAACAAAAATACTCAACAAAATCCAAAAAAATCGAAGTTGATTTCAAATAAATTTATTAAAATTTGACACTTCCAACTAAAATTTTTTTCATAATCCAACAAAATTGAAGTTATTTTCATCTAAATTTACTCAAATATAGATCCTACAACCAAAATACTCAACAAAATAAAAAAAAATCGAAGTTGATTTCAAATGAATTTATTAAAATTTGACCAAAATCTTGTCAAAATCAAAGAAAATTGAAGTTATTTTCATCTAAATTTAGTCAAATATACATCCTACAACCAAAATACTCATCAAAATCCAAAAAAATCGAAGTTGATTTCAAATGAATTTATTAAAATTTGACAAAAATCTTGTCTACATCCAAGAAAATTGAAGTTAGTTTCATCTAAATTTACTCAAATATAGAACCTACAACAAAAATACTCAACAAAATCCAAAAAAATCGAAGTTGATTTCAAATAAATTTATTAAAATTTGACACTTCCAACTAAAATTTTTTTCACAATCCAACAAAATTGAAGTTATTTTCATCTAAATCTACTCAAATATAGATCCTACAACAAAAATACTCAACAAAATCCAAAAAAATCGAAGTTGATTTCAAATGAATTTATTATAATTTGACAAAAATCTTGTCAAAATCCAAAAAATTGAAGTTATTTTCATCTGAATTTACTCAAATATAGATCCTACAACAAAAATACTCAACAAAATCCAAAAAAATCGAAGTTGATTTCAAATAAATTTATTAAAATTTGACACATCCAACTAAATTTTTTTTCATAATCCATCAAAATTAAATTTATTTTCATCTAAATTTACTCAAATATAGATCCTACAACAAAAATACTCAACAAAATCCAAAATAATCGAAGTTGATTTCAAATAAATTTAATAAAACTTGATACTTCCAACTAAAATTTTTTTCACAATCCAACAAAATTGAAGTTATTTTCATCTAAATTTAATCAAATATAGATCCTACAACAAAAATACTCAACAAAATCCAAAAAAATCGAAGTTGATTTCAAATGATTTTATTAAAATTTGACAAAAATCTTGTCTACATACAAGAAAATTGAAGTTATTTTCATCTAAATTTTGTCAAATATAGATCCTACAACCAAAATAGTCATCAAAATCCAAAAAATCGAAGTTGATTTCAAATGAATTTATTAAAATTTGACCAAAATCTTGTCAAAATCAAAGAAAATTGAAGTTATTTTCATCTAAATTTAGTCAAATATAGATCCTACAACCAAAATACTCGACAAAATCCAAAAAAATCGAAGTTGATTTTATATGAATTTATTAAAATTTGACACTTCCAACTAAAATTTTTTCATAATCCAACGAAATTGAAGTTATTTTCATCTAAATTTACTCAAATATAGAACCTACAACAAAAATACTCAACAAAATCCAAAAAAATCGAAGTTGATTTCAAATGAATTTATTAAAATTTGACAAAAATCTTGTCTACATCCAAGAAAATTGAAGTTATTTTCATCTAAATTTAGTCAAATATAGATCCTACAACCAAAATAGTCATCAAAATCCAAAAAATCGAAGTTGATTTCAAATGAATTTATTAAAATTTGACACTTCCAACTAAAATTTTTTCATAATCCAACGAAATTGAAGATATTTTCATCTAAATTTACTCAAATATAGAACCTACAACAAAAATACTCAACAAAATCCAAAAAAATCGAAGTTGATTTCAAATAAATTTATTAAAATTTGACACTTCCAACTAAAATTTTTTTCACAATCCAACAAAATTGAAGTTATTTTCATCTAAATCTACTCAAATATAGATCCTACAACAAAAATACTCAACAAAATCCAAAAAAATCGAAGTTGATTTCAAATGAATTTATTAAAATTTGACAAAAATCTTGTCAAAATCCAAAAAATTGAAGTTATTTTCATCCGAATTTACTCAAATATAGATCCTACAACAAAAATACTCAACAAAATCCAAAAAAATCGAAGTTGATTTCAAATGATTTTATTAAAATTTGACCAAAATCTTGTCAAAATCCAAAAAATTGAAGTTATTTTCATCTAAATTTAGTCAAATATACATCCTACAACCAAAATACTCATCAAAATCCAAAAAAATCGAAGTTGATTTCAAATAAATTTATTAAAATTTGACACTTCCAACTAAAATTTTTTTCATAATCCAACAAAATTGAAGTTATTTTCATCTAAATTTACTCAAATATAGATCCTACAACCAAAATACTCAACAAAATCCAAAATAATCGAAGTTGATTTCAAATAAATTTAATAAAACTTGATACTTCCAACTAAAATTTTTTTCACAATCCAACAAAATTGAAGTTATTTTCATCTAAATTTAATCAAATATAGATCCTACAACAAAAATACTCGACAAAATCCAAAAAAATCGAAGTTGATTTCATATGAATTTATTAAAATTTGACACTTCCAACTAAAATTTTTTTTATAATCCAACAAAATTGAAGTTATTTTCATCTAAATTTAGTCAAATATAGATCCTACAACCAAAATAGTCATCAAAATCCAAAAAATCGAAGTTGATTTCAAATGATTTTATTAAATTTTGACCAAAATCTTGTCAAAATCCAAAAAATTGAAGTTATTTTCATCTAAATTTAGTCAAATATACATCCTACAACCAAAATACTCATCAAAATCCAAAAAAATCGAAGTTGATTTCAAATAAATTTATTAAAATTTGACACTTCCAACTAAAATTTTTTTCATAATCCAACAAAATTGAAGTTATTTTCATCTAAATTTACTCAAATATAGAACCTACAACAAAAATACTCAACAAAATCCAAAAAAATCGAAGTTGATTTCAAATAAATTTATTAAAATTTGACACTTCCAACTAAAATTTTTTTCACAATCCAACAAAATTGAAGTTATTTTCATCTAAATCTACTCAAATATAGATCCTACAACAAAAATACTCAACAAAATCCAAAAAAATCGAAGTTGATTTCAAATGAATTTATTATAATTTGACAAAAATCTTGTCAAAATCCAAAAAATTGAAGTTATTTTCATCTGAATTTACTCAAATATAGATCCTACAACAAAAATACTCAACATAATCCAAAAAAATCGAAGTTGATTTCAAATAAATTTATTAAAATTTGACACTTCCAACTAAATTTTTTTTCATAATCCATCAAAATTAAATTTATTTTCATCTAAATTTACTCAAATATAGATCCTACAACAAAAATACTCAACAAAATCCAAAATAATCGAAGTTGATTTCAAATAAATTTAATAAAACTTGATACTTCCAACTAAAATTTTTTTCACAATCCAACAAAATTGAAGTTATTTTCATCTAAATTTAATCAAATATAGATCCTACAACAAAAATACTCAACAAAATCCAAAAAAATCGAAGTTGATTTCAAATGATTTTATTAAAATTTGACAAAAATCTTGTCTACATACAAGAAAATTGAAGTTATTTTCATCTAAATTTAGTCAAATATACATCCTACAACCAAAATACTCATCAAAATCCAAAAAAATCGAAGTTGATTTCAAATAAATTTATTAAAATTTGACACTTCCAACTAAAATTTTTTTCATAATCCAACAAAATTGAAGTTATTTTCATCTAAATTTACTCAAATATAGATCCTACAACCAAAATACTCAACAAAATAAAAAAAAATCGAAGTTGATTTCAAATGAATTTATTAAAATTTGACCAAAATCTTGTCAAAATCAAAGAAAATTGAAGTTATTTTCATCTAAATTTAGTCAAATATAGATCCTACAACCAAAATACTCGACAAAATCCAAAAAAATTGAAGTTGATTTTATATGAATTTATTAAAATTTGACACTTCCAACTAAAATTTTTTCATAATCCAACGAAATTGAAGTTATTTTCATCTAAATTTACTCAAATATAGAACCTACAACAAAAATACTCAACAAAATCCAAAAAAATCGAAGTTGATTTCAAATGAATTTATTAAAATTTGACAAAAATCTTGTCTACATCCAAGAAAATTGAAGTTATTTTCATCTAAATTTAGTCAAATATAGATCCTACAACCAAAATAGTCATCAAAATCCAAAAAATCGAAGTTGATTTCAAATGAATTTATTAAAATTTGACCAAAATCTTGTCAAAATCCAAGAAAATTGAAGTTATTTTCATCTAAATTTAGTCAAATATTGATCCTACAACCAAAATACTCATCAAAATCCAAAAAAATCGAAGTTGATTTCATATGAATTTATTAAAATTTGACACTTCCAACTAAAATTTTTTTTATAATCCAACAAAATTGAAGTTATTTTCATCTAAATTTAGTCAAATATAGATCCTACAACCAAGATACTCATCAAAATCCAAAAAAATCGAAGTTGATTTCAAATGAGTTTATTAAAATTTGACAAAAATCTTGTCTACATCCAAGAAAATTGAAGTTATTTTCATCTAAATTTAATCAAATATAGATCCTACAACCAAAATAGTCATCAAAATCCAAAAAATCGAAGTTGATTTCAAATGAATTTATTAAAATTTGACACTTCCAACTAAAATTTTTTCATAATCCAACGAAATTGAAGTTATTTTCATCTAAATTTACTCAAATATAGAACCTACAACAAAAATACTCAACAAAATCCAAAAAAATCGAAGTTGATTTCAAATAAATTTATTAAAATTTGACACTTCCAACTAAAATTTTTTTCATAATCCAACAAAATTGAAGTTATTTTCATCTAAATTTACTCAAATATAGATCCTACAACCAAAATACTCAACAAAATAAAAAAAAATCGAAGTTGATTTCAAATGAATTTATTAAAATTTGACAAAAATCTTGTCTACATCCAAGAAAATTGAAGTTAGTTTCATCTAAATTTACTCAAATATAGAACCTACAACAAAAATACTCAACAAAATCCAAAAAAATCGAAGTTGATTTCAAATAAATTTATTAAAATTTGACACTTCCAACTAAAATTTTTTTCACAATCCAACAAAATTGAAGTTATTTTCATCTAAATCTACTCAAATATAGATCCTACAACAAAAATACTCAACAAAATCCAAAAAAATCGAAGTTGATTTCAAATGAATTTATTATAATTTGACAAAAATCTTGTCAAAATCCAAAAAATTGAAGTTATTTTCATCTGAATTTACTCAAATATAGATCCTACAACAAAAATACTCAACAAAATCCAAAAAAATCGAAGTTGATTTCAAATAAATTTATTAAAATTTGACACATCCAACTTAATTTTTTTTCATAATCCATCAAAATTAAATTTATTTTCATCTAAATTTACTCAAATATAGATCCTACAACAAAAATACTCAACAAAATCCAAAATAATCGAAGTTGATTTCAAATAAATTTAATAAAACTTGATACTTCCAACTAAAATTTTTTTCACAATCCAACAAAATTGAAGTTATTTTCATCTAAATTTAATCAAATATAGATCCTACAACAAAAATACTCAACAAAATCCAAAAAAATCGAAGTTGATTTCAAATGATTTTATTAAAATTTGACAAAAATCTTGTCTACATACAAGAAAATTGAAGTTATTTTCATCTAAATTTTGTCAAATATAGATCCTACAACCAAAATAGTCATCAAAATCCAAAAAATCGAAGTTGATTTCAAATGATTTTATTAAAATTTGACCAAAATCTTGTCAAAATCCAAAAAATTGAAGTTATTTTCATCTAAATTTAGTCAAATATACATCCTACAACCAAAATACTCATCAAAATCCAAAAAAATCGAAGTTGATTTCAAATAAATTTATTAAAATTTGACACTTCCAACTAAAATTTTTTTCATAATCCAACAAAATTGAAGTTATTTTCATCTAAATTTACTCAAATATAGATCCTACAACCAAAATACTCAACAAAATAAAAAAAAATCGAAGTTGATTTCAAATGAATTTATTAAAATTTGACCAAAATCTTGTCAAAATCAAAGAAAATTGAAGTTATTTTCATCTAAATTTAGTCAAATATAGAACCTACAACAAAAATACTCAACAAAATCCAAAAAAATCGAAGTTGATTTCAAATAAATTTATTAAAATTTGACACTTCCAACTAAAATTTTTTTCATAATCCAACAAAATTGAAGTTATTTTCATCTAAATTTACTCAAATATAGATCCTACAACCAAAATACTCAACAAAATAAAAAAAAATCGAAGTTGATTTCAAATGAATTTATTAAAATTTGACCAAAATCTTGTCAAAATCAAAGAAAATTGAAGTTATTTTCATCTAAATTTAGTCAAATATACATCCTACAACCAAAATACTCATCAAAATCCAAAAAAATCGAAGTTGATTTCAAATGAATTTATTAAAATTTGACAAAAATCTTGTCTACATCCAAGAAAATTGAAGTTAGTTTCATCTAAATTTACTCAAATATAGAACCTACAACAAAAATACTCAACAAAATCCAAAAAAATCGAAGTTGATTTCAAATAAATTTATTAAAATTTGACACTTCCAACTAAAATTTTTTTCACAATCCAACAAAATTGAAGTTATTTTCATCTAAATCTACTCAAATATAGATCCTACAACAAAAATACTCAACAAAATCCAAAAAAATCGAAGTTGATTTCAAATGAATTTATTATAATTTGACAAAAATCTTGTCAAAATCCAAAAAATTGAAGTTATTTTCATCTGAATTTACTCAAATATAGATCCTACAACAAAAATACTCAACAAAATCCAAAAAAATCGAAGTTGATTTCAAATAAATTTATTAAAATTTGACACATCCAACTAAATTTTTTTTCATAATCCATCAAAATTAAATTTATTTTCATCTAAATTTACTCAAATATAGATCCTACAACAAAAATACTCAACAAAATCCAAAATAATCGAAGTTGATTTCAAATAAATTTAATAAAACTTGATACTTCCAACTAAAATTTTTTTCACAATCCAACAAAATTGAAGTTATTTTCATCTAAATTTAATCAAATATAGATCCTACAACAAAAATACTCAACAAAATCCAAAAAAATCGAAGTTGATTTCAAATGATTTTATTAAAATTTGACAAAAATCTTGTCTACATACAAGAAAATTGAAGTTATTTTCATCTAAATTTAGTCAAATATAGATCCTACAACCAAAATACTCGACAAAATCCAAAAAAATCGAAGTTGATTTTATATGAATTTATTAAAATTTGACACTTCCAACTAAAATTTTTTCATAATCCAACGAAATTGAAGTTATTTTCATCTAAATTTACTCAAATATAGAACCTACAACAAAAATACTCAACAAAATCCAAAAAAATCGAAGTTGATTTCAAATGAATTTATTAAAATTTGACAAAAATCTTGTCTACATCCAAGAAAATTGAAGTTATTTTCATCTAAATTTAGTCAAATATAGATCCTACAACCAAAATAGTCATCAAAATCCAAAAAATCGAAGTTGATTTCAAATGAATTTATTAAAATTTGACCAAAATCTTGTCAAAATCCAAGAAAATTGAAGTTATTTTCATCTAAATTTAGTCAAATATTGATCCTACAACCAAAATACTCATCAAAATCCAAAAAAATCGAAGTTGATTTCATATGAATTTATTAAAATTTGACACTTCCAACTAAAATTTTTTTTATAATCCAACAAAATTGAAGTTATTTTCATCTAAATTTAGTCAAATATAGATCCTACAACCAAGATACTCATCAAAATCCAAAAAAATCGAAGTTGATTTCAAATGAGTTTATTAAAATTTGACAAAAATCTTGTCTACATCCAAGAAAATTGAAGTTATTTTCATCTAAATTTAATCAAATATAGATCCTACAACCAAAATAGTCATCAAAATCCAAAAAATCGAAGTTGATTTCAAATGAATTTATTAAAATTTGACACTTCCAACTAAAATTTTTTCATAATCCAACGAAATTGAAGATATTTTCATCTAAATTTACTCAAATATAGAACCTACAACAAAAATACTCAACAAAATCCAAAAAAATCGAAGTTGATTTCAAATAAATTTATTAAAATTTGACACTTCCAACTAAAATTTTTTTCACAATCCAACAAAATTGAAGTTATTTTCATCTAAATCTACTCAAATATAGATCCTACAACAAAAATACTCAACAAAATCCAAAAAAATCGAAGTTGATTTCAAATGAATTTATTAAAATTTGACAAAAATCTTGTCAAAATCCAAAAAATTGAAGTTATTTTCATCCGAATTTACTCAAATATAGATCCTACAACAAAAATACTCAACAAAATCCAAAAAAATCGAAGTTGATTTCAAATGATTTTATTAAAATTTGACCAAAATCTTGTCAAAATCCAAAAAATTGAAGTTATTTTCATCTAAATTTAGTCAAATATACATCCTACAACCAAAATACTCATCAAAATCCAAAAAAATCGAAGTTGATTTCAAATAAATTTATTAAAATTTGACACTTCCAACTAAAATTTTTTTCATAATCCAACAAAATTGAAGTTATTTTCATCTAAATTTACTCAAATATAGATCCTACAACCAAAATACTCAACAAAATCCAAAATAATCGAAGTTGATTTCAAATAAATTTAATAAAACTTGATACTTCCAACTAAAATTTTTTTCACAATCCAACAAAATTGAAGTTATTTTCATCTAAATTTAATCAAATATAGATCCTACAACAAAAATACTCGACAAAATCCAAAAAAATCGAAGTTGATTTCATATGAATTTATTAAAATTTGACACTTCCAACTAAAATTTTTTTTATAATCCAACAAAATTGAAGTTATTTTCATCTAAATTTAGTCAAATATAGATCCTACAACCAAAATAGTCATCAAAATCCAAAAAATCGAAGTTGATTTCAAATGATTTTATTAAATTTTGACCAAAATCTTGTCAAAATCCAAAAAATTGAAGTTATTTTCATCTAAATTTAGTCAAATATACATCCTACAACCAAAATACTCATCAAAATCCAAAAAAATCGAAGTTGATTTCAAATAAATTTATTAAAATTTGACACTTCCAACTAAAATTTTTTTCATAATCCAACAAAATTGAAGTTATTTTCATCTAAATTTACTCAAATATAGATCCTACAACCAAAATACTCAACAAAATAAAAAAAAATCGAAGTTGATTTCAAATGAATTTATTAAAATTTGACACTTCCAACTAAAATTTTTTTTATAATCCAACAAAATTGAAGTTATTTTCATCTAAATTTAGTCAAATATAGATCCTACAACCAAGATACTCATCAAAATCCAAAAAAATCGAAGTTGATTTCAAATGAGTTTATTAAAATTTGACAAAAATCTTGTCTACATCCAAGAAAATTGAAGTTATTTTCATCTAAATTTAATCAAATATAGATCCTACAACCAAAATAGTCATCAAAATCCAAAAAATCGAAGTTGATTTCAAATGAATTTATTAAAATTTGACACTTCCAACTAAAATTTTTTCATAATCCAACGAAATTGAAGTTATTTTCATCTAAATTTACTCAAATATAGAACCTACAACAAAAATACTCAACAAAATCCAAAAAAATCGAAGTTGATTTCAAATAAATTTATTAAAATTTGACACTTCCAACTAAAATTTTTTTCACAATCCAACAAAATTAAATTTATTTTCATCTAAATTTACTCAAATATAGATCCTACAACAAAAATACTCAACAAAATCCAAAATAATCGAAGTTGATTTCAAATAAATTTAATAAAACTTGATACTTCCAACTAAAATTTTTTTCACAATCCAACAAAATTGAAGTTATTTTCATCTAAATTTAATCAAATATAGATCCTACAACAAAAATACTCAACAAAATCCAAAAAAATCGAAGTTGATTTCAAATGATTTTATTAAAATTTGACAAAAATCTTGTCTACATACAAGAAAATTGAAGTTATTTTCATCTAAATTTAGTCAAATATAGATCCTACAACCAAAATAGTCATCAAAATCCAAAAAATCGAAGTTGATTTCAAATGATTTTATTAAAATTTGACCAAAATCTTGTCAAAATCCAAAAAATTGAAGTTATTTTCATCTAAATTTAGTCAAATATACATCCTACAACCAAAATACTCATCAAAATCCAAAAAAATCGAAGTTGATTTCAAATAAATTTATTAAAATTTGACACTTCCAACTAAAATTTTTTTCATAATCCAACAAAATTGAAGTTATTTTCATCTAAATTTACTCAAATATAGATCCTACAACCAAAATAAAAAAAAATCGAAGTTGATTTCAAATGAATTTATTAAAATTTGACCAAAATCTTGTCAAAATCAAAGAAAATTGAAGTTATTTTCATCTAAATTTAGTCAAATATAGATCCTACAACCAAAATACTCGACAAAATCCAAAAAAATCGAAGTTGATTTTATATGAATTTATTAAAATTTGACACTTCCAACTAAAATTTTTTTCACAATCCAACAAAATTGAAGTTATTTTCATCTAAATTTAATCAAATATAGATCCTACAACAAAAATACTCAACAAAATCCAAAAAAATCGAAGTTGATTTCAAATGATTTTATTAAAATTTGACAAAAATCTTGTCTACATACAAGAAAATTGAAGTTATTTTCATCTAAATTTTGTCAAATATAGATCCTACAACCAAAATAGTCATCAAAATCCAAAAAATCGAAGTTGATTTCAAATGATTTTATTAAAATTTGACCAAAATCTTGTCAAAATCCAAAAAATTGAAGTTATTTTCATCTAAATTTAGTCAAATATACATCCTACAACCAAAATACTCATCAAAATCCAAAAAAATCGAAGTTGATTTCAAATAAATTTATTAAAATTTGACACTTCCAACTAAAATTTTTTTCATAATCCAACAAAATTGAAGTTATTTTCATCTAAATTTACTCAAATATAGATCCTACAACCAAAATACTCAACAAAATAAAAAAAAATCGAAGTTGATTTCAAATGAATTTATTAAAATTTGACCAAAATCTTGTCAAAATCAAAGAAAATTGAAGTTATTTTCATCTAAATTTAGTCAAATATAGATCCTACAACCAAAATACTCGACAAAATCCAAAAAAATCGAAGTTGATTTTATATGAATTTATTAAAATTTGACACTTCCAACTAAAATTTTTTCATAATCCAACGAAATTGAAGTTATTTTCATCTAAATTTACTCAAATATAGAACCTACAACAAAAATACTCAACAAAATCCAAAAAAATCGAAGTTGATTTCAAATAAATTTATTAAAATTTGACAAAAATCTTGTCAAAATCCAAAAAATTGAAGTTATTTTCATCTGAATTTACTCAAATATAGATCCTACAACAAAAATACTCAACAAAATCCAAAAAAATCGAAGTTGATTTCAAATGATTTTATTAAAATTTGACAAAAATCTTGTCTACATACAAGAAAATTGAAGTTATTTTCATCTAAATTTAGTCAAATATAGATCCTACAACCAAAATAGTCATCAAAATCCAAAAAATCGAAGTTGATTTCAAATGATTTTATTAAAATTTGACCAAAATCTTGTCAAAATCCAAAAAATTGAAGTTATTTTCATCTAAATTTAGTCAAATATACATCCTACAACCAAAATACTCATCAAAATCCAAAAAAATCGAAGTTGATTTCAAATGAATTTATTAAAATTTGACAAAAATCTTGTCTACATCCAAGAAAATTGAAGTTAGTTTCATCTAAATTTACTCAAATATAGAACCTACAACAAAAATACTCAACAAAATCCAAAAAAATCGAAGTTGATTTCAAATAAATTTATTAAAATTTGACACTTCCAACTAAATTTTTTTTCACAATCCAACAAAATTGAAGTTATTTTCATCTAAATCTACTCAAATATAGATCCTACAACAAAAATACTCAACAAAATCCAAAAAAATCGAAGTTGATTTCAAATGAATTTATTATAATTTGACAAAAATCTTGTCAAAATCCAAAAAATTGAAGTTATTTTCATCTGAATTTACTCAAATATAGATCCTACAACAAAAATACTCAACAAAATCCAAAAAAATCGAAGTTGATTTCAAATAAATTTATTAAAATTTGACACTTCCAACTAAATTTTTTTTCATAATCCATCAAAATTAAATTTATTTTAATCTAAATTTACTCAAATATAGATCCTACAACAAAAATACTCAACAAAATCCAAAATAATCGAAGTTGATTTCAAATAATTTTAATAAAACTTGATACTTCCAACTAAAATTTTTTTCACAATCCAACAAAATTGAAGTTATTTTCATCTAAATTTAATCAAATATAGATCCTACAACAAAAATACTCAACAAAATCCAAAAAAATCGAAGTTGATTTCAAATGATTTTATTAAAATTTGACAAAAATCTTGTCTACATACAAGAAAATTGAAGTTATTTTCATCTAAATTTAGTCAAATATACATCCTACAACCAAAATACTCATCAAAATCCAAAAAAATCGAAGTTGATTTCAAATAAATTTATTAAAATTTGACACTTCCAACTAAAATTTTTTTCATAATCCAACAAAATTGAAGTTATTTTCATCTAAATTTACTCAAATATAGATCCTACAACCAAAATACTCAACAAAATAAAAAAAAATCGAAGTTGATTTCAAATGAATTTATTAAAATTTGACCAAAATCTTGTCAAAATCAAAGAAAATTGAAGTTATTTTCATCTAAATTTAGTCAAATATACATCCTACAACCAAAATACTCATCAAAATCCAAAAAAATCGAAGTTGATTTCAAATGAATTTATTAAAATTTGACAAAAATCTTGTCTACATCCAAGAAAATTGAAGTTAGTTTCATCTAAATTTACTCAAATATAGAACCTACAACAAAAATACTCAACAAAATCCAAAAAAATCGAAGTTGATTTCAAATAAATTTATTAAAATTTGACACTTCCAACTAAAATTTTTTTCACAATCCAACAAAATTGAAGTTATTTTCATCTAAATCTACTCAAATATAGATCCTACAACAAAAATACTCAACAAAATCCAAAAAAATCGAAGTTGATTTCAAATGAATTTATTATAATTTGACAAAAATCTTGTCAAAATCCAAAAAATTGAAGTTATTTTCATCTGAATTTACTCAAATATAGATCCTACAACAAAAATACTCAACAAAATCCAAAAAAATCGAAGTTGATTTCAAATAAATTTATTAAAATTTGACACATCCAACTAAATTTTTTTTCATAATCCATCAAAATTAAATTTATTTTCATCTAAATTTACTCAAATATAGATCCTACAACAAAAATACTCAACAAAATCCAAAATAATCGAAGTTGATTTCAAATAAATTTAATAAAACTTGATACTTCCAACTAAAATTTTTTTCACAATCCAACAAAATTGAAGTTATTTTCATCTAAATTTAATCAAATATAGATCCTACAACAAAAATACTCAACAAAATCCAAAAAAATCGAAGTTGATTTCAAATGATTTTATTAAAATTTGACAAAAATCTTGTCTACATACAAGAAAATTGAAGTTATTTTCATCTAAATTTTGTCAAATATAGATCCTACAACCAAAATAGTCATCAAAATCCAAAAAATCGAAGTTGATTTCAAATGATTTTATTAAAATTTGACCAAAATCTTGTCAAAATCCAAAAAATTGAAGTTATTTTCATCTAAATTTAGTCAAATATACATCCTACAACCAAAATACTCATCAAAATCCAAAAAAATCGAAGTTGATTTCAAATAAATTTATTAAAATTTGACACTTCCAACTAAAATTTTTTTCATAATCCAACAAAATTGAAGTTATTTTCATCTAAATTTACTCAAATATAGATCCTACAACCAAAATACTCAACAAAATAAAAAAAAATCGAAGTTGATTTCAAATGAATTTATTAAAATTTGACCAAAATCTTGTCAAAATCAAAGAAAATTGAAGTTATTTTCATCTAAATTTAGTCAAATATAGATCCTACAACCAAAATACTCGACAAAATCCAAAAAAATCGAAGTTGATTTTATATGAATTTATTAAAATTTGACACTTCCAACTAAAATTTTTTCATAATCCAACGAAATTGAAGTTATTTTCATCTAAATTTACTCAAATATAGAACCTACAACAAAAATACTCAACAAAATCCAAAAAAATCGAAGTTGATTTCAAATGAATTTATTAAAATTTGACAAAAATCTTGTCTACATCCAAGAAAATTGAAGTTATTTTCATCTAAATTTAGTCAAATATAGATCCTACAACCAAAATAGTCATCAAAATCCAAAAAATCGAAGTTGATTTCAAATGAATTTATTAAAATTTGACCAAAATCTTGTCAAAATCCAAGAAAATTGAAGTTATTTTCATCTAAATTTAGTCAAATATTGATCCTACAACCAAAATACTCATCAAAATCCAAAAAAATCGAAGTTGATTTCATATGAATTTATTAAAATTTGACACTTCCAACTAAAATTTTTTTTATAATCCAACAAAATTGAAGTTATTTTCATCTAAATTTAGTCAAATATAGATCCTACAACCAAGATACTCATCAAAATAAAAAAAAATCGAAGTTGATTTCAAATGAGTTTATTAAAATTTGACAAAAATCTTGTCTACATCCAAGAAAATTGAAGTTATTTTCATCTAAATTTAATCAAATATAGATCCTACAACCAAAATAGTCATCAAAATCCAAAAAATCGAAGTTGATTTCAAATGAATTTATTAAAATTTGACACTTCCAACTAAAATTTTTTCATAATCCAACGAAATTGAAGATATTTTCATCTAAATTTACTCAAATATAGAACCTACAACAAAAATACTCAACAAAATCCAAAAAAATCGAAGTTGATTTCAAATAAATTTATTAAAATTTGACACTTCCAACTAAAATTTTTTTCACAATCCAACAAAATTGAAGTTATTTTCATCTAAATCTACTCAAATATAGATCCTACAACAAAAATACTCAACAAAATCCAAAAAAATCGAAGTTGATTTCAAATGAATTTATTAAAATTTGACAAAAATCTTGTCAAAATCCAAAAAATTGAAGTTATTTTCATCTGAATTTACTCAAATATAGATCCTACAACAAAAATACTCAACAAAATCCAAAAAAATCGAAGTTGATTTCAAATGATTTTATTAAAATTTGACAAAAATCTTGTCTACATACAAGAAAATTGAAGTTATTTTCATCTAAATTTAGTCAAATATAGATCCTACAACCAAAATAGTCATCAAAATCCAAAAAATCGAAGTTGATTTCAAATGATTTTATTAAAATTTGACCAAAATCTTGTCAAAATCCAAAAAATTGAAGTTATTTTCATCTAAATTTAGTCAAATATACATCCTACAACCAAAATACTCATCAAAATCCAAAAAAATCGAAGTTGATTTCAAATGAATTTATTAAAATTTGACAAAAATCTTGTCTACATCCAAGAAAATTGAAGTTAGTTTCATCTAAATTTACTCAAATATAGAACCTACAACAAAAATACTCAACAAAATCCAAAAAAATCGAAGTTGATTTCAAATAAATTTATTAAAATTTGACACTTCCAACTAAAATTTTTTTCACAATCCAACAAAATTGAAGTTATTTTCATCTAAATCTACTCAAATATAGATCCTACAACAAAAATACTCAACAAAATCCAAAAAAATCGAAGTTGTTTCAAATGAATTTATTATAATTTGACAAAAATCTTGTCAAAATCCAAAAAATTGAAGTTATTTTCATCTGAATTTACTCAAATATAGATCCTACAACAAAAATACTCAACATAATCCAAAAAAATCGAAGTTGATTTCAAATAAATTTATTAAAATTTGACACTTCCAACTAAATTTTTTTTCATAATCCATCAAAATTAAATTTATTTTCATCTAAATTTACTCAAATATAGATCCTACAACAAAAATACTCAACAAAATCCAAAATAATCGAAGTTGATTTCAAATAAATTTAATAAAACTTGATACTTCCAACTAAAATTTTTTTCACAATCCAACAAAATTGAAGTTATTTTCATCTAAATTTAATCAAATATAGATCCTACAACAAAAATACTCAACAAAATCCAAAAAAATCGAAGTTGATTTCAAATGATTTTATTAAAATTTGACAAAAATCTTGTCTACATACAAGAAAATTGAAGTTATTTTCATCTAAATTTAGTCAAATATACATCCTACAACCAAAATACTCATCAAAATCCAAAAAAATCGAAGTTGATTTCAAATAAATTTATTAAAATTTGACACTTCCAACTAAAATTTTTTTCATAATCCAACAAAATTGAAGTTATTTTCATCTAAATTTACTCAAATATAGATCCTACAACCAAAATACTCAACAAAATAAAAAAAAATCGAAGTTGATTTCAAATGAATTTATTAAAATTTGACCAAAATCTTGTCAAAATCAAAGAAAATTGAAGTTATTTTCATCTAAATTTAGTCAAATATAGATCCTACAACCAAAATACTCGACAAAATCCAAAAAAATCGAAGTTGATTTTATATGAATTTATTAAAATTTGACACTTCCAACTAAAATTTTTTCATAATCCAACGAAATTGAAGTTATTTTCATCTAAATTTACTCAAATATAGAACCTACAACAAAAATACTCAACAAAATCCAAAAAAATCGAAGTTGATTTCAAATGAATTTATTAAAATTTGACAAAAATCTTGTCTACATCCAAGAAAATTGAAGTTATTTTCATCTAAATTTAGTCAAATATAGATCCTACAACCAAAATAGTCATCAAAATCCAAAAAATCGAAGTTGATTTCAAATGAATTTATTAAAATTTGACCAAAATCTTGTCAAAATCCAAGAAAATTGAAGTTATTTTCATCTAAATTTAGTCAAATATTGATCCTACAACCAAAATACTCATCAAAATCCAAAAAAATCGAAGTTGATTTCATATGAATTTATTAAAATTTGACACTTCCAACTAAAATTTTTTTTATAATCCAACAAAATTGAAGTTATTTTCATCTAAATTTAGTCAAATATAGATCCTACAACCAAGATACTCATCAAAATCCAAAAAAATCGAAGTTGATTTCAAATGAGTTTATTAAAATTTGACAAAAATCTTGTCTACATCCAAGAAAATTGAAGTTATTTTCATCTAAATTTAATCAAATATAGATCCTACAACCAAAATAGTCATCAAAATCCAAAAAATCGAAGTTGATTTCAAATGAATTTATTAAAATTTGACACTTCCAACTAAAATTTTTTCATAATCCAACGAAATTGAAGTTATTTTCATCTAAATTTACTCAAATATAGAACCTACAACAAAAATACTCAACAAAATCCAAAAAAATCGAAGTTGATTTCAAATAAATTTATTAAAATTTGACACTTCCAACTAAAATTTTTTTCATAATCCAACAAAATTGAAGTTATTTTCATCTAAATTTACTCAAATATAGATCCTACAACCAAAATACTCAACAAAATAAAAAAAAATCGAAGTTGATTTCAAATGAATTTATTAAAATTTGACCAAAATCTTGTCAAAATCAAAGAAAATTGAAGTTATTTTCATCTAAATTTAGTCAAATATACATCCTACAACCAAAATACTCATCAAAATCCAAAAAAATCGAAGTTGATTTCAAATGAATTTATTAAAATTTGACAAAAATCTTGTCTACATCCAAGAAAATTGAAGTTAGTTTCATCTAAATTTACTCAAATATAGAACCTACAACAAAAATACTCAACAAAATCCAAAAAAATCGAAGTTGATTTCAAATAAATTTATTAAAATTTGACACTTCCAACTAAAATTTTTTTCACAATCCAACAAAATTGAAGTTATTTTCATCTAAATCTACTCAAATATAGATCCTACAACAAAAATACTCAACAAAATCCAAAAAAATCGAAGTTGATTTCAAATGAATTTATTATAATTTGACAAAAATCTTGTCAAAATCCAAAAAATTGAAGTTATTTTCATCTGAATTTACTCAAATATAGATCCTACAACAAAAATACTCAACAAAATCCAAAAAAATCGAAGTTGATTTCAAATAAATTTATTAAAATTTGACACATCCAACTAAATTTTTTTTCATAATCCATCAAAATTAAATTTATTTTCATCTAAATTTACTCAAATATAGATCCTACAACAAAAATACTCAACAAAATCCAAAATAATCGAAGTTGATTTCAAATAAATTTAATAAAACTTGATACTTCCAACTAAAATTTTTTTCACAATCCAACAAAATTGAAGTTATTTTCATCTAAATTTAATCAAATATAGATCCTACAACAAAAATACTCAACAAAATCCAAAAAAATCGAAGTTGATTTCAAATGATTTTATTAAAATTTGACAAAAATCTTGTCTACATACAAGAAAATTGAAGTTATTTTCATCTAAATTTTGTCAAATATAGATCCTACAACCAAAATAGTCATCAAAATCCAAAAAATCGAAGTTGATTTCAAATGATTTTATTAAAATTTGACCAAAATCTTGTCAAAATCCAAAAAATTGAAGTTATTTTCATCTAAATTTAGTCAAATATACATCCTACAACCAAAATACTCATCAAAATCCAAAAAAATCGAAGTTGATTTCAAATAAATTTATTAAAATTTGACACTTCCAACTAAAATTTTTTTCATAATCCAACAAAATTGAAGTTATTTTCATCTAAATTTACTCAAATATAGATCCTACAACCAAAATACTCAACAAAATAAAAAAAAATCGAAGTTGATTTCAAATGAATTTATTAAAATTTGACCAAAATCTTGTCAAAATCAAAGAAAATTGAAGTTATTTTCATCTAAATTTAGTCAAATATAGAACCTACAACAAAAATACTCAACAAAATCCAAAAAAATCGAAGTTGATTTCAAATAAATTTATTAAAATTTGACACTTCCAACTAAAATTTTTTTCATAATCCAACAAAATTGAAGTTATTTTCATCTAAATTTACTCAAATATAGATCCTACAACCAAAATACTCAACAAAATAAAAAAAAATCGAAGTTGATTTCAAATGAATTTATTAAAATTTGACCAAAATCTTGTCAAAATCAAAGAAAATTGAAGTTATTTTCATCTAAATTTAGTCAAATATACATCCTACAACCAAAATACTCATCAAAATCCAAAAAAATCGAAGTTGATTTCAAATGAATTTATTAAAATTTGACAAAAATCTTGTCTACATCCAAGAAAATTGAAGTTAGTTTCATCTAAATTTACTCAAATATAGAACCTACAACAAAAATACTCAACAAAATCCAAAAAAATCGAAGTTGATTTCAAATGAATTTATTATAATTTGACAAAAATCTTGTCAAAATCCAAAAAATTGAAGTTATTTTCATCTAAATTTACTCAAATATAGATCCTACAACAAAAATACTCAACAAAATCCAAAATAATCGAAGTTGATTTCAAATAAATTTAATAAAACTTGATACTTCCAACTAAAATTTTTTTCACAATCCAACAAAATTGAAGTTATTTTCATCTAAATTTAATCAAATATAGATCCTACAACAAAAATACTCAACAAAATCCAAAAAAATCGAAGTTGATTTCAAATGATTTTATTAAAATTTGACAAAAATCTTGTCTACATACAAGAAAATTGAAGTTATTTTCATCTAAATTTTGTCAAATATAGATCCTACAACCAAAATAGTCATCAAAATCCAAAAAATCGAAGTTGATTTCAAATGAATTTATTAAAATTTGACCAAAATCTTGTCAAAATCAAAGAAAATTGAAGTTATTTTCATCTAAATTTAGTCAAATATAGATCCTACAACCAAAATACTCGACAAAATCCAAAAAAATCGAAGTTGATTTTATATGAATTTATTAAAATTTGACACTTCCGACTAAAATTTTTTCATAATCCAACGAAATTGAAGTTATTTTCATCTAAATTTACTCAAATATAGAACCTACAACAAAAATACTCAACAAAATCCAAAAAAATCGAAGTTGATTTCAAATGAATTTATTAAAATTTGACAAAAATCTTGTCTACATCCAAGAAAATTGAAGTTATTTTCATCTAAATTTAGTCAAATATAGATCCTACAACCAAAATAGTCATCAAAATCCAAAAAATCGAAGTTGATTTCAAATGAATTTATTAAAATTTGACCAAAATCTTGTCAAAATCCAAGAAAATTGAAGTTATTTTCATCTAAATTTAGTCAAATATTGATCCTACAACCAAAATACTCATCAAAATCCAAAAAAATCGAAGTTGATTTCATATGAATTTATTAAAATTTGACACTTCCAACTAAAATTTTTTTTATAATCCAACAAAATTGAAGTTATTTTCATCTAAATTTAGTCAAATATAGATCCTACAACCAAGATACTCATCAAAATCCAAAAAAATCGAAGTTGATTTCAAATGAGTTTATTAAAATTTGACAAAAATCTTGTCTACATCCAAGAAAATTGAAGTTATTTTCATCTAAATTTAATCAAATATAGATCCTACAACCAAAATAGTCATCAAAATCCAAAAAATCGAAGTTGATTTCAAATGAATTTATTAAAATTTGACACTTCCAACTAAAATTTTTTCATAATCCAACGAAATTGAAGATATTTTCATCTAAATTTACTCAAATATAGAACCTACAACAAAAATACTCAACAAAATCCAAAAAAATCGAAGTTGATTTCAAATAAATTTATTAAAATTTGACACTTCCAACTAAAATTTTTTTCACAATCCAACAAAATTGAAGTTATTTTCATCTAAATCTACTCAAATATAGATCCTACAACAAAAATACTCAACAAAATCCAAAAAAATCGAAGTTGATTTCAAATGAATTTATTAAAATTTGACAAAAATCTTGTCAAAATCCAAAAAATTGAAGTTATTTTCATCCGAATTTACTCAAATATAGATCCTACAACAAAAATACTCAACAAAATCCAAAAAAATCGAAGTTGATTTCAAATGAATTTATTATAATTTGACAAAAATCTTGTCAAAATCCAAAAAATTGAAGTTATTTTCATCTGAATTTACTCAAATATAGATCCTACAACAAAAATACTCAACAAAATCCAAAAAAATCGAAGTTGATTTCAAATAAATTTATTAAAATTTGACACTTCCAACTAAATTTTTTTTCATAATCCATCAAAATTAAATTTATTTTCATCTAAATTTACTCAAATATAGATCCTACAACAAAAATACTCAACAAAATCCAAAATAATCGAAGTTGATTTCAAATAAATTTAATAAAACTTGATACTTCCAACTAAAATTTTTTTCACAATCCAACAAAATTGAAGTTATTTTCATCTAAATTTAATCAAATATAGATCCTACAACAAAAATACTCAACAAAATCCAAAAAAATCGAAGTTGATTTCAAATGATTTTATTAAAATTTGACAAAAATCTTGTCTACATACAAGAAAATTGAAGTTATTTTCATCTAAATTTAGTCAAATATACATCCTACAACCAAAATACTCATCAAAATCCAAAAAAATCGAAGTTGATTTCAAATAAATTTATTAAAATTTGACACTTCCAACTAAAATTTTTTTCATAATCCAACAAAATTGAAGTTATTTTCATCTAAATTTACTCAAATATAGATCCTACAACCAAAATACTCAACAAAATAAAAAAAAATCGAAGTTGATTTCAAATGAATTTATTAAAATTTGACCAAAATCTTGTCAAAATCAAAGAAAATTGAAGTTATTTTCATCTAAATTTAGTCAAATATAGATCCTACAACCAAAATACTCGACAAAATCCAAAAAAATCGAAGTTGATTTTATATGAATTTATTAAAATTTGACACTTCCAACTAAAATTTTTTCATAATCCAACGAAATTGAAGTTATTTTCATCTAAATTTACTCAAATATAGAACCTACAACAAAAATACTCAACAAAATCCAAAAAAATCGAAGTTGATTTCAAATGAATTTATTAAAATTTGACAAAAATCTTGTCTACATCCAAGAAAATTGAAGTTATTTTCATCTAAATTTAGTCAAATATAGATCCTACAACCAAAATAGTCATCAAAATCCAAAAAATCGAAGTTGATTTCAAATGAATTTATTAAAATTTGACCAAAATCTTGTCAAAATCCAAGAAAATTGAAGTTATTTTCATCTAAATTTAGTCAAATATTGATCCTACAACCAAAATACTCATCAAAATCCAAAAAAATCGAAGTTGATTTCATATGAATTTATTAAAATTTGACACTTCCAACTAAAATTTTTTTTATAATCCAACAAAATTGAAGTTATTTTCATCTAAATTTAGTCAAATATAGATCCTACAACCAAGATACTCATCAAAATCCAAAAAAATCGAAGTTGATTTCAAATGAGTTTATTAAAATTTGACAAAAATCTTGTCTACATCCAAGAAAATTGAAGTTATTTTCATCTAAATTTAATCAAATATAGATCCTACAACCAAAATAGTCATCAAAATCCAAAAAATCGAAGTTGATTTCAAATGAATTTATTAAAATTTGACACTTCCAACTAAAATTTTTTCATAATCCAACGAAATTGAAGTTATTTTCATCTAAATTTACTCAAATATAGAACCTACAACAAAAATACTCAACAAAATCCAAAAAAATCGAAGTTGATTTCAAATAAATTTATTAAAATTTGACACTTCCAACTAAAATTTTTTTCACAATCCAACAAAATTGAAGTTATTTTCATCTAAATTTAATCAAATATAGATCCTACAACAAAAATACTCAACAAAATCCAAAAAAATCGAAGTTGATTTCAAATGATTTTATTAAAATTTGACAAAAATCTTGTCTACATACAAGAAAATTGAAGTTATTTTCATCTAAATTTAGTCAAATATAGATCCTACAACCAAAATAGTCATCAAAATCCAAAAAATCGAAGTTGATTTCAAATGATTTTATTAAAATTTGACCAAAATCTTGTCAAAATCCAAAAAATTGAAGTTATTTTCATCTAAATTTAGTCAAATATACATCCTACAACCAAAATACTCATCAAAATCCAAAAAAATCGAAGTTGATTTCAAATAAATTTATTAAAATTTGACACTTCCAACTAAAATTTTTTTCATAATCCAACAAAATTGAAGTTATTTTCATCTAAATTTACTCAAATATACATCCTACAACCAAAATACTCAACAAAATAAAAAAAATCGAAGTTGATTTCAAATAAATTTATTAAAATTTGACACTTCCAACTAAAATTTTTTTCACAATCCAACAAAATTGAAGTTATTTTCATCTAAATTTACTCAAATATGGATCCTACAACAAAAATACTCAACAAAATCCAAAATAATCGAAGTTGATTTCAAATAAATTTAATAAAACTTGATACTTCCAACTAAAATTTTTTTCACAATCCAACAAAATTGAAGTTATTTTCATCTAAATTTACTCAAATATAGAACCTACAACAAAAATACTCAACAAAATCCAAAAAAATCGAAGTTGATTTCAAATAAATTTATTAAAATTTGAAACTTCCAACTAAAATTTTTTTCACAATCCAACAAAATTGAAGTTATTTTCATCTAAATCTACTCAAATATAGATCCTACAACAAAAATACTCAACAAAATCCAAAAAAATCGAAGTTGATTCCAAATGAATTTATTAAAATTTGACAAAAATCTTGTCAAAATCCAAAAAATTGAAGTTATTTTCATCTGAATTTACTCAAATATAGATCCTACAACAAAAATACTCAACAAAATCCAAAAAAATCGAAGTTGATTTCAAATAAATTTATTAAAATTTGACACTTCCAACTAAATTTTTTTTCAAAATCCAACAAAATTAAATTTATTTTCATCTAAATTTACTCAAATATAGATCCTACAACAAAAATACTCAACAAAATCCAAAATAATCGAAGTTGATTTCAAATAAATTTAATAAAACTTGATACTTCCAACTAAAATTTTTTTTATAATCCAACAAAATTGAAGTTATTTTCATCTAAATTTAGTCAAATATAGATCCTACAACCAAAATACTCATCAAAATCCAAAATAATCGAAGTTGATTTCAAATGAATTTATTAAAATTTGACAAAAATCTTGTCTACATCCAAGAAAATTGAAGTTATTTTCATCTAAATTTACTCAAATATAGATCCTACAACAAAAATACTCAACAAAATCCAAAAAAATCAAAGTTGATTTCAAATGATTTTATTAAAATTTGACAAAAATCTTGTCTACATACAAGAAAATTGAAGTTATTTTCATCTAAATTTAGTCAAATATAGATCCTACAACCAAAATAGTCATCAAAATCCAAAAAAATCGAAGTTGATTTCAAATGAATTTATTAAAATTTGACACTTCCAACTAAAATTTTTTCATAATCCAACGAAATTGAAGTTATTTTCATCTAAATTTACTCAAATATAGATCCTACAACAAAAATACTCAACAAAATCCAAAAAAATCGAAGTTGATTTCAAATAAATTTATTAAAATTTGACACTTCCAACTAAAATTATTTTCACAATCCAACAAAATTGAAGTTATTTTCATCTAAATCTACTCAAATATAGATCCTACAAAAAAATACTCAACAAAATCCAAAAAAATCGAAGTTGATTTCAAATGAATTTATTAAAATTTTACAAAAATCTTGTCTACATC
Source organism: Andrena fulva (assembly GCA_946251845.1). NCBI lineage: Eukaryota > Metazoa > Arthropoda > Insecta > Hymenoptera > Andrenidae > Andrena > Andrena fulva. The sequence continues at coordinate 2,241,177 of CAMITZ010000243.1, forward strand.
CAAGAAAATTGAAGTTAATTTCATCTAAATTTACTCAAATATAGATCCTACAACCAAAATACTCAACAAAATCTAAAAAAATCAAAGTTGATTTCAAATGATTTTATTAAAATTTGACAAAAATCTTGTATACATACAAGAAAATTGAAGTTATTTTCATCTAAATTTAGTCAAATATAGATCCTACAACCAAAATAGTCATCAAAATCCAAAAAATCGAAGTTGATTTCAAATGAATTTATTAAAATTTGACACTTCCAACTAAAATTTTTTCATAATCCAACGAAATTGAAGTTATTTTCATCTAAATTTACTCAAATATAGATCCTACAACAAAAATACTCGACAAAATCCAAAAAAATCGAAGTTGATTTCAAATGAATTTATTAAAATTTGACCAAAATCTTGTCAAAATCAAAGAAAATTGAAGTTATTTTCATCTAAATTTAGTCAAATATAGATCCTACAACCAAAATACTCGACAAAATCCAAAAAAATCGAAGTTGATTTTATATGAATTTATTAAAATTTGACACTTCCAACTAAAATTTTTTCATAATCCAACGAAATTGAAGTTATTTTCATCTAAATTTACTCAAATATAGAACCTACAACAAAAATACTCAACAAAATCCAAAAAAATCGAAGTTGATTTCAAATAAATTTATTAAAATTTGACACTTCCAACTAAAATTTTTTTCACAATCCAACAAAATTGAAGTTATTTTCATCTAAATCTACTCAAATATAGATCCTACAACAAAAATACTCAACAAAATTCAAAAAAATCGAAGTTGATTTCAAATGAATTTATTAAAATTTGACAAAAATCTTGTCAAAATCCAAAAAATTGAAGTTATTTTCATCTAAATTTACTCAAATATAGATCCTACAACAAAAATACTCAACAAAATCCAAAAAAATCGAAGTTGATTTCAAATGAATTTATTAAAATTTGACAAAAATCTTGTCTACATCCAAGAAAATTGAACTTAGTTTCATCTAAATTTAGTCAAATATAGATCCTACAACCAAAATAGTCATCAAAATCCAAAAAATCGAAGTTGATTTCAAATAAATTTAATAAAACTTGATACTTCCAACTAAAATTTTTTTCACAATCCAACAAAATTGAAGTTATTTTCATCTAAATTTAATCAAATATAGATCCTACAACAAAACTACTCGACAAAATCCAAAAAAATCGAAGTTGATTTCATATGAATTTATTAAAATTTGACACTTCCAACTAAAATTTTTTTTATAATCCAACAAAATTGAAGTTATTTTCATCTAAATTTAGTCAAATATAGATCCTACAACCAAAATACTCATCAAAATCCAAAAAAATCGAAGTTGATTTCAAATGAATTTATTAAAATTTGACAAAAATCTTGTCTACATCCAAGAAAATTGAAGTTAGTTTCATCTAAATTTAGTCAAATATAGATCCTACAACCAAAATAGTCATCAAAATCCAAAAAATCGAAGTTGATTTCAAATGAATTTATTAAAATTTGACACTTCCAACTAAAATTTTTTCATATTCCAACGAAATTGAAGTTATTTTCATCTAAATTTACTCAAATATAGAACCTACAACAAAAATACTCAACAAAATCCAAAAAAATCGAAGTTGATTTCAAATAAATTTATTAAAATTTGACACTTCCAACTAAAATTTTTTTCACAATCCAACAAAATTGAAGTTATTTTCATCTAAATCTACTCAAATATAGATCCTACAACAAAAATACTCAACAAAATCCAAAAAAATCGAAGTTGATTTCAAATGAATTTATTAAAATTTGACAAAAATCTTGTCAAAATCCAAAAAATTGAAGTTATTTTCATCTGAATTTACTCAAATATAGATCCTACAACAAAAATACTCAACAAAATCCAAAAAAATCGAAGTTGATTTCAAATAAATTTATTAAAATTTGACACTTCCAACTAAATTTTTTTTCATAATCCAACAAAATTAAATTTATTTTCATCTAAATTTAATCAAATATAGATCCTACAACAAAAATACTCAACAAAATCCAAAAAAATCGAAGTTGATTTCAAATGATTTTATTAAAATTTGACAAAAATCTTGTCTACATACAAGAAAATTGAAGTTATTTTCATCTAAATTTAGTCAAATATAGATCCTACAACCAAAATAGTCATCAAAATCCAAAAAATCGAAGTTGATTTCAAATGATTTTATTAAAATTTGACCAAAATCTTGTCAAAATCCAAAAAATTGAAGTTATTTTCATCTAAATTTAGTCAAATATACATCCTACAACCAAAATACTCATCAAAATCCAAAAAAATCGAAGTTGATTTCAAATAAATTTATTAAAATTTGACACTTCCAACTAAAATTTTTTTCATAATCCAACAAAATTGAAGTTATTTTCATCTAAATTTAGTCAAATATAGATCCTACAACCAAAATAGTCATCAAAATCCAAAAAATCGAAGTTGATTTCAAATGAATTTATTAAAATTTGACACTTCCAACTAAAATTTTTTCATAATCCAACGAAATTGAAGTTATTTTCATCTAAATTTACTCAAATATAGATCCTACAACAAAAATACTCGACAAAATCCAAAAAAATCGAAGTTGATTTCATATGAATTTATTAAAATTTGACACTTCCAACTAAAATTTTTTTTATAATCCAACAAAATTGAAGTTATTTTCATCTAAATTTAGTCAAATATAGATCCTACAACCAAAATACTCATCAAAATCCAAAAAAATCGAAGTTGATTTCAAATGAATTTATTAAAATTTGACAAAAATCTTGTCTACATCCAAGAAAATTGAAGTTATTTTCATCTAAATTTACTCAAATATAGATCCTACAACCAAAATAGTCATCAAAATCCAAAAAATCGAAGTTGATTTCAAATGATTTTATTAAAATTTGACCAAAATCTTGTCAAAATCCAAAAAATTGAATTTATTTTCATCTAAATTTAGTCAAATATACATCCTACAACCAAAATACTCATCAAAATCCAAAAAAATCGAAGTTGATTTCAAATAAATTTATTAAAATTAGACACTTCCAACTAATTTTTTTTTCATAATCCAACAAAATTGAATTTATTTTCATCTAAATTTAGTCAAATATAGATCCTACAACCAAAATACTCAACAAAATAAAAAAAAATCGAAGTTGATTTCAAATAAATTTATTAAAATTTGACACTTCCAACTAAAATTTTTTTCATAATCCAACAAAATTGAAGTTATTTTCATCTAAATTTAATCAAATATAGATCTTACAACAAAAATACTCGACAAAATCCAAAAAAATCGAAGTTGATTTCATATGAATTTATTAAAATTTGACACTTCCAACTAAAATTTTATTTATAATCCAACAAAATTGAAGTTATTTTCATCTAAATTTAGTCAAATATAGATCCTACAACCAAAATACTCATCAAAATCCAAAAAAATCGAAGTTGATTTCAAATGAATTTATTAAAATTTGACAAAAATCTTGTCTACATCCAAGAAAATTGAAGTTATTTTCATCTAAATTTACTCAAATATAGATCCTACAACAAAAATACTCAACAAAACCCAAAAAAATCGAAGTTGTCTCAAATGATTTTATTAAATTTTGACAAAAATCTTGTCTACATACAAGAAAATTGAAGTTATTTTCATCTAAATTTAGTCAAATATAGATCCTACAACCAAAATAGTCATCAAAATCCAAAAAATCGAAGTTGATTTCAAATGATTTTATTAAAATTTGACCAAAATCATGTCAAAATCCAAAAAATGAAGTTATTTTCATCTAAATTTAGTCAAATATACATCCTACAACCAAAATACTCATCAAAATAAAAAAAAATCGAAGTTGATTTCAAATAAATTTATTAAAATTTGACACTTCCAACTAAAATTTCTTTCATAATCCAACAAAATTGAAGTTATTTTCATCTAAATTTACTCAAATATAGATCCTACAACCAAAATACTCAACAAAATAAAAAAAATCGAAGTTGATTTCAAATGAATTTATTAAAATTTGACCAAAATCTTGTCAAATTCAAAGAAAATTGAAGTTATTTTCATCTAAATTTAGTCAAATATAGATCCTACAACCAAAATACTCGACAAAATCCAAAAAAATCGAAGTTGATTTTATATGAATTTATTAAAATTTGACACTTCCAACTAAAATTTTTTCATAATCCAACGAAATTGAAGTTATTTTCATCTAAATTTACTCAAATATAGAACCTACAACAAAAATACTCAACAAAATCCAAAAAAATCGAAGTTGATTTCAAATAAATTTATTAAAATTTGACACTTCCAACTAAAATTTTTTTCACAATCCAATAAAATTGAAGTTATTTTCATCTAAATCTACTCAAATATAGATCCTACAACAAAAATACTCAACAAAATTCAAAAAAATCGAAGTTGATTTCAAATGAATTTATTAAAATTTGACAAAAATCTTGTCAAAATCCAAAAAATTGAAGTTATTTTCATCTAAATTTACTCAAATATAGATCCTACAACAAAAATACTCAACAAAATCCAAAAAAATCGAAGTTGATTTCAAATAAATTTATTAAAATTTGACACTTCCAACTAAATTTTTTTTCATAATCCAACAAAATTAAATTTATTTTCATCTAAATTTACTCAAATATAGATCCTACAACAAAAATACTCAACAAAATCCAAAATAATCGAAGTTGATTTCAAATAAATTTATTAAAATTTGAAACTTCCAACTAAAATTTTTTTCACAATCCAACAAAATTGAAGTTATTTTCATCTAAATCTACTCAAATATAGATCCTACAACAAAAATACTCAACAAAATCCAAAAAAATCGAAGTTGATTTCAAATGAATTTATTAAAATTTGACAAAAATCTAGTCTACATCCAAGAAAATTGAAGTTATTTTCATCTAAATTTAGTCAAATATAGATCCTACAACCAAAATACTCATCAAAATCCAAAAAAATCGAAGTTGATTTCAAATAAATTTATTAAAATTTGACATTTCCAACTAAATTTTTTTTCAGAATCCAACAAAATTGAAGTTATTTTCATCAAAATTTACTCAAATATAGACCCTACAACAAAAATACTCAACAAAATCCAAAAAAATCGAAGTTGATTTCAAATAAATTTATTAAAATTTGACACTTCCAACTAAATTTTTTTTCATAATCCAACAAAATTAAATTTATTTTCATCTAAATTTAGTCAAATATAGATCCTACAACCAAAATACCCATCAAAATCCAAAAAAATCGAAGTTGATTTCAAATAAATTTATTAAAATTTGACCAAAATCTTGTCAAAATCCAAAAAATTGAAGTTATTTTCATCTAAATTTACTCAAATATAGATCCTACAACAAAAATACTCAACAAAATCCAAAAAAATCGAAGTTGATTTCAAATAAATTTATTAAAATTTGACACTTCCAACTAAAATTTTTTTCACAATCCAACAAAATTGAAGTTATTTTCATCTAAATCTACTCAAATATAGATCCTACAACAAAAATACTCAACAAAATCCAAAATAATCGAAGTTGATTTCAAATAAATTTAATAAAACTTGATACTTCCAACTAAAATTTTTTTCACAATCCAACAAAATTGAAGTTATTTTCATCTAAATTTAATCAAATATAGATCCTACAACAAAAATACTCAACAAAATCCAAAAAAATCGAAGTTGATTTCAAATGATTTTATTAAAATTTGACAAAAATCTTGTCTACATACAAGAAAATTGAAGTTATTTTCATCTAAATTTAGTCAAATATAGATCCTACAACCAAAATAGTCATCAAAATCCAAAAAATCGAAGTTGATTTCAAATGATTTTATTAAAATTTGACCAAAATCTTGTCAAAATCCAAAAAATTGAAGTTATTTTCATCTAAATTTAGTCAAATATACATCCTACAACCAAAATACTCATCAAAATCCAAAAAAATCGAAGTTGATTTCAAATAAATTTATTAAAATTTGACACTTCCAACTAAAATTTTTTTCATAATCCAACAAAATTGAAGTTATTTTCATCTAAATATACTCAAATATAGAACCTACAACAAAAATACTCAACAAAATCCAAAAAAATCGAAGTTGATTTCAAATGAATTTATTAAAATTTGACAAAAATCTTGTCTACATCCAAGAAAATTGAAGTTATTTTCATCTAAATTTAGTCAAATATAGATCCTACAACCAAAATAGTCATCAAAATCCAAAAAATCGAAGTTGATTTCAAATGAATTTATTAAAATTTGACCAAAATCTTGTCAAAATCCAAGAAAATTGAAGTTATTTTCATCTAAATTTAGTCAAATATTGATCCTACAACCAAAATACTCATCAAAATCCAAAAAAATCGAAGTTGATTTCAAATAAATTTATTAAAATTTGACAAAAATCTTGTCTACATCCAAGAAAATTGAAGTTATTTTCATCTAAATCTACTCAAATATAGAACCTACAACAAAAATACTCAACAAAATCCAAAAAAATCGAAGTTGATTTCAAATGAATTTATTAAAATTTGACAAAAATCTTGTCAAAATCCAAAAAATTGAAGTTATTTTCATCTGAATTTACTCAAATATAGATCCTACAACAAAAATACTCAACAAAATCCAAAAAAATCGAAGTTGATTTCAAATGATTTTATTAAAATTTGACAAAAATCTTGTCTACATACAAGAAAATTGAAGTTATTTTCATCTAAATTTAGTCAAATATAGATCCTACAACCAAAATAGTCATCAAAATCCAAAAAATCGAAGTTGATTTCAAATGAATTTATTAAAATTTGACACTTCCAACTAAAATTTTTTCATAATCCAACGAAATTGAAGTTATTTTCATCTAAATTTACTCAAATATAGAACCTACAACAAAAATACTCAACAAAATCCAAAAAAATCGAAGTTGATTTCAAATAAATTTATTAAAATTTGACACTTCCAACTAAAATTTTTTTCACAATCCAACAAAATTGAAGTTATTTTCATCTAAATCTACTCAAATATAGATCCTACAACAAAAATACTCAACAAAATCCAAAAAAATCGAAGTTGATTTCAAATGAATTTATTAAAATTGGCAAAAATCTTGTCAAAATCCAAAAAATTGAAGTTATTTTCATCTGAATTTACTCAAATATAGATCCTACAACAAAAATACTCAACAAAATCCAAAAAAATCGAAGTTGATTTCAAATAAATTTATTAAAATTTGACACTTCCAACTAAATTTTTTTTCATAATCCAACAAAATTAAATTTATTTTCATCTAAATTTACTCAAATATAGATCCTACAACAAATATACTCAACAAAATCCAAAATAATCGAAGTTGATTTCAAATAAATTTAATAAAACTTGATACTACCAACTAAAATTTTTTTCACAATCCAACAAAATTGAAGTTATTTTCATCTAAATTTAATCAAATATAGATCCTACAACAAAAATACTCAACAAAATCCAAAAAAATCGAAGTTGATTTCAAATGATTTTATTAAAATTTGACAAAAATCTTGTCTACATACAAGAAAATTGAAGTTATTTTCATCTAAATTTAGTCAAATATAGATCCTACAACCAAAATAGTCATCAAAATCCAAAAAATCGAAGTTGATTTCAAATGATTTTATTAAAATTTGACCAAAATCTTGTCAAAATCCAAAAAATTGAAGTTATTTTCATCTAAATTTAGTCAAATATACATCCTACAACCAAAATACTCATCAAAATCAAAAAAAATCGAAGTTGATTTCAAATGAATTTATTAAAATTTGACAAAAATCTTGTCTACATCCAAGAAAATTGAAGTTAGTTTCATCTAAATTTACTCAAATATAGAACCTACAACAAAAATACTCAACAAAATCCAAAAAAATCGAAGTTGATTTCAAATAAATTTATTAAAATTTGACACTTCCAACTAAAATTTTTTTCACAATCCAACAAAATTGAAGTTATTTTCATCTAAATCTACTCAAATATAGATCCTACAACAAAAATACTCAACAAAATCCAAAAAAATCGAAGTTGATTTCAAATGAATTTATTAAAATTTGACAAAAATCTTGTCAAAATCCAAAAAATTGAAGTTATTTTCATCTGAATTTACTCAAATATAGATCCTACAACAAAAATACTCAACAAAATCCAAAAAAATCGAAGTTGATTTCAAATGATTTTATTAAAATTTGACAAAAATCTTGTCTACATACAAGAAAATTGAAGTTATTTTCATCTAAATTTAGTCAAATATAGATCCTACAACCAAAATAGTCATCAAAATCCAAAAAATCGAAGTTGATTTCAAATGAATTTATTAAAATTTGACACTTCCAACTAAAATTTTTTCATAATCCAACGAAATTGAAGTTATTTTCATCTAAATTTACTCAAATATAGAACCTACAACAAAAATACTCAACAAAATCCAAAAAAATCGAAGTTGATTTCAAATAAATTTATTAAAATTTGACACTTCCAACTAAAATTTTTTTCACAATCCAACAAAATTGAAGTTATTTTCATCTAAATCTACTCAAATATAGATCCTACAACAAAAATACTCAACAAAATCCAAAAAAATCGAAGTTGATTTCAAATGAATTTATTAAAATTGGCAAAAATCTTGTCAAAATCCAAAAAATTGAAGTTATTTTCATCTGAATTTACTCAAATATAGATCCTACAACAAAAATACTCAACAAAATCCAAAAAAATCGAAGTTGATTTCAAATAAATTTATTAAAATTTGACACTTCCAACTAAATTTTTTTTCATAATCCAACAAAATTAAATTTATTTTCATCTAAATTTACTCAAATATAGATCCTACAACAAAAATACTCAACAAAATCCAAAATAATCGAAGTTGATTTCAAATAAATTTAATAAAACTTGATACTTCCAACTAAAATTTTTTTCACAATCCAACAAAATTGAAGTTATTTTCATCTAAATTTAATCAAATATAGATCCTACAACAAAAATACTCAACAAAATCCAAAAAAATCGAAGTTGATTTCAAATGATTTTATTAAAATTTGACAAAAATCTTGTCTACATACAAGAAAATTGAAGTTATTTTCATCTAAATTTAGTCAAATATAGATCCTACAACCAAAATAGTCATCAAAATCCAAAAAATCGAAGTTGATTTCAAATGATTTTATTAAAATTTGACCAAAATCTTGTCAAAATCCAAAAAATTGAAGTTATTTTCATCTAAATTTAGTCAAATATACATCCTACAACCAAAATACTCATCAAAATCAAAAAAAATCGAAGTTGATTTCAAATGAATTTATTAAAATTTGACAAAAATCTTGTCTACATCCAAGAAAATTGAAGTTAGTTTCATCTAAATTTACTCAAATATAGAACCTACAACAAAAATACTCAACAAAATCCAAAAAAATCGAAGTTGATTTCAAATAAATTTATTAAAATTTGACACTTCCAACTAAAATTTTTTTCACAATCCAACAAAATTGAAGTTATTTTCATCTAAATCTACTCAAATATAGATCCTACAACAAAAATACTCAACAAAATCCAAAAAAATCGAAGTTGATTTCAAATGAATTTATTATAATTTGACAAAAATCTTGTCAAAATCCAAGAAAATTGAAGTTATTTTCATCTGAATTTACTCAAATATAGATCCTACAACAAAAATACTCAACAAAATCCAAAAAAATCGAAGTTGATTTCAAATAAATTTATTAAAATTTGACACTTCCAACTAAATTTTTTTTCATAATCCAACAAAATTAAATTTATTTTCATCTAAATTTACTCAAATATAGATCCTACAACAAAAATACTCAACAAAATCCAAAATAATCGAAGTTGATTTCAAATAAATTTAATAAAACTTGATACTTCCAACTAAAATTTTTTTCACAATCCAACAAAATTGAAGTTATTTTCATCTAAATTTAATCAAATATAGATCCTACAACAAAAATACTCAACAAAATCCAAAAAAATCGAAGTTGATTTCAAATGATTTTATTAAAATTTGACACAAATCTTGTCTACATACAAGAAAATTGAAGTTATTTTCATCTAAATTTAGTCAAATATAGACCCTACAACCAAAATAGTCATCAAAATCCAAAAAATCGAAGTTGATTTCAAATGATTTTATTAAAATTTGACCAAAATCTTGTCAAAATCCAAAAAATTGAAGTTATTTTCATCTAAATTTAGTCAAATATACATCCTACAACCAAAATACTCATCAAAATCCAAAAAAATCGAAGTCGATTTCAAATAAATTTATTAAAATTTGACACTTCCAACTAAAATTTTTTTCATAATCCAACAAAATTGAAGTTATTTTCATCTAAATTTACTCAAATATAGATCCTACAACCAAAATACTCAACAAAATAAAAAAAAATCGAAGTTGATTTCAAATGAATTTATTAAAATTTGACCAAAATCTTGTCAAAATCAAAGAAAATTGAAGTTATTTTCATCTAAATTTAGTCAAATATAGATCCTACAACCAAAATACTCGACAAAATCCAAAAAAATCGAAGTTGATTTTATATGAATTTATTAAAATTTGACACTTCCAACTAAAATTTTTTCATAATCCAACGAAATTGAAGTTATTTTCATCTAAATTTACTCAAATATAGAACCTACAACAAAAATACTCAACAAAATCCAAAAAAATCGAAGTTGATTTCAAATGAATTTATTAAAATTTGACAAAAATCTTGTCTACATCCAAGAAAATTGAAGTTATTTTCATCTAAATTTAGTCAAATATAGATCCTACAATCAAAATAGTCATCAAAATCAAAAAAATCGAAGTTGATTTCAAATGAATTTATTAAAATTTGACCAAAATCTTGTCAAAATCCAAGAAAATTGAAGTTATTTTCATCTAAATTTAGTCAAATATTGATCCTACAACCAAAATACTCATCAAAATCCAAAAAAATCGAAGTTGATTTCATATGAATTTATTAAAATTTGACACTTCCAACTAAAATTTTTTTTATAATCCAACAAAATTGAAGTTATTTTCATCTAAATTTAGTCAAATACAGATCCTACAACCAAAATACTCATCAAAATCCAAAAAAATCGAAGTTGATTTCAAATGAGTTTATTAAAATTTGACAAAAATCTTGTCTACATCCAAGAAAATTGAAGTTATTTTCATCTAAATTTAGTCAAATATAGATCCTACAACCAAAATAGTCATCAAAATCCAAAAAATCGAAGTTGATTTCAAATGAATTTATTAAAATTTGACCAAAATCTTGTCAAAATCAAAGAAAATTGAAGTTATTTTCATCTAAATTTAGTCAAATATAGATCCTACAACCAAAATACTCGACAAAATCCAAAAAAATCGAAGTTGATTTTATATGAATTTATTAAAATTTGACACTTCCAACTAAAATTTTTTCATAATCCAACGAAATTGAAGTTATTTTCATCTAAATTTACTCAAATATAGAACCTACAACAAAAATACTCAACAAAATCCAAAAAAATCGAAGTTGATTTCAAATGAATTTATTAAAATTTGACAAAAATCTTGTCTACATCCAAGAAAATTGAAGTTATTTTCATCTAAATTTAGTCAAATATAGATCCTACAACCAAAATAGTCATCAAAATCCAAAAAATCGAAGTTGATTTCAAATGAATTTATTAAAATTTGACCAAAATCTTGTCAAAATCCAAGAAAATTGAAGTTATTTTCATCTAAATTTAGTCAAATATTGATCCTACAACCAAAATACTCATCAAAATCCAAAAAAATCGAAGTTGATTTCAAATAAATTTATTAAAATTTGACAAAAATCTTGTCTACATCCAAGAAAATTGAAGTTATTTTCATCTAAATCTACTCAAATATAGATCCTACAACAAAAATACTCAACAAAATCCAAAAAAATCGAAGTTGATTTCAAATGAATTTATTAAAATTTGACAAAAATCTTGTCAAAATCCAAAAAATTGAAGTTATTTTCATCTGAATTTACTCAAATATAGATCCTACAACAAAAATACGCAACAAAATCCAAAAAAATCGAAGTTGATTTCAAATGATTTTATTAAAATTTGACAAAAATCTTGTCTACATACAAGAAAATTGAAGATATTTTCATCTAAATTTAGTCAAATATAGATCCTACAACCAAAATAGTCATCAAAATCCAAAAAATCGAAGTTGATTTCAAATGAATTTATTAAAATTTGACACTTCCAACTAAAATTTTTTCATAATCCAACGAAATTGAAGTTATTTTCATCTAAATTTACTCAAATATAGAACCTACAACAAAAATACTCAACAAAATCCAAAAAAATCGAAGTTGATTTCAAATAAATTTATTAAAATTTGACACTTCCAACTAAAATTTTTTTCACAATCCAACAAAATTGAAGTTATTTTCATCTAAATCTACTCAAATATAGATCCTACAACAAAAATACTCAACAAAATCCAAAAAAATCGAAGTTGATTTCAAATGAATTTATTAAAATTGGCAAAAATCTTGTCAAAATCCAAAAAATTGAAGTTATTTTCATCTGAATTTACTCAAATATAGATCCTACAACAAAAATACTCAACAAAATCCAAAAAAATCGAAGTTGATTTCAAATAAATTTATTAAAATTTGACACTTCCAACTAAATTTTTTTTCATAATCCAACAAAATTAAATTTATTTTCATCTAAATTTACTCAAATATAGATCCTACAACAAAAATACTCAACAAAATCCAAAATAATCGAAGTTGATTTCAAATAAATTTAATAAAACTTGATACTTCCAACTAAAATTTTTTTCACAATCCAACAAAATTGAAGTTATTTTCATCTAAATTTAATCAAATATAGATCCTACAACAAAAATACTCAACAAAATCCAAAAAAATCGAAGTTGATTTCAAATGATTTTGTTAAAATTTGACAAAAATCTTGTCTACATACAAGAAAATTGAAGTTATTTTCATCTAAATTTAGTCAAATATAGATCCTACAACCAAAATAGTCATCAAAATCCAAAAAATCGAAGTTGATTTCAAATGATTTTATTAAAATTTGACCAAAATCTTGTCAAAATCCAAAAAATTGAAGTTATTTTCATCTAAATTTAGTCAAATATACATCCTACAACCAAAATACTCATCAAAATCCAAAAAAATCGAAGTTGATTTCAAATGAATTTATTAAAATTTGACAAAAATCTTGTCTACATCCAAGAAAATTGAAGTTAGTTTCATCTAAATTTACTCAAATATAGAACCTACAACAAAAATACTCAACAAAATCCAAAAAAATCGAAGTTGATTTCAAATAAATTTATTAAAATTTGACACTTCCAACTAAAATTTTTTTCACAATCCAACAAAATTGAAGTTATTTTCATCAAAATTTACTCAAATATAGACCCTACAACAAAAATACTCAACAAAATCCAAAAAAATCGAAGTTGATTTCAAATAAATTTATTAAAATTTGACACTTCCAACTAAATTTTTTTTCATAATCCAACAAAATTGAAGTTATTTTCATCTAAATCTACTCAAATATAGATCCTACAACAAAAATACTCAACAAAATCCAAAAAAATCGAAGTTGATTTCAAATGAATTTATTATAATTTGACAAAAATCTTGTCAAAATCCAAAAAATTGAAGTTATTTTCATCTGAATTTACTCAAATATAGATCCTACAACAAAAATACTCAACAAAATCCAAAAAAATCGAAGTTGATTTCAAATACATTTATTAAAATTTGACACTTCCAACTAAAATTTTTTTCATAATCCAACAAAATTGAAGTTATTTTCATCTAAATTTACTCAAATATAGATCCTACAACCAAAATACGCAACAAAATCCAAAAAAATCGAAGTTGATTTCAAATGAATTTATTAAAATTTGACAAAAATCTTGTCTACATCCAAGAAAATTGAAGTTATTTTCATCTAAATTTACTCAAATATAGATCCTACAACCAAAATAGTCATCAAAATCCAAAAAATCGAAGTTGATTTCAAATGATTTTATTAAAATTTGACCAAAATCTTGTCAAAATCCAAAAAAATTGAATTTATTTTCATCTAAATTTAGTCAAATATACATCCTACAACCACAATACTCATCAAAATCCAAAAAAATCGAAGTTGATTTCAAATAAATTTATTAAAATTTGACACTTCCAACTAATTTTTTTTTCATAATCCAACAAAATTGAATTTATTTTCATCTAAATTTAGTCAAATATAGATCCTACAACCAAAATACTCAACAAAATAAAAAAAAATCGAAGTTGATTTCAAATAAATTTATTAAAATTTGACACTTCCAACTAAAATTTTTTTCATAATCCAACAAAATTGAAGTTATTTTCATCTAAATTTAATCAAATATAGATCCTACAACAAAAATACTCGACAAAATCCAAAAAAATCGGAGTTGATTTCATATGAATTTATTAAAATTTGACACTTCCAACTAAAATTTTATTTATAATCCAACAAAATTGAAGTTATTTTCATCTAAATTTAGTCAAATATAGATCCTACAACCAAAATACTCATCAAAATCCAAAAAAATCGAAGTTGATTTCAAATGAATTTATTAAAATTTGACAAAAATCTTGTCTACATCCAAGAAAATTGAAGTTATTTTCATCTAAATTTACTCAAATATAGATCCTACAACAAAAATACTCAACAAAACCCAAAAAAATCGAAGTTGATTTCAAATGATTTTATTAAATTTTGACAAAAATCTTGTCAACATACAAGAAAATTGAAGTTATTTTCATCTAAATTTAGTCAAATATAGATCCTACAACCAAAATAGTCATCAAAATCCAAAAAATCGAAGTTGATTTCAAATGATTTTATTAAAATTTGACCAAAATCTTGTCAAAATCCAAAAAATGAAGTTATTTTCATCTAAATTTAGTCAAATATACATCCTACAACCAAAATACTCATCAAAATAAAAAAAAATCGAAGTTGATTTCAAATAAATTTATTAAAATTTGACACTTCCAACTAAAATTTCTTTCATAATCCAACAAAATTGAAGTTATTTTCATCTAAATTTACTCAAACATAGATCCTACAACCAAAATACTCAACAAAATAAAAAAAAATCGAAGTTGATTTCAAATGAATTTATTAAAATTTGACCAAAATCTTGTCAAAATCAAAGAAAATTGAAGTTATTTTCATCTAAATTTAGTCAAATATAGATCCTACAACCAAAATACTCATCAAAATAAAAAAAAATCGAAGTTGATTTCAAATAAATTTATTAAAATTTGACACTTCCAACTAAAATTTCTTTCATAATCCAACAAAATTGAAGTTATTTTCATCTAAATTTACTCAAATATAGATCCTACAACCAAAATACTCAACAAAATATAAAAAAATCGAAGTTGATTTCAAATGAATTTATTAAAATTTGACCAAAATCTTGTCAAAATCAAAGAAAATTGAAGTTATTTTCATCTAAATTTAGTCAAATATAGATCCTACAACCAAAATACTCGACAAAATCCAAAAAAATCGAAGTTGATTTTATATGAATTTATTAAAATTTGACACTTCCAACTAAAATTTTTTCATAATCCAACGAAATTGAAGTTATTTTCATCTAAATTTACTCAAATATAGAACCTACAACAAAAATACTCAACAAAATCCAAAAAAATCGAAGTTGATTTCAAACAAATTTATTAAAATTTGACACTTCCAACTAAAATTTTTTTCACAATCCAACAAAATTGAAGTTATTTTCATCTAAATCTACTCAAATATAGATCCTACAACAAAAATACTCAACAAAATCCAAAAAAATCGAAGTTGATTTCAAATGAATTTATTAAAATTTGACAAAAATCTTGTCTACATCCAAGAAAATTGAAGTTATTTTCATCTAAATTTAGTCAAATATAGATCCTACAACCAAAATACTCATCAAAATCCAAAAAAATCGAAGTTGATTTCAAATAAATTTATTAAAATTTGACATTTCCAACTAAATTTTTTTTCAGAATCCAACAAAATTGAAGTTATTTTCATCAAAATTTACTCAAATATAGACCCTACAACAAAAATACTCAACAAAATCCAAAAAAATCGAAGTTGATTTCAAATAAATTTATTAAAATTTGACACTTCCAACTAAATTTTTTTTCATAATCCAACAAAATTAAATTTATTTTCATCTAAATTTAGTCAAATATAGATCCTACAACCAAAATACCCATCAAAATCCAAAAAAATCGAAGTTGATTTCAAATAAATTTATTAAAATTTGACCAAAATCTTGTCAAAATCCAAAAAATTGAAGTTATTTTCATCTAAATTTACTCAAATATAGATCCTACAACAAAAATACTCAACAAAATCCAAAAAAATCGAAGTTGATTTCAAATAAATTTATTAAAATTTGACACTTCCAACTAAATTTTTTTTCATAATCCAACAAAATTAAATTTATTTTCATCTAAATTTACTCAAATGTAGATCCTACAACAAAAATACTCAACAAAATCCAAAATAATCGAAGTTGATTTCAAATAAATTTAATAAAACTTGATACTTCCAACTAAAATTTTTTTCACAATCCAACAAAATTGAAGTTATTTTCATCTAAATTTAATCAAATATAGATCCTACAACAAAAATACTCGACAAAATCCAAAAAAATCGAAGTTGATTTCATATGAATTTATTAAAATTTGACACTTCCAACTAAAATTTTTTTTATAATCCAACAAAATTGAAGTTATTTTCATCTAAATTTAGTCAAATATAGATCCTACAACCAAAATACTCATCAAAATCCAAAAAAATCGAAGTTGATTTCAAATGAATTTATTAAAATTTGACAAAAATCTTGTCTACATCCAAGAAAATTGAAGTTAGTTTCATCTAAATTTACTCAAATATAGAACCTACAACAAAAATACTCAACAAAATCCAAAAAAATCGAAGTTGATTTCAAATAAATTTATTAAAATTTGACACTTCCAACTAAAATTTTTTTCACAATCCAACAAAATTGAAGTTATTTTCATCTAAATCTACTCAAATATAGATCCTACAACAAAAATACTCAACAAAATCCAAAAAAATCGAAGTTGATTTCAAATGAATTTATTATAATTTGACAAAAATCTTGTCAAAATCCAAAAAATTGAAGTTATTTTCATCTGAATTTACTCAAATATAGATCCTACAACAAAAATACTCAACAAAATCCAAAAAAATCGAAGTTGATTTCAAATAAATTTATTAAAATTTGACACTTCCAACTAAATTTTTTTTCATAATCCAACAAAATTAAATTTATTTTCATCTAAATTTAGTCAAATATAGATCCTACAACCAAAATACCCATCAAAATCCAAAAAAATCGAAGTTGATTTCAAATAAATTTATTAAAATTTGACCAAAATCTTGTCAAAATCCAAAAAATTGAAGTTATTTTCATCTAAATTTACTCAAATATAGATCCTACAACAAAAATACTCAACAAAATCCAAAAAAATCGAAGTTGATTTCAAATAAATTTATTAAAATTTGACACTTCCAACTAAATTTTTTTTCATAATCCAACAAAATTAAATTTATTTTCATCTAAATTTACTCAAATATAGATCCTACAACAAAAATACTCAACAAAATCCAAAATAATCGAAGTTGATTTCAAATAAATTTAATAAAACTTGATACTTCCAACTAAAATTTTTTTCACAATCCAACAAAATTGAAGTTATTTTCATCTAAATTTAATCAAATATAGATCCTACAACAAAAATACTCGACAAAATCCAAAAAAATCGAAGTTGATTTCATATGAATTTATTAAAATTTGACACTTCCAACTAAAATTTTTTTTATAATCCAACAAAATTGAAGTTATTTTCATCTAAATTTAGTCAAATATAGATCCTACAACCAAAATAGTCATCAAAATCCAAAAAATCGAAGTTGATTTCAAATGATTTTATTAAAATTTGACCAAAATCTTGTCAAAATCCAAAAAATGAAGTTATTTTCATCTAAATTTAGTCAAATATACATCCTACAACCAAAATACTCATCAAAATAAAAAAAAATCGAAGTTGATTTCAAATAAATTTATTAAAATTTGACACTTCCAACTAAAATTTCTTTCATAATCCAACAAAATTGAAGTTATTTTCATCTAAATTTACTCAAATATAGATCCTACAACCAAAATACTCAACAAAATAAAAAAAAATCGAAGTTGATTTCAAATGAATTTATTAAAATTTGACCAAAATCTTGTCAAAATCAAAGAAAATTGAAGTTATTTTCATCTAAATTTAGTCAAATATAGATCCTACAACCAAAATACTCGACAAAATCCAAAAAAATCGAAGTTGATTTTATATGAATTTATTAAAATTTGACACTTCCAACTAAAATTTTTTCATAATCCAACGAAATTGAAGTTATTTTCATCTAAATTTACTCAAATATAGAACCTACAACAAAAATACTCAACAAAATCCAAAAAAATCGAAGTTGATTTCAAACAAATTTATTAAAATTTGACACTTCCAACTAAAATTTTTTTCACAATCCAACAAAATTGAAGTTATTTTCATCTAAATCTACTCAAATATAGATCCTACAACAAAAATACTCAACAAAATCCAAAAAAATCGAAGTTGATTTCAAATGAATTTATTAAAATTTGACAAAAATCTTGTCTACATCCAAGAAAATTGAAGTTATTTTCATCTAAATTTAGTCAAATATAGATCCTACAACCAAAATACTCATCAAAATCCAAAAAAATCGAAGTTGATTTCAAATAAATTTATTAAAATTTGACATTTCCAACTAAATTTTTTTTCAGAATCCAACAAAATTGAAGTTATTTTCATCAAAATTTACTCAAATATAGACCCTACAACAAAAATACTCAACAAAATCCAAAAAAATCGAAGTTGATTTCAAATAAATTTATTAAAATTTGACACTTCCAACTAAATTTTTTTTCATAATCCAACAAAATTAAATTTATTTTCATCTAAATTTAGTCAAATATAGATCCTACAACCAAAATACCCATCAAAATCCAAAAAAATCGAAGTTGATTTCAAATAAATTTATTAAAATTTGACCAAAATCTTGTCAAAATCCAAAAAATTGAAGTTATTTTCATCTAAATTTACTCAAATATAGATCCTACAACAAAAATACTCAACAAAATCCAAAAAAATCGAAGTTGATTTCAAATAAATTTATTAAAATTTGACACTTCCAACTAAATTTTTTTTCATAATCCAACAAAATTAAATTTATTTTCATCTAAATTTACTCAAATGTAGATCCTACAACAAAAATACTCAACAAAATCCAAAATAATCGAAGTTGATTTCAAATAAATTTAATAAAACTTGATACTTCCAACTAAAATTTTTTTCACAATCCAACAAAATTGAAGTTATTTTCATCTAAATTTAATCAAATATAGATCCTACAACAAAAATACTCGACAAAATCCAAAAAAATCGAAGTTGATTTCATATGAATTTATTAAAATTTGACACTTCCAACTAAAATTTTTTTTATAATCCAACAAAATTGAAGTTATTTTCATCTAAATTTAGTCAAATATAGATCCTACAACCAAAATACTCATCAAAATCCAAAAAAATCGAAGTTGATTTCAAATGAATTTATTAAAATTTGACAAAAATCTTGTCTACATCCAAGAAAATTGAAGTTAGTTTCATCTAAATTTACTCAAATATAGAACCTACAACAAAAATACTCAACAAAATCCAAAAAAATCGAAGTTGATTTCAAATAAATTTATTAAAATTTGACACTTCCAACTAAAATTTTTTTCACAATCCAACAAAATTGAAGTTATTTTCATCTAAATCTACTCAAATATAGATCCTACAACAAAAATACTCAACAAAATCCAAAAAAATCGAAGTTGATTTCAAATGAATTTATTATAATTTGACAAAAATCTTGTCAAAATCCAAAAAATTGAAGTTATTTTCATCTGAATTTACTCAAATATAGATCCTACAACAAAAATACTCAACAAAATCCAAAAAAATCGAAGTTGATTTCAAATAAATTTATTAAAATTTGACACTTCCAACTAAATTTTTTTTCATAATCCAACAAAATTAAATTTATTTTCATCTAAATTTAGTCAAATATAGATCCTACAACCAAAATACCCATCAAAATCCAAAAAAATCGAAGTTGATTTCAAATAAATTTATTAAAATTTGACCAAAATCTTGTCAAAATCCAAAAAATTGAAGTTATTTTCATCTAAATTTACTCAAATATAGATCCTACAACAAAAATACTCAACAAAATCCAAAAAAATCGAAGTTGATTTCAAATAAATTTATTAAAATTTGACACTTCCAACTAAAATTTCTTTCATAATCCAACAAAATTGAAGTTATTTTCATCTAAATTTACTCAAATATAGATCCTACAACCAAAATACTCAACAAAATAAAAAAAAATCGAAGTTGATTTCAAATGAATTTATTAAAATTTGACCAAAATCTTGTCAAAATCAAAGAAAATTGAAGTTATTTTCATCTAAATTTAGTCAAATATAGATCCTACAACCAAAATACTCGACAAAATCCAAAAAAATCGAAGTTGATTTTATATGAATTTATTAAAATTTGACACTTCCAACTAAAATTTTTTCATAATCCAACGAAATTGAAGTTATTTTCATCTAAATTTACTCAAATATAGAACCTACAACAAAAATACTCAACAAAATCCAAAAAAATCGAAGTTGATTTCAAACAAATTTATTAAAATTTGACACTTCCAACTAAAATTTTTTTCACAATCCAACAAAATTGAAGTTATTTTCATCTAAATCTACTCAAATATAGATCCTACAACAAAAATACTCAACAAAATCCAAAAAAATCGAAGTTGATTTCAAATGAATTTATTAAAATTTGACAAAAATCTTGTCTACATCCAAGAAAATTGAAGTTATTTTCATCTAAATTTAGTCAAATATAGATCCTACAACCAAAATACTCATCAAAATCCAAAAAAATCGAAGTTGATTTCAAATAAATTTATTAAAATTTGACATTTCCAACTAAATTTTTTTTCAGAATCCAACAAAATTGAAGTTATTTTCATCAAAATTTACTCAAATATAGACCCTACAACAAAAATACTCAACAAAATCCAAAAAAATCGAAGTTGATTTCAAATAAATTTATTAAAATTTGACACTTCCAACTAAATTTTTTTTCATAATCCAACAAAATTAAATTTATTTTCATCTAAATTTAGTCAAATATAGATCCTACAACCAAAATACCCATCAAAATCCAAAAAAATCGAAGTTGATTTCAAATAAATTTATTAAAATTTGACCAAAATCTTGTCAAAATCCAAAAAATTGAAGTTATTTTCATCTAAATTTACTCAAATATAGACCCTACAACAAAAATACTCAACAAAATCCAAAAAAATCGAAGTTGATTTCAAATAAATTTATTAAAATTTGACACTTTCAACTAAATTTTTTTTCATAATCCAACAAAATTAAATTTATTTTCATCTAAATTTACTCAAATGTAGATCCTACAACAAAAATACTCAACAAAATCCAAAATAATCGAAGTTGATTTCAAATAAATTTAATAAAACTTGATACTTCCAACTAAAATTTTTTTCACAATCCAACAAAATTGAAGTTATTTTCATCTAAATTTAATCAAATATAGATCCTACAACAAAAATACTCGACAAAATCCAAAAAAATCGAAGTTGATTTCATATGAATTTATTAAAATTTGACACTTCCAACTAAAATTTTTTTTATAATCCAACAAAATTGAAGTTATTTTCATCTAAATTTAGTCAAATATAGATCCTACAACCAAAATACTCATCAAAATCCAAAAAAATCGAAGTTGATTTCAAATGAATTTATTAAAATTTGACAAAAATCTTGTCTACATCCAAGAAAATTGAAGTTAGTTTCATCTAAATTTACTCAAATATAGAACCTACAACAAAAATACTCAACAAAATCCAAAAAAATCGAAGTTGATTTCAAATAAATTTATTAAAATTTGACACTTCCAACTAAAATTTTTTTCACAATCCAACAAAATTGAAGTTATTTTCATCTAAATCTACTCAAATATAGATCCTACAACAAAAATACTCAACAAAATCCAAAAAAATCGAAGTTGATTTCAAATGAATTTATTATAATTTGACAAAAATCTTGTCAAAATCCAAAAAATTGAAGTTATTTTCATCTGAATTTACTCAAATATAGATCCTACAACAAAAATACTCAACAAAATCCAAAAAAATCGAAGTTGATTTCAAATAAATTTATTAAAATTTGACACTTCCAACTAAATTTTTTTTCATAATCCAACAAAATTAAATTTATTTTCATCTAAATTTAGTCAAATATAGATCCTACAACCAAAATACCCATCAAAATCCAAAAAAATCGAAGTTGATTTCAAATAAATTTATTAAAATTTGACCAAAATCTTGTCAAAATCCAAAAAATTGAAGTTATTTTCATCTAAATTTACTCAAATATAGATCCTACAACAAAAATACTCAACAAAATCCAAAAAAATCGAAGTTGATTTCAAATAAATTTATTAAAATTTGACACTTCCAACTAAATTTTTTTTCATAATCCAACAAAATTAAATTTATTTTCATCTAAATTTACTCAAATATAGATCCTACAACAAAAATACTCAACAAAATCCAAAATAATCGAAGTTGATTTCAAATAAATTTAATAAAACTTGATACTTCCAACTAAAATTTTTTTCACAATCCAACAAAATTGAAGTTATTTTCATCTAAATTTAATCAAATATAGATCCTACAACAAAAATACTCGACAAAATCCAAAAAAATCGAAGTTGATTTCATATGAATTTATTAAAATTTGACACTTCCAACTAAAATTTTTTTTATAATCCAACAAAATTGAAGTTATTTTCATCTAAATTTAGTCAAATATAGATCCTACAACCAAAATACTCATCAAAATCCAAAAAAATCGAAGTTGATTTCAAATGAATTTATTAAAATTTGACAAAAATCTTGTCTACATCCAAGAAAATTGAAGTTAGTTTCATCTAAATTTACTCAAATATAGAACCTACAACAAAAATACTCAACAAAATCCAAAAAAATCGAAGTTGATTTTAAATAAATTTATTAAAATTTGACACTTCCAACTTAATTTTTTTTCATAATCCAACAAAATTAAATTTATTTTCATCTAAATTTAGTCAAATATAGATCCTACAACCAAAATACCCATCAAAATCCAAAAAAATCGAAGTTGATTTCAAATAAATTTATTAAAATTTGACCAAAATCTTGTCAAAATCCAAAAAATTGAAGTTATTTTCATCTAAATTTACTCAAATATAGATCCTACAACAAAAATACTCAACAAAATCCAAAAAAATCGAAGTTGATTTCAAATAAATTTATTAAAATTTGACACTTCCAACTAAATTTTTTTTCATAATCCAACAAAATTAAATTTATTTTCATCTAAATTTACTCAAATATAGATCCTACAACAAAAATACTCAACAAAATCCAAAATAATCGAAGTTGATTTCAAATAAATTTAATAAAACTTGATACTTCCAACTAAAATTTTTTTCACAATCCAACAAAATTGAAGTTATTTTCATCTACATTTAATCAAATATAGATCCTACAACAAAAATACTCGACAAAATCCAAAAAAATCGAAGTTGATTTCATATGAATTTATTAAAATTTGACACTTCCAACTAAAATTTTTTTTATAATCCAACAAAATTGAAGTTATTTTCATCTAAATTTAGTCAAATATAGATCCTACAACCAAAATACTCATCAAAATCCAAAAAAATCGAAGTTGATTTCAAATGAATTTATTAAAATTTGACAAAAATCTTGTCTACATCCAAGAAAATTGAAGTTAGTTTCATCTAAATTTACTCAAATATAGAACCTACAACAAAAATACTCAACAAAATCCAAAAAAATCGAAGTTGATTTCAAATAAATTTATTAAAATTTGACACTTCCAACTAAAATTTTTTTCACAATCCAACAAAATTGAAGTTATTTTCATCTAAATCTACTCAAATATAGATCCTACAACAAAAATACTCAACAAAATCCAAAAAAATCGAAGTTGATTTCAAATGAATTTATTATAATTTGACAAAAATCTTGTCAAAATCCAAAAAATTGAAGTTATTTTCATCTGAATTTACTCAAATATAGATCCTACAACAAAAATACTCGACAAAATCCAAAAAAATCGAAGTTGATTTCATATGAATTTATTAAAATTTGACACTTCCAACTAAAATTTTTTTTATAATCCAACAAAATTGAAGTTATTTTCATCTAAATTTAGTCAAATATAGATCCTACAACCAAAATACTCATCAAAATCCAAAAAAATCGAAGTTGATTTCAAATGAATTTATTAAAATTTGACAAAAATCTTGTCTACATCCAAGAAAATTGAAGTTAGTTTCATCTAAATTTACTCAAATATAGAACCTACAACAAAAATACTCAACAAAATCCAAAAAAATCGAAGTTGATTTCAAATAAATTTATTAAAATTTGACACTTCCAACTAAAATTTTTTTCACAATCCAACAAAATTGAAGTTATTTTCATCTAAATCTACTCAAATATAGATCCTACAACAAAAATACTCAACAAAATCCAAAAAAATCGAAGTTGATTTCAAATGAATTTATTATAATTTGACAAAAATCTTGTCAAAATCCAAAAAATTGAAGTTATTTTCATCTGAATTTACTCAAATATAGATCCTACAACAAAAATACTCAACAAAATCAAAAAAAATCGAAGTTGATTTCAAATAAATTTATTAAAATTTGACACTTCCAACTAAATTTTTTTTCATAATCCAACAAAATTAAATTTATTTTCATCTAAATTTAGTCAAATATAGATCCTACAACCAAAATACCCATCAAAATCCAAAAAAATCGAAGTTGATTTCAAATAAATTTATTAAAATTTGACCAAAATCTTGTCAAAATCCAAAAAATTGAAGTTATTTTCATCTAAATTTACTCAAATATAGATCCTACAACAAAAATACTCAACAAAATAAAAAAAAATCGAAGTTGATTTCAAATGAATTTATTAAAATTTGACCAAAATCTTGTCAAAATCAAAGAAAATTGAAGTTATTTTCATCTAAATTTAGTCAAATATAGATCCTACAACCAAAATACTCGACAAAATCCAAAAAAATCGAAGTTGATTTTATATGAATTTATTAAAATTTGACACTTCCAACTAAAATTTTTTCATAATCCAACGAAATTGAAGTTATTTTCATCTAAATTTACTCAAATATAGAACCTACAACAAAAATACTCAACAAAATCCAAAAAAATCGAAGTTGATTTCAAATAAATTTATTAAAATTTGACACTTCCAACTAAAATTTTTTTCACAATCCAACAAAATTGAAGTTATTTTCATCTAAATCTACTCAAATATAGATCCTACAACAAAAATACTAAACAAAATCCAAAAAAACCGAAGTTGATTTCAAATGAATTTATTAAAATTTGACAAAAATCTTGTCTACATCCAAGAAAATTGAAGTTATTTTCATCTAAATTTAGTCAAATATAGATCCTACAACCAAAATACTCATCAAAATCCAAAAAAATCGAAGTTGATTTCAAATAAATTTATTAAAATTTGACATTTCCAACTAAATTTTTTTTCAGAATCCAACAAAATTGAAGTTATTTTCATCAAAATTTACTCAAATATAGACCCTACAACAAAAATACTCAACAAAATCCAAAAAAATCGAAGTTGATTTCAAATAAATTTATTAAAATTTGACACTTCCAACTAAATTTTTTTTCATAATCCAACAAAATTAAATTTATTTTCATCTCAATTTAGTCAAATATAGATCCTACAACCAAAATACCCATCAAAATCCAAAAAAATCGAAGTTGATTTCAAATAAATTTATTAAAATTTGACCAAAATCTTGTCAAAATCCAAAAAATTGAAGTTATTTTCATCTAAATTTACTCAAATATAGATCCTACAACAAAAATACTCAACAAAATCCAAAAAAATCGAAGTTGATTTCAAATAAATTTATTAAAATTTGACACTTCCAACTAAATTTTTTTTCATAATCCAACAAAATTAAATTTATTTTCATCTAAATTTACTCAAATATAGATCCTACAACAAAAATACTCAACAAAATCCAAAATAATCGAAGTTGATTTCAAATAAATTTAATAAAACTTGATACTTCCAACTAAAATTTTTTTCACAATCCAACAAAATTGAAGTTATTTTCATCTAAATTTAATCAAATATAGATCCTACAACAAAAATACTCGACAAAATCCAAAAAAATCGAAGTTGATTTCATATGAATTTATTAAAATTTGACACTTCCAACTAAAATTTTTTTTATAATCCAACAAAATTGAAGTTATTTTCATCTAAATTTAGTCAAATATAGATCCTACAACCAAAATAGTCATCAAAATCCAAAAAATCGAAGTTGATTTCAAATGATTTTATTAAAATTTGACCAAAATCTTGTCAAAATCCAAAAAATGAAGTTATTTTCATCTAAATTTAGTCAAATATACATCCTACAACCAAAATACTCATCAAAATAAAAAAAAATCGAAGTTGATTTCAAATAAATTTATTAAAATTTGACACTTCCAACTAAAATTTCTTTCATAATCCAACAAAATTGAAGTTATTTTCATCTAAATTTACTCAAATATAGATCCTACAACCAAAATACTCAACAAAATAAAAAAAAATCGAAGTTGATTTCAAATGAATTTATTAAAATTTGACCAAAATCTTGTCAAAATCAAAGAAAATTGAAGTTATTTTCATCTAAATTTAGTCAAATATAGATCCTACAACCAAAATACTCGACAAAATCCAAAAAAATCGAAGTTGATTTTATATGAATTTATTAAAATTTGACACTTCCAACTAAAATTTTTTCATAATCCAACGAAATTGAAGTTATTTTCATCTAAATTTACTCAAATATAGAACCTACAACAAAAATACTCAACAAAATCCAAAAAAATCGAAGTTGATTTCAAACAAATTTATTAAAATTTGACACTTCCAACTAAAATTTTTTTCACAATCCAACAAAATTGAAGTTATTTTCATCTAAATTTAATCAAATATAGATCCTACAACAAAAATACTCGACAAAATCCAAAAAAATCGAAGTTGATTTCATATGAATTTATTAAAATTTGACACTTCCAACTAAAATTTTTTTTATAATCCAACAAAATTGAAGTTATTTTCATCTAAATTTAGTCAAATATAGATCCTACAACCAAAATACTCATCAAAATCCAAAAAAATCGAAGTTGATTTCAAATGAATTTATTAAAATTTGACAAAAATCTTGTCTACATCCAAGAAAATTGAAGTTAGTTTCATCTAAATTTACTCAAATATAGAACCTACAACAAAAATACTCAACAAAATCCAAAAAAATCGAAGTTGATTTCAAATAAATTTATTAAAATTTGACACTTCCAACTAAAATTTTTTTCACAATCCAACAAAATTGAAGTTATTTTCATCTAAATCTACTCAAATATAGATCCTACAACAAAAATACTCAACAAAATCCAAAAAAATCGAAGTTGATTTCAAATGAATTTATTATAATTTGACAAAAATCTTGTCAAAATCCAAAAAATTGAAGTTATTTTCATCTGAATTTACTCAAATATAGATCCTACAACAAAAATACTCAACAAAATCCAAAAAAATCGAAGTTGATTTCAAATAAATTTATTAAAATTTGACACTTCCAACTAAATTTTTTTTCATAATCCAACAAAATTAAATTTATTTTCATCTAAATTTAGTCAAATATAGATCCTACAACCAAAATACCCATCAAAATCCAAAAAAATCGAAGTTGATTTCAAATAAATTTATTAAAATTTGACCAAAATCTTGTCAAAATCCAAAAAATTGAAGTTATTTTCATCTAAATTTACTCAAATATAGATCCTACAACAAAAATACTCAACAAAATCCAAAAAAATCGAAGTTGATTTCAAATAAATTTATTAAAATTTGACACTTCCAACTAAATTTTTTTTCATAATCCAACAAAATTAAATTTATTTTCATCTAAATTTACTCAAATATAGATCCTACAACAAAAATACTCAACAAAATCCAAAATAATCGAAGTTGATTTCAAATAAATTTAATAAAACTTGATACTTCCAACTAAAATTTTTTTCACAATCCAACAAAATTGAAGTTATTTTCATCTACATTTAATCAAATATAGATCCTACAACAAAAATACTCGACAAAATCCAAAAAAATCGAAGTTGATTTCATATGAATTTATTAAAATTTGACACTTCCAACTAAAATTTTTTTTATAATCCAACAAAATTGAAGTTATTTTCATCTAAATTTAGTCAAATATAGATCCTACAACCAAAATACTCATCAAAATCCAAAAAAATCGAAGTTGATTTCAAATGAATTTATTAAAATTTGACAAAAATCTTGTCTACATCCAAGAAAATTGAAGTTAGTTTCATCTAAATTTACTCAAATATAGAACCTACAACAAAAATACTCAACAAAATCCAAAAAAATCGAAGTTGATTTCAAATAAATTTATTAAAATTTGACACTTCCAACTAAAATTTTTTTCACAATCCAACAAAATTGAAGTTATTTTCATCTAAATCTACTCAAATATAGATCCTACAACAAAAATACTCAACAAAATCCAAAAAAATCGAAGTTGATTTCAAATGAATTTATTATAATTTGACAAAAATCTTGTCAAAATCCAAAAAATTGAAGTTATTTTCATCTGAATTTACTCAAATATAGATCCTACAACCAAAATACTCATCAAAATCCAAAAAAATCGAAGTTGATTTCAAATAAATTTATTAAAATTTGACACTTCCAACTAAATTTTTTTTCATAATCCAACAAAATTAAATTTATTTTCATCTAAATTTAGTCAAATATAGATCCTACAACCAAAATACCCATCAAAATCCAAAAAAATCGAAGTTGATTTCAAATAAATTTATTAAAATTTGACCAAAATCTTGTCAAAATCCAAAAAATTGAAGTTATTTTCATCTAAATTTACTCAAATATAGATCCTACAACAAAAATACTCAACAAAATCCAAAAAAATCGAAGTTGATTTCAAATAAATTTATTAAAATTTGACACTTCCAACTAAATTTTTTTTCATAATCCAACAAAATTAAATTTATTTTCATCTAAATTTACTCAAATATAGATCCTACAACAAAAATACTCAACAAAATCCAAAATAATCGAAGTTGATTTCAAATAAATTTAATAAAACTTGATACTTCCAACTAAAATTTTTTTCACAATCCAACAAAATTGAAGTTATTTTCATCTACATTTAATCAAATATAGATCCTACAACAAAAATACTCGACAAAATCCAAAAAAATCGAAGTTGATTTCATATGAATTTATTAAAATTTGACACTTCCAACTAAAATTTTTTTTATAATCCAACAAAATTGAAGTTATTTTCATCTAAATTTAGTCAAATATAGATCCTACAACCAAAATACTCATCAAAATCCAAAAAAATCGAAGTTGATTTCAAATGAATTTATTAAAATTTGACAAAAATCTTGTCTACATCCAAGAAAATTGAAGTTAGTTTCATCTAAATTTACTCAAATATAGAACCTACAACAAAAATACTCAACAAAATCCAAAAAAATCGAAGTTGATTTCAAATAAATTTATTAAAATTTGACACTTCCAACTAAAATTTTTTTCACAATCCAACAAAATTGAAGTTATTTTCATCTAAATCTACTCAAATATAGATCCTACAACAAAAATACTCAACAAAATCCAAAAAAATCGAAGTTGATTTCAAATGAATTTATTATAATTTGACAAAAATCTTGTCAAAATCCAAAAAATTGAAGTTATTTTCATCTGAATTTACTCAAATATAGATCCTACAACAAAAATACTCGACAAAATCCAAAAAAATCGAAGTTGATTTCATATGAATTTATTAAAATTTGACACTTCCAACTAAAATTTTTTTTATAATCCAACAAAATTGAAGTTATTTTCATCTAAATTTAGTCAAATATAGATCCTACAACCAAAATACTCATCAAAATCCAAAAAAATCGAAGTTGATTTCAAATGAATTTATTAAAATTTGACAAAAATCTTGTCTACATCCAAGAAAATTGAAGTTAGTTTCATCTAAATTTACTCAAATATAGAACCTACAACAAAAATACTCAACAAAATCCAAAAAAATCGAAGTTGATTTCAAATAAATTTATTAAAATTTGACACTTCCAACTAAAATTTTTTTCACAATCCAACAAAATTGAAGTTATTTTCATCTAAATCTACTCAAATATAGATCCTACAACAAAAATACTCAACAAAATCCAAAAAAATCGAAGTTGATTTCAAATGAATTTATTATAATTTGACAAAAATCTTGTCAAAATCCAAAAAATTGAAGTTATTTTCATCTGAATTTACTCAAATATAGATCCTACAACAAAAATACTCAACAAAATCCAAAAAAATCGAAGTTGATTTCAAATAAATTTATTAAAATTTGACACTTCCAACTAAATTTTTTTTCATAATCCAACAAAATTAAATTTATTTTCATCTAAATTTAGTCAAATATAGATCCTACAACCAAAATACCCATCAAAATCCAAAAAAATCGAAGTTGATTTCAAATAAATTTATTAAAATTTGACCAAAATCTTGTCAAAATCCAAAAAATTGAAGTTATTTTCATCTAAATTTACTCAAATATAGATCCTACAACAAAAATACTCAACAAAATAAAAAAAAATCGAAGTTGATTTCAAATGAATTTATTAAAATTTGACCAAAATCTTGTCAAAATCAAAGAAAATTGAAGTTATTTTCATCTAAATTTAGTCAAATATAGATCCTACAACCAAAATACTCGACAAAATCCAAAAAAATCGAAGTTGATTTTATATGAATTTATTAAAATTTGACACTTCCAACTAAAATTTTTTCATAATCCAACGAAATTGAAGTTATTTTCATCTAAATTTACTCAAATATAGAACCTACAACAAAAATACTCAACAAAATCCAAAAAAATCGAAGTTGATTTCAAATAAATTTATTAAAATTTGACACTTCCAACTAAAATTTTTTTCACAATCCAACAAAATTGAAGTTATTTTCATCTAAATCTACTCAAATATAGATCCTACAACAAAAATACTAAACAAAATCCAAAAAAACCGAAGTTGATTTCAAATGAATTTATTAAAATTTGACAAAAATCTTGTCTACATCCAAGAAAATTGAAGTTATTTTCATCTAAATTTAGTCAAATATAGATCCTACAACCAAAATACTCATCAAAATCCAAAAAAATCGAAGTTGATTTCAAATAAATTTATTAAAATTTGACATTTCCAACTAAATTTTTTTTCAGAATCCAACAAAATTGAAGTTATTTTCATCAAAATTTACTCAAATATAGACCCTACAACAAAAATACTCAACAAAATCCAAAAAAATCGAAGTTGATTTCAAATAAATTTATTAAAATTTGACACTTCCAACTAAATTTTTTTTCATAATCCAACAAAATTAAATTTATTTTCATCTCAATTTAGTCAAATATAGATCCTACAACCAAAATACCCATCAAAATCCAAAAAAATCGAAGTTGATTTCAAATAAATTTATTAAAATTTGACCAAAATCTTGTCAAAATCCAAAAAATTGAAGTTATTTTCATCTAAATTTACTCAAATATAGATCCTACAACAAAAATACTCAACAAAATCCAAAAAAATCGAAGTTGATTTCAAATAAATTTATTAAAATTTGACACTTCCAACTAAATTTTTTTTCATAATCCAACAAAATTAAATTTATTTTCATCTAAATTTACTCAAATATAGATCCTACAACAAAAATACTCAACAAAATCCAAAATAATCGAAGTTGATTTCAAATAAATTTAATAAAACTTGATACTTCCAACTAAAATTTTTTTCACAATCCAACAAAATTGAAGTTATTTTCATCTAAATTTAATCAAATATAGATCCTACAACAAAAATACTCGACAAAATCCAAAAAAATCGAAGTTGATTTCATATGAATTTATTAAAATTTGACACTTCCAACTAAAATTTTTTTTATAATCCAACAAAATTGAAGTTATTTTCATCTAAATTTAGTCAAATATAGATCCTACAACCAAAATAGTCATCAAAATCCAAAAAATCGAAGTTGATTTCAAATGATTTTATTAAAATTTGACCAAAATCTTGTCAAAATCCAAAAAATGAAGTTATTTTCATCTAAATTTAGTCAAATATACATCCTACAACCAAAATACTCATCAAAATAAAAAAAAATCGAAGTTGATTTCAAATAAATTTATTAAAATTTGACACTTCCAACTAAAATTTCTTTCATAATCCAACAAAATTGAAGTTATTTTCATCTAAATTTACTCAAATATAGATCCTACAACCAAAATACTCAACAAAATAAAAAAAAATCGAAGTTGATTTCAAATGAATTTATTAAAATTTGACCAAAATCTTGTCAAAATCAAAGAAAATTGAAGTTATTTTCATCTAAATTTAGTCAAATATAGATCCTACAACCAAAATACTCGACAAAATCCAAAAAAATCGAAGTTGATTTTATATGAATTTATTAAAATTTGACACTTCCAACTAAAATTTTTTCATAATCCAACGAAATTGAAGTTATTTTCATCTAAATTTACTCAAATATAGAACCTACAACAAAAATACTCAACAAAATCCAAAAAAATCGAAGTTGATTTCAAACAAATTTATTAAAATTTGACACTTCCAACTAAAATTTTTTTCACAATCCAACAAAATTGAAGTTATTTTCAT
Organism: Andrena fulva; assembly: GCA_946251845.1. Taxonomy (NCBI): domain Eukaryota; kingdom Metazoa; phylum Arthropoda; class Insecta; order Hymenoptera; family Andrenidae; genus Andrena; species Andrena fulva. The sequence goes on from CAMITZ010000243.1 coordinate 2,274,365, forward strand.
CTAAATCTACTCAAATATAGATCCTACAACAAAAATACTCAACAAAATCCAAAAAAATCGAAGTTGATTTCAAATGAATTTATTAAAATTTGACAAAAATCTTGTCTACATCCAAGAAAATTGAAGTTATTTTCATCTAAATTTAGTCAAATATAGATCCTACAACCAAAATACTCATCAAAATCCAAAAAAATCGAAGTTGATTTCAAATAAATTTATTAAAATTTGACATTTCCAACTAAATTTTTTTTCAGAATCCAACAAAATTGAAGTTATTTTCATCAAAATTTACTCAAATATAGACCCTACAACAAAAATACTCAACAAAATCCAAAAAAATCGAAGTTGATTTCAAATAAATTTATTAAAATTTGACACTTCCAACTAAATTTTTTTTCATAATCCAACAAAATTAAATTTATTTTCATCTAAATTTAGTCAAATATAGATCCTACAACCAAAATACCCATCAAAATCCAAAAAAATCGAAGTTGATTTCAAATAAATTTATTAAAATTTGACCAAAATCTTGTCAAAATCCAAAAAATTGAAGTTATTTTCATCTAAATTTACTCAAATATAGATCCTACAACAAAAATACTCAACAAAATCCAAAAAAATCGAAGTTGATTTCAAATAAATTTATTAAAATTTGACACTTCCAACTAAATTTTTTTTCATAATCCAACAAAATTAAATTTATTTTCATCTAAATTTACTCAAATGTAGATCCTACAACAAAAATACTCAACAAAATCCAAAATAATCGAAGTTGATTTCAAATAAATTTAATAAAACTTGATACTTCCAACTAAAATTTTTTTCACAATCCAACAAAATTGAAGTTATTTTCATCTAAATTTAATCAAATATAGATCCTACAACAAAAATACTCGACAAAATCCAAAAAAATCGAAGTTGATTTCATATGAATTTATTAAAATTTGACACTTCCAACTAAAATTTTTTTTATAATCCAACAAAATTGAAGTTATTTTCATCTAAATTTAGTCAAATATAGATCCTACAACCAAAATACTCATCAAAATCCAAAAAAATCGAAGTTGATTTCAAATGAATTTATTAAAATTTGACAAAAATCTTGTCTACATCCAAGAAAATTGAAGTTAGTTTCATCTAAATTTACTCAAATATAGAACCTACAACAAAAATACTCAACAAAATCCAAAAAAATCGAAGTTGATTTCAAATAAATTTATTAAAATTTGACACTTCCAACTAAAATTTTTTTCACAATCCAACAAAATTGAAGTTATTTTCATCTAAATCTACTCAAATATAGATCCTACAACAAAAATACTCAACAAAATCCAAAAAAATCGAAGTTGATTTCAAATGAATTTATTATAATTTGACAAAAATCTTGTCAAAATCCAAAAAATTGAAGTTATTTTCATCTGAATTTACTCAAATATAGATCCTACAACAAAAATACTCAACAAAATCCAAAAAAATCGAAGTTGATTTCAAATAAATTTATTAAAATTTGACACTTCCAACTAAATTTTTTTTCATAATCCAACAAAATTAAATTTATTTTCATCTAAATTTAGTCAAATATAGATCCTACAACCAAAATACCCATCAAAATCCAAAAAAATCGAAGTTGATTTCAAATAAATTTATTAAAATTTGACCAAAATCTTGTCAAAATCCAAAAAATTGAAGTTATTTTCATCTAAATTTACTCAAATATAGATCCTACAACAAAAATACTCAACAAAATCCAAAAAAATCGAAGTTGATTTCAAATAAATTTATTAAAATTTGACACTTCCAACTAAATTTTTTTTCATAATCCAACAAAATTAAATTTATTTTCATCTAAATTTACTCAAATATAGATCCTACAACAAAAATACTCAACAAAATCCAAAATAATCGAAGTTGATTTCAAATAAATTTAATAAAACTTGATACTTCCAACTAAAATTTTTTTCACAATCCAACAAAATTGAAGTTATTTTCATCTAAATTTAATCAAATATAGATCCTACAACAAAAATACTCGACAAAATCCAAAAAAATCGAAGTTGATTTCATATGAATTTATTAAAATTTGACACTTCCAACTAAAATTTTTTTTATAATCCAACAAAATTGAAGTTATTTTCATCTAAATTTAGTCAAATATAGATCCTACAACCAAAATACTCATCAAAATCCAAAAAAATCGAAGTTGATTTCAAATGAATTTATTAAAATTTGACAAAAATCTTGTCTACATCCAAGAAAATTGAAGTTAGTTTCATCTAAATTTACTCAAATATAGAACCTACAACAAAAATACTCAACAAAATCCAAAAAAATCGAAGTTGATTTCAAATAAATTTATTAAAATTTGACACTTCCAACTTAATTTTTTTTCATAATCCAACAAAATTAAATTTATTTTCATCTAAATTTAGTCAAATATAGATCCTACAACCAAAATACCCATCAAAATCCAAAAAAATCGAAGTTGATTTCAAATAAATTTATTAAAATTTGACCAAAATCTTGTCAAAATCCAAAAAATTGAAGTTATTTTCATCTAAATTTACTCAAATATAGATCCTACAACAAAAATACTCAACAAAATCCAAAAAAATCGAAGTTGATTTCAAATAAATTTATTAAAATTTGACACTTCCAACTAAATTTTTTTTCATAATCCAACAAAATTAAATTTATTTTCATCTAAATTTACTCAAATATAGATCCTACAACAAAAATACTCAACAAAATCCAAAATAATCGAAGTTGATTTCAAATAAATTTAATAAAACTTGATACTTCCAACTAAAATTTTTTTCACAATCCAACAAAATTGAAGTTATTTTCATCTAAATTTAATCAAATATAGATCCTACAACAAAAATACTCGACAAAATCCAAAAAAATCGAAGTTGATTTCATATGAATTTATTAAAATTTGACACTTCCAACTAAAATTTTTTTTATAATCCAACAAAATTGAAGTTATTTTCATCTAAATTTAGTCAAATATAGATCCTACAACCAAAATACTCATCAAAATCCAAAAAAATCGAAGTTGATTTCAAATGAATTTATTAAAATTTGACAAAAATCTTGTCTACATCCAAGAAAATTGAAGTTAGTTTCATCTAAATTTACTCAAATATAGAACCTACAACAAAAATACTCAACAAAATCCAAAAAAATCGAAGTTGATTTCAAATAAATTTATTAAAATTTGACACTTCCAACTAAAATTTTTTTCACAATCCAACAAAATTGAAGTTATTTTCATCTAAATCTACTCAAATATAGATCCTACAACAAAAATACTCAACAAAATCCAAAAAAATCGAAGTTGATTTCAAATGAATTTATTATAATTTGACAAAAATCTTGTCAAAATCCAAAAAATTGAAGTTATTTTCATCTGAATTTACTCAAATATAGATCCTACAACAAAAATACTCGACAAAATCCAAAAAAATCGAAGTTGATTTCATATGAATTTATTAAAATTTGACACTTCCAACTAAAATTTTTTTTATAATCCAACAAAATTGAAGTTATTTTCATCTAAATTTAGTCAAATATAGATCCTACAACCAAAATACTCATCAAAATCCAAAAAAATCGAAGTTGATTTCAAATGAATTTATTAAAATTTGACAAAAATCTTGTCTACATCCAAGAAAATTGAAGTTAGTTTCATCTAAATTTACTCAAATATAGAACCTACAACAAAAATACTCAACAAAATCCAAAAAAATCGAAGTTGATTTCAAATAAATTTATTAAAATTTGACACTTCCAACTAAAATTTTTTTCACAATCCAACAAAATTGAAGTTATTTTCATCTAAATCTACTCAAATATAGATCCTACAACAAAAATACTCAACAAAATCCAAAAAAATCGAAGTTGATTTCAAATGAATTTACTATAATTTGACAAAAATCTTGTCAAAATCCAAAAAATTGAAGTTATTTTCATCTGAATTTACTCAAATATAGATCCTACAACAAAAATACTCAACAAAATCCAAAAAAATCGAAGTTGATTTCAAATAAATTTATTAAAATTTGACACTTCCAACTAAATTTTTTTTCATAATCCAACAAAATTAAATTTATTTTCATCTAAATTTAGTCAAATATAGATCCTACAACCAAAATACCCATCAAAATCCAAAAAAATCGAAGTTGATTTCAAATAAATTTATTAAAATTTGACCAAAATCTTGTCAAAATCCAAAAAATTGAAGTTATTTTCATCTAAATTTACTCAAATATAGATCCTACAACAAAAATACTCAACAAAATAAAAAAAAATCGAAGTTGATTTCAAATGAATTTATTAAAATTTGACCAAAATCTTGTCAAAATCAAAGAAAATTGAAGTTATTTTCATCTAAATTTAGTCAAATATAGATCCTACAACCAAAATACTCGACAAAATCCAAAAAAATCGAAGTTGATTTTATATGAATTTATTAAAATTTGACACTTCCAACTAAAATTTTTTCATAATCCAACGAAATTGAAGTTATTTTCATCTAAATTTACTCAAATATAGAACCTACAACAAAAATACTCAACAAAATCCAAAAAAATCGAAGTTGATTTCAAATAAATTTATTAAAATTTGACACTTCCAACTAAAATTTTTTTCACAATCCAACAAAATTGAAGTTATTTTCATCTAAATCTACTCAAATATAGATCCTACAACAAAAATACTAAACAAAATCCAAAAAAACCGAAGTTGATTTCAAATGAATTTATTAAAATTTGACAAAAATCTTGTCTACATCCAAGAAAATTGAAGTTATTTTCATCTAAATTTAGTCAAATATAGATCCTACAACCAAAATACTCATCAAAATCCAAAAAAATCGAAGTTGATTTCAAATAAATTTATTAAAATTTGACATTTCCAACTAAATTTTTTTTCAGAATCCAACAAAATTGAAGTTATTTTCATCAAAATTTACTCAAATATAGACCCTACAACAAAAATACTCAACAAAATCCAAAAAAATCGAAGTTGATTTCAAATAAATTTATTAAAATTTGACACTTCCAACTAAATTTTTTTTCATAATCCAACAAAATTAAATTTATTTTCATCTCAATTTAGTCAAATATAGATCCTACAACCAAAATACCCATCAAAATCCAAAAAAATCGAAGTTGATTTCAAATAAATTTATTAAAATTTGACCAAAATCTTGTCAAAATCCAAAAAATTGAAGTTATTTTCATCTAAATTTACTCAAATATAGATCCTACAACAAAAATACTCAACAAAATCCAAAAAAATCGAAGTTGATTTCAAATAAATTTATTAAAATTTGACACTTCCAACTAAATTTTTTTTCATAATCCAACAAAATTAAATTTATTTTCATCTAAATTTACTCAAATATAGATCCTACAACAAAAATACTCAACAAAATCCAAAATAATCGAAGTTGATTTCAAATAAATTTAATAAAACTTGATACTTCCAACTAAAATTTTTTTCACAATCCAACAAAATTGAAGTTATTTTCATCTAAATTTAATCAAATATAGATCCTACAACAAAAATACTCGACAAAATCCAAAAAAATCGAAGTTGATTTCATATGAATTTATTAAAATTTGACACTTCCAACTAAAATTTTTTTTATAATCCAACAAAATTGAAGTTATTTTCATCTAAATTTAGTCAAATATAGATCCTACAACCAAAATACTCATCAAAATCCAAAAAAATCGAAGTTGATTTCAAATGAATTTATTAAAATTTGACAAAAATCTTGTCTACATCCAAGAAAATTGAAGTTAGTTTCATCTAAATTTACTCAAATATAGAACCTACAACAAAAATACTCAACAAAATCCAAAAAAATCGAAGTTGATTTCAAATAAATTTATTAAAATTTGACACTTCCAACTTAATTTTTTTTCATAATCCAACAAAATTAAATTTATTTTCATCTAAATTTAGTCAAATATAGATCCTACAACCAAAATACCCATCAAAATCCAAAAAAATCGAAGTTGATTTCAAATAAATTTATTAAAATTTGACCAAAATCTTGTCAAAATCCAAAAAATTGAAGTTATTTTCATCTAAATTTACTCAAATATAGATCCTACAACAAAAATACTCAACAAAATCCAAAAAAATCGAAGTTGATTTCAAATAAATTTATTAAAATTTGACACTTCCAACTAAATTTTTTTTCATAATCCAACAAAATTAAATTTATTTTCATCTAAATTTACTCAAATATAGATCCTACAACAAAAATACTCAACAAAATCCAAAATAATCGAAGTTGATTTCAAATAAATTTAATAAAACTTGATACTTCCAACTAAAATTTTTTTCACAATCCAACAAAATTGAAGTTATTTTCATCTAAATTTAATCAAATATAGATCCTACAACAAAAATACTCGACAAAATCCAAAAAAATCGAAGTTGATTTCATATGAATTTATTAAAATTTGACACTTCCAACTAAAATTTTTTTTATAATCCAACAAAATTGAAGTTATTTTCATCTAAATTTAGTCAAATATAGATCCTACAACCAAAATACTCATCAAAATCCAAAAAAATCGAAGTTGATTTCAAATGAATTTATTAAAATTTGACAAAAATCTTGTCTACATCCAAGAAAATTGAAGTTAGTTTCATCTAAATTTACTCAAATATAGAACCTACAACAAAAATACTCAACAAAATCCAAAAAAATCGAAGTTGATTTCAAATAAATTTATTAAAATTTGACACTTCCAACTAAAATTTTTTTCACAATCCAACAAAATTGAAGTTATTTTCATCTAAATCTACTCAAATATAGATCCTACAACAAAAATACTCAACAAAATCCAAAAAAATCGAAGTTGATTTCAAATGAATTTATTATAATTTGACAAAAATCTTGTCAAAATCCAAAAAATTGAAGTTATTTTCATCTGAATTTACTCAAATATAGATCCTACAACAAAAATACTCGACAAAATCCAAAAAAATCGAAGTTGATTTCATATGAATTTATTAAAATTTGACACTTCCAACTAAAATTTTTTTTATAATCCAACAAAATTGAAGTTATTTTCATCTAAATTTAGTCAAATATAGATCCTACAACCAAAATACTCATCAAAATCCAAAAAAATCGAAGTTGATTTCAAATGAATTTATTAAAATTTGACAAAAATCTTGTCTACATCCAAGAAAATTGAAGTTAGTTTCATCTAAATTTACTCAAATATAGAACCTACAACAAAAATACTCAACAAAATCCAAAAAAATCGAAGTTGATTTCAAATAAATTTATTAAAATTTGACACTTCCAACTAAAATTTTTTTCACAATCCAACAAAATTGAAGTTATTTTCATCTAAATCTACTCAAATATAGATCCTACAACAAAAATACTCAACAAAATCCAAAAAAATCGAAGTTGATTTCAAATGAATTTATTATAATTTGACAAAAATCTTGTCAAAATCCAAAAAATTGAAGTTATTTTCATCTGAATTTACTCAAATATAGATCCTACAACAAAAATACTCAACAAAATCCAAAAAAATCGAAGTTGATTTCAAATAAATTTATTAAAATTTGACACTTCCAACTAATTTTTTTTTCATAATCCAACAAAATTAAATTTATTTTCATCTAAATTTAGTCAAATATAGATCCTACAACCAAAATACCCATCAAAATCCAAAAAAATCGAAGTTGATTTCAAATAAATTTATTAAAATTTGACCAAAATCTTGTCAAAATCCAAAAAATTGAAGTTATTTTCATCTAAATTTACTCAAATATAGATCCTACAACAAAAATACTCAACAAAATAAAAAAAAATCGAAGTTGATTTCAAATGAATTTATTAAAATTTGACCAAAATCTTGTCAAAATCAAAGAAAATTGAAGTTATTTTCATCTAAATTTAGTCAAATATAGATCCTACAACCAAAATACTCGACAAAATCCAAAAAAATCGAAGTTGATTTTATATGAATTTATTAAAATTTGACACTTCCAACTAAAATTTTTTCATAATCCAACGAAATTGAAGTTATTTTCATCTAAATTTACTCAAATATAGAACCTACAACAAAAATACTCAACAAAATCCAAAAAAATCGAAGTTGATTTCAAATAAATTTATTAAAATTTGACACTTCCAACTAAAATTTTTTTCACAATCCAACAAAATTGAAGTTATTTTCATCTAAATCTACTCAAATATAGATCCTACAACAAAAATACTAAACAAAATCCAAAAAAACCGAAGTTGATTTCAAATGAATTTATTAAAATTTGACAAAAATCTTGTCTACATCCAAGAAAATTGAAGTTATTTTCATCTAAATTTAGTCAAATATAGATCCTACAACCAAAATACTCATCAAAATCCAAAAAAATCGAAGTTGATTTCAAATAAATTTATTAAAATTTGACATTTCCAACTAAATTTTTTTTCAGAATCCAACAAAATTGAAGTTATTTTCATCAAAATTTACTCAAATATAGACCCTACAACAAAAATACTCAACAAAATCCAAAAAAATCGAAGTTGATTTCAAATAAATTTATTAAAATTTGACACTTCCAACTAAATTTTTTTTCATAATCCAACAAAATTAAATTTATTTTCATCTCAATTTAGTCAAATATAGATCCTACAACCAAAATACCCATCAAAATCCAAAAAAATCGAAGTTGATTTCAAATAAATTTATTAAAATTTGACCAAAATCTTGTCAAAATCCAAAAAATTGAAGTTATTTTCATCTAAATTTACTCAAATATAGATCCTACAACAAAAATACTCAACAAAATCCAAAAAAATCGAAGTTGATTTCAAATAAATTTATTAAAATTTGACACTTCCAACTAAATTTTTTTTCATAATCCAACAAAATTAAATTTATTTTCATCTAAATTTACTCAAATATAGATCCTACAACAAAAATACTCAACAAAATCCAAAATAATCGAAGTTGATTGCAAATAAATTTAATAAAACTTGATACTTCCAACTAAAATTTTTTTCACAATCCAACAAAATTGAAGTTATTTTCATCTAAATTTAATCAAATATAGATCCTACAACAAAAATACTCGACAAAATCCAAAAAAATCGAAGTTGATTTCATATGAATTTATTAAAATTTGACACTTCCAACTAAAATTTTTTTTATAATCCAACAAAATTGAAGTTATTTTCATCTAAATTTAGTCAAATATAGATCCTACAACCAAAATACTCATCAAAATCCAAAAAAATCGAAGTTGATTTCAAATGAATTTATTAAAATTTGACAAAAATCTTGTCTACATCCAAGAAAATTGAAGTTAGTTTCATCTAAATTTACTCAAATATAGAACCTACAACAAAAATACTCAACAAAATCCAAAAAAATCGAAGTTGATTTCAAATAAATTTATTAAAATTTGACACTTCCAACTAAAATTTTTTTCACAATCCAACAAAATTGAAGTTATTTTCATCTGAATTTACTCAAATATAGATCCTACAACAAAAATACTCAACAAAATCCAAAAAAATCGAAGTTGATTTCAAATGATTTTATTAAAATTTGACAAAAATCTTGTCTACATACAAGAAAATTGAAGTTATTTTCATCTAAATTTAGTCAAATATAGATCCTACAACCAAAATAGTCATCAAAAACCAAAAAATCGAAGTTGATTTCAAATGAATTTATTAAAATTTGACACTTCCAACTTAAATTTTTTCATAATCCAACGAAATTGAAGTTATTTTCATCTAAATTTACTCAAATATAGAACCTACAACAAAAATACTCAACAAAATCCAAAAAAATCGACGTTGATTTCAAATAAATTTATTAAAATTTGACACTTCCAACTAAAATTTTTTTCACAATCCAACAAATTTGAAGTTATTTTCATCTAAATCTACTCAAATATAGATCCTACAACAAAAATACTCAACAAAATCCAAAATAATCGAAGTTGATTTCAAATAAATTTAATAAAACTTGATACTTCCAACTAAAATTTTTTTCACAATCCAACAAAATTGAAGTTATTTTCATCTAAATTTAATCAAATATAGATCCTACAACAAAAATACTCAACAAAATCCAAAAAAATCGAAGTTGATTTCAAATGATTTTATTAAAAATTGCCAAAAATCTTGTCTACATACAAGAAAATTGAAGTTATTTTCATCTAAATTTAGTCAAATATAGATCCTACAACCAAAATAGTCATCAAAATCCAAAAAATCGAAGTTGATTTCAAATGATTTTATTAAAATTTGACCAAAATCTTGTCAAAATACAAAAAATTGAAGTTATTTTCATCTAAATTTAGTCAAATATACATCCTACAACCAAAATACTCATCAAAATCCAAAAAAATCGAAGTTGATTTCAAATAAATTTATTAAAATTTGACACTTCCAACTAAAATTTTTTTCATAATCCAACAAAATTGAAGTTATTTTCATCTAAATTTACTCAAATATAGAACCTACAACAAAAATACTCAACAAAATCCAAAAAAATCGAAGTTGATTTCAAATGAATTTATTAAAATTTGACAAAAATCTTGTCTACATCCAAGAAAATTGAAGTTATTTTCATCTAAATTTAGTCAAATATAGATCCTACAACCAAAATAGTCATCAAAATCCAAAAAATCGAAGTTGATTTCAAATGAATTTATTAAAATTTGACCAAAATCTTGTCAAAATCCAAGAAAATTGAAGTTATTTTCATCTAAATTTAGTCAAATATGGATCCTACAACCAAAATACTCATCAAAATCCAAAAAAATCGAAGTTGATTTCATATGAATTTATTAAAATTTGACACTTCCAACTAAAATTTTTTTTATAATCCAACAAAATTGAAGTTATTTTCATCTAAATTTAGTCAAATATAGATCCTACAACCAAAATACTCATCAAAATCCAAAAAAATCGAAGTTGATTTCAAATGAGTTTATTAAAATTTGACAAAAATCTTGTCTACATCCAAGAAAATTGAAGTTATTTTCATCTAAATTTAGTCAAATATAGATCCTACCACCAAAATAGTCATCAAAATCCAAAAAATCGAAGTTGATTTCAAATGAATTTATTAAAATTTGACACTTCCAACTAAAATTTTTTCATAATCCAACGAAATTGAAGTTATTTTCATCTAAATTTACTCAAATATAGAACCTACAACAAAAATACTCAACAAAATCCAAAAAAATCGAAGTTGATTTCAAATGAATTTATTAAAATTTGACCAAAATCTTGTCAAAATCAAAGAAAATTGAAGTTATTTTCATCTAAATTTAGTCAAATATAGATCCTACAACCAAAATACTCGACAAAATCCAAAAAAATCGAAGTTGATTTCAAATAAATTTATTAAAATTTGACACTTCCAACTAAAATTTTTTTCACAATCCAACAAAATTGAAGTTATTTTCATCTAAATTTACTCAAATATAGATCCTACAACAAAAATACTCAACAAAATCCAAAATAATCGAAGTTGATTTCAAATAAATTTAATAAAATTTGACAAAAATCTTGTCTACATACAAGAAAATTGAAGTTATTTTCATCTAAATTTAGTCAAATATAGATCCTACAACCAAAATAGTCATCAAAATCCAAAAAATCGAAGTTGATTTCAAATGATTTTATTAAAATTTGACCAAAATTTTGTCAAAATCCAAAAAATTGAAGTTATTTTCATCTAAATTTAGTCAAATATACATCCTACAACCAAAATACTCATCAAAATCCAAAAAAATCGAAGTTGATTTCAAATAAATTTATTAAAATTTGACACTTCCAACTAAAATTTTTTTCATAATCCAACAAAATTGAAGTTATTTTCATCTAAATTTACTCAAATATAGATCCTACAACCAAAATACTCAACAAAATAAAAAAAAATCGAAGTTGATTTCAAATGATTTTATTAAAATTTGACAAAAATCTTGTCTACATACAAGAAAATTGAAGTTATTTTCATCTAAATTTAGTCAAATATAGATCCTACAACCAAAATAGTCATCAAAATCCAAAAAATCGAAGTTGATTTCAAATGATTTTATTAAATTTTGACCAAAATCTGGTCAAAATCCAAAAAATTGAAGTTATTTTCATCTAAATTTAGTCAAATATACATCCTACAACCAAAATACTCATCAAAATCCAAAAAAATCGAAGTTGATTTCAAATAAATTTATTAAAATTTGACACTTCCAACTAAAATTTTTTTCATAATCCAACAAAATTGAAGTTATTTTCATCTAAATTTACTCAAATATAGATCCTACAACCAAAATACTCAACAAAATAAAAAAAAATCGAAGTTGATTTCAAATGAATTTATTAAAATTTGACACTTCCAACTAAAATTTTTTTTATAATCCAACAAAATTGAAGTTATTTTCATCTAAATTTAGTCAAATATAGATCCTACAACCAAGATACTCATCAAAATCCAAAAAAATCGAAGTTGATTTCAAATGAGTTTATTAAAATTTGACAAAAATCTTGTCTACATCCAAGAAAATTGAAGTTATTTTCATCTAAATTTAATCAAATATAGATCCTACAACCAAAATAGTCATCAAAATCCAAAAAATCGAAGTTGATTTCAAATGAATTTATTAAAATTTGACACTTCCAACTAAAATTTTTTCATAATCCAACGAAATTGAAGTTATTTTCATCTAAATTTACTCAAATATAGAACCTACAACAAAAATACTCAACAAAACCCAAAAAAATCGAAGTTGATTTCAAATAAATTTATTAAAATTTGACACTTCCAACTAAAATTTTTTTCACAATCCAACAAAATTAAATTTATTTTCATCTAAATTTACTCAAATATAGATCCTACAACAAAAATACTCAACAAAATCCAAAATAATCGAAGTTGATTTCAAATAAATTTAATAAAACTTGATACTTCCAACTAAAATTTTTTTCACAATCCAACAAAATTGAAGTTATTTTCATCTAAATTTAATCAAATATAGATCCTACAACAAAAATACTCAACAAAATCCAAAAAAATCGAAGTTGATTTCAAATGATTTTATTAAAATTTGACAAAAATCTTGTCTACATACAAGAAAATTGAAGTTATTTTCATCTAAATTTAGTCAAATATAGGTCCTACAACCAAAATAGTCATCAAAATCCAAAAAATCGAAGTTGATTTCAAATGATTTTATTAAAATTTGACCAAAATCTTGTCAAAATCCAAAAAATTGAAGTTATTTTCATCTAAATTTAGTCAAATATACATCCTACAACCAAAATACTCATCAAAATCCAAAAAAATCGAAGTTGATTTCAAATAAATTTATTAAAATTTGACACTTCCAACTAAAATTTTTTTCATAATCCAACAAAATTGAAGTTATTTTCATCTAAATTTACTCAAATATAGATCCTACAACCAAAATAAAAAAAAATCGAAGTTGATTTCAAATGAATTTATTAAAATTTGACCAAAATCTTGTCAAAATCAAAGAAAATTGAAGTTATGTTCATCTAAATTTAGTCAAATATAGATCCTACAACCAAAATACTCGACAAAATCCAAAAAAATCGAAGTTGATTTTATATGAATTTATTAAAATTTGACACTTCCAACTAAAATTTTTTCATAATCCAACGAAATTGAAGTTATTTTCATCTAAATTTACTCAAATATAGAACCTACAACAAAAATACTCAACAAAATCCAAAAAAATCGAAGTTGATTTCAAATGAATTTATTAAAATTTGACAAAAATCTTGTCTACATCCAAGAAAATTGAAGTTATTTTCATCTAAATTTAGTCAAATATAGATCCTACAACCAAAATAGTCATCAAAATCCAAAAAATCGAAGTTGATTTCAAATGATTTTATTAAAATTTGACCAAAATCTTGTCAAAATCCAAAAAATTGAAGTTATTTTCATCTAAATTTAGTCAAATATACATCCTACAACCAAAATACTCATCAAAATCCAAAAAAATCGAAGTTGATTTCAAATGAATTTATTAAAATTTGACAAAAATCTTGTCTACATCCAAGAAAATTGAAGTTAGTTTCATCTAAATTTACTCAAATATAGAACCTGCAACAAAAATACTCAACAAAATCCAAAAAAATCGAAGTTGATTTCAAATAAATTTATTAAAATTTGACACTTCCAACTAAAATTTTTTTCACAATCCAACAAAATTGAAGTTATTTTCATCTAAATCTACTCAAATATAGATCCTACAACAAAAATACTCAACAAAATCCAAAAAAATCGAAGTTGATTTCAAATGAATTTATTATAATTTGACAAAAATCTTGTCAAAATCCAAAAAATTGAAGTTATTTTCATCTGAATTTACACAAATATAGATCCTACAACAAAAATACTCAACAAAATCCAAAAAAATCGAAGTTGATTTCAAATAAATTTATTAAAATTTGACACATCCAACTAAATTTTTTTTCATAATCCATCAAAATTAAATTTATTTTCATCTAAATTTACTCAAATATAGATCCTACAACAAAAATACTCAACAAAATCCAAAATAATCGAAGTTGATTTCAAATAAATTTAATAAAACTTGATACTTCCAACTAAAATTTTTTTCACAATCCAACAAAATTGAAGTTATTTTCATCTAAATTTAATCAAATATAGATCCTACAACAAAAATACTCAACAAAATCCAAAAAAATCGAAGTTGATTTCAAATGATTTTATTAAAATTTGACAAAAATCTTGTCTACATACAAGAAAATTGAAGTTATTTTCATCTAAATTTTGTCAAATATAGATCCTACAACCAAAATAGTCATCAAAATCCAAAAAATCGAAGTTGATTTCAAATGATTTTATTAAAATTTGACCAAAATCTTGTCAAAATCCAAAAAATTGAAGTTACTTTCATCTAAATTTAGTCAAATATACATCCTACAACCAAAATACTCATCAAAATCCAAAAAAATCGAAGTTGATTTCAAATAAATTTATTAAAATTTGACACTTCCAACTAAAATTTTTTTCATAATCCAACAAAATTGAAGTTATTTTCATCTAAATTTACTCAAATATAGATCCTACAACCAAAATACTCAACAAAATAAAAAAAAATCGAAGTTGATTTCAAATGAATTTATTAAAATTTGACCAAAATCTTGTCAAAATCAAAGAAAATTGAAGTTATTTTCATCTAAATTTAGTCAAATATAGATCCTACAACCAAAATACTCGACAAAATCCAAAAAAATCGAAGTTGATTTTATATGAATTTATTAAAATTTGACACTTCCAACTAAAATTTTTTCATAATCCAACGAAATTGAAGTTATTTTCATCTAAATTTACTCAAATATAGAACCTACAACAAAAATACTCAACAAAATCCAAAAAAATCGAAGTTGATTTCAAATGAATTTATTAAAATTTGACAAAAATCTTGTCTACATCCAAGAAAATTGAAGTTATTTTCATCTAAATTTAGTCAAATATAGATCCTACAACCAAAATAGTCATCAAAATCCAAAAAATCGAAGTTGATTTCAAATGAATTTATTAAAATTTGACCAAAATCTTGTCAAAATCCAAGAAAATTGAAGTTATTTTCATCTAAATTTAGTCAAATATTGATCCTACAACCAAAATACTCATCAAAATCCAAAAAAATCGAAGTTGATTTCATATGAATTTATTAAAATTTGACACTTCCAACTAAAATTTTTTTTATAATCCAACAAAATTGAAGTTATTTTCATCTAAATTTAGTCAAATATAGATCCTACAACCAAGATACTCATCAAAATCCAAAAAAATCGAAGTTGATTTCAAATGAGTTTATTAAAATTTGACAAAAATCTTGTCTACATCCAAGAAAATTGAAGTTATTTTCATCTAAATTTAATCAAATATAGATCCTACAACCAAAATAGTCATCAAAATCCAAAAAATCGAAGTTGATTTCAAATGAATTTATTAAAATTTGACACTTCCAACTAAAATTTTTTCATAATCCAACGAAATTGAAGTTATTTTCATCTAAATTTACTCAAATATAGAACCTACAACAAAAATACTCAACAAAATCCAAAAAAATCGAAGTTGATTTCAAATAAATTTATTAAAATTTGACACTTCCAACTAAAATTTTTTTCACAATCCAACAAAATTGAAGTTATTTTCATCTAAATCTACTCAAATATAGATCCTACAACAAAAATACTCAACAAAATCCAAAAAAATCGAAGTTGATTTCAAATGAATTTATTAAAATTTGACAAAAATCTTGTCAAAATCCAAAAAATTGAAGTTATTTTCATCTGAATTTACTCAAATATAGATCCTACAACAAAAATACTCAACAAAATCCAAAAAAATCGAAGTTGATTTCAAATGATTTTATTAAAATTTGACAAAAATCTTGTCTACATACAAGAAAATTGAAGTTATTTTCATCTAAATTTAGTCAAATATACATCCTACAACCAAAATACTCATCAAAATCCAAAAAAATCGAAGTTGATTTCAAATAAATTTATTAAAATTTGACACTTCCAACTAAAATTTTTTTCATAATCCAACAAAATTGAAGTTATTTTCATCTAAATTTACTCAAATATAGATCCTACAACCAAAATACTCAACAAAATAAAAAAAAATCGAAGTTGATTTCAAATGAATTTATTAAAATTTGACCAAAATCTTGTCAAAATCAAAGAAAATTGAAGTTATTTTCATCTAAATTTAGTCAAATATAGATCCTACAACCAAAATACTCGACAAAATCCAAAAAAATCGAAGTTGATTTTATATGAATTTATTAAAATTTGACACTTCCAACTAAAATTTTTTCATAATCCAACGAAATTGAAGTTATTTTCATCTAAATTTACTCAAATATAGAACCTACAACAAAAATACTCAACAAAATCCAAAAAAATCGAAGTTGATTTCAAATGAATTTATTAAAATTTGACAAAAATCTTGTCTACATCCAAGAAAATTGAAGTTATTTTCATCTAAATTTAGTCAAATATAGATCCTACAACCAAAATAGTCATCAAAATCCAAAAAATCGAAGTTGATTTCAAATGAATTTATTAAAATTTGACCAAAATCTTGTCAAAATCCAAGAAAATTGAAGTTATTTTCATCTAAATTTAGTCAAATATTGATCCTACAACCAAAATACTCATCAAAATCCAAAAAAATCGAAGTTGATTTCATATGAATTTATTAAAATTTGACACTTCCAACTAAAATTTTTTTTATAATCCAACAAAATTGAAGTTATTTTCATCTAAATTTAGTCAAATATAGATCCTACAACCAAGATACTCATCAAAATCCAAAAAAATCGAAGTTGATTTCAAATGAGTTTATTAAAATTTGACAAAAATCTTGTCTGCATCCAAGAAAATTGAAGTTATTTTCATCTAAATTTAATCAAATATAGATCCTACAACCAAAATAGTCATCAAAATCCAAAAAATCGAAGTTGATTTCAAATGAATTTATTAAAATTTGACACTTCCAACTAAAATTTTTTCATAATCCAACGAAATTGAAGTTATTTTCATCTAAATTTACTCAAATATAGAACCTACAACAAAAATACTCAACAAAATCCAAAAAAATCGAAGTTGATTTCAAATAAATTTATTAAAATTTGACACTTCCAACTAAAATTTTTTTCACAATCCAACAAAATTGAAGTTATTTTCATCTAAATCTACTCAAATATAGATCCTACAACAAAAATACTCAACAAAATCCAAAAAAATCGAAGTTGATTTCAAATGAATTTATTAAAATTTGACAAAAATCTTGTCAAAATCCAAAAAATTGAAGTTATTTTCATCTGAATTTACTCAAATATAGATCCTACAACAAAAATACTCAACAAAATCCAAAAAAATCGAAGTTGATTTCAAATGATTTTATTAAAATTTGACAAAAATCTTGTCTACATACAAGAAAATTGAAGTTATTTTCATCTAAATTTACTCAAATATAGATCCTACAACAAAAATACTCAACAAAATGCAAAAAAATCGAAGTTGATTTCAAATAAATTTATTAAAATTTGACACTTCCAACTAAAATTTTTTTCATAATCCAACAAAATTGAAGTTATTTTCATCTAAATTTACTCAAATATACATCCTACAACCAAAATACTCAACAAAATAAAAAAAAATCGAAGTTGATTTCAAATAAATTTATTAAAATTTGACACTTCCAACTAAAATTTTTTTCACAATCCAACAAAATTGAAGTTATTTTCATCTAAATTTACTCAAATATGGATCCTACAACAAAAATACTCAACAAAATCCAAAATAATCGAAGTTGATTTCAAATAAATTTAATAAAACTTGATACTTCCAACTAAAATTTTTTTCACAATCCAACAAAATTGAAGTTATTTTCATCTAAATTTACTCAAATATAGAACCTACAACAAAAATACTCAAGAAAATCCAAAAAAATCGAAGTTGATTTCAAATAAATTTATTAAAATTTGAAACTTCCAACTAAAATTTTTTTCACAATCCAACAAAATTGAAGTTATTTTCATCTAAATCTACTCAAATATAGATCCTACAACAAAAATACTCAACAAAATCCAAAAAAATCGAAGTTGATTCCAAATGAATTTATTAAAATTTGACAAAAATCTTGTCAAAATCCAAAAAATTGAAGTTATTTTCATCTGAATTTACTCAAATATAGATCCTACAACAAAAATACTCAACAAAATCCAAAAAAATCGAAGTTGATTTCAAATAAATTTATTAAAATTTGACACTTCCAACTAAATTTTTTTTCAAAATCCAACAAAATTAAATTTATTTTCATCTAAATTTACTCAAATATAGATCCTACAACAAAAATACTCAACAAAATCCAAAATAATCGAAGTTGATTTCAAATAAATTTAATAAAACTTGATACTTCCAACTAAAATTTTTTTTATAATCCAACAAAATTGAAGTTATTTTCATCTAAATTTAGTCAAATATAGATCCTACAACCAAAATACTCATCAAAATCCAAAATAATCGAAGTTGATTTCAAATGAATTTATTAAAATTTGACAAAAATCTTGTCTACATCCAAGAAAATTGAAGTTATTTTCATCTAAATTTACTCAAATATAGATCCTACAACAAAAATACTCAACAAAATCCAAAAAAATCAAAGTTGATTTCAAATGATTTTATTAAAATTTGACAAAAATCTTGTCTACATACAAGAAAATTGAAGTTATTTTCATCTAAATTTAGTCAAATATAGATCCTACAACCAAAATAGTCATCAAAATCCAAAAAAATCGAAGTTGATTTCAAATGAATTTATTAAAATTTGACACTTCCAACTAAAATTTTTTCATAATCCAACGAAATTGAAGTTATTTTCATCTAAATTTACTCAAATATAGATCCTACAACAAAAATACTCAACAAAATCCAAAAAAATCGAAGTTGATTTCAAATAAATTTATTAAAATTTGACACTTCCAACTAAAATTATTTTCACAATCCAACAAAATTGAAGTTATTTTCATCTAAATCTACTCAAATATAGATCCTACAAAAAAATACTCAACAAAATCCAAAAAAATCGAAGTTGATTTCAAATGAATTTATTAAAATTTTACAAAAATCTTGTCTACATCCAAGAAAATTGAAGTTAATTTCATCTAAATTTACTCAAATATAGATCCTACAACCAAAATACTCAACAAAATCTAAAAAAATCAAAGTTGATTTCAAATGATTTTATTAAAATTTGACAAAAATCTTGTATACATACAAGAAAATTGAAGTTATTTTCATCTAAATTTAGTCAAATATAGATCCTACAACCAAAATAGTCATCAAAATCCAAAAAATCGAAGTTGATTTCAAATGAATTTATTAAAATTTGACACTTCCAACTAAAATTTTTTCATAATCCAACGAAATTGAAGTTATTTTCATCTAAATTTACTCAAATATAGATCCTACAACAAAAATACTCGACAAAATCCAAAAAAATCGAAGTTGATTTCAAATGAATTTATTAAAATTTGACCAAAATCTTGTCAAAATCAAAGAAAATTGAAGTTATTTTCATCTAAATTTAGTCAAATATAGATCCTACAACCAAAATACTCGACAAAATCCAAAAAAATCGAAGTTGATTTTATATGAATTTATTAAAATTTGACACTTCCAACTAAAATTTTTTCATAATCCAACGAAATTGAAGTTATTTTCATCTAAATTTACTCAAATATAGAACCTACAACAAAAATACTCAACAAAATCCAAAAAAATCGAAGTTGATTTCAAATAAATTTATTAAAATTTGACACTTCCAACTAAAATTTTTTTCACAATCCAACAAAATTGAAGTTATTTTCATCTAAATCTACTCAAATATAGATCCTACAACAAAAATACTCAACAAAATCCAAAAAAATCGAAGTTGATTTCAAATGAATTTATTAAAATTTGACAAAAATCTTGTCAAAATCCAAAAAATTGAAGTTATTTTCATCTAAATTTACTCAAATATAGATCCTACAACAAAAATACTCAACAAAATCCAAAAAAATCGAAGTTGATTTCAAATAAATTTATTAAAATTTGACACTTCCAACTAAATTTTTTTTCATAATCCAACAAAATTAAATTTATTTTCATCTAAATTTACTCAAATATAGATCCTACAACAAAAATACTCAACAAAATCCAAAATAATCGAAGTTGATTTCAAATGAATTTATTAAAATTTGACAAAAATCTTGTCTACATCCAAGAAAATTGAACTTAGTTTCATCTAAATTTAGTCAAATATAGATCCTACAACCAAAATAGTCATCAAAATCCAAAAAATCGAAGTTGATTTCAAATAAATTTAATAAAACTTGATACTTCCAACTAAAATTTTTTTCACAATCCAACAAAATTGAAGTTATTTTCATCTAAATTTAATCAAATATAGATCCTACAACAAAAATACTCGACAAAATCCAAAAAAATCGAAGTTGATTTCATATGAATTTATTAAAATTTGACACTTCCAACTAAAATTATTTTTATAATCCAACAAAATTGAAGTTATTTTCATCTAAATTTAGTCAAATATAGATCCTACAACCAAAATACTCATCAAAATCCAAAAAAATCGAAGTTGATTTCAAATGAATTTATTAAAATTTGACAAAAATCTTGTCTACATCCAAGAAAATTGAAGTTAGTTTCATCTAAATTTAGTCAAATATAGATCCTACAACCAAAATAGTCATCAAAATCCAAAAAATCGAAGTTGATTTCAAATGAATTTATTAAAATTTGACACTTCCAACTAAAATTTTTTCATAATCCAACGAAATTGAAGTTATTTTCATCTAAATTTACTCAAATATAGAACCTACAACAAAAATACTCAACAAAATCCAAAAAAATCGAAGTTGATTTCAAATAAATTTATTAAAATTTGACACTTCCAACTAAAATTTTTTTCACAATCCAACAAAATTGAAGTTATTTTCATCTAAATCTACTCAAATATAGATCCTACAACAAAAATACTCAACAAAATCCAAAAAAATCGAAGTTGATTTCAAATGAATTTATTAAAATTTGACAAAAATCTTGTCAAAATCCAAAAAATTGAAGTTATTTTCATCTGAATTTACTCAAATATAGATCCTACAACAAAAATACTCAACAAAATCCAAAAAAATCGAAGTTGATTTCAAATAAATTTATTAAAATTTGACACTTCCAACTAAATTTTTTTTCATAATCCAACAAAATTAAATTTATTTTCATCTAAATTTAATCAAATATAGATCCTACAACAAAAATACTCAACAAAATCCAAAAAAATCGAAGTTGATTTCAAATGATTTTATTAAAATTTGACAAAAATCTTGTCTACATACAAGAAAATTGAAGTTATTTTCATCTAAATTTAGTCAAATATAGATCCTACAACCAAAATAGTCATCAAAATCCAAAAAATCGAAGTTGATTTCAAATGATTTTATTAAAATTTGACCAAAATCTTGTCAAAATCCAAAAAATTGAAGTTATTTTCATCTAAATTTAGTCAAATATACATCCTACAACCAAAATACTCATCAAAATCCAAAAAAATCGAAGTTGATTTCAAATAAATTTATTAAAATTTGACACTTCCAACTAAAATTTTTTTCATAATCCAACAAAATTGAAGTTATTTTCATCTAAATTTAGTCAAATATAGATCCTACAACCAAAATAGTCATCAAAATCCAAAAAATCGAAGTTGATTTCAAATGAATTTATTAAAATTTGACACTTCCAACTAAAATTTTTTCATAATCCAACGAAATTGAAGTTATTTTCATCTAAATTTACTCAAATATAGATCCTACAACAAAAATACTCGACAAAATCCAAAAAAATCGAAGTTGATTTCATATGAATTTATTAAAATTTGACACTTCCAACTAAAATTTTTTTTATAATCCAACAAAATTGAAGTTATTTTCATCTAAATTTAGTCAAATATAGATCCTACAACCAAAATACTCATCAAAATCCAAAAAAATCGAAGTTGATTTCAAATGAATTTATTAAAATTTGACAAAAATCTTGTCTACATCCAAGAAAATTGAAGTTATTTTCATCTAAATTTACTCAAATATAGATCCTACAACCAAAATAGTCATCAAAATCCAAAAAATCGAAGTTGATTTCAAATGATTTTATTAAAATTTGACCAATATCTTGTCAAAATCCAAAAAATTGAATTTATTTTCATCTAAATTTAGTCAAATATACATCCTACAACCAAAATACTCATCAAAATCCAAAAAAATCGAAGTTGATTTCAAATAAATTTATTAAAATTTGACACTTCCAACTAATTTTTTTTTCATAATCCAACAAAATTGAATTTATTTTCATCTAAATTTAGTCAAATATAGATCCTACAACCAAAATACTCAACAAAATAAAAAAAAATCGAAGTTGATTTCAAATAAATTTATTAAAATTTGACACTTCCAACTAAAATTTTTTTCATAATCCAACAAAATTGAAGTTATTTTCATCTAAATTTAATCAAATATAGATCTTACAACAAAAATACTCGACAAAATCCAAAAAAATCGAAGTTGATTTCATATGAATTTATTAAAATTTGACACTTCCAACTAAAATTTTATTTATAATCCAACAAAATTGAAGTTATTTTCATCTAAATTTAGTCAAATATAGATCCTACAACCAAAATACTCATCAAAATCCAAAAAAATCGATGTTGATTTCAAATGAATTTATTAAAATTTGACAAAAATCTTGTCTACATCCAAGAAAATTGAAGTTATTTTCATCTAAATTTACTCAAATATAGATCCTACAACAAAAATACTCAACAAAACCCAAAAAAATCGAAGTTGTCTCAAATGATTTTATTAAATTTTGACAAAAATCTTGTCTACATACAAGAAAATTGAAGTTATTTTCATCTAAATTTAGTCAAATATAGATCCTACAACCAAAATAGTCATCAAAATCCAAAAAATCGAAGTTGATTTCAAATGATTTTATTAAAATTTGACCAAAATCTTGTCAAAATCCAAAAAATGAAGTTATTTTCATCTAAATTTAGTCAAATATACATCCTACAACCAAAATACTCATCAAAATAAAAAAAAATCGAAGTTGATTTCAAATAAATTTATTAAAATTTGACACTTCCAACTAAAATTTCTTTCATAATCCAACAAAATTGAAGTTATTTTCATCTAAATTTACTCAAATATAGATCCTACAACCAAACTACTCAACAAAATAAAAAAAATCGAAGTTGATTTCAAATGAATTTATTAAAATTTGACCAAAATCTTGTCAAATTCAAAGAAAATTGAAGTTATTTTCATCTAAATTTAGGCAAATATAGATCCTACAACCAAAATACTCGACAAAATCCAAAAAAATCGAAGTTGATTTTATATGAATTTATTAAAATTTGACACTTCCAACTAAAATTTTTTCATAATCCAACGAAATTGAAGTTATTTTCATCTAAATTTACTCAAATATAGAACCTACAACAAAAATACTCAACAAAATCCAAAAAAATCGAAGTTGATTTCAAATAAATTTATTAAAATTTGACACTTCCAACTAAAATTTTTTTCACAATCCAACAAAATTGAAGTTATTTTCATCTAAATCTACTCAAATATAGATCCTACAACAAAAATACTCAACAAAATCCAAAAAAATCGAAGTTGATTTCAAATGAATTTATTAAAAT
This sequence comes from Andrena fulva, assembly GCA_946251845.1. Classification (NCBI taxonomy): domain Eukaryota; kingdom Metazoa; phylum Arthropoda; class Insecta; order Hymenoptera; family Andrenidae; genus Andrena; species Andrena fulva. The sequence continues at coordinate 2,298,715 of CAMITZ010000243.1, forward strand.
TTGACAAAAATCTTGTCTACATCCAAGAAAATTGAAGTTATTTTCATCTAAATTTAGTCAAATATAGATCCTACAACCAAAATACTCATCAAAATCCAAAAAAATCGAAGTTGATTTCAAATAAATTTATTAAAATTTGACATTTCCAACTAAATTTTTTTTCAGAATCCAACAAAATTGAAGTTATTTTCATCAAAATTTACTCAAATATAGACCCTACAACAAAAATACTCAACAAAATCCAAAAAAATCGAAGTTGATTTCAAATAAATTTATTAAAATTTGACACTTCCAACTAAATTTTTTTTCATAATCCAACAAAATTAAATTTATTTTCATCTAAATTTAGTCAAATATAGATCCTACAACCAAAATACCCATCAAAATCCAAAAAAATCGAAGTTGATTTCAAATAAATTTATTAAAATTTGACCAAAATCTTGTCAAAATCCAAAAAATTGAAGTTATTTTCATCTAAATTTACTCAAATATAGATCCTACAACAAAAATACTCAACAAAATCCAAAAAAATCGAAGTTGATTTCAAATAAATTTATTAAAATTTGACACTTCCAACTAAAATTTTTTTCACAATCCAACAAAATTGAAGTTATTTTCATCTAAATCTACTCAAATATAGATCCTACAACAAAAATACTCAACAAAATCCAAAATAATCGAAGTTGATTTCAAATAAATTTAATAAAACTTGATACTTCCAACTAAAATTTTTTTCACAATCCAACAAAATTGAAGTTATTTTCATCTAAATTTAATCAAATATAGATCCTACAACAAAAATACTCAACAAAATCCAAAAAAATCGAAGTTGATTTCAAATGATTTTATTAAAATTTGACAAAAATCTTGTCTACATACAAGAAAATTGAAGTTATTTTCATCTAAATTTAGTCAAATATAGATCCTACAACCAAAATAGTCATCAAAATCCAAAAAATCGAAGTTGATTTCAAATGATTTTATTAAAATTTGACCAAAATCTTGTCAAAATCCAAAAAATTGAAGTTATTTTCATCTAAATTTAGTCAAATATACATCCTACAACCAAAATACTCATCAAAATCCAAAAAAATCGAAGTTGATTTCAAATAAATTTATTAAAATTTGACACTTCCAACTAAAATTTTTTTCATAATCCAACAAAATTGAAGTTATTTTCATCTAAATTTACTCAAATATAGATCCTACAACCAAAATACTCAACAAAATAAAAAAAAATCGAAGTTGATTTCAAATGAATTTATTAAAATTTGACCAAAATCTTGTCAAAATCAAAGAAAATTGAAGTTATTTTCATCTAAATTTAGTCAAATATAGATCCTACAACCAAAATACTCGACAAAATCCAAAAAAATCGAAGTTGATTTTATATGAATTTATTAAAATTTGACACTTCCAACTAAAATTTTTTCATAATCCAACGAAATTGAAGTTATTTTCATCTAAATTTACTCAAATATAGAACCTACAACAAAAATACTCAACAAAATCCAAAAAAATCGAAGTTGATTTCAAATGAATTTATTAAAATTTGACAAAAATCTTGTCTACATCCAAGAAAATTGAAGTTATTTTCATCTAAATTTAGTCAAATATAGATCCTACAACCAAAATAGTCATCAAAATCCAAAAAATCGAAGTTGATTTCAAATGAATTTATTAAAATTTGACCAAAATCTTGTCAAAATCAAAGAAAATTGAAGTTATTTTCATCTAAATTTAGTCAAATATAGATCCTACAACCAAAATACTCGACAAAATCCAAAAAAATCGAAGTTGATTTTATATGAATTTATTAAAATTTGACACTTCCAACTAAAATTTTTTCATAATCCAACGAAATTGAAGTTATTTTCATCTAAATTTACTCAAATATAGAACCTACAACAAAAATACTCAACAAAATCCAAAAAAATCGAAGTTGATTTCAAATGAATTTATTAAAATTTGACAAAAATCTTGTCTACATCCAAGAAAATTGAAGTTATTTTCATCTAAATTTAGTCAAATATAGATCCTACAACCAAAATAGTCATCAAAATCCAAAAAATCGAAGTTGATTTCAAATGAATTTATTAAAATTTGACCAAAATCTTGTCAAAATCCAAGAAAATTGAAGTTATTTTCATCTAAATTTAGTCAAATATTGATCCTACAACCAAAATACTCATCAAAATCCAAAAAAATCGAAGTTGATTTCAAATAAATTTATTAAAATTTGACAAAAATCTTGTCTACATCCAAGAAAATTGAAGTTATTTTCATCTAAATCTACTCAAATATAGATCCTACAACAAAAATACTCAACAAAATCCAAAAAAATCGAAGTTGATTTCAAATGAATTTATTAAAATTTGACAAAAATCTTGTCAAAATCCAAAAAATTGAAGTTATTTTCATCTGAATTTACTCAAATATAGATCCTACAACAAAAATACTCAACAAAATCCAAAAAAATCGAAGTTGATTTCAAATGATTTTATTAAAATTTGACAAAAATCTTGTCTACATACAAGAAAATTGAAGTTATTTTCATCTAAATTTAGTCAAATATAGATCCTACAACCAAAATAGTCATCAAAATCCAAAAAATCGAAGTTGATTTCAAATGAATTTATTAAAATTTGACACTTCCAACTAAAATTTTTTCATAATCCAACGAAATTGAAGTTATTTTCATCTAAATTTACTCAAATATAGAACCTACAACAAAAATACTCAACAAAATCCAAAAAAATCGAAGTTGATTTCAAATAAATTTATTAAAATTTGACACTTCCAACTAAAATTTTTTTCACAATCCAACAAAATTGAAGTTATTTTCATCTAAATCTACTCAAATATAGATCCTACAACAAAAATACTCAACAAAATCCAAAAAAATCGAAGTTGATTTCAAATGAATTTATTATAATTTGACAAAAATCTTGTCAAAATCCAAAAAATTGAAGTTATTTTCATCTGAATTTACTCAAATATAGATCCTACAACAAAAATACTCAACAAAATCCAAAAAAATCGAAGTTGATTTCAAATAAATTTATTAAAATTTGACACTTCCAACTAAATTTTTTTTCATAATCCAACAAAATTAAATTTATTTTCATCTAAATTTACTCAAATATAGATCCTACAACAAAAATACTCAACAAAATCCAAAATAATCGAAGTTGATTTCAAATAAATTTAATAAAACTTGATACTTCCAACTAAAATTTTTTTCACAATCCAACAAAATTGAAGTTATTTTCATCTAAATTTAATCAAATATAGATCCTACAACAAAAATACTCAACAAAATCCAAAAAAATCGAAGTTGATTTCAAATGATTTTATTAAAATTTGACAAAAATCTTGTCTACATACAAGAAAATTGAAGTTATTTTCATCTAAATTTAGTCAAATATAGATCCTACAACCAAAATAGTCATCAAAATCCAAAAAATCGAAGTTGATTTCAAATGAATTTATTAAAATTTGACCAAAATCTTGTCAAAATCAAAGAAAATTGAAGTTATTTTCATCTAAATTTAGTCAAATATAGATCCTACAACCAAAATACTCGACAAAATCCAAAAAAATCGAAGTTGATTTTATATGAATTTATTAAAATTTGACACTTCCAACTAAAATTTTTTCATAATCCAACGAAATTGAAGTTATTTTCATCTAAATTTACTCAAATATAGAACCTACAACAAAAATACTCAACAAAATCCAAAAAAATCGAAGTTGATTTCAAATGAATTTATTAAAATTTGACAAAAATCTTGTCTACATCCAAGAAAATTGAAGTTATTTTCATCTAAATTTAGTCAAATATAGATCCTACAACCAAAATAGTCATCAAAATCCAAAAAATCGAAGTTGATTTCAAATGAATTTATTAAAATTTGACCAAAATCTTGTCAAAATCCAAGAAAATTGAAGTTATTTTCATCTAAATTTAGTCAAATATTGATCCTACAACCAAAATACTCATCAAAATCCAAAAAAATCGAAGTTGATTTCAAATAAATTTATTAAAATTTGACAAAAATCTTGTCTACATCCAAGAAAATTGAAGTTATTTTCATCTAAATCTACTCAAATATAGATCCTACAACAAAAATACTCAACAAAATCCAAAAAAATCGAAGTTGATTTCAAATGAATTTATTAAAATTTGACAAAAATCTTGTCAAAATCCAAAAAATTGAAGTTATTTTCATCTGAATTTACTCAAATATAGATCCTACAACAAAAATACTCAACAAAATCCAAAAAAATCGAAGTTGATTTCAAATGATTTTATTAAAATTTGACAAAAATCTTGTCTACATACAAGAAAATTGAAGTTATTTTCATCTAAATTTAGTCAAATATAGATCCTACAACCAAAATAGTCATCAAAATCCAAAAAATCGAAGTTGATTTCAAATGAATTTATTAAAATTTGACACTTCCAACTAAAATTTTTTCATAATCCAACGAAATTGAAGTTATTTTCATCTAAATTTACTCAAATATAGAACCTACAACAAAAATACTCAACAAAATCCAAAAAAATCGAAGTTGATTTCAAATAAATTTATTAAAATTTGACACTTCCAACTAAAATTTTTTTCACAATCCAACAAAATTGAAGTTATTTTCATCTAAATCTACTCAAATATAGATCCTACAACAAAAATACTCAACAAAATCCAAAAAAATCGAAGTTGATTTCAAATGAATTTATTAAAATTGGCAAAAATCTTGTCAAAATCCAAAAAATTGAAGTTATTTTCATCTGAATTTACTCAAATATAGATCCTACAACAAAAATACTCAACAAAATCCAAAAAAATCGAAGTTGATTTCAAATAAATTTATTAAAATTTGACACTTCCAACTAAATTTTTTTTCATAATCCAACAAAATTAAATTTATTTTCATCTAAATTTACTCAAATATAGATCCTACAACAAAAATACTCAACAAAATCCAAAATAATCGAAGTTGATTTCAAATAAATTTAATAAAACTTGATACTTCCAACTAAAATTTTTTTCACAATCCAACAAAATTGAAGTTATTTTCATCTAAATTTAATCAAATATAGATCCTACAACAAAAATACTCAACAAAATCCAAAAAAATCGAAGTTGATTTCAAATGATTTTATTAAAATTTGACAAAAATCTTGTCTACATACAAGAAAATTGAAGTTATTTTCATCTAAATTTAGTCAAATATAGATCCTACAACCAAAATAGTCATCAAAATCCAAAAAATCGAAGTTGATTTCAAATGATTTTATTAAAATTTGACCAAAATCTTGTCAAAATCCAAAAAATTGAAGTTATTTTCATCTAAATTTAGTCAAATATACATCCTACAACCAAAATACTCATCAAAATCCAAAAAAATCGAAGTTGATTTCAAATGAATTTATTAAAATTTGACAAAAATCTTGTCTACATCCAAGAAAATTGAAGTTAGTTTCATCTAAATTTACTCAAATATAGAACCTACAACAAAAATACTCAACAAAATCCAAAAAAATCGAAGTTGATTTCAAATAAATTTATTAAAATTTGACACTTCCAACTAAAATTTTTTTCACAATCCAACAAAATTGAAGTTATTTTCATCTAAATCTACTCAAATATAGATCCTACAACAAAAATACTCAACAAAATCCAAAAAAATCGAAGTTGATTTCAAATGAATTTATTATAATTTGACAAAAATCTTGTCAAAATCCAAAAAATTGAAGTTATTTTCATCTGAATTTACTCAAATATAGATCCTACAACAAAAATACTCAACAAAATCCAAAAAAATCGAAGTTGATTTCAAATAAATTTATTAAAATTTGACACTTCCAACTAAATTTTTTTTCATAATCCAACAAAATTAAATTTATTTTCATCTAAATTTACTCAAATATAGATCCTACAACAAAAATACTCAACAAAATCCAAAATAATCGAAGTTGATTTCAAATAAATTTAATAAAACTTGATACTTCCAACTAAAATTTTTTTCACAATCCAACAAAATTGAAGTTATTTTCATCTAAATTTAATCAAATATAGATCCTACAACAAAAATACTCAACAAAATCCAAAAAAATCGAAGTTGATTTCAAATGATTTTATTAAAATTTGACACAAATCTTGTCTACATACAAGAAAATTGAAGTTATTTTCATCTAAATTTAGTCAAATATAGATCCTACAACCAAAATAGTCATCAAAATCCAAAAAATCGAAGTTGATTTCAAATGATTTTATTAAAATTTGACCAAAATCTTGTCAAAATCCAAAAAATTGAAGTTATTTTCATCTAAATTTAGTCAAATATACATCCTACAACCAAAATACTCATCAAAATCCAAAAAAATCGAAGTCGATTTCAAATAAATTTATTAAAATTTGACACTTCCAACTAAAATTTTTTTCATAATCCAACAAAATTGAAGTTATTTTCATCTAAATTTACTCAAATATAGATCCTACAACCAAAATACTCAACAAAATAAAAAAAAATCGAAGTTGATTTCAAATGAATTTATTAAAATTTGACCAAAATCTTGTCAAAATCAAAGAAAATTGAAGTTATTTTCATCTAAATTTAGTCAAATATAGATCCTACAACCAAAATACTCGACAAAATCCAAAAAAATCGAAGATGATTTTATATGAATTTATTAAAATTTGACACTTCCAACTAAAATTTTTTCATAATCCAACGAAATTGAAGTTATTTTCATCTAAATTTACTCAAATATAGAACCTACAACAAAAATACTCAACAAAATCCAAAAAAATCGAAGTTGATTTCAAATGAATTTATTAAAATTTGACAAAAATCTTGTCAAAATCCAAAAAATTGAAGTTATTTTCATCTGAATTTACTCAAATATAGATCCTACAACAAAAATACTCAACAAAATCCAAAAAAATCGAAGTTGATTTCAAATAAATTTATTAAAATTTGACACTTCCAACTAAATTTTTTTTCATAATCCAACAAAATTAAATTTATTTTCATCTAAATTTACTCAAATATAGATCCTACAACAAAAATACTCAACAAAATCCAAAATAATCGAAGTTGATTTCAAATAAATTTAATAAAACTTGATACTTCCAACTAAAATTTTTTTCACAATCCAACAAAATTGAAGTTATTTTCATCTAAATTTAATCAAATATAGATCCTACAACAAAAATACTCAACAAAATCCAAAAAAATCGAAGTTGATTTCAAATGATTTTATTAAAATTTGACAAAAATCTTGTCTACATACAAGAAAATTGAAGTTATTTTCATCTAAATTTAGTCAAATATAGATCCTACAACCAAAATAGTCATCAAAATCCAAAAAATCGAAGTTGATTTCAAATGATTTTATTAAAATTTGACCAAAATCTTGTCAAAATCCAAAAAATTGAAGTTATTTTCATCTAAATTTAGTCAAATATACATCCTACAACCAAAATACTCATCAAAATCCAAAAAAATCGAAGTTGATTTCAAATGAATTTATTAAAATTTGACAAAAATCTTGTCTACATCCAAGAAAATTGAAGTTAGTTTCATCTAAATTTACTCAAATATAGAACCTACAACAAAAATACTCAACAAAATCCAAAAAAATCGAAGTTGATTTCAAATAAATTTATTAAAATTTGACACTTCCAACTAAAATTTTTTTCACAATCCAACAAAATTGAAGTTATTTTCATCTAAATCTACTCAAATATAGATCCTACAACAAAAATACTCAACAAAATCCAAAAAAATCGAAGTTGATTTCAAATGAATTTATTATAATTTGACAAAAATCTTGTCAAAATCCAAAAAATTGAAGTTATTTTCATCTGAATTTACTCAAATATAGATCCTACAACAAAAATACTCAACAAAATCCAAAAAAATCGAAGTTGATTTCAAATAAATTTATTAAAATTTGACACTTCCAACTAAATTTTTTTTCATAATCCAACAAAATTAAATTTATTTTCATCTAAATTTACTCAAATATAGATCCTACAACAAAAATACTCAACAAAATCCAAAATAATCGAAGTTGATTTCAAATAAATTTAATAAAACTTGATACTTCCAACTAAAATTTTTTTCACAATCCAACAAAATTGAAGTTATTTTCATCTAAATTTAATCAAATATAGATCCTACAACAAAAATACTCAACAAAATCCAAAAAAATCGAAGTTGATTTCAAATGATTTTATTAAAATTTGACACAAATCTTGTCTACATACAAGAAAATTGAAGTTATTTTCATCTAAATTTAGTCAAATATAGATCCTACAACCAAAATAGTCATCAAAATCCAAAAAATCGAAGTTGATTTCAAATGATTTTATTAAAATTTGACCAAAATCTTGTCAAAATCCAAAAAATTGAAGTTATTTTCATCTAAATTTAGTCAAATATACATCCTACAACCAAAATACTCATCAAAATCCAAAAAAATCGAAGTCGATTTCAAATAAATTTATTAAAATTTGACACTTCCAACTAAAATTTTTTTCATAATCCAACAAAATTGAAGTTATTTTCATCTAAATTTACTCAAATATAGATCCTACAACCAAAATACTCAACAAAATAAAAAAAAATCGAAGTTGATTTCAAATGAATTTATTAAAATTTGACCAAAATCTTGTCAAAATCAAAGAAAATTGAAGTTATTTTCATCTAAATTTAGTCAAATATAGATCCTACAACCAAAATACTCGACAAAATCCAAAAAAATCGAAGATGATTTTATATGAATTTATTAAAATTTGACACTTCCAACTAAAATTTTTTCATAATCCAACGAAATTGAAGTTATTTTCATCTAAATTTACTCAAATATAGAACCTACAACAAAAATACTCAACAAAATCCAAAAAAATCGAAGTTGATTTCAAATGAATTTATTAAAATTTGACAAAAATCTTGTCAAAATCCAAAAAATTGAAGTTATTTTCATCTGAATTTACTCAAATATAGATCCTACAACAAAAATACTCAACAAAATCCAAAAAAATCGAAGTTGATTTCAAATGATTTTATTAAAATTTGACAAAAATCTTGTCTACATACAAGAAAATTGAAGATATTTTCATCTAAATTTAGTCAAATATAGATCCTACAACCAAAATAGTCATCAAAATCCAAAAAATCGAAGTTGATTTCAAATAAATTTAATAAAACTTGATACTTCCAACTAAAATTTTTTTCACAATCCAACAAAATTGAAGTTATTTTCATCTAAATTTAATCAAATATAGATCCTACAACAAAAATACTCAACAAAATCCAAAAAAATCGAAGTTGATTTCAAATGATTTTATTAAAATTTGACAAAAATCTTGTCTACATACAAGAAAATTGAAGTTATTTTCATCTAAATTTAGTCAAATATAGATCCTACAACCAAAATAGTCATCAAAATCCAAAAAATCGAAGTTGATTTCAAATGATTTTATTAAAATTTGACCAAAATCTTGTCAAAATCCAAAAAATTGAAGTTATTTTCATCTAAATTTAGTCAAATATACATCCTACAACCAAAATACTCAACAAAATAAAAAAAAATCGAAGTTGATTTCAAATGAATTTATTAAAATTTGACCAAAATCTTGTCAAAATCAAAGAAAATTGAAGTTATTTTCATCTAAATTTAGTCAAATATAGATCCTACAACCAAAATACTCGACAAAATCCAAAAAAATCGAAGTTGATTTTATATGAATTTATTAAAATTTGACACTTCCAACTAAAATTTTTTCATAATCCAACGAAATTGAAGTTATTTTCATCTAAATTTACTCAAATATAGAACCTACAACAAAAATACTCAACAAAATCCAAAAAAATCGAAGTTGATTTCAAATGAATTTATTAAAATTTGACAAAAATCTTGTCTACATCCAAGAAAATTGAAGTTATTTTCATCTAAATTTAGTCAAATATAGATCCTACAACCAAAATAGTCATCAAAATCCAAAAAATCGAAGTTGATTTCAAATGAATTTATTAAAATTTGACCAAAATCTTGTCAAAATCAAAGAAAATTGAAGTTATTTTCATCTAAATTTAGTCAAATATAGATCCTACAACCAAAATACTCGACAAAATCCAAAAAAATCGAAGTTGATTTTATATGAATTTATTAAAATTTGACACTTCCAACTAAAATTTTTTCATAATCCAACGAAATTGAAGTTATTTTCATCTAAATTTACTCAAATATAGAACCTACAACAAAAATACTCAACAAAATCCAAAAAAATCGAAGTTGATTTCAAATGAATTTATTAAAATTTGACAAAAATCTTGTCTACATCCAAGAAAATTGAAGTTATTTTCATCTAAATTTAGTCAAATATAGATCCTACAACCAAAATAGTCATCAAAATCCAAAAAATCGAAGTTGATTTCAAATGAATTTATTAAAATTTGACCAAAATCTTGTCAAAATCCAAGAAAATTGAAGTTATTTTCATCTAAATTTAGTCAAATATTGATCCTACAACCAAAATACTCATCAAAATCCAAAAAAATCGAAGTTGATTTCAAATAAATTTATTAAAATTTGACAAAAATCTTGTCTACATCCAAGAAAATTGAAATTATTTTCATCTAAATCTACTCAAATATAGATCCTACAACAAAAATACTCAACAAAATCCAAAAAAATCGAAGTTGATTTCAAATGAATTTATTAAAATTTGACAAAAATCTTGTCAAAATCCAAAAAATTGAAGTTATTTTCATCTGAATTTACTCAAATATAGATCCTACAACAAAAATACTCAACAAAATCCAAAAAAATCGAAGTTGATTTCAAATGATTTTATTAAAATTTGACAAAAATCTTGTCTACATACAAGAAAATTGAAGTTATTTTCATCTAAATTTAGTCAAATATAGATCCTACAACCAAAATAGTCATCAAAATCCAAAAAATCGAAGTTGATTTCAAATGAATTTATTAAAATTTGACACTTCCAACTAAAATTTTTTCATAATCCAACGAAATTGAAGTTATTTTCATCTAAATTTACTCAAATATAGAACCTACAACAAAAATACTCAACAAAATCCAAAAAAATCGAAGTTGATTTCAAATAAATTTATTAAAATTTGACACTTCCAACTAAAATTTTTTTCACAATCCAACAAAATTGAAGTTATTTTCATCTAAATCTACTCAAATATAGATCCTACAACAAAAATACTCAACAAAATCCAAAAAAATCGAAGTTGATTTCAAATGAATTTATTAAAATTGGCAAAAATCTTGTCAAAATCCAAAAAATTGAAGTTATTTTCATCTGAATTTACTCAAATATAGATCCTACAACAAAAATACTCAACAAAATCCAAAAAAATCGAAGTTGATTTCAAATAAATTTATTAAAATTTGACACTTCCAACTAAATTTTTTTTCATAATCCAACAAAATTAAATTTATTTTCATCTAAATTTACTCAAATATAGATCCTACAACAAAAATACTCAACAAAATCCAAAATAATCGAAGTTGATTTCAAATAAATTTAATAAAACTTGATACTTCCAACTAAAATTTTTTTCACAATCCAACAAAATTGAAGTTATTTTCATCTAAATTTAATCAAATATAGATCCTACAACAAAAATACTCAACAAAATCCAAAAAAATCGAAGTTGATTTCAAATGATTTTATTAAAATTTGACAAAAATCTTGTCTACATACAAGAAAATTGAAGTTATTTTCATCTAAATTTAGTCAAATATAGATCCTACAACCAAAATAGTCATCAAAATCCAAAAAATCGAAGTTGATTTCAAATGATTTTATTAAAATTTGACCAAAATCTTGTCAAAATCCAAAAAATTGAAGTTATTTTCATCTAAATTTAGTCAAATATACATCCTACAACCAAAATACTCATCAAAATCCAAAAAAATCGAAGTTGATTTCAAATGAATTTATTAAAATTTGACAAAAATCTTGTCTACATCCAAGAAAATTGAAGTTAGTTTCATCTAAATTTACTCAAATATAGAACCTACAACAAAAATACTCAACAAAATCCAAAAAAATCGAAGTTGATTTCAAATAAATTTATTAAAATTTGACACTTCCAACTAAAATTTTTTTCACAATCCAACAAAATTGAAGTTATTTTCATCTAAATCTACTCAAATATAGATCCTACAACAAAAATACTCAACAAAATCCAAAATAATCGAAGTTGATTTCAAATAAATTTAATAAAACTTGATACTTCCAACTAAAATTTTTTTCACAATCCAACAAAATTGAAGTTATTTTCATCTAAATTTAGTCAAATATAGATCCTACAACCAAAATAGTCATCAAAATCCAAAAAATCGAAGTTGATTTCAAATGAATTTATTAAAATTTGACCAAAATCTTGTCAAAATCAAAGAAAATTGAAGTTATTTTCATCTAAATTTAGTCAAATATAGATCCTACAACCAAAATACTCGACAAAATCCAAAAAAATCGAAGTTGATTTTATATGAATTTATTAAAATTTGACACTTCCAACTAAAATTTTTTCATAATCCAACGAAATTGAAGTTATTTTCATCTAAATTTACTCAAATATAGAACCTACAACAAAAATACTCAACAAAATCCAAAAAAATCGAAGTTGATTTCAAATGAATTTATTAAAATTTGACAAAAATCTTGTCTACATCCAAGAAAATTGAAGTTATTTTCATCTAAATTTAGTCAAATATAGATCCTACAACCAAAATAGTCATCAAAATCCAAAAAATCGAAGTTGATTTCAAATGAATTTATTAAAATTTGACCAAAATCTTGTCAAAATCCAAGAAAATTGAAGTTATTTTCATCTAAATTTAGTCAAATATTGATCCTACAACCAAAATACTCATCAAAATCCAAAAAAATCGAAGTTGATTTCAAATAAATTTATTAAAATTTGACAAAAATCTTGTCTACATCCAAGAAAATTGAAGTTATTTTCATCTAAATCTACTCAAATATAGATCCTACAACAAAAATACTCAACAAAATCCAAAAAAATCGAAGTTGATTTCAAATGAATTTATTAAAATTTGACAAAAATCTTGTCAAAATCCAAAAAATTGAAGTTATTTTCATCTGAATTTACTCAAATATAGATCCTACAACAAAAATACTCAACAAAATCCAAAAAAATCGAAGTTGATTTCAAATGATTTTATTAAAATTTGACAAAAATCTTGTCTACATACAAGAAAATTGAAGTTATTTTCATCTAAATTTAGTCAAATATAGATCCTACAACCAAAATAGTCATCAAAATCCAAAAAATCGAAGTTGATTTCAAATGAATTTATTAAAATTTGACACTTCCAACTAAAATTTTTTCATAATCCAACGAAATTGAAGTTATTTTCATCTAAATTTACTCAAATATAGAACCTACAACAAAAATACTCAACAAAATCCAAAAAAATCGAAGTTGATTTCAAATAAATTTATTAAAATTTGACACTTCCAACTAAAATTTTTTTCACAATCCAACAAAATTGAAGTTATTTTCATCTAAATCTACTCAAATATAGATCCTACAACAAAAATACTCAACAAAATCCAAAAAAATCGAAGTTGATTTCAAATGAATTTATTAAAATTGGCAAAAATCTTGTCAAAATCCAAAAAATTGAAGTTATTTTCATCTGAATTTACTCAAATATAGATCCTACAACAAAAATACTCAACAAAATCCAAAAAAATCGAAGTTGATTTCAAATAAATTTATTAAAATTTGACACTTCCAACTAAATTTTTTTTCATAATCCAACAAAATTAAATTTATTTTCATCTAAATTTACTCAAATATAGATCCTACAACAAAAATACTCAACAAAATCCAAAATAATCGAAGTTGATTTCAAATAAATTTAATAAAACTTGATACTTCCAACTAAAATTTTTTTCACAATCCAACAAAATTGAAGTTATTTTCATCTAAATTTAATCAAATATAGATCCTACAACAAAAATACTCAACAAAATCCAAAAAAATCGAAGTTGATTTCAAATGATTTTATTAAAATTTGACAAAAATCTTGTCTACATACAAGAAAATTGAAGTTATTTTCATCTAAATTTAGTCAAATATAGATCCTACAACCAAAATAGTCATCAAAATCCAAAAAATCGAAGTTGATTTCAAATGATTTTATTAAAATTTGACCAAAATCTTGTCAAAATCCAAAAAATTGAAGTTATTTTCATCTAAATTTAGTCAAATATACATCCTACAACCAAAATACTCATCAAAATCCAAAAAAATCGAAGTTGATTTCAAATGAATTTATTAAAATTTGACAAAAATCTTGTCTACATCCAAGAAAATTGAAGTTAGTTTCATCTAAATTTACTCAAATATAGAACCTACAACAAAAATACTCAACAAAATCCAAAAAAATCGAAGTTGATTTCAAATAAATTTATTAAAATTTGACACTTCCAACTAAAATTTTTTTCACAATCCAACAAAATTGAAGTTATTTTCATCTAAATCTACTCAAATATAGATCCTACAACAAAAATACTCAACAAAATCCAAAAAAATCGAAGTTGATTTCAAATGAATTTATTATAATTTGACAAAAATCTTGTCAAAATCCAAAAAATTGAAGTTATTTTCATCTGAATTTACTCAAATATAGATCCTACAACAAAAATACTCAACAAAATCCAAAAAAATCGAAGTTGATTTCAAATAAATTTATTAAAATTTGACACTTCCAACTAAATTTTTTTTCATAATCCAACAAAATTAAATTTATTTTCATCTAAATTTACTCAAATATAGATCCTACAACAAAAATACTCAACAAAATCCAAAATAATCGAAGTTGATTTCAAATAAATTTAATAAAACTTGATACTTCCAACTAAAATTTTTTTCACAATCCAACAAAATTGAAGTTATTTTCATCTAAATTTAATCAAATATAGATCCTACAACAAAAATACTCAACAAAATCCAAAAAAATCGAAGTTGATTTCAAATGATTTTATTAAAATTTGACACAAATCTTGTCTACATACAAGAAAATTGAAGTTATTTTCATCTAAATTTAGTCAAATATAGATCCTACAACCAAAATAGTCATCAAAATCCAAAAAATCGAAGTTGATTTCAAATGATTTTATTAAAATTTGACCAAAATCTTGTCAAAATCCAAAAAATTGAAGTTATTTTCATCTAAATTTAGTCAAATATACATCCTACAACCAAAATACTCATCAAAATCCAAAAAAATCGAAGTCGATTTCAAATAAATTTATTAAAATTTGACACTTCCAACTAAAATTTTTTTCATAATCCAACAAAATTGAAGTTATTTTCATCTAAATTTACTCAAATATAGATCCTACAACCAAAATACTCAACAAAATAAAAAAAAATCGAAGTTGATTTCAAATGAATTTATTAAAATTTGACCAAAATCTTGTCAAAATCAAAGAAAATTGAAGTTATTTTCATCTAAATTTAGTCAAATATAGATCCTACAACCAAAATACTCGACAAAATCCAAAAAAATCGAAGATGATTTTATATGAATTTATTAAAATTTGACACTTCCAACTAAAATTTTTTCATAATCCAACGAAATTGAAGTTATTTTCATCTAAATTTACTCAAATATAGAACCTACAACAAAAATACTCAACAAAATCCAAAAAAATCGAAGTTGATTTCAAATGATTTTATTAAAATTTGACAAAAATCTTGTCTACATACAAGAAAATTGAAGATATTTTCATCTAAATTTAGTCAAATATAGATCCTACAACCAAAATAGTCATCAAAATCCAAAAAATCGAAGTTGATTTCAAATAAATTTAATAAAACTTGATACTTCCAACTAAAATTTTTTTCACAATCCAACAAAATTGAAGTTATTTTCATCTAAATTTAATCAAATATAGATCCTACAACAAAAATACTCAACAAAATCCAAAAAAATCGAAGTTGATTTCAAATGATTTTATTAAAATTTGACAAAAATCTTGTCTACATACAAGAAAATTGAAGTTATTTTCATCTAAATTTAGTCAAATATAGATCCTACAACCAAAATAGTCATCAAAATCCAAAAAATCGAAGTTGATTTCAAATGATTTTATTAAAATTTGACCAAAATCTTGTCAAAATCCAAAAAATTGAAGTTATTTTCATCTAAATTTAGTCAAATATACATCCTACAACCAAAATACTCATCAAAATCCAAAAAAATCGAAGTTGATTTCAAATGAATTTATTAAAATTTGATAAAAATCTTGTCTACATCCAAGAAAATTGAAGTTAGTTTCATCTAAATTTACTCAAATATAGAACCTACAACAAAAATACTCAACAAAATCCAAAAAAATCGAAGTTGATTTCAAATAAATTTATTAAAATTTGACACTTCCAACTAAAATTTTTTTCACAATCCAACAAAATTGAAGTTATTTTCATCTAAATCTACTCAAATATAGATCCTACAACAAAAATACTCAACAAAATCCAAAAAAATCGAAGTTGATTTCAAATGAATTTATTATAATTTGACAAAAATCTTGTCAAAATCCAAAAAATTGAAGTTATTTTCATCTGAATTTACTCAAATATAGATCCTACAACAAAAATACTCAACAAAATCCAAAAAAATCGAAGTTGATTTCAAATAAATTTATTAAAATTTGACACTTCCAACTAAAATTTTTTTCATAATCCAACAAAATTGAAGTTATTTTCATCTAAATTTACTCAAATATAGATCCTACAACCAAAATACGCAACAAAATCCAAAAAAATCGAAGTTGATTTCAAATGAATTTATTAAAATTTGACAAAAATCTTGTCTACATCCAAGAAAATTGAAGTTATTTTCATCTAAATTTACTCAAATATAGATCCTACAACCAAAATAGTCATCAAAATCCAAAAAATCGAAGTTGATTTCAAATGATTTTATTAAAATTTGACCAAAATCTTGTCAAAATCCAAAAAATTGAATTTATTTTCATCTAAATTTAGACAAATATACATCCTACAACCACAATACTCATCAAAATCCAAAAAAATCGAAGTTGATTTCAAATAAATTTATTAAAATTTGACACTTCCAACTAATTTTTTTTTCATAATCCAACAAAATTGAATTTATTTTCATCTAAATTTAGTCAAATATAGATCCTACAACCAAAATACTCAACAAAATAAAAAAAAATCGAAGTTGATTTCAAATAAATTTATTAAAATTTGACACTTCCAACTAAATTTTTTTTCATAATCCAACAAAATTGAAGTTATTTTCATCTAAATTTAATCAAATATAGATCCTACAACAAAAATACTCGACAAAATCCAAAAAAATCGGAGTTGATTTCATATGAATTTATTAAAATTTGACACTTCCAACTAAAATTTTATTTATAATCCAACAAAATTGAAGTTATTTTCATCTAAATTTAATCAAATATAGATCCTACAACCAAAATACTCATCAAAATCCAAAAAAATCGAAGTTGATTTCAAATGAATTTATTAAAATTTGACAAAAATCTTGTCTACATCCAAGAAAATTGAAGTTATTTTCATCTAAATTTACTCAAATATAGATCCTACAACAAAAATACTCAACAAAACCCAAAAAAATCGAAGTTGATTTCAAATGATTTTATTAAATTTTGACAAAAATCTTGTCTACATACAAGAAAATTGAAGTTATTTTCATCTAAATTTAGTCAAATATAGATCCTACAACCAAAATAGTCATCAAAATCCAAAAAATCGAAGTTGATTTCAAATGATTTTATTAAAATTTGACCAAAATCTTGTCAAAATCCAAAAAATGAAGTTATTTTCATCTAAATTTAGTCAAATATACATCCTACAACCAAAATACTCATCAAAATAAAAAAAAATCGAAGTTGATTTCAAATAAATTTATTAAAATTTGACACTTCCAACTAAAATTTCTTTCATAATCCAACAAAATTGAAGTTATTTTCATCTAAATTTACTCAAATATAGATCCTACAACCAAAATACTCAACAAAATAAAAAAAAATCGAAGTTGATTTCAAATGAATTTATTAAAATTTGACCAAAATCTTGTCAAAATCAAAGAAAATTGAAGTTATTTTCATCTAAATTTAGTCAAATATAGATCCTACAACCAAAATACTTATCAAAATAAAAAAAAATCGAAGTTGATTTCAAATAAATTTATTAAAATTTGACACTTCCAACTAAAATTTCTTTCATAATCCAACAAAATTGAAGTTATTTTCATCTAAATTTACTCAAATATAGATCCTACAACAAAAATACTCAACAAAATCCAAAAAAATCGAAGTTGATTTCAAATGAATTTATTAAAATTTGACAAAAATCTTGTCTACATCCAAGAAAATTGAAGTTATTTTCATCTAAATTTAGTCAAATATAGATCCTACAACCAAAATACTCATCAAAATCCAAAAAAATCGAAGTTGATTTCAAATAAATTTATTAAAATTTGACATTTCCAACTAAATTTTTTTTCAGAATCCAACAAAATTGAAGTTATTTTCATCAAAATTTACTCAAATATAGACCCTACAACAAAAATACTCAACAAAATCCAAAAAAATCGAAGTTGATTTCAAATAAATTTATTAAAATTTGACACTTCCAACTAAATTTTTTTTCATAATCCAACAAAATTAAATTTATTTTCATCTAAATTTAGTCAAATATAGATCCTACAACCAAAATACCCATCAAAATCCAAAAAAATCGAAGTTGATTTCAAATAAATTTATTAAAATTTGACCAAAATCTTGTCAAAATCCAAAAAATTGAAGTTATTTTCATCTAAATTTACTCAAATATAGATCCTACAACAAAAATACTCAACAAAATCCAAAAAAATCGAAGTTGATTTCAAATAAATTTATTAAAATTTGACACTTCCAACTAAATTTTTTTTCATAATCCAACAAAATTAAATTTATTTTCATCTAAATTTACTCAAATGTAGATCCTACAACAAAAATACTCAACAAAATCCAAAATAATCGAAGTTGATTTCAAATAAATTTAATAAAACTTGATACTTCCAACTAAAATTTTTTTCACAATCCAACAAAATTGAAGTTATTTTCATCTAAATTTAATCAAATATAGATCCTACAACAAAAATACTCGACAAAATCCAAAAAAATCGAAGTTGATTTCATATGAATTTATTAAAATTTGACACTTCCAACTAAAATTTTTTTTATAATCCAACAAAATTGAAGTTATTTTCATCTAAATTTAGTCAAATATAGATCCTACAACCAAAATACTCATCAAAATCCAAAAAAATCGAAGTTGATTTCAAATGAATTTATTAAAATTTGACAAAAATCTTGTCTACATCCAAGAAAATTGAAGTTAGTTTCATCTAAATTTACTCAAATATAGAACCTACAACAAAAATACTCAACAAAATCCAAAAAAATCGAAGTTGATTTCAAATAAATTTATTAAAATTTGACACTTCCAACTAAAATTTTTTTCACAATCCAACAAAATTGAAGTTATTTTCATCTAAATCTACTCAAATATAGATCCTACAACAAAAATACTCAACAAAATCCAAAAAAATCGAAGTTGATTTCAAATGAATTTATTATAATTTGACAAAAATCTTGTCAAAATCCAAAAAATTGAAGTTATTTTCATCTAAATTTACTCAAATATAGATCCTACAACAAAAATACTCAACAAAATCCAAAAAAATCGAAGTTGATTTCAAATAAATTTATTAAAATTTGACACTTCCAACTAAATTTTTTTTCATAATCCAACAAAATTAAATTTATTTTCATCTAAATTTACTCAAATATAGATCCTACAACAAAAATACTCAACAAAATCCAAAATAATCGAAGTTGATTTCAAATAAATTTAATAAAACTTGATACTTCCAACTAAAATTTTTTTCACAATCCAACAAAATTGAAGTTATTTTCATCTAAATTTAATCAAATATAGATCCTACAACAAAAATACTCGACAAAATCCAAAAAAATCGAAGTTGATTTCATATGAATTTATTAAAATTTGACACTTCCAACTAAAATTTTTTTTATAATCCAACAAAATTGAAGTTATTTTCATCTAAATTTAGTCAAATATAGATCCTACAACCAAAATACTCATCAAAATCCAAAAAAATCGAAGTTGATTTCAAATGAATTTATTAAAATTTGACAAAAATCTTGTCTACATCCAAGAAAATTGAAGTTAGTTTCATCTAAATTTACTCAAATATAGAACCTACAACAAAAATACTCAACAAAATCCAAAAAAATCGAAGTTGATTTCAAATAAATTTATTAAAATTTGACACTTCCAACTAAAATTTTTTTCACAATCCAACAAAATTGAAGTTATTTTCATCTAAATCTACTCAAATATAGATCCTACAACAAAAATACTCAACAAAATCCAAAAAAATCGAAGTTGATTTCAAATGGATTTATTATAATTTGACAAAAATCTTGTCAAAATCCAAAAAATTGAAGTTATTTTCATCTGAATTTACTCAAATATAGATCCTACAACAAAAATACTCAACAAAATCCAAAAAAATCGAAGGTGATTTCAAATAAATTTATTAAAATTTGACACTTCCAACTAAATTTTTTTTCATAATCCAACAAAATTAAATTTATTTTCATCTAAATTTAGTCAAATATAGATCCTACAACCAAAATACCCATCAAAATCCAAAAAAATCGAAGTTGATTTCAAATAAATTTATTAAAATTTGACCAAAATCTTGTCAAAATCCAAAAAATTGAAGTTATTTTCATCTAAATTTACTCAAATATAGATCCTACAACAAAAATACTCAACAAAATAAAAAAAAATCGAAGTTGATTTCAAATGAATTTATTAAAATTTGACCAAAATCTTGTCAACATCAAAGAAAATTGAAGTTATTTTCATCTAAATTTAGTCAAATATAGATCCTACAACCAAAATACTCGACAAAATCCAAAAAAATCGAAGTTGATTTTATATGAATTTATTAAAATTTGACACTTCCAACTAAAATTTTTTCATAATCCAACGAAATTGAAGTTATTTTCATCTAAATTTACTCAAATATAGAACCTACAACAAAAATACTCAACAAAATCCAAAAAAATCGAAGTTGATTTCAAATAAATTTATTAAAATTTGACACTTCCAACTAAAATTTTTTTCACAATCCAACAAAATTGAAGTTATTTTCATCTAAATCTACTCAAATATAGATCCTACAACAAAAATACTAAACAAAATCCAAAAAAACCGAAGTTGATTTCAAATGAATTTATTAAAATTTGACAAAAATCTTGTCTACATCCAAGAAAATTGAAGTTATTTTCATCTAAATTTAGTCAAATATAGATCCTACAACCAAAATACTCATCAAAATCCAAAAAAATCGAAGTTGATTTCAAATAAATTTATTAAAATTTGACATTTCCAACTAAATTTTTTTTCAGAATCCAACAAAATTGAAGTTATTTTCATCAAAATTTACTCAAATATAGACCCTACAACAAAAATACTCAACAAAATCCAAAAAAATCGAAGTTGATTTCAAATAAATTTATTAAAATTTGACACTTCCAACTAAATTTTTTTTCATAATCCAACAAAATTAAATTTATTTTCATCTCAATTTAGTCAAATATAGATCCTACAACCAAAATACCCATCAAAATCCAAAAAAATCGAAGTTGATTTCAAATAAATTTATTAAAATTTGACCAAAATCTTGTCAAAATCCAAAAAATTGAAGTTATTTTCATCTAAATTTACTCAAATATAGATCCTACAACAAAAATACTCAACAAAATCCAAAAAAATCGAAGTTGATTTCAAATAAATTTATTAAAATTTGACACTTCCAACTAAATTTTTTTTCATAATCCAACAAAATTAAATTTATTTTCATCTAAATTTACTCAAATATAGATCCTACAACAAAAATACTCAACAAAATCCAAAATAATCGAAGTTGATTTCAAATAAATTTAATAAAACTTGATACTTCCAACTAAAATTTTTTTCACAATCCAACAAAATTGAAGTTATTTTCATCTAAATTTAATCAAATATAGATCCTACAACAAAAATACTCGACAAAATCCAAAAAAATCGAAGTTGATTTCAAATGATTTTATTAAAATTTGACCAAAATCTTGTCAAAATCCAAAAAATGAAGTTATTTTCATCTAAATTTAGTCAAATATACATCCTACAACCAAAATACTCATCAAAATAAAAAAAAATCGAAGTTGATTTCAAATAAATTTATTAAAATTTGACACTTCCAACTAAAATTTCTTTCATAATCCAACAAAATTGAAGTTATTTTCATCTAAATTTACTCAAATATAGATCCTACAACCAAAATACTCAACAAAATAAAAAAAAATCGAAGTTGATTTCAAATGAATTTATTAAAATTTGACCAAAATCTTGTCAAAATCAAAGAAAATTGAAGTTATTTTCATCTAAATTTAGTCAAATATAGATCCTACAACCAAAATACTCGACAAAATCCAAAAAAATCGAAGTTGATTTTATATGAATTTATTAAAATTTGACACTTCCAACTAAAATTTTTTCATAATCCAACGAAATTGAAGTTATTTTCATCTAAATTTACTCAAATATAGAACCTACAACAAAAATACTCAACAAAATCCAAAAAAATCGAAGTTGATTTCAAACAAATTTATTAAAATTTGACACTTCCAACTAAAATTTTTTTCACAATCCAACAAAATTGAAGTTATTTTCATCTAAATCTACTCAAATATAGATCCTACAACAAAAATACTCAACAAAATCCAAAAAAATCGAAGTTGATTTCAAATGAATTTATTAAAATTTGACAAAAATCTTGTCTACATCCAAGAAAATTGAAGTTATTTTCATCTAAATTTAGTCAAATATAGATCCTACAACCAAAATACTCATCAAAATCCAAAAAAATCGAAGTTGATTTCAAATAAATTTATTAAAATTTGACATTTCCAACTAAATTTTTTTTCAGAATCCAACAAAATTGAAGTTATTTTCATCAAAATTTACTCAAATATAGACCCTACAACAAAAATACTCAACAAAATCCAAAAAAATCGAAGTTGATTTCAAATAAATTTATTAAAATTTGACACTTCCAACTAAATTTTTTTTCATAATCCAACAAAATTAAATTTATTTTCATCTAAATTTAGTCAAATATAGATCCTACAACCAAAATACCCATCAAAATCCAAAAAAATCGAAGTTGATTTCAAATAAATTTATTAAAATTTGACCAAAATCTTGTCAAAATCCAAAAAATTGAAGTTATTTTCATCTAAATTTACTCAAATATAGATCCTACAACAAAAATACTCAACAAAATCCAAAAAAATCGAAGTTGATTTCAAATAAATTTATTAAAATTTGACACTTCCAACTAAATTTTTTTTCATAATCCAACAAAATTAAATTTATTTTCATCTAAATTTACTCAAATGTAGATCCTACAACAAAAATACTCAACAAAATCCAAAATAATCGAAGTTGATTTCAAATAAATTTAATAAAACTTGATACTTCCAACTAAAATTTTTTTCACAATCCAACAAAATTGAAGTTATTTTCATCTAAATTTAATCAAATATAGATCCTACAACAAAAATACTCGACAAAATCCAAAAAAATCGAAGTTGATTTCATATGAATTTATTAAAATTTGACACTTCCAACTAAAATTTTTTTTATAATCCAACAAAATTGAAGTTATTTTCATCTAAATTTAGTCAAATATAGATCCTACAACCAAAATACTCATCAAAATCCAAAAAAATCGAAGTTGATTTCAAATGAATTTATTAAAATTTGACAAAAATCTTGTCTACATCCAAGAAAATTGAAGTTATTTTCATCTGAATTTACTCAAATATAGATCCTACAACAAAAATACTCAACAAAATCCAAAAAAATCGAAGTTGATTTCAAATAAATTTATTAAAATTTGACACTTCCAACTAAATTTTTTTTCATAATCCAACAAAATTAAATTTATTTTCATCTAAATTTAGTCAAATATAGATCCTACAACCAAAATACCCATCAAAATCCAAAAAAATCGAAGTTGATTTCAAATAAATTTATTAAAATTTGACCAAAATCTTGTCAAAATCCAAAAAATTGAAGTTATTTTCATCTAAATTTACTCAAATATAGATCCTACAACAAAAATACTCAACAAAATCCAAAAAAATCGAAGTTGATTTCAAATAAATTTATTAAAATTTGACACTTCCAACTAAATTTTTTTTCATAATCCAACAAAATTAAATTTATTTTCATCTAAATTTACTCAAATATAGATCCTACAACAAAAATACTCAACAAAATCCAAAATAATCGAAGTTGATTTCAAATAAATTTAATAAAACTTGATACTTCCAACTAAAATTTTTTTCACAATCCAACAAAATTGAAGTTATTTTCATCTAAATTTAATCAAATATAGATCCTACAACAAAAATACTCGACAAAATCCAAAAAAATCGAAGTTGATTTCATATGAATTTATTAAAATTTGACACTTCCAACTAAAATTTTTTTTATAATCCAACAAAATTGAAGTTATTTTCATCTAAATTTAGTCAAATATAGATCCTACAACCAAAATACTCATCAAAATCCAAAAAAATCGAAGTTGATTTCAAATGAATTTATTAAAATTTGACAAAAATCTTGTCTACATCCAAGAAAATTGAAGTTAGTTTCATCTAAATTTACTCAAATATAGAACCTACAACAAAAATACTCAACAAAATCCAAAAAAATCGAAGTTGATTTCAAATAAATTTATTAAAATTTGACACTTCCAACTAAAATTTTTTTCACAATCCAACAAAATTGAAGTTATTTTCATCTAAATCTACTCAAATATAGATCCTACAACAAAAATACTCAACAAAATCCAAAAAAATCGAAGTTGATTTCAAATGAATTTATTATAATTTGACAAAAATCTTGTCAAAATCCAAAAAATTGAAGTTATTTTCATCTGAATTTACTCAAATATAGATCCTACAACAAAAATACTCAACAAAATCCAAAAAAATCGAAGTTGATTTCAAATAAATTTATTAAAATTTGACACTTCCAACTAAATTTTTTTTCATAATCCAACAAAATTAAATTTATTTTCATCTAAATTTAGTCAAATATAGATCCTACAACCAAAATACCCATCAAAATCCAAAAAAATCGAAGTTGATTTCAAATAAATTTATTAAAATTTGACCAAAATCTTGTCAAAATCCAAAAAATTGAAGTTATTTTCATCTAAATTTACTCAAATATAGATCCTACAACAAAAATACTCAACAAAATCCAAAAAAATCGAAGTTGATTTCAAATAAATTTATTAAAATTTGACACTTCCAACTAAATTTTTTTTCATAATCCAACAAAATTAAATTTATTTTCATCTAAATTTACTCAAATATAGATCCTACAACAAAAATACTCAACAAAATCCAAAATAATCGAAGTTGATTTCAAATAAATTTAATAAAACTTGATACTTCCAACTAAAATTTTTTTCACAATCCAACAAAATTGAAGTTATTTTCATCTAAATTTAATCAAATATAGATCCTACAACAAAAATACTCGACAAAATCCAAAAAAATCGAAGTTGATTTCATATGAATTTATTAAAATTTGACACTTCCAACTAAAATTTTTTTTATAATCCAACAAAATTGAAGTTATTTTCATCTAAATTTAGTCAAATATAGATCCTACAACCAAAATACTCATCAAAATCCAAAAAAATCGAAGTTGATTTCAAATGAATTTATTAAAATTTGACAAAAATCTTGTCTACATCCAAGAAAATTGAAGTTAGTTTCATCTAAATTTACTCAAATATAGAACCTACAACAAAAATACTCAACAAAATCCAAAAAAATCGAAGTTGATTTCAAATAAATTTATTAAAATTTGACACTTCCAACTAAAATTTTTTTCACAATCCAACAAAATTGAAGTTATTTTCATCTAAATCTACTCAAATATAGATCCTACAACAAAAATACTCAACAAAATCCAAAAAAATCGAAGTTGATTTCAAATGGATTTATTATAATTTGACAAAAATCTTGTCAAAATCCAAAAAATTGAAGTTATTTTCATCTGAATTTACTCAAATATAGATCCTACAACAAAAATACTCAACAAAATCCAAAAAAATCGAAGGTGATTTCAAATAAATTTATTAAAATTTGACACTTCCAACTAAATTTTTTTTCATAATCCAACAAAATTAAATTTATTTTCATCTAAATTTAGTCAAATATAGATCCTACAACCAAAATACCCATCAAAATCCA
The DNA here is from genome assembly GCA_946251845.1 of Andrena fulva. Lineage (NCBI taxonomy): Eukaryota > Metazoa > Arthropoda > Insecta > Hymenoptera > Andrenidae > Andrena > Andrena fulva. The sequence goes on from CAMITZ010000243.1 coordinate 2,325,207, forward strand.
AAAAAATCGAAGTTGATTTCAAATAAATTTATTAAAATTTGACCAAAATCTTGTCAAAATCCAAAAAATTGAAGTTATTTTCATCTAAATTTACTCAAATATAGATCCTACAACAAAAATACTCAACAAAATAAAAAAAAATCGAAGTTGATTTCAAATGAATTTATTAAAATTTGACCAAAATCTTGTCAAAATCAAAGAAAATTGAAGTTATTTTCATCTAAATTTAGTCAAATATAGATCCTACAACCAAAATACTCGACAAAATCCAAAAAAATCGAAGTTGATTTTATATGAATTTATTAAAATTTGACACTTCCAACTAAAATTTTTTCATAATCCAACGAAATTGAAGTTATTTTCATCTAAATTTACTCAAATATAGAACCTACAACAAAAATACTCAACAAAATCCAAAAAAATCGAAGTTGATTTCAAATAAATTTATTAAAATTTGACACTTCCAACTAAAATTTTTTTCACAATCCAACAAAATTGAAGTTATTTTCATCTAAATCTACTCAAATATAGATCCTACAACAAAAATACTAAACAAAATCCAAAAAAACCGAAGTTGATTTCAAATGAATTTATTAAAATTTGACAAAAATCTTGTCTACATCCAAGAAAATTGAAGTTATTTTCATCTAAATTTAGTCAAATATAGATCCTACAACCAAAATACTCATCAAAATCCAAAAAAATCGAAGTTGATTTCAAATAAATTTATTAAAATTTGACATTTCCAACTAAATTTTTTTTCAGAATCCAACAAAATTGAAGTTATTTTCATCAAAATTTACTCAAATATAGACCCTACAACAAAAATACTCAACAAAATCCAAAAAAATCGAAGTTGATTTCAAATAAATTTATTAAAATTTGACACTTCCAACTAAATTTTTTTTCATAATCCAACAAAATTAAATTTATTTTCATCTCAATTTAGTCAAATATAGATCCTACAACCAAAATACCCATCAAAATCCAAAAAAATCGAAGTTGATTTCAAATAAATTTATTAAAATTTGACCAAAATCTTGTCAAAATCCAAAAAATTGAAGTTATTTTCATCTAAATTTACTCAAATATAGATCCTACAACAAAAATACTCAACAAAATCCAAAAAAATCGAAGTTGATTTCAAATAAATTTATTAAAATTTGACACTTCCAACTAAATTTTTTTTCATAATCCAACAAAATTAAATTTATTTTCATCTAAATTTACTCAAATATAGATCCTACAACAAAAATACTCAACAAAATCCAAAATAATCGAAGTTGATTTCAAATAAATTTAATAAAACTTGATACTTCCAACTAAAATTTTTTTCACAATCCAACAAAATTGAAGTTATTTTCATCTAAATTTAATCAAATATAGATCCTACAACAAAAATACTCGACAAAATCCAAAAAAATCGAAGTTGATTTCATATGAATTTATTAAAATTTGACACTTCCAACTAAAATTTTTTTTATAATCCAACAAAATTGAAGTTATTTTCATCTAAATTTAGTCAAATATAGATCCTACAACCAAAATACTCATCAAAATCCAAAAAAATCGAAGTTGATTTCAAATGAATTTATTAAAATTTGACAAAAATCTTGTCTACATCCAAGAAAATTGAAGTTAGTTTCATCTAAATTTACTCAAATATAGAACCTACAACAAAAATACTCAACAAAATCCAAAAAAATCGAAGTTGATTTCAAATAAATTTATTAAAATTTGACACTTCCAACTAAAATTTTTTTCACAATCCAACAAAATTGAAGTTATTTTCATCTGAATTTACTCAAATATAGATCCTACAACAAAAATACTCAACAAAATCCAAAAAAATCGAAGTTGATTTCAAATGATTTTATTAAAATTTGACAAAAATCTTGTCTACATACAAGAAAATTGAAGTTATTTTCATCTAAATTTAGTCAAATATAGATCCTACAACCAAAATAGTCATCAAAAACCAAAAAATCGAAGTTGATTTCAAATGAATTTATTAAAATTTGACACTTCCAACTTAAATTTTTTCATAATCCAACGAAATTGAAGTTATTTTCATCTAAATTTACTCAAATATAGAACCTACAACAAAAATACTCAACAAAATCCAAAAAAATCGACGTTGATTTCAAATAAATTTATTAAAATTTGACACTTCCAACTAAAATTTTTTTCACAATCCAACAAATTTGAAGTTATTTTCATCTAAATCTACTCAAATATAGATCCTACAACAAAAATACTCAACAAAATCCAAAATAATCGAAGTTGATTTCAAATAAATTTAATAAAACTTGATACTTCCAACTAAAATTTTTTTCACAATCCAACAAAATTGAAGTTATTTTCATCTAAATTTAATCAAATATAGATCCTACAACAAAAATACTCAACAAAATCCAAAAAAATCGAAGTTGATTTCAAATGATTTTATTAAAAATTGCCAAAAATCTTGTCTACATCCAAGAAAATTGAAGTTATTTTCATCTAAATTTAGTCAAATATAGATCCTACAACCAAAATACTCATCAAAATCCAAAAAAATCGAAGTTGATTTCAAATAAATTTATTAAAATTTGACATTTCCAACTAAATTTTTTTTCAGAATCCAACAAAATTGAAGTTATTTTCATCAAAATTTACTCAAATATAGACCCTACAACAAAAATACTCAACAAAATCCAAAAAAATCGAAGTTGATTTCAAATAAATTTATTAAAATTTGACACTTCCAACTAAATTTTTTTTCATAATCCAACAAAATTAAATTTATTTTCATCTAAATTTAGTCAAATATAGATCCTACAACCAAAATACCCATCAAAATCCAAAAAAATCGAAGTTGATTTCAAATAAATTTATTAAAATTTGACCAAAATCTTGTCAAAATCCAAAAAATTGAAGTTATTTTCATCTAAATTTACTCAAATATAGATCCTACAACAAAAATACTCAACAAAATCCAAAAAAATCGAAGTTGATTTCAAATAAATTTATTAAAATTTGACACTTCCAACTAAATTTTTTTTCATAATCCAACAAAATTAAATTTATTTTCATCTAAATTTACTCAAATGTAGATCCTACAACAAAAATACTCAACAAAATCCAAAATAATCGAAGTTGATTTCAAATAAATTTAATAAAACTTGATACTTCCAACTAAAATTTTTTTCACAATCCAACAAAATTGAAGTTATTTTCATCTAAATTTAATCAAATATAGATCCTACAACAAAAATACTCGACAAAATCCAAAAAAATCGAAGTTGATTTCATATGAATTTATTAAAATTTGACACTTCCAACTAAAATTTTTTTTATAATCCAACAAAATTGAAGTTATTTTCATCTAAATTTAGTCAAATATAGATCCTACAACCAAAATACTCATCAAAATCCAAAAAAATCGAAGTTGATTTCAAATGAATTTATTAAAATTTGACAAAAATCTTGTCTACATCCAAGAAAATTGAAGTTATTTTCATCTGAATTTACTCAAATATAGATCCTACAACAAAAATACTCAACAAAATCCAAAAAAATCGAAGTTGATTTCAAATAAATTTATTAAAATTTGACACTTCCAACTAAATTTTTTTTCATAATCCAACAAAATTAAATTTATTTTCATCTAAATTTAGTCAAATATAGATCCTACAACCAAAATACCCATCAAAATCCAAAAAAATCGAAGTTGATTTCAAATAAATTTATTAAAATTTGACCAAAATCTTGTCAAAATCCAAAAAATTGAAGTTATTTTCATCTAAATTTACTCAAATATAGATCCTACAACAAAAATACTCAACAAAATCCAAAAAAATCGAAGTTGATTTCAAATAAATTTATTAAAATTTGACACTTCCAACTAAATTTTTTTTCATAATCCAACAAAATTAAATTTATTTTCATCTAAATTTACTCAAATATAGATCCTACAACAAAAATACTCAACAAAATCCAAAATAATCGAAGTTGATTTCAAATAAATTTAATAAAACTTGATACTTCCAACTAAAATTTTTTTCACAATCCAACAAAATTGAAGTTATTTTCATCTAAATTTAATCAAATATAGATCCTACAACAAAAATACTCGACAAAATCCAAAAAAATCGAAGTTGATTTCATATGAATTTATTAAAATTTGACACTTCCAACTAAAATTTTTTTTATAATCCAACAAAATTGAAGTTATTTTCATCTAAATTTAGTCAAATATAGATCCTACAACCAAAATACTCATCAAAATCCAAAAAAATCGAAGTTGATTTCAAATGAATTTATTAAAATTTGACAAAAATCTTGTCTACATCCAAGAAAATTGAAGTTAGTTTCATCTAAATTTACTCAAATATAGAACCTACAACAAAAATACTCAACAAAATCCAAAAAAATCGAAGTTGATTTCAAATAAATTTATTAAAATTTGACACTTCCAACTAAAATTTTTTTCACAATCCAACAAAATTGAAGTTATTTTCATCTAAATCTACTCAAATATAGATCCTACAACAAAAATACTCAACAAAATCCAAAAAAATCGAAGTTGATTTCAAATGAATTTATTATAATTTGACAAAAATCTTGTCAAAATCCAAAAAATTGAAGTTATTTTCATCTGAATTTACTCAAATATAGATCCTACAACAAAAATACTCAACAAAATCCAAAAAAATCGAAGTTGATTTCAAATAAATTTATTAAAATTTGACACTTCCAACTAAATTTTTTTTCATAATCCAACAAAATTAAATTTATTTTCATCTAAATTTAGTCAAATATAGATCCTACAACCAAAATACCCATCAAAATCCAAAAAAATCGAAGTTGATTTCAAATAAATTTATTAAAATTTGACCAAAATCTTGTCAAAATCCAAAAAATTGAAGTTATTTTCATCTAAATTTACTCAAATATAGATCCTACAACAAAAATACTCAACAAAATCCAAAAAAATCGAAGTTGATTTCAAATAAATTTATTAAAATTTGACACTTCCAACTAAATTTTTTTTCATAATCCAACAAAATTAAATTTATTTTCATCTAAATTTACTCAAATATAGATCCTACAACAAAAATACTCAACAAAATCCAAAATAATCGAAGTTGATTTCAAATAAATTTAATAAAACTTGATACTTCCAACTAAAATTTTTTTCACAATCCAACAAAATTGAAGTTATTTTCATCTAAATTTAATCAAATATAGATCCTACAACAAAAATACTCGACAAAATCCAAAAAAATCGAAGTTGATTTCATATGAATTTATTAAAATTTGACACTTCCAACTAAAATTTTTTTTATAATCCAACAAAATTGAAGTTATTTTCATCTAAATTTAGTCAAATATAGATCCTACAACCAAAATACTCATCAAAATCCAAAAAAATCGAAGTTGATTTCAAATGAATTTATTAAAATTTGACAAAAATCTTGTCTACATCCAAGAAAATTGAAGTTAGTTTCATCTAAATTTACTCAAATATAGAACCTACAACAAAAATACTCAACAAAATCCAAAAAAATCGAAGTTGATTTCAAATAAATTTATTAAAATTTGACACTTCCAACTAAAATTTTTTTCACAATCCAACAAAATTGAAGTTATTTTCATCTAAATCTACTCAAATATAGATCCTACAACAAAAATACTCAACAAAATCCAAAAAAATCGAAGTTGATTTCAAATGGATTTATTATAATTTGACAAAAATCTTGTCAAAATCCAAAAAATTGAAGTTATTTTCATCTGAATTTACTCAAATATAGATCCTACAACAAAAATACTCAACAAAATCCAAAAAAATCGAAGGTGATTTCAAATAAATTTATTAAAATTTGACACTTCCAACTAAATTTTTTTTCATAATCCAACAAAATTAAATTTATTTTCATCTAAATTTAGTCAAATATAGATCCTACAACCAAAATACCCATCAAAATCCAAAAAAATCGAAGTTGATTTCAAATAAATTTATTAAAATTTGACCAAAATCTTGTCAAAATCCAAAAAATTGAAGTTATTTTCATCTAAATTTACTCAAATATAGATCCTACAACAAAAATACTCAACAAAATAAAAAAAAATCGAAGTTGATTTCAAATGAATTTATTAAAATTTGACCAAAATCTTGTCAAAATCAAAGAAAATTGAAGTTATTTTCATCTAAATTTAGTCAAATATAGATCCTACAACCAAAATACTCGACAAAATCCAAAAAAATCGAAGTTGATTTTATATGAATTTATTAAAATTTGACACTTCCAACTAAAATTTTTTCATAATCCAACGAAATTGAAGTTATTTTCATCTAAATTTACTCAAATATAGAACCTACAACAAAAATACTCAACAAAATCCAAAAAAATCGAAGTTGATTTCAAATAAATTTATTAAAATTTGACACTTCCAACTAAAATTTTTTTCACAATCCAACAAAATTGAAGTTATTTTCATCTAAATCTACTCAAATATAGATCCTACAACAAAAATACTAAACAAAATCCAAAAAAACCGAAGTTGATTTCAAATGAATTTATTAAAATTTGACAAAAATCTTGTCTACATCCAAGAAAATTGAAGTTATTTTCATCTAAATTTAGTCAAATATAGATCCTACAACCAAAATACTCATCAAAATCCAAAAAAATCGAAGTTGATTTCAAATAAATTTATTAAAATTTGACATTTCCAACTAAATTTTTTTTCAGAATCCAACAAAATTGAAGTTATTTTCATCAAAATTTACTCAAATATAGACCCTACAACAAAAATACTCAACAAAATCCAAAAAAATCGAAGTTGATTTCAAATAAATTTATTAAAATTTGACACTTCCAACTAAATTTTTTTTCATAATCCAACAAAATTAAATTTATTTTCATCTCAATTTAGTCAAATATAGATCCTACAACCAAAATACCCATCAAAATCCAAAAAAATCGAAGTTGATTTCAAATAAATTTATTAAAATTTGACCAAAATCTTGTCAAAATCCAAAAAATTGAAGTTATTTTCATCTAAATTTACTCAAATATAGATCCTACAACAAAAATACTCAACAAAATCCAAAAAAATCGAAGTTGATTTCAAATAAATTTATTAAAATTTGACACTTCCAACTAAATTTTTTTTCATAATCCAACAAAATTAAATTTATTTTCATCTAAATTTACTCAAATATAGATCCTACAACAAAAATACTCAACAAAATCCAAAATAATCGAAGTTGATTTCAAATAAATTTAATAAAACTTGATACTTCCAACTAAAATTTTTTTCACAATCCAACAAAATTGAAGTTATTTTCATCTAAATTTAATCAAATATAGATCCTACAACAAAAATACTCGACAAAATCCAAAAAAATCGAAGTTGATTTCATATGAATTTATTAAAATTTGACACTTCCAACTAAAATTTTTTTTATAATCCAACAAAATTGAAGTTATTTTCATCTAAATTTAGTCAAATATAGATCCTACAACCAAAATACTCATCAAAATCCAAAAAAATCGAAGTTGATTTCAAATGAATTTATTAAAATTTGACAAAAATCTTGTCTACATCCAAGAAAATTGAAGTTAGTTTCATCTAAATTTACTCAAATATAGAACCTACAACAAAAATACTCAACAAAATCCAAAAAAATCGAAGTTGATTTCAAATAAATTTATTAAAATTTGACACTTCCAACTAAAATTTTTTTCACAATCCAACAAAATTGAAGTTATTTTCATCTGAATTTACTCAAATATAGATCCTACAACAAAAATACTCAACAAAATCCAAAAAAATCGAAGTTGATTTCAAATGATTTTATTAAAATTTGACAAAAATCTTGTCTACATACAAGAAAATTGAAGTTATTTTCATCTAAATTTAGTCAAATATAGATCCTACAACCAAAATAGTCATCAAAAACCAAAAAATCGAAGTTGATTTCAAATGAATTTATTAAAATTTGACACTTCCAACTTAAATTTTTTCATAATCCAACGAAATTGAAGTTATTTTCATCTAAATTTACTCAAATATAGAACCTACAACAAAAATACTCAACAAAATCCAAAAAAATCGACGTTGATTTCAAATAAATTTATTAAAATTTGACACTTCCAACTAAAATTTTTTTCACAATCCAACAAATTTGAAGTTATTTTCATCTAAATCTACTCAAATATAGATCCTACAACAAAAATACTCAACAAAATCCAAAATAATCGAAGTTGATTTCAAATAAATTTAATAAAACTTGATACTTCCAACTAAAATTTTTTTCACAATCCAACAAAATTGAAGTTATTTTCATCTAAATTTATTCAAATATAGATCCTACAACAAAAATACTCAACAAAATCCAAAAAAATCGAAGTTGATTTCAAATGATTTTATTAAAAATTGCCAAAAATCTTGTCTACATACAAGAAAATTGAAGTTATTTTCATCTAAATTTAGTCAAATATAGATCCTACAACCAAAATAGTCATCAAAATCCAAAAAATCGAAGTTGATTTCAAATGATTTTATTAAAATTTGACCAAAATCTTGTCAAAATACAAAAAATTGAAGTTATTTTCATCTAAATTTAGTCAAATATACATCCTACAACCAAAATACTCATCAAAATCCAAAAAAATCGAAGTTGATTTCAAATAAATTTATTAAAATTTGACACTTCCAACTAAAATTTTTTTCATAATCCAACAAAATTGAAGTTATTTTCATCTAAATTTACTCAAATATAGAACCTACAACAAAAATACTCAACAAAATCCAAAAAAATCGAAGTTGATTTCAAATGAATTTATTAAAATTTGACAAAAATCTTGTCTACATCCAAGAAAATTGAAGTTATTTTCATCTAAATTTAGTCAAATATAGATCCTACAACCAAAATAGTCATCAAAATCCAAAAAATCGAAGTTGATTTCAAATGAATTTATTAAAATTTGACCAAAATCTTGTCAAAATCCAAGAAAATTGAAGTTATTTTCATCTAAATTTAGTCAAATATTGATCCTACAACCAAAATACTCATCAAAATCCAAAAAAATCGAAGTTGATTTCATATGAATTTATTAAAATTTGACACTTCCAACTAAAATTTTTTTTATAATCCAACAAAATTGAAGTTATTTTCATCTAAATTTAGTCAAATATAGATCCTACAACCAAAATACTCATCAAAATCCAAAAAAATCGAAGTTGATTTCAAATGAGTTTATTAAAATTTGACAAAAATCTTGTCTACATCCAAGAAAATTGAAGTTATTTTCATCTAAATTTAGTCAAATATAGATCCTACCACCAAAATAGTCATCAAAATCCAAAAAATCGAAGTTGATTTCAAATGAATTTATTAAAATTTGACACTTCCAACTAAAATTTTTTCATAATCCAACGAAATTGAAGTTATTTTCATCTAAATTTACTCAAATATAGAACCTACAACAAAAATACTCAACAAAATCCAAAAAAATCGAAGTTGATTTCAAATAAATTTATTAAAATTTGACACTTCCAACTAAAATTTTTTTCACAATCCAACAAAATTGAAGTTATTTTCATCTAAATCTACTCAAATATAGATCCTACAACAAAAATACTCAACAAAATCCAAAAAAATCGAAGTTGATTTCAAATGAATTTATTAAAATTTGACAAAAATCTTGTCAAAATCCAAAAAATTGAAGTTATTTTCATCTGAATTTACTCAAATATAGATCCTACAACAAAAATACTCAACAAAATCCAAAAAAATCGAAGTTGATTTCAAATAAATTTATTAAAATTTGACACTTCCAACTAAATTTTTTTTCATAATCCAACAAAATTAAATTTATTTTCATCTAAATTTACTCAAATATAGATCCTACAACAAAAATACTCAACAAAATCCAAAATAATCGAAGTTGATTTCAAATAAATTTAATAAAACTTGATACTTCCAACTAAAATTTTTTTCACAATCCAACAAAATTGAAGTTATTTTCATCTAAATTTAATCAAATATAGATCCTACAACAAAAATACTCAACAAAATCCAAAAAAATCGAAGTTGATTTCAAATGATTTTATTAAAATTTGACAAAAATCTTGTCTACATACAAGAAAATTGAAGTTATTTTCATCTAAATTTAGTCAAATATAGATCCTACAACCAAAATAGTCATCAAAATCCAAAAAATCGAAGTTGATTTCAAATGATTTTATTAAAATTTGACCAAAATCTTGTCAAAATACAAAAAATTGAAGTTATTTTCATCTAAATTTAGTCAAATATACATCCTACAACCAAAATACTCATCAAAATCCAAAAAAATCGAAGTTGATTTCAAATAAATTTATTAAAATTTGACACTTCCAACTAAATTTTTTTTCATAATCCAACAAAATTGAAGTTATTTTCATCTAAATTTACTCAAATATACATCCTACAACAAAAATACTCAACAAAATCCAAAATAATCGAAGTTGATTTCAAATAAATTTAATAAAACTTGATACTTCCAACTAAAATTTTTTTCACAATCCAACAAAATTGAAGTTATTTTCATCTAAATTTAATCAAATATAGATCCTACAACAAAAATACTCGACAAAATCCAAAAAAATCGAAGTTGATTTCATATGAATTTATTAAAATTTGACACTTCCAACTAAAATTTTTTTTATAATCCAACAAAATTGAAGTTATTTTCATCTAAATTTAGTCAAATATAGATCCTACAACCAAAATACTCATCAAAATCCAAAAAAATCGAAGTTGTTTCAAATGAATTTATTAAAATTTGACAAAAATCTTGTCTACATCCAAGAAAATTGAAGTTATTTTCATCTGAATTTACTCAAATATAGATCCTACAACAAAAATACTCAACAAAATCCAAAAAAATCGAAGTTGATTTCAAATGAATTTATTAAAATTTGACACTTCCAACTTAAATTTTTTCATAATCCAACGAAATTGAAGTTATTTTCATCTAAATTTACTCAAATATAGAACCTACAACAAAAATACTCAACAAAATCCAAAAAAATCGACGTTGATTTCAAATAAATTTATTAAAATTTGACACTTCCAACTAAAATTTTTTTCACAATCCAACAAATTTGAAGTTATTTTCATCTAAATCTACTCAAATATAGATCCTACAACAAAAATACTCAACAAAATCCAAAATAATCGAAGTTGATTTCAAATAAATTTAATAAAACTTGATACTTCCAACTAAAATTTTTTTCACAATCCAACAAAATTGAAGTTATTTTCATCTAAATTTATTCAAATATAGATCCTACAACAAAAATACTCAACAAAATCCAAAAAAATCGAAGTTGATTTCAAATGATTTTATTAAAAATTGCCAAAAATCTTGTCTACATACAAGAAAATTGAAGTTATTTTCATCTAAATTTAGTCAAATATAGATCCTACAACCAAAATAGTCATCAAAATCCAAAAAATCGAAGTTGATTTCAAATGATTTTATTAAAATTTGACCAAAATCTTGTCAAAATACAAAAAATTGAAGTTATTTTCATCTAAATTTAGTCAAATATACATCCTACAACCAAAATACTCATCAAAATCCAAAAAAATCGAAGTTGATTTCAAATAAATTTATTAAAATTTGACACTTCCAACTAAAATTTTTTTCATAATCCAACAAAATTGAAGTTATTTTCATCTAAATTTACTCAAATATAGAACCTACAACAAAAATACTCAACAAAATCCAAAAAAATCGAAGTTGATTTCAAATGAATTTATTAAAATTTGACAAAAATCTTGTCTACATCCAAGAAAATTGAAGTTATTTTCATCTAAATTTAGTCAAATATAGATCCTACAACCAAAATAGTCATCAAAATCCAAAAAATCGAAGTTGATTTCAAATGAATTTATTAAAATTTGACCAAAATCTTGTCAAAATCCAAGAAAATTGAAGTTATTTTCATCTAAATTTAGTCAAATATTGATCCTACAACCAAAATACTCATCAAAATCCAAAAAAATCGAAGTTGATTTCATATGAATTTATTAAAATTTGACACTTCCAACTAAAATTTTTTTTATAATCCAACAAAATTGAAGTTATTTTCATCTAAATTTAGTCAAATATAGATCCTACAACCAAAATACTCATCAAAATCCAAAAAAATCGAAGTTGATTTCAAATGAGTTTATTAAAATTTGACAAAAATCTTGTCTACATCCAAGAAAATTGAAGTTATTTTCATCTAAATTTAGTCAAATATAGATCCTACCACCAAAATAGTCATCAAAATCCAAAAAATCGAAGTTGATTTCAAATGAATTTATTAAAATTTGACACTTCCAACTAAAATTTTTTCATAATCCAACGAAATTGAAGTTATTTTCATCTAAATTTACTCAAATATAGAACCTACAACAAAAATACTCAACAAAATCCAAAAAAATCGAAGTTGATTTCAAATAAATTTATTAAAATTTGACACTTCCAACTAAAATTTTTTTCACAATCCAACAAAATTGAAGTTATTTTCATCTAAATCTACTCAAATATAGATCCTACAACAAAAATACTCAACAAAATCCAAAAAAATCGAAGTTGATTTCAAATGAATTTATTAAAATTTGACAAAAATCTTGTCAAAATCCAAAAAATTGAAGTTATTTTCATCTGAATTTACTCAAATATAGATCCTACAACAAAAATACTCAACAAAATCCAAAAAAATCGAAGTTGATTTCAAATAAATTTATTAAAATTTGACACTTCCAACTAAATTTTTTTTCATAATCCAACAAAATTAAATTTATTTTCATCTAAATTTACTCAAATATAGATCCTACAACAAAAATACTCAACAAAATCCAAAATAATCGAAGTTGATTTCAAATAAATTTAATAAAACTTGATACTTCCAACTAAAATTTTTTTCACAATCCAACAAAATTGAAGTTATTTTCATCTAAATTTAATCAAATATAGATCCTACAACAAAAATACTCAACAAAATCCAAAAAAATCGAAGTTGATTTCAAATGATTTTATTAAAATTTGACAAAAATCTTGTCTACATACAAGAAAATTGAAGTTATTTTCATCTAAATTTAGTCAAATATAGATCCTACAACCAAAATAGTCATCAAAATCCAAAAAATCGAAGTTGATTTCAAATGATTTTATTAAAATTTGACCAAAATCTTGTCAAAATACAAAAAATTGAAGTTATTTTCATCTAAATTTAGTCAAATATACATCCTACAACCAAAATACTCATCAAAATCCAAAAAAATCGAAGTTGATTTCAAATAAATTTATTAAAATTTGACACTTCCAACTAAATTTTTTTTCATAATCCAACAAAATTGAAGTTATTTTCATCTAAATTTACTCAAATATACATCCTACAACAAAAATACTCAACAAAATCCAAAATAATCGAAGTTGATTTCAAATAAATTTAATAAAACTTGATACTTCCAACTAAAATTTTTTTCACAATCCAACAAAATTGAAGTTATTTTCATCTAAATTTAATCAAATATAGATCCTACAACAAAAATACTCGACAAAATCCAAAAAAATCGAAGTTGATTTCATATGAATTTATTAAAATTTGACACTTCCAACTAAAATTTTTTTTATAATCCAACAAAATTGAAGTTATTTTCATCTAAATTTAGTCAAATATAGATCCTACAACCAAAATACTCATCAAAATCCAAAAAAATCGAAGTTGATTTCAAATGAATTTATTAAAATTTGACAAAAATCTTGTCTACATCCAAGAAAATTGAAGTTATTTTCATCTGAATTTACTCAAATATAGATCCTACAACAAAAATACTCAACAAAATCCAAAAAAATCGAAGTTGATTTCAAATAAATTTATTAAAATTTGACACTTCCAACTAAATTTTTTTTCATAATCCAACAAAATTAAATTTATTTTCATCTAAATTTAGTCAAATATAGATCCTACAACCAAAATACCCATCAAAATCCAAAAAAATCGAAGTTGATTTCAAATAAATTTATTAAAATTTGACCAAAATCTTGTCAAAATCCAAAAAATTGAAGTTATTTTCATCTAAATTTACTCAAATATAGATCCTACAACAAAAATACTCAACAAAATCCAAAAAAATCGAAGTTGATTTCAAATAAATTTATTAAAATTTGACACTTCCAACTAAATTTTTTTTCATAATCCAACAAAATTAAATTTATTTTCATCTAAATTTACTCAAATATAGATCCTACAACAAAAATACTCAACAAAATCCAAAATAATCGAAGATGATTTCAAATAAATTTAATAAAACTTGATACTTCCAACTAAAATTTTTTTCACAATCCAACAAAATTGAAGTTATTTTCATCTAAATTTAATCAAATATAGATCCTACAACAAAAATACTCGACAAAATCCAAAAAAATCGAAGTTGATTTCATATGAATTTATTAAAATTTGACACTTCCAACTATAATTTTTTTTATAATCCAACAAAATTGAAGTTATTTTCATCTAAATTTAGTCAAATATAGATCCTACAACCAAAATACTCATCAAAATCCAAAAAAATCGAAGTTGATTTCAAATGAATTTATTAAAATTTGACAAAAATCTTGTCTACATCCAAGAAAATTGAAGTTAGTTTCATCTAAATTTACTCAAATATAGAACCTACAACAAAAATACTCAACAAAATCCAAAAAAATCGAAGTTGATTTCAAATAAATTTATTAAAATTTGACACTTCCAACTTAATTTTTTTTCATAATCCAACAAAATTAAATTTATTTTCATCTAAATTTAGTCAAATATAGATCCTACAACCAAAATACCCATCAAAATCCAAAAAAATCGAAGTTGATTTCAAATAAATTTATTAAAATTTGACCAAAATCTTGTCAAAATCCAAAAAATTGAAGTTATTTTCATCTAAATTTACTCAAATATAGATCCTACAACAAAAATACTCAACAAAATCCAAAAAAATCGAAGTTGATTTCAAATAAATTTATTAAAATTTGACACTTCCAACTAAATTTTTTTTCATAATCCAACAAAATTAAATTTATTTTCATCTAAATTTACTCAAATATAGATCCTACAACAAAAATACTCAACAAAATCCAAAATAATCGAAGTTGATTTCAAATAAATTTAATAAAACTTGATACTTCCAACTAAAATTTTTTTCACAATCCAACAAAATTGAAGTTATTTTCATCTAAATTTAATCAAATATAGATCCTACAACAAAAATACTCGACAAAATCCAAAAAAATCGAAGTTGATTTCATATGAATTTATTAAAATTTGACACTTCCAACTAAAATTTTTTTTATAATCCAACAAAATTGAAGTTATTTTCATCTAAATTTAGTCAAATATAGATCCTACAACCAAAATACTCATCAAAATCCAAAAAAATCGAAGTTGATTTCAAATGAATTTATTAAAATTTGACAAAAATCTTGTCTACATCCAAGAAAATTGAAGTTAGTTTCATCTAAATTTACTCAAATATAGAACCTACAACAAAAATACTCAACAAAATCCAAAAAAATCGAAGTTGATTTCAAATAAATTTATTAAAATTTGACACTTCCAACTAAAATTTTTTTCACAATCCAACAAAATTGAAGTTATTTTCATCTAAATCTACTCAAATATAGATCCTACAACAAAAATACTCAACAAAATCCAAAAAAATCGAAGTTGATTTCAAATGAATTTATTATAATTTGACAAAAATCTTGTCAAAATCCAAAAAATTGAAGTTATTTTCATCTGAATTTACTCAAATATAGATCCTACAACAAAAATACTCAACAAAATCCAAAAAAATCGAAGTTGATTTCAAATAAATTTATTAAAATTTGACACTTCCAACTAAATTTTTTTTCATAATCCAACAAAATTAAATTTATTTTCATCTAAATTTACTCAAATATAGATCCTACAACAAAAATACTCAACAAAATCCAAAATAATCGAAGTTGATTTCAAATAAATTTAATAAAACTTGATACTTCCAACTAAAATTTTTTTCACAATCCAACAAAATTGAAGTTATTTTCATCTAAATTTAATCAAATATAGATCCTACAACAAAAATACTCGACAAAATCCAAAAAAATCGAAGTTGATTTCATATGAATTTATTAAAATTTGACACTTCCAACTAAAATTTTTTTTATAATCCAACAAAATTGAAGTTATTTTCATCTAAATTTAGTCAAATATAGATCCTACAACCAAAATACTCATCAAAATCCAAAAAAATCGAAGTTGATTTCAAATGAATTTATTAAAATTTGACAAAAATCTTGTCTACATCCAAGAAAATTGAAGTTAGTTTCATCTAAATTTACTCAAATATAGAACCTACAACAAAAATACTCAACAAAATCCAAAAAAATCGAAGTTGATTTCAAATAAATTTATTAAAATTTGACACTTCCAACTAAAATTTTTTTCACAATCCAACAAAATTGAAGTTATTTTCATCTAAATCTACTCAAATATAGATCCTACAACAAAAATACTCAACAAAATCCAAAAAAATCGAAGTTGATTTCAAATGAATTTATTATAATTTGACAAAAATCTTGTCAAAATCCAAAAAATTGAAGTTATTTTCATCTGAATTTACTCAAATATAGATCCTACAACAAAAATACTCAACAAAATCCAAAAAAATCGAAGTTGATTTCAAATAAATTTATTAAAATTTGACACTTCCAACTAAATTTTTTTTCATAATCCAACAAAATTAAATTTATTTTCATCTAAATTTAGTCAAATATAGATCCTACAACCAAAATACCCATCAAAATCCAAAAAAATCGAAGTTGATTTCAAATAAATTTATTAAAATTTGACCAAAATCTTGTCAAAATCCAAAAAATTGAAGTTATTTTCATCTAAATTTACTCAAATATAGATCCTACAACAAAAATACTCAACAAAATAAAAAAAAATCGAAGTTGATTTCAAATGAATTTATTAAAATTTGACCAAAATCTTGTCAAAATCAAAGAAAATTGAAGTTATTTTCATCTAAATTTAGTCAAATATAGATCCTACAACCAAAATACTCGACAAAATCCAAAAAAATCGAAGTTGATTTTATATGAATTTATTAAAATTTGACACTTCCAACTAAAATTTTTTCATAATCCAACGAAATTGAAGTTATTTTCATCTAAATTTACTCAAATATAGAACCTACAACAAAAATACTCAACAAAATCCAAAAAAATCGAAGTTGATTTCAAATAAATTTATTAAAATTTGACACTTCCAACTAAATTTTTTTTCATAATCCAACAAAATTAAATTTATTTTCATCTAAATTTAGTCAAATATAGATCCTACAACCAAAATACCCATCAAAATCCAAAAAAATCGAAGTTGATTTCAAATAAATTTATTAAAATTTGACCAAAATCTTGTCAAAATCCAAAAAATTGAAGTTATTTTCATCTAAATCTACTCAAATATAGATCCTACAACAAAAATACTAAACAAAATCCAAAAAAACCGAAGTTGATTTCAAATGAATTTATTAAAATTTGACAAAAATCTTGTCTACATCCAAGAAAATTGAAGTTATTTTCATCTAAATTTAGTCAAATATAGATCCTACAACCAAAATACTCATCAAAATCCAAAAAAATCGAAGTTGATTTCAAATAAATTTATTAAAATTTGACATTTCCAACTAAATTTTTTTTCAGAATCCAACAAAATTGAAGTTATTTTCATCAAAATTTACTCAAATATAGACCCTACAACAAAAATACTCAACAAAATCCAAAAAAATCGAAGTTGATTTCAAATAAATTTATTAAAATTTGACACTTCCAACTAAATTTTTTTTCATAATCCAACAAAATTAAATTTATTTTCATCTCAATTTAGTCAAATATAGATCCTACAACCAAAATACCCATCAAAATCCAAAAAAATCGAAGTTGATTTCAAATAAATTTATTAAAATTTGACCAAAATCTTGTCAAAATCCAAAAAATTGAAGTTATTTTCATCTAAATTTACTCAAATATAGATCCTACAACAAAAATACTCAACAAAATCCAAAAAAATCGAAGTTGATTTCAAATAAATTTATTAAAATTTGACACTTCCAACTAAATTTTTTTTCATAATCCAACAAAATTAAATTTATTTTCATCTAAATTTACTCAAATATAGATCCTACAACAAAAATACTCAACAAAATCCAAAATAATCGAAGTTGATTTCAAATAAATTTAATAAAACTTGATACTTCCAACTAAAATTTTTTTCACAATCCAACAAAATTGAAGTTATTTTCATCTAAATTTAATCAAATATAGATCCTACAACAAAAATACTCGACAAAATCCAAAAAAATCGAAGTTGATTTCATATGAATTTATTAAAATTTGACACTTCCAACTAAAATTTTTTTTATAATCCAACAAAATTGAAGTTATTTTCATCTAAATTTAGTCAAATATAGATCCTACAACCAAAATACTCATCAAAATCCAAAAAAATCGAAGTTGATTTCAAATGAATTTATTAAAATTTGACAAAAATCTTGTCTACATCCAAGAAAATTGAAGTTAGTTTCATCTAAATTTACTCAAATATAGAACCTACAACAAAAATACTCAACAAAATCCAAAAAAATCGAAGTTGATTTCAAATAAATTTATTAAAATTTGACACTTCCAACTAAAATTTTTTTCACAATCCAACAAAATTGAAGTTATTTTCATCTGAATTTACTCAAATATAGATCCTACAACAAAAATACTCAACAAAATCCAAAAAAATCGAAGTTGATTTCAAATGATTTTATTAAAATTTGACAAAAATCTTGTCTACATACAAGAAAATTGAAGTTATTTTCATCTAAATTTAGTCAAATATAGATCCTACAACCAAAATAGTCATCAAAAACCAAAAAATCGAAGTTGATTTCAAATGAATTTATTAAAATTTGACACTTCCAACTTAAATTTTTTCATAATCCAACGAAATTGAAGTTATTTTCATCTAAATTTACTCAAATATAGAACCTACAACAAAAATACTCAACAAAATCCAAAAAAATCGACGTTGATTTCAAATAAATTTATTAAAATTTGACACTTCCAACTAAAATTTTTTTCACAATCCAACAAATTTGAAGTTATTTTCATCTAAATCTACTCAAATATAGATCCTACAACAAAAATACTCAACAAAATCCAAAATAATCGAAGTTGATTTCAAATAAATTTAATAAAACTTGATACTTCCAACTAAAATTTTTTTCACAATCCAACAAAATTGAAGTTATTTTCATCTAAATTTAATCAAATATAGATCCTACAACAAAAATACTCAACAAAATCCAAAAAAATCGAAGTTGATTTCAAATGATTTTATTAAAAATTGCCAAAAATCTTGTCTACATACAAGAAAATTGAAGTTATTTTCATCTAAATTTAGTCAAATATAGATCCTACAACCAAAATAGTCATCAAAATCCAAAAAATCGAAGTTGATTTCAAATGATTTTATTAAAATTTGACAAAAATCTTGTCTACATACAAGAAAATTGAAGTTATTTTCATCTAAATTTAGTCAAATATAGATCCTACAACCAAAATAGTCATCAAAATCCAAAAAAATCGAAGTTGATTTCAAATGAATTTATTAAAATTTGACACTTCCAACTAAAATTTTTTCATAATCCAACGAAATTGAAGTTATTTTCATCTAAATTTACTCAAATATAGATCCTACAACAAAAATACTCAACAAAATCCAAAAAAATCGAAGTTGATTTCAAATAAATTTATTAAAATTTGACACTTCCAACTAAAATTATTTTCACAATCCAACAAAATTGAAGTTATTTTCATCTAAATCTACTCAAATATAGATCCTACAAAAAAATACTCAACAAAATCCAAAAAAATCGAAGTTGATTTCAAATGAATTTATTAAAATTTTACAAAAATCTTGTCTACATCCAAGAAAATTGAAGTTAATTTCATCTAAATTTACTCAAATATAGATCCTACAACCAAAATACTCAACAAAATCTAAAAAAATCAAAGTTGATTTCAAATGATTTTATTAAAATTTGACAAAAATCTTGTATACATACAAGAAAATTGAAGTTATTTTCATCTAAATTTAGTCAAATATAGATCCTACAACCAAAATAGTCATCAAAATCCAAAAAATCGAAGTTGATTTCAAATGAATTTATTAAAATTTGACACTTCCAACTAAAATTTTTTCATAATCCAACGAAATTGAAGTTATTTTCATCTAAATTTACTCAAATATAGATCCTACAACAAAAATACTCGACAAAATCCAAAAAAATCGAAGTTGATTTCAAATGAATTTATTAAAATTTGACCAAAATCTTGTCAAAATCAAAGAAAATTGAAGTTATTTTCATCTAAATTTAGTCAAATATAGATCCTACAACCAAAATACTCGACAAAATCCAAAAAAATCGAAGTTGATTTTATATGAATTTATTAAAATTTGACACTTCCAACTAAAATTTTTTCATAATCCAACGAAATTGAAGTTATTTTCATCTAAATTTACTCAAATATAGAACCTACAACAAAAATACTCAACAAAATCCAAAAAAATCGAAGTTGATTTCAAATAAATTTATTAAAATTTGACACTTCCAACTAAAATTTTTTTCACAATCCAACAAAATTGAAGTTATTTTCATCTAAATCTACTCAAATATAGATCCTACAACAAAAATACTCAACAAAATCCAAAAAAATCGAAGTTGATTTCAAATGAATTTATTAAAATTTGACAAAAATCTTGTCAAAATCCAAAAAATTGAAGTTATTTTCATCTAAATTTACTCAAATATAGATCCTACAACAAAAATACTCAACAAAATCCAAAAAAATCGAAGTTGATTTCAAATAAATTTATTAAAATTTGACACTTCCAACTAAATTTTTTTTCATAATCCAACAAAATTAAATTTATTTTCATCTAAATTTACTCAAATATAGATCCTACAACAAAAATACTCAACAAAATCCAAAATAATCGAAGTTGATTTCAAATGAATTTATTAAAATTTGACAAAAATCTTGTCTACATCCAAGAAAATTGAACTTAGTTTCATCTAAATTTAGTCAAATATAGATCCTACAACCAAAATAGTCATCAAAATCCAAAAAATCGAAGTTGATTTCAAATAAATTTAATAAAACTTGATACTTCCAACTAAAATTTTTTTCACAATCCAACAAAATTGAAGTTATTTTCATCTAAATTTAATCAAATATAGATCCTACAACAAAAATACTCGACAAAATCCAAAAAAATCGAAGTTGATTTCATATGAATTTATTAAAATTTGACACTTCCAACTAAAATTTTTTTTATAATCCAACAAAATTGAAGTTATTTTCATCTAAATTTAGTCAAATATAGATCCTACAACCAAAATACTCATCAAAATCCAAAAAAATCGAAGTTGATTTCAAATGAATTTATTAAAATTTGACAAAAATCTTGTCTACATCCAAGAAAATTGAAGTTAGTTTCATCTAAATTTAGTCAAATATAGATCCTACAACCAAAATAGTCATCAAAATCCAAAAAATCGAAGTTGATTTCAAATGAATTTATTAAAATTTGACACTTCCAACTAAAATTTTTTCATAATCCAACGAAATTGAAGTTATTTTCATCTAAATTTACTCAAATATAGAACCTACAACAAAAATACTCAACAAAATCCAAAAAAATCGAAGTTGATTTCAAATAAATTTATTAAAATTTGACACTTCCAACTAAAATTTTTTTCACAATCCAACAAAATTGAAGTTATTTTCATCTAAATCTACTCAAATATAGATCCTACAACAAAAATACTCAACAAAATCCAAAAAAATCGAAGTTGATTTCAAATGAATTTATTAAAATTTGACAAAAATCTTGTCAAAATCCAAAAAATTGAAGTTATTTTCATCTGAATTTACTCAAATATAGATCCTACAACAAAAATACTCAACAAAATCCAAAAAAATCGAAGTTGATTTCAAATAAATTTATTAAAATTTGACACTTCCAACTAAATTTTTTTTCATAATCCAACAAAATTAAATTTATTTTCATCTAAATTTAATCAAATATAGATCCTACAACAAAAATACTCAACAAAATCCAAAAAAATCGAAGTTGATTTCAAATGATTTTATTAAAATTTGACAAAAATCTTGTCTACATACAAGAAAATTGAAGTTATTTTCATCTAAATTTAGTCAAATATAGATCCTACAACCAAAATAGTCATCAAAATCCAAAAAATCGAAGTTGATTTCAAATGATTTTATTAAAATTTGACCAAAATCTTGTCAAAATCCAAAAAATTGAAGTTATTTTCATCTAAATTTAGTCAAATATACATCCTACAACCAAAATACTCATCAAAATCCAAAAAAATCGAAGTTGATTTCAAATAAATTTATTAAAATTTGACACTTCCAACTAAAATTTTTTTCATAATCCAACAAAATTGAAGTTATTTTCATCTAAATTTAGTCAAATATAGATCCTACAACCAAAATAGTCATCAAAATCCAAAAAATCGAAGTTGATTTCAAATGAATTTATTAAAATTTGACACTTCCAACTAAAATTTTTTCATAATCCAACGAAATTGAAGTTATTTTCATCTAAATTTACTCAAATATAGATCCTACAACAAAAATACTCGACAAAATCCAAAAAAATCGAAGTTGATTTCATATGAATTTATTAAAATTTGACACTTCCAACTAAAATTTTTTTTATAATCCAACAAAATTGAAGTTATTTTCATCTAAATTTAGTCAAATATAGATCCTACAACCAAAATACTCATCAAAATCCAAAAAAATCGAAGTTGATTTCAAATGAATTTATTAAAATTTGACAAAAATCTTGTCTACATCCAAGAAAATTGAAGTTATTTTCATCTAAATCTACTCAAATATAGATCCTACAACAAAAATACTCAACAAAATCCAAAAAAATCGAAGTTGATTTCAAATAAATTTATTAAAATTTGACACTTCCAACTAATTTTTTTTTCATAATCCAACAAAATTGAATTTATTTTCATCTAAATTTAGTCAAATATAGATCCTACAACCAAAATACTCAACAAAATAAAAAAAAATCGAAGTTGATTTCAAATAAATTTATTAAAATTTGACACTTCCAACTAAAATTTTTTTCATAATCCAACAAAATTGAAGTTATTTTCATCTAAATTTAATCAAATATAGATCTTACAACAAAAATACTCGACAAAATCCAAAAAAATCGAAGTTGATTTCATATGAATTTATTAAAATTTGACACTTCCAACTAAAATTTTATTTATAATCCAACAAAATTGAAGTTATTTTCATCTAAATTTAGTCAAATATAGATCCTACAACCAAAATACTCATCAAAATCCAAAAAAATCGAAGTTGATTTCAAATGAATTTATTAAAATTTGACAAAAATCTTGTCTACATCCAAGAAAATTGAAGTTATTTTCATCTAAATTTACTCAAATATAGATCCTACAACAAAAATACTCAACAAAACCCAAAAAAATCGAAGTTGTCTCAAATGATTTTATTAAATTTTGACAAAAATCTTGTCTACATACAAGAAAATTGAAGTTATTTTCATCTAAATTTAGTCAAATATAGATCCTACAACCAAAATAGTCATCAAAATCCAAAAAATCGAAGTTGATTTCAAATGATTTTATTAAAATTTGACCAAAATCTTGTCAAAATCCAAAAAATGAAGTTATTTTCATCTAAATTTAGTCAAATATACATCCTACAACCAAAATACTCATCAAAATAAAAAAAAATCGAAGTTGATTTCAAATAAATTTATTAAAATTTGACACTTCCAACTAAAATTTCTTTCATAATCCAACAAAATTGAAGTTATTTTCATCTAAATTTACTCAAATATAGATCCTACAACCAAAATACTCAACAAAATAAAAAAAATCGAAGTTGATTTCAAATGAATTTATTAAAATTTGACCAAAATCTTGTCAAATTCAAAGAAAATTGAAGTTATTTTCATCTAAATTCAGTCAAATATAGATCCTACAACCAAAATACTCGACAAAATCCAAAAAAATCGAAGTTGATTTTATATGAATTTATTAAAATTTGACACTTCCAACTAAAATTTTTTCATAATCCAACGAAATTGAAGTTATTTTCATCTAAATTTACTCAAATATAGAACCTACAACAAAAATACTCAACAAAATCCAAAAAAATCGAAGTTGATTTCAAATAAATTTATTAAAATTTGACACTTCCAACTAAAATTTTTTTCACAATCCAACAAAATTGAAGTTATTTTCATCTAAATCTACTCAAATATAGATCCTACAACAAAAATACTCAACAAAATCCAAAAAAATCGAAGTTGATTTCAAATGAATTTATTAAAATTTGACAAAAATCTTGTCTACATCCAAGAAAATTGAAGTTATTTTCATCTAAATTTAGTCAAATATAGATCCTACAACCAAAATACTCATCAAAATCCAAAAAAATCGAAGTTGATTTCAAATAAATTTATTAAAATTTGACATTTCCAACTAAATTTTTTTTCAGAATCCAACAAAATTGAAGTTATTTTCATCAAAATTTACTCAAATATAGACCCTACAACAAAAATACTCAACAAAATCCAAAAAAATCGAAGTTGATTTCAAATAAATTTATTAAAATTTGACACTTCCAACTAAATTTTTTTTCATAATCCAACAAAATTAAATTTATTTTCATCTAAATTTAGTCAAATATAGATCCTACAACCAAAATACCCATCAAAATCCAAAAAAATCGAAGTTGATTTCAAATAAATTTATTAAAATTTGACCAAAATCTTGTCAAAATCCAAAAAATTGAAGTTATTTTCATCTAAATTTACTCAAATATAGATCCTACAACAAAAATACTCAACAAAATCCAAAAAAATCGAAGTTGATTTCAAATAAATTTATTAAAATTTGACACTTCCAACTAAAATTTTTTTCACAATCCAACAAAATTGAAGTTATTTTCATCTAAATCTACTCAAATATAGATCCTACAACAAAAATACTCAACAAAATCCAAAATAATCGAAGTTGATTTCAAATAAATTTAATAAAACTTGATACTTCCAACTAAAATTTCTTTCATAATCCAACAAAATTGAAGTTATTTTCATCTAAATTTACTCAAATATAGATCCTACAACCAAAATACTCAACAAAATAAAAAAAATCGAAGTTGATTTCAAATGAATTTATTAAAATTTGACCAAAATCTTGTCAAATTCAAAGAAAATTGAAGTTATTTTCATCTAAATTTAGTCAAATATAGATCCTACAACCAAAATACTCGACAAAATCCAAAAAAATCGAAGTTGATTTTATATGAATTTATTAAAATTTGACACTTCCAACTAAAATTTTTTCATAATCCAACGAAATTGAAGTTATTTTCATCTAAATTTACTCAAATATAGAACCTACAACAAAAATACTCAACAAAATCCAAAAAAATCGAAGTTGATTTCAAATAAATTTATTAAAATTTGACACTTCCAACTAAAATTTTTTTCACAATCCAACAAAATTGAAGTTATTTTCATCTAAATCTACTCAAATATAGATCCTACAACAAAAATACTCAACAAAATCCAAAAAAATCGAAGTTGATTTCAAATGAATTTATTAAAATTTGACAAAAATCTTGTCTACATCCAAGAAAATTGAAGTTATTTTCATCTAAATTTAGTCAAATATAGATCCTACAACCAAAATAGTCATCAAAATCCAAAAAATCGAAGTTGATTTCAAATGATTTTATTAAAATTTGACCAAAATCTTGTCAAAATCCAAAAAATTGAAGTTATTTTCATCTAAATTTAGTCAAATATACATCCTACAACCAAAATACTCATCAAAATCCAAAAAAATCGAAGTTGATTTCAAATAAATTTATTAAAATTTGACACTTCCAACTAAAATTTTTTTCATAATCCAACAAAATTGAAGTTATTTTCATCTAAATTTACTCAAATATAGATCCTACAACCAAAATACTCAACAAAATAAAAAAAAATCGAAGTTGATTTCAAATGAATTTATTAAAATTTGACCAAAATCTTGTCAAAATCAAAGAAAATTGAAGTTATTTTCATCTAAATTTAGTCAAATATAGATCCTACAACCAAAATACTCGACAAAATCCAAAAAAATCGAAGTTGATTTTATATGAATTTATTAAAATTTGACACTTCCAACTAAAATTTTTTCATAATCCAACGAAATTGAAGTTATTTTCATCTAAATTTACTCAAATATAGAACCTACAACAAAAATACTCAACAAAATCCAAAAAAATCGAAGTTGATTTCAAATGAATTTATTAAAATTTGACAAAAATCTTGTCTACATCCAAGAAAATTGAAGTTATTTTCATCTAAATTTAGTCAAATATAGATCCTACAACCAAAATAGTCATCAAAATCCAAAAAATCGAAGTTGATTTCAAATGAATTTATTAAAATTTGACCAAAATCTTGTCAAAATCAAAGAAAATTGAAGTTATTTTCATCTAAATTTAGTCAAATATAGATCCTACAACCAAAATACTCGACAAAATCCAAAAAAATCGAAGTTGATTTTATATGAATTTATTAAAATTTGACACTTCCAACTAAAATTTTTTCATAATCCAACGAAATTGAAGTTATTTTCATCTAAATTTACTCAAATATAGAACCTACAACAAAAATACTCAACAAAATCCAAAAAAATCGAAGTTGATTTCAAATGAATTTATTAAAATTTGACAAAAATCTTGTCTACATCCAAGAAAATTGAAGTTATTTTCATCTAAATTTAGTCAAATATAGATCCTACAACCAAAATAGTCATCAAAATCCAAAAAATCGAAGTTGATTTCAAATGAATTTATTAAAATTTGACCAAAATCTTGTCAAAATCCAAGAAAATTGAAGTTATTTTCATCTAAATTTAGTCAAATATTGATCCTACAACCAAAATACTCATCAAAATCCAAAAAAATCGAAGTTGATTTCAAATAAATTTATTAAAATTTGACAAAAATCTTGTCTACATCCAAGAAAATTGAAGTTATTTTCATCTAAATTTAGTCAAATATACATCCTACAACCAAAATACTCATCAAAATCCAAAAAAATCGAAGTTGATTTCAAATGAATTTATTAAAATTTGACAAAAATCTTGTCTACATCCAAGAAAATTGAAGTTAGTTTCATCTAAATTTACTCAAATATAGAACCTACAACAAAAATACTCAACAAAATCCAAAAAAATCGAAGTTGATTTCAAATAAATTTATTAAAATTTGACACTTCCAACTAAAATTTTTTTCACAATCCAACAAAATTGAAGTTATTTTCATCTAAATCTACTCAAATATAGATCCTACAACAAAAATACTCAACAAAATCCAAAATAATCGAAGTTGATTTCAAATAAATTTAATAAAACTTGATACTTCCAACTAAAATTTTTTTCACAATCCAACAAAATTGAAGTTATTTTCATCTAAATTTAATCAAATATAGATCCTACAACAAAAATACTCAACAAAATCCAAAAAAATCGAAGTTGATTTCAAATGATTTTATTAAAATTTGACAAAAATCTTGTCTACATACAAGAAAATTGAAGTTATTTTCATCTAAATTTAGTCAAATATAGATCCTACAACCAAAATAGTCATCAAAATCCAAAAAATCGAAGTTGATTTCAAATGATTTTATTAAAATTTGACCAAAATCTTGTCAAAATCCAAAAAATTGAAGTTATTTTCATCTAAATTTAGTCAAATATACATCCTACAACCAAAATACTCATCAAAATCCAAAAAAATCGAAGTTGATTTCAAATAAATTTATTAAAATTTGACACTTCCAACTAAAATTTTTTTCATAATCCAACAAAATTGAAGTTATTTTCATCTAAATTTACTCAAATATAGATCCTACAACCAAAATACTCAACAAAATAAAAAAAAATCGAAGTTGATTTCAAATGAATTTATTAAAATTTGACCAAAATCTTGTCAAAATCAAAGAAAATTGAAGTTATTTTCATCTAAATTTAGTCAAATATAGATCCTACAACCAAAATACTCGACAAAATCCAAAAAAATCGAAGTTGATTTTATATGAATTTATTAAAATTTGACACTTCCAACTAAAATTTTTTCATAATCCAACGAAATTGAAGTTATTTTCATCTAAATTTACTCAAATATAGAACCTACAACAAAAATACTCAACAAAATCCAAAAAAATCGAAGTTGATTTCAAATGAATTTATTAAAATTTGACAAAAATCTTGTCTACATCCAAGAAAATTGAAGTTATTTTCATCTAAATTTAGTCAAATATAGATCCTACAACCAAAATAGTCATCAAAATCCAAAAAATCGAAGTTGATTTCAAATGAATTTATTAAAATTTGACCAAAATCTTGTCAAAATCAAAGAAAATTGAAGTTATTTTCATCTAAATTTAGTCAAATATAGATCCTACAACCAAAATACTCGACAAAATCCAAAAAAATCGAAGTTGATTTTATATGAATTTATTAAAATTTGACACTTCCAACTAAAATTTTT
Source organism: Andrena fulva (assembly GCA_946251845.1). Taxonomy (NCBI): domain Eukaryota; kingdom Metazoa; phylum Arthropoda; class Insecta; order Hymenoptera; family Andrenidae; genus Andrena; species Andrena fulva. Next base: position 2,353,970 of record CAMITZ010000243.1, read on the forward strand.
TCATAATCCAACGAAATTGAAGTTATTTTCATCTAAATTTACTCAAATATAGAACCTACAACAAAAATACTCAACAAAATCCAAAAAAATCGAAGTTGATTTCAAATGAATTTATTAAAATTTGACAAAAATCTTGTCTACATCCAAGAAAATTGAAGTTATTTTCATCTAAATTTAGTCAAATATAGATCCTACAACCAAAATAGTCATCAAAATCCAAAAAATCGAAGTTGATTTCAAATGAATTTATTAAAATTTGACCAAAATCTTGTCAAAATCCAAGAAAATTGAAGTTATTTTCATCTAAATTTAGTCAAATATTGATCCTACAACCAAAATACTCATCAAAATCCAAAAAAATCGAAGTTGATTTCAAATAAATTTATTAAAATTTGACAAAAATCTTGTCTACATCCAAGAAAATTGAAGTTATTTTCATCTAAATCTACTCAAATATAGATCCTACAACAAAAATACTCAACAAAATCCAAAAAAATCGAAGTTGATTTCAAATGAATTTATTAAAATTTGACAAAAATCTTGTCAAAATCCAAAAAATTGAAGTTATTTTCATCTGAATTTACTCAAATATAGATCCTACAACAAAAATACTCAACAAAATCCAAAAAAATCGAAGTTGATTTCAAATGAATTTATTAAAATTTGACACTTCCAACTAAAATTTTTTCATAATCCAACGAAATTGAAGTTATTTTCATCTAAATTTACTCAAATATAGAACCTACAACAAAAATACTCAACAAAATCCAAAAAAATCGAAGTTGATTTCAAATAAATTTATTAAAATTTGACACTTCCAACTAAAATTTTTTTCACAATCCAACAAAATTGAAGTTATTTTCATCTAAATCTACTCAAATATAGATCCTACAACAAAAATACTCAACAAAATCCAAAAAAATCGAAGTTGATTTCAAATGAATTTATTAAAATTGGCAAAAATCTTGTCAAAATCCAAAAAATTGAAGTTATTTTCATCTGAATTTACTCAAATATAGATCCTACAACAAAAATACTCAACAAAATCCAAAAAAATCGAAGTTGATTTCAAATAAATTTATTAAAATTTGACACTTCCAACTAAATTTTTTTTCATAATCCAACAAAATTAAATTTATTTTCATCTAAATTTACTCAAATATAGATCCTACAACAAAAATACTCAACAAAATCCAAAATAATCGAAGTTGATTTCAAATAAATTTAATAAAACTTGATACTTCCAACTAAAATTTTTTTCACAATCCAACAAAATTGAAGTTATTTTCATCTAAATTTAATCAAATATAGATCCTACAACAAAAATACTCAACAAAATCCAAAAAAATCGAAGTTGATTTCAAATGATTTTATTAAAATTTGACAAAAATCTTGTCTACATACAAGAAAATTGAAGTTATTTTCATCTAAATTTAGTCAAATATAGATCCTACAACCAAAATAGTCATCAAAATCCAAAAAATCGGAGTTGATTTCAAATGATTTTATTAAAATTTGACCAAAATCTTGTCAAAATCCAAAAAATTGAAGTTATTTTCATCTAAATTTAGTCAAATATACATCCTACAACCAAAATACTCATCAAAATCCAAAAAAATCGAAGTTGATTTCAAATGAATTTATTAAAATTTGACAAAAATCTTGTCAAAATCCAAAAAATTGAAGTTATTTTCATCTGAATTTACTCAAATATAGATCCTACAACAAAAATACTCAACAAAATCCAAAAAAATCGAAGTTGATTTCAAATGATTTTATTAAAATTTGACAAAAATCTTGTCTACATACAAGAAAATTGAAGTTATTTTCATCTAAATTTAGTCAAATATAGATCCTACAACCAAAATAGTCATCAAAATCCAAAAAATCGAAGTTGATTTCAAATGAATTTATTAAAATTTGACACTTCCAACTAAAATTTTTTCATAATCCAACGAAATTGAAGTTATTTTCATCTAAATTTACTCAAATATAGAACCTACAACAAAAATACTCAACAAAATCCAAAAAAATCGAAGTTGATTTCAAATAAATTTATTAAAATTTGACACTTCCAACTAAAATTTTTTTCACAATCCAACAAAATTGAAGTTATTTTCATCTAAATCTACTCAAATATAGATCCTACAACAAAAATACTCAACAAAATCCAAAAAAATCGAAGTTGATTTCAAATGAATTTATTAAAATTGGCAAAAATCTTGTCAAAATCCAAAAAATTGAAGTTATTTTCATCTGAATTTACTCAAATATAGATCCTACAACAAAAATACTCAACAAAATCCAAAAAAATCGAAGTTGATTTCAAATAAATTTATTAAAATTTGACACTTCCAACTAAATTTTTTTTCATAATCCAACAAAATTAAATTTATTTTCATCTAAATTTACTCAAATATAGATCCTACAACAAAAATACTCAACAAAATCCAAAATAATCGAAGTTGATTTCAAATAAATTTAATAAAACTTGATACTTCCAACTAAAATTTTTTTCACAATCCAACAAAATTGAAGTTATTTTCATCTAAATTTAATCAAATATAGATCCTACAACAAAAATACTCAACAAAATCCAAAAAAATCGAAGTTGATTTCAAATGATTTTATTAAAATTTGACAAAAATCTTGTCTACATACAAGAAAATTGAAGTTATTTTCATCTAAATTTAGTCAAATATAGATCCTACAACCAAAATAGTCATCAAAATCCAAAAAATCGGAGTTGATTTCAAATGATTTTATTAAAATTTGACCAAAATCTTGTCAAAATCCAAAAAATTGAAGTTATTTTCATCTAAATTTAGTCAAATATACATCCTACAACCAAAATACTCATCAAAATCCAAAAAAATCGAAGTTGATTTCAAATGAATTTATTAAAATTTGACAAAAATCTTGTCTACATCCAAGAAAATTGAAGTTAGTTTCATCTAAATTTACTCAAATATAGAACCTACAACAAAAATACTCAACAAAATCCAAAAAAATCGAAGTTGATTTCAAATAAATTTATTAAAATTTGACACTTCCAACTAAAATTTTTTTCACAATCCAACAAAATTGAAGTTATTTTCATCTAAATCTACTCAAATATAGATCCTACAACAAAAATACTCAACAAAATCCAAAAAAATCGAAGTTGATTTCAAATGAATTTATTATAATTTGACAAAAATCTTGTCAAAATCCAAAAAATTGAAGTTATTTTCATCTGAATTTACTCAAATATAGATCCTACAACAAAAATACTCAACAAAATCCAAAAAAATCGAAGTTGATTTCAAATAAATTTATTAAAATTTGACACTTCCAACTAAATTTTTTTTCATAATCCAACAAAATTAAATTTATTTTCATCTAAATTTACTCAAATATAGATCCTACAACAAAAATACTCAACAAAATCCAAAATAATCGAAGTTGATTTCAAATAAATTTAATAAAACTTGATACTTCCAACTAAAATTTTTTTCACAATCCAACAAAATTGAAGTTATTTTCATCTAAATTTAATCAAATATAGATCCTACAACAAAAATACTCAACAAAATCCAAAAAAATCGAAGTTGATTTCAAATGATTTTATTAAAATTTGACACAAATCTTGTCTACATACAAGAAAATTGAAGTTATTTTCATCTAAATTTAGTCAAATATAGATCCTACAACCAAAATAGTCATCAAAATCCAAAAAATCGAAGTTGATTTCAAATGAATTTATTAAAATTTGACCAAAATCTTGTCAAAATCCAAGAAAATTGAAGTTATTTTCATCTAAATTTAGTCAAATATTGATCCTACAACCAAAATACTCATCAAAATCCAAAAAAATCGAAGTTGATTTCAAATAAATTTATTAAAATTTGACAAAAATCTTGTCTACATCCAAGAAAATTGAAGTTATTTTCATCTAAATCTACTCAAATATAGATCCTACAACAAAAATACTCAACAAAATCCAAAAAAATCGAAGTTGATTTCAAATGAATTTATTAAAATTTGACAAAAATCTTGTCAAAATCCAAAAAATTGAAGTTATTTTCATCTGAATTTACTCAAATATAGATCCTACAACAAAAATACTCAACAAAATCCAAAAAAATCGAAGTTGATTTCAAATGATTTTATTAAAATTTGACAAAAATCTTGTCTACATACAAGAAAATTGAAGTTATTTTCATCTAAATTTAGTCAAATATAGATCCTACAACCAAAATAGTCATCAAAATCCAAAAAATCGAAGTTGATTTCAAATGATTTTATTAAAATTTGCCCAAAATCTTGTCAAAATCCAAAAAATTGAAGTTATTTTCATCTAAATTTAGTCAAATATACATCCTACAACCAAAATACTCATCAAAATCCAAAAAAATCGAAGTTGATTTCAAATGAATTTATTAAAATTTGACAAAAATCTTGTCTACATCCAAGAAAATTGAAGTTATTTTCATCTAAATTTAGTCAAATATAGATCCTACAACCAAAATACTCATCAAAATCCAAAAAAATCGAAGTTGATTTCAAATGAATTTATTAAAATTTGACAAAAATCTTGTCTACATCCAAGAAAATTGAAGTTAGTTTCATCTAAATTTACTCAAATATAGAACCTACAACAAAAATACTCAACAAAATCCAAAAAAATCGAAGTTGATTTCAAATAAATTTATTAAAATTTGACACTTCCAACTAAAATTTTTTTCACAATCCAACAAAATTGAAGTTATTTTCATCTAAATCTACTCAAATATAGATCCTACAACAAAAATACTCAACAAAATCCAAAATAATCGAAGTTGATTTCAAATAAATTTAATAAAACTTGATACTTCCAACTAAAATTTTTTTCACAATCCAACAAAATTGAAGTTATTTTCATCTAAATTTAATCAAATATAGATCCTACAACAAAAATACTCAACAAAATCCAAAAAAATCGAAGTTGATTTCAAATGATTTTATTAAAATTTGACAAAAATCTTGTCTACATACAAGAAAATTGAAGTTATTTTCATCTAAATTTAGTCAAATATAGATCCTACAACCAAAATAGTCATCAAAATCCAAAAAATCGAAGTTGATTTCAAATGATTTTATTAAAATTTGACCAAAATCTTGTCAAAATCCAAAAAATTGAAGTTATTTTCATCTAAATTTAGTCAAATATACATCCTACAACCAAAATACTCATCAAAATCCAAAAAAATCGAAGTTGATTTCAAATAAATTTATTAAAATTTGACACTTCCAACTAAAATTTTTTTCATAATCCAACAAAATTGAAGTTATTTTCATCTAAATTTACTCAAATATAGATCCTACAACCAAAATACTCAACAAAATAAAAAAAAATCGAAGTTGATTTCAAATGAATTTATTAAAATTTGACCAAAATCTTGTCAAAATCAAAGAAAATTGAAGTTATTTTCATCTAAATTTAGTCAAATATAGATCCTACAACCAAAATACTCGACAAAATCCAAAAAAATCGAAGTTGATTTTATATGAATTTATTAAAATTTGACACTTCCAACTAAAATTTTTTCATAATCCAACGAAATTGAAGTTATTTTCATCTAAATTTACTCAAATATAGAACCTACAACAAAAATACTCAACAAAATCCAAAAAAATCGAAGTTGATTTCAAATGAATTTATTAAAATTTGACAAAAATCTTGTCTACATCCAAGAAAATTGAAGTTATTTTCATCTAAATTTAGTCAAATATAGATCCTACAACCAAAATAGTCATCAAAATCCAAAAAATCGAAGTTGATTTCAAATGAATTTATTAAAATTTGACCAAAATCTTGTCAAAATCAAAGAAAATTGAAGTTATTTTCATCTAAATTTAGTCAAATATAGATCCTACAACCAAAATACTCGACAAAATCCAAAAAAATCGAAGTTGATTTTATATGAATTTATTAAAATTTGACACTTCCAACTAAAATTTTTTCATAATCCAACGAAATTGAAGTTATTTTCATCTAAATTTACTCAAATATAGAACCTACAACAAAAATACTCAACAAAATCCAAAAAAATCGAAGTTGATTTCAAATGAATTTATTAAAATTTGACAAAAATCTTGTCTACATCCAAGAAAATTGAAGTTATTTTCATCTAAATTTAGTCAAATATAGATCCTACAACCAAAATAGTCATCAAAATCCAAAAAATCGAAGTTGATTTCAAATGAATTTATTAAAATTTGACCAAAATCTTGTCAAAATCCAAGAAAATTGAAGTTATTTTCATCTAAATTTAGTCAAATATTGATCCTACAACCAAAATACTCATCAAAATCCAAAAAAATCGAAGTTGATTTCAAATAAATTTATTAAAATTTGACAAAAATCTTGTCTACATCCAAGAAAATTGAAGTTATTTTCATCTAAATCTACTCAAATATAGATCCTACAACAAAAATACTCAACAAAATCCAAAAAAATCGAAGTTGATTTCAAATGAATTTATTAAAATTTGACAAAAATCTTGTCAAAATCCAAAAAATTGAAGTTATTTTCATCTGAATTTACTCAAATATAGATCCTACAACAAAAATACTCAACAAAATCCAAAAAAATCGAAGTTGATTTCAAATGATTTTATTAAAATTTGACAAAAATCTTGTCTACATACAAGAAAATTGAAGTTATTTTCATCTAAATTTAGTCAAATATAGATCCTACAACCAAAATAGTCATCAAAATCCAAAAAATCGAAGTTGATTTCAAATGAATTTATTAAAATTTGACACTTCCAACTAAAATTTTTTCATAATCCAACGAAATTGAAGTTATTTTCATCTAAATTTACTCAAATATAGAACCTACAACAAAAATACTCAACAAAATCCGAAAAAATCGAAGTTGATTTCAAATAAATTTATTAAAATTTGACACTTCCAACTAAAATTTTTTTCACAATCCAACAAAATTGAAGTTATTTTCATCTAAATCTACTCAAATATAGATCCTACAACAAAAATACTCAACAAAATCCAAAAAAATCGAAGTTGATTTCAAATGAATTTATTAAAATTGGCAAAAATCTTGTCAAAATCCAAAAAATTGAAGTTATTTTCATCTGAATTTACTCAAATATAGATCCTACAACAAAAATACTCAACAAAATCCAAAAAAATCGAAGTTGATTTCAAATAAATTTATTAAAATTTGACACTTCCAACTAAATTTTTTTTCATAATCCAACAAAATTAAATTTATTTTCATCTAAATTTACTCAAATATAGATCCTACAACAAAAATACTCAACAAAATCCAAAATAATCGAAGTTGATTTCAAATAAATTTAATAAAACTTGATACTTCCAACTAAAATTTTTTTCACAATCCAACAAAATTGAAGTTATTTTCATCTAAATTTAATCAAATATAGATCCTACAACAAAAATACTCAACAAAATCCAAAAAAATCGAAGTTGATTTCAAATGATTTTATTAAAATTTGACAAAAATCTTGTCTACATACAAGAAAATTGAAGTTATTTTCATCTAAATTTAGTCAAATATAGATCCTACAACCAAAATAGTCATCAAAATCCAAAAAATCGGAGTTGATTTCAAATGATTTTATTAAAATTTGACCAAAATCTTGTCAAAATCCAAAAAATTGAAGTTATTTTCATCTAAATTTAGTCAAATATACATCCTACAACCAAAATACTCATCAAAATCCAAAAAAATCGAAGTTGATTTCAAATGAATTTATTAAAATTTGACAAAAATCTTGTCTACATCCAAGAAAATTGAAGTTAGTTTCATCTAAATTTACTCAAATATAGAACCTACAACAAAAATACTCAACAAAATCCAAAAAAATCGAAGTTGATTTCAAATAAATTTATTAAAATTTGACACTTCCAACTAAAATTTTTTTCACAATCCAACAAAATTGAAGTTATTTTCATCTAAATCTACTCAAATATAGATCCTACAACAAAAATACTCAACAAAATCCAAAAAAATCGAAGTTGATTTCAAATGAATTTATTATAATTTGACAAAAATCTTGTCAAAATCCAAAAAATTGAAGTTATTTTCATCTGAATTTACTCAAATATAGATCCTACAACAAAAATACTCAACAAAATCCAAAAAAATCGAAGTTGATTTCAAATAAATTTATTAAAATTTGACACTTCCAACTAAATTTTTTTTCATAATCCAACAAAATTAAATTTATTTTCATCTAAATTTACTCAAATATAGATCCTACAACAAAAATACTCAACAAAATCCAAAATAATCGAAGTTGATTTCAAATAAATTTAATAAAACTTGATACTTCCAACTAAAATTTTTTTCACAATCCAACAAAATTGAAGTTATTTTCATCTAAATTTAATCAAATATAGATCCTACAACAAAAATACTCAACAAAATCCAAAAAAATCGAAGTTGATTTCAAATGATTTTATTAAAATTTGACACAAATCTTGTCTACATACAAGAAAATTGAAGTTATTTTCATCTAAATTTAGTCAAATATAGATCCTACAACCAAAATAGTCATCAAAATCCAAAAAATCGAAGTTGATTTCAAATGATTTTATTAAAATTTGACCAAAATCTTGTCAAAATCCAAAAAATTGAAGTTATTTTCATCTAAATTTAGTCAAATATAGATCCTACAACAAAAATACTCAACAAAATCCAAAAAAATCGAAGTTGATTTCAAATGATTTTATTAAAATTTGACAAAAATCTTGTCTACATACAAGAAAATTGAAGATATTTTCATCTAAATTTAGTCAAATATAGATCCTACAACCAAAATAGTCATCAAAATCCAAAAAATCGAAGTTGATTTCAAATAAATTTAATAAAACTTGATACTTCCAACTAAAATTTTTTTCACAATCCAACAAAATTGAAGTTATTTTCATCTAAATTTAATCAAATATAGATCCTACAACAAAAATACTCAACAAAATCCAAAAAAATCGAAGTTGATTTCAAATGATTTTATTAAAATTTGACAAAAATCTTGTCTACATACAAGAAAATTGAAGTTATTTTCATCTAAATTTAGTCAAATATAGATCCTACAACCAAAATAGTCATCAAAATCCAAAAAATCGAAGTTGATTTCAAATGATTTTATTAAAATTTGACCAAAATCTTGTCAAAATCCAAAAAATTGAAGTTATTTTCATCTAAATTTAGTCAAATATACATCCTACAACCAAAATACTCATCAAAATCCAAAAAAATCGAAGTTGATTTCAAATGAATTTATTAAAATTTGACAAAAATCTTGTCTACATCCAAGAAAATTGAAGTTAGTTTCATCTAAATTTACTCAAATATAGAACCTACAACAAAAATACTCAACAAAATCCAAAAAAATCGAAGTTGATTTCAAATAAATTTATTAAAATTTGACACTTCCAACTAAAATTTTTTTCACAATCCAACAAAATTGAAGTTATTTTCATCTAAATCTACTCAAATATAGATCCTACAACAAAAATACTCAACAAAATCCAAAAAAATCGAAGTTGATTTCAAATGAATTTATTATAATTTGACAAAAATCTTGTCAAAATCCAAAAAATTGAAGTTATTTTCATCTGAATTTACTCAAATATAGATCCTACAACAAAAATACTCAACAAAATCCAAAAAAATCGAAGTTGATTTCAAATAAATTTATTAAAATTTGACACTTCCAACTAAAATTTTTTTCATAATCCAACAAAATTGAAGTTATTTTCATCTAAATTTACTCAAATATAGATCCTACAACCAAAATACGCAACAAAATCCAAAAAAATCGAAGTTGATTTCAAATGAATTTATTAAAATTTGACAAAAATCTTGTCTACATCCAAGAAAATTGAAGTTATTTTCATCTAAATTTACTCAAATATAGATCCTACAACCAAAATAGTCATCAAAATCCAAAAAATCGAAGTTGATTTCAAATGATTTTATTAAAATTTGACCAAAATCTTGTCAAAATCCAAAAAATTGAATTTATTTTCATCTAAATTTAGTCAAATATACATCCTACAACCACAATACTCATCAAAATCCAAAAAAATCGAAGTTGATTTCAAATAAATTTATTAAAATTTGACACTTCCAACTAATTTTTTTTTCATAATCCAACAAAATTGAATTTATTTTCATCTAAATTTAGTCAAATATAGATCCTACAACCAAAATACTCAACAAAATAAAAAAAAATCGAAGTTGATTTCAAATAAATTTATTAAAATTTGACACTTCCAACTAAAATTTTTTTCATAATCCAACAAAATTGAAGTTATTTTCATCTAAATTTAATCAAATATAGATCCTACAACAAAAATACTCGACAAAATCCAAAAAAATCGGAGTTGATTTCATATGAATTTATTAAAATTTGACACTTCCAACTAAAATTTTATTTATAATCCAACAAAATTGAAGTTATTTTCATCTAAATTTAGTCAAATATAGATCCTACAACCAAAATACTCATCAAAATCCAAAAAAATCGAAGTTGATTTCAAATGAATTTATTAAAATTTGACAAAAATCTTGTCTACATCCAAGAAAATTGAAGTTATTTTCATCTAAATTTACTCAAATATAGATCCTACAACAAAAATACTCAACAAAACCCAAAAAAATCGAAGTTGATTTCAAATGATTTTATTAAATTTTGACAAAAATCTTGTCTACATACAAGAAAATTGAAGTTATTTTCATCTAAATTTAGTCAAATATAGATCCTACAACCAAAATAGTCATCAAAATCCAAAAAATCGAAGTTGATTTCAAATGATTTTATTAAAATTTGACCAAAATCTTGTCAAAATCCAAAAAATTGAAGTTATTTTCATCTGAATTTACTCAAATATAGATCCTACAACAAAAATACTCAACAAAATCCAAAAAAATCGAAGTTGATTTCAAATGATTTTATTAAAATTTGACAAAAATCTTGTCTACATACAAGAAAATTGAAGATATTTTCATCTAAATTTAGTCAAATATAGATCCTACAACCAAAATAGTCATCAAAATCCAAAAAATCGAAGTTGATTTCAAATAAATTTAATAAAACTTGATACTTCCAACTAAAATTTTTTTCACAATCCAACAAAATTGAAGTTATTTTCATCTAAATTTAATCAAATATAGATCCTACAACAAAAATACTCAACAAAATCCAAAAAAATCGAAGTTGATTTCAAATGATTTTATTAAAATTTGACAAAAATCTTGTCTACATACAAGAAAATTGAAGTTATTTTCATCTAAATTTAGTCAAATATAGATCCTACAACCAAAATAGTCATCAAAATCCAAAAAATCGAAGTTGATTTCAAATGATTTTATTAAAATTTGACCAAAATCTTGTCAAAATCCAAAAAATTGAAGTTATTTTCATCTAAATTTAGTCAAATATACATCCTACAACCAAAATACTCATCAAAATCCAAAAAAATCGAAGTTGATTTCAAATGAATTTATTAAAATTTGACAAAAATCTTGTCTACATCCAAGAAAATTGAAGTTAGTTTCATCTAAATTTACTCAAATATAGAACCTACAACAAAAATACTCAACAAAATCCAAAAAAATCGAAGTTGATTTCAAATAAATTTATTAAAATTTGACACTTCCAACTAAAATTTTTTTCACAATCCAACAAAATTGAAGTTATTTTCATCTAAATCTACTCAAATATAGATCCTACAACAAAAATACTCAACAAAATCCAAAAAAATCGAAGTTGATTTCAAATGAATTTATTATAATTTGACAAAAATCTTGTCAAAATCCAAAAAATTGAAGTTATTTTCATCTGAATTTACTCAAATATAGATCCTACAACAAAAATACTCAACAAAATCCAAAAAAATCGAAGTTGATTTCAAATAAATTTATTAAAATTTGACACTTCCAACTAAAATTTTTTTCATAATCCAACAAAATTGAAGTTATTTTCATCTAAATTTACTCAAATATAGATCCTACAACCAAAATACGCAACAAAATCCAAAAAAATCGAAGTTGATTTCAAATGAATTTATTAAAATTTGACAAAAATCTTGTCTACATCCAAGAAAATTGAAGTTATTTTCATCTAAATTTACTCAAATATAGATCCTACAACCAAAATAGTCATCAAAATCCAAAAAATCGAAGTTGATTTCAAATGATTTTATTAAAATTTGACCAAAATCTTGTCAAAATCCAAAAAATTGAATTTATTTTCATCTAAATTTAGTCAAATATACATCCTACAACCACAATACTCATCAAAATCCAAAAAAATCGAAGTTGATTTCAAATAAATTTATTAAAATTTGACACTTCCAACTAATTTTTTTTTCATAATCCAACAAAATTGAATTTATTTTCATCTAAATTTAGTCAAATATAGATCCTACAACCAAAATACTCAACAAAATAAAAAAAAATCGAAGTTGATTTCAAATAAATTTATTAAAATTTGACACTTCCAACTAAAATTTTTTTCATAATCCAACAAAATTGAAGTTATTTTCATCTAAATTTAATCAAATATAGATCCTACAACAAAAATACTCGACAAAATCCAAAAAAATCGGAGTTGATTTCATATGAATTTATTAAAATTTGACACTTCCAACTAAAATTTTATTTATAATCCAACAAAATTGAAGTTATTTTCATCTAAATTTAGTCAAATATAGATCCTACAACCAAAATACTCATCAAAATCCAAAAAAATCGAAGTTGATTTCAAATGAATTTATTAAAATTTGACAAAAATCTTGTCTACATCCAAGAAAATTGAAGTTATTTTCATCTAAATTTACTCAAATATAGATCCTACAACAAAAATACTCAACAAAACCCAAAAAAATCGAAGTTGATTTCAAATGATTTTATTAAATTTTGACAAAAATCTTGTCTACATACAAGAAAATTGAAGTTATTTTCATCTAAATTTAGTCAAATATAGATCCTACAACCAAAATAGTCATCAAAATCCAAAAAATCGAAGTTGATTTCAAATGATTTTATTAAAATTTGACCAAAATCTTGTCAAAATCCAAAAAATGAAGTTATTTTCATCTAAATTTAGTCAAATATACATCCTACAACCAAAATACTCATCAAAATAAAAAAAAATCGAAGTTGATTTCAAATAAATTTATTAAAATTTGACACTTCCAACTAAAATTTCTTTCATAATCCAACAAAATTGAAGTTATTTTCATCTAAATTTACTCAAATATAGATCCTACAACCAAAATACTCAACAAAATAAAAAAAAATCGAAGTTGATTTCAAATGAATTTATTAAAATTTGACCAAAATCTTGTCAAAATCAAAGAAAATTGAAGTTATTTTCATCTAAATTTAGTCAAATATAGATCCTACAACCAAAATACTTATCAAAATAAAAAAAAATCGAAGTTGATTTCAAATAAATTTATTAAAATTTGACACTTCCAACTAAAATTTCTTTCATAATCCAACAAAATTGAAGTTATTTTCATCTAAATTTACTCAAATATAGATCCTACAACCAAAATACTCAACAAAATAAAAAAAAATCGAAGTTGATTTCAAATGAATTTATTAAAATTTGACCAAAATCTTGTCAAAATCAAAGAAAATTGAAGTTATTTTCATCTAAATTTAGTCAAATATAGATCCTACAACCAAAATACTCGACAAAATCCAAAAAAATCGAAGTTGATTTTATATGAATTTATTAAAATTTGACACTTCCAACTAAAATTTTTTCATAATCCAACGAAATTGAAGTTATTTTCATCTAAATTTACTCAAATATAGAACCTACAACAAAAATACTCAACAAAATCCAAAAAAATCGAAGTTGATTTCAAACAAATTTATTAAAATTTGACACTTCCAACTAAAATTTTTTTCACAATCCAACAAAATTGAAGTTATTTTCATCTAAATCTACTCAAATATAGATCCTACAACAAAAATACTCAACAAAATCCAAAAAAATCGAAGTTGATTTCAAATGAATTTATTAAAATTTGACAAAAATCTTGTCTACATCCAAGAAAATTGAAGTTATTTTCATCTAAATTTAGTCAAATATAGATCCTACAACCAAAATACTCATCAAAATCCAAAAAAATCGAAGTTGATTTCAAATAAATTTATTAAAATTTGACATTTCCAACTAAATTTTTTTTCAGAATCCAACAAAATTGAAGTTATTTTCATCAAAATTTACTCAAATATAGACCCTACAACAAAAATACTCAACAAAATCCAAAAAAATCGAAGTTGATTTCAAATAAATTTATTAAAATTTGACACTTCCAACTAAATTTTTTTTCATAATCCAACAAAATTAAATTTATTTTCATCTAAATTTAGTCAAATATAGATCCTACAACCAAAATACCCATCAAAATCCAAAAAAATCGAAGTTGATTTCAAATAAATTTATTAAAATTTGACCAAAATCTTGTCAAAATCCAAAAAATTGAAGTTATTTTCATCTAAATTTACTCAAATATAGATCCTACAACAAAAATACTCAACAAAATCCAAAAAAATCGAAGTTGATTTCAAATAAATTTATTAAAATTTGACACTTCCAACTAAATTTTTTTTCATAATCCAACAAAATTAAATTTATTTTCATCTAAATTTACTCAAATGTAGATCCTACAACAAAAATACTCAACAAAATCCAAAATAATCGAAGTTGATTTCAAATAAATTTAATAAAACTTGATACTTCCAACTAAAATTTTTTTCACAATCCAACAAAATTGAAGTTATTTTCATCTAAATTTAATCAAATATAGATCCTACAACAAAAATACTCGACAAAATCCAAAAAAATCGAAGTTGATTTCATATGAATTTATTAAAATTTGACACTTCCAACTAAATTTTTTTTTATAATCCAACAAAATTGAAGTTATTTTCATCTAAATTTAGTCAAATATAGATCCTACAACCAAAATACTCATCAAAATCCAAAAAAATCGAAGTTGATTTCAAATGAATTTATTAAAATTTGACAAAAATCTTGTTTACATCCAAGAAAATTGAAGTTAGTTTCATCTAAATTTACTCAAATATAGAACCTACAACAAAAATACTCAACAAAATCCAAAAAAATCGAAGTTGATTTCAAATAAATTTATTAAAATTTGACACTTCCAACTAAAATTTTTTTCACAATCCAACAAAATTGAAGTTATTTTCATCTAAATCTACTCAAATATAGATCCTACAACAAAAATACTCAACAAAATCCAAAAAAATCGAAGTTGATTTCAAATGAATTTATTATAATTTGACAAAAATCTTGTCAAAATCCAAAAAATTGAAGTTATTTTCATCTGAATTTACTCAAATATAGATCCTACAACAAAAATACTCAACAAAATCCAAAAAAATCGAAGTTGATTTCAAATAAATTTATTAAAATTTGACACTTCCAACTAAATTTTTTTTCATAATCCAACAAAATTAAATTTATTTTCATCTAAATTTAGTCAAATATAGATCCTACAACCAAAATACCCATCAAAATCCAAAAAAATCGAAGTTGATTTCAAATAAATTTATTAAAATTTGACCAAAATCTTGTCAAAATCCAAAAAATTGAAGTTATTTTCATCTAAATTTACTCAAATATAGATCCTACAACAAAAATACTCAACAAAATCCAAAAAAATCGAAGTTGATTTCAAATAAATTTATTAAAATTTGACACTTCCAACTAAATTTTTTTTCATAATCCAACAAAATTAAATTTATTTTCATCTAAATTTACTCAAATATAGTTCCTACAACAAAAATACTCAACAAAATCCAAAATAATCGAAGTTGATTTCAAATAAATTTAATAAAACTTGATACTTCCAACTAAAATTTTTTTCACAATCCAACAAAATTGAAGTTATTTTCATCTAAATTTAATCAAATATAGATCCTACAACAAAAATACTCGACAAAATCCAAAAAAATCGAAGTTGATTTCATATGAATTTATTAAAATTTGACACTTCCAACTAAAATTTTTTTTATAATCCAACAAAATTGAAGTTATTTTCATCTAAATTTAGTCAAATATAGATCCTACAACCAAAATAGTCATCAAAATCCAAAAAATCGAAGTTGATTTCAAATGATTTTATTAAAATTTGACCAAAATCTTGTCAAAATCCAAAAAATGAAGTTATTTTCATCTAAATTTAGTCAAATATACATCCTACAACCAAAATACTCATCAAAATAAAAAAAAATCGAAGTTGATTTCAAATAAATTTATTAAAATTTGACACTTCCAACTAAAATTTCTTTCATAATCCAACAAAATTGAAGTTATTTTCATCTAAATTTACTCAAATATAGATCCTACAACCAAAATACTCAACAAAATAAAAAAAAATCGAAGTTGATTTCAAATGAATTTATTAAAATTTGACCAAAATCTTGTCAAAATCAAAGAAAATTGATGTTATTTTCATCTAAATTTAGTCAAATATAGATCCTACAACCAAAATACTCGACAAAATCCAAAAAAATCGAAGTTGATTTTATATGAATTTATTAAAATTTGACACTTCCAACTAAAATTTTTTCATAATCCAACGAAATTGAAGTTATTTTCATCTAAATTTACTCAAATATAGAACCTACAACAAAAATACTCAACAAAATCCAAAAAAATCGAAGTTGATTTCAAACAAATTTATTAAAATTTGACACTTCCAACTAAAATTTTTTTCACAATCCAACAAAATTGAAGTTATTTTCATCTAAATCTACTCAAATATAGATCCTACAACAAAAATACTCAACAAAATCCAAAAAAATCGAAGTTGATTTCAAATGAATTTATTAAAATTTGACAAAAATCTTGTCTACATCCAAGAAAATTGAAGTTATTTTCATCTAAATTTAGTCAAATATAGATCCTACAACCAAAATACTCATCAAAATCCAAAAAAATCGAAGTTGATTTCAAATAAATTTATTAAAATTTGACATTTCCAACTAAATTTTTTTTCAGAATCCAACAAAATTGAAGTTATTTTCATCAAAATTTACTCAAATATAGACCCTACAACAAAAATACTCAACAAAATCCAAAAAAATCGAAGTTGATTTCAAATAAATTTATTAAAATTTGACACTTCCAACTAAATTTTTTTTCATAATCCAACAAAATTAAATTTATTTTCATCTAAATTTAGTCAAATATAGATCCTACAACCAAAATACCCATCAAAATCCAAAAAAATCGAAGTTGATTTCAAATAAATTTATTAAAATTTGACCAAAATCTTGTCAAAATCCAAAAAATTGAAGTTATTTTCATCTAAATTTACTCAAATATAGATCCTACAACAAAAATACTCAACAAAATCCAAAAAAATCGAAGTTGATTTCAAATAAATTTATTAAAATTTGACACTTCCAACTAAATTTTTTTTCATAATCCAACAAAATTAAATTTATTTTCATCTAAATTTACTCAAATGTAGATCCTACAACAAAAATACTCAACAAAATCCAAAATAATCGAAGTTGATTTCAAATAAATTTAATAAAACTTGATACTTCCAACTAAAATTTTTTTCACAATCCAACAAAATTGAAGTTATTTTCATCTAAATTTAATCAAATATAGATCCTACAACAAAAATACTCGACAAAATCCAAAAAAATCGAAGTTGATTTCATATGAATTTATTAAAATTTGACACTTCCAACTAAAATTTTTTTTATAATCCAACAAAATTGAAGTTATTTTCATCTAAATTTAGTCAAATATAGATCCTACAACCAAAATACTCATCAAAATCCAAAAAAATCGAAGTTGATTTCAAATGAATTTATTAAAATTTGACAAAAATCTTGTCTACATCCAAGAAAATTGAAGTTATTTTCATCTGAATTTACTCAAATATAGATCCTACAACAAAAATACTCAACAAAATCCAAAAAAATCGAAGTTGATTTCAAATAAATTTATTAAAATTTGACACTTCCAACTAAATTTTTTTTCATAATCCAACAAAATTAAATTTATTTTCATCTAAATTTAGTCAAATATAGATCCTACAACCAAAATACCCATCAAAATCCAAAAAAATCGAAGTTGATTTCAAATAAATTTATTAAAATTTGACCAAAATCTTGTCAAAATCCAAAAAATTGAAGTTATTTTCATCTAAATTTACTCAAATATAGATCCTACAACAAAAATACTCAACAAAATCCAAAAAAATCGAAGTTGATTTCAAATAAATTTATTAAAATTTGACACTTCCAACTAAATTTTTTTTCATAATCCAACAAAATTAAATTTATTTTCATCTAAATTTACTCAAATATAGATCCTACAACAAAAATACTCAACAAAATCCAAAATAATCGAAGTTGATTTCAAATAAATTTAATAAAACTTGATACTTCCAACTAAAATTTTTTTCACAATCCAACAAAATTGAAGTTATTTTCATCTAAATTTAATCAAATATAGATCCTACAACAAAAATACTCGACAAAATCCAAAAAAATCGAAGTTGATTTCATATGAATTTATTAAAATTTGACACTTCCAACTAAAATTTTTTTTATAATCCAACAAAATTGAAGTTATTTTCATCTAAATTTAGTCAAATATAGATCCTACAACCAAAATACTCATCAAAATCCAAAAAAATCGAAGTTGATTTCAAATGAATTTATTAAAATTTGACAAAAATCTTGTCTACATCCAAGAAAATTGAAGTTAGTTTCATCTAAATTTACTCAAATATAGAACCTACAACAAAAATACTCAACAAAATCCAAAAAAATCGAAGTTGATTTCAAATAAATTTATTAAAATTTGACACTTCCAACTAAAATTTTTTTCACAATCCAACAAAATTGAAGTTATTTTCATCTAAATCTACTCAAATATAGATCCTACAACAAAAATACTCAACAAAATCCAAAAAAATCGAAGTTGATTTCAAATGAATTTATTATAATTTGACAAAAATCTTGTCAAAATCCAAAAAATTGAAGTTATTTTCATCTGAATTTACTCAAATATAGATCCTACAACAAAAATACTCAACAAAATCCAAAAAAATCGAAGGTGATTTCAAATAAATTTATTAAAATTTGACACTTCCAACTAAATTTTTTTTCATAATCCAACAAAATTAAATTTATTTTCATCTAAATTTAGTCAAATATAGATCCTACAACCAAAATACCCATCAAAATCCAAAAAAATCGAAGTTGATTTCAAATAAATTTATTAAAATTTGACCAAAATCTTGTCAAAATCCAAAAAATTGAAGTTATTTTCATCTAAATTTACTCAAATATAGATCCTACAACAAAAATACTCAACAAAATAAAAAAAAATCGAAGTTGATTTCAAATGAATTTATTAAAATTTGACCAAAATCTTGTCAAAATCAAAGAAAATTGAAGTTATTTTCATCTAAATTTAGTCAAATATAGATCCTACAACCAAAATACTCGACAAAATCCAAAAAAATCGAAGTTGATTTTATATGAATTTATTAAAATTTGACACTTCCAACTAAAATTTTTTCATAATCCAACGAAATTGAAGTTATTTTCATCTAAATTTACTCAAATATAGAACCTACAACAAAAATACTCAACAAAATCCAAAAAAATCGAAGTTGATTTCAAATAAATTTATTAAAATTTGACACTTCCAACTAAAATTTTTTTCACAATCCAACAAAATTGAAGTTATTTTCATCTAAATCTACTCAAATATAGATCCTACAACAAAAATACTAAACAAAATCCAAAAAAACCGAAGTTGATTTCAAATGAATTTATTAAAATTTGACAAAAATCTTGTCTACATCCAAGAAAATTGAAGTTATTTTCATCTAAATTTAGTCAAATATAGATCCTACAACCAAAATACTCATCAAAATCCAAAAAAATCGAAGTTGATTTCAAATAAATTTATTAAAATTTGACATTTCCAACTAAATTTTTTTTCAGAATCCAACAAAATTGAAGTTATTTTCATCAAAATTTACTCAAATATAGACCCTACAACAAAAATACTCAACAAAATCCAAAAAAATCGAAGTTGATTTCAAATAAATTTATTAAAATTTGACACTTCCAACTAAATTTTTTTTCATAATCCAACAAAATTAAATTTATTTTCATCTCAATTTAGTCAAATATAGATCCTACAACCAAAATACCCATCAAAATCCAAAAAAATCGAAGTTGATTTCAAATAAATTTATTAAAATTTGACCAAAATCTTGTCAAAATCCAAAAAATTGAAGTTATTTTCATCTAAATTTACTCAAATATAGATCCTACAACAAAAATACTCAACAAAATCCAAAAAAATCGAAGTTGATTTCAAATAAATTTATTAAAATTTGACACTTCCAACTAAATTTTTTTTCATAATCCAACAAAATTAAATTTATTTTCATCTAAATTTACTCAAATATAGATCCTACAACAAAAATACTCAACAAAATCCAAAATAATCGAAGTTGATTTCAAATAAATTTAATAAAACTTGATACTTCCAACTAAAATTTTTTTCACAATCCAACAAAATTGAAGTTATTTTCATCTAAATTTAATCAAATATAGATCCTACAACAAAAATACTCGACAAAATCCAAAAAAATCGAAGTTGATTTCATATGAATTTATTAAAATTTGACACTTCCAACTAAAATTTTTTTTATAATCCAAC
The DNA here is from genome assembly GCA_946251845.1 of Andrena fulva. NCBI lineage: Eukaryota > Metazoa > Arthropoda > Insecta > Hymenoptera > Andrenidae > Andrena > Andrena fulva. The sequence goes on from CAMITZ010000243.1 coordinate 2,374,744, forward strand.
AAAATTGAAGTTATTTTCATCTAAATTTAGTCAAATATAGATCCTACAACCAAAATACTCATCAAAATCCAAAAAAATCGAAGTTGATTTCAAATGAATTTATTAAAATTTGACAAAAATCTTGTCTACATCCAAGAAAATTGAAGTTAGTTTCATCTAAATTTACTCAAATATAGAACCTACAACAAAAATACTCAACAAAATCCAAAAAAATCGAAGTTGATTTCAAATAAATTTATTAAAATTTGACACTTCCAACTAAAATTTTTTTCACAATCCAACAAAATTGAAGTTATTTTCATCTGAATTTACTCAAATATAGATCCTACAACAAAAATACTCAACAAAATCCAAAAAAATCGAAGTTGATTTCAAATGATTTTATTAAAATTTGACAAAAATCTTGTCTACATACAAGAAAATTGAAGTTATTTTCATCTAAATTTAGTCAAATATAGATCCTACAACCAAAATAGTCATCAAAAACCAAAAAATCGAAGTTGATTTCAAATGAATTTATTAAAATTTGACACTTCCAACTTAAATTTTTTCATAATCCAACGAAATTGAAGTTATTTTCATCTAAATTTACTCAAATATAGAACCTACAACAAAAATACTCAACAAAATCCAAAAAAATCGACGTTGATTTCAAATAAATTTATTAAAATTTGACACTTCCAACTAAAATTTTTTTCACAATCCAACAAATTTGAAGTTATTTTCATCTAAATCTACTCAAATATAGATCCTACAACAAAAATACTCAACAAAATCCAAAATAATCGAAGTTGATTTCAAATAAATTTAATAAAACTTGATACTTCCAACTAAAATTTTTTTCACAATCCAACAAAATTGAAGTTATTTTCATCTAAATTTAATCAAATATAGATCCTACAACAAAAATACTCAACAAAATCCAAAAAAATCGAAGTTGATTTCAAATGATTTTATTAAAAATTGCCAAAAATCTTGTCTACATACAAGAAAATTGAAGTTATTTTCATCTAAATTTAGTCAAATATAGATCCTACAACCAAAATAGTCATCAAAATCCAAAAAATCGAAGTTGATTTCAAATGATTTTATTAAAATTTGACCAAAATCTTGTCAAAATACAAAAAATTGAAGTTATTTTCATCTAAATTTAGTCAAATATACATCCTACAACCAAAATACTTATCAAAATCCAAAAAAATCGAAGTTGATTTCAAATAAATTTATTAAAATTTGACACTTCCAACTAAAATTTTTTTCATAATCCAACAAAATTGAAGTTATTTTCATCTAAATTTACTCAAATATAGAACCTACAACAAAAATACTCAACAAAATCCAAAAAAATCGAAGTTGATTTCAAATGAATTTATTAAAATTTGACAAAAATCTTGTCTACATCCAAGAAAATTGAAGTTATTTTCATCTAAATTTAGTCAAATATAGATCCTACAACCAAAATAGTCATCAAAATCCAAAAAATCGAAGTTGATTTCAAATGAATTTATTAAAATTTGACCAAAATCTTGTCAAAATCCACGAAAATTGAAGTTATTTTCATCTAAATTTAGTCAAATATTGATCCTACAACCAAAATACTCATCAAAATCCAAAAAAATCGAAGTTGATTTCATATGAATTTATTAAAATTTGACACTTCCAACTAAAATTTTTTTTATAATCCAACAAAATTGAAGTTATTTTCATCTAAATTTAGTCAAATATAGATCCTACAACCAAAATACTCATCAAAATCCAAAAAAATCGAAGTTGATTTCAAATGAGTTTATTAAAATTTGACAAAAATCTTGTCTACATCCAAGAAAATTGAAGTTATTTTCATCTAAATTTAGTCAAATATAGATCCTACCACCAAAATAGTCATCAAAATCCAAAAAATCGAAGTTGATTTCAAATGAATTTATTAAAATTTGACACTTCCAACTAAAATTTTTTCATAATCCAACGAAATTGAAGTTATTTTCATCTAAATTTACTCAAATATAGAACCTACAACAAAAATACTCAACAAAATCCAAAAAAATCGAAGTTGATTTCAAATAAATTTATTAAAATTTGACACTTCCAACTAAAATTTTTTTCACAATCCAACAAAATTGAAGTTATTTTCATCTAAATCTACTCAAATATAGATCCTACAACAAAAATACTCAACAAAATCCAAAAAAATCGAAGTTGATTTCAAATGAATTTATTAAAATTTGACAAAAATCTTGTCAAAATCCAAAAAATTGAAGTTATTTTCATCTGAATTTACTCAAATATAGATCCTACAACAAAAATACTCAACAAAATCCAAAAAAATCGAAGTTGATTTCAAATAAATTTATTAAAATTTGACACTTCCAACTAAATTTTTTTTCATAATCCAACAAAATTAAATTTATTTTCATCTAAATTTACTCAAATATAGATCCTACAACAAAAATACTCAACAAAATCCAAAATAATCGAAGTTGATTTCAAATAAATTTAATAAAACTTGATACTTCCAACTAAAATTTTTTTCACAATCCAACAAAATTGAAGTTATTTTCATCTAAATTTAATCAAATATAGATCCTACAACAAAAATACTCGACAAAATCCAAAAAAAATCGAAGTTGATTTCATATGAATTTATTAAAATTTGACACTTCCAACTATAATTTTTTTTATAATCCAACAAAATTGAAGTTATTTTCATCTAAATTTAGTCAAATATAGATCCTACAACCAAAATACTCATCAAAATCCAAAAAAATCGAAGTTGATTTCAAATGAATTTATTAAAATTTGACAAAAATCTTGTCTACATCCAAGAAAATTGAAGTTTGTTTCATCTAAATTTACTCAAATATAGAACCTACAACAAAAATACTCAACAAAATCCAAAAAAATCGAAGTTGATTTCAAATAAATTTATTAAAATTTGACACTTCCAACTTAATTTTTTTTCATAATCCAACAAAATTAAATTTATTTTCATCTAAATTTAGTCAAATATAGATCCTACAACCAAAATACCCATCAAAATCCAAAAAAATCGAAGTTGATTTCAAATAAATTTATTAAAATTTGACCAAAATCTTGTCAAAATCCAAAAAATTGAAGTTATTTTCATCTAAATTTACTCAAATATAGATCCTACAACAAAAATACTCAACAAAATCCAAAAAAATCGAAGTTGATTTCAAATAAATTTATTAAAATTTGACACTTCCAACTAAATTTTTTTTCATAATCCAACAAAATTAAATTTATTTTCATCTAAATTTACTCAAATATAGATCCTACAACAAAAATACTCAACAAAATCCAAAATAATCGAAGTTGATTTCAAATAAATTTAATAAAACTTGATACTTCCAACTAAAATTTTTTTCACAATCCAACAAAATTGAAGTTATTTTCATCTAAATATAATCAAATATAGATCCTACAACAAAAATACTCGACAAAATCCAAAAAAATCGAAGTTGATTTCATATGAATTTATTAAAATTTGACACTTCCAACTAAAATTTTTTTTATAATCCAACAAAATTGAAGTTATTTTCATCTAAATTTAGTCAAATATAGATCCTACAACCAAAATACTCATCAAAATCCAAAAAAATCGAAGTTGATTTCAAATGAATTTATTAAAATTTGACAAAAATCTTGTCTACATCCAAGAAAATTGAAGTTAGTTTCATCTAAATTTACTCAAATATAGAACCTACAACAAAAATACTCAACAAAATCCAAAAAAATCGAAGTTGATTTCAAATAAATTTATTAAAATTTGACACTTCCAACTAAAATTTTTTTCACAATCCAACAAAATTGAAGTTATTTTCATCTAAATCTACTCAAATATAGATCCTACAACAAAAATACTCAACAAAATCCAAAAAAATCGAAGTTGATTTCAAATGAATTTATTATAATTTGACAAAAATCTTGTCAAAATCCAAAAAATTGAAGTTATTTTCATCTGAATTTACTCAAATATAGATCCTACAACAAAAATACTCAACAAAATCCAAAAAAATCGAAGTTGATTTCAAATAAATTTATTAAAATTTGACACTTCCAACTAAATTTTTTTTCATAATCCAACAAAATTAAATTTATTTTCATCTAAATTTAGTCAAATATAGATCCTACAACCAAAATACCCATCAAAATCCAAAAAAATCGAAGTTGATTTCAAATAAATTTATTAAAATTTGACCAAAATCTTGTCAAAATCCAAAAAATTGAAGTTATTTTCATCTAAATTTACTCAAATATAGATCCTACAACAAAAATACTCAACAAAATAAAAAAAAATCGAAGTTGATTTCAAATGAATTTATTAAAATTTGACCAAAATCTTGTCAAAATCAAAGAAAATTGAAGTTATTTTCATCTAAATTTAGTCAAATATAGATCCTACAACCAAAATACTCGACAAAATCCAAAAAAATCGAAGTTGATTTTATATGAATTTATTAAAATTTGACACTTCCAACTAAAATTTTTTCATAATCCAACGAAATTGAAGTTATTTTCATCTAAATTTACTCAAATATAGAACCTACAACAAAAATACTCAACAAAATCCAAAAAAATCGAAGTTGATTTCAAATAAATTTATTAAAATTTGACACTTCCAACTAAAATTTTTTTCACAATCCAACAAAATTGAAGTTATTTTCATCTAAATCTACTCAAATATAGATCCTACAACAAAAATACTAAACAAAATCCAAAAAAACCGAAGTTGATTTCAAATGAATTTATTAAAATTTGACAAAAATCTTGTCTACATCCAAGAAAATTGAAGTTATTTTCATCTAAATTTAGTCAAATATAGATCCTACAACCAAAATACTCATCAAAATCCAAAAAAATCGAAGTTGATTTCAAATAAATTTATTAAAATTTGACATTTCCAACTAAATTTTTTTTCAGAATCCAACAAAATTGAAGTTATTTTCATCAAAATTTACTCAAATATAGACCCTACAACAAAAATACTCAACAAAATCCAAAAAAATCGAAGTTGATTTCAAATAAATTTATTAAAATTTGACACTTCCAACTAAATTTTTTTTCATAATCCAACAAAATTAAATTTATTTTCATCTCAATTTAGTCAAATATAGATCCTACAACCAAAATACCCATCAAAATCCAAAAAAATCGAAGTTGATTTCAAATAAATTTATTAAAATTTGACCAAAATCTTGTCAAAATCCAAAAAATTGAAGTTATTTTCATCTAAATTTACTCAAATATAGATCCTACAACAAAAATACTCAACAAAATCCAAAAAAATCGAAGTTGATTTCAAATAAATTTATTAAAATTTGACACTTCCAACTAAATTTTTTTTCATAATCCAACAAAATTAAATTTATTTTCATCTAAATTTACTCAAATATAGATCCTACAACAAAAATACTCAACAAAATCCAAAATAATCGAAGTTGATTTCAAATAAATTTAATAAAACTTGATACTTCCAACTAAAATTTTTTTCACAATCCAACAAAATTGAAGTTATTTTCATCTAAATTTAATCAAATATAGATCCTACAACAAAAATACTCGACAAAATCCAAAAAAATCGAAGTTGATTTCATATGAATTTATTAAAATTTGACACTTCCAACTAAAATTTTTTTTATAATCCAACAAAATTGAAGTTATTTTCATCTAAATTTAGTCAAATATAGATCCTACAACCAAAATACTCATCAAAATCCAAAAAAATCGAAGTTGATTTCAAATGAATTTATTAAAATTTGACAAAAATCTTGTCTACATCCAAGAAAATTGAAGTTAGTTTCATCTAAATTTACTCAAATATAGAACCTACAACAAAAATACTCAACAAAATCCAAAAAAATCGAAGTTGATTTCAAATAAATTTATTAAAATTTGACACTTCCAACTAAAATTTTTTTCACAATCCAACAAAATTGAAGTTATTTTCATCTGAATTTACTCAAATATAGATCCTACAACAAAAATACTCAACAAAATCCAAAAAAATCGAAGTTGATTTCAAATGATTTTATTAAAATTTGACAAAAATCTTGTCTACATACAAGAAAATTGAAGTTATTTTCATCTAAATTTAGTCAAATATAGATCCTACAACCAAAATAGTCATCAAAAACCAAAAAATCGAAGTTGATTTCAAATGAATTTATTAAAATTTGACACTTCCAACTTAAATTTTTTCATAATCCAACGAAATTGAAGTTATTTTCATCTAAATTTACTCAAATATAGAACCTACAACAAAAATACTCAACAAAATCCAAAAAAATCGACGTTGATTTCAAATAAATTTATTAAAATTTGACACTTCCAACTAAAATTTTTTTCACAATCCAACAAATTTGAAGTTATTTTCATCTAAATCTACTCAAATATAGAACCTACAACAAAAATACTCAACAAAATCCAAAAAAATCGAAGTTGATTTCAAATGAATTTATTAAAATTTGACAAAAATCTTGTCTACATCCAAGAAAATTGAAGTTATTTTCATCTAAATTTAGTCAAATATAGATCCTACAACCAAAATAGTCATCAAAATCCAAAAAATCGAAGTTGATTTCAAATGAATTTATTAAAATTTGACCAAAATCTTGTCAAAATCCAAGAAAATTGAAGTTATTTTCATCTAAATTTAGTCAAATATTGATCCTACAACCAAAATACTCATCAAAATCCAAAAAAATCGAAGTTGATTTCATATGAATTTATTAAAATTTGACACTTCCAACTAAAATTTTTTTTATAATCCAACAAAATTGAAGTTATTTTCATCTAAATTTAGTCAAATATAGATCCTACAACCAAAATACTCATCAAAATCCAAAAAAATCGAAGTTGATTTCAAATGAGTTTATTAAAATTTGACAAAAATCTTGTCTACATCCAAGAAAATTGAAGTTATTTTCATCTAAATTTAGTCAAATATAGATCCTACCACCAAAATAGTCATCAAAATCCAAAAAATCGAAGTTGATTTCAAATGAATTTATTAAAATTTGACACTTCCAACTAAAATTTTTTCATAATCCAACGAAATTGAAGTTATTTTCATCTAAATTTACTCAAATATAGAACCTACAACAAAAATACTCAACAAAATCCAAAAAAATCGAAGTTGATTTCAAATAAATTTATTAAAATTTGACACTTCCAACTAAAATTTTTTTCACAATCCAACAAAATTGAAGTTATTTTCATCTAAATCTACTCAAATATAGATCCTACAACAAAAATACTCAACAAAATCCAAAAAAATCGAAGTTGATTTCAAATGAATTTATTAAAATTTGACAAAAATCTTGTCAAAATCCAAAAAATTGAAGTTATTTTCATCTGAATTTACTCAAATATAGATCCTACAACAAAAATACTCAACAAAATCCAAAAAAATCGAAGTTGATTTCAAATAAATTTATTAAAATTTGACACTTCCAACTAAATTTTTTTTCATAATCCAACAAAATTAAATTTATTTTCATCTAAATTTACTCAAATATAGATCCTACAACAAAAATACTCAACAAAATCCAAAATAATCGAAGTTGATTTCAAATAAATTTAATAAAACTTGATACTTCCAACTAAAATTTTTTTCACAATCCAACAAAATTGAAGTTATTTTCATCTAAATTTAATCAAATATAGATCCTACAACAAAAATACTCAACAAAATCCAAAAAAATCGAAGTTGATTTCAAATGATTTTATTAAAATTTGACAAAAATCTTGTCTACATACAAGAAAATTGAAGTTATTTTCATCTAAATTTAGTCAAATATAGATCCTACAACCAAAATAGTCATCAAAATCCAAAAAATCGAAGTTGATTTCAAATGATTTTATTAAAATTTGACCAAAATCTTGTCAAAATACAAAAAATTGAAGTTATTTTCATCTAAATTTAGTCAAATATACATCCTACAACCAAAATACTCATCAAAATCCAAAAAAATCGAAGTTGATTTCAAATAAATTTATTAAAATTTGACACTTCCAACTAAATTTTTTTTCATAATCCAACAAAATTGAAGTTATTTTCATCTAAATTTACTCAAATATACATCCTACAACCAAAATACTCAACAAAATAAAAAAAAATCGAAGTTGATTTCAAATAAATTTATTAAAATTTGACACTTCCAACTAAAATTTTTTTCACAATCCAACAAAATTGAAGTTATTTTCATCTAAATTTACTCAAATATGGATCCTACAACAAAAATACTCAACAAAATCCAAAATAATCGAAGTTGATTTCAAATAAATTTAATAAAACTTGATACTTCCAACTAAATTTTTTTTCACAATCCAACAAAATTGAAGTTATTTTCATCTAAATTTAGTCAAATATAGATCCTACACCAAAAATACTCGACAAAATCCAAAAAAATCGAAGTTGATTTCATATGAATTTATTAAAATTTGACACTTCCAACTAAAATTTTTTTTATAATCCAACAAAATTGAAGTTAGTTTCATCTAAATTTAATCAAATATAGATCCTACAACAAAAATACTCGACAAAATCCAAAAAAATCGAAGTTGATTTCATATGAATTTACTAAAATTTGACACTTCCAACTAAAATTTGTTTTATAATCCAACAAAATTGAAGTTATTTTCATCTAAATTTAGTCAAATATAGATCCTACAACCAAAATACCCATCAAAATCCAAAAAAATCGAAGTTGATTTCAAATAAATTTATTAAAATTTGACCAAAATCTTGTCAAAATCCAAAAAATTGAAGTTATTTTCATCTAAATTTACTCAAATATAGATCCTACAACAAAAATACTCAACAAAATCCAAAAAAATCGAAGTTGATTTCAAATAAATTTATTAAAATTTGACACTTCCAACTAAATTTTTTTTCATAATCCAACAAAATTATATTTATTTTCATCTAAATTTACTCAAATATAGATCCTACAACAAAAATACTCAACAAAATCCAAAATAATCGAAGTTGATTTCAAATAAATTTAATAAAACTTGATACTTCCAACTAAAATTTTTTTCACAATCCAACAAAATTGAAGTTATTTTCATCTAAATTTAATCAAATATAGATCCTACAACAAAAATACTCGACAAAATCCAAAAAAATCGAAGTTGATTTCATATGAATTTATTAAAATTTGACACTTCCAACTAAAATTTTTTTTATAATCCAACAAAATTGAAGTTATTTTCATCTAAATTTAGTCAAATATAGATCCTACAACCAAAATACTCATCAAAATCCAAAAAAATCGAAGTTGATTTCAAATGAATTTATTAAAATTTGACAAAAATCTTGTCTACATCCAAGAAAATTGAAGTTAGTTTCATCTAAATTTACTCAAATATAGAACCTACAACAAAAATACTCAACAAAATCCAAAAAAATCGAAGTTGATTTCAAATAAATTTATTAAAATTTGACACTTCCAACTAAAATTTTTTTCACAATCCAACAAAATTGAAGTTATTTTCATCTGAATTTACTCAAATATAGATCCTACAACAAAAATACTCAACAAAATCCAAAAAAATCGAAGTTGATTTCAAATGATTTTATTAAAATTTGACAAAAATCTTGTCTACATACAAGAAAATTGAAGTTATTTTCATCTAAATTTAGTCAAATATAGATCCTACAACCAAAATAGTCATCAAAAACCAAAAAATCGAAGTTGATTTCAAATGAATTTATTAAAATTTGACACTTCCAACTTAAATTTTATCATAATCCAACGAAATTGAAGTTATTTTCATCTAAATTTACTCAAATATAGAACCTACAACAAAAATACTCAACAAAATCCAAAAAAATCGACGTTGATTTCAAATAAATTTATTAAAATTTGACACTTCCAACTAAAATTTTTTTTACAATCCAACAAATTTGAAGTTATTTTCATCTAAATCTACTCAAATATAGATCCTACAACAAAAATACTCAACAAAATCCAAAATAATCGAAGTTGATTTCAAATAAATTTAATAAAACTTGATACTTCCAACTAAAATTTTTTTCACAATCCAACAAAATTGAAGTTATTTTCATCTAAATTTAATCAAATATAGATCCTACAACAAAAATACTCAACAAAATCCAAAAAAATCGAAGTTGATTTCAAATGATTTTATTAAAATTTGACAAAAATCTTGTCTACATACAAGAAAATTGAAGTTATTTTCATCTAAATTTAGTCAAATATAGATCCTACAACCAAAATAGTCATCAAAATCCAAAAAATCGAAGTTGATTTCAAATGATTTTATTAAAATTTGACCAAAATCTTGTCAAAATCCAAAAAATTGAAGTTATTTTCATCTAAATTTAGTCAAATATACATCCTACAACCAAAATACTCATCAAAATCCAAAAAAATCGAAGTTGATTTCAAATGAATTTATTAAAATTTGACAAAAATCTTGTCTACATCCAAGAAAATTGAAGTTAGTTTCATCTAAATTTACTCAAATATAGAACCTACAACAAAAATACTCAACAAAATCCAAAAAAATCGAAGTTGATTTCAAATAAATTTATTAAAATTTGACACTTCCAACTAAAATTTTTTTCACAATCCAACAAAATTGAAGTTATTTTCATCTAAATCTACTCAAATATAGATCCTACAACAAAAATACTCAACAAAATCCAAAAAAATCGAAGTTGATTTCAAATGAATTTATTATAATTTGACAAAAATCTTGTCAAAATCCAAAAAATTGAAGTTATTTTCATCTGAATTTACTCAAATATAGATCCTACAACAAAAATACTCAACAAAATCCAAAAAAATCGAAGTTGATTTCAAATAAATTTATTAAAATTTGACACTTCCAACTAAATTTTTTTTCATAATCCAACAAAATTAAATTTATTTTCATCTAAATTTACTCAAATATAGATCCTACAACAAAAATACTCAACAAAATCCAAAATAATCGAAGTTGATTTCAAATAAATTTAATAAAACTTGATACTTCCAACTAAAATTTTTTTCACAATCCAACAAAATTGAAGTTATTTTCATCTAAATTTAATCAAATATAGATCCTACAACAAAAATACTCAACAAAATCCAAAAAAATCGAAGTTGATTTCAAATGATTTTATTAAAAATTGCCAAAAATCTTGTCTACATACAAGAAAATTGAAGTTATTTTCATCTAAATTTAGTCAAATATAGATCCTACAACCAAAATAGTCATCAAAATCCAAAAAATCGAAGTTGATTTCAAATGATTTTATTAAAATTTGACCAAAATCTTGTCAAAATACAAAAAATTGAAGTTATTTTCATCTAAATTTAGTCAAATATACATCCTACAACCAAAATACTCATCAAAATCCAAAAAAATCGAAGTTGATTTCAAATAAATTTATTAAAATTTGACACTTCCAACTAAAATTTTTTTCATAATCCAACAAAATTGAAGTTATTTTCATCTAAATTTACTCAAATATAGAACCTACAACAAAAATACTCAACAAAATCCAAAAAAATCGAAGTTGATTTCAAATGAATTTATTAAAATTTGACAAAAATCTTGTCTACATCCAAGAAAATTGAAGTTATTTTCATCTAAATTTAGTCAAATATAGATCCTACAACCAAAATAGTCATCAAAATCCAAAAAATCGAAGTTGATTTCAAATGAATTTATTAAAATTTGACCAAAATCTTGTCAAAATCCAAGAAAATTGAAGTTATTTTCATCTAAATTTAGTCAAATATTGATCCTACAACCAAAATACTCATCAAAATCCAAAAAAATCGAAGTTGATTTCATATGAATTTATTAAAATTTGACACTTCCAACTAAAATTTTTTTTATAATCCAACAAAATTGAAGTTATTTTCATCTAAATTTAGTCAAATATAGATCCTACAACCAAAATACTCATCAAAATCCAAAAAAATCGAAGTTGATTTCAAATGAGTTTATTAAAATTTGACAAAAATCTTGTCTACATCCAAGAAAATTGAAGTTATTTTCATCTAAATTTAGTCAAATATAGATCCTACCATCAAAATAGTCATCAAAATCCAAAAAATCGAAGTTGATTTCAAATGAATTTATTAAAATTTGACACTTCCAACTAAAATTTTTTCATAATCCAACGAAATTGAAGTTATTTTCATCTAAATTTACTCAAATATAGAACCTACAACAAAAATACTCAACAAAATCCAAAAAAATCGAAGTTGATTTCAAATAAATTTATTAAAATTTGACACTTCCAACTAAAATTTTTTTCACAATCCAACAAAATTGAAGTTATTTTCATCTAAATCTACTCAAATATAGATCCTACAACAAAAATACTCAACAAAATCCAAAAAAATCGAAGTTGATTTCAAATGAATTTATTAAAATTTGACAAAAATCTTGTCAAAATCCAAAAAATTGAAGTTATTTTCATCTGAATTTACTCAAATATAGATCCTACAACAAAAATACTCAACAAAATCCAAAAAAATCGAAGTTGATTTCAAATAAATTTATTAAAATTTGACACTTCCAACTAAATTTTTTTTCATAATCCAACAAAATTAAATTTATTTTCATCTAAATTTACTCAAATATAGATCCTACAACAAAAATACTCAACAAAATCCAAAATAATCGAAGTTGATTTCAAATAAATTTAATAAAACTTGATACTTCCAACTAAAATTTTTTTCACAATCCAACAAAATTGAAGTTATTTTCATCTAAATTTAATCAAATATAGATCCTACAACAAAAATACTCAACAAAATCCAAAAAAATCGAAGTTGATTTCAAATGATTTTATTAAAATTTGACAAAAATCTTGTCTACATACAAGAAAATTGAAGTTATTTTCATCTAAATTTAGTCAAATATAGATCCTACAACCAAAATAGTCATCAAAATCCAAAAAATCGAAGTTGATTTCAAATGATTTTATTAAAATTTGACCAAAATCTTGTCAAAATACAAAAAATTGAAGTTATTTTCATCTAAATTTAGTCAAATATACATCCTACAACCAAAATACTCATCAAAATCCAAAAAAATCGAAGTTGATTTCAAATAAATTTATTAAAATTTGACACTTCCAACTAAATTTTTTTTCATAATCCAACAAAATTGAAGTTATTTTCATCTAAATTTACTCAAATATACATCCTACAACCAAAATACTCAACAAAATAAAAAAAAATCGAAGTTGATTTCAAATAAATTTATTAAAATTTGACACTTCCAACTAAAATTTTTTTCACAATCCAACAAAATTGAAGTTATTTTCATCTAAATTTACTCAAATATGGATCCTACAACAAAAATACTCAACAAAATCCAAAATAATCGAAGTTGATTTCAAATAAATTTAATAAAACTTGATACTTCCAACTAAATTTTTTTTCACAATCCAACAAAATTGAAGTTATTTTCATCTAAATTTAGTCAAATATAGATCCTACACCAAAAATACTCGACAAAATCCAAAAAAATCGAAGTTGATTTCATATGAATTTATTAAAATTTGACACTTCCAACTAAAATTTTTTTTATAATCCAACAAAATTGAAGTTAGTTTCATCTAAATTTAATCAAATATAGATCCTACAACAAAAATACTCGACAAAATCCAAAAAAATCGAAGTTGATTTCATATGAATTTACTAAAATTTGACACTTCCAACTAAAATTTGTTTTATAATCCAACAAAATTGAAGTTATTTTCATCTAAATTTAGTCAAATATAGATCCTACAACCAAAATACTCATCAAAATCCAAAAAATCGAAGTTGATTTCAAATGAATTTATTAAAATTTGACAAAAATCTAGTCTACATCCAAGAAAATTGAAGTTATTTTCATCTAAATTTACTCAAATATAGAACCTACAACAAAAATACTCAACAAAATCCAAAAAAATCGAAGTTGATTTCAAATAAATTTATTAAAATTTGACACTTCCAACTAAAATTTATTTCACAATCCAACAAAATTGAAGTTATTTTCATCTAAATTTACTCAAATATGGATCCTACAACAAAAATACTCAACAAAATCCAAAATAATCGAAGTTGATTTCAAATAAATTTAATAAAACTTGATACTTCCAACTAAAATTTTTTTCACAATCCAACAAAATTGAAGTTATTTTCATCTAAATTTAATCAAATATAGATCCTACAACAAAAATATTCGACAAAATCCAAAAAATTCGAAGTTGATTTCATATGAATTTATTAAAATTTGACACTTCCAACTAAAATTTTTTTTATAATCCAACAAAATTGAAGTTATTTTCATCTAAATTTAGTCAAATATAGATCCTACAACCAAAATACTCATCAAAATCCAAAAAATCGAAGTTGATTTCAAATGAATTTATTAAAATTTGACAAAAATCTTGTCTACATCCAAGAAAATTGAAGTTATTTTCATCTAAATTTAGTCAAATATAGATCCTACAACCAAAATAGTCATCAAAATCCAAAAAATCGAAGTTGATTTCAAATGAATTTATTAAAATTTGACCAAAATCTTGTCAAAATCCAAGAAAATTGAAGTTATTTTCATCTAAATTTAGTCAAATATTGATCCTACAACCAAAATACTCATCAAAATCCAAAAAAATCGATGTTGATTTCAAATAAATTTATTAAAATTTGACACTTCCAACTAAATTTTTTTTCATAATCCAACAAAATTAAATTTATTTTCATCTAAATTTACTCAAATATAGATCCTACAACAAAAATACTCAACAAAATCCAAAATAATCGAAGTTGATTTCAAATAAATTTAATAAATCTTGATACTTCCAACTAAAATTTTTTTCACAATCCAACAAAATTGAAGTTATTTTCATCTAAATTTAATCAAATATAGATCCTACAACAAAAATACGCGACAAAATCCAAAAAAATCGAAGTTGATTTCATATGAATTTATTAAAATTTGACACTTCCAACTAAATTTTTTTTTATAATCCAACAAAATTGAAGTTATTTTCATCTAAATTTAGTCAAATATAGATCCTACAACCAAAATACTCATCAAAATCCAAAAAAATCGAAGTTGATTTCAAATGAATTTATTAAAATTTGACAAAAATCTTGTCAAAATCCAAGAAAATTGAAGTTATTTTCATCTAAATTTAGTCAAATATAGATCCTACAACCAAAATACTCGACAAAATCCAAAAAAATCGAAGTTGATTTCAAATGATTTTATTAAAATTTGACCAAAATCTTGTCAAAATCAAAAAAATTGAATTTATTTTCATCTAAATTTAGTCAAATATACATCCTACAACCAAAATACTCATCAAAATCCAAAAAAATCGAAGTTGATTTCAAATAAATTTATTAAAATTTGACACTTCCAACTAAAATTTTTTTCATAATCCAACAAAATTGAAGTTATTTTCATCTAAATTTACTCAAATATAGATCCTACAACCAAAATACTCAACAAAATAAAAAAAAATCGAAGTTGATTTCAAATGAATTTATTAAAATTTGACTAAAATCTTGTCAAAATCCAAGAAAATTGAAGTTATTTTCATCTAAATTTAGTCAAATATACATCCTACAACCAAAATACTCGACAAAATCCAAAATAATCGAAGTTGATTTCAAATAAATTTAATAAAACTTGATACTTCCAACTAAAATTTTTTTCACAATCCAACAAAATTGAAGTTATTTTCATCTAAATTTAATCAAATATATATCCTACAACAAAAATATTCGACAAAATCCAAAAAATTCGAAGTTGATTTCATATGAATTTATTAAAATTTGACACTTCCAACTAAAATTTTTTTTATAATCCAACAAAATTGAAGTTATTTTCATCTAAATTTAGTCAAATATAGATCCTACAACCAAAATACTCATCAAAATCCAAAAAATCGAAGTTGATTTCAAATGAATTTATTATAATTTGACAAAAATCTTGTCAAAATCCAAAAAATTGAAGTTATTTTCATCTGAATTTACTCAAATATAGATCCTACAACAAAAATACTCAACAAAATCCAAAAAAATCGAAGTTGATTTCAAATAAATTTATTAAAATTTGACACTTCCAACTAAATTTTTTTTCATAATCCAACAAAATTAAATTTATTTTCATCTAAATTTACTCAAATATAGATCCTACAACAAAAATACTCAACAAAATCCAAAATAATCGAAGTTGATTTCAAATAAATTTAATAAAACTTGATACTTCCAACTAAAATTTTTTTCACAATCCAACAAAATTGAAGTTATTTTCATCTAAATTTAATCAAATATAGATCCTACAACAAAAATACTCAACAAAATCCAAAAAAATCGAAGTTGATTTCAAATGATTTTATTAAAAATTGCCAAAAATCTTGTCTACATACAAGAAAATTGAAGTTATTTTCATCTAAATTTAGTCAAATATAGATCCTACAACCAAAATAGTCATCAAAATCCAAAAAATCGAAGTTGATTTCAAATGATTTTATTAAAATTTGACCAAAATCTTGTCAAAATACAAAAAATTGAAGTTATTTTCATCTAAATTTAGTCAAATATACATCCTACAACCAAAATACTCATCAAAATCCAAAAAAATCGAAGTTGATTTCAAATAAATTTATTAAAATTTGACACTTCCAACTAAAATTTTTTTCATAATCCAACAAAATTGAAGTTATTTTCATCTAAATTTACTCAAATATAGAACCTACAACAAAAATACTCAACAAAATCCAAAAAAATCGAAGTTGATTTCAAATGAATTTATTAAAATTTGACAAAAATCTTGTCTACATCCAAGAAAATTGAAGTTATTTTCATCTAAATTTAGTCAAATATAGATCCTACAACCAAAATAGTCATCAAAATCCAAAAAATCGAAGTTGATTTCAAATGAATTTATTAAAATTTGACCAAAATCTTGTCAAAATCCAAGAAAATTGAAGTTATTTTCATCTAAATTTAGTCAAATATTGATCCTACAACCAAAATACTCATCAAAATCCAAAAAAATCGAAGTTGATTTCATATGAATTTATTAAAATTTGACACTTCCAACTAAAATTTTTTTTATAATCCAACAAAATTGAAGTTATTTTCATCTAAATTTAGTCAAATATAGATCCTACAACCAAAATACTCATCAAAATCCAAAAAAATCGAAGTTGATTTCAAATGAGTTTATTAAAATTTGACAAAAATCTTGTCTACATCCAAGAAAATTGAAGTTATTTTCATCTAAATTTAGTCAAATATAGATCCTACCATCAAAATAGTCATCAAAATCCAAAAAATCGAAGTTGATTTCAAATGAATTTATTAAAATTTGACACTTCCAACTAAAATTTTTTCATAATCCAACGAAATTGAAGTTATTTTCATCTAAATTTACTCAAATATAGAACCTACAACAAAAATACTCAACAAAATCCAAAAAAATCGAAGTTGATTTCAAATAAATTTATTAAAATTTGACACTTCCAACTAAAATTTTTTTCACAATCCAACAAAATTGAAGTTATTTTCATCTAAATCTACTCAAATATAGATCCTACAACAAAAATACTCAACAAAATCCAAAAAAATCGAAGTTGATTTCAAATGAATTTATTAAAATTTGACAAAAATCTTGTCAAAATCCAAAAAATTGAAGTTATTTTCATCTGAATTTACTCAAATATAGATCCTACAACAAAAATACTCAACAAAATCCAAAAAAATCGAAGTTGATTTCAAATAAATTTATTAAAATTTGACACTTCCAACTAAATTTTTTTTCATAATCCAACAAAATTAAATTTATTTTCATCTAAATTTACTCAAATATAGATCCTACAACAAAAATACTCAACAAAATCCAAAATAATCGAAGTTGATTTCAAATAAATTTAATAAAACTTGATACTTCCAACTAAAATTTTTTTCACAATCCAACAAAATTGAAGTTATTTTCATCTAAATTTAATCAAATATAGATCCTACAACAAAAATACTCAACAAAATCCAAAAAAATCGAAGTTGATTTCAAATGATTTTATTAAAATTTGACAAAAATCTTGTCTACATACAAGAAAATTGAAGTTATTTTCATCTAAATTTAGTCAAATATAGATCCTACAACCAAAATAGTCATCAAAATCCAAAAAATCGAAGTTGATTTCAAATGATTTTATTAAAATTTGACCAAAATCTTGTCAAAATACAAAAAATTGAAGTTATTTTCATCTAAATTTAGTCAAATATACATCCTACAACCAAAATACTCATCAAAATCCAAAAAAATCGAAGTTGATTTCAAATAAATTTATTAAAATTTGACACTTCCAACTAAATTTTTTTTCATAATCCAACAAAATTGAAGTTATTTTCATCTAAATTTACTCAAATATACATCCTACAACCAAAATACTCAACAAAATAAAAAAAAATCGAAGTTGATTTCAAATAAATTTATTAAAATTTGACACTTCCAACTAAAATTTTTTTCACAATCCAACAAAATTGAAGTTATTTTCATCTAAATTTACTCAAATATGGATCCTACAACAAAAATACTCAACAAAATCCAAAATAATCGAAGTTGATTTCAAATAAATTTAATAAAACTTGATACTTCCAACTAAATTTTTTTTCACAATCCAACAAAATTGAAGTTATTTTCATCTAAATTTAGTCAAATATAGATCCTACACCAAAAATACTCGACAAAATCCAAAAAAATCGAAGTTGATTTCATATGAATTTATTAAAATTTGACACTTCCAACTAAAATTTTTTTTATAATCCAACAAAATTGAAGTTAGTTTCATCTAAATTTAATCAAATATAGATCCTACAACAAAAATACTCGACAAAATCCAAAAAAATCGAAGTTGATTTCATATGAATTTACTAAAATTTGACACTTCCAACTAAAATTTGTTTTATAATCCAACAAAATTGAAGTTATTTTCATCTAAATTTAGTCAAATATAGATCCTACAACCAAAATACTCATCAAAATCCAAAAAATCGAAGTTGATTTCAAATGAATTTATTAAAATTTGACAAAAATCTAGTCTACATCCAAGAAAATTGAAGTTATTTTCATCTAAATTTACTCAAATATAGAACCTACAACAAAAATACTCAACAAAATCCAAAAAAATCGAAGTTGATTTCAAATAAATTTATTAAAATTTGACACTTCCAACTAAAATTTATTTCACAATCCAACAAAATTGAAGTTATTTTCATCTAAATTTACTCAAATATGGATCCTACAACAAAAATACTCAACAAAATCCAAAATAATCGAAGTTGATTTCAAATAAATTTAATAAAACTTGATACTTCCAACTAAAATTTTTTTCACAATCCAACAAAATTGAAGTTATTTTCATCTAAATTTAATCAAATATAGATCCTACAACAAAAATATTCGACAAAATCCAAAAAATTCGAAGTTGATTTCATATGAATTTATTAAAATTTGACACTTCCAACTAAAATTTTTTTTATAATCCAACAAAATTGAAGTTATTTTCATCTAAATTTAGTCAAATATAGATCCTACAACCAAAATACTCATCAAAATCCAAAAAATCGAAGTTGATTTCAAATGAATTTATTAAAATTTGACAAAAATCTTGTCTACATCCAAGAAAATTGAAGTTATTTTCATCTAAATTTAGTCAAATATAGATCCTACAACCAAAATAGTCATCAAAATCCAAAAAATCGAAGTTGATTTCAAATGAATTTATTAAAATTCGACCAAAATCTTGTCAAAATCCAAGAAAATTGAAGTTATTTTCATCTAAATTTAGTCAAGTATTGATCCTACAACCAAAATACTCATCAAAATCCAAAAAAATCGATGTTGATTTCAAATAAATTTATTAAAATTTGACACTTCCAACTAAATTTTTTTTCATAATCCAACAAAATTAAATTTATTTTCATCTAAATTTACTCAAATATAGATCCTACAACAAAAATACTCAACAAAATCCAAAATAATCGAAGTTGATTTCAAATAAATTTAATAAATCTTGATACTTCCAACTAAAATTTTTTTCACAATCCAACAAAATTGAAGTTATTTTCATCTAAATTTAATCAAATATAGATCCTACAACAAAAATACGCGACAAAATCCAAAAAAATCGAAGTTGATTTCATATGAATTTATTAAAATTTGACACTTCCAACTAAATTTTTTTTTATAATCCAACAAAATTGAAGTTATTTTCATCTAAATTTAGTCAAATATAGATCCTACAACCAAAATACTCATCAAAATCCAAAAAAATCGAAGTTGATTTCAAATGAATTTATTAAAATTTGACAAAAATCTTGTCAAAATCCAAGAAAATTGAAGTTATTTTCATCTAAATTTAGTCAAATATAGATCCTACAACCAAAATACTCGACAAAATCCAAAAAAATCGAAGTTGATTTCAAATGATTTTATTAAAATTTGACCAAAATCTTGTCAAAATCAAAAAAATTGAATTTATTTTCATCTAAATTTAGTCAAATATACATCCTACAACCAAAATACTCATCAAAATCCAAAAAAATCGAAGTTGATTTCAAATAAATTTATTAAAATTTGACACTTCCAACTAAAATTTTTTTCATAATCCAACAAAATTGAAGTTATTTTCATCTAAATTTACTCAAATATAGATCCTACAACCAAAATACTCAACAAAATAACAAAAAATCGAAGTTGATTTCAAATGAATTTATTAAAATTTGACTAAAATCTTGTCAAAATCCAAGAAAATTGAAGTTATTTTCATCTAAATTTAGTCAAATATACATCCTACAACCAAAATACTCGACAAAATCCAAAAAAATCGAAGTTGATTTTATTTATTTATTTATTTATTTATTTATAAACGGACCGAAGCCCTCTTTACATAAATATTTAGACGTGAAGAAAAAGATCTTAACCTAATATTACAAAAGATAGACATGCCCAAAAAAGAATAAAACTCATGGTACATAAGATATGACATTATCCGATAATGATACGTAACTGTATTTTAAAAGTGTGCACAGACCCATTGAAGAAATCAATACTGTTATACAGAGTACTAGAGTCAGCAATAATTCGATTTATTGGATTAATTAGTCCATATGTAGATCTGGATTTAAGTGGTTGTAATCCTGCTCTAGATCTCAATACGCGTTCAGGTGCATAGAAATTGATTTGCATAAGAAGAGAGGGACAATCAATATGGTTATTGATTAAATTAAAAATAAATAAATGGTCAGATATTTTTCTACGTGCAGCTAATGTTTATATGAATTTATTAAAATTTGACACTTCCAACTAAAATTTTTTCATAATCCAACGAAATTGAAGTTATTTTCATCTAAATTTACTCAAATATAGAACCTACAACAAAAATACTCAACAAAATCCAAAAAAATCGAAGTTGATTTCAAATGAATTTATTAAAATTTGACAAAAATCTTGTCTACATCCAAGAAAATTGAAGTTATTTTCATCTAAATTTAGTCAAATATAGATCCTACAACCAAAATACTCATCAAAATCCAAAAAAATCGAAGTTGATTTCAAACAAATTTATTAAAATTTGACACTTCCAACTAAATTTTTTTTCATAATCCAACAAAATTAAATTTATTTTCATCTAAATTTACTCAAATATAGATCCTACAACAAAAATACTCAACAAAATCCAAAATAATCGAAGTTGATTTCAAATAAATTTAATAAAACTTGATACTTCCAACTAAAATTTTTTTCACAATCCAACAAAATTGAAGTTATTTTCATCTAAATTTAATCAAATATAGATCCTACAACAAAAATACTCGACAAAATCCAAAAAAATCGAAGTTGATTTCATATGAATTTATTAAAATTTGATACTTCCAACTAAAATTTTTTTTATAATCCAACAAAATTAAATTTATTTTCATCTAAATTTACTCAAATATGGATCCTACAACAAAAATACTCAACAAAATCCAAAATAATCGAAGTTGATTTCAAATAAATTTAATAAAACTTGATACTTCCAACTAAAATTTTTTTCACAATCCAACAAAATTGAAGTTATTTTCATCTAAATTTAATCAAATATAGATCCTACAACAAAAATACTCGACAAAATCAAAAAAAATCGAAGTTGATTTCATATGAATTTATTAAAATTTGACACTTCCAACTAAAATTTGTTTTATAATCCAACAAAATTGAAGTTATTTTCATCTAAATTTAGTCAAATATAGATCCTACAACCAAAATACTCATCAAAATCCAAAAAAATCGAAGTTGATTTCAAATGAATTTATTAAAATTTGACAAAAATATTGTCTACATCCAAGAAAATTGAAGTTATTTTCATCTAAATTTACTCAAATATAGATCCTACAACAAAAATACTCAACAAAATCCAAAAAAATCGAAGTTGATTTCAAATGATTTTATTAAAATTTGACAAAAATCTTGTCTACATACAAGAAAATTGAAGTTATTTTCATCTAAATTTAGTCAAATATAGATCCTACAACCAAAATAGTCATCAAAATCCAAAAAATCGAAGTTGATTTCAAATGAATTTATTAAAATTTGACAAAAATCTTGTCTACATCCAAGAAAATTGAAGTTATTTTCATCTAAATTTAGTCAAATATAGATCCTACAACCAAAATACTCAACAAAATCCAAAAAAATCGAAGTTGATTTCAAATAAATTTATTAAAATTTGACACTTCCAACTAAATTTTTTTTCATAATCCAACAAAATTAAATTTATTTTCATCTAAATTTACTCAAATATAGATCCTACAACAAAAATACTCAACAAAATCCAAAATAATCGAAGTTGATTTCAAATAAATTTAATAAAACTTGATACTTCCAACTAAAATTTTTTTCACAATCCAACACATTTGAAGTTATTTTCATCTAAATTTAATCAATTATAGATCCTACAACAAAAATACTCGACAAAATCCAAAAAAATCGAAGTTGATTTCATATGAATTTATTAAAATTGGCTCTTCCAACTAAAATTTTTTTTATAATCCAACAAAATTAAATTTATTTTCATCTAAATTTACTCAAATATGGATCCTACAACAAAAATACTCAACAAAATCCAAAATAATCGAAGTTGATTTCAAATAAATTTAATAAAACTTGATACTTCCAACTAAAATTTTTTTCACAATCCAACAAAATTGAAGTTATTTTCATCTAAATTTAATCAAATATAGATCCTACAACAAAAATACTCGACAAAATAAAAAAAAATCGAAGTTGATTTCATATGAATTTATTAAAATTTGACACTTCCAACTAAAATTTTTTTTATAATCCAACAAAATTGAAGTTATTTTCATCTAAATTTAGTCAAATATAGATCCTACAACCAAAATACTCATCAAAATCCAAAAAAATCGAAGTTGATTTCAAATGAATTTATTAAAATTTGACAAAAATATTGTCTACATCCAAGAAAATTGAAGTTATTTTCATCTAAATTTACTCAAATATAGATCCTACAACAAAAATACTCAACAAAATCCAAAAAAATCGAAGTTGTTTTCAAATGATTTTATTAAAATTTGACAAAAATCGTGTCTACATACAAGAAAATTGAAGTTATTTTCATCTATATTTAGTCAAATATAGATCCTACAACCAAAATAGTCATCAAAATCCAAAAAATCGAAGTTGATTTCAAATGAATTTATTAAAATTTGACAAAAATCTTGTCTACATCCAAGAAAATTGAAGTTATTTTCATCTAAATTTAGTCAAATATAGATCCTACAACCAAAATACTCAACAAAATCCAAAAAAATCGAAGTTGATTTCAAATAAATTTATTAAAATTTGACACTTCCAACTAAATTTTTTTTCATAATCCAACAAAATTAAATTTATTTTCATCTAAATTTAGTCAAATATAGATCCTACAACCAAAATACTCGACAAAATCCAAAAAAATCGAAGTTGATTTTATTTATTTATTTATTTATTTATTTATTTATAAACGGACCGAAGCCCTCTTTACATAAATATTTAGACGTGAAGAAAAAGATCTTAACCTAATATTACAAAAGATAGACATGCCCAAAAAAGAATAAAACTCATGGTACATAAGATATGACATTATCCGATAATGATACGTAACTGTATTTTAAAAGTGTGCACAGACCCATTGAAGAAATCAATACTGTTATACAGAGTACTAGAGTCAGCAATAATTCGATTTATTGGATTAATTAGTCCATATGTAGATCTGGATTTAAGTGGTTGAAATCCTGCTCTAGATCTCAATACGCGTTCAGGTGCATAGAAATTGATTTGCATAAGAAGAGAGGGACAATCAATATGGTTATTGATTAAATTAAAAATAAATAAATGGTCAGATATTTTTCTACGCGCAGCTAATGTTTATATGAATTTATTAAAATTTGACACTTCCAACTAAAATTTTTTCATAATCCAACGAAATTGAAGTAATTTTCATCTAAATTTACTCAAATATAGATCCTACAACAAAAATACTCAACAAAATCCAAAAAAATCGAAGTTGATTTCAAATCAATTTATTAAAATTTGACCCTTCCAACTAAAATTTTTTTTCACAATCCAAAATATTGAAGTTATTTTCATCTAAATCTACTCAAATATAGATCCTACAACCAAAATACGCAACAAAATCCAAAAAAATCGAAGTTGATTTCAAATGAATTTATTAAAATTTGACCAAAATCTTGTCAAAATCCAAAAAATTGAAGTTATTTTCATCTAAATTTACTCAAATATAGATCCTACAACAAAAATACTCAACAAAATCCAAAAAAATCGAAGTTGATTTCAAATAAATTTATTAAAATTTGACACTTCCAACTAAATTTTTTTTCATAATCCAACAAAATTAAATTTATTTTCATCTAAATTTACTCAAATATAGATCCTACAACAAAAATACTCAACAAAATCCAAAATAATCGAAGTTGATTTCAAATAAATTTAATAAAATTTGACAAAAATCTTGTCTACATCCAAGAAAATTGAAGTTATTTTCATCTAAATTTACTCAAATATAGATCCTACAACAAAAATACTCAACAAAACCCAAAAAAATCGAAGTTGATTTCAAATGATTTTATTAAATTTTGACAAAAATCTTGTCTACATACAAGAAAATTGAAGTTATTTTCATCTAAATTTAGTCAAATATAGATCCTACAACCAAAATAGTCATCAAAATCCAAAAAATCGAAGTTGATTTCAAATGATTTTATTAAAATTTGACCAAAATCTTGTCAAAATCCAAAAAATTGAAGTTATTTTCATCTAAATTTAGTCAAATATACATCCTACAACCAAAATACTCATCAAAATAAAAAAAAATCGAAGTTGATTTCAAATGAATTTATTAAAATTTGACCAAAATCTTGTCAAAATCAAAGAAAATTGAAGTTATTTTCATCTAAATTTAGTCAAATATAGATCCTACAACCAAAATACTCGACAAAATCCAAAAAAATCGAAGTTGATTTTATATGAATTTATTAAAATTTGACACTTCCAACTAAAATTTTTTCATAATCCAACGAAATTGAAGTTATTTTCATCTAAATTTACTCAAATATAGAACCTACAACAAAAATACTCAACAAAATCCAAAAAAATCGAAGTTGATTTCAAATAAATTTATTAAAATTTGACACTTCCAACTAAAATTTTTTTCACAATCCAACAAAATTGAAGTTATTTTCATCTAAATCTACTCAAATATAGATCCTACAACAAAAATACTCAACAAAATCCAAAAAAATCGAAGTTCATTTCAAATGAATTTATTAAAATTTGACAAAAATCTTGTCTACATCCAAGAAAATTGAAGTTATTTTCATCTAAATTTAGTCAAATATAGATCCTACAACCAAAATACTCATCATAATCCAAAAAAATCGAAGTTGATTTCAAATAAATTTATTAAAATTTGACATTTCCAACTAAATTTTTTTTCACAATCCAACAAAATTGAAGTTATTTTCATCTAAATTTAATCAAATATAGATCCTACAACAAAAATACTCGACAAAATAAAAAAAAATCGAAGTTGATTTCATATGAATTTATTAAAATTTGACACTTCCAACTAAAATTTTTTTTATAATCCAACAAAATTGAAGTTATTTTCATCTAAATTTAGTCAAATATAGATCCTACAACCAAAATACTCATCAAAATCCAAAAAAATCGAAGTTGATTTCAAATGAATTTATTAAAATTTGACAAAAATATTGTCTACATCCAAGAAAATTGAAGTTATTTTCATCTAAATTTACTCAAATATAGATCCTACAACAAAAATACTCAACAAAATCCAAAAAAATCGAAGTTGATTTCAAATGATTTTATTAAAATTTGACAAAAATCGTGTCTACATACAAGAAAATTGAAGTTATTTTCATCTATATTTAGTCAAATATAGATCCTACAACCAAAATAGTCATCAAAATCCAAAAAATCGAAGTTGATTTCAAATGAATTTATTAAAATTTGACAAAAATCTTGTCTACATCCAAGAAAATTGAAGTTATTTTCATCTAAATTTAGTCAAATATAGATCCTACAACCAAAATACTCAACAAAATCCAAAAAAATCGAAGTTGATTTCAAATAAATTTATTAAAATTTGACACTTCCAACTAAATTTTTTTTCATAATCCAACAAAATTAAATTTATTTTCATCTAAATTTACTCAAATATAGATCCTACAACAAAAATACTCAACAAAATCCAAAAAAATCGAAGTTGATTTCAAATGATTTTATTAAAATTTGACAAAAATCTTGTCTACATACAAGAAAATTGAAGTTATTTTCATCTATATTTAGTCAAATATAGATCCTACAACCAAAATAGTCATCAAAATCCAAAAAATCGAAGTTGATTTCAAATGAATTTATTAAAATTTGACCAAAATCTTGTCAAAATCCAAGAAAATTAAAGTTATTTTCATCTAAATTTAGTCAAATATAGATCCTACAACCAAAATACTCGACAAAATCCAAAAAAATCGAAGTTGATTTTATTTATTTATTTATTTATTTATTTATTTATAAACGGACCGAAGCCCTCTTTACATAAATATTTAGACGTGAAGAAAAAGATCTTAACCTAATATTACAAAAGATAGACATGCCCAAAAAAGAATAAAACTCATGGTACATAAGATATGACATTATCCGATAATGATACGTAACTGTATTTTAAAAGTGTGCACAGACCCATTGAAGAAATCAATACTGTTATACAGAGTACTAGAGTCAGCAATAATTCGATTTATTGGATTAATTAGTCCATATGTAGATCTGGATTTAAGTGGTTGAAATCCTGCTCTAGATCTCAATACGCGTTCAGGTGCATAGAAATTGATTTGCATAAGAAGAGAGGGACAATCAATATGGTTATTGATTAAATTAAAAATAAATAAATGGTCAGATATTTTTCTACGCGCAGCTAATGTTTATATGAATTTATTAAAATTTGACACTTCCAACTAAAATTTTTTCATAATCCAACGAAATTGAAGTTATTTTCATCTAAATTTACTCAAATATAGATCCTACAACAAAAATACTCAACAAAATCCAAAAAAATCGAAGTTGATTTCAAATCAATTTATTAAAATTTGACCCTTCCAACTAAAATTTTTTTTCACAATCCAAAATATTGAAGTTATTTTCATCTAAATCTACTCAAATATAGATCCTACAACCAAAATACGCAACAAAATCCAAAAAAATCGAATTTGATTTCAATTGAATTTATTAAAATTTGACCAAAATCTTGTCAAAATCCAAAAAATTGAAGTTATTTTCATCTAAATTTACTCAAATATAGATCCTACAACAAAAATACTCAACAAAATCCAAAAAAATCGAAGTTGATTTCAAATAAATTTATTAAAATTTGACACTTCCAACTAAATTTTTTTTCATAATCCAACAAAATTAAATTTATTTTCATCTAAATTTACTCAAATATAGATCCTACAACAAAAATACTCAACAAAATCCAAAATAATCGAAGTTGATTTCAAATAAATTTAATAAAATTTGACAAAAATCTTGTCTACATCCAAGAAAATTGAAGTTATTTTCATCTAAATTTACTCAAATATAGATCCTACAACAAAAATACTCAACAAAACCCAAAAAAATCGAAGTTGATTTCAAATGATTTTATTAAATTTTGACAAAAATCTTGTCTACATACAAGAAAATTGAAGTTATTTTCATCTAAATTTAGTCAAATATAGATCCTACAACCAAAATAGTCATCAAAATCCAAAAAATCGAAGTTGATTTCAAATGATTTTATTAAAATTTGACCAAAATCTTGTCAAAATCCAAAAAATTGAAGTTATTTTCATCTAAATTTAGTCAAATATACATCCTACAACCAAAATACTCATCAAAATAAAAAAAAATCGAAGTTGATTTCAAATGAATTTATTAAAATTTGACCAAAATCTTGTCAAAATCAAAGAAAATTGAAGTTATTTTCATCTAAATTTAGTCAAATATAGATCCTACAACCAAAATACTCGACAAAATCCAAAAAAATCGAAGTTGATTTTATATGAATTTATTAAAATTTGACACTTCCAACTAAAATTTTTTCATAATCCAACGAAATTGAAGTTATTTTCATCTAAATTTACTCAAATATAGAACCTACAACAAAAATACTCAACAAAATCCAAAAAAATCGAAGTTGATTTCAAATAAATTTATTAAAATTTGACACTTCCAACTAAAATTTTTTTCACAATCCAACAAAATTGAAGTTATTTTCATCTAAATCTACTCAAATATAGATCCTACAACAAAAATACTCAACAAAATCCAAAAAAATCGAAGTTGATTTCAAATGAATTTATTAAAATTTGACAAAAATCTTGTCTACATCCAAGAAAATTGAAGTTATTTTCATCTAAATTTAGTCAAATATAGATCCTACAACCAAAATACTCATCAAAATCCAAAAAAATCGAAGTTGATTTCAAATAAATTTATTAAAATTTGACATTTCCAACTAAATTTTTTTTCAGAATCCAACAAAATTGAAGTTATTTTCATCAAAATTTACTCAAATATAGACCCTACAACAAAAATACTCAACAATATCCAAAAAAATCGAAGTTGATTTCAAATAAATTTATTAAAATTTGACACTTCCAACTAAATTTTTTTTCATAATCCAACAAAATTAAATTTATTTTCATCTAAATTTAGTCAAATATAGATCCTACAACCAAAATACCCATCAAAATCCAAAAAAATCGAAGTTGATTTCAAATAAATTTATTAAAATTTGACCAAAATCTTGTCAAAATCCAAAAAATTGAAGTTATTTTCATCTAAATTTACTCAAATATAGATCCTACAACAAAAATACTCAACAAAATCCAAAAAAATCGAAGTTGATTTCAAATAAATTTATTAAAATTTGACACTTCCAACTAAATTTTTTTTCATAATCCAACAAAATTAAATTTATTTTCATCTAAATTTACTCAAATATAGATCCTACAACAAAAATACTCAACAAAATCCAAAATAATCGAAGTTGATTTCAAATAAATTTAATAAAACTTGATACTTCCAACTAAAATTTTTTTCACAATCCAACAAAATTGAAGTTATTTTCATCTAAATTTAATCAAATATAGATCCTACAACAAAAATACTCGACAAAATCCAAAAAAATCGAAGTTGATTTCATATGAATTTATTAAAATTTGACACTTCCAACTAAATTTTTTTTTATAATCCAACAAAATTGAAGTTATTTTCATCTAAATTTAGTCAAATATAGATCCTACAACCAAAATACTCATCAAAATCCAAAAAAATCGAAGTTGATTTCAAATGAATTTATTAAAATTTGACAAAAATCTTGTCTACATCCAAGAAAATTGAAGTTAGTTTCATCTAAATTTACTCAAATATAGAACCTACAACAAAAATACTCAACAAAATCCAAAAAAATCGAAGTTGATTTCAAATAAATTTATTAAAATTTGACACTTCCAACTAAAATTTTTTTCACAATCCAACAAAATTGAAGTTATTTTCATCTAAATCTACTCAAATATAGATCCTACAACAAAAATACTCAACAAAATCCAAAAAAATCGAAGTTGATTTCAAATGAATTTATTATAATTTGACAAAAATCTTGTCAAAATCCAAAAAATTGAAGTTATTTTCATCTGAATTTACTCAAATATAGATCCTACAACAAAAATACTCAACAAAATCCAAAAAAATCGAAGTTGATTTCAAATAAATTTATTAAAATTTGACACTTCCAACTAAATTTTTTTTCATAATCCAACAAAATTAAATTTATTTTCATCTAAATTTACTCAAATATAGATCCTACAACAAAAATACTCAACAAAATCCAAAATAATCGAAGTTGATTTCAAATAAATTTAATAAAACTTGATACTTCCAACTAAAATTTTTTTCACAATCCAACAAAATTGAAGTTATTTTCATCTAAATTTAATCAAATATAGATCCTACAACAAAAATACTCAACAAAATCCAAAAAAATCGAAGTTGATTTCAAATGATTTTATTAAAATTTGACAAAAATCTTGTCTACATACAAGAAAATTGAAGTTATTTTCATCTAAATTTAGTCAAATATAGATCCTACAACCAAAATAGTCATCAAAATCCAAAAAATCGAAGTTGATTTCAAATGATTTTATTAAAATTTGACCAAAATCTTGTCAAAATCCTAAAAATTGAAGTTATTTTCATCTAAATTTAGTCAAATATACATCCTACAACCAAAATACTCATCAAAATCCAAAAAAATCGAAGTTGATTTCAAATAAATTTATTAAAATTTGACACTTCCAACTAAAATTTTTTTCATAATCCAACAAAATTGAAGTTATTTTCATCTAAATTTACTCAAATATAGATCCTACAACCAAAATACTCAACAAAATAAAAAAAAATCGAAGTTGATTTCAAATGAATTTATTAAAATTTGACCAAAATCTTGTCAAAATCAAAGAAAATTGAAGTTATTTTCATCTAAATTTAGTCAAATATAGATCCTACAACCAAAATACTCGACAAAATCCAAAAAAATCGAAGTTGATTTTATATGAATTTATTAAAATTTGACACTTCCAACTAAAATTTTTTCATAATCCAACGAAATTGAAGTTATTTTCATCTAAATTTACTCAAATATAGAACCTACAACAAAAATACTCAACAAAATCCAAAAAAATCGAAGTTGATTTCAAATAAATTTATTAAAATTTGACACTTCCAACTAAAATTTTTTTCACAATCCAACAAAATTGAAGTTATTTTCATCTAAATCTACTCAAATATAGATCCTACAACAAAAATACTCAACAAAATCCAAAAAAATCGAAGTTGATTTCAAATGAATTTATTAAAATTTGACAAAAATCTTGTCAAAATCCAAAAAATTGAAGTTATTTTCATCTGAATTTACTCAAATATAGATCCTACAACAAAAATACTCAACAAAATCCAAAAAAATCGAAGTTGATTTCAAATGATTTTATTAAAATTTGACAAAAATCTTGTCTACATACAAGAAAATTGAAGTTATTTTCATCTAAATTTAGTCAAATATAGATCCTACAACCAAAATAGTCATCAAAATCCAAAAAATCGAAGTTGATTTCAAATGAATTTATTAAAATTTGACACTTCCAACTAAAATTTTTTCATAATCCAACGAAATTGAAGTTATTTTCATCTAAATTTACTCAAATATAGAACCTACAACAAAAATACTCAACAAAATCCAAAAAAATCGACGTTGATTTCAAATAAATTTATTAAAATTTGACACTTCCAACTAAAATTTTTTTCACAATCCAACAAAATTGAAGTTATTTTCATCTAAATCTACTCAAATATAGATCCTACAACAAAAATACTCAACAAAATCCAAAAAAATCGAAGTTGATTTCAAATGAATTTATTAAAATTGGCAAAAATCTTGTCAAAATCCAAAAAATTGAAGTTATTTTCATCTGAATTTACTCAAATATAGATCCTACAACAAAAATACTCAACAAAATGCAAAAAAATCGAAGTTGATTTCAAATAAATTTATTAAAATTTGACACTTCCAACTAAATTTTTTTTCATAATCCAACAAAATTAAATTTATTTTCATCTAAATTTACTCAAATATAGATCCTACAACAAAAATACTCAACAAAATCCAAAATAATCGAAGTTGATTTCAAATAAATTTAATAAAACTTGATACTTCCAACTAAAATTTTTTTCACAATCCAACAAAATTGAAGTTATTTTCATCTAAATTTAATCAAATATAGATCCTACAACAAAAATACTCAA
The DNA here is from genome assembly GCA_946251845.1 of Andrena fulva. Lineage (NCBI taxonomy): Eukaryota > Metazoa > Arthropoda > Insecta > Hymenoptera > Andrenidae > Andrena > Andrena fulva. The sequence goes on from CAMITZ010000243.1 coordinate 2,407,228, forward strand.
CAAAATCCAAAAAAATCGAAGTTGATTTCAAATGATTTTATTAAAATTTGACAAAAATCTTGTCTACATACAAGAAAATTGAAGTTATTTTCATCTAAATTTAGTCAAATATAGATCCTACAACCAAAATAGTCATCAAAATCCAAAAAATCGAAGTTGATTTCAAATGATTTTATTAAAATTTGACCAAAATCTTGTCAAAATCCAAAAAATTGAAGTTATTTTCATCTAAATTTAGTCAAATATACATCATACAACCAAAATACTCATCAAAATCCAAAAAAATCGAAGTTGATTTCAAATAAATTTATTAAAATTTGACACTTCCAACTAAAATTTTTTTCATAATCCAACAAAATTGAAGTTATTTTCATCTAAATTTACTCAAATATAGATCCTACAACCAAAATACTCAACAAAATAAAAAAAAATCGAAGTTGATTTCAAATAAATTTATTAAAATTTGACACTTCCAACTAAAATTTTTTTCACAATCCAACAAAATTGAAGTTATTTTCATCTAAATTTACTCAAATATGGATCCTACAACAAAAATACTCAACAAAATCCAAAATAATCGAAGTTGATTTCAAATAAATTTAATAAAACTTGATACTTCCAACTAAAATTTTTTTCACAATCCAACAAAATTGAAGTTATTTTCATCTAAATTTAAGCAAATATAGATCCTACAACAAAAATACTCGACAAAATCCAAAAAAATCGTAGTTGATTTCATATGAATTTATTAAAATTTGACACTTCCAACTAAAATTTTTTTTATAATCTAACAAAATTGAAGTTAGTTTCATCTAAATTTAATCAAATATAGATCCTACAACAAAAATACTCGACAAAATCCAAAAAAATCGAAGTTGATTTCATATGAATTTACTAAAATTTGACACTTCCAACTAAAATTTGTTTTATAATCCAACAAAATTGAAGTTATTTTCATCTAAATTTAGTCAAATATAGATCCTACAACCAAAATACTCATCAAAATCCAAAAAATCGAAGTTGATTTCAAATGAATTTATTAAAATTTGACAAAAATCTTGTCTACATCCAAGAAAATTGAAGTTATTTTCATCTAAATTTACTCAAATATAGAACCTACAACAAAAATACTCAACAAAATCCAAAAAAATCGAAGTTGATTTCAAATAAATTTATTAAAATTTGACACTTCCAACTAAAATTTATTTCACAATCCAACAAAATTGAAGTTAGTTTCATCTAAATTTACTCAAATATGGATCCTACAACAAAAATACTCAACAATATCCAAAATAATCGAAGATGATTTCAAATAAATTTAATAAAACTTGATACTTCCAACTAAAATTTTTTTCACAATCCAACAAAATTGAAGTTATTTTCATCTAAATTTAGTCAAATATAGATCCTACAACCAAAATACTCGACAAAATCCAAAAAAATCGAAGTTGATTTTATTTATTTATTTATTTATAAACGGACCGAAGCCCTCTTTACATAAATATTTAGACGTGAAGAAAAAGATCTTAACCTAATATTACAAAAGATAGACATGCCCAAAAAAGAATAAAACTCATGGTACATAAGATATGACATTATCCGATAATGATACGTAACTGTATTTTAAAAGTGTGCACAGACCCATTGAAGAAATCAATACTGTTATACAGAGTACTAGAGTCAGCAATAATTCGATTTATTGGATTAATTAGTCCATATGTAGATCTGGATTTAAGTGGTTGAAATCCTGCTCTAGATCTCAATACGCGTTCAGGTGCATAGAAATTGATTTGCATAAGAAGAGAGGGACAATCAATATGGTTATTGATTAAATTAAAAATAAATAAATGGTCAGATATTTTTCTACGTGCAGCTAATGTTTATATGAATTTATTAAAATTTGACACTTCCAACTAAAATTTTTTCATAATCCAACGAAATTGAAGTTATTTTCATCTAAATTTACTCAAATATAGAACCTACAACAAAAATACTCAACAAAATCCAAAAAAATCGAAGTTGATTTCAAATGAATTTATTAAAATTTGACAAAAATCTTGTCTACATCCAAGAAAATTGAAGTTATTATCATCTAAATTTAGTCAAATATAGATCCTACAACCAAAATACTCAACAAAATAAAAAAAAATCGAAGTTGATTTCAAATAAATTTATTAAAATTTGACCCTTCCAACTAAAATTTTTTTTCACAATCCAAAATATTGAAGTTATTTTCATATTTTCTACTCAAATATAGATCCTACAACCAAAATACGCAACAAAATCCAAAAAAATCGAAGTTGATTTCAAATGAATTTATTAAAATTTGACCAAAATCTTGTCAAAATCCAAAAAATTGAAGTTATTTTCATCTAAATTTACTCAAATATAGATCCTACAACAAAAATACTCAACAAAATCCAAAAAAATCGAAGTTGATTTCAAATAAATTTATTAAAATTTGACACTTCCAACTAAATTTTTTTTCATAATCCAACAAAATTAAATTTATTTTCATCTAAATTTACTCAAATATAGATCCTACAACAAAAATACTCAACAAAATCCAAAATAATCGAAGTTGATTTCAAATAAATTTAATAAAATTTGACAAAAATCTTGTCTACATCCAAGAAAATTGAAGTTATTTTCATCTAAATTTACTCAAATATAGATCCTACAACAAAAATACTCAACAAAACCCAAAAAAATCGAAGTTGATTTCAAATGATTTTATTAAATTTTGACAAAAATCTTGTCTACATACAAGAAAATTGAAGTTATTTTCATCTAAATTTAGTCAAATATAGATCCTACAACCAAAATAGTCATCAAAATCCAAAAAATCGAAGTTGATTTCAAATGATTTTATTAAAATTTGACCAAAATCTTGTCAAAATCCAAAAAATTGAAGTTATTTTCATCTAAATTTAGTCAAATATACATCCTACAACCAAAATACTCATCAAAATAAAAAAAAATCGAAGTTGATTTCAAATGAATTTATTAAAATTTGACCAAAATCTTGTCAAAATCAAAGAAAATTGAAGTTATTTTCATCTAAATTTAGTCAAATATAGATCCTACAACCAAAATACTCGACAAAATCCAAAAAAATCGAAGTTGATTTTATATGAATTTATTAAAATTTGACACTTCCAACTAAAATTTTTTCATAATCCAACGAAATTGAAGTTATTTTCATCTAAATTTACTCAAATATAGAACCTACAACAAAAATACTCAACAAAATCCAAAATAATCGAAGTTGATTTCAAATAAATTTAATAAAACTTGATACTTCCAACTAAAATTTTTTTCACAATCCAACAAAATTGAAGTTATTTTCATCTAAATTTAATCAAATATAGATCCTACAACAAAAATACTCAACAAAATCCAAAAAAATCGAAGTTGATTTCAAATGATTTTATTAAAATTTGACAAAAATCTTGTCTACATACAAGAAAATTGAAGTTATTTTCATCTAAATTTAGTCAAATATAGATCCTACAACCAAAATAGTCATCAAAATCCAAAAAATCGAAGTTGATTTCAAATGATTTTATTAAAATTTGACCAAAATCTTGTCAAAATCCTAAAAATTGAAGTTATTTTCATCTAAATTTAGTCAAATATACATCCTACAACCAAAATACTCATCAAAATCCAAAAAAATCGAAGTTGATTTCAAATAAATTTATTAAAATTTGACACTTCCAACTAAAATTTTTTTCATAATCCAACAAAATTGAAGTTATTTTCATCTAAATTTACTCAAATATAGATCCTACAACCAAAATACTCAACAAAATAAAAAAAAATCGAAGTTGATTTCAAATGAATTTATTAAAATTTGACCAAAATCTTGTCAAAATCAAAGAAAATTGAAGTTATTTTCATCTAAATTTAGTCAAATATAGATCCTACAACCAAAATACTCGACAAAATCCAAAAAAATCGAAGTTGATTTTATATGAATTTATTAAAATTTGACACTTCCAACTAAAATTTTTTCATAATCCAACGAAATTGAAGTTATTTTCATCTAAATTTACTCAAATATAGAACCTACAACAAAAATACTCAACAAAATCCAAAAAAATCGAAGTTGATTTCAAATAAATTTATTAAAATTTGACACTTCCAACTAAAATTTTTTTCACAATCCAACAAAATTGAAGTTATTTTCATCTAAATCTACTCAAATATAGATCCTACAACAAAAATACTCAACAAAATCCAAAAAAATCGAAGTTGATTTCAAATGAATTTATTAAAATTTGACAAAAATCTTGTCAAAATCCAAAAAATTGAAGTTATTTTCATCTGAATTTACTCAAATATAGATCCTACAACAAAAATACTCAACAAAATCCAAAAAAATCGAAGTTGATTTCAAATGATTTTATTAAAATTTGACAAAAATCTTGTCTACATACAAGAAAATTGAAGTTATTTTCATCTAAATTTAGTCAAATATAGATCCTACAACCAAAATAGTCATCAAAATCCAAAAAATCGAAGTTGATTTCAAATGAATTTATTAAAATTTGACACTTCCAACTAAAATTTTTTCATAATCCAACGAAATTGAAGTTATTTTCATCTAAATTTACTCAAATATAGAACCTACAACAAAAATACTCAACAAAATCCAAAAAAATCGACGTTGATTTCAAATAAATTTATTAAAATTTGACACTTCCAACTAAAATTTTTTTCACAATCCAACAAAATTGAAGTTATTTTCATCTAAATCTACTCAAATATAGATCCTACAACAAAAATACTCAACAAAATCCAAAAAAATCGAAGTTGATTTCAAATGAATTTATTAAAATTGGCAAAAATCTTGTCAAAATCCAAAAAATTGAAGTTATTTTCATCTGAATTTACTCAAATATAGATCCTACAACAAAAATACTCAACAAAATGCAAAAAAATCGAAGTTGATTTCAAATAAATTTATTAAAATTTGACACTTCCAACTAAATTTTTTTTCATAATCCAACAAAATTAAATTTATTTTCATCTAAATTTACTCAAATATAGATCCTACAACAAAAATACTCAACAAAATCCAAAATAATCGAAGTTGATTTCAAATAAATTTAATAAAACTTGATACTTCCAACTAAAATTTTTTTCACAATCCAACAAAATTGAAGTTATTTTCATCTAAATTTAATCAAATATAGATCCTACAACAAAAATACTCAACAAAATCCAAAAAAATCGAAGTTGATTTCAAATGATTTTATTAAAATTTGACAAAAATCTTGTCTACATACAAGAAAATTGAAGTTATTTTCATCTAAATTTAGTCAAATATAGATCCTACAACCAAAATAGTCATCAAAATCCAAAAAATCGAAGTTGATTTCAAATGATTTTATTAAAATTTGACCAAAATCTTGTCAAAATCCAAAAAATTGAAGTTATTTTCATCTAAATTTAGTCAAATATACATCCTACCACCAAAATACTCATCAAAATCCAAAAAAATCGAAGTTGATTTCAAATAAATTTATTAAAATTTGACACTTCCAACTAAAATTTTTTTCATAATCCAACAAAATTGAAGTTATTTTCATCTAAATTTACTCAAATATAGATCCTACAACCAAAATACTCAACAAAATAAAAAAAAATCGAAGTTGATTTCAAATAAATTTATTAAAATTTGACACTTCCAACTAAAATTTTTTTCACAATCCAACAAAATTGAAGTTATTTTCATCTAAATTTACTCAAATATGGATCCTACAACAAAAATACTCAACAAAATCCAAAATAATCGAAGTTGATTTCAAATAAATTTAATAAAACTTGATACTTCCAACTAAAATTTTTTTCACAATCCAACAAAATTGAAGTTATTTTCATCTAAATTTAAGCAAATATAGATCCTACAACAAAAATACTCGACAAAATCCAAAAAAATCGTAGTTGATTTCATATGAATTTATTAAAATTTGACACTTCCAACTAAAATTTTTTTTATAATCCAACAAAATTGAAGTTAGTTTCATCTAAATTTAATCAAATATAGATCCTACAACAAAAATACTCGACAAAATCCAAAAAAATCGAAGTTGATTTCATATGAATTTACTAAAATTTGACACTTCCAACTAAAATTTGTTTTATAATCCAACAAAATTGAAGTTATTTTCATCTAAATTTAGTCAAATATAGATCCTACAACCAAAATACTCATCAAAATCCAAAAAATCGAAGTTGATTTCAAATGAATTTATTAAAATTTGACAAAAATCTTGTCTACATCCAAGAAAATTGAAGTTATTTTCATCTAAATTTACTCAAATATAGAACCTACAACAAAAATACTCAACAAAATCCAAAAAAATCGAAGTTGATTTCAAATAAATTTATTAAAATTTGACACTTCCAACTAAAATTTATTTCACAATCCAACAAAATTGAAGTTAGTTTCATCTAAATTTACTCAAATATGGATCCTACAACAAAAATACTCAACAATATCCAAAATAATCGAAGATGATTTCAAATAAATTTAATAAAACTTGATACTTCCAACTAAAATTTTTTTCACAATCCAACAAAATTGAAGTTATTTTCATCTAAATTTAGTCAAATATAGATCCTACAACCAAAATACTCGACAAAATCCAAAAAAATCGAAGTTGATTTTATTTATTTATTTATTTATAAACGGACCGAAGCCCTCTTTACATAAATATTTAGACGTGAAGAAAAAGATCTTAACCTAATATTACAAAAGATAGACATGCCCAAAAAAGAATAAAACTCATGGTACATAAGATATGACATTATCCGATAATGATACGTAACTGTATTTTAAAAGTGTGCACAGACCCATTGAAGAAATCAATACTGTTATACAGAGTACTAGAGTCAGCAATAATTCGATTTATTGGATTAATTAGTCCATATGTAGATCTGGATTTAAGTGGTTGAAATCCTGCTCTAGATCTCAATACGCGTTCAGGTGCATAGAAATTGATTTGCATAAGAAGAGAGGGACAATCAATATGGTTATTGATTAAATTAAAAATAAATAAATGGTCAGATATTTTTCTACGTGCAGTTAATGTTTATATGAATTTATTAAAATTTGACACTTCCAACTAAAATTTTTTCATAATCCAACGAAATTGAAGTTATTTTCATCTAAATTTACTCAAATATAGAACCTACAACAAAAATACTCAACAAAATCCAAAAAAATCGAAGTTGATTTCAAATGAATTTATTAAAATTTGACAAAAATCTTGTCTACATCCAAGAAAATTGAAGTTATTATCATCTAAATTTAGTCAAATATAGATCCTACAACCAAAATACTCAACAAAATAAAAAAAAATCGAAGTTGATTTCAAATAAATTTATTAAAATTTGACCCTTCCAACTAAAATTTTTTTTCACAATCCAAAATATTGAAGTTATTTTCATATTTTCTACTCAAATATAGATCCTACAACCAAAATACGCAACAAAATCCAAAAAAATCGAAGTTGATTTCAAATGAATTTATTAAAATTTGACCAAAATCTTGTCAAAATCCAAAAAATTGAAGTTATTTTCATCTAAATTTACTCAAATATAGATCCTACAACAAAAATACTCAACAAAATCCAAAAAAATCGAAGTTGATTTCAAATAAATTTATTAAAATTTGACACTTCCAACTAAATTTTTTTTCATAATCCAACAAAATTAAATTTATTTTCTTCTAAATTTACTCAAATATAGATCCTACAACAAAAATACTCAACAAAATCCAAAATAATCGAAGTTGATTTCAAATAAATTTAATAAAATTTGACAAAAATCTTGTCTACATCCAAGAAAATTGAAGTTATTTTCATCTAAATTTACTCAAATATAGATCCTACAACAAAAATACTCAACAAAACCCAAAAAAATCGAAGTTGATTTCAAATGATTTTATTAAATTTTGACAAAAATCTTGTCTACATACAAGAAAATTGAAGTTATTTTCATCTAAATTTAGTCAAATATAGATCCTACAACCAAAATAGTCATCAAAATCCAAAAAATCGAAGTTGATTTCAAATGATTTTATTAAAATTTGACCAAAATCTTGTCAAAATCCAAAAAATTGAAGTTATTTTCATCTAAATTTAGTCAAATATACATCCTACAACCAAAATACTCATCAAAATAAAAAAAAATCGAAGTTGATTTCAAATGAATTTATTAAAATTTGACCAAAATCTTGTCAAAATCAAAGAAAATTGAAGTTATTTTCATCTAAATTTAGTCAAATATAGATCCTACAACCAAAATACTCGACAAAATCCAAAAAAATCGAAGTTGATTTTATATGAATTTATTAAAATTTGACACTTCCAACTAAAATTTTTTCATAATCCAACGAAATTGAAGTTATTTTCATCTAAATTTACTCAAATATAGAACCTACAACAAAAATACTCAACAAAATCCAAAAAAATCGAAGTTGATTTCAAATAAATTTATTAAAATTTGACACTTCCAACTAAAATTTTTTTCACAATCCAACAAAATTGAAGTTATTTTCATCTAAATCTACTCAAATATAGATCCTACAACAAAAATACTCAACAAAATCCAAAAAAATCGAAGTTCATTTCAAATGAATTTATTAAAATTTGACAAAAATCTTGTCTACATCCAAGAAAATTGAAGTTATTTTCATCTAAATTTAGTCAAATATAGATCCTACAACCAAAATACTCGACAAAATCCAAAAAAATCGAAGTTGATTTTATATGAATTTATTAAAATTTGACACTTCCAACTAAAATTTTTTCATAATCCAACGAAATTGAAGTTATTTTCATCTAAATTTACTCAAATATAGAACCTACAACAAAAATACTCAACAAAATCCAAAAAAATCGAAGTTGATTTCAAATAAATTTATTAAAATTTGACACTTCCAACTAAAATTTTTTTCACAATCCAACAAAATTGAAGTTATTTTCATCAAAATCTACTCAAATATAGATCCTACAACAAAAATACTCAACAAAATCCAAAAAAATCGAAGTTCATTTCAAATGAATTTATTAAAATTTGACAAAAATCTTGTCTACATCCAAGAAAATTGAAGTTATTTTCATCTAAATTTAGTCAAATATAGATCCTACAACCAAAATACTCATCATAATCCAAAAAAATCGAAGTTGATTTCAAATAAATTTATTAAAATTTGACATTTCCAACTAAATTTTTTTTCAGAATCCAACAAAATTGAAGTTATTTTCATCAAAATTTACTCAAATATATACCCTACAACAAAAATACTCAACAAAATCCAAAAAAATCGAAGTTGATTTCGAATAAATTTATTAAAATTTGACACTTCCAACTAAATTTTTTTTCATAATCCAACAAAATTAAATTTATTTTCATCTAAATTTACACAAATATAGATCCTACAACAAAAATACTCAACAAAATCCAAAATAATCGAAGTTGATTTCAAATAAATTTAATAAAACTTGATACTTCCAACTAAAATTTTTTTCACAATCCAACAAAATTGAAGTTATTTTCATCTAAATTTAATCAAATATAGATCCTACAACAAAAATACTCGACAAAATCCAAAAAAATCGAAGTTGATTTCATATGAATTTATTAAAATTTGACACTTCCAACTAAAATTTTTTTTATAATCCAACAAAATTAAATTTATTTTCATCTAAATTTACTCAAATATGGATCCTACAACAAAAATACTCAACAAAATCCAAAATAATCGAAGTTGATTTCAAATAAATTTAATAAAACTTGATACTTCCAACTAAAATTTTTTTCACAATCCAACAAAATTGAAGTTATTTTCATCTAAATTTAATCAAATATAGATCCTACAACAAAAATACTCGACAAAATAAAAAAAAATCGAAGTTGATTTCATATGAATTTATTAAAATTTGACACTTCCAACTAAAATTTTTTTTATAATCCAACAAAATTGAAGTTATTTTCATCTAAATTTAGTCAAATATACATCCTACAACCAAAATACTCATCAAAATAAAAAAAAATCGAAGTTGATTTCAAATAAATTTATTAAAATTTGACACTTCCAACTAAAATTTCTTTCATAATCCAACAAAATTGAAGTTATTTTCATCTAAATTTACTCAAATATAGATCCTACAACCAAAATACTCAACAAAATAAAAAAAAATCGAAGTTGATTTCAAATGAATTTATTAAAATTTGACCAAAATCTTGTCAAAATCAAAGAAAATTGAAGTTATTTTCATCTAAATTTAGTCAAATATAGATCCTACAACCAAAATACTCGACAAAATCCAAAAAAATCGAAGTTGATTTTATATGAATTTATTAAAATTTGACACTTCCAACTAAAATTTTTTCATAATCCAACGAAATTGAAGTTATTTTCATCTAAATTTACTCAAATATAGAACCTACAACAAAAATACTCAACAAAATCCAAAAAAATCGAAGTTGATTTCAAATAAATTTATTAAAATTTGACACTTCCAACTAAAATTTTTTTCACAATCCAACAAAATTGAAGTTATTTTCATCTAAATCTACTCAAATATAGATCCTACAACAAAAATACTCAACAAAATCCAAAAAAATCGAAGTTGATTTCAAATGAATTTATTAAAATTTGACAAAAATCTTGTCTACATCCAAGAAAATTGAAGTTATTTTCATCTAAATTTAGTCAAATATAGATCCTACAACCAAAATACTCATCAAAATCCAAAAAAATCGAAGTTGATTTCAAATAAATTTATTAAAATTTGACATTTCCAACTAAATTTTTTTTCAGAATCCAACAAAATTGAAGTTATTTTCATCTAAATTTAGTCAAATATACATCCTACAACCAAAATACTCATCAAAATCCAAAAAAATCGAAGTTGATTTCAAATAAATTTATTAAAATTTGACACTTCCAACTAAAATTTTTTTCATAATCCAACAAAATTGAAGTTATTTTCATCCAAATTTACTCAAATATAGATCCTGCAACCAAAATACTCAACAAAATAAAAAAAAATCGAAGTTGATTTCAAATAAATTTATTAAAATTTGACACTTCCAACTAAAATTTTTTTCACAATCCAACAAAATTGAAGTTATTTTCATCTAAATTTACTCAAATATGGATCCTACAACAAAAATACTCAACAAAATCCAAAATAATCGAAGTTGATTTCAAATAAATTTAATAAAACTTGATACTTCCAACTAAAATTTTTTTCACAATCCAACAAAATTGAAGTTATTTTCATCTAAATTTAAGCAAATATAGATCCTACAACAAAAATACTCGACAAAATCCAAAAAAATCGTAGTTGATTTCATATGAATTTATTAAAATTTGACACTTCCAACTAAAATTTTTTTTATAATCCAACAAAATTGAAGTTAGTTTCATCTAAATTTAATCAAATATAGATCCTACAACAAAAATACTCGACAAAATCCAAAAAAATCGAAGTTGATTTCATATGAATTTACTAAAATTTGACACTTCCAACTAAAATTTGTTTTATAATCCAACAAAATTGAAGTTATTTTCATCTAAATTTAGTCAAATATAGATCCTACAACCAAAATACTCATCAAAATCCAAAAAATCGAAGTTGATTTCAAATGAATTTATTAAAATTTGACAAAAATCTTGTCTACATCCAAGAAAATTGAAGTTATTTTCATCTAAATTTACTCAAATATAGAACCTACAACAAAAATACTCAACAAAATCCAAAAAAATCGAAGTTGATTTCAAATAAATTTATTAAAATTTGACACTTCCAACTAAAATTTATTTCACAATCCAACAAAATTGAAGTTAGTTTCATCTAAATTTACTCAAATATGGATCCTACAACAAAAATACTCAACAATATCCAAAATAATCGAAGATGATTTCAAATAAATTTAATAAAACTTGATACTTCCAACTAAAATTTTTTTCACAATCCAACAAAATTGAAGTTATTTTCATCTAAATTTAGTCAAATATAGATCCTACAACCAAAATACTCGACAAAATCCAAAAAAATCGAAGTTGATTTTATTTATTTATTTATTTATTTATAAACGGACCGAAGCCCTCTTTACATAAATATTTAGACGTGAAGAAAAAGATCTTAACCTAATATTACAAAAGATAGACATGCCCAAAAAAGAATAAAACTCATGGTACATAAGATATGACATTATCCGATAATGATACGTAACTGTATTTTAAAAGTGTGCACAGACCCATTGAAGAAATCAATACTGTTATACAGAGTACTAGAGTCAGCAATAATTCGATTTATTGGATTAATTAGTCCATATGTAGATCTGGATTTAAGTGGTTGAAATCCTGCTCTAGATCTCAATACGCGTTCAGGTGCATAGAAATTGATTTGCATAAGAAGAGAGGGACAATCAATATGGTTATTGATTAAATTAAAAATAAATAAATGGTCAGATATTTTTCTACGTGCAGCTAATGTTTATATGAATTTATTAAAATTTGACACTTCCAACTAAAATTTTTTCATAATCCAACGAAATTGAAGTTATTTTCATCTAAATTTACTCAAATATAGAACCTACAACAAAAATACTCAACAAAATCCAAAAAAATCGAAGTTGATTTCAAATGAATTTATTAAAATTTGACAAAAATCTTGTCTACATCCAAGAAAATTGAAGTTATTATCATCTAAATTTAGTCAAATATAGATCCTACAACCAAAATACTCAACAAAATAAAAAAAAATCGAAGTTGATTTCAAATAAATTTATTAAAATTTGACCCTTCCAACTAAAATTTTTTTTCACAATCCAAAATATTGAAGTTATTTTCATATTTTCTACTCAAATATAGATCCTACAACCAAAATACGCAACAAAATCCAAAAAAATCGAAGTTGATTTCAAATAAATTTATTAAAATTTGACACTTCCAACTAAATTTTTTTTCATAATCCAACAAAATTAAATTTATTTTCATCTAAATTTACTCAAATATAGATCCTACAACAAAAATACTCAACAAAATCCAAAATAATCGAAGTTGATTTCAAATAAATTTAATAAAATTTGACAAAAATCTTGTCTACATCCAAGAAAATTGAAGTTATTTTCATCTAAATTTACTCAAATATAGATCCTACAACAAAAATACTCAACAAAACCCAAAAAAATCGAAGTTGATTTCAAATGATTTTATTAAATTTTGACAAAAATCTTGTCTACATACAAGAAAATTGAAGTTATTTTCATCTAAATTTAGTCAAATATAGATCCTACAACCAAAATAGTCATCAAAATCCAAAAAATCGAAGTTGATTTCAAATGATTTTATTAAAATTTGACCAAAATCTTGTCAAAATCCAAAAAATTGAAGTTATTTTCATCTAAATTTAGTCAAATATACATCCTACAACCAAAATACTCATCAAAATAAAAAAAAATCGAAGTTGATTTCAAATGAATTTATTAAAATTTGACCAAAATCTTGTCAAAATCAAAGAAAATTGAAGTTATTTTAATCTAAATTTAGTCAAATATAGATCCTACGACCAAAATACTCGACAAAATCCAAAAAAATCGAAGTTGATTTTATATGAATTTATTAAAATTTGACACTTCCAACTAAAATTTTTTCATAATCCAACGAAATTGAAGTTATTTTCATCTAAATTTACTCAAATATAGAACCTACAACAAAAATACTCAACAAAATCCAAAAAAATCGAAGTTGATTTCAAATAAATTTATTAAAATTTGACACTTCCAACTAAAATTTTTTTCACAATCCAACAAAATTGAAGTTATTTTCATCTAAATCTACTCAAATATAGATCCTACAACAAAAATACTCAACAAAATCCAAAAAAATCGAAGTTCATTTCAAATGAATTTATTAAAATTTGACAAAAATCTTGTCTACATCCAAGAAAATTGAAGTTATTTTCATCTAAATTTAGTCAAATATAGATCCTACAACCAAAATACTCATCATAATCCAAAAAAATCGAAGTTGATTTCAAATAAATTTATTAAAATTTGACATTTCCAACTAAATTTTTTTTCATAATCCAACAAAATTAAATTTATTTTCATCTAAATTTACTCAAATATAGATCCTACAACAAAAATACTCAACAAAATCCAAAATAATCGAAGTTGATTTCAAATAAATTTAATAAAACTTGATACTTCCAACTAAAATTTTTTTCACAATCCAACAAAATTGAAGTTATTTTCATCTAAATTTAATCAAATATAGATCCTACAACAAAAATACTCGACAAAATCCAAAAAAATCGAAGTTGATTTCATATGAATTTATTAAAATTTGACACTTCCAACTAAAATTTTTTTTATAATCCAACAAAATTAAATTTATTTTCATCTAAATTTACTCAAATATGGATCCTACAACAAAAATACTCAACAAAATCCAAAATAATCGAAGTTGATTTCAAATAAATTTAATAAAACTTGATACTTCCAACTAAATTTTTTTTCACAATCCAACAAAATTGAAGTTATTTTCATCTAAATTTAATCAAATATAGATCCTACAACAAAAATACTCGACAAAATAAAAAAAAATCGAAGTTGATTTCATATGAATTTATTAAAATTTGACACTTCCAACTAAAATTTTTTTTATAATCCAACAAAATTGAAGTTATTTTCATCTAAATTTAGTCAAATATACATCCTACAACCAAAATACTCATCAAAATAAAAAAAAATCGAAGTTGATTTCAAATAAATTTATTAAAATTTGACACTTCCAACTAAAATTTCTTTCATAATCCAACAAAATTGAAGTTATTTTCATCTAAATTTACTCAAATATAGATCCTACAACCAAAATACTCAACAAAATAAAAAAAAATCGAAGTTGATTTCAAATGAATTTATTAAAATTTGACCAAAATCTTGTCAAAATCAAAGAAAATTGAAGTTATTTTCATCTAAATTTAGTCAAATATAGATCCTACAACCAAAATACTCGACAAAATCCAAAAAAATCGAAGTTGATTTTATATGAATTTATTAAAATTTGACACTTCCAACTAAAATTTTTTCATAATCCAACGAAATTGAAGTTATTTTCATCTAAATTTACTCAAATATAGAACCTACAACAAAAATACTCAACAAAATCCAAAAAAATCGAAGTTGATTTCAAATAAATTTATTAAAATTTGACACTTCCAACTAAAATTTTTTTCACAATCCAACAAAATTGAAGTTATTTTCATCTAAATCTACTCAAATATAGATCCTACAACAAAAATACTCAACAAAATCCAAAAAAATCGAAGTTGATTTCAAATGAATTTATTAAAATTTGACAAAAATCTTGTCAAAATCCAAAAAATTGAAGTTATTTTCATCTAAATTTACTCAAATATAGATCCTACAACAAAAATACTCAACAAAATCCAAAAAAATCGAAGTTGATTTCAAATAAATTTATTAAAATTTGACACTTCCAACTAAATTTTTTTTCATAATCCAACAAAATTAAATTTATTTTCATCTAAATTTAGTCAAATATAGATCCTACAACCAAAATACCCATCAAAATCCAAAAAAATCGAAGTTGATTTCAAATAAATTTATTAAAATTTGACCAAAATCTTGTCAAAATCCAAAAAATTGAAGTTATTTTCATCTAAATTTACTCAAATATAGATCCTACAACAAAAATACTCAACAAAATCCAAAAAAATCGAAGTTGATTTCAAATAAATTTATTAAAATTTGACACTTCCAACTAAATTTTTTTTCATAATCCAACAAAATTAAATTTATTTTCATCTAAATTTACTCAAATATAGATCCTACAACAAAAATACTCAACAAAATCCAAAATAATCGAAGTTGATTTCAAATAAATTTAATAAAACTTGATACTTCCAACTAAAATTTTTTTCACAATCCAACAAAATTGAAGTTATTTTCATCTAAATTTAATCAAATATAGATCCTACAACAAAAATACTCGACAAAATCCAAAAAAATCGAAGTTGATTTCATATGAATTTATTAAAATTTGACACTTCCAACTAAATTTTTTTTTATAATCCAACAAAATTGAAGTTATTTTCATCTAAATTTAGTCAAATATAGATCCTACAACCAAAATACTCATCAAAATCCAAAAAAATCGAAGTTGATTTCAAATGAATTTATTAAAATTTGACAAAAATCTTGTCTACATCCAAGAAAATTGAAGTTAGTTTCATCTAAATTTACTCAAATATGGAACCTACAACAAAAATACTCAACAAAATCCAAAAAAATCGAAGTTGATTTCAAATAAATTTATTAAAATTTGACACTTCCAACTAAAATTTTTTTCACAATCCAACAAAATTGAAGTTATTTTCATCTAAATCTACTCAAATATAGATCCTACAACAAAAATACTCAACAAAATCCAAAAAAATCGAAGTTGATTTCAAATGAATTTATTATAATTTGACAAAAATCTTGTCAAAATCCAAAAAATTGAAGTTATTTTCATCTGAATTTACTCAAATATAGATCCTACAACAAAAATACTCAACAAAATCCAAAAAAATCGAAGTTGATTTCAAATAAATTTATGAAAATTTGACACTTCCAACTAAATTTTTTTTCATAATCCAACAAAATTAAATTTATTTTCATCTAAATTTACTCAAATATAGATCCTACAACAAAAATACTCAACAAAATCCAAAATAATCGAAGTTGATTTCAAATAAATTTAATAAAACTTGATACTTCCAACTAAAATTTTTTTCACAATCCAACAAAATTGAAGTTATTTTCATCTAAATTTAATCAAATATAGATCCTACAACAAAAATACTCAACAAAATCCAAAAAAATCGAAGTTGATTTCAAATGATTTTATTAAAATTTGACAAAAATCTTGTCTACATACAAGAAAATTGAAGTTATTTTCATCTAAATTTAGTCAAATATAGATCCTACAACCAAAATAGTCATCAAAATCCAAAAAATCGAAGTTGATTTCAAATGATTTTATTAAAATTTGACCAAAATCTTGTCAAAATCCAAAAAATTGAAGTTATTTTCATCTAAATTTAGTCAAATATACATCCTACAACCAAAATACTCATCAAAATCCAAAAAAATCGAAGTTGATTTCAAATAAATTTATTAAAATTTGACACTTCCAACTAAAATTTTTTTCATAATCCAACAAAATTGAAGTTATTTTCATCTAAATTTACTCAAATATAGATCCTACAACCAAAATACTCAACAAAATAAAAAAAAATCGAAGTTGATTTCAAATGAATTTATTAAAATTTGACAAAAATCTTGTCTACATCCAAGAAAATTGAAGTTATTTTCATCTAAATTTAGTCAAATATAGATCCTACAACCAAAATAGTCATCAAAATCCAAAAAATCGAAGTTGATTTCAAATGAATTTATTAAAATTTGACCAAAATCTTGTCTACATCCAAGAAAATTGAAGTTATTTTCATCTAAATTTAGTCAAATATTGATCCTACAACCAAAATACTCATCAAAATCCAAAAAAATCGAAGTTGATTTCATATGAATTTATTAAAATTTGACACTTCCAACTAAAATTTTTTTTATAATCCAACAAAATTGAAGTTATTTTCATCTAAATTTAGTCAAATATAGATCCTACAACCAAAATACTCATCAAAATCCAAAAAAATCGAAGTTGATTTCAAATGAGTTTATTAAAATTTGACAAAAATCTTGTCTACATACAAGAAAATTGAAGTTATTTTCATCTAAATTTAGTCAAATATAGATCCTACAACCAAAATACTCAACAAAATAAAAAAAAATCGAAGTTGATTTCAAATAAATTTATTAAAATTTGACACTTCCAACTAAAATTTATTTCACAATCCAACAAAATTGAAGTTAGTTTCATCTAAATTTACTCAAATATAGATCCTACAACCAAAATACTCAACAAAATAAAAAAAATCGAAGTTGATTTCAAATAAATTTAATAAAACTTGATACTTCCAACTAAAATTTTTTTCACAATCCAACAAAATTGAAGTTATTTTCATGTAAATTTAATCAAATATAGATCCTACAACAAAAATACGCGACAAAATCCAAAAAAATCGAAGTTGATTTCATATGAATTTATTAAAATTTGACACTTCCAACTAAATTTTTTTTTATAATCCAACAAAATTGAAGTTATTTTCATCTAAATTTAGTCAAATATAGATCCTACAACCAAAATACTCATCAAAATCCAAAAAAATCGAAGTTGATTTCAAATGAATTTATTAAAATTTGACAAAAATCTTGTCAAAATCCAAGAAAATTGAAGTTATTTTCATCTAAATTTAGTCAAATATAGATCCTACAACCAAAATACTCGACAAAATCCAAAAAAATCGAAGTTGATTTCAAATGATTTTATTAAAATTTGACCAAAATCTTGTCAAAATCAAAAAAATTGAATTTATTTTCATCTAAATTTAGTCAAATATACATCCTACAACCAAAATACTCATCAAAATCCAAAAAAATCGAAGTTGATTTCAAACAAATTTATTAAAATTTGACACTTCCAACTAAAATTTTTTTCATAATCCAACAAAATTGAAGTTATTTTCATCTAAATTTACTCAAATATAGATCCTACAACCAAAATACTCAACAAAATAAAAAAAAATCGAAGTTGATTTCAAATGAATTTATTAAAATTTGACCAAAATCTTGTCAAAATCCAAGAAAATTGAAGTTATTTTCATCTAAATTTAGTCAAATATAGATCCTACAACCAAAATACTCGACATAATCCAAAAAAATCGAAGTTGATTTTATTTATTTATTTATTTATTTATAAACGGACCGAAGCCCTCTTTACATAAATATTTAGACGTGAAGAAAAAGATCTTAACCTAATATTACAAAAGATAGACATGCCCAAAAAAGAATAAAACTCATGGTACATAAGATATGACATTATCCGATAATGATACGTAACTGTATTTTAAAAGTGTGCACAGACCCATTGAAGAAATCAATACTGTTATACAGAGTACTAGAGTCAGCAATAATTCGATTTATTGGATTAATTAGTCCATATGTATATCTGGATTTAAGTGGTTGAAATCCTGCTCTAGATCTCAATACGCGTTCAGGTGCATAGAAATTGATTTGCATAAGAAGAGAGGGACAATCAATATGGTTATTGATTAAATTAAAAATAAATAAATGGTCAGATATTTTTCTACGTGCAGCTAATGTTTATATGAATTTATTAAAATTTGACACTTCCAACTAAAATTTTTTCATAATCCAACGAAATTGAAGTTATTTTCATCTAAATTTACTCAAATATAGAACCTACAACAAAAATACTCAACAAAATCCAAAAAAATCGAAGTTGATTTCAAATGAATTTATTAAAATTTGACAAAAATCTTGTCTACATCCAAGAAAATTGAAGTTATTTTCATCTAAATTTAGTCAAATATAGATCCTACAACCAAAATACTCATCAAAATCCAAAAAAATCGAAGTTGATTTCAAATAAATTTATTAAAATTTGACACTTCCAACTAATTTTTTTTTCATAATCCAACAAAATTGAATTTATTTTCATCTAAATTTAGTCAAATATAGATCCTACAACCAAAATACTCAACAAAATAAAAAAAAATCGAAGTTGATTTCAAATAAATTTATTAAAATTTGACACTTCCAACTAAAATTTTTTTCATAATCCAACAAAATTGAAGTTATTTTCATCTAAATTTACTCAAATATAGATCCTACAACCAAAATACGCAACAAAATCCAAAATAATCGAAGTTGATTTCAAATAAATTTAAAAATTCGACACTTCCAACTAAAATTTTTTTCACAATCCAAAAAATTGATGTTATTTTCATCTAAATTTACTCAAATATAGATCCTACAACAAAAATACTCAACAAAATCCAAAAAAATCGAAGTTGATTTCAAATCAATTTATTAAAATTTGACCCTTCCAACTAAAATTTTTTTTCACAATCCAAAATATTGAAGTTATTTTCATCTAAATCTACTCAAATATAGATCCTACAACCAAAATACGCAACAAAATCCAAAAAAATCGAAGTTGATTTCAAATGAATTTATTAAAATTTGACCAAAATCTTGTCTACATCCAAGAAAATTGAAGTTATTTTCATCTAAATTTACTCAAATATAGATCC
Organism: Andrena fulva; assembly: GCA_946251845.1. NCBI lineage: Eukaryota > Metazoa > Arthropoda > Insecta > Hymenoptera > Andrenidae > Andrena > Andrena fulva. The sequence continues at coordinate 2,427,501 of CAMITZ010000243.1, forward strand.
TACAACAAAAATAATCAACAAAACCCAAAAAAATCGAAGTTGATTTCAAATGATTTTATTAAATTTTGACAAAAATCTTGTCTACATACAAGAAAATTGAAGTTATTTTCATCTAAATTTAGTCAAATATAGATCCTACAACCAAAATACTCATCAAAATCCAAAAAAATCGAAGTTGATTTCAAATAAATTTATTAAAATTTGACATTTCCAACTAAATTTTTTTTCAGAATCCAACAAAATTGAAGTTATTTTCATCAAAATTTACTCAAATATATACCTTACAACAAAAATACTCAACAAAATCCAAAAAAATCGAAGTTGATTTCAAATAAATTTATTAAAATTTGACACTTCCAACTAAATTTTTTTTCATAATCCAACAATATTAAATTTATTTTCATCTAAATTTACTCAAATATAGATCCTACAACAAAAATACTCAACAAAATCCAAAATAATCGAAGTTGATTTCAAATAAATTTAATAAAACTTGATACTTCCAACTAAAATTTTTTTCACAATCCAACAAAATTGAAGTTATTTTCATCTAAATTTAATCAATTATAGATCCTACAACAAAAATACTCGACAAAATCCAAAAAAATCGAAGTTGATTTCATATGAATTTATTAAAATTGGCACTTCCAACTAAAATTTTTTTTATAATCCAACAAAATTAAATTTATTTTCATCTAAATTTACTCAAATATGGATCCTACAACAAAAATACACAACAAAATCCAAAAAAATCGAAGTTGATTTCAAATAAATTTAATAAAACTTGATACTTCCAACTAAAATTTTTTTCACAATCCAACAAAATTGAAGTTATTTTCATCTAAATTTAATCAAATATAGATCCTACAACAAAAATACTCGACAAAATAAAAAAAATCGAAGTTGATTTCATATGAATTTATTAAAATTTGACACTTCCAACTAAAATTTTTTTTATAATCCAACAAAATTGAAGTTATTTTCATCTAAATTTAGTCAAATATAGATCCTACAACCAAAAATACTCAACAAAATCCAAAATAATCGAAGTTGATTTCAAATAAATTTAATAAAACTTGATACTTCCAACTAAAATTTTTTTCACAATCCAACAAAATTGAAGTTATTTTCATCTAAATTTAATCAAATATAGATCCTACAACAAAAATACTCGACAAAATAAAAAAAAATCGAAGTTGATTTCATATGAATTTATTAAAATTTGACACTTCCAACTAAAATTTGTTTTATAATCCAACAAAATTGAAGTTATTTTCATCTAAATTTAGTCAAATATAGATCCTACAACCAAAATACTCATCAAAATCCAAAAAAATCGAAGTTGATTTCAAATGAATTTATTAAAATTTGACAAAAATATTGTCTACATCCAAGAAAATTGAAGTTATTTTCATCTAAATTTACTCAAATATAGATCCTACAACAAAAATACTCAACAAAATCCAAAAAAATCGAAGTTGATTTCAAATGATTTTATTAAAATTTGACAAAAATCTTGTCTACATACAAGAAAATTGAAGTTATTTTCATCTAAATTTAGTCAAATATAGATCCTACAACCAAAATAGTCATCAAAATCCAAAAAATCGAAGTTGATTTCAAATGAATTTATTAAAATTTGACAAAAATCTTGTCTACATCCAAGAAAATTGAAGTTATTTTCATCTAAATTTAGTCAAATATAGATCCTACAACCAAAATACTCAACAAAATCCAAAAAAATCGAAGTTGATTTCAAATAAATTTATTAAAATTTGACACTTCCAACTAAATTTTTTTTCATAATCCAACAAAATTAAATTTATTTTCATCTAAATTTACTCAAATATAGATCCTACAACAAAAATACTCAACAAAATCCAAAATAATCGAAGTTGATTTCAAATAAATTTAATAAAACTTGATACTTCCAACTAAAATTTTTTTCACAATCCAACAAAATTGAAGTTATTTTCATCTAAATTTAATCAATTATAGATCCTACAACAAAAATACTCGACAAAATCCAAAAAAATCGAAGTTGATTTCAAATGAATTTATTAAAATTTGACAAAAATATTGTCTACATCCAAGAAAATTGAAGTTATTTTCATCTAAATTTACTCAAATATAGATCCTACAACAAAAATACTCAACAAAACCCAAAAAAATCGAAGTTGATTTCAAATGATTTTATTAAATTTTGACAAAAATCTTGTCTACATACAAGAAAATTGAAGTTATTTTCATCTATATTTAGTCAAATATAGATCCTACAACCAAAATAGTCATCAAAATCCAAAAAATCGAAGTTGATTTCAAATGATTTTATTAAAATTTGACCAAAATCTTGTCAAAATCCAAAAAATTGAAGTTATTTTCATCTAAATTTAGTCAAATATACATCCTACAACCAAAATACTCATCAAAATAAAAAAAAATCGAAGTTGATTTCAAATGAATTTATTAATATTTGACCAAAATCTTGTCAAAATCAAAGAAAATTGAAGTTATTTTCATCTAAATTTAGTCAAATATAGATCCTACAACCAAAATACTCGACAAAATCCAAAATAATCGAAGTTGATTTCAAATAAATTTAATAAAACTTGATACTTCCAACTAAAATTTTTTTCACAATCCAACAAAATTGAAGTTATTTTCATCTAAATTTAATCAAATATAGATCCTACAACAAAAATACTCGACAAAATCAAAAAGAATCGAAGTTGATTTCATATGAATTTATTAAAATTTGACACTTCCAACTAAAATTTTTTTTATAATCCAACAAAATTAAATTTATTTTCATCTAAATTTACTCAAATATGGATCCTACAACAAAAATACTCAACAAAATCCAAAAAAATCGAAGTTGATTTCAAATGATTTTATTAAAATTTGACAAAAATCTTGTCTACATACAAGAAAATTGAAGTTATTTTCATCTATATTTAGTCAAATATAGATCCTACAACCAAAATAGTCATCAAAATCCAAAAAATCGAAGTTGATTTCAAATGAATTTATTAAAATTTGACAAAAATCTTGTCTACATCCAAGAAAATTGAAGTTATTTTCATCTAAATTTAGTCAAATATAGATCCTACAACCAAAATACTCAACAAAATCCAAAAAAATCGAAGTTGATTTCAAATAAATTTATTAAAATTTGACACTTCCAACTAAATTTTTTTTCATAATCCAACAAAATTAAATTTATTTTCATCTAAATTTACTCAAATATAGATCCTACAACAAAAATACTCAACAAAACCCAAAAAAATCGAAGTTGATTTCAAATGATTTTATTAAATTTTGACAAAAATCTTGTCTACATACAAGAAAATTGAAGTTATTTTCATCTATATTTAGTCAAATATAGATCCTACAACCAAAATAGTCATCAAAATCCAAAAAATCGAAGTTGATTTCAAATGATTTTATTAAAATTTGACCAAAATCTTGTCAAAATCCAAAAAATTGAAGTTATTTTCATCTAAATTTAGTCAAATATACATCCTACAACCAAAATACTCATCAAAATAAAAAAAAATCGAAGTTGATTTCAAATGAATTTATTAATATTTGACCAAAATCTTGTCAAAATCAAAGAAAATTGAAGTTATTTTCATCTAAATTTAGTCAAATATAGATCCTACAACCAAAATACTCGACAAAATCCAAAATAATCGAAGTTGATTTCAAATAAATTTAATAAAACTTGATACTTCCAACTAAAATTTTTTTCACAATCCAACAAAATTGAAGTTATTTTCATCTAAATTTAATCAAATATAGATCCTACAACAAAAATACTCGACAAAATCAAAAAGAATCGAAGTTGATTTCATATGAATTTATTAAAATTTGACACTTCCAACTAAAATTTTTTTTATAATCCAACAAAATTAAATTTATTTTCATCTAAATTTACTCAAATATGGATCCTACAACAAAAATACTCAACAAAATCCAAAATAATCGAAGTTGATTTCAAATAAATTTAATAAAACTTGATACTTCCAACTAAAATTTTTTTCACAATCCAACAAAATTGAAGTTATTTTCATCTAAATTTAATCAAATATAGATCCTACAACAAAAATACTCGACAAAATAAAAAAAAATCGAAGTTGATTTCATATGAATTTATTAAAATTTGACACTTCCAACTAAAATTTTTTTTATAATCCAACAAAATTGAAGTTATTTTCATCTAAATTTAGTCAAATATAGATCCTACAACCAAAATACTCATCAAAATCCAAAAAAATCGAAGTTGATTTCAAATGATTTTATTAAAATTTGACAAAAATCTTGTCTACATACAAGAAAATTGAAGTTATTTTCATCTAAATTTAGTCAAATATAGATCCTACAACCAAAATAGTCATCAAAATCCAAAAAATCGAAGTTGATATCAAATGAATTTATTAAAATTTGACAAAAATCTTGTCTACATCCAAGAAAATTGAAGTTATTTTCATCTAAATTTAGTCAAATATAGATCCTACAACCAAAATACTCAACAAAATCCAAAAAAATCGAAGTTGATTTCAAATAAATTTATTAAAATTTGACACTTCCAACTAAATTTTTTTTCATAATCCAACAAAATTAAATTTATTTTCATCTAAATTTAGTCAAATATAGATCCTACAACCAAAATACTCATCAAAATCCAAAAAAATCGAAGTTGATTTCAAATGAATTTATTAAAATTTGACAAAAATATTGTCTACATCCAAGAAAATTGAAGTTATTTTCATCTAAATTTACTCAAATATAGATCCTACAACAAAAATACTCAACAAAATCCAAAAAAATCGAAGTTGATTTCAAATAAATTTATTAAAATTTGACACTTCCAACTAAATTTTTTTTCATAATCCAACAAAATTGAAGTTATTTTCATCTAAATTTACTCAAATATAGATCCTACAACCAAAATACTCAACAAAATAAAAAAAAATCGAAGTTGATTTCAAATGAATTTATTAAAATTTGACCAAAATCATGTCAAAATCAAAGAAAATTGAAGTTATTTTCATCTAAATTTAGTCAAATATAGATCCTACATCCAAAATACTCGACAAAATCCAAAAAAATCGAAGTTGATTTTATATGAATTTATTAACATTTGACACTTCCAACTAAAATTTTTTCATAATCCAACGAAATTGAAGTTATTTTCATCTAAATTTAATCAATTATAGATCCTACAACAAAAATACTCGACAAAATCCAAAAAAATCGAAGTTGATTTCAAATGAATTTATTAAAATTTGACAAAAATATTGTCTACATCCAAGAAAATTGAAGTTATTTTCATCTAAATTTACTCAAATATAGATCCTACAACAAAAATACTCAACAAAACCCAAAAAAATCGAAGTTGATTTCAAATGATTTTATTAAATTTTGACAAAAATCTTGTCTACATACAAGAAAATTGAAGTTATTTTCATCTATATTTAGTCAAATATAGATCCTACAACCAAAATAGTCATCAAAATCCAAAAAATCGAAGTTGATTTCAAATGATTTTATTAAAATTTGACCAAAATCTTGTCAAAATCCAAAAAATTGAAGTTATTTTCATCTAAATTTAGTCAAATATACATCCTACAACCAAAATACTCATCAAAATAAAAAAAAATCGAAGTTGATTTCAAATGAATTTATTAATATTTGACCAAAATCTTGTCAAAATCAAAGAAAATTGAAGTTATTTTCATCTAAATTTAGTCAAATATAGATCCTACAACCAAAATACTCGACAAAATCCAAAATAATCGAAGTTGATTTCAAATAAATTTAATAAAACTTGATACTTCCAACTAAAATTTTTTTCACAATCCAACAAAATTGAAGTTATTTTCATCTAAATTTAATCAAATATAGATCCTACAACAAAAATACTCGACAAAATCAAAAAGAATCGAAGTTGATTTCATATGAATTTATTAAAATTTGACACTTCCAACTAAAATTTTTTTTATAATCCAACAAAATTAAATTTATTTTCATCTAAATTTACTCAAATATGGATCCTACAACAAAAATACTCAACAAAATCCAAAAAAATCGAAGTTGATTTCAAATGATTTTATTAAAATTTGACAAAAATCTTGTCTACATACAAGAAAATTGAAGTTATTTTCATCTATATTTAGTCAAATATAGATCCTACAACCAAAATAGTCATCAAAATCCAAAAAATCGAAGTTGATTTCAAATGAATTTATTAAAATTTGACAAAAATCTTGTCTACATCCAAGAAAATTGAAGTTATTTTCATCTAAATTTAGTCAAATATAGATCCTACAACCAAAATACTCAACAAAATCCAAAAAAATCGAAGTTGATTTCAAATAAATTTATTAAAATTTGACACTTCCAACTAAATTTTTTTTCATAATCCAACAAAATTAAATTTATTTTCATCTAAATTTACTCAAATATAGATCCTACAACAAAAATACTCAACAAAACCCAAAAAAATCGAAGTTGATTTCAAATGATTTTATTAAATTTTGACAAAAATCTTGTCTACATACAAGAAAATTGAAGTTATTTTCATCTATATTTAGTCAAATATAGATCCTACAACCAAAATAGTCATCAAAATCCAAAAAATCGAAGTTGATTTCAAATGATTTTATTAAAATTTGACCAAAATCTTGTCAAAATCCAAAAAATTGAAGTTATTTTCATCTAAATTTAGTCAAATATACATCCTACAACCAAAATACTCATCAAAATAAAAAAAAATCGAAGTTGATTTCAAATGAATTTATTAATATTTGACCAAAATCTTGTCAAAATCAAAGAAAATTGAAGTTATTTTCATCTAAATTTAGTCAAATATAGATCCTACAACCAAAATACTCGACAAAATCCAAAATAATCGAAGTTGATTTCAAATAAATTTAATAAAACTTGATACTTCCAACTAAAATTTTTTTCACAATCCAACAAAATTGAAGTTATTTTCATCTAAATTTAATCAAATATAGATCCTACAACAAAAATACTCGACAAAATCAAAAAGAATCGAAGTTGATTTCATATGAATTTATTAAAATTTGACACTTCCAACTAAAATTTTTTTTATAATCCAACAAAATTAAATTTATTTTCATCTAAATTTACTCAAATATGGATCCTACAACAAAAATACTCAACAAAATCCAAAATAATCGAAGTTGATTTCAAATAAATTTAATAAAACTTGATACTTCCAACTAAAATTTTTTTCACAATCCAACAAAATTGAAGTTATTTTCATCTAAATTTAATCAAATATAGATCCTACAACAAAAATACTCGACAAAATAAAAAAAAATCGAAGTTGATTTCATATGAATTTATTAAAATTTGACACTTCCAACTAAAATTTTTTTTATAATCCAACAAAATTGAAGTTATTTTCATCTAAATTTAGTCAAATATAGATCCTACAACCAAAATACTCATCAAAATCCAAAAAAATCGAAGTTGATTTCAAATGATTTTATTAAAATTTGACAAAAATCTTGTCTACATACAAGAAAATTGAAGTTATTTTCATCTAAATTTAGTCAAATATAGATCCTACAACCAAAATAGTCATCAAAATCCAAAAAATCGAAGTTGATTTCAAATGAATTTATTAAAATTTGACAAAAATCTTGTCTACATCCAAGAAAATTGAAGTTATTTTCATCTAAATTTAGTCAAATATAGATCCTACAACCAAAATACTCAACAAAATCCAAAAAAATCGAAGTTGATTTCAAATAAATTTATTAAAATTTGACACTTCCAACTAAATTTTTTTTCATAATCCAACAAAATTAAATTTATTTTCATCTAAATTTAGTCAAATATAGATCCTACAACCAAAATACTCATCAAAATCCAAAAAAATCGAAGTTGATTTCAAATGAATTTATTAAAATTTGACAAAAATATTGTCTACATCCAAGAAAATTGAAGTTATTTTCATCTAAATTTACTCAAATATAGATCCTACAACAAAAATACTCAACAAAATCCAAAAAAATCGAAGTTGATTTCAAATAAATTTATTAAAATTTGACACTTCCAACTAAATTTTTTTTCATAATCCAACAAAATTGAAGTTATTTTCATCTAAATCTACTCAAATATAGATCCTACAACAAAAATACTCAACAAAATCCAAAAAAATCGAAGTTGATTTCAAATGAATTTATTAAAATTTGACAAAAATCTTGCCTACATCCAAGAAAATTGAAGTTATTTTCATCTAAATTTAGTCAAATATAGATCCTACAACCAAAATACTCATCAAAATCCAAAAAAATCGAAGTTGATTTCAAATAAATTTATTAAAATTTGACACTTCCAACTAAATTTTTTTTCATAATCCAACAAAATTAAATTTATTTTCATCTAAATTTACTCAAATATAGATCCTACAACAAAAATACTCAACAAAATCCAAAATAATCGAAGTTGATTTCAAATAAATTTAATAAAACTTGATACTTCCAACTAAAATTTTTTTCACAATCCAACAAAATTGAAGTTATTTTCATCAAAATTTACTCAAATATATACCCTACAACAAAAATACTCAACAAAATCCAAAAAAATCGAAGTTGATTTCAAATAAATTTATTAAAATTTGACTCTTCCAACTAAATTTTTTTTCATAATCCAACAAAATTAAATTTATTTTCATCTAAATTTACTCAAATATAGATCCTACAACAAAAATACTCAACAAAATCCAAAATAATCGAAGTTGATTTCAAATAAATTTAATAAAACTTGATACTTCCAACTAAAATTTTTTTCACAATCCAACAAAATTGAAGTTATTTTCATCTAAATTTAATCAAATATAGATCCTACAACAAAAATACTCGACAAAATCCAAAAAAATCGAAGTTGATTTCATATGAATTTATTAAAATTTGACACTTCCAACTAAAATTTTTTTTATAATCCAACAAAATTAAATTTATTTTCATCTAAATTTACTCAAATATGGATCCTACAACAAAAATACTCAACAAAATCCAAAATAATCGAAGTTGATTTCAAATAAATTTAATAAAACTTGATACTTCCAACTAAAATTTTTTTCACAATCCAACAAAATTGAAGTTATTTTCATCTAAATTTAATCAAATATAGATCCTACAACAAAAATACTCGACAAAATCAAAAAAAATCGAAGTTGATTTCATATGAATTTATTAAAATTTGACACTTCCAACTAAAATTTTTTTTATAATCCAACAAAATTGAAGTTATTTTCATCTAAATTTAGTCAAATATAGATCCTACAACCAAAATACTCATCAAAATCCAAAAAAATCGAAGTTGATTTCAAATGAATTTATTAAAATTTGACAAAAATATTGTCTACATCCAAGAAAATTGAAGTTATTTTCATCTAAATTTACTCAAATATAGATCCTACAACAAAAATACTCAACAAAAACCAAAAAAATCGTAGTTGATTTCAAATGATTTTATTAAAATTTGACAAAAATCTTGTCTACATACAAGAAAATTGAAGTTATTTTCATCTATATTTAGTCAAATATAGATCCTACAACCAAAATAGTCATCAAAATCCAAAAAATCGAAGTTGATTTCAAATGAATTTATTAAAATTTAACAAAAATCTTGTCTACATCCAAGAAAATTGAAGTTATTTTCATCTAAATTTAGTCAAATATAGATCCTACAACCAAAATACTCAACAAAATCCAAAAAAATCGAAGTTGATTTCAAATAAATTTATTAAAATTTGACACTTCCAACTAAATTTTTTTTCATAATCCAACAAAATTAAATTTATTTTCATCTAAATTTACTCAAATATAGATCCTACAACAAAAATACTCGACAAAATCCAAAAAAATCGAAGTTGATTTCATATGAATTTATTAAAATTTGACACTTCCAACTAAAATTTTTTTTATAATCCAACAAAATTAAATTTATTTTCATCTAAATTTACTCAAATATGGATCCTACAACAAAAATACTCAACAAAATCCAAAATAATCGAAGTTGATTTCAAATAAATTTAATAAAACTTGAAACTTCCAACTAAAATTTTTTTCACAATCCAACAAAATTGAAGTTATTTTCATCTAAATTTAATCAAATATAGATCCTACAACAAAAATACTCGACAAAATCAAAAAAAATCGAAGTTGATTTCATATGAATTTATTAAAATTTGACACTTCCAACTAAAATTTTTTTTATAATCCAACAAAATTGAAGTTATTTTCATCTAAATTTAGTCAAATATAGATCCTACAACCAAAATACTCATCAAAATCCAAAAAAATCGAAGTTGATTTCAAATGAATTTATTAAAATTTGACATTTCCAACTAAATTTTTTTTCAGAATCCAACAAAATTGAAGTTATTTTCATCAAAATTTACTCAAATATATACCCTACAACAAAAATACTCAACAAAATCCAAAAAAATCGAAGTTGATTTCAAATAAATTTATTAAAATTTGACACTTCCAACTAAATTTTTTTTCATAATCCAACAAAATTAAATTTATTTTCATCTAAATTTACTCAAATATAGATCCTACAACAAAAATACTCAACAAAATCCAAAATAATCGAAGTTGATTTCAAATAAATTTAATAAAACTTGATACTTCCAACTAAAATTTTTTTCACAATCCAACAAAATTGAAGTTATTTTCATCTAAATTTAATCAAATATAGATCCTACAACAAAAATACTCGACAAAATCCAAAAAAATCGAAGTTGATTTCATATGAATTTATTAAAATTTGACACTTCCAACTAAAATTTTTTTTATAATCCAACAAAATTAAATTTATTTTCATCTAAATTTACTCAAATATGGATCCTACAACAAAAATACTCAACAAAATCCAAAATAATCGAAGTTGATTTCAAATAAATTTAATAAAACTTGATACTTCCAACTAAAATTTTTTTCACAATCCAACAAAATTGAAGTTATTTTCATCTAAATTTAATCAAATATAGATCCTACAACAAAAATACTCGACAAAATCCAAAAAAATCGAAGTTGATTTCATATGAATTTATTAAAATTTGACAAAAATCTTGTCTACATCCAAGAAAATTGAAGTTATTTTCATCTAAATTTAGTCAAATATAGATCCTACAACCAAAATACTCATCAAAATCCAAAAAAATCGAAGTTGATTTCAAATAAATTTATTAAAATTTGACACTTCCAACTAAATTTTTTTTCATAATCCAACAAAATTAAATTTATTTTCATCTAAATTTACTCAAATATAGATCCTACAACAAAAATACTCAACAAAATCCAAAATAATCGAAGTTGATTTCAAATAAATTTAATAAAACTTGATACTTCCAACTAAAATTTTTTTCACAATCCAACAAAATTGAAGTTATTTTCATCTAAATTTAATCAAATATAGATCCTACAACAAAAATACTCGACAAAATCCAAAAAAATCGAAGTTGATTTCATATGAATTTATTAAAATTTGACAATTCCAACTAAAATTTTTTTTATAATCCAACAAAATTGAAGTTATTTTCATCTAAATTTAGTCAAATATAGATCCTACAACCAAAATACTCAACCAAATCCAAAAAAATCGAAGTTCATTTCAAATGAATTTATTAAAATTTGACAAAAATCTTGTCTACATCCAAGAAAATTGAAGTTATTTTCATCTAAATTTAGTCAAATATAGATCCTACAACCAAAATACTCAACAAAATCCAAAAAAATCGAAGTTGATTTCAAATAAATTTATTAAAATTTGACACTTCCAACTAAATTTTTTTTCATAATCCAACAAAATTAAATTTATTTTCATCTAAATTTACTCAAATATAGATCCTACAACAAAAATACTCGACAAAATCCAAAAAAATCGAAGTTGATTTCATATGAATTTATTAAAATTTGACACTTCCAACTAAAATTTTTTTTATAATCCAACAAAATTAAATTTATTTTCATCTAAATTTACTCAAATATGGATCCTACAACAAAAATACTCAACAAAATCCAAAATAATCGAAGTTGATTTCAAATAAATTTAATAAAACTTGAAACTTCCAACTAAAATTTTTTTCACAATCCAACAAAATTGAAGTTATTTTCATCTAAATTTAATCAAATATAGATCCTACAACAAAAATACTCGACAAAATCAAAAAAAATCGAAGTTGATTTCATATGAATTTATTAAAATTTGACACTTCCAACTAAAATTTGTTTTATAATCCAACAAAATTGAAGTTATTTTCATCTAAATTTAGTCAAATATAGATCCTACAACCAAAATACTCATCAAAATCCAAAAAAATCGAAGTTGATTTCAAATGAATTTATTAAAATTTGACATTTCCAACTAAATTTTTTTTCAGAATCCAACAAAATTGAAGTTATTTTCATCAAAATTTACTCAAATATATACCCTACAACAAAAATACTCAACAAAATCCAAAAAAATCGAAGTTGATTTCAAATAAATTTATTAAAATTTGACACTTCCAACTAAATTTTTTTTCATAATCCAACAAAATTAAATTTATTTTCATCTAAATTTACTCAAATATAGATCCTACAACAAAAATACTCAACAAAATCCAAAATAATCGAAGTTGATTGCAAATAAATTTAATAAAACTTGATACTTCCAACTAAAATTTTTTTCACAATCCAACAAAATTGAAGTTATTTTCATCTAAATTTAATCAAATATAGATCCTACAACAAAAATACTCGACAAAATCCAAAAAAATCGAAGTTGATTTCATATGAATTTATTAAAATTTGACAATTCCAACTAAAATTTTTTTCACAATCCAACAAAATTGAAGTTATTTTCATCTAAATCTACTCAAATATAGATCCTACAACAAAAATACTCAACCAAATCCAAAAAAATCGAAGTTCATTTCAAATGAATTTATTAAAATTTGACAAAAATCTTGTCTACATCCAAGAAAATTGAAGTTATTTTCATCTAAATTTAGTCAAATATAGATCCTACAACCAAAATACTCATCAAAATCCAAAAAAATCGAAGTTGATTTCAAATAAATTTATTAAAATTTGACATTTCCAACTAAATTTTTTTTCAGAATCCAACAAAATTGAAGTTATTTTCATCAAAATTTACTCAAATATATACCCTACAACAAAAATACTCAACAAAATCCAAAAAAATCGAAGTTGATTTCAAATAAATTTATTAAAATTTGACTCTTCCAACTAAATTTTTTTTCATAATCCAACAAAATTAAATTTATTTTCATCTAAATTTACTCAAATATAGATCCTACAACAAAAATACTCAACAAAATCCAAAATAATCGAAGTTGATTTCAAATAAATTTAATAAAACTTGATACTTCCAACTAAAATTTTTTTCACAATCCAACAAAATTGAAGTTATTTTCATCTAAATTTAATCAAATATAGATCCTACAACAAAAATACTCGACAAAATCCAAAAAAATCGAAGTTGATTTCATATGTATTTATTAAAATTTGACACTTCCAACTAAAATTTTTTTTATAATCCAACAAAATTAAATTTATTTTCATCTAAATTTACTCAAATATGGATCCTACAACAAAAATACTCAACAAAATCCAAAATAATCGAAGTTGATTTCAAATAAATTTAATAAAACTTGATACTTCCAACTAAAATTTTTTTCACAATCCAACAAAATTGAAGTTATTTTCATCTAAATTTAATCAAATATAGATCCTACAACAAAAATACTCGACAAAATCAAAAAAAATCGAAGTTGATTTCATATGAATTTATTAAAATTTGACACTTCCAACTAAAATTTTTTTTATAATCCAACAAAATTGAAGTTATTTTCATCTAAATTTAGTCAAATATAGATCCTACAACCAAAATACTCATCAAAATCCAAAAAAATCGAAGTTGATTTCAAATGAATTTATTAAAATTTGACAAAAATATTGTCTACATCCAAGAAAATTGAAGTTATTTTCATCTAAATTTACTCAAATATAGATCCTACAACAAAAATACTCAACAAAAACCAAAAAAATCGTAGTTGATTTCAAATGATTTTATTAAAATTTGACAAAAATCTTGTCTACATACAAGAAAATTGAAGTTATTTTCATCTATATTTAGTCAAATATAGATCCTACAACCAAAATAGTCATCAAAATCCAAAAAATTGAAGTTGATTTCAAATGAATTTATTAAAATTTAACAAAAATCTTGTCTACATCCAAGAAAATTGAAGTTATTTTCATCTAAATTTAGTCAAATATAGATCCTACAACCAAAATACTCAACAAAATCCAAAAAAATCGAAGTTGATTTCAAATAAATTTATTAAAATTTGACACTTCCAACTAAATTTTTTTTCATAATCCAACAAAATTAAATTTATTTTCATCTAAATTTACTCAAATATAGATCCTACAAGAAAATACTCGACAAAATCCAAAAAAATCGAAGTTGATTTCATATGAATTTATTAAAATTTGACACTTCCAACTAAAATTTTTTTTATAATCCAACAAAATTAAATTTATTTTCATCTAAATTTACTCAAATATGGATCCTACAACAAAAATACTCAACAAAATCCAAAATAATCGAAGTTGATTTCAAATAAATTTAATAAAACTTGATACTTCCAACTAAAATTTTTTTCACAATCCAACAAAATTGAAGTTATTTTCATCTAAATTTAATCAAATATAGATCCTACAACAAAAATACTCGACAAAATCAAAAAAAATCGAAGTTGATTTCATATGAATTTATTAAAATTTGACACTTCCAACTAAAATTTTTTTTATAATCCAACAAAATTGAAGTTATTTTCATCTAAATTTAGTCAAATATAGATCCTACAACCAAAATACTCATCAAAATCCAAAAAAATCGAAGTTGATTTCAAATGAATTTATTAAAATTTGACAAAAATATTGTCTACTTCCAAGAAAATTGAAGTTATTTTCATCTAAATTTACTCAAATATAGATCCTACAACAAAAATACTCAACAAAAATCAAAAAAATCGTAGTTGATTTCAAATGATTTTATTAAAATTTGACAAAAATCTTGTCTACATACAAGAAAATTGAAGTTATTTTCATCTATATTTAGTCAAATATAGATCCTACAACCAAAATAGTCATCAAAATCCAAAAAATCGAAGTTGATTTCAAATGAATTTATTAAAATTTAACAAAAATCTTGTCTACATCCAAGAAAATTGAAGTTATTTTCATCTAAATTTAGTCAAATATAGATCCTACAACCAAAATACTCAACAAAATCCAAAAAAATCGAAGTTGATTTCAAATAAATTTATTAAAATTTGACACTTCCAACTAAATTTTTTTTCATAATCCAACAAAATTAAATTTATTTTCATCTAAATTTACTCAAATATGGTTCCTTCAACAAAAATACTCAACAAAATCCAAAATAATCGAAGTTGATTTCAAATAAATTTAATAAAACTTGATACTTCCAACTAAAATTTTTTTCACAATCCAACAAAATTGAAGTTATTTTCATCTAAATTTAATCAAATATAGATCCTACAACAAAAATACTCGACAAAATAAAAAAAAATCGAAGTTTATTTCATATGAATTTATTAAAATTTGACACTTCCAACTAAAATTTTTTTTATAATCCAACAAAATTGAAGTTATTTTCATCTAAATTTAGTCAAATATAGATCCTACAACCAAAATACTCATCAAAATCCAAAAAAATCGAAGTTGATTTCAAATGAATTTATTAAAATTTGACAAAAATATTGTCTACATCCAAGAAAATTGAAGTTATTTTCATCTAAATTTACTCAAATATAGATCCTACAACAAAAATACTCAACAAAAACCAAAAAAATCGTAGTTGATTTCAAATGATTTTATTAAAATTTGACAAAAATCTTGTCTACATACAAGAAAATTGAAGTTATTTTCATCTATATTTAGTCAAATATAGATCCTACAACCAAAATAGTCATCAAAATCCAAAAAATCGAAGTTGATTTCAAATGAATTTATTAAAATTTGACCAAAATCTTGTCAAAATCAAAGAAAATTGAAGTTATTTTCATCTAAATTTAGTCAAATATAGATCCTACATCCAAAATACTCGACAAAATCCAAAAAAATCGAAGTTGATTTTATATGAATTTATTAAAATTTGACACTTCCAACTAAAATTTTTTCATAATCCAACGAAATTGAAGTTATTTTCATCTAAATTTACTCAAATATAGATCCTACAACAAAAATACTCAACAAAATCCAAAAAAATCGAAGTTGATTTCAAATAAATTTATTAAAATTTGACACTTCCAACTAAATTTTTTTTCATAATCCAACAAAATTGAATTTATTTTCATCTAAATTTAGTGAAATATAGATCCTACAACCAAAATACTCAACAAAATAAAAAAAAATCGAGGTTGATTTCAAATAAATTTATTAAAATTTGACATTTCCAACTAAATTTTTTTTCAGAATCCAACAAAATTGAAGTTATTTTCATTTAAATTTACTCAAATATAGACCCTACAACAAAAATACTCAACAAAATCCAAAAAAATCGAAGTTGATTTCAAATAAATTTATTAAAATTTGACACTTCCAACTAAATTTTTTTTCATAATCCAACAAAACTAAATTTATTTTCATCTAAATTTACTCAAATATAGATCCTACAACAAAAACACTCAACAAAATCCAAAATAATCGAAGTTGATTTCAAATAAATTTAATAAAACTTGATACTTCCAACTAAAATTTTTTTCACAATCCAACAAAATTGAAGTTATTTTCATCTAAATTTAATCAAATATAGATCCTACAACAAAAATACTCGACAAAATCCAAAAAAATCGAAGTTGATTTCATATGAATTTATTAAAATTTGACACTTCCAACTAAAATTTTTTTTATAATCCAACAAAATTGAAGTTATTTTCATCTAAATTTAGTCAAATATAGATCCTACAACCAAAATACTCATCAAAATCCAAAAAAATCGAAGTTGATTTCAAATGAATTTATTAAAATTTGACAAAAATATTGTCTACATCCAAGAAAATTGAAGTTATTTTCATCTAAATTTACTCAAATATAGATCCTACAACAAAAATACTCAACAAAAACCAAAAAAATCGTAGTTGATTTCAAATGATTTTATTAAAATTTGACAAAAATCTTGTCTACATACAAGAAAATTGAAGTTATTTTCATCTATATTTAGTCAAATATAGATCCTACAACCAAAATAGTCATCAAAATCCAAAAAATCGAAGTTGATTTCAAATGAATTTATTAAAATTTGACCAAAATCTTGTCAAAATCAAAGAAAATTGAAGTTATTTTCATCTAAATTTAGTCAAATATAGATCCTACATCCAAAATACTCGACAAAATCCAAAAAAATCGAAGTTGATTTTATATGAATTTATTAAAATTTGACACTTCCAACTAAAATTTTTTCATAATCCAACGAAATTGAAGTTATTTTCATCTAAATTTACTCAAATATAGATCCTACAACAAAAATACTCAACAAAATCCAAAAAAATCGAAGTTGATTTCAAATAAATTTATTAAAATTTGACACTTCCAACTAAATTTTTTTTCATAATCCAACAAAATTGAATTTATTTTCATCTAAATTTAGTGAAATATAGATCCTACAACCAAAATACTCAACAAAATAAAAAAAAATCGAGGTTGATTTCAAATAAATTTATTAAAATTTGACATTTCCAACTAAATTTTTTTTCAGAATCCAACAAAATTGAAGTTATTTTCTTTTAAATTTACTCAAATATAGACCCTACAACAAAAATACTCAACAAAATCCAAAAAAATCGAAGTTGATTTCAAATAAATTTATTAAAATTTGACACTTCCAACTAAATTTTTTTTCATAATCCAACAAAACTAAATTTATTTTCATCTAAATTTACTCAAATATAGATCCTACAACAAAAACACTCAACAAAATCCAAAATAATCGAAGTTGATTTCAAATAAATTTAATAAAACTTGATACTTCCAACTAAAATTTTTTTCACAATCCAACAAAATTGAAGTTATTTTCATCTAAATTTAATCAAATATAGATCCTACAACAAAAATACTCGACAAAATCCAAAAAAATCGAAGTTGATTTCATATGAATTTATTAAAATTTGACACTTCCAACTAAAATTTTTTTTATAATCCAACAAAATTGAAGTTATTTTCATCTAAATTTAGTCAAATATAGATCCTACAACCAAAATACTCATCAAAATCCAAAAAAATCGAAGTTGATTTCAAATGAATTTATTAAAATTTGACAAAAATCTTGTCTACATCCAAGAAAATTGAAGTTATTTTCATCGAAATTTACTCAAATATAGATCCTACAACAAAAATACTCAACAAAATCCAAAAAAATCGAAGTTGATTTCAAATGAATTTATTAAAATTTGTCCAAAATCTTGTCAAAATCCAAGAAAATTGAAGTTATTTTCATCTAAATTTAGTCAAATATAGATCCTACAACCAAAATACTCGACAAAATCCAAAAAAATCGAAGTTGATTTTATATGAAATTATTAACATTTGACACTTCCAACTAAAATTTTTTCATAATCCAACGAAATTGAAGTTATTTTCATCTAAATTTACTCAAATATAGAACCTACAACAAAAATACTCAACAAAATCCAAAAAAATCGTAGTTGATTTCAAATAAATTTATTAAAATTTGATACTTCCAACTAAAATTTTTTTCACAATCCAACAAAAGTGAAGTTATTTTCATCTAAATTTACTCAAATATAGACCCTACAACAAAAATACTCAACAAAATCCAAAAAAATCGAAGTTGATTTCAAATAAATTTATTAAAACTTGATACTTTCAACTAAAATTTTTTTCACAATCCAACAAAATTGAAGTTATTTTCATCTAAATTTAATCAAATATAGATCCTACAACAAAAATACTCGACAAATATAAAAAAAATCGAAGTTGATTTCATATGAATTTATTAAAATTTGACACTTCCAACTAAAATTTTTTTTATAATCCAACCAAATTGAAGTTATTTTCATCTAAATTTACTCAAATATAGATCCTACAACCAAAATAGTCATCAAAATCCAAAAAATCGAAGTTGATTTCAAATGATTTTATTAAAATTTGACCAAAATCTTGTCAAAATCCAAAAAATTGAATTTATTTTCATCTAAATTTAGTCAAATACACATCCTACAACCAAAATACTCGACAAAATCCAAAAAAATCGAAGTTGATTTTATTTATTTATTTATTTATTTATTTATAAACGGACCGAAGCCCTCTTTACATAAATATTTAGACGTGAAGAAAAAGATCTTAACCTAATATTACAAAAGATAGACATGCCCAAAAAAGAATAAAACTCATGGTACATAAGATATGACATTATCCGATAATGATACGTAACTGTCTTTTAAAAGTGTGCACAGACCCATTGAAGAAATCAATACTGTTATACAGAGTACTAGAGTCAGCAATAATTCGATTTATTGGATTAATTAGTCCTTATGTAGATCTGGATTTAAGTGGTTGAAATCCTGCTCTAGATCTCAATACGCGTTCAGGTGCATAGAAATTGATTTGCATAAGAAGAGAGGGACAATCAATATGGTTATTGATTAAATTAAAAATAAATAAATGGCCAGATATTTTTCTACGTGCAGCTAATGTTTATATGAATTTATTAAAATTTGACACTTCCAACTAAAATTTTTTCATAATCCAACGAAATTGAAGTTATTTTCATCTAAATTTACTCAAATATAGAACCTACAACAAAAATACTCAACAAAATCCAAAAAAATCGAAGTTGATTTCAAATAAATTTATTAAAATTTGATACTTCCAACTAAAATTTTTTTCACAATCCAACAAAATTGAAGTTATTTTCATCAAAATTTACTCAAATATAGACCCTACAACAAAAATACTCAACAAAATCCAAAAAAATCGAAGTTGATTTCAAATAAATTTATTAAAATTTGACACTTCCAACTAAATTTTTTTTCATAATCCAACAAAATTGAATTTATTTTCATCTAAATTTAGTCAAATATAGATCCTACAACCAAAATACTCAACAAAATAAAAAAAAATCGAAGTTGATTTCAAATAAATTTATTAAAATTTGACTCTTCCAACTAAAATTTTTTTCATAATCCAACAAAATTGAAGTTATTTTCATCTAAATTTACTCAAATATAGATCCTACAACCAAAATACGCAACAAAATCCAAAAAAATCGAAGTTGATTTCAAATGAATTTATTAAAATTTGACCAAAATCTTGTCAAAATCCAAAAAATTGAAGTTATTTTCATCTAAATTTACGCAAATATAGATCCTACAACAAAAATACTCAACAAAATCCAAAAAAATCGAAGCTGATTTCAAATAAATTTATTAAAATTTGACATTTCCAACTAAATTTTTTTTCAGAATCCAACAAAATTGAAGTTATATTCATCTAAATTTACTCAAATATAGAACCTACAACAAAAATACTCAACAAAATCCAAAAAAATCGAAGTTGATTTCAAATAAATTTATTAAAATTTGACACTTCCAACTAAATTTTTTTTCATAATCCAACAAAATTGAAGTTATTTTCATCTAAATTTAGTCAAATATACATCCTACAACCAAAATACTCATCAAAATCCAAAAAAATCGAAGTTGATTTCAAATAAATTTATTAAAATTTGACACTTCCAAATAAGTTTTTTTCACAATCCAACAAAATTGAAGTTATTTTCATCTAAATTTAGTCAAATATAGATCCTACAACCAAAATACTCATCAAAATCCAAAAAAATCGAAGTTGATTTCAAATGAATTTATTAAAATTTGACAAAAATCTTGTCTACATCCAAGAAAATTGAAGTTATTTTCATCTAAATTTACTCAAATATAGACCCTACAACAAAAATACTCAACAAAATCCAAAAAAATCGAAGTTGATTTCAAATAAATTTATTAAAATTTGACACTTCCAACTAAATTTTTTTTCATAGTCCAACAAAATTAAATTTATTTTCATCTAAATTTACTCAAATATGGATCCTACAACAAAAATACTCAACAAAATCCAAAATAATCGAAGTTGATTTCAAATAAATTTAATAAAACTTGATACTTCCAACTAAAATTTTTTTCACAATCCAACAAAATTGAAGTTATTTTCATCTAAATTTAATCAAATATAGATCCTACAACAAAAATACTCGACAAAATCCAAAAAAATCGAAGTTGATTTCATATGAATTTATTAAAATTTGACAAAAATCTTGTCTACATCCAAGAAAATTGAAGTTATTTTCATCTAAATTTACTCAAATATAGATCCTACAACCAAAATAGTCATCAAAATCCAAAAAATCGAAGTTGATTTCAAATGATTTTATTAAAATTTGACCAAAATCTTGTCAAAATCCAAAAAATTGAATTTATTTTCATCTAAATTTAGTCAAATATACATCCTACAACCAAAATACTCATCAAAATCCAAAAAAATCGAAGTTGATTTCAAATAAATTTATTAAAATTTGACACTTCCAACTAAAATTTTTTTCATAATCCAACAAAATTGAAGTTATTTTCATCTAAATTTACTCAAATATAGATCCTACAACCAAAATACTCAACAAAATAAAAAAAAATCGAAGTTGATTTCAAATGAATTTATTAAAATTTGACCAAAATCTTGTCAAAATCCAAGAAAATTGAAGTTATTTTCATCTAAATTTAGTCAAATATAGATCCTACAACCAAAATACTCGACAAAATCCAAAAAAATCGAAGTTGATTTTATTTATTTATTTATTTATTTATTTATTTATAAACGGACCGAAGCCCTCTTTACATAAATATTTAGACGTGAAGAAAAAGATCTTAACCTAATATTACAAAAGATAGACATGCCCAAAAAAGAATAAAACTCATGGTACATAAGATATGACATTATCCGATAATGATACGTAACTGTCTTTTAAAAGTGTGCACAGACCTGTGACGTCCCGGCCCCACCCCGGTATCGCGACTTAGTGTCGGCGAGCGCCACCAGAGGTCTAATCTTCTTGCTAGTTCTCAATCTCCAATCCATTAGTATATATACAAGTTCCAAAATCATATCCTCTGTGTCCCCGTGTGTGTCTAGGGCAGGCGCCGTCAGCTGTAGCCCTACCGATGAGTCTAGCTGACGGTCCCAAGACGAAACACACCTCTTCTTTTCCTCCTCGATCCTTTAAAGCCAATCCACCCGCCCCGCACAGTTTACTCCATTGCGGCGTAATCCGGCCGGCCTTAGGGCGCGACGGTAAGTTGGAGGCAGCGGGGCAAGAACTCCTTGTCATTGTCCTAACCTCCACCCAGGACGTGACATAAAACTGGTGACAGCGGTGGGATGCGTTCTTTGTTAATAGAAATAAATTCTCTATTATATGGCACCCACAAAGGCCTATTAAACATGTGTATTGAACACCCCAGACGGTGTGAATCATCTTACAGCAGCCGCAGACTACAGAGCATTTGGGCATACTTGAATGCTCTGACTTGCGTTTTTGGAGGCATAGCTACTACCGCTGACGGCAGCGAAATTTGTCTAAAGTGCTCTAAACTAGCGCCCGCAGACACCGTAGAAGTGTATTGGACGCACTATTATTATACATATAAACCAACTGTCTATTGTCCTCGGTGCAGAAAGTCGTTAATTCCGGAACGCCCCATAAGAAACTGCACCGAGTGTTTTGAAAGCTACCTCCTCTCTAATAAGAGTTACACACGGTTCGATAATTATTAATAATGAGGATAGAAAGTCCCAACATATAAAAATGTACATTACACGCCCACAACAGATAGCAGTAGCTCACCGCGGGCTAGAAAGCACAATTGCACATATGCAAACATTAATGTGTATAAAAGGGAGTTTAGCGACAACGCACGAAGACGACGAAATTTGTTTGTCCTGCTCCCGGTTGGACCCAGTAAATACGGTGGCAGTATATCTTATTCTTTATTACCAAACGCCTTTTTCATTCCCCCCTTGCCTTCGGTGCAATAACGTATATACCAAACTCGTCCCATAAATAGATGCACCGTGTGCACGGAATATTACCTCCTTTCTAACGGAAACCTAGATCAATTCAATAACCTAGAAGATGTCAATTTCTAAGTAACAGCTACCGAACGCCAAAAATATTAAAATACTTCCAACAGCCTAACCATGTCCATATACGGCGATACCGAGGACTCTCACATAATGAACCCAGACGCGGGCCCTTCCGCTAACACTGTAAACGCCGCGATCGCCGAAAGAATGGAGCAGGTGCAATTAGTACGGGAAAAGCAAGCCGAAATTGAAAGCTTGTGCGCGGAATTGGTCGCAAACCGGGAATCCAATACGCGTTCAGGCGTAGTCTCCGATTCGGACGGCCCCGCGTTTGAAATTCTTGCCGAAAAGGTGCAAAAATTGGAAGCAATGATGGGTAAACTCCTTGCACCTCCGCCATTGGCGAACAATTTTGCCAGTCCTGGTTCCTCACGTTTCGATAGAAAACCAAAAATAAATTATAACAATGTACCGGACCAGGATCCATTGCCCCAGATCAGATTAAAAGACGCGATAGAAACCGTCCCAAAATTTAACGGCCATAACATGTCGGTTTTGCAATTCGCGAGAGCTTGCAATAGGGCTAAGGCTCTGGTTCCCTCGCAAGCCGAACCCCAGCTAGCGAGGTTGTTGATGAACAAGCTGCAAGATCATGCATACTTGGCCGTTGAGGATAGGGTCTTTGAAACCGTAAATGATCTAATCAAACAACTTAAACGTACATTTTCTCCTGGTAAAACGTCTGACCACTGTCGTGGGGAACTCGCAGACGTTATAAAAGGAACCAACGAGCACATGTTGAAGTACATTTCACGCGTTAAGGACCTCCGATTCGCCATCCTGGAAGAGTATAGGGAACATTACCGAGACTTCGCACGAACTCAGGACGTAGATCGCCTAACCTTGGACTCGTTCATTGATGGTCTTCCACCTCACATAAGGACAATGCTATTACAGCATAATTTTAAAACTCTCGAAGAAGCGTTCGATCTGGCTGTCCTCGTAGACAAGCAAATTGATAGGGACCGTCTCCGATTCTCCGATCCCAAACTAATCTGTCAAATCTGCAGCAAGACAGGTCACGACGCACGGTCCTGTCGAAATAATCAACGATCTGCAATCAACCAAAATTCCGAGAGGTACCCTCCAAACCACGCCGCGGAATATAGGTATCAAGCACCCAATCCCCTGCTCCCATACTGGAACAAGAACCGTCCTCCACCTCCGAAACCTATGGAGATACGTAATTGCAGTTACTGCGTGAAGCCCGGACACGCGACCTCGAAATGCCGAGAACGAAAATTCACTACCTACAGGGACCCTAGAACCTTGTGGGAAACGGAGTCGGAAACTACTCCTCCGAGCACTGATGGACGCGAACCATGGAGTGGGCCAAGCAGGAGTCCACCCACTTACGATCCAACCAAAGACACCAGCGATACCGTAGAAGCCGGTATCGTTCGAATAAACACAGTTGGTCAGGCCCCGTCTGTGAGAATTCACTCACCAGACTTTCAGAAAACAGCCGATGTAATAATCAATACCAGTACTGAGGTAAATTTGCCAAAACTTCAGGACGCAAAGCGATTTCAGGACGTCAATCCGACGCAGCGAGTGCTATTAAGAAGCACTTCTCCGGATCCTGTTTCCACCCTTGGAACAATAAAGGTACTGCCTAAAGAGACTACGATGCCGATAGGTATCACTCCCATCCCCAACCTAATAAAAAACAAATCCCTCTTAGCCCCGGATCCGTCGATCTGCTACCTCGAGGCACCCACGACGGTGCACTCACTCTCACCCCCTACGCATTATGCCAAATCAACCCTTCCCCTAACCTCCCAAGAGTCTCTCGCGGTTACGCTAAAACCGGACAAACAGAAAATCCACGCCGTTCTGAACTACTCAGCACCTTGCGCACCCGAAGGAATTAACAACTACCTCGGACTGACCGGATATTACATTAAGTTTATCCCAGATTTCCCTAAAACGACTCGGCCTTTGACCTCACTACGGAAGAAAGACACTCCACTGGGCTGGAGGTCGTCCCAACAAACCGCTTTTAACCACTCAAAATCAACGTTGCAGAAAGAACCGATCCTGCAACATTCGACTTTTAAACTGAAATTCCACGTCTGGCCAGACGCCTTATCCCGTAAACCCATTGCAGTGGAGGCATGCCCCATACGACCACGCGAAGAATCGGACGACGACTTGGAAGACAGGTCCAAACATAAACCAAACAGCTCCAAGAGGCCAAGGTTCTCCAGTTCACCGATCCATGTGGCAACCAGTGGAAGCAACTCCATCGATCCTACAATGCCCACATCCAACGCTCACCTTAGAAGAGAACCAAACGGGATTCAACTGCACCGAAAGAAGCGCCGGAAATTGTCGCCAGCAGAAATTCAACCAAGTTCTTCCCCGGAAAACATACATGAACGACTGCCTACCACGAGAACAGATCAAATTTACAAATTACCCATGCAGGTTCTGTTGACAAAATATCCTGTGTGCGTGCTTCTCAGCCTACTCACATCAATTAAAGGAGCTGATGAATTCGTTAAAAGATTTAACTGTCATTTCGGAGCTCCTAGAGCCACCCTCACCGACCAAGCGGCAAACTCTAAAAGCACTTTCGCGAAAACAGCAGTACGGGAATGTAAAACCCAACAATTCCGAACCACAGCCTTTCACCCACCGACGAATGGCTCTATAAAAAGATTGCATCTCGCTTTAACCAAATCTTCACAATTAATTATAGGTAGATACAGCGACTGGGACGAATGGAACTTAGCCTCGTTCTCAAATAACGCCAGCGTCCAAAAGGGCACTGGCTGCACTTCGCGTGAATTAATATTCGGAAAATTAGCTCGGGTACCCACTCAGAAACCGGTAACCGAAAATTTTGAAAACGAAACATATCTTAGTTGCCTTTCAAAACTAAGTAGGAGACTGCGGAGGAAACGACATTATGATCGCTATACCTACGTGCGCGAGAGTCCCGGTTGACCCCACGCCGCCACAAACAAAAGATACTCTAATAAATTTTCCATCATAGATAATTTCTACTGCAACATTTATTGCTACATCATCACTTATGCGGCTATGCCGTCCAGAAGGAAGGAAAATAACATCCCTCCTCCCTAAAGTGATCTCTTCGAGTCGTCACCCGAGACGCCTCCACAGACGGACATCTCCATCGATGACTCTCACCCTCCAACATCAATCAACAGAGAGCAACTCCAAGAGGCCACTGCCCCTTCGCCCCGTATAGACCCTTCTAAATTCAAACAAATACCCTGTATAGATCCTAAAATTCATCCTAGTCCCTCCTTCCTTCACCATCCCTTGTAAATAGTCCCCTATAAATATACCGAAATTCACAGCATTTATTTTTTATGTTTGGGTAAAATTTTGTTTCTTTAGTTTCAAATTAGTTATATCTCTTATTTTTCTTATATTACGCCAAATAGGCTTTATCTTTAGTTTTATTCTTCTAACCAAACAGGCTTTATCTTTTGTTTTTTTTCCGCCAAAATAGGCTTTATATTTTATTTTTGTTAAATTCTATTTTCTTTATTTTCTCATTCCAAGCCACCCGAACCTTATGTTAAGAAATGTAAAAATTTCTTCATGTAAGGGGGGAGGTGTGATGTACCACTAATTTTCGTTTAATTTTTTTTTCTCACTCCAAGCCACCCGAACCTTGTATTAAGAAATGTAAAAATTTCTTCATGTAAGGGGGGAGGTGTGATGTCCCACTATTTTTCGCGCGGTATTATTCCACCATCTCTTCAACAATCAATTCACAACTCCATCAAAACCTTCAATCTCGAGTCATACCCTACTCCCTCACCCAACCAATCATTTAGACGATATACCTTAGTGGTCCCTGTCTCTAAACGGTCAATCCAGATTCCTGATCTCCTTGGCGATATACCTTAGTGGTCCCTATCTCAAGATGGTCAATCCAGATTCCTGATCTCCTTGGCGATGTACCTTAGCGGTCCCCATCTCAAGATGGTCAACTGCGTCCTCCTTATCTCTCAATTTAAACGAATCCCTCGCACCAAAAACTTACTAATTCGAGACCACGTCTCACCCCCTCTCTCTGCCCTTTAATTTGACTCCACTCTTACCCCTGTACCCATCCAGCTACTCCAAATCCGTCGGATTGAGTATTCCCATATAAAAACCCCAAAAATGTAATTGCGACGCATACTTTGCGCATTAGTCATCACTCAGTTATTTACTACGACGCAAATTTGGCGTACGTGCCATAGCTAATTACCGCTCTTACCCTTCATACCTGACATTCCAATCTTTACTATAAATACAAGGCCCACAGAGGCCGGAACACATTACCATGTTTACCATTTTTGCGACAAGTGTCAACTTAAACCTCGCGAATATAAAAGTGATAACGAATCGACGAATCTCATTTCATATTATATAAAATCAGTGCGAATCCTCAGAAGAAGGAGAACCACCTATTCTACTTATTGTAAGTCGTTATTACTATTATTATATAACATTGTATGTCATGTTCATCTATATTACTAATATTCTTTGCAAATCATATTATATTATATAATTATTCATTTATCACGTTTAATGCTGTTAAATCCTATCGATTTATTTTCTATTACTTGCTTATTGCTTAAAGCCTATTGGCCTATTGCCTGTGTTTGCTCATCGTCAAAGCTTATTGACTAATTTGTATCGTCTACTTATTGTTAAGACCTATGGGTCTATTTTGTATTGCATCTTCATCACCACATATTCGAACGTATCAAAATATCATATATAAATCATATGTTCCTAACGGTACACGTCAAAACAAGACGGTACCCAAATAAACAAACGTTACTATTTCCTAAACACGCCTCGTATCATTGCAGAAATCCTACAATAATAAATATTACAATACATAACACGTCGGTACAACAGCTGATCTCGTTTCGCGAACACGAGAGCTCTTGTTATGTTTACATGACTTTTCCCGAATCAGTGCATCTAAACGTAGTTCGCGGAATAACGCGAGCGGTTCTCTGAAACAAATGCAACAGTAAATCAAAACAAAGCTATTAGCGTCTTAACGGGTGTCTCCCAAATACACAATAACCATTTAAACCTTCCCTGGTCGTTTAGTGCCGCGAAATACATTTTCGTGCCGAGACGCCTGCCCAACTCGTGACGCGAAATACAATTTTGTGCCGAGGTTCCTACCCAACTCGTGTCGCGAAATACATTTTCGTGCCGAGACTCTTACCCTCCTCGTGTCGCGAAATACATTTTCGTGCCGAGGCTCCTACCCAACTCGTGTCGCGAAATACATTTTCGTGCCGAGACTCTTACCCTCCTCGTGTCGCGAAATACATTTTCGTGCCGAGACTCCTACCCAACTCGTGTCGCGAAATACATTTTCGTGCCGAGGCTCCTACCCAACTCGTGTCGCGAAATACATTTTCGTGCCGAGACTCTTACCCTCCTCGTGTCGCGAAATACATTTTCGTGCCGAGGCTCCTACCCAACTCGTGTCGCGAAATACATTTTCGTGCCGAGACTCTTACCCTCCTCGTGTCGCGAAATATATTTTCGTGCCGAGACTCCTACCCAACTCGTGTCGCCAAATACATTTTCGTGCCGAGGCTCCTACCCAAATTTTGTGCTGCGAAATTCACTTTCGTGCCGAAACCTCCTCTTAACCTACCCTAACAATGTCATTCCCCTAAGACCTCAACCCGGGACGTGACATAATTTTGGTGACAGCGGTGGGATGTCGGTGGATTGTGCTGAGATCCGAGGACGGATCTTCCCCTTAGGGGGGGAGGTGTGACGTCCCGGCCCCACCACGGTATCGCGACTTAGTGTCGGCGAGCGCCACCAGAGGTCTAATCTTCTTGCTAGTTCTCAATCTCCAATCCATTAGTATATATACAAGTTCCAAAATCATATCCTCTGTGTCCCCGTGTGTGTCTAGGGCAGGGGCCGTCAGCTGTAGCCCTACCGATGAGTCTAGCTGACGGTCCCAAGACGAAACACACCTCTTCTTTTCCTCCTCGATCCTTTAAAGCCAATCCACCCGCCCCGCACAGTTTACTCCATTGCGGCGTAATCCGGCCGGCCTTAGGGCGCGACGGTACGTTGGAGGCAGCGGGGCAAGAACTCCTTGTCATTGTCCTAACCTCCACCCAGGACGTGACAGACCCATTGAAGAAATCAATACTGTTATACAGAGTACTAGAGTCAGCAATAATTCGATTTATTGGATTAATTAGTCCATATGTAGATCTGGATTTAAGTGGTTGAAATCCTGCTCTAGATCTCAATACGCGTTCAGGTGCATAGAAATTGATTTGCATAAGAAGAGAGGGACAATCAATATGGTTATTGATTAAAATAAAAATAAATAAATGGCCAGATATTTTTCTACGTGCAGCTAATGTTTATATGAATTTATTAAAATTTGACACTTCCAACTAAAATTTTTTCATAATCCAACGAAATTGAAGTTATTTTCATCTAAATTTACTCAAATATAGAACCTACAACAAAAATACTCAACAAAATCCATAAAATCGAAGTTGATTTCAAATGAATTTATTAAAATTTGACAAAAATCTTGTCTACATCCAAGAAAAGTGAAGTTATTTTCATCTAAATTTAGTCAAAGATAGATCCTACAACCAAAATACTCATCAAAATCCAAAAAATTCGAAGTTGATTTCAAATAAATTTATTAAAATTTGACACTTCCAACTAATTTTTTTTTCATAATCCAACAAAATTGAATTTATTTTCATCTAAATTTAGTCAAATATAGATCCTACAACCAAAATACTCAACAAAATAAAAAAAAATCGAAGTTGATTTCAAATAAATTTATTAAAATTTGACACTTCCAACTAAAATTTTTTTCATAATCCAACAAAATTGAAGTTATTTTCATCTAAATTTACTCAAATATAGATCCTACAACCAAAATACGCAACAAAATCCAAAAAAATCGAAGTTGATTTCAAATGAATTTATTAAAATTTGACCAAAATCTTGTCAAAATCCAAAAAATTGAAGTTATTTTCATCTAAATTTACTCAAATATAGATCCTACAACAAAAATACTCAACAAAATCCAAAAAAATCGAAGTTGATTTCAAATAAATTTATTAAAATTTGACACTTCCAACTAAATTTTTTTTCATAATCCAACAAAATTAAATTTATTTTCATCTAAATTTACTCAAATATAGATCCTACAACAAAAATACTCAACAAAATCCAAAATAATCGAAGTTGATTTCAAATAAATTTAATAAAACTTGATACTTCCAACTAAAATTTTTTTCACAATCCAACAAAATTGAAGTTATTTTCATCTAAATTTAATCAAATATAGATCCTACAACAAAAATACTTGACAAAATCCAAAAAAATCGAAGTTGATTTCATATGAATATATTAAAATTTGACACTTCCAACTAAAATTTTTATTATAATCCAACAAAATTGAATTTATTTTCATCTAAATTTAGTCAAATATAGATCCTACAACCAAAATACTCAACAAAATAAAAAAAAATCGAAGTTGATTTCAAATAAATTTATTAAAATTTGACTCTTCCAACTAAAATTTTTTTCATAATCCAACAAAATTGAAGTTATTTTCATCTAAATTTACTCAAATATAGATCCTACAACCAAAATACGCAACAAAATCCAAAAAAATCGAAGTTGATTTCAAATGAATTTATTAAAATTTGACCAAAATCTTGTCAAAATCCAAAAAATTGAAGTTATTTTCATCTAAAATTACTCAAATATAGATCCTACAACAAAAATACTCAACAAAATCCAAAAAAATCGAAGTTGATTTCAAATAAATTTATTAAAATTTGACATTTCCAACTAAATTTTTTTTCAGAATCCAACAAAATTGAAGTTATATTCATCTAAATTTACTCAAATATAGACCCTACAACAAAAATACTCAACAAAATCAAAAAAAATCGAAGTTGATTTCAAATAAATTTATTAAAATTTGACACTTCCAACTAAATTTTTTTTCATAATCCAACAAAATTAAATTTATTTTCATCTAAATTTACTCAAATATAGATCCTACAACAAAAATACTCAACAAAATCCAAAATAATCGAAGTTGATTTCAAATAAATTTAATAAAACTTGATACTTCCAACTAAAATTTTTTTCACAATCCAACAAAATTGAAGTTATTTTCATCTAAATTTAATCAAATATAGATCCTACAACAAAAATACTCGACAAAATCCAAAAAAATCGAAGTTGATTTCATATGAATTTATTAAAATTTGACACTTCCAACTAAAATTTTTTTTATAATCCAACAAAATTGAAGTTATTTTCATCTAAATTTAGTCAAATATAGATCCTACAACCAAAATACTCATCATAATCCAAAAAAATCGAAGTTGATTTCAAATGATTTTATTAAAATTTGACAAAAATCTTGTCTACATACAAGAAAATTGAAGTTATTTTCATCTAAATTTAGTCAAATATAGATCCTACAACCAAAATACTCCACAAAATAAAAAAAAATCGAAGTTGATTTCAAATAAATTTATTAAAATTTGATACTTCCAACTAAAATTTTTTTCACAATCCAACAAAATTGAAGTTATTTTCATCTAAATTTACTCAAATATAGACCCTACAACAAAAATACTCAACAAAATCCAAAAAAATCGAAGTTGATTTCAAATAAATTTATTAAAATTTGACACTTCCAACTAAATTTTTTTTCATAATCCAACAAAATTAAATTTATTTTCATCTAAATTTACTCAAATATGGATCCTACAACAAAAATACTCAACAAAATCCAAAAAAATCGAAGTTGATTTCAAATAAATTTATTAAAATTTGATACTTCCAACTAAAATTTTTTTTACAATCCAACAAAATTGAAGTTATTTTCATCTAAATTTACTCAAATATAGACCCTACAACAAAAATACTCAACAAAATCCAAAAAAATCGAAGTTGATTTCAAATAAATTTATTAAAATTTGACACTTCCAACTAAATTTTTTTTCATAATCCAACAAAATTAAATTTATTTTCATCTAAATTTAGTCAAATATAGACCCTACAACCAAAATTCTCATCAAAATCCAAAAAAATCGAAGTTGATTTCAAATGAATTTATTAAAATTTGACCAAAATCTTGTCAAAATCCAAGAAAATTGAAGTTATTTTCATCTAAATTTAGTCAAATATAGATCCTACAACCAAAATACTCGTCAAAATCGAAAAAAATCGAAGTTGATTTTATTTATTTATTTATTTATTTATTTATTTATAAACGGACCGAAGCCCTCTTTACATAAATATTTAGACGTGAAGAAAAAGATCTTAACCTAATATTACAAAAGATAGACATGCCCAAAAAAGAATAAAACTCATGGTACATAAGATATGACATTATCCGATAATGATACGTAACTGTATTTTAAAAGTGTGCACAGACCCATTGAAGAAATCAATACTGTTATACAGAGTACTAGAGTCAGCAATAATTCGATTTATTGGATTAATTAGTCCATATGTAGATCTGGATTTAAGTGGTTGAAATCCTGCTCTAGATCTCAATACGCGTTCAGGTGCATAGAAATTGATTTGCATAAGAAGAGAGGGACAATCAATATGGTTATTGATTAAATTAAAAATAAATAAATGGTCAGATATTTTTCTACGTGCAGCTAATGTTTATATGAATTTATTATAATTTGACACTTCCAACTAAAATTTTTTCATAATCCAACGAAATTGAAGTTATTTTCATCTAAATTTACTCAAATATAGAACCTACAACAAAAATACTCAACAAAATCCAAAAAATTCGAAGTTGATTTCAAATGAATTTATTAAAATTTGACAAAAATCTTGTCTACATCCAAGAAAATTGAAGTTATTTTCATCTAAATTTAGTCAAATATAGATCCTACAACCAAAATACTCATCAAAATCCAAAAAATTCGAAGTTGATTTCAAATAAATTTATTAAAATTTGACACTTCCAACTAATTTTTTTTTCATAATCCAACAAAATTGAATTTATTTTCATCTAAATTTAGTCAAATAGAGATCCTACAACCAAAATACTCAACAAAATAAAAAAAAATCGAAGTTGATTTCAAATAAATTTATTAAAATTTGACACTTCCAACTAAAATTTTTTTCATAATCCAACAAAATTGAAGTTATTTTCATCTAAATTTACTCAAATATAGATCCTACAACCAAAATACGCAACAAAATCCAAAAAAATCGAAGTTGATTTCAAATGAATTTATTAAAATTTGACCAAAATCTTGTCAAAATCCAAAAAATTGAATTAATTTTCATCTAAATTTAATCAAATATACATCCTACAACCAAAATACTCATCAAAATCCAAAAAAATCGAATTTGATTTCAAATAAATTTATTAAAATTTGACACTTCCAACTAAAATTTTTTTCATAATCCAACAAAATTGAAGTTATTTTCATCTAAATTTACTCAAATATAGATCCTACAACCAAAATACTCAACAAAATAAAAAAAAATCGAAGTTGATTTCAAATGAATTTATTAAAATTTGACCAAAATCTTGTCAAAATCCAAGAAAATTGAAGTTATTTTCATCTAAATTTAGTCAAATATAGATCCTACAACCAAAATACTCGACAAAATCCAAAAAAATCGAAGTTAATTTTATATGAAATTATTAAAATTTGACACTTCCAACTAAAATTTTTTCATAATCCAACGAAATTGAAGTTATTTTCATCTAAATTTACTCAAATATAGAACCTACAACAAAAATACTCAACAAAATCCAAAAAAATCGAAGTTGATTTCAAATAAATTTATTAAAATTTGACACTTCCAACTAAATTTTTTTTCATAATCCAACAAAATTAAATTTATTTTCATCTAAATTTACTCAAATATGGATCCTACAACAAAAATACTCAACAAAATCCAAAATAATCGAAGTTGATTTCAAATAAATTTAATAAAACTTGATACTTCCAACTAAAATTTTTTTCACAATCCAACAAAATTGAAGTTATTTTCATCTAAATTTACTCAAATATAGAACCTACAACAAAAATACTCAACAAAATCCAAAAAAATCGAAGTTGATTTCAAATAAATTTATTAAAATTTGATACTTCCAACTAAAATTTTTTTTACAATCCAACAAAATTGAAGTTATTTTCATCTAAATTTACTCAAATATAGACCCTACAACAAAAATACTCAACAAAATCCAAAAAAATCGAAGTTGATTTCAAATAAATTTATTAAAATTTGACACTTCCAACTAAATTTTTTTTCATAATCCAACAAAATTAAATTTATTTTCATCTAAATTTAGTCAAATATAGACCCTACAACCAAAATACTCATCAAAATCCAAAAAAATCGAAGTTGATTTCAAATGAATTTATTAAAATTTGACAAAAATCTTGTCTATATCCAAGAAAATTGAAGTTATTTTCATCTAAATTTACTCAAATATAGATCCTACAACCAAAATAGTCATCAAAATCCAAAAAATCGAAGTTGATTTCAAATGATTTTATTAAAATTTGACCAAAATCTTTTCAAAATCCAAAAAATTGAATTTATTTTCATCTAAATTTAGTCAAATATACATCCTACAACAAAAATACTCATCAAAATCCAAAAAAATCGAATTTGATTTCAAATAAATTTATTAAAATTTGACACTTCCAACTAAAATTTTTTTCATAATCCAACAAAATTGAAGTTATTTTCATCTAAATTTACTCAAATATAGATCCTACAACCAAAATACTCAACAAAATTAAAAAAAATCGAAGTTGATTTCAAATGAATTTATTAAAATTTGACCAAAATCTTGTCAAAATCCAAGAAAATTGAAGTTATTTTCATCTAAATTTAGTCAAATATAGATCCTACAACCAAAATACTCGACAAAATCCAAAAAAATCGAAGTTGATTTTATTTATTTATTTATTTATTTATTTATTTATAAACGGACCGAAGCCCTCTTTACATAAATATTTAGACGTGAAGAAAAAGATCTTAACCTAATATTACAAAAGATAGACATGCCCAAAAAAGAATAAAACTCATGGTACATAAGATATGACATTATCCGATAATGATACGTAACTGTATTTTAAAAGTGTGCACAGACCCATTGAAGAAATCAATACTGTTATACAGAGTACTAGAGTCAGCAATAATTCGATTTATTGGATTAATTAGTCCATATGTAGATCTGGATTTAAGTGGTTGAAATCCTGCTCTAGATCTCAATACGCGTTCAGGTGCATAGAAATTGATTTGCATAAGAAGAGAGGGACAATCAATATGGTTATTGATTAAATTAAAAATAAATAAATGATCAGATATTTTTCTACGTGCAGCTAATGTTTATATGAATTTATTAAAATTTGACACTTCCAACTAAAATTTTTTCATAATCCGACGAAATTGAAGTTATTTTCATCTAAATTTACTCAAATATAGAACCTACAACAAAAATACTCAACAAAATCCAAAAAAATCGAAGTTGATTTCAAATGAATTTATTAAAATTTGACAAAAATCTTGTCTACATCCAAGAAAATTGAAGTTATTTTCATCTAAATTTAGTCAAATATAGATCCTACAACCAAAATACTCATCAAAATCCAAAAAAATCGAAGTTGATTTCAAATAAATTTATTAAAATTTGACACTTCCAACTAATTTTTTTTTCATAATCCAACAAAATTGAATTTATTTTCATCTAAATTTAGTCAAATATAGATCCTACAACCAAAATACTCAACAAAATAAAAAAAAATCGAAGTTGATTTCAAATAAATTTATTAAAATTTGACCCTTCCAACTAAAATTTTTTTTCACAATCCAAAAAATGAAGTTATTTTCATCTAAATCTACTCAAATATAGATCCTACAAAAAAAATACTCAACAAAATCCAAAATAATCGAAGTTGGTTTCAAATAAATTTAAAAACTCGACACTTCCAACTAAAATTTTTTTCACAATCAAAAAAATTGATGTTATTTTCATCTAAATTTACTCAAATATAGATCCTACAACAAAAATACTCAATAAAATCTAAAAAAATCGAAGTTGGTTTCAAATAATATTATTAAAATTTGACACTTCCAAATAAGTTTTTTTCACAATCCAACAAAATAGAAGTTATTTTCATCTAAATTTAATCAAATATAGATCCTACAACAAGAATACTCAACAAAATCCAAAAAAATCGAAGTTGATTTCAAATGAATTTATTAAAATTTGACAAAAATCTTGTCTACATCCAAGAAAATTGAAGTTATTTTCATCTGAATTTAGTCAAATATAGATCCTACGACCAAAATACTCATCAAAATCCAAAAAAATCGAAGTTGATTTCAAATAAATTTATTAAAATTTGACACTTCCAACTAAATTTTTTTTTCATAATCCATCAAAATTGAATTTATTTTCATCTAAATTTACTCAAATATAGATCCTACAACCAAAATACGCAACAAAATCCAAAATAATCGAAGTTGATTTCAAATAAATTTAAAAATTCGACACTTCCAACTAAAATTTTTTTCACAATCCAAAAAATTGATGTTATTTTCATCTAAATTTACTCAAATATAGATCCTACAACAAAAATACTCAACAAAATCCAAAAAAATCGAAGTTGATTTCAAATAAATTTATTAAAATTTGACACTTCCAACTAAAATTTTTTTCACAATCCAACAAAATTGAAGTTATTTTCATCTAAATTTACTCAAATATAGATCCTACAACAAAAATACTCAACAAAATCCAAAAAAATCGAAGTTGATTTCAAATGAATTTATTAAAATTTGACCAAAATCTTGTCAAAATCCAAAAAATTGAAGTTATTTTCATCTAAATTTACTCAAATATAGAACCTACAACAAAAATACTCGACAAAATCCAAAAAAATCGAAGTTGATTTCAAATAAATTTATTAAAATTTGACACTTCCAACTAAATTTTTTTTCATAATCCAACAAACTTAAATTTATTTTCATCTAAATTTACTCAAATATAGATCCTACAACAAAAATACTCAACAAAATCCAAAATAATCGAAGTTGATTTCAAATAAATTTAATAAAACTTGATACTTCCAACTAAAATTTTTTTCACAATCCAACAAAATTGAAGTTATTTTCATCTAAATTTAATCAAATATAGATCCTACAACAAAAATACTCGACAAAATCCAAAAAAATCGAAGTTGGTTTCAAATAAATTTAAAAACTCGACACTTCCAACGAAAATTTTTTTCACAATCAAAAAAATTGATGTTATTTTCATCTAAATTTACTCAAATATAGATCCTACAACAAAAATACTCTACAAAATCGAAAATAATCGAAGTTGGTTTCAAATAAATTTAAAAACTCGACACTTCCAACTAAAATTTTTTTCACAATCAAAAAAATTGATGTTATTTTCATCTAAATTTACTCAAATATAGATCCTACAACAAAAATACTCAATAAAATCTAAAAAAATCGAAGTTGGTTTCAAATAATATTATTAAAATTTGACACTTCCAAATAAGTTTTTTTCACAATCCAACAAAATTGAAGTTATTTTCATCTAAATTTAATCAAATATAGATCCTACAACAAGAATACTCAACAAAATCCAAAAAAATCGAAGTTGATTTCAAATAAATTTATTAAAATTTGACACTTCCAACTAAATTTTTTTTCATAATCCAACAAAATTGAATTTATTTTCATCTAAATTTAGTCAAATATAGATCCTACAACAAAAATACTCAACAAAATCCAAAAAAATCGAAGTTGATTTCAAATAAATTTATTAAAATTTGACCCTTCCAACTAAAATTTTTTTTCACAATCCAAAAAATTGAAGTTATTTTCATCTAAATCTACTCAAATATAGATCCTACAACAAAAATACGCAACAAAATCCAAAAAAATCGAAGTTGATTTCAAATAAATTTATTAAAATTTGACACTTCCAACTAAATTTTTTTTCATAATCCAACAAAATTAAATTTATTTTCATCTAAATTTACTCAAATATAGATCCTACAACAAAAATACTCAACAAAATCCAAAAAAATCGAAGTTGATTTCAAATAAATTTATTAAAATTTGACACTTCCAACTAAATTTTTTTTCATAATCCAACAAAATTAAATTTATTTTCATCTAAATTTAATCAAATATAGATCCTACAACCAAAATACTCATCAAAATCCAAAAAAATCGAAGTTGATTTCAAATGAATTAATTAAAATTTGACAAAAATCTTGTCTACATCCAAGAAAATTGAAATTATTTTCATCTAAATTTACTCAAATATAGATCCTACAACAAAAATACTCAACAAAATCCAAAAAAATCAAAGTTGATTTCAAATGATTTTATTAAAATTTGACAAAAATCTTGTCTACATACAAGAAAATTGAAGTTATTTTCATCTAAATTTAGTCAAATATAGATCCTACAACCAAAATACTCATCAAAATCCAAAAAAATCGAAGTTGATTTCAAATGAATTTTTTAAAATTTGACACTTCCAACTAAAATTTCTTCCTAATCCAACGAAATTGAAGTTATTTTCATCTAAATTTACTCAAATATAGAACCTACAACAAAAATACTCAACAAAATCCAAAAAATCGAAGTTGATTTCAAATAAATTTATTAAAATTTGACACTTCCAACTAAAATTTTTTTCACAATCCAACAAAATTGAAGTTATTTTCATCTAAATCTACTCAAATATAGATCCTACAACAAAAATACTCAACAAAATCCAAAAAAATCGAAGTTGATTTCAAATGAATTTATTAAAATTTGACAAAAATCTTGTCTACATCCAAGAAAATTGAAGTTATTTTCATCTAAATTTAGTCAAATATAGATCCTACAACCAAAATACTCATCAAAATCCAAAAAAATCGAAGTTGATTTCAAATAAATTTATTAAAATTTGACACTTCCAACTAAATTTTTTTTCATAATCCAACAAAATTGAATTTATTTTCATCTAAATTTAGTCAAATATAGATCCTACAACAAAAATACTCAACAAAATAAAAAAAAAACGAAGTTGATTTCAAATAAATTTATTAAAATTTGACACTTCCAACTAAAATTTTTTTCACAATCCAACAAAATTGAAGTTATTTTCATCTAAATTTACTCAAATATAGATCCTACAACAAAAATACTCAACAAAATCCAAAAAAATCGAAGTTGATTTCAAATGAATTTATTAAAATTTGACCAAAATCTTGTCAAAATCCAAAAAATTGAAGTTATTTTCATCTAAATTTACTCAAATATAGAACCTACAACAAAAATACTCGACAAAATCCAAAAAAATCGAAGTTGATTTCAAATAAATTTATTAAAATTTGACACTTCCAACTAAATTTTTTTTCATAATCCAACAAACTTAAATTTATTTTCATCTAAATTTACTCAAATATAGATCCTACAACAAAAATACTCAACAAAATCCAAAAAAATCGAAGTTGATTTCAAATAAATTTATTAAAATTTGATACTTCCAACTAAAATTTTTTTCACAATCCAACAAAATTGAAGTTATTTTCATCTAAATTTATTCAAATATAGACCCTACAACAAAAATACTCAACAAAATAAAAAAAAAACGAAGTTGATTTCAAATAAATTTATTAAAATTTGACACTTCCAACTAAAATTTTTTTCACAATCCAACAAAATTGAAGTTATTTTCATCTAAATTTACTCAAATATAGATCCTACAACAAAAATACTCAACAAAATCCAAAAAAAACGAAGTTGATTTCAAATGAATTTATTAAAATTTGACCAAAATCTTGTCAAAATCCAAGAATATTGAAGTTATTTTCATCTAAATTTAGTCAAATATAGATCCTACAACCAAAATACTCGACAAAATCCAAAAAAATCGAAGTTGATTTTATATGAATTTATTAAAATTTGACACTTCCAACTAAATTTTTTTTCATAATCCAACAAAATTGAAGTTGTTTTCATCTAAATTTACTCCAATATAGATCCTACAACCAAAATACTCATCAAAATCCAAAAAAATCGAAGTTGATTTCAAATGATTTTATTAAAATTTGACCAAAATCTTGTCAAAATCCAAAAAATTGAAGTTATTTTCATCTAAATTTACTGAAATATAGAACCTACAACAAAAATACTCGACAAAATCCAAAAAAATCGAAGTTGATTTCATATGAATTTATTAAAATTTGACACTTCCAACTAAATTTTTTTTTATAATCCAACAAAATTGAAGTTATTTTCATCTAAATTTAGTCAAATATAGATCCTACAACCAAAACAGTCATCAAAATCCAAAAAATCGAAGTTGATTTCAAATGAATTTATTAAAATTTGACACTTCCAACTAAAATTTTTTCATAATCCAACGAAATTGAAGTTATTTTCATCTAAATTTACTCAAATATAGAACCTACAACAAAAATACTCAACAAAATCCAAAAAAATCGAAGTTGATTTCAAATAAATTTATTAAAATTTGACACTTCCAACTAATTTTTTTTTCATAATCCAACAAAATTGAATTTATTTTCATCTAAATTTAGTCCAATATAGATCCTACAACCAAAATACTAAACAAAATAAAGAAAAATCGAAGTTGATTTCAAATAAATTTATTAAAATTTGACACTTCCAACTAAAATTTTTTTCATAATCCAACAAAATTGAAGTTATTTTCATCTAAATTTACTCAAATATAGATCCTACAACCAAAATACGCAACAAAATCCAAAATAATCGAAGTTGATTTCAAATGAATTTATTAAAATTTGACACTTCCAACTAAAATTTTTTCATAATCCAACGAAATTGAAGTTATTTTCATCTAAATTTACTCAAATATAGAACCTACAACAAAAATACTCAACAAAATCCAAAAAAATCGAAGTTGATTTCAAATAAATTTATTAAAATTTGACACTTCCAACTAATTTTTTTTTCATAATCCAACAAAATTGAATTTATTTTCATCTAAATTTAGTCAAATATAGATCCTACAACCAAAATACTCAACAAAATAAAGAAAAATCGAAGTTGATTTCAAATAAATTTATTAAAATTTGACACTTCCAACTAAAATTTTTTTCATAATCCAACAAAATTGAAGTTATTTTCATCTAAATTTACTCAAATATAGATCCTACAACCAAAATACGCAACAAAATCCAAAAAAATCGAAGTTGATTTCAAATCAATTTATTAAAATTTGACCCTTCCAACTAAAATTTTTTTTCACAATCCAAAAAATTGAAGTTATTTTCATCTAAATCTACTCAAATATAGATCCTACAACCAAAATACGCAACAAAATCCAAAAAAATCGAAGTTGATTTCAAATGAATTTATTAAAATTTGACCAAAATCTTGTCAAAATCCAAAAAATTGAAGTTATTTTCATCTAAAATTACTCAAATATAGATCCTACAACAAAAATACTCAACAAAATCCAAAAAAATCGAAGTTGATTTCAAATAAATTTATTAAAATTTGACATTTCCAACTAAATTTTTTTTCAGAATCCAACAAAATTGAAGTTATATTCATCTAAATTTACTCAAATATAGACCCTACAACAAAAATACTCAACAAAATCAAAAAAAATCGAAGTTGATTTCAAATAAATTTATTAAAATTTGACACTTCCAACTAAATTTTTTTTCATAATCCAACAAAATTAAATTTATTTTCATCTAAATTTACTCAAATATAGATCCTACAACAAAAATACTCAACAAAATCCAAAATAATCGAAGTTGATTTCAAATAAATTTAATAAAACTTGATACTTCCAACTAAAATTTTTTTCACAATCCAACAAAATTGAAGTTATTTTCATCTAAATTTAATCAAATATAGATCCTACAACAAAAATACTCGACAAAATCCAAAAAAATCGAAGTTGATTTCATATGAATTTATTAAAATTTGACACTTCCAACTAAAATTTTTTTTATAATCCAACAAAATTGAAGTTATTTTCATCTAAATTTAGTCAAATATAGATCCTACAACCAAAATACTCATCATAATCCAAAAAAATCGAAGTTGATTTCAAATGATTTTATTAAAATTTGACAAAAATCTTGTCTACATACAAGAAAATTGAAGTTATTTTCATCTAAATTTAGTCAAATATAGATCCTACAACCAAAATACTCCACAAAATAAAAAAAAATCGAAGTTGATTTCAAATGAATTTATTAAAATTTGACCAAAATCTTGTCAAAATCCAAGAAAATTGAAGTTATTTTCATCTAAATTTAGTCAAATATAGATCCTACAACCAAAATACTCGACAAAATAAAAAAAAATCGAAGTTAATTTTATATGAAATTATTAAAATTTGACACTTCCAACTA
Source organism: Andrena fulva (assembly GCA_946251845.1). Classification (NCBI taxonomy): domain Eukaryota; kingdom Metazoa; phylum Arthropoda; class Insecta; order Hymenoptera; family Andrenidae; genus Andrena; species Andrena fulva. Next base: position 2,470,246 of record CAMITZ010000243.1, read on the forward strand.
AAATTTTTTCATAATCCAACGAAATTGAAGTTATTTTCATCTAAATTTACTCAAATATAGAACCTACAACAAAAATACTCAACAAAATCCAAAAAAATCGAAGTTGATTTCAAATAAATTTATTAAAATTTGATACTTCCAACTAAAATTTTTTTCACAATCCAACAAAATTGAAGTTATTTTCATCTAAATTTACTCAAATATAGACCCTACAACAAAAATACTCAACAAAATCCAAAAAAATCGAAGTTGATTTCAAATAAATTTATTAAAATTTGACACTTCCAACTAAATTTTTTTTCATAATCCAACAAAATTAAATTTATTTTCATCTAAATTTACTCAAATATGGATCCTACAACAAAAATACTCAACAAAATCCAAAAAAATCGAAGTTGATTTCAAATAAATTTATTAAAATTTGATACTTCCAACTAAAATTTTTTTTACAATCCAACAAAATTGAAGTTATTTTCATCTAAATTTACTCAAATATAGACCCTACAACAAAAATACTCAACAAAATCCAAAAAAATCGAAGTTGATTTCAAATAAATTTATTAAAATTTGACACTTCCAACTAAATTTTTTTTCATAATCCAACAAAATTAAATTTATTTTCATCTAAATTTAGTCAAATATAGACCCTACAACCAAAATTCTCATCAAAATCCAAAAAAATCGAAGTTGATTTCAAATGAATTTATTAAAATTTGACCAAAATCTTGTCAAAATCCAAGAAAATTGAAGTTATTTTCATCTAAATTTAGTCAAATATAGATCCTACAACCAAAATACTCGTCAAAATCGAAAAAAATCGAAGTTGATTTTATTTATTTATTTATTTATTTATTTATTTATAAACGGACCGAAGCCCTCTTTACATAAATATTTAGACGTGAAGAAAAAGATCTTAACCTAATATTACAAAAGATAGACATGCCCAAAAAAGAATAAAACTCATGGTACATAAGATATGACATTATCCGATAATGATACGTAACTGTATTTTAAAAGTGTGCACAGACCCATTGAAGAAATCAATACTGTTATACAGAGTACTAGAGTCAGCAATAATTCGATTTATTGGATTAATTAGTCCATATGTAGATCTGGATTTAAGTGGTTGAAATCCTGCTCTAGATCTCAATACGCGTTCAGGTGCATAGAAATTGATTTGCATAAGAAGAGAGGGACAATCAATATGGTTATTGATTAAATTAAAAATAAATAAATGGTCAGATATTTTTCTACGTGCAGCTAATGTTTATATGAATTTATTATAATTTGACACTTCCAACTAAAATTTTTTCATAATCCAACGAAATTGAAGTTATTTTCATCTAAATTTACTCAAATATAGAACCTACAACAAAAATACTCAACAAAATCCAAAAAATTCGAAGTTGATTTCAAATGAATTTATTAAAATTTGACAAAAATCTTGTCTACATCCAAGAAAATTGAAGTTATTTTCATCTAAATTTAGTCAAATATAGATCCTACAACCAAAATACTCATCAAAATCCAAAAAATTCGAAGTTGATTTCAAATAAATTTATTAAAATTTGACACTTCCAACTAATTTTTTTTTCATAATCCAACAAAATTGAATTTATTTTCATCTAAATTTAGTCAAATAGAGATCCTACAACCAAAATACTCAACAAAATAAAAAAAAATCGAAGTTGATTTCAAATAAATTTATTAAAATTTGACACTTCCAACTAAAATTTTTTTCATAATCCAACAAAATTGAAGTTATTTTCATCTAAATTTACTCAAATATAGATCCTACAACCAAAATACGCAACAAAATCCAAAAAAATCGAAGTTGATTTCAAATGAATTTATTAAAATTTGACCAAAATCTTGTCAAAATCCAAAAAATTGAATTAATTTTCATCTAAATTTAATCAAATATACATCCTACAACCAAAATACTCATCAAAATCCAAAAAAATCGAATTTGATTTCAAATAAATTTATTAAAATTTGACACTTCCAACTAAAATTTTTTTCATAATCCAACAAAATTGAAGTTATTTTCATCTAAATTTACTCAAATATAGATCCTACAACCAAAATACTCAACAAAATAAAAAAAAATCGAAGTTGATTTCAAATGAATTTATTAAAATTTGACCAAAATCTTGTCAAAATCCAAGAAAATTGAAGTTATTTTCATCTAAATTTAGTCAAATATAGATCCTACAACCAAAATACTCGACAAAATCCAAAAAAATCGAAGTTAATTTTATATGAAATTATTAAAATTTGACACTTCCAACTAAAATTTTTTCATAATCCAACGAAATTGAAGTTATTTTCATCTAAATTTACTCAAATATAGAACCTACAACAAAAATACTCAACAAAATCCAAAAAAATCGAAGTTGATTTCAAATAAATTTATTAAAATTTGACACTTCCAACTAAATTTTTTTTCATAATCCAACAAAATTAAATTTATTTTCATCTAAATTTACTCAAATATGGATCCTACAACAAAAATACTCAACAAAATCCAAAATAATCGAAGTTGATTTCAAATAAATTTAATAAAACTTGATACTTCCAACTAAAATTTTTTTCACAATCCAACAAAATTGAAGTTATTTTCATCTAAATTTACTCAAATATAGAACCTACAACAAAAATACTCAACAAAATCCAAAAAAATCGAAGTTGATTTCAAATAAATTTATTAAAATTTGATACTTCCAACTAAAATTTTTTTTACAATCCAACAAAATTGAAGTTATTTTCATCTAAATTTACTCAAATATAGACCCTACAACAAAAATACTCAACAAAATCCAAAAAAATCGAAGTTGATTTCAAATAAATTTATTAAAATTTGACACTTCCAACTAAATTTTTTTTCATAATCCAACAAAATTAAATTTATTTTCATCTAAATTTAGTCAAATATAGACCCTACAACCAAAATACTCATCAAAATCCAAAAAAATCGAAGTTGATTTCAAATGAATTTATTAAAATTTGACAAAAATCTTGTCTATATCCAAGAAAATTGAAGTTATTTTCATCTAAATTTACTCAAATATAGATCCTACAACCAAAATAGTCATCAAAATCCAAAAAATCGAAGTTGATTTCAAATGATTTTATTAAAATTTGACCAAAATCTTTTCAAAATCCAAAAAATTGAATTTATTTTCATCTAAATTTAGTCAAATATACATCCTACAACAAAAATACTCATCAAAATCCAAAAAAATCGAATTTGATTTCAAATAAATTTATTAAAATTTGACACTTCCAACTAAAATTTTTTTCATAATCCAACAAAATTGAAGTTATTTTCATCTAAATTTACTCAAATATAGATCCTACAACCAAAATACTCAACAAAATTAAAAAAAATCGAAGTTGATTTCAAATGAATTTATTAAAATTTGACCAAAATCTTGTCAAAATCCAAGAAAATTGAAGTTATTTTCATCTAAATTTAGTCAAATATAGATCCTACAACCAAAATACTCGACAAAATCCAAAAAAATCGAAGTTGATTTTATTTATTTATTTATTTATTTATTTATTTATAAACGGACCGAAGCCCTCTTTACATAAATATTTAGACGTGAAGAAAAAGATCTTAACCTAATATTACAAAAGATAGACATGCCCAAAAAAGAATAAAACTCATGGTACATAAGATATGACATTATCCGATAATGATACGTAACTGTATTTTAAAAGTGTGCACAGACCCATTGAAGAAATCAATACTGTTATACAGAGTACTAGAGTCAGCAATAATTCGATTTATTGGATTAATTAGTCCATATGTAGATCTGGATTTAAGTGGTTGAAATCCTGCTCTAGATCTCAATACGCGTTCAGGTGCATAGAAATTGATTTGCATAAGAAGAGAGGGACAATCAATATGGTTATTGATTAAATTAAAAATAAATAAATGATCAGATATTTTTCTACGTGCAGCTAATGTTTATATGAATTTATTAAAATTTGACACTTCCAACTAAAATTTTTTCATAATCCGACGAAATTGAAGTTATTTTCATCTAAATTTACTCAAATATAGAACCTACAACAAAAATACTCAACAAAATCCAAAAAAATCGAAGTTGATTTCAAATGAATTTATTAAAATTTGACAAAAATCTTGTCTACATCCAAGAAAATTGAAGTTATTTTCATCTAAATTTAGTCAAATATAGATCCTACAACCAAAATACTCATCAAAATCCAAAAAAATCGAAGTTGATTTCAAATAAATTTATTAAAATTTGACACTTCCAACTAATTTTTTTTTCATAATCCAACAAAATTGAATTTATTTTCATCTAAATTTAGTCAAATATAGATCCTACAACCAAAATACTCAACAAAATAAAAAAAAATCGAAGTTGATTTCAAATAAATTTATTAAAATTTGACCCTTCCAACTAAAATTTTTTTTCACAATCCAAAAAATTGAAGTTATTTTCATCTAAATCTACTCAAATATAGATCCTACAAAAAAAATACTCAACAAAATCCAAAATAATCGAAGTTGGTTTCAAATAAATTTAAAAACTCGACACTTCCAACTAAAATTTTTTTCACAATCAAAAAAATTGATGTTATTTTCATCTAAATTTACTCAAATATAGATCCTACAACAAAAATACTCAATAAAATCTAAAAAAATCGAAGTTGGTTTCAAATAATATTATTAAAATTTGACACTTCCAAATAAGTTTTTTTCACAATCCAACAAAATAGAAGTTATTTTCATCTAAATTTAATCAAATATAGATCCTACAACAAGAATACTCAACAAAATCCAAAAAAATCGAAGTTGATTTCAAATGAATTTATTAAAATTTGACAAAAATCTTGTCTACATCCAAGAAAATTGAAGTTATTTTCATCTGAATTTAGTCAAATATAGATCCTACAACCAAAATACTCATCAAAATCCAAAAAAATCGAAGTTGATTTCAAATAAATTTATTAAAATTTGACACTTCCAACTAAATTTTTTTTTCATAATCCATCAAAATTGAATTTATTTTCATCTAAATTTACTCAAATATAGATCCTACAACCAAAATACGCAACAAAATCCAAAATAATCGAAGTTGATTTCAAATAAATTTAAAAATTCGACACTTCCAACTAAAATTTTTTTCACAATCCAAAAAATTGATGTTATTTTCATCTAAATTTACTCAAATATAGATCCTACAACAAAAATACTCAACAAAATCCAAAAAAATCGAAGTCGATTTCAAATCAATTTATTAAAATTTGACCCTTCCAACTAAAATTTTTTTTCACAATCCAAAAAATTGAAGTTATTTTCATCTAAATCTACTCAAATATAGATCCTACAACCAAAATACGCAACAAAATCCAAAAAAATCGAAGTTGATTTCAAATGAATTTATTAAAATTTGAACAAAATCTTGTCAAAATCCTAAAAATTTAAGATATTTTCATCTAAATTTACTCAAATATAGATCCTACAACAAAAATACTCAACAAAATCCAAAAAAATCGAAGTTGATTTCAAATAAATTTATTAAAATTTTACACTTCCAACTAAATTTTTTTTCATAATCCAACAAAATTAAATTTATTTTCATCTAAATTTACTCAAATATAGATCCTACAACAAAAATACTCAACAAAATCCAAAAAAATCGAAGTTGATTTCAAATAAATTTATTAAAATTTGACACTTCCAACTAAAATTTTTTTCACAATCCAACAAAATTGAAGTTATTTTCATCTAAATTTACTCAAATATAGATCCTACAACAAAAATACTCAACAAAATCCAAAAAAATCGAAGTTGATTTCAAATGAATTTATTAAAATTTGACCAAAATCTTGTCAAAATCCAAAAAATTGAAGTTATTTTCATCTAAATTTACTCAAATATAGAACCTACAACAAAAATACTCGACAAAATCCAAAAAAATCGAAGTTGATTTCAAATAAATTTATTAAAATTTGACACTTCCAACTAAATTTTTTTTCATAATCCAACAAACTTAAATTTATTTTCATCTAAATTTACTCAAATATAGATCCTACAACAAAAATACTCAACAAAATCCAAAATAATCGAAGTTGATTTCAAATAAATTTAATAAAACTTGATACTTCCAACTAAAATTTTTTTCACAATCCAACAAAATTGAAGTTATTTTCATCTAAATTTAATCAAATATAGATCCTACAACAAAAATACTCGACAAAATCCAAAAAAATCGAAGTTGGTTTCAAATAAATTTAAAAACTCGACACTTCCAACGAAAATTTTTTTCACAATCAAAAAAATTGATGTTATTTTCATCTAAATTTACTCAAATATAGATCCTACAACAAAAATACTCTACAAAATCCAAAATAATCGAAGTTGGTTTCAAATAAATTTAAAAACTCGACACTTCCAACTAAAATTTTTTTCACAATCAAAAAAATTGATGTTATTTTCATCTAAATTTACTCAAATATAGATCCTACAACAAAAATACTCAATAAAATCTAAAAAAATCGAAGTTGGTTTCAAATAATATTATTAAAATTTGACACTTCCAAATAAGTTTTTTTCACAATCCAACAAAATTGAAGTTATTTTCATCTAAATTTAATCAAATATAGATCCTACAACAAGAATACTCAACAAAATCCAAAAAAATCGAAGTTGATTTCAAATAAATTTATTAAAATTTGACACTTCCAACTAAATTTTTTTTCATAATCCAACAAAATTGAATTTATTTTCATCTAAATTTAGTCAAATATAGATCCTACAACAAAAATACTCAACAAAATCCAAAAAAATCGAAGTTGATTTCAAATGAATTTATTAAAATTTGAACAAAATCTTGTCAAAATCCTAAAAATTTAAGATATTTTCATCTAAATTTACTCAAATATAGATCCTACAACAAAAATACTCAACAAAATCCAAAAAAATCGAAGTTGATTTCAAATAAATTTATTAAAATTTTACACTTCCAACTAAATTTTTTTTCATAATCCAACAAAATTAAATTTATTTTCATCTAAATTTACTCAAATATAGATCCTACAACAAAAATACTCAACAAAATCCAAAAAAATCGAAGTTGATTTCAAATAAATTTATTAAAATTTGACACTTCCAACTAAAATTTTTTTCACAATCCAACAAAATTGAAGTTATTTTCATCTAAATTTACTCAAATATAGATCCTACAACAAAAATACTCAACAAAATCCAAAAAAATCGAAGTTGATTTCAAATGAATTTATTAAAATTTGACCAAAATCTTGTCAAAATCCAAAAAATTGAAGTTATTTTCATCTAAATTTACTCAAATATAGAACCTACAACAAAAATACTCGACAAAATCCAAAAAAATCGAAGTTGATTTCAAATAAATTTATTAAAATTTGACACTTCCAACTAAATTTTTTTTCATAATCCAACAAACTTAAATTTATTTTCATCTAAATTTACTCAAATATAGATCCTACAACAAAAATACTCAACAAAATCCAAAATAATCGAAGTTGATTTCAAATAAATTTAATAAAACTTGATACTTCCAACTAAAATTTTTTTCACAATCCAACAAAATTGAAGTTATTTTCATCTAAATTTAATCAAATATAGATCCTACAACAAAAATACTCGACAAAATCCAAAAAAATCGAAGTTGGTTTCAAATAAATTTAAAAACTCGACACTTCCAACGAAAATTTTTTTCACAATCAAAAAAATTGATGTTATTTTCATCTAAATTTACTCAAATATAGATCCTACAACAAAAATACTCTACAAAATCCAAAATAATCGAAGTTGGTTTCAAATAAATTTAAAAACTCGACACTTCCAACTAAAATTTTTTTCACAATCAAAAAAATTGATGTTATTTTCATCTAAATTTACTCAAATATAGATCCTACAACAAAAATACTCAATAAAATCTAAAAAAATCGAAGTTGGTTTCAAATAATATTATTAAAATTTGACACTTCCAAATAAGTTTTTTTCACAATCCAACAAAATTGAAGTTATTTTCATCTAAATTTAATCAAATATAGATCCTACAACAAGAATACTCAACAAAATCCAAAAAAATCGAAGTTGATTTCAAATAAATTTATTAAAATTTGACACTTCCAACTAAATTTTTTTTCATAATCCAACAAAATTGAATTTATTTTCATCTAAATTTAGTCAAATATGGATCCTACAACAAAAATACTCAACAAAATCCAAAAAAATCGAAGTTGATTTCAAATAAATTTATTAAAATTTGACCCTTCCAACTAAAATTTTTTTTCACAATCCAAAAAATTGAAGTTATTTTCATCTAAATCTACTCAAATATAGATCCTACAACAAAAATACGCAACAAAATCCAAAAAAATCGAAGTTGATTTCAAATAAATTTATTAAAATTTGACACTTCCAACTAAATTTTTTTTCATAATCCAACAAAATTAAATTTATTTTCATCTAAATTTACTCAAATATAGATCCTACAACAAAAATACTCAACAAAATCCAAAAAAATCGAAGTTGATTTCAAATAAATTTATTAAAATTTGACACTTCCAACTAAATTTTTTTTCATAATCCAACAAAATTAAATTTATTTTCATCTAAATTTAATCAAATATAGATCCTACAACCAAAATACTCATCAAAATCCAAAAAAATCGAAGTTGATTTCAAATGAATTAATTAAAATTTGACAAAAATCTTGTCTACATCCAAGAAAATTGAAATTATTTTCATCTAAATTTACTCAAATATAGATCCTACAACAAAAATACTCAACAAAATCCAAAAAAATCAAAGTTGATTTCAAATGATTTTATTAAAATTTGACAAAAATCTTGTCTACATACAAGAAAATTGAAGTTATTTTCATCTAAATTTAGTCAAATATAGATCCTACAACCAAAATACTCATCAAAATCCAAAAAAATCGAAGTTGATTTCAAATGAATTTTTTAAAATTTGACACTTCCAACTAAAATTTCTTCCTAATCCAACGAAATTGAAGTTATTTTCATCTAAATTTACTCAAATATAGAACCTACAACAAAAATACTCAACAAAATCCAAAAAATCGAAGTTGATTTCAAATAAATTTATTAAAATTTGACACTTCCAACTAAAATTTTTTTCACAATCCAACAAAATTGAAGTTATTTTCATCTAAATCTACTCAAATATAGATCCTACAACAAAAATACTCAACAAAATCCAAAAAAATCGAAGTTGATTTCAAATGAATTTATTAAAATTTGACAAAAATCTTGTCTACATCCAAGAAAATTGAAGTTATTTTCATCTAAATTTAGTCAAATATAGATCCTACAACCAAAATACTCATCAAAATCCAAAAAAATCGAAGTTGATTTCAAATAAATTTATTAAAATTTGACACTTCCAACTAAATTTTTTTTCATAATCCAACAAAATTGAATTTATTTTCATCTAAATTTAGTCAAATATAGATCCTACAACAAAAATACTCAACAAAATAAAAAAAAAACGAAGTTGATTTCAAATAAATTTATTAAAATTTGACACTTCCAACTAAAATTTTTTTCACAATCCAACAAAATTGAAGTTATTTTCATCTAAATTTAGTCAAATATAGATCCTACAACCAAAATACTCATCATAATCCAAAAAAATCGAAGTTGATTTCAAATGATTTTATTAAAATTTGACAAAAATCTTGTCTACATACAAGAAAATTGAAGTTATTTTCATCTAAATTTAGTCAAATATAGATCCTACAACCAAAATACTCCACAAAATAAAAAAAAATCGAAGTTGATTTCAAATGAATTTATTAAAATTTGACCAAAATCTTGTCAAAATCCAAGAAAATTGAAGTTATTTTCATCTAAATTTAGTCAAATATAGATCCTACAACCAAAATACTCGACAAAATCAAAAAAAATCGAAGTTAATTTTATATGAAATTATTAAAATTTGACACTTCCAACTAAAATTTTTTCATAATCCAACGAAATTGAAGTTATTTTCATCTAAATTTACTCAAATATAGAACCTACAACAAAAATACTCAACAAAATCCAAAAAAATCGAAGTTGATTTCAAATAAATTTATTAAAATTTGATACTTCCAACTAAAATTTTTTTCACAATCCAACAAAATTGAAGTTATTTTCATCTAAATTTACTCAAATATAGACCCTACAACAAAAATACTCAACAAAATCCAAAAAAATCGAAGTTGATTTCAAATAAATTTATTAAAATTTGACACTTCCAACTAAATTTTTTTTCATAATCCAACAAAATTAAATTTATTTTCATCTAAATTTACTCAAATATGGATCCTACAACAAAAATACTCAACAAAATCCAAAAAAATCGAAGTTGATTTCAAATAAATTTATTAAAATTTGATACTTCCAACTAAAATTTTTTTTACAATCCAACAAAATTGAAGTTATTTTCATCTAAATTTACTCAAATATAGACCCTACAACAAAAATACTCAACAAAATCCAAAAAAATCGAAGTTGATTTCAAATAAATTTATTAAAATTTGACACTTCCAACTAAATTTTTTTTCATAATCCAACAAAATTAAATTTATTTTCATCTAAATTTAGTCAAATATAGACCCTACAACCAAAATTCTCATCAAAATCCAAAAAAATCGAAGTTGATTTCAAATGAATTTATTAAAATTTGACCAAAATCTTGTCAAAATCCAAGAAAATTGAAGTTATTTTCATCTAAATTTAGTCAAATATAGATCCAACAACCAAAATACTCGTCAAAATCGAAAAAAATCGAAGTTGATTTTATTTATTTATTTATTTATTTATTTATTTATAAACGGACCGAAGCCCTCTTTACATAAATATTTAGACGTGAAGAAAAAGATCTTAACCTAATATTACAAAAGATAGACATGCCCAAAAAAGAATAAAACTCATGGTACATAAGATATGACATTATCCGATAATGATACGTAACTGTATTTTAAAAGTGTGCACAGACCCATTGAAGAAATCAATACTGTTATACAGAGTACTAGAGTCAGCAATAATTCGATTTATTGGATTAATTAGTCCATATGTAGATCTGGATTTAAGTGGTTGAAATCCTGCTCTAGATCTCAATACGCGTTCAGGTGCATAGAAATTGATTTGCATAAGAAGAGAGGGACAATCAATATGGTTATTGATTAAATTAAAAATAAATAAATGGTCAGATATTTTTCTACGTGCAGCTAATGTTTATATGAATTTATTATAATTTGACACTTCCAACTAAAATTTTTTCATAATCCAACGAAATTGAAGTTATTTTCATCTAAATTTACTCAAATATAGAACCTACAACAAAAATACTCAACAAAATCCAAAAAATTCGAAGTTGATTTCAAATGAATTTATTAAAATTTGACAAAAATCTTGTCTACATCCAAGAAAATTGAAGTTATTTTCATCTAAATTTAGTCAAATATAGATCCTACAACCAAAATACTCATCAAAATCCAAAAAATTCGAAGTTGATTTCAAATAAATTTATTAAAATTTGACACTTCCAACTAATTTTTTTTTCATAATCCAACAAAATTGAATTTATTTTCATCTAAATTTAGTCAAATAGAGATCCTACAACCAAAATACTCAACAAAATAAAAAAAAATCGAAGTTGATTTCAAATAAATTTATTAAAATTTGACACTTCCAACTAAAATTTTTTTCATAATCCAACAAAATTGAAGTTATTTTCATCTAAATTTACTCAAATATAGATCCTACAACCAAAATACGCAACAAAATCCAAAAAAATCGAAGTTGATTTCAAATGAATTTATTAAAATTTGACCAAAATCTTGTCAAAATCCAAAAAATTGAATTAATTTTCATCTAAATTTAATCAAATATACATCCTACAACCAAAATACTCATCAAAATCCAAAAAAATCGAATTTGATTTCAAATAAATTTATTAAAATTTGACACTTCCAACTAAAATTTTTTTCATAATCCAACAAAATTGAAGTTATTTTCATCTAAATTTACTCAAATATAGATCCTACAACCAAAATACTCAACAAAATAAAAAAAAATCGAAGTTGATTTCAAATGAATTTATTAAAATTTGACCAAAATCTTGTCAAAATCCAAGAAAATTGAAGTTATTTTCATCTAAATTTAGTCAAATATAGATCCTACAACCAAAATACTCGACAAAATCCAAAAAAATCGAAGTTAATTTTATATGAAATTATTAAAATTTGACACTTCCAACTAAAATTTTTTCATAATCCAACGAAATTGAAGTTATTTTCATCTAAATTTACTCAAATATAGAACCTACAACAAAAATACTCAACAAAATCCAAAAAAATCGAAGTTGATTTCAAATAAATTTATTAAAATTTGACACTTCCAACTAAATTTTTTTTCATAATCCAACAAAATTAAATTTATTTTCATCTAAATTTACTCAAATATGGATCCTACAACAAAAATACTCAACAAAATCCAAAATAATCGAAGTTGATTTCAAATAAATTTAATAAAACTTGATACTTCCAACTAAAATTTTTTTCACAATCCAACAAAATTGAAGTTATTTTCATCTAAATTTACTCAAATATAGAACCTACAACAAAAATACTCAACAAAACCCAAAAAAATCGAAGTTGATTTCAAATAAATTTATTAAAATTTGATACTTCCAACTAAAATTTTTTTTACAATCCAACAAAATTGAAGTTATTTTCATCTAAATTTACTCAAATATAGACCCTACAACAAAAATACTCAACAAAATCCAAAAAAATCGAAGTTGATTTCAAATAAATTTATTAAAATTTGACACTTCCAACTAAATTTTTTTTCATAATCCAACAAAATTAAATTTATTTTCATCTAAATTTAGTCAAATATAGACCCTACAACCAAAATACTCATCAAAATCCAAAAAAATCGAAGTTGATTTCAAATGAATTTATTAAAATTTGACAAAAATCTTGTCTATATCCAAGAAAATTGAAGTTATTTTCATCTAAATTTACTCAAATATAGATCCTACAACCAAAATAGTCATCAAAATCCAAAAAATCGAAGTTGATTTCAAATGATTTTATTAAAATTTGACCAAAATCTTTTCAAAATCCAAAAAATTGAATTTATTTTCATCTAAATTTAGTCAAATATACATCCTACAACAAAAATACTCATCAAAATCCAAAAAAATCGAATTTGATTTCAAATAAATTTATTAAAATTTGACACTTCCAACTAAAATTTTTTTCATAATCCAACAAAATTGAAGTTATTTTCATCTAAATTTACTCAAATATAGATCCTACAACCAAAATACTCAACAAAATTAAAAAAAATCGAAGTTGATTTCAAATGAATTTATTAAAATTTGACCAAAATCTTGTCAAAATCCAAGAAAATTGAAGTTATTTTCATCTAAATTTAGTCAAATATAGATCCTACAACCAAAATACTCGACAAAATCCAAAAAAATCGAAGTTGATTTTATTTATTTATTTATTTATTTATTTATTTATAAACGGACCGAAGCCCTCTTTACATAAATATTTAGACGTGAAGAAAAAGATCTTAACCTAATATTACAAAAGATAGACATGCCCAAAAAAGAATAAAACTCATGGTACATAAGATATGACATTATCCGATAATGATACGTAACTGTATTTTAAAAGTGTGCACAGACCCATTGAAGAAATCAATACTGTTATACAGAGTACTAGAGTCAGCAATAATTCGATTTATTGGATTAATTAGTCCATATGTAGATCTGGATTTAAGTGGTTGAAATCCTGCTCTAGATCTCAATACGCGTTCAGGTGCATAGAAATTGATTTGCATAAGAAGAGAGGGACAATCAATATGGTTATTGATTAAATTAAAAATAAATAAATGATCAGATATTTTTCTACGTGCAGCTAATGTTTATATGAATTTATTAAAATTTGACACTTCCAACTAAAATTTTTTCATAATCCGACGAAATTGAAGTTATTTTCATCTAAATTTACTCAAATATAGAACCTACAACAAAAATACTCAACAAAATCCAAAAAAATCGAAGTTGATTTCAAATGAATTTATTAAAATTTGACAAAAATCTTGTCTACATCCAAGAAAATTGAAGTTATTTTCATCTAAATTTAGTCAAATATAGATCCTACAACCAAAATACTCATCAAAATCCAAAAAAATCGAAGTTGATTTCAAATAAATTTATTAAAATTTGACACTTCCAACTAATTTTTTTTTCATAATCCAACAAAATTGAATTTATTTTCATCTAAATTTAGTCAAATATAGATCCTACAACCAAAATACTCAACAAAATAAAAAAAAATCGAAGTTGATTTCAAATAAATTTATTAAAATTTGACCCTTCCAACTAAAATTTTTTTTCACAATCCAAAAAATTGAAGTTATTTTCATCTAAATCTACTCAAATATAGATCCTACAAAAAAAATACTCAACAAAATCCAAAATAATCGAAGTTGGTTTCAAATAAATTTAAAAACTCGACACTTCCAACTAAAATTTTTTTCACAATCAAAAAAATTGATGTTATTTTCATCTAAATTTACTCAAATATAGATCCTACAACAAAAATACTCAATAAAATCTAAAAAAATCGAAGTTGGTTTCAAATAATATTATTAAAATTTGACACTTCCAAATAAGTTTTTTTCACAATCCAACAAAATAGAAGTTATTTTCATCTAAATTTAATCAAATATAGATCCTACAACAAGAATACTCAACAAAATCCAAAAAAATCGAAGTTGATTTCAAATGAATTTATTAAAATTTGACAAAAATCTTGTCTACATCCAAGAAAATTGAAGTTATTTTCATCTGAATTTAGTCAAATATAGATCCTACAACCAAAATACTCATCAAAATCCAAAAAAATCGAAGTTGATTTCAAATAAATTTATTAAAATTTGACACTTCCAACTAAATTTTTTTTTCATAATCCATCAAAATTGAATTTATTTTCATCTAAATTTACTCAAATATAGATCCTACAACCAAAATACGCAACAAAATCCAAAATAATCGAAGTTGATTTCAAATAAATTTAAAAATTCGACACTTCCAACTAAAATTTTTTTCACAATCCAAAAAATTGATGTTATTTTCATCTAAATTTACTCAAATATAGATCCTACAACAAAAATACTCAACAAAATCCAAAAAAATCGAAGTTGATTTCAAATCAATTTATTAAAATTTGACCCTTCCAACTAAAATTTTTTTTCACAATCCAAAAAATTGAAGTTATTTTCATCTAAATCTACTCAAATATAGATCCTACAACCAAAATACGCAACAAAATCCAAAAAAATCGAAGTTGATTTCAAATGAATTTATTAAAATTTGAACAAAATCTTGTCAAAATCCTAAAAATTTAAGATATTTTCATCTAAATTTACTCAAATATAGATCCTACAACAAAAATACTCAACAAAACCGAAAAAATCGAAGTTGATTTCAAATAAATTTATTAAAATTTTACACTTCCAACTAAATTTTTTTTCATAATCCAACAAAATTAAATTTATTTTCATCTAAATTTACTCAAATATAGATCCTACAACAAAAATACTCAACAAAATCCAAAAAAATCGAAGTTGATTTCAAATAAATTTATTAAAATTTGACACTTCCAACTAAAATTTTTTTCACAATCCAACAAAATTGAAGTTATTTTCATCTAAATTTACTCAAATATAGATCCTACAACAAAAATACTCAACAAAATCCAAAAAAATCGAAGTTGATTTCAAATGAATTTATTAAAATTTGACCAAAATCTTGTCAAAATCCAAAAAATTGAAGTTATTTTCATCTAAATTTACTCAAATATAGAACCTACAACAAAAATACTCGACAAAATCCAAAAAAATCGAAGTTGATTTCAAATAAATTTATTAAAATTTGACACTTCCAACTAAATTTTTTTTCATAATCCAACAAACTTAAATTTATTTTCATCTAAATTTACTCAAATATAGATCCTACAACAAAAATACTCAACAAAATCCAAAATAATCGAAGTTGATTTCAAATAAATTTAATAAAACTTGATACTTCCAACTAAAATTTTTTTCACAATCCAACAAAATTGAAGTTATTTTCATCTAAATTTAATCAAATATAGATCCTACAACAAAAATACTCGACAAAATCCAAAAAAATCGAAGTTGGTTTCAAATAAATTTAAAAACTCGACACTTCCAACGAAAATTTTTTTCACAATCAAAAAAATTGATGTTATTTTCATCTAAATTTACTCAAATATAGATCCTACAACAAAAATACTCTACAAAATCCAAAATAATCGAAGTTGGTTTCAAATAAATTTAAAAACTCGACACTTCCAACTAAAATTTTTTTCACAATCAAAAAAATTGATGTTATTTTCATCTAAATTTACTCAAATATAGATCCTACAACAAAAATACTCAATAAAATCTAAAAAAATCGAAGTTGGTTTCAAATAATATTATTAAAATTTGACACTTCCAAATAAGTTTTTTTCACAATCCAACAAAATTGAAGTTATTTTCATCTAAATTTAATCAAATATAGATCCTACAACAAGAATACTCAACAAAATCCAAAAAAATCGAAGTTGATTTCAAATAAATTTATTAAAATTTGACACTTCCAACTAAATTTTTTTTCATAATCCAACAAAATTGAATTTATTTTCATCTAAATTTAGTCAAATATAGATCCTACAACAAAAATACTCAACAAAATCCAAAAAAATCGAAGTTGATTTCAAATGAATTTATTAAAATTTGAACAAAATCTTGTCAAAATCCTAAAAATTTAAGATATTTTCATCTAAATTTACTCAAATATAGATCCTACAACAAAAATACTCAACAAAATCCAAAAAAATCGAAGTTGATTTCAAATAAATTTATTAAAATTTTACACTTCCAACTAAATTTTTTTTCATAATCCAACAAAATTAAATTTATTTTCATCTAAATTTACTCAAATATAGATCCTACAACAAAAATACTCAACAAAATCCAAAAAAATCGAAGTTGATTTCAAATAAATTTATTAAAATTTGACACTTCCAACTAAAATTTTTTTCACAATCCAACAAAATTGAAGTTATTTTCATCTAAATTTACTCAAATATAGATCCTACAACAAAAATACTCAACAAAATCCAAAAAAATCGAAGTTGATTTCAAATGAATTTATTAAAATTTGACCAAAATCTTGTCAAAATCCAAAAAATTGAAGTTATTTTCATCTAAATTTACTCAAATATAGAACCTACAACAAAAATACTCGACAAAATCCAAAAAAATCGAAGTTGATTTCAAATAAATTTATTAAAATTTGACACTTCCAACTAAATTTTTTTTCATAATCCAACAAACTTAAATTTATTTTCATCTAAATTTACTCAAATATAGATCCTACAACAAAAATACTCAACAAAATCCAAAATAATCGAAGTTGATTTCAAATAAATTTAATAAAACTTGATACTTCCAACTAAAATTTTTTTCACAATCCAACAAAATTGAAGTTATTTTCATCTAAATTTAATCAAATATAGATCCTACAACAAAAATACTCGACAAAATCCAAAAAAATCGAAGTTGGTTTCAAATAAATTTAAAAACTCGACACTTCCAACGAAAATTTTTTTCACAATCAAAAAAATTGATGTTATTTTCATCTAAATTTACTCAAATATAGATCCTACAACAAAAATACTCTACAAAATCCAAAATAATCGAAGTTGGTTTCAAATAAATTTAAAAACTCGACACTTCCAACTAAAATTTTTTTCACAATCAAAGAAATTGATGTTATTTTCATCTAAATTTACTCAAATATAGATCCTACAACAAAAATACTCAATAAAATCTAAAAAAATCGAAGTTGGTTTCAAATAATATTATTAAAATTTGACACTTCCAAATAAGTTTTTTTCACAATCCAACAAAATTGAAGTTATTTTCATCTAAATTTAATCAAATATAGATCCTACAACAAGAATACTCAACAAAATCCAAAAAAATCGAAGTTGATTTCAAATAAATTTATTAAAATTTGACACTTCCAACTAAATTTTTTTTCATAATCCAACAAAATTGAATTTATTTTCATCTAAATTTAGTCAAATATAGATCCTACAACAAAAATACTCAACAAAATCCAAAAAAATCGAAGTTGATTTCAAATAAATTTATTAAAATTTGACCCTTCCAACTAAAATTTTTTTTCACAATCCAAAAAATTGAAGTTATTTTCATCTAAATCTACTCAAATATAGATCCTACAACAAAAATACGCAACAAAATCCAAAAAAATCGAAGTTGATTTCAAATAAATTTATTAAAATTTGACACTTCCAACTAAATTTTTTTTCATAATCCAACAAAATTAAATTTATTTTCATCTAAATTTACTCAAATATAGATCCTACAACAAAAATACTCAACAAAATCCAAAAAAATCGAAGTTGATTTCAAATAAATTTATTAAAATTTGACACTTCCAACTAAATTTTTTTTCATAATCCAACAAAATTAAATTTATTTTCATCTAAATTTAATCAAATATAGATCCTACAACCAAAATACTCATCAAAATCCAAAAAAATCGAAGTTGATTTCAAATGAATTAATTAAAATTTGACAAAAATCTTGTCTACATCCAAGAAAATTGAAATTATTTTCATCTAAATTTACTCAAATATAGATCCTACAACAAAAATACTCAACAAAATCCAAAAAAATCAAAGTTGATTTCAAATGATTTTATTAAAATTTGACAAAAATCTTGTCTACATACAAGAAAATTGAAGTTATTTTCATCTAAATTTAGTCAAATATAGATCCTACAACCAAAATACTCATCAAAATCCAAAAAAATCGAAGTTGATTTCAAATGAATTTTTTAAAATTTGACACTTCCAACTAAAATTTCTTCCTAATCCAACGAAATTGAAGTTATTTTCATCTAAATTTACTCAAATATAGAACCTACAACAAAAATACTCAACAAAATCCAAAAAATCGAAGTTGATTTCAAATAAATTTATTAAAATTTGACACTTCCAACTAAAATTTTTTTCACAATCCAACAAAATTGAAGTTATTTTCATCTAAATCTACTCAAATATAGATCCTACAACAAAAATACTCAACAAAATCCAAAAAAATCGAAGTTGATTTCAAATGAATTTATTAAAATTTGACAAAAATCTTGTCTACATCCAAGAAAATTGAAGTTATTTTCATCTAAATTTAGTCAAATATAGATCCTACAACCAAAATACTCATCAAAATCCAAAAAAATCGAAGTTGATTTCAAATAAATTTATTAAAATTTGACACTTCCAACTAAATTTTTTTTCATAATCCAACAAAATTGAATTTATTTTCATCTAAATTTAGTCAAATATAGATCCTACAACAAAAATACTCAACAAAATAAAAAAAAACGAAGTTGATTTCAAATAAATTTATTAAAATTTGACACTTCCAACTAAAATTTTTTTCACAATCCAACAAAATTGAAGTTATTTTCATCTAAATTTACTCAAATATAGATCCTACAACAAAAATACTCAACAAAATCCAAAAAAATCGAAGTTGATTTCAAATGAATTTATTAAAATTTGACCAAAATCTTGTCAAAATCCAAAAAATTGAAGTTATTTTCATCTAAATTTACTCAAATATAGAACCTACAACAAAAATACTCGACAAAATCCAAAAAAATCGAAGTTGATTTCAAATAAATTTATTAAAATTTGACACTTCCAACTAAATTTTTTTTCATAATCCAACAAACTTAAATTTATTTTCATCTAAATTTACTCAAATATAGATCCTACAACAAAAATACTCAACAAAATCCAAAATAATCGAAGTTGATTTCAAATAAATTTAATAAAACTTGATACTTCCAACTAAAATTTTTTTCACAATCCAACAAAATTGAAGTTATTTTCATCTAAATTTAATCAAATATAGATCCTACAACAAAAATACTCGACAAAATCCAAAAAAATCGAAGTTGATTTCATATGAATTTATTAAAATTTGACACTTCCAACTAAAATTTTTTCATAATCCAACGAAATTGAAGTTATTTTCATCTAAATTTACTCAAATATAGAACCTACAACAAAAATACTCAACAAAATCCAAAAAAATCGAAGTTGATTTCAAATAAATTTATTAAAATTTGATACTTCCAACTAAAATTTTTTTCACAATCCAACAAAATTGAAGTTATTTTCATCTAAATTTATTCAAATATAGACCCTACAACAAAAATACTCAACAAAATAAAAAAAAAACGAAGTTGATTTCAAATAAATTTATTAAAATTTGACACATCCAACTAAAATTTTTTTCACAATCCAACAAAATTGAAGTTATTTTCATCTAAATTTACTCAAATATAGATCCTACAACAAAAATACTCAACAAAATCCAAAAAAAACGAAGTTGATTTCAAATGAATTTATTAAAATTTGACCAAAATCTTGTCAAAATCCAAGAATATTGAAGTTATTTTCATCTAAATTTAGTCAAATATAGATCCTACAACCAAAATACTCGACAAAATCCAAAAAAATCGAAGTTGATTTTATATGAATTTATTAAAATTTGACACTTCCAACTAAATTTTTTTTCATAATCCAACAAAATTGAAGTTGTTTTCATCTAAATTTACTCCAATATAGATCCTACAACCAAAATACTCATCAAAATCCAAAAAAATCGAAGTTGATTTCAAATGATTTTATTAAAATTTGACCAAAATCTTGTCAAAATCCAAAAAATTGAAGTTATTTTCATCTAAATTTACTGAAATATAGAACCTACAACAAAAATACTCGACAAAATCCAAAAAAATCGAAGTTGATTTCATATGAATTTATTAAAATTTGACACTTCCAACTAAATTTTTTTTTATAATCCAACAAAATTGAAGTTATTTTCATCTAAATTTAGTCAAATATAGATCCTACAACCAAAACAGTCATCAAAATCCAAAAAATCGAAGTTGATTTCAAATGAATTTATTAAAATTTGACACTTCCAACTAAAATTTTTTCATAATCCAACGAAATTGAAGTTATTTTCATCTAAATTTACTCAAATATAGAACCTACAACAAAAATACTCAACAAAATCCAAAAAAATCGAAGTTGATTTCAAATAAATTTATTAAAATTTGACACTTCCAACTAATTTTTTTTTCATAATCCAACAAAATTGAATTTATTTTCATCTAAATTTAGTCCAATATAGATCCTACAACCAAAATACTAAACAAAATAAAGAAAAATCGAAGTTGATTTCAAATAAATTTATTAAAATTTGACACTTCCAACTAAAATTTTTTTCATAATCCAACAAAATTGAAGTTATTTTCATCTAAATTTACTCAAATATAGATCCTACAACCAAAATACGCAACAAAATCCAAAATAATCGAAGTTGATTTCAAATGAATTTATTAAAATTTGACACTTCCAACTAAAATTTTTTCATAATCCAACGAAATTGAAGTTATTTTCATCTAAATTTACTCAAATATAGAACCTACAACAAAAATACTCATCAAAATCCAAAAAAATCGAAGTTGATTTCAAATAAATTTATTAAAATTTGACACTTCCAACTAATTTTTTTTTCATAATCCAACAAAATTGAATTTATTTTCATCTAAATTTAGTCAAATATAGATCCTACAACCAAAATACTCAACAAAATAAAGAAAAATCGAAGTTGATTTCAAATAAATTTATTAAAATTTGACACTTCCAACTAAAATTTTTTTCATAATCCAACAAAATTGAAGTTATTTTCATCTAAATTTACTCAAATATAGATCCTACAACCAAAATACGCAACAAAATCCAAAAAAATCGAAGTTGATTTCAAATCAATTTATTAAAATTTGACCCTTCCAACTAAAATTTTTTTTCACAATCCAAAAAATTGAAGTTATTTTCATCTAAATCTACTCAAATATAGATCCTACAACCAAAATACGCAACAAAATCCAAAAAAATCGAAGTTGATTTCAAATGAATTTATTAAAATTTGACCAAAATCTTGTCAAAATCCAAAAAATTGAAGTTATTTTCATCTAAATTTACTCAAATATAGATCCTACAACAAAAATACTCAACAAAATCCAAAAAAATCGAAGTTGATTTCAAATAAATTTATTAAAATTTGACACTTCCAACTAAATTTTTTTTCATAATCCAACAAACTTAAATTTATTTTCATCTAAATTTACTCAAATATAGATCCTACAACAAAAATACTCAACAAAAACCAAAATAATCGAAGTTGATTTCAAATAAATTTAATAAAACTTGATACTTCCAACTAAAATTTTTTTCACAATCCAACAAAATTGAAGTTATTTTCATCTAAATTTACTCAAATATAGATCCTACAACAAAAATACTCAACAAAATCCAAAAAAATCGAAGTTGATTTCAAATGATTTTATTAAATTTTGACAAAAATCTTGTCTACATCCAAGAAAATTGAAGTTATTTTCATCTAAATTTACTCAAATATAGATCCTACAACCAAAATACTCGACAAAATCCAAAAAAATCGAAGTTGATTTTATATGAAATTATTAAAATTTGACACTTCCAACTAAAATTTTTTCATAATCCAACGAAATTGAAGTTATTTTCATCTAAATTTACTCAAATATAGAACCTACAACAAAAATACTCAACAAAATCCAAAAAAATCGAAGTTGATTTCAAATAAATTTATTAAAATTTGATACTTCCAACTAAAATTTTTTTCACAATCCAACAAAATTGAAGTTATTTTCATCTAAATTTATTCAAATATAGACCCAACAACAAAAATACTCAACAAAATCCAAAAAAATCGAAGTTGATTTCAAATAAATTTATTAAAATTTGACACTTCCAACTAAAATTTTTTTCACAATCCAACAAAATTGAAGTTATTTTCATCTAAATTTACTCAAATATAGATCCTACAACAAAAATACTCAACAAAATCCAAAAAAATCGAAGTTGATTTCAAATGAATTTATTAAAATTTGACACTTCCAACTAAAATTTTTTCATAATCCAACAAAATTGAATTTATTTTCATCTAAATTTAGTCAAATATAGATCCTACAACAAAAATACTCATCAAAATCCAAAAAAATCGAAGTTGATTTCAAATGAATTTATTAAAATTTGACAAAAATCTTGTCTACATCCAAGAAAATTGAAGTTATTTTCATCTAAATTTACTCAAATATAGATCCTACAACCAAAATAGTCATCAAAATCCAAAAAATCGAAGTTGATTTCAAATGATTTTATTAAAATTTGACCAAAATCTTGTCAAAATCCAAAAAATTGAATTTATTTTCATCTAAATTTAGTCAAATATACATCCTACAACCAAAATACTCATCAAAATCCAAAAAAATCGAAGTTGATTTCAAATAAATTTATTAAAATTTGACACTTCCAACTAAAATTTTTTTCATAATCCAACAAAATTGAAGTTATTTTCATCTAAATTTACTCCAATATAGATCCTACAACCAAAATACTCAACAAAATCCAAAAAAATCGAAGTTGATTTCAAATGATTTTATTAAAATTTGACACTTCCAACTAAAATTTTTTCATAATCCAACGAAATTGAAGTTATTTTCATCTAAATTTACTCAAATATAGAACCTACAACAAAAATACTCAACAAAATCCAAAAAAATCGAAGTTGATTTCAAATAAATTTATTAAAATTTGACACTTCCAACTAAAATTTTTTCATAATCCAACGAAATTGAAGTTATTTTCATCTAAATTTACTCAAATATAGAACCTACAACAAAAATACTCAACAAAATCCAAAAAAATCGAAGTTGATTTCAAATAAATTTATTAAAATTTGACACTTCCAACTAAAATTTTTTTCATAATCCAACAAAATTGAAGTTATTTTCATCTAAATTTACTCAAATATAGATCCTACAACCAAAATACGCAACAAAATCCAAAAAAATCGAAGTTGATTTCAAATCAATTTATTAAAATTTGACCCTTCCAACTAAAATTTTTTTTCACAATCCAAAAAATTGAAGTTATTTTCATCTAAATCTACTCAAATATAGATCCTACAACCAAAATACGCAACAAAATCCAAAAAAATCGAAGTTGATTTCAAATGAATTTATTAAAATTTGACCAAAATCTTGTCAAAATCCAAAAAATTGAAGTTATTTTCATCTAAATTTACTCAAATATAGATCCTACAACAAAAATACTCAACAAAATCCAAAAAAATCGAAGTTGATTTCAAATAAATTTATTAAAATTTGACACTTCCAACTAAATTTTTTTTCATAATCCAACAAACTTAAATTTATTTTCATCTAAATTTACTCAAATATAGATCCTACAACAAAAATACTCAACAAAAACCAAAATAATCGAAGTTGATTTCAAATAAATTTAATAAAACTTGATACTTCCAACTAAAATTTTTTTCACAATCCAACAAAATTGAAGTTATTTTCATCTAAATTTACTCAAATATAGATCCTACAACAAAAATACTCAACAAAATCCAAAAAAATCGAAGTTGATTTCAAATGATTTTATTAAATTTTGACAAAAATCTTGTCTACGTCCAAGAAAATTGAAGTTATTTTCATCTAAATTTACTCAAATATAGATCCTACAACCAAAATACTCGACAAAATCCAAAAAAATCGAAGTTGATTTTATATGAAATTATTAAAATTTGACACTTCCAACTAAAATTTTTTCATAATCCAACGAAATTGAAGTTATTTTCATCTAAATTTACTCAAATATAGAACCTACAACAAAAATACTCAACAAAATCCAAAAAAATCGAAGTTGATTTCAAATAAATTTATTAAAATTTGATACTTCCAACTAAAATTTTTTTCACAATCCAACAAAATTGAAGTTATTTTCATCTAAATTTATTCAAATATAGACCCAACAACAAAAATACTCAACAAAATCCAAAAAAATCGAAGTTGATTTCAAATAAATTTATTAAAATTTGACACTTCCAACTAAAATTTTTTTCACAATCCAACAAAATTGAAGTTATTTTCATCTAAATTTACTCAAATATAGATCCTACAACAAAAATACTCAACAAAATCCAAAAAAATCGAAGTTGATTTCAAATGAATTTATTAAAATTTGACACTTCCAACTAAAATTTTTTCATAATCCAACAAAATTGAATTTATTTTCATCTAAATTTAGTCAAATATAGATCCTACAACAAAAATACTCAACAAAATCCAAAAAAATCGAAGTTGATTTCATATGAATTTATTAAAATTTGACACTTCCAACTAAAATTTTTTTTATAATCCAACAAAATTGAAGTTATTTTCATCTAAATTTAGTCAAATATAGATCCTACAACCAAAATACTCATCAAAATCCAAAAAAATCGAAGTTGATTTCAAATGAATTTATTAAAATTTGACAAAAATCTTGTCTACATCCAAGAAAATTGAAGTTATTTTCATCTAAATTTACTCAAATATAGATCCTACAACCAAAATAGTCATCAAAATCCAAAAAATCGAAGTTGATTTCAAATGATTTTATTAAAATTTGACCAAAATCTTGTCAAAATCCAAAAAATTGAATTTATTTTCATCTAAATTTAGTCAAATATACATCCTACAACCAAAATACTCATCAAAATCCAAAAAAATCGAAGTTGATTTCAAATAAATTTATTAAAATTTGACACTTCCAACTAAAATTTTTTTCATAATCCAACAAAATTGAAGTTATTTTCATCTAAATTTACTCCAATATAGATCCTACAACCAAAATACTCAACAAAATCCAAAAAAATCGAAGTTGATTTCAAATGATTTTATTAAAATTTGACCAAAATCTTGTCAAAATCCAAAAAATTGAAGTTATTTTCATCTAAATTTACTCAAATATAGAACCTACAACAAAAATACTCGACAAAATCCAAAAAAATCGAAGTTGATTTCATATGAATTTATTAAAATTTGACACTTCCAACTAAAATTTTTTTTATAATCCAACAAAATTGAAGTTATTTTCATCTAAATTTAGTCAAATATGCAGGGTCTCCGCGCGTAGAGTGAACAGCTGGATATCTCCTAAACTATTGGAGATAAAAATATAAAAAAAATATGTAAATTAATGGTTCGACGGGGCTGCTTAATTCGCCGCGACGGATTTTTTTTTCGATTATTATTTTAAAAGATACGATGGTCAAGTTCGGTTTTTCAAATGGCACTAACTTTTTTGAAGTCCTGGGTTGATAGTGCGTTCCAAGACGAATTCAATAAGCTTTAATGTATACACTTGATTTCCACTGGTTTTTGAGATATTGCGCTTGCAAATTTGCTGATTTTCACTTGAAAAAAACCTCTGGAATAGCAAGGACCGGGGACGGTCGTGCTGGCCCCACGGGTGGCATTGCCTGTTGTAACAGATACCTACCTGCCAAAGGTCTACGCAGACCCCAAGGCTGGACAATTCTTTTCCGTCAGAAATGCTACTTAGGTAGGTACATCTGCGGTATCGAGAAGCGCACCGTTACTTTTATTTCGCACTTGCTTCTACGCTCGGATGGCCGGTTATTTTGGGAGGGGTGCAAGTTCGATTGGTTAGGTTAGGAGGTGTGAAAGTTGCTAGACTAAATTTCAACCATTGGGAGCAGATTGCATTAGAACCAATCGGATTTGCATCCCTCACAAACGGCTGCTCTCTTGAAGAGGCCCTCTTCACGGTAATATCCCCTCCCCAATGCCCACCTTCTCTCGCGCGGAATACGTCAACGCATGCTTTAGGTTTTGATGTTGAAGCTCGTGTTTACACTCGAGATGACCACGCGTCGACAGCGGGCTACCCCTTTTCTTCCTGTGTCTCTCCACGAGGAGTATTGCCGGTGGATTGTAGGAGCGTAGATGTCGGGATGCCAGTTATTGAATTCAGGAGACAATAGAAACACTTTATTACAAAACACACATGTACTATAATTAAAGTAAATCGAATTCCTCTCGGGCAGGAGTACTGACAATGATCGAACTTACGCCCAACTTCGCGCAGACCGATTACACGCGGGGTAGTCGGGTGTCACACACTGCACAAATGATACAGGGTAATTCTGGAGCAACGCCCGCCAAGGAGATGCGGCCTGGTACCCCGTGGCCAGGACAGCCTTCGCAGTGCCTCGCCCGATTTTTATGGCTTTTTCCGGAAAAAGGTACGAATCCTGGGCCGAACGTAACGAATTTGGGGTCGAGTCCCCGTAGTCGAGGGTGAAATATCCATTACAGCGTATTAAGAAATTCTTTTCTTCATCGTGTCGAAAGGGAAGTGACGCCAATGGATTCCTTATGTTTTTCTGATGAAAATCAGACCAAATATCACGCTAATCGGATTACTTTGACACAAGCTATTTGTATTCCATATGCAAAAGTTGTCGGATTTACACGACATTTGTAATGATTTCCATCGGAAAACTCCAAGGAATCCATCGGCGACACTCCCATATCCATACGATAAAGAATAAAGAATTAGTTTATGTCTTAAACAGATAATTCTGGAGCTACGCCCGTCACCCCGTGGCGAGGACAACACCTCGCAGTGCCCATCGAATTTTATGGCTTTTTCCGGAAAAAGGTACGAATCCTGGGCCCAACGTAACGAATTGAAGGGTTTCGATCCTCGAAGGGTGTGGAATATCATTAAGAAGTGAAAAATGTACAGGATTTCAAATGTTTGCTTCTTTTCTTCATCGTATCGAGAAGGAAGTGACGCCAATGGATTCCTTATGCTTTTCCGATGAAACTGACACCAAGAACGACGTAATTCGGAAAATAATGAAGCAAATGAACAATTCATTTCCATAACCTCAAGCTAATTTCGTTAATAATAGGCCGATTTACGTGAAATTTGATATGATTTTCATCGGAAAAACATAAGGAATCCATTGGTGCCACTTTCATATCGATGCATTAAAGAATGAAGCATTTCTTACTACGCTGAAATTAATATTTCACATTTTCACCCTCAACTGCGGTGGGTCGACCTCAATTCGTTACGTTCGGCCCAGGATTCGTACCTTTTTCCGGAAAAAGCCATAAAATTCGATGGGCACTGCGGGGTGTTGTCCTCGCCACGGGGTGACGGGCGTACCTCCAGAATTACCCTGTATCTGTTTAGGAAATAAACTAATTCTTTATTCTTTATCGTATCGATATGATAGTGGCACCACTGGATTCCTTATGTTTTTCCGATGAAAATCATACCAAATTTCACGTAAATCGGCCTATTATTAACGAAAGTAGCTTGAGGTTATGAAAATGAATTGTTCATTTGCTTCATTATTTTCCGAATTACGTCGTTCTTGGTGTCAGTTTCATCGGAAAAGCATAAGGAATCCATTGGCGTCACTTCCTTCTCGATACGATAAAGAAAAGAAGCAAACATTTGAAATCCTGTACATTTTTCACTTCTTAATGATATTCCAAACCCTTCGAGGGTCGAAACCCTTCAATTCGTTACGTGCGGCCCAGGATTCGTACCTTTTTCCGAGAAAAAGCCATAAAAATCGGGCGAGGCACTGCGAAGGACTGTCCTCGTCACGGGGTACCAGGCCGCATCTCCTTGACGGGCGTGGCTCCAGAATTACCCTGTATCATTTGTGCAGTGTGTGACACCCGACTATCCTCCGCGTAATCGGTCTGCGCGAAGTGGGGCGCAAGTTCGATCATTATCAGTACTCCTGCCCGAGAGGAATACGATTTACTTTAATTATAGTACATGTGTGTTTTGTAATAAAATGTTTCTATCGTCTCCAGAATTCAATAACTGGTATCCAGACATCCACGCTCCTACAATCCACCGGCAATACTCCTCGTGGAGAGACACAGGAAGAAAAGGGGTAGCCCGCTGTCGACGCGTGGTCCTCTCGAGTATAAACACGAGCTTCAATATCAAAACAATAGCATGCGTTAACGTATTCCGTGCGATTGAAGGTGGGCATTGCTGTGAAGAGGGCCTCTTCAAGAGAGCAGCCGTTGCTGAGGGATGCAAATCCGATTGGTTCTAATACAATCTGCTCCCTATGGTTGAAATTTAGTCTAGCAACTTTCACACCTCCTAACCTATCCAATCGAACTTGCACCCCTCCCAAAATAACCGGCCATCCGAGCGTAGAAGCAAGTGCGAAATAAAAGTAACGGTGCGCTTCTCGATACCGCAGATGTACCTACCTAAGTAGCATTTCTGACGGAAAAGAATTGTCCAGCCTTGGGGTCTGCGTAGACCTTTGGCAGGTAGGTATCTGTTACAACAGGCAATGCCACCCGTGGGGCCAGCACGACCGTCCCCGGTCCTTGCTATTCCAGAGTTTTCTTTCAAGTGAAAATCAGCAAATTTGCAAGCGCAATATCTCAAAAACCAATGGAAATCAAGTGTATACATTAAAGCTTATTGAATTCGTCTTGGAACGCACTGTCAACTCAGGACTTCAGAAAAGTTAGTGCCATTTGAAGAACCGAACTTGACCATCGTATCTTTTAAAATAATAATCGAAAAAAAAATCCGCCGCGGCGAATTAAGCAGCCCCATCGAACCATTAATTTACATATTTTTTTTATATTTTTATCTCCAATAGTTTAGGAGATATCCAGCTGTTCACTCTACGCGCGGACACCCTGTAGATCCTACAACCAAAACAGTCATCAAAATCCAAAAAATCGAAGTTGATTTCAAATGAATTTATTAAAATTTGACACTTCCAACTAATTTTTTTTTTCATAATCCAACAAAATTGAATTTATTTTCATCTAAATTTGGTCAAATATAGATCCTACAACCAAAATACTCAACAAAATAAAGAAAAATCGAAGTTGATTTCAAATAAATTTATTAAAATTTGACACTTCCAACTAAAATTTTTTTCATAATCCAACAAAATTGAAGTTATTTTCATCTAAATTTACTCAAATATAGATCCTACAACCAAAATACGCAACAAAATCCAAAATAATCGAAGTTGATTTCAAATAAATTTAAAAATTCGACACTTCCAACTAAAATTTTTTTCACAATCCAAAAAATTGATGTTATTTTCATCTAAATTTACTCAAATATAGATCCTACAACAAAAATACTCAACAAAATCCAAAAAAATCGAAGTTGATTTCAAATGAATTTATTAAAATTTGACCAAAATCTTGTCAAAATCCAAGAATATTGAAGTTATTTTCATCTAAATTTAGTCAAATATAGATCCTACAACCAAAATACTCGACAAAATCCAAAAAAATCGAAGTTGATTTTATATGAATTTATTAAAATTTGACACATCCAACTTAAATTTTTTTCATAATCCAACAAAATTGAAGTTATTTTCATCTAAATTTACTCCAATATAGATCCTACAACCAAAATACTCAACAAAATCCAAAAAAATCGAAGTTGATTTCAAATAAATTTATTAAAATTTGACCCTTCCAACTAAAATTTTTTTTCACAATCCAAAAAATTGAAGCTATTTTCATCTAAATCTACTCAAATATAGATCCTACAACCAAAATAGTCATCAAAATCCAAAAAATCGAAGTTGATTTCAAATGATTTTATTAAAATTTGACCAAAATCTTGTCAAAATCCAAAAAATTGAATTTATTTTCATCTAAATTTAGTCAAATATACATCCTACAACCAAAATACTCAACAAAATAAAGAAAAATCGAAGTTGATTTCAAATCAATTTATTAAAATTTGACAAAAATCTTGTCTACATCCAAGAAAATTGAAGTTATTTTCATCTGAATTTAGTCAAATATAGATCCTACAACCAAAATACTCATCAAAATCCAAAAAAATCGAAGTTGATTTCAAATAAATTTATTGAAATTTGACACTTCCAACTAAATTTTTTTTCATAATCCAACAAAATTGAATTTATTTTCATCTAAATTTAGTCAAATATAGATCCTACAACCAAAATACTCAACAAAATAAAGAATAATCGAAGTTGATTTCAAATAAATTTAAAAATTCGACACTCCCAACTACAATTTTTTTCACAATCCAACAAAATTGAAGTTATTTTCATCTAAATTTACTCAAATATAGATCCTACAACCAAAATACGCAACAAAATCCAAAAAAATCGAAGTTGATTTCAAATGAATTTATTAAAATTTGACCAAAATCTTGTCAAAATCCAAAAAATTGAAGTTATTTTCATCTAAATTTACTCAAATATAGATCCTACAACAAAAATACTCAACAAAATCAAAAAAAAATCGAAGTTGATTTCAAATAAATTTATTAAAATTTGACATTTCCAACTAAAATTTTTTCATAATCCAACGAAATTGAAGTTATTTTCATCTAAATTTACTCAAATATAGAACCTACAACAAAAATACTCAACAAAATCCAAAAAAATCGAAGTTGATTTCAAATGAATTTATTAAAATTTGACAAAAATCTTGTCAAAATCCAAGAATATTGAAGTTATTTTCATCTAAATTTAGTCAAATATAGATCCTACAACAAAAATACTCAACAAAATCAAAAAAAAAAATCGAAGTTGATTTCAAATAAATTTATTAAAATTTGACATTTCCAACTAAATTTTTTTTCAGAATCCAACAAAATTGAAGTTATTTTCATCTAAATTTACTCAAATATAGGCCCTACAACAAAAATACTCAACAAAACCCAAAAAAATCGAAGTTGATTTCAAATAAATTTATTAAAATTTGACACTTCCAACTAAAATTTTTTTCACAATCCAACAAAATTGAAGTTATTTTCATCTAAATTTAATCAAATATAGATCCTACAACAAAAATACTCGGCAAAATCCAAAAAAATCGAAGTTGATTTCATATGAATTTATTAAAATTTGACACTTCCAAATAAGTTTTTTTCACAATCCAACAAAATTGAAGTTATTTTCATCTAAATTTAATCAAATATAGATCCTACAACAAGAATACTCAACAAAATCCAAAAAAATCGAAGTTGATTTCAAATCAATTTATTAAAATTTGACAAAAATCTTGTCTACATCCAAGAAAATTGAAGTTATTTTCATCTGAATTTAGTCAAATATAGATCCTACAACCAAAATACTCATCAAAATCCAAAAAAATCGAAGTTGATTTCAAATAAATTTATTAAAATTTGACACTTCCAACTAAATTTTTTTTCATAATCCAACAAAATTGAATTTATTTTCATCTAAATTTAGTCAAATATAGATCCTACAACCAAAATACTCAACAAAATAAAGAATAATCGAAGTTGATTTCAAATGATTTTATTAAAATTTGACAAAAATCTTGTCTACATACAAGAAAATTGAAGTTATTTTCATCTAAATTTACTCAAATATAGATCCTACAACAAAAATACTCAACAAAACCCAAAAAAATCGAAGTTGATTTCAAATGATTTTATTAAAATTTGACAAAAATCTTGTCTACATACAAGAAAATTGAAGTTATTTTCATCTAAATTTAGTCAAATATAGATCCTACAACCAAAATAGTCATCAAAATCCAAAAAATCGAAGTTGATTTCAAATAAATTTATTAAAATTTGACACTTCCAACTAAATTTTTTTTCATAATCCAACAAAATTGAAGTTATTTTCATCTAAATTTACTCAAATATAGATCCTACAACCAAAATACTCAACAAAATCCAAAAAAATCGAAGTTGATTTCAAATGAATTTATTAAAATTTGACCAAAATCTTGTCATAATCCAAGAAAATTGAAGTTATTTTCATCTAAATTTAGTCAAATATAGATCCTACAACAAAAATAATCAACAAAATCCAAAAAAATCGAAGTTGATTTCAAATGATTTTATTAAAATTTGACAAAAATCTTGTCTACATACAAGAAAATTGAAGTTATTTTCATCTAAATTTAGTCAAATATAGATCCTACAACCAAAATAGTCATCAAAATCCAAAAAATCGAAGTTGATTTCAAATGATTTTATTAAAATTTGACAAAAATCTTGTCAAAATCCAAGAAAATTGAAGTTATTTTCATCTAAATTTACTCAAATATAGACCCTACAACAAAAATACTCAACAAAATGCAAAAAAATCGAAGTTGATTTCAAATAAATTTATTAAAATTTGACATTTCCAACTAAATTTTTTTTCAGAATCCAACAAAATTGAAGTTATTTTCATCTAAATTTACTCAAATATAGACCCTACAACAAAAATACTCAACAAAATCCAAAAAAATCGAAGTTGATTTCAAATAAATTTATTAAAATTTGACACTTCCAACTAAATTTTTTTTCATAATCCAACAAAATTAAATTTATTTTCATCTAAATTTACTCAAATATAGATCCTACAACAAAAATACTCAACAAAATCCAAAATAATCGAAGTTGATTTCAAATAAATTTAATAAAACTTGATACTTCCAACTAAAATTTTTTTCACAATCCAACAAAATTGAAGTTATTTTCATCTAAATTTAATCAAATATAGATCCTACAACAAAAATACTCGGCAAAATCCAAAAAAATCGAAGTTGATTTCATATGAATTTATTAAAATTTGACACTTCCAAATAAGTTTTTTTCACAATCCAACAAAATTGAAGTTATTTTCATCTAAATTTAATCAAATATAGATCCTACAACAAGAATACTCAACAAAATCCAAAAAAATCGAAGTTGATTTCAAATCAATTTATTAAAATTTGACAAAAATCTTGTCTACATCCAAGAAAATTGAAGTTATTTTCATCTGAATTTAGTCAAATATAGATCCTACAACCAAAATACTCATCAAAATCCAAAAAAATCGAAGTTGATTTCAAATAAATTTATTAAAATTTGACACTTCCAACTAAATTTTTTTTCATAATCCAACAAAATTGAATTTATTTTCATCTAAATTTAGTCAAATATAGATCCTACAACCAAAATACTCAACAAAATAAAGAATAATCGAAGTTGATTTCAAATAAATTTAAAAATTCGACACTTCCAACTACAATTTTTTTCACAATCCAACAAAATTGAAGTTATTTTCATCTAAATTTACTCAAATATAGATCCTACAACCAAAATACGCAACAAAATCCAAAAAAATCGAAGTTGATTTCAAATGAATTTATTAAAATTTGACCAAAATCTTGTCAAAATCCAAAAAATTGAAGTTATTTTCATCTAAATTTACTCAAATATAGATCCTACAACAAAAATACTCAACAAAATCAAAAAAAAAAAATCGAAGTTGATTTCAAATAAATTTATTAAAATTTGACATTTCCAACTAAATTTTTTTTCAGAATCCAACAAAATTGAAGTTATTTTCATCTAAATTTACTCAAATATAGGCCCTACAACAAAAATACTCAACAAAACCCAAAAAAATCGAAGTTGATTTCAAATAAATTTATTAAAATTTGACACTTCCAACTAAAATTTTTTTCACAATCCAACAAAATTGAAGTTATTTTCATCTAAATTTAATCAAATATAGATCCTACAACAAAAATACTCGGCAAAATCCAAAAAAATCGAAGTTGATTTCATATGAATTTATTAAAATTTGACACTTCCAAATAAGTTTTTTTCACAATCCAACAAAATTGAAGTTATTTTCATCTAAATTTAATCAAATATAGATCCTACAACAAGAATACTCAACAAAATCCAAAAAAATCGAAGTTGATTTCAAATCAATTTATTAAAATTTGACAAAAATCTTGTCTACATCCAAGAAAATTGAAGTTATTTTCATCTGAATTTAGTCAAATATAGATCCTACAACCAAAATACTCATCAAAATCCAAAAAATCGAAGTTGATTTCATATGAATTTATTAAAATTTGACACTTCCAACTAAATTTTTTTTTATAATCCAACAAAATTGAAGTTATTTTCATCTAAATTTAGTCAAATATAGATCCTACAACAAAAATAATCAACAAAATCCAAAAAAATCGAAGTTGATTTCAAATGATTTTATTAAAATTTGACAAAAATCTTGTCTACATACAAGAAAATTGAAGTTATTTTCATCTAAATTTAGTCAAATATAGATCCTACAACCAAAATAGTCATCAAAATCCAAAAAATCGAAGTTGATTTCATATGAATTTATTAAAATTTGTCACTTCCAACTAAATTTTTTTTTATAATCCAACAAAATTGAAGTTATTTTCATCTAAATTTAGTCAAATATAGATCCTACAACCAAAATACTCATCAAAATCCAAAAAAATCGAAGTTGATTTCAAATGAATTTATTAAAATTTGACAAAAATCTTGTCTACATCCAAGAAAATTGAAGTTATTTTCATCTAAATTTACTCAAATATAGATCCTACAACAAAAATACTCAACAAAATCCAAAAAAATCAAAGTTGATTTCAAATGATTTTATTAAAATTTGACAAAAATCTTGTCTACATACAAGAAAATTGAAGTTATTTTCATCTAAATTTACTCAAATATAGATCCTACAACAAAAATACTCAACAAAACCCAAAAAAATCGAAGTTGATTTCAAATGATTTTATTAAAATTTGACAAAAATCTTGTCTACATACAAGAAAATTGAAGTTATTTTCATCTAAATTTAGTCAAATATAGATCCTACAACCAAAATAGTCATCAAAATCCAAAAAATCGAAGTTGATTTCAAATAAATTTATTAAAATTTGACACTTCCAACTAAAATTTTTTTCATAATCCAACAAAATTGAAGTTATTTTCATCTAAATTTACTCAAATATAGATCCTACAACCAAAATACGCAACAAAATCCAAAAAAATCGAAGTTGATTTCAAATGAATTTATTAAAATTTGACCAAAATCTTGTCAAAATCCAAAAAATTGAAGTTATTTTCATCTAAATTTACTCAAATATAGATCCTACAACAAAAATACTCAACAAAATCCAAAAAAATCAAAGTTGATTTCAAATGATTTTATTAAAATTTGACAAAAATCTTGTCTACATACAAGAAAATTGAAGTTATTTTCATCTAAATTTACTCAAATATAGATCCTACAACAAAAATACTCAACAAAACCAAAAAAAATCGAAGTTGATTTCAAATGATTTTATTAAAATTTGACAAACATCTTGTCTACATACAAGAAAATTGAAGTTATTTTCATCTAAATTTAGTCAAATATAGATCCTACAACCAAAATACTCATCAAAATCCAAAAAAATCGAAGTTGATTTCAAATAAATTTATTAAAATTTGACACTTCCAACTAAATTTTTTTTCATAATCCAACAAAATTGAATTTATTTTCATCTAAATTTAGTCAAATATAGATCCTACAACCAAAATACTCAACAAAATAAAGAATAATCGAAGTTGATTTCAAATAAATTTAAAAATTCGACACTTCCAACTACAATTTTTTTCACAATCCAACAAAATTGAAGTTATTTTCATCTAAATTTACTCAAATATAGATCCTACAACCAAAATACGCAACAAAATCCAAAAAAATCGAAGTTGATTTCAAATGAATTTATTAAAATTTGACCAAAATCTTGTCAAAATCCAAAAAATTGAAGTTATTTTCATCTAAATTTACTCAAATATAGATCCTACAACAAAAATACTCAACAAAATCAAAAAAAAAAAATCGAAGTTGATTTCAAATAAATTTATTAAAATTTGACATTTCCAACTAAATTTTTTTTCAGAATCCAACAAAATTGAAGTTATTTTCATCTAAATTTACTCAAATATAGGCCCTACAACAAAAATACTCAACAAAACCCAAAAAAATCGAAGTTGATTTCAAATAAATTTATTAAAATTTGACACTTCCAACTAAAATTTTTTTCACAATCCAACAAAATTGAAGTTATTTTCATCTAAATTTAATCAAATATAGATCCTACAACAAAAATACTCGGCAAAATCCAAAAAAATCGAAGTTGATTTCATATGAATTTATTAAAATTTGACACTTCCAAATAAGTTTTTTTCACAATCCAACAAAATTGAAGTTATTTTCATCTAAATTTAATCAAATATAGATCCTACAACAAGAATACTCAACAAAATCCAAAAAAATCGAAGTTGATTTCAAATCAATTTATTAAAATTTGACAAAAATCTTGTCTACATCCAAGAAAATTGAAGTTATTTTCATCTGAATTTAGTCAAATATAGATCCTACAACCAAAATACTCATCAAAATCCAAAAAATCGAAGTTGATTTCATATGAATTTATTAAAATTTGACACTTCCAACTAAATTTTTTTTTATAATCCAACAAAATTGAAGTTATTTTCATCTAAATTTAGTCAAATATAGATCCTACAACAAAAATAATCAACAAAATCCAAAAAAATCGAAGTTGATTTCAAATGATTTTATTAAAATTTGACAAAAATCTTGTCTACATACAAGAAAATTGAAGTTATTTTCATCTAAATTTAGTCAAATATAGATCCTACAACCAAAATAGTCATCAAAATCCAAAAAATCGAAGTTGATTTCATATGAATTTATTAAAATTTGTCACTTCCAACTAAATTTTTTTTTATAATCCAACAAAATTGAAGTTATTTTCATCTAAATTTAGTCAAATATAGATCCTACAACCAAAATACTCATCAAAATCCAAAAAAATCGAAGTTGATTTCAAATGAATTTATTAAAATTTGACAAAAATCTTGTCTACATCCAAGAAAATTGAAGTTATTTTCATCTAAATTTACTCAAATATAGATCCTACAACAAAAATACTCAACAAAATCCAAAAAAAATCAAAGTTGATTTCAAATGATTTTATTAAAATTTGACAAAAATCTTGTCTACATACAAGAAAATTGAAGTTATTTTCATCTAAATTTACTCAAATATAGATCCTACAACAAAAATACTCAACAAAACCCAAAAAAATCGAAGTTGATTTCAAATGATTTTATTAAAATTTGACAAAAATCTTGTCTACATACAAGAAAATTGAAG
Organism: Andrena fulva; assembly: GCA_946251845.1. Taxonomy (NCBI): domain Eukaryota; kingdom Metazoa; phylum Arthropoda; class Insecta; order Hymenoptera; family Andrenidae; genus Andrena; species Andrena fulva. Next base: position 2,508,391 of record CAMITZ010000243.1, read on the forward strand.
TTATTTTCATCTAAATTTAGTCAAATATAGATCCTACAACCAAAATAGTCATCAAAATCCAAAAAATCGAAGTTGATTTCAAATAAATTTATTAAAATTTGACACTTCCAACTAAAATTTTTTTCATAATCCAACAAAATTGAAGTTATTTTCATCTAAATTTACTCAAATATAGATCCTACAACCAAAATACGCAACAAAATCCAAAAAAATCGAAGTTGATTTCAAATGAATTTATTAAAATTTGACCAAAATCTTGTCAAAATCCAAAAAATTGAAGTTATTTTCATCTAAATTTACTCAAATATAGATCCTACAACAAAAATACTCAACAAAATCCAAAAAAATCAAAGTTGATTTCAAATGATTTTATTAAAATTTGACAAAAATCTTGTCTACATACAAGAAAATTGAAGTTATTTTCATCTAAATTTACTCAAATATAGATCCTACAACAAAAATACTCAACAAAACCAAAAAAAATCGAAGTTGATTTCAAATGATTTTATTAAAATTTGACAAACATCTTGTCTACATACAAGAAAATTGAAGTTATTTTCATCTAAATTTAGTCAAATATAGATCCTACAACCAAAATAGTCATCAAAATCCAAAAAATCGAAGTTGATTTCAAATAAATTTATTAAAATTTGACACTTCCAACTAAATTTTTTTTCATAATCCAACAAAATTGAAGTTTTTTTCATCTAAATTTACTCAAATATAGATCCTACAACCAAAATACTCAACAAAATCCAAAAAAATCGAAGTTGATTTCAAATGAATTTATTAAAATTTGACCAAAATCTTGTCAAAATCCAAGAAAATTGAAGTTATTTTCATCTAAATTTAGTCAAATATAGATCCTACAACCAAAATACTCGACAAAATCCAAAAAAATCGAAGTTGATTTCATATGAATTTATTAAAATTTGACACTTCCAACTAAATTTTTTTTTATAATCCAACAAAATTGAAGTTATTTTCATCTAAATTTAGTCAAATATAGATCCTACAACAAATATAATCAACAAAATCCAAAAAAATCGAAGTTGATTTCAAATGATTTTATTAAAATTTGACAAAAATCTTGTCTACATACAAGAAAATTGAAGTTATTTTCATCTAAATTTAGTGAAATATAGATCCTACAACCAAAATAGTCATCAAAATCCAAAAAATCGAAGTTGATTTCAAATGATTTTATTAAAATTTGACAAAAATCTTGTCAAAATCCAAGAAAATTGAAGTTATTTTCATCTAAATTTACTCAAATATAGACCCTACAACAAAAATACTCAACAAAATGCAAAAAAATCGAAGTTGATTTCAAATAAATTTATTAAAATTGACACTTCCAACTAAAATTTTTTTCACAATCCAACAAAATTGAAGTTATTTTCATCTAAATTTACTCAAATATAGATCCTACAACGAAAATACGCAACAAAATCCAAAAAAATCGAAGTTGATTTCAAATCAATTTATTAAAATTTGACAAAAATCTTGTCTACATCCAAGAAAATTGAAGTTATTTTCATCTGAATTTAGTCAAATATAGATCCTACAACCAAAATACTCATCAAAATCCAAAAAAATCGAAGTTGATTTCAAATAAATTTATTAAAATTTGACACTTCCAACTAAATTTTTTTTCATAATCCAACAAAATTGAATTTATTTTCATCTAAATTTAGTCAAATATAGATCCTACAACCAAAATACTCAACAAAATCCAAAAAAATCGAAGTTGATTTCAAATGAATTTATTAAAATTTGACAAAAATCTTGTCTACATACAAGAAAATTGAAGTTATTTTCATCTAAATTTAGTCAAATATAGATCCTACAACCAAAATAGTCATCAAAATCCAAAAAATCGAAGTTGATTTCATATGAATTTATTAAAATTTGACACTTCCAACTAAATTTTTTTTTATAATCCAACAAAATTGAAGTTATTTTCATCTAAATTTAGTCAAATATAGATCCTACAACAAAAATAATCAACAAAATCCAAAAAAATCGAAGTTGATTTCAAATGATTTTATTAAAATTTGACAAAAATCTTGTCTACATACAAGAAAATTGAAGTTATTTTCATCTAAATTTAGTCAAATATAGATCCTACAACCAAAATAGTCATCAAAATCCAAAAAATCGAAGTTGATTTCATATGACTTTATTAAAATTTGACACTTCCAACTAAATTTTTTTTTATAATCCAACAAAATTGAAGTTATTTTCATCTAAATTTAGTCAAATATAGATCCTACAACCAAAATACTCGTCAAAATCCAAAAAAATCGAAGTTGATTTCAAATGAATTTATTAAAATTTGACAAAAATCTTGTCTACATCCAAGAAAATTGAAGTTATTTTCATCTAAATTTAGTGAAATATAGATCCTACAACCAAAATAGTCATCAAAATCCAAAAAATCGAAGTTGATTTCAAATGATTTTATTAAAATTTGACAAAAATCTTGTCAAAATCCAAGAAAATTGAAGTTATTTTCATCTAAATTTACTCAAATATAGACCCTACAACAAAAATACTCAACAAAATGCAAAAAAATCGAAGTTGATTTCAAATAAATTTATTAAAATTGACACTTCCAACTAAAATTTTTTTCACAATCCAACAAAATTGAAGTTATTTTCATCTAAATTTACTCAAATATAGATCCTACAACCAAAATACGCAACAAAATCCAAAAAAATCGAAGTTGATTTCAAATGAATTTATTAAAATTTGATCAAAATCTTGTCAAAATCCAAAAAATTGAAGTTATTTTCATCTAAATTTACTCAAATATAGATCCTACAACAAAAATACTCAACAAAATCAAAAAAAAAAATCGAAGTTGATTTCAAATAAATTTATTAAAATTTTACATTTCCAACTAAATTTTTTTTCAGAATCCAACAAAATTGAAGTTATTTTCATCTAAATTTACTCAAATATAGACCCTACAACAAAAATACTCAACAAAATCCAAAAAAATCGAAGTTGATTTCAAATAAATTTATTAAAATTTGACACTTCCAACTAAATTTTTTTTCATAATCCAACAAAATTAAATTTATTTTCATCTAAATTTACTCAAATATAGATCCTACAACAAAAATACTCAACAAAATCCAAAATAATCGAAGTTGATTTCAAATAAATTTATTAAAATTTGACACTTCCAACTAAAATTTTTTTCACAATCCAACAAAATTGAAGTTATTTTCATCTAAATTTAGTCAAATATAGATCCTACAACCAAAATACTCATCAAAATCCAAAAAAATCGAAGTTGATTTCAAATGAATTTATTAAAATTTGACAAAAATCTTGTCTACATCCAAGAAAATTGAAGTTATTTTCATCTAAATTTACTCAAATATAGATCCTACAACAAAAATACTCAACAAAATCCAAAAAAATCAAAGTTGATTTCAAATGATTTTATTAAAATTTGACAAAAATCTTGTCTACATACAAGAAAATTGAAGTTATTTTCATCTAAATTTACTCAAATATAGATCCTACAACAAAAATACTCAACAAAACCAAAAAAAATCGAAGTTGATTTCAAATGATTTTATTAAAATTTGACAAAAATCTTGTCTACATACAAGAAAATTGAAGTTATTTTCATCTAAATTTAGTCAAATATAGATCCTACAACCAAAATAGTCATCAAAATCCAAAAAATCGAAGTTGATTTCAAATAAATTTATTAAAATTTGACACTTCCAACTAAATTTTTTTTCATAATCCAACAAAATTGAAGTTATTTTCATCTAAATTTACTCAAATATAGATCCTACAACCAAAATACTCAACAAAATCCAAAAAAATCGAAGTTGATTTCAAATGAATTTATTAAAATTTGACCAAAATCTTGTCAAAATCCAAGAAAATTGAAGTTATTTTCATCTAAATTTAGTCAAATATAGATCCTACAACCAAAATACTCGACAAAATCCAAAAAAATCGAAGTTGATTTCATATGAATTTATTAAAATTTGACACTTCCAACTAAATTTTTTTTTATAATCCAACAAAATTGAAGTTATTTTCATCTAAATTTAGTCAAATATAGATCCTACAACAAATATAATCAACAAAATCCAAAAAAATCGAAGTTGATTTCAAATGATTTTATTAAAATTTGACAAAAATCTTGTCTACATACAAGAAAATTGAAGTTATTTTCATCTAAATTTAGTGAAATATAGATCCTACAACCAAAATAGTCATCAAAATCCAAAAAATCGAAGTTGATTTCAAATGATTTTATTAAAATTTGACAAAAATCTTGTCAAAATCCAAGAAAATTGAAGTTATTTTCATCTAAATTTACTCAAATATAGACCCTACAACAAAAATACTCAACAAAATGCAAAAAAATCGAAGTTGATTTCAAATAAATTTATTAAAATTGACACTTCCAACTAAAATTTTTTTCACAATCCAACAAAATTGAAGTTATTTTCATCTAAATTTACTCAAATATAGATCCTACAACCAAAATACGCAACAAAATCCAAAAAAATCGAAGTTGATTTCAAATGAATTTATTAAAATTTGATCAAAATCTTGTCAAAATCCAAAAAATTGAAGTTATTTTCATCTAAATTTACTCAAATATAGATCCTACAACAAAAATACTCAACAAAATCAAAAAAAAAAAATCGAAGTTGATTTCAAATAAATTTATTAAAATTTGACATTTCCAACTAAATTTTTTTGCAGAATCCAACAAAATTGAAGTTATTTTCATCTAAATTTACTCAAATATAGACCCTACAACAAAAATACTCAACAAAATCCAAAAAAATCGAAGTTGATTTCAAATAAATTTATTAAAATTTGACACTTCCAACTAAATTTTTTTTCATAATCCAACAAAATTAAATTTATTTTCATCTAAATTTACTCAAATATAGATCCTACAACAAAAATACTCAACAAAATCCAAAATAATCGAAGTTGATTTCAAATAAATTTATTAAAATTTGACACTTCCAACTAAAAATTTTTTCACAATCCAACAAAATTGAAGTTATTTTCATCTAAATTTAGTCAAATATAGATCCTACAACCAAAATACTCATCAAAATCCAAAAAAATCGAAGTTGATTTCAAATGAATTTATTAAAATTTGACAAAAATCTTGTCTACATCCAAGAAAATTGAAGTTATTTTCATCTAAATTTACTCAAATATAGATCCTACAACAAAAATACTCAACAAAATCCAAAAAAATCAAAGTTGATTTCAAATGATTTTATTAAAATTTGACAAAAATCTTGTCAAAATCCAAGAAAATTGAAGTTATTTTCATCTAAATTTACTCAAATATAGACCCTACAACAAAAATACTCAACAAAATGCAAAAAAATCGAAGTTGATTTCAAATAAATTTATTAAAATTGACACTTCCAACTAAAATTTTTTTCACAATCCAACAAAATTGAAGTTATTTTCATCTAAATTTACTCAAATATAGATCCTACAACCAAAATACGCAACAAAATCCAAAAAAATCGAAGTTGATTTCAAATGAATTTATTAAAATTTGATCAAAATCTTGTCAAAATCCAAAAAATTGAAGTTATTTTCATCTAAATTTACTCAAATATAGATCCTACAACAAAAATACTCAACAAAATCAAAAAAAAAAATCGAAGTTGATTTCAAATAAATTTATTAAAATTTGACATTTCCAACTAAATTTTTTTTCAGAATCCAACAAAATTGAAGTTATTTTCATCTAAATTTACTCAAATATAGACCCTACAACAAAAATACTCAACAAAATCCAAAAAAATCGAAGTTGATTTCAAATAAATTTATTAAAATTTGACACTTCCAACTAAATTTTTTTTCATAATCCAACAAAATTAAATTTATTTTCATCTAAATTTACTCAAATATAGATCCTACAACAAAAATACTCAACAAAATCCAAAATAATCGAAGTTGATTTCAAATAAATTTATTAAAATTTGACACTTCCAACTAAAATTTTTTTCACAATCCAACAAAATTGAAGTTATTTTCATCTAAATTTAGTCAAATATAGATCCTACAACCAAAATACTCATCAAAATCCAAAAAAATCGAAGTTGATTTCAAATGAATTTATTAAAATTTGACAAAAATCTTGTCTACATCCAAGAAAATTGAAGTTATTTTCATCTAAATTTACTCAAATATAGATCCTACAACAAAAATACTCAACAAAATCCAAAAAAATCAAAGTTGATTTCATATGATTTTATTAAAATTTGACAAAAATCTTGTCTACATACAAGAAAATTGAAGTTATTTTCATCTAAATTTACTCAAATATAGATCCTACAACAAAAATACTCAACAAAACCAAAAAAAATCGAAGTTGATTTCAAATGATTTTATTAAAATTTGACAAAAATCTTGTCTACATACAAGAAAATTGAAGTTATTTTCATCTAAATTTAGTCAAATATAGATCCTACAACCAAAATAGTCATCAAAATCCAAAAAATCGAAGTTGATTTCAAATAAATTTATTAAAATTTGACACTTCCAACTAAATTTTTTTTCATAATCCAACAAAATTGAAGTTATTTTCATCTAAATTTACTCAAATATAGATCCTACAACCAAAATACTCAACAAAATCCAAAAAAATCGAAGTTGATTTCAAATGAATTTATTAAAATTTGACCAAAATCTTGTCAAAATCCAAGAAAATTGAAGTTATTTTCATCTAAATTTAGTCAAATATAGATCCTACAACCAAAATACTCGACAAAATCCAAAAAAATCGAAGTTGATTTCATATGAATTTATTAAAATTTGACACTTCCAACTAAATTTTTTTTTATAATCCAACAAAATTGAAGTTATTTTCATCTAAATTTAGTCAAATATAGATCCTACAACAAATATAATCAACAAAATCCAAAAAAATCGAAGTTGATTTCAAATGATTTTATTAAAATTTGACAAAAATCTTGTCTACATACAAGAAAATTGAAGTTATTTTCATCTAAATTTAGTCAAATATAGATCCTACAACCAAAATAGTCATCAAAATCCAAAAAATCGAAGTTGATTTCAAATGATTTTATTAAAATTTGACAAAAATCTTGTCTACATACAAGAAAATTGAAGTTATTTTCATCTAAATTTAGTCAAATATAGATCCTACAACCAAAATACTCGACAAAATCCAAAAAAATCGAAGTTGATTTCATATGATTTTATTAAAATTTGACACTTCCAACTAAATTTTTTTTTATAATCCAACAAAATTGAAGTTATTTTCATCTAAATTTAGTCAAATATAGATCCTACAACAAATATAATCAACAAAATCCAAAAAAATCGAAGTTGATTTCAAATGATTTTATTAAAATTTGACAAAAATCTTGTCTACATACAAGAAAATTGAAGTTATTTTCATCTAAATTTAGTGAAATATAGATCCTACAACCAAAATAGTCATCAAAATCCAAAAAATCGAAGTTGATTTCAAATGATTTTATTAAAATTTGACAAAAATCTTGTCAAAATCCAAGAAAATTGAAGTTATTTTCATCTAAATTTACTCAAATATAGACCCTACAACAAAAATACTCAACAAAATGCAAAAAAATCGAAGTTGATTTCAAATAAATTTATTAAAATTGACACTTCCAACTAAAATTTTTTTCACAATCCAACAAAATTGAAGTTATTTTCATCTAAATTTACTCAAATATAGATCCTACAACCAAAATACGCAACAAAATCCAAAAAAATCGAAGTTGATTTCAAATGAATTTATTAAAATTTGACCAAAATCTTGTCAAAATCCAAAAAATTGAAGTTATTTTCATCTAAATTTACTCAAATATAGATCCTACAACAAAAATACTCAACAAAATCCAAAAAAATCAAAGTTGATTTCAAATGATTTTATTAAAATTTGACAAAAATCTTGTCTACATACAAGAAAATTGAAGTTATTTTCATCTAAATTTACTCAAATATAGATCCTACAACAAAAATACTCAACAAAACCAAAAAAAATCGAAGTTGATTTCAAATGATTTTATTAAAATTTGACAAAAATCTTGTCTACATACAAGAAAATTGAAGTTATTTTCATCTAAATTTAGTCAAATATAGATCCTACAACCAAAATAGTCATCAAAATCCAAAAAATCGAAGTTGATTTCAAATAAATTTATTAAAATTTGACACTTCCAACTAAATTTTTTTTCATAATCCAACAAAATTGAAGTTATTTTCATCTAAATTTACTCAAATATAGATCCTACAACCAAAATACTCAACAAAATCCAAAAAAATCGAAGTTGATTTCAAATGAATTTATTAAAATTTGACCAAAATCTTGTCAAAATCCAAGAAAATTGAAGTTATTTTCATCTAAATTTAGTCAAATATAGATCCTACAACCAAAATACTCGACAAAATCCAAAAAAATCGAAGTTGATTTCATATGAATTTATTAAAATTTGACACTTCCAACTAAATTTTTTTTTATAATCCAACAAAATTGAAGTTATTTTCATCTAAATTTAGTCAAATATAGATCCTACAACAAATATAATCAACAAAATCCAAAAAAATCGAAGTTGATTTCAAATGATTTTATTAAAATTTGACAAAAATCTTGTCTACATACAAGAAAATTGAAGTTATTTTCATCTAAATTTAGTGAAATATAGATCCTACAACCAAAATAGTCATCAAAATCCAAAAAATCGAAGTTGATTTCAAATGATTTTATTAAAATTTGACAAAAATCTTGTCAAAATCCAAGAAAATTGAAGTTATTTTCATCTAAATTTACTCAAATATAGACCCTACAACAAAAATACTCAACAAAATGCAAAAAAATCGAAGTTGATTTCAAATAAATTTATTAAAATTGACACTTCCAACTAAAATTTTTTTCACAATCCAACAAAATTGAAGTTATTTTCATCTAAATTTACTCAAATATAGATCCTACAACCAAAATACGCAACAAAATCCAAAAAAATCGAAGTTGATTTCAAATGAATTTATTAAAATTTGATCAAAATCTTGTCAAAATCCAAAAAATTGAAGTTATTTTCATCTAAATTTACTCAAATATAGATCCTACAACAAAAATACTCAACAAAATCAAAAAAAAAAATCGAAGTTGATTTCAAATAAATTTATTAAAATTTGACATTTCCAACTAAAATTTTTTTCAGAATCCAACAAAATTGAAGTTATTTTCATCTAAATTTACTCAAATATAGACCCTACAACAAAAATACTCAACAAAATCCAAAAAAATCGAAGTTGATTTCAAATAAATTTATTAAAATTTGACACTTCCAACTAAATTTTTTTTCATAATCCAACAAAATTAAATTTATTTTCATCTAAATTTACTCAAATATAGATCCTACAACAAAAATACTCAACAAAATCCAAAATAATCGAAGTTGATTTCAAATAAATTTATTAAAATTTGACACTTCCAACTAAAATTTTTTTCACAATCCAACAAAATTGAAGTTATTTTCATCTAAATTTAGTCAAATATAGATCCTACAACCAAAATACTCATCAAAATCCAAAAAAATCGAAGTTGATTTCAAATGAATTTATTAAAATTTGACAAAAATCTTGTCTACATCCAAGAAAATTGAAGTTATTTTCATCTAAATTTACTCAAATATAGATCCTACAACAAAAATACTCAACAAAATCCAAAAAAATCAAAGTTGATTTCAAATGATTTTATTAAAATTTGACAAAAATCTTGTCTACATACAAGAAAATTGAAGTTATTTTCATCTAAATTTACTCAAATATAGATCCTACAACAAAAATACTCAACAAAACCAAAAAAAATCGAAGTTGATTTCAAATGATTTTATTAAAATTTGACAAAAATCTTGTCTACATACAAGAAAATTGAAGTTATTTTCATCTAAATTTAGTCAAATATAGATCCTACAACCAAAATAGTCATCAAAATCCAAAAAATCGAAGTTGATTTCAAATAAATTTATTAAAATTTGACACTTCCAACTAAATTTTTTTTCATAATCCAACAAAATTGAAGTTATTTTCATCTAAATTTACTCAAATATAGATCCTACAACCAAAATACTCAACAAAATCCAAAAAAATCGAAGTTGATTTCAAATGAATTTATTAAAATTTGACCAAAATCTTGTCAAAATCCAAGAAAATTGAAGTTATTTTCATCTAAATTTACTCAAATATAGACCCTACAACAAAAATACTCAACAAAATGCAAAAAAATCGAAGTTGATTTCAAATAAATTTATTAAAATTGACACTTCCAACTAAAATTTTTTTCACAATCCAACAAAATTGAAGTTATTTTCATCTAAATTTACTCAAATATAGATCCTACAACCAAAATACGCAACAAAATCCAAAAAAATCGAAGTTGATTTCAAATGAATTTATTAAAATTTGATCAAAATCTTGTCAAAATCCAAAAAATTGAACTTATTTTCATCTAAATTTACTCAAATATAGATCCTACAACAAAAATACTCAACAAAATCAAAAAAAAAAATCGAAGTTGATTTCAAATAAATTTATTAAAATTTGACATTTCCAACTAAATTTTTTTTCAGAATCCAACAAAATTGAAGTTATTTTCATCTAAATTTACTCAAATATAGACCCTACAACAAAAATACTCAACAAAATCCAAAAAAATCGAAGTTGATTTCAAATAAATTTATTAAAATTTGACACTTCCAACTAAATTTTTTTTCATAATCCAACAAAATTAAATTTATTTTCATCTAAATTTACTCAAATATAGATCCTACAACAAAAATACTCAACAAAATCCAAAATAATCGAAGTTGATTTCAAATAAATTTAATAAAACTTGATACTTCCAACTAAAATTTTTTTCACAATCCAACAAAATTGAAGTTATTTTCATCTAAATTTAATCAAAAATAGATCCTACAACAAAAATACTCGGCAAAATCCAAAAAAATCGAAGTTGATTTCATATGAATTTATTAAAATTAGACACTTCCAAATTAGTTTTTTTCACAATCCAACAAAATTGAAGTTATTTTCATCTAAATTTAATCAAATATAGATCCTACAACAAGAATACTCAACAAAATCCAAAAAAATCGAAGTTGATTTCAAATCAATTTATTAAAATTTGACAAAAATCTTGTCTACATCCAAGAAAATTGAAGTTATTTTCATCTGAATTTAGTCAAATATAGATCCTACAACCAAAATACTCATCAATATCCAAAAAAATCGAAGTTGATTTCAAATAAATTTATTAAAATTTGACACTTCCAACTAAATTTTTTTTCATAATCCAACAAAATTGAATTTATTTTCATCTAAATTTAGTCAAATATAGATCCTACAACCAAAATACTCAACAAAATAAAGAATAATCGAATTTGATTTCAAATAAATTTAAAAATTCGACACTTCCAACTAAAATTTTTTTCACAATCCAACAAAATTGAAGTTATTTTCATCTAAATTTACTCAAATATAGATCCTACAACCAAAATACGCAACAAAATCCAAAAAAATCGAAGTTGATTTCAAATGAATTTATTAAAATTTGACCAAAATCTTGTCAAAATCCAAAAAATTGAAGTTATTTTCATCTAAATTTACTCAAATATAGATCCTACAACAAAAATACTCACAAAATCAAAAAAAAATCGAAGTTGATTTCAAATAAATTTATTAAAATTTGACATTTCCAACTAAATTATTTTTCAGAATCCAACAAAATTGAAGTTATTTTCATCTAAATTTACTCAAATATAGACCCTACAACAAAAATACTCAACAAAATCCAAAATAATCGAAGTTGATTTCAAATAAATTTAATAAAACTTGATACTTCCAACTAAAATTTTTTTCACAATCCAACAAAATTGAAGTTATTTTCATCTAAATTTAATCAAATATAGATCCTACAACAAAAATACTCGACAAAATCCAAAAAAATCGAAGTTGATTTCAAATAAATTTATTAAAATTTGACACTTCCAACTAAATTTTTTTTCATAATCCAACAAAATTAAATTTATTTTCATCTAAATTTACTCAAATATAGATCCTACAACATAAATACTCAACAAAATCCAAAATAATCGAAGTTGATTTCAAATAAATTTATTAAAATTTGACACTTCCAACTAAAATTTTTTTCATAATCCAACAAAATTGAAGTTATTTTCATCTAAATTTACTCAAATATAGATCCTACAACCAAAATACGCAACAAAATCCAAAAAAATCGAAGTTGATTTCAAATGAATTTATTAAAATTTGACCAAAATCTTGTCAAAATCCAAAAAATTGAAGTTATTTTCATCTAAATTTACTCAAATATAGATCCTACAACAAAAATACTCAACAAAATCCAAAAAAATCAAAGTTGATTTCAAATGATTTTATTAAAATTTGACAAAAATCTTGTCTACATACAAGAAAATTGAAGTTATATTCATCTAAATTTACTCAAATATAGATCCTACAACAAAAATACTCAACAAAACCCAAAAAAATCGATGTTGATTTCAAATGATTTTATTAAAATTTGACAAAAATCTTGTCTACATACAAGAAAATTGAAGTTATTTTCATCTAAATTTACTCAAATATAGATCCTACAACAAAAATACTCAACAAAACCCAAAAAAATCGAAGTTGATTTCAAATGATTTTATTAAAATTTGACAAAAATCTTGTCTACATACAAGAAAATTGAAGTTATTTTCATCTAAATTTAGTCAAATATAGATCCTACAACCAAAATAGTCATCAAAATCCAAAAAATCGAAGTTGATTTCAAATGATTTTATTAAAATTTGACAAAAATCTTGTCTACATACAAGAAAATTGAAGTTATTTTCATCTAAATTTACTCAAATATAGATCCTACAACAAAAATACTCAACAAAATCCAAAAAAATCAAAGTTGATTTCAAATGATTTTATTAAAATTTGACAAAAATCTTGTCTACATACAAGAAAATTGAAGTTATTTTCATCTAAATTTACTCAAATATAGATCCTACAACAAAAATACTCAACAAAACCCAAAAAAATCGAAGTTGATTTCAAATGATTTTATTAAAATTTGACAAAAATCTTGTCTACATACAAGAAAATTGAAGTTATTTTCATCTAAATTTAGTCAAATATAGATCCTACAACCAAAATAGTCATCAAAATCCAAAAAATCGAAGTTGATTTCAAATAAATTTATTAAAATTTGACACTTCCAACTAAAATTTTTTTCATAATCCAACAAAATTGAAGTTATTTTCATCTAAATTTACTCAAATATAGATCCTACAACCAAAATACGCAACAAAATCCAAAAAAATCGAAGTTGATTTCAAATGAATTTATTAAAATTTGACAAAAATCTTGTCAAAATCCAAAAAATTGAAGTTATTTTCATCTCAATTTACTCAAATATAGATCCTACAACAAAAATACTCAACAAAATCCAAAAAAATCAAAGTTGATTTCATATGATTTTATTAAAATTTGACAAAAATCTTGTCTACATACAAGAAAATTGAAGTTATTTTCATCTAAATTTACTCAAATATAGATCCTACAACAAAAATACTCAACAAAACCCAAAAAAATCGAAGTTGATTTCAAATGATTTTATTAAAATTTGACAAAAATCTTGTCTACATACAAGAAAATTGAAGTTATTTTCATCTAAATTTAGTCAAATATAGATCCTACAACCAAAATAGTCATCAAAATCCAAAAAATCGAAGTTGATTTCAAATAAATTTATTAAAATTTGACACTTCCAACTAAATTTTTTTTCATAATCCAACAAAATTGAAGTTATTTTCATCTAAATTTACTCAAATATAGATCCTACAACCAAAATACTCAACAAAATCCAAAAAAATCGAAGTTGATTTCAAATGAATTTATTAAAATTTGACCAAAATCTTGTCAAAATCCAAGAAAATTGAAGTTATTTTCATCTAAATTTAGTCAAATATAGATCCTACAACCAAAATACTCGACAAAATCCAAAAAAATCGAAGTTGATTTCATATGAATTTATTAAAATTTGACACTTCCAACTAAATTTTTTTTTATAATCCAACAAAATTGAAGTTATTTTCATCTAAATTTAGTCAAATATAGATCCTACAACAAAAATAATCAACAAAATCCAAAAAAATCGAAGTTGATTTCAAATGATTTTATTAAAATTTGACAAAAATCTTGTCTACATACAAGAAAATTGAAGTTATTTTCATCTAAATTTAGTCAAATATAGATCCTACAACCAAAATAGTCATCAAAATCCAAAAAATCGAAGTTGATTTCAAATGATTTTATTAAAATTTGACAAAAATCTTGTCAAAATCCAAGAAAATTGAAGTTATTTTCATCTAAATTTACTCAAATATAGACCCTACAACAAAAATACTCAACAAAATGCAAAAAAATCGAAGTTGATTTCAAATAAATTTATTAAAATTTGACACTTCCAACTAAAATTCTTTTCACAATCCAACAAAATTGAAGTTATTTTCATCTAAATTTACTCAAATATAGATCCTACAACCAAAATACGCAACAAAATCCAAAAAAATCGAAGTTGATTTCAAATAAATTTAATAAAACTTGATACTTCCAACTAAAATTTTTTTCACAATCCAACAAAATTGAAGTTATTTTCATCTAAATTTAATCAAATATAGATCCTACAACAAAAATACTCGGCAAAATCCAAAAAAATCGAAGTTGATTTCATATGAATTTATTAAAATTTGACACTTCCAAATAAGTTTTTTTCACAATCCAACAAAATTGAAGTTATTTTCATCTAAATTTAATCAAATATAGATCCTACAACAAGAATACTCAACAAAATCCAAAAAAATCGAAGTTGATTTCAAATCAATTTATTAAAATTTGACAAAAATCTTGTCTACATCCAAGAAAATTGAAGTTATTTTCATCTGAATTTAGTCAAATATAGATCCTACAACCAAAATACTCATCAAAATCCAAAAAAATCGAAGTTGATTTCAAATAAATTTATTAAAATTTGACACTTCCAACTAAATTTTTTTTCATAATCCAACAAAATTGAATTTATTTTCATCTAAATTTAGTCAAATATAGATCCTACAACCAAAATACTCAACAAAATAAAGAATAATCGAAGTTGATTTCAAATAAATTTAAAAATTCGACACTTCCAACTAAAATTTTTTTCACAATCCAACAAAATTGAAGTTATTTTCATCTAAATTTACTCAAATATAGATCCTACAACCAAAATACGCAACAAAATCCAAAAAAATCGAAGTTGATTTCAAATGAATTTATTAAAATTTGACCAAAATCTTGTCAAAATCCAAAAAATTGAAGTTATTTTCATCTAAATTTACTCAAATATAGATCCTACAACAAAAATACTCAACAAAATCAAAAAAAAATCGAAGTTGATATCAAATAAATTTATTAAAATTTGACATTTCCAACTAAATTTTTTTTCAGAATCCAACAAAATTGAAGTTATTTTCATCTAAATTTACTCAAATATAGACCCTACAACAAAAATACTCAACAAAATCCAAAATAATCGAAGTTGATTTCAAATAAATTTAATAAAACTTGATACTTCCAACTAAAATTTTTTTCACAATCCAACAAAATTGAAGTTATTTTCATCTAAATTTAATCAAATATAGATCCTACAACAAAAATACTCGACAAAATCAAAAAAAATCGAAGTTGATTTCAAATAAATTTATTAAAATTTGACAGTTCCAACTAAATTTTTTTTCATAATCCAACAAAATTAAATTTATTTTCATCTAAATTTACTCAAATATAGATCCTACAACAAAAATACTCAACAAAATCCAAAATAATCGAAGTTGATTTCAAATAAATTTATTAAAATTTGACACTTCCAACTAAATTTTTTTTCATAATCCAACAAAATTGAAGTTATTTTCATCTAAATTTACTCAAATATAGATCCTACAACCAAAATACGCAACAAAATCCAAAAAAATCGAAGTTGATTTCAAATGAATTTATTAAAATTTGACCAAAATCTTGTCAAAATCCAAAAAATTGAAGTTATTTTCATCTAAATTTACTCAAATATAGATCCTACAACAAAAATACTCAACAAAATCCAAAAAAATCAAAGTTGATTTCAAATGATTTTATTAAAATTTGACAAAAATCTTGTCTACATACAAGAAAATTGAAGTTATTTTCATCTAAATTTACTCAAATATAGATCCTACAACAAAAATACTCAACAAAACCCAAAAAAATCGATGTTGATTTCAAATGATTTTATTAAAATTTGACAAAAATCTTGTCTACATACAAGAAAATTGAAGTTATTTTCATCTAAATTTAGTCAAATATAGATCCTACAACCAAAATAGTCATCAAAATCCAAAAAGTCGAAGTTGATTTCAAATAAATTTATTAAAATTTGACACTCCCAACTAAATTTTTTTTCATAATCCAACAAAATTGAAGTTATTTTCATCTAAATTTACTCAAATATAGATCCTACAACCAAAATACTCAACAAAATAAAAAAAAATCGAAGTTGATTTCAAATGAATTTATTAAAATTTGACCAAAATCTTTTCAAAATCCAAGAAAATTGAAGTTATTTTCATCTAAATTTAGTCAAATATAGATCCTACAACCAAAATACTCGACATAATCCAAAAAAATCGAAGTTGATTTCATATGAATTTATTAAAATTTGACACTTCCAACTAAATTTTTTTTTATAATCCAACAAAATTGAAGTTATTTTCATCTAAATTTAGTCAAATATAGATCCTACAACAAAAATAATCAACAAAATCCAAAAAAATCGAAGTTGATTTCAAATGATTTTATTAAAATTTGACAAAAATCTTGTCTACATACAAGAAAATTGAAGTTATTTTCATCTAAATTTACTCAAATATAGATCCTACAACAAAAATACTCAACAAAACCCAAAAAAATCGAAGTTGATTTCAAATGATTTTATTAAAATTTGACAAAAATCTTGTCTACATACAAGAAAATTGAAGTTATTTTCATCTAAATTTAGTCAAATATAGATCCTACAACCAAAATAGTCATCAAAATCCAAAAAATCGAAGTTGATTTCAAATAAATTTATTAAAATTTGACACTTCCAACTAAATTTTTTTTCATAATCCAACAAAATTGAATTTATTTTCATCTAAATTTAGTCAAATATAGATCCTACAACCAAAATACTCAACAAAATAAAGAATAATCGAAGTTGATTTCAAATAAATTTAAAAATTCGACACTTCCAACTAAAATTTTTTTCACAATCCAACAAAATTGAAGTTATTTTCATCTAAATTTACTCAAATATAGATCCTACAACCAAAATACGCAACAAAATCCAAAAAAATCGAAGTTGATTTCAAATGAATTTATTAAAATTTGACCAAAATCTTGTCAAAATCCAAAAAATTGAAGTTATTTTCATCTAAATTTACTCAAATATAGATCCTACAACAAAAATACTCAACAAAATCAAAAAAAAATCGAAGTTGATTTCAAATAAATTTATTAAAATTTGACATTTCCAACTAAATTTTTTTTCAGAATCCAACAAAATTGAAGTTATTTTCATCTAAATTTACTCAAATATAGACCCTACAACAAAAATACTCAACAAAATCCAAAATAATCGAAGTTGATTTCAAATAAATTTAATAAAACTTGATACTTCCAACTAAAATTTTTTTCACAATCCAACAAAATTGAAGTTATTTTCATCTAAATTTAATCAAATATAGATCCTACAACAAAAATACTCGACAAAATCCAAAAAAATCGAAGTTGATTTCAAATAAATTTATTAAAATTTGACACTTCCAACTAAATTTTTTTTCATAATCCAACAAAATTAAATTTATTTTCATCTAAATTTACTCAAATATAGATCCTACAACAAAAATACTCAACAAAATCCAAAATAATCGAAATTGATTTCAAATAAATTTATTAAAATTTGACACTTCCAACTAAAATTTTTTTCATAATCCAACAAAATTGAAGTTATTTTCATCTAAATTTACTCAAATATAGATCCTACAACCAAAATACTCATCAAAATCCAAAAAAATCGAAGTTGATTTCAAATGAATTTATTAAAATTTGACAAAAATCTTGTCTACATCCAAGAAAATTGAAGTTATTTTCATCTAAATTTACTCAAATATAGATCCTACAACAAAAATACTCAACAAAATCCAAAAAAATCAAAGTTGATTTCAAATGATTTTATTAAAATTTGACAAAAATCTTGTCTACATACAAGAAAATTGAAGTTATTTTCATCTAAATTTACTCAAATATAGATCCTACAACAAAAATACTCAACAAAACCCAAAAAAATCGAAGTTGATTTCAAATGATTTTATTAAAATTTGACAAAAATCTTGTCTACATACAAGAAAATTGAAGTTATTTTCATCTAAATTTAGTCAAATATAGATCCTACAACCAAAATAGTCATCAAAATCCAAAAAATCGAAGTTGATTTCAAATAAATTTATTAAAATTTGACACTTCCAACTAAATTTTTTTTCATAATCCAACAAAATTGAAGTTATTTTCATCTAAATTTAGTCAAATATAGATCCTACAACCAAAATAGTCATCAAAATCCAAAAAATCGAAGTTGATTTCAAATGATTTTATTAAAATTTGACAAAAATCTTGTCAAAATCCAAGAAAATTGAAGTTATTTTCATCTAAATTTACTCAAATATAGATCCTACAACAAAAATACTCAACAAAATCCAAAAAAATCGAAGTTGATTTCAAATAAATTTATTAAAATTTGACCCTTCCAACTAACATTTTTTTTCACAATCCAAAAAATTGAAGTTATTTTCATCTAAATTTACTCAAATATAGATCCTACAACAAAATCCAAAAAAATCGAAGTTGATTTCAAATAAATTTATTAAAATTTGACACTTCCAACTAAAAATTTTTTCACAATCCAACAAAATTGAAGTTATTTTCATCTTAATTTATTCAAATATAGACCCTACAACAAAAATACTCAACAAAATCCAAAAAAATCGAAGTTGATTTCAAATAAATTTATTAATATTTGACACTTCCAACTAAAATTTTTTTCACAATCCAACAAAATTGAAGTTATTTTCATCTAAATTTACTCAAATATAGATCCTACAACCAAAATACGCAACAAAATCCAAAAAAATCGAAGTTGATTTCAAATGAATTTATTAAAATTTGACCAAAATCTTGTCAAAATCCAAAAAATTGAAGTTATTTTCATCTAAATTTACTCAAATATAGATCCTACAACAAAAATACTCAACAAAATAAAAAAAAATCGAAGGTGATTTCAAATAAATTTATTAAAATTTGACCCTTCCAACTAACATTTTTTTTCACAATCCAAAAAATTGAAGTTATTTTCATCTAAATTTACTCAAATATAGATCCTACAACAAAAATACTCAACAAAATCCAAAAAAATCAAAGTTGATTTCAAATGATTTTATTAAAATTTGACAAAAATCTTGTCTACATACAAGAAAATTGAAGTTATTTTCATCTAAATTTACTCAAATATAGATCCTACAACAAAAATACTCAACAAAATCCAAAAAAATCAAAGTTGATTTCAAATGATTTTATTAAAATTTGACAAAAATCTTGTCTACATACAAGAAAATTGAAGTTATTTTCATCTAAATTTACTCAAATATAGATCCTACAACAAAAATACTCAACAAAACCCAAAAAAATCGATGTTGATTTCAAATGATTTTATTAAAATTTGACAAAAATCTTGTCTACATACAAGAAAATTGAAGTTATTTTCATCTAAATTTAGTCAAATATAGATCCTACAACCAAAATAGTCATCAAAATCCAAAAAGTCGAAGTTGATTTCAAATAAATTTATTAAAATTTGACACTCCCAACTAAATTTTTTTTCATAATCCAACAAAATTGAAGTTATTTTCATCTAAATTTACTCAAATATAGATCCTACAACCAAAATACTCAACAAAATAAAAAAAAATCGAAGTTGATTTCAAATGAATTTATTAAAATTTGACCAAAATCTTTTCAAAATCCAAGAAAATTGAAGTTATTTTCATCTAAATTTAGTCAAATATAGATCCTACAACCAAAATACTCGACATAATCCAAAAAAATCGAAGTTGATTTCATATGAATTTATTAAAATTTGACACTTCCAACTAAATTTTTTTTTATAATCCAACAAAATTGAAGTTATTTTCATCTAAATTTAGTCAAATATAGATCCTACAACAAAAATAATCAACAAAATCCAAAAAAATCGAAGTTGATTTCAAATGATTTTATTAAAATTTGACAAAAATCTTGTCTACATACAAGAAAATTGAAGTTATTTTCATCTAAATTTAGTCAAATATAGATCCTACAACCAAAATAGTCATCAAAATCCAAAAAATCGAAGTTGATTTCATATGAATTTATTAAAATTTGACACTTCCAACTAAATTTTTTTTTATAATCCAACAAAATTGAAGTTATTTTCATCTAAATTTAGTCAAATATAGATCCTACAACCAAAATACTCATCAAAATCCAAAAAAATCGAAGTTGATTTCAAATGAATTTATTAAAATTTGACAAAAATCTTGTCTACATCCAAGAAAATTGAAGTTATTTTCATCTAAATTTACTCAAATATAGATCCTACAACAAAAATACTCAACAAAATCCAAAAAAATCAAAGTTGATTTCAAATGATTTTATTAAAATTTGACAAAAATCTTGTCTACATACAAGAAAATTGAAGTTATTTTCATCTAAATTTACTCAAATATAGATCCTACAACAAAAATACTCAACAAAACCCAAAAAAATCGAAGTTGATTTCAAATGATTTTATTAAAATTTGACAAAAATCTTGTCTACATACAAGAAAATTGAAGTTATTTTCATCTAAATTTAGTCAAATATAGATCCTACAACCAAAATAGTCATCAAAATCCAAAAAATCGAAGTTGATTTCAAATAAATTTATTAAAATTTGACACTTCCAACTAAATTTTTTTTCATAATCCAACAAAATTGAATTTATTTTCATCTAAATTTAGTCAAATATAGATCCTACAACCAAAATACTCAACAAAATAAAGAATAATCGAAGTTGATTTCAAATAAATTTAAAAATTCGACACTTCCAACTAAAATTTTTTTCACAATCCAACAAAATTGAAGTTATTTTCATCTAAATTTACTCAAATATAGATCCTACAACCAAAATACGCAACAAAATCCAAAAAAATCGAAGTTGATTTCAAATGAATTTATTAAAATTTGACCAAAATCTTGTCAAAATCCAAAAAATTGAAGTTATTTTCATCTAAATTTACTCAAATATAGATCCTACAACAAAAATACTCAACAAAATCAAAAAAAAATCGAAGTTGATTTCAAATAAATTTATTAAAATTTGACATTTCCAACTAAATTTTTTTTCAGAATCCAACAAAATTGAAGTTATTTTCATCTAAATTTACTCAAATATAGACCCTACAACAAAAATACTCAACAAAATCCAAAATAATCGAAGTTGATTTCAAATAAATTTAATAAAACTTGATACTTCCAACTAAAATTTTTTTCACAATCCAACAAAATTGAAGTTATTTTCATCTAAATTTAATCAAATATAGATCCTACAACAAAAATACTCGACAAAATCCAAAAAAATCGAAGTTGATTTCAAATAAATTTATTAAAATTTGACACTTCCAACTAAATTTTTTTTCATAATCCAACAAAATTAAATTTATTTTCATCTAAATTTACTCAAATATAGATCCTACAACAAAAATACTCAACAAAATCCAAAATAATCGAAGTTGATTTCAAATAAATTTATTAAAATTTGACACTTCCAACTAAAATTTTTTTCATAATCCAAGAAAATTGAAGTTATTTTCATCTAAATTTACTCAAATATAGATCCTACAACAAAAATACTCAACAAAATCCAAAAAAATCAAAGTTGATTTCAAATGATTTTATTAAAATTTGACAAAAATCTTGTCTACATACAAGAAAATTGAAGTTATTTTCATCTAAATTTACTCAAATATAGATCCTACAACAAAAATACTCAACAAAACCCAAAAAAATCGAAGTTGATTTCAAATGATTTTATTAAAATTTGACAAAAATCTTGTCTACATACAAGAAAATTGAAGTTATTTTCATCTAAATTTAGTCAAATATAGATCCTACAACCAAAATAGTCATCAAAATCCAAAAAATCGAAGTTGATTTCAAATAAATTTATTAAAATTTGACACTTCCAACTAAATTTTTTTTCATAATCCAACAAAATTGAATTTATTTTCATCTAAATTTAGTCAAATATAGATCCTACAACCAAAATAGTCATCAAAATCCAAAAAATCGAAGTTGATTTCAAATGATTTTATTAAAATTTGACAAAAATCTTGTCAAAATCCAAGAAAATTGAAGTTATTTTCATCTAAATTTACTCAAATATAGATCCTACAACAAAAATACTCAACAAAATCCAAAAAAATCGAAGTTGATTTCAAATAAATTTATTAAAATTTGACCCTTCCAACTAACATTTTTTTTCACAATCCAAAAAATTGAAGTTATTTTCATCTAAATTTACTCAAATATAGATCCTACAACAAAATCCAAAAAAATCGAAGTTGATTTCAAATAAATTTATTAAAATTTGACACTTCCAACTAAAAATTTTTTCACAATCCAACAAAATTGAAGTTATTTTCATCTAAATTTATTCAAATATAGACCCTACAACAAAAATACTCAACAAAATCCAAAAAAATCGAAGTTGATTTCAAATAAATTTATTAATATTTGACACTTCCAACTAAAATTTTTTTCACAATCCAACAAAATTGAAGTTATTTTCATCTAAATTTACTCAAATATAGATCCTACAACCAAAATACGCAACAAAATCCAAAAAAATCGAAGTTGATTTCAAATGAATTTATTAAAATTTGACCAAAATCTTGTCAAAATCCAAAAAATTGAAGTTATTTTCATCTAAATTTACTCAAATATAGATCCTACAACAAAAATACTCAACAAAATAAAAAAAAATCGAAGGTGATTTCAAATAAATTTATTAAAATTTGACCCTTCCAACTAACATTTTTTTTCACAATCCAAAAAATTGAAGTTATTTTCATCTAAATTTACTCAAATATAGATCCTACAACAAAATCCAAAAAAATCGAAGTTGATTTCAAATCAATTTATTAAAATTTGACAAAAATCTTGTCTACATCCAAGAAAATTGAAGTTATTTTCATCTGAATTTAGTCAAATATAGATCCTACAACCAAAATACTCAACAAAATCCAAAAAAATCGAAGTTGATTTCAAATAAATTTATTAAAATTTGACACTTCCAACTAAATTTTTTTTCATAATCCAACAAAATTGAATTTATTTTCATCTAAATTTAGTCAAATATAGATCCTACAACCAAAATACTCAACAAAATAAAGAATAATCGAAGTTGATTTCAAATAAATTTAAAAATTCGACACTTCCAACTAAAATTTTTTTCACAATCCAACAAAATTGAAGTTATTTTCATCTAAATTTACTCAAATATAGATCCTAAAACAAAAATACTCAACAAAATCCAAAATAATCGAAGTTGATTTCAAATAAATTTAATAAAACTTGATACTTCCAACTAAAATTTTTTTCACAATCCAACAAAATTGAAGTTATTTTCATCTAAATTTAATCAAATATAGATCCTACAACAAAAATACTCGACAAAATCCAAAAAAATCGAAGTTGATTTCAAATAAATTTATTAAAATTTGACAGTTCCAACTAAATTTTTTTTCATAATCCAACAAAATTAAATTTATTTTCATCTAAATTTACTCAAATATAGATCCTACAACAAAAATACTCAACAAAATCCAAAATAATCGAAGTTGATTTCAAATAAATTTATTAAAATTTGACACTTCCAACTAAAATTTTTTTCATAATCCAACAAAATTGAAGTTATTTTCATCTAAATTTACTCAAATATAGATCCTACAACCAAAATACGCAACAAAATCCAAAAAAATCGAAGTTGATTTCAAATGAATTTATTAAAATTTGACCAAAATCTTGTCAAAATCCAAAAAATTGAAGTTATTTTCATCTAAATTTACTCAAATATAGATCCTACAACAAAAATACTCAACAAAATCCAAAAAAATCAAAGTTGATTTCAAATGATTTTATTAAAATTTGACAAAAATCTTGTCTACATACAAGAAAATTGAAGTTATTTTCATCTAAATTTACTCAAATATAGATCCTACAACAAAAATACTCAACAAAACCCAAAAAAATCGATGTTGATTTCAAATGATTTTATTAAAATTTGACAAAAATCTTGTCTACATACAAGAAAATTGAAGTTATTTTCATCTAAATTTAGTCAAATATAGATCCAACAACCAAAATAGTCATCAAAATCCAAAAAATCGAAGTTGATTTCAAATAAATTTATTAAAATTTGACACTTCCAACTAAATTTTTTTTCATAATCCAACAAAATTGAAGTTATTTTCATCTAAATTTACTCAAATATAGATCCTACAACCAAAATACTCAACAAAATAAAAAAAAATCGAAGTTGATTTCAAATGAATTTATTAAAATTTGACCAAAATCTTGTCAAAATCCAAGAAAATTGAAGTTATTTTCATCTAAATTTAGTCAAATATAGATCCTACAACCAAAATACTCGACATAATCCAAAAAAATCGAAGTTGATTTCATATGAATTTATTAAAATTTGACACTTCCAACTAAATTTTTTTTTATAATCCAACAAAATTGAAGTTATTTTCATCTAAATTTAGTCAAATATAGATCCTACAACCAAAATACTCAACAAAATAAAGAATAATCGAAGTTGATTTCAAATAAATTTAAAAATTCGACACTTCCAACTAAAATTTTTTTCACAATCCAACAAAATTGAAGTTATTTTCATCTAAATTTACTCAAATATAGATCCTACAACAAAATCCAAAAAAATCGAAGTTGATTTCAAATCAATTTATTAAAATTTGACAAAAATCTTGTCTACATCCAAGAAAATTGAAGTTATTTTCATCTGAATTTAGTCAAATATAGATCCTACAACCAAAATACTCATCAAAATCCAAAAAAATCGAAGTTGATTTCAAATAAATTTATTAAAATTTGACACTTCCAACTAAATTTTTTTTCATAATCCAACAAAATTGAATTTATTTTCATCTAAATTTAGTCAAATATAGATCCTACAACCAAAATACTCAACAAAATAAAGAATAATCGAAGTTGATTTCAAATAAATTTAAAAATTCGACACTTCCAACTAAAATTTTTTTCACAATCCAACAAAATTGAAGTTATTTTCATCTAAATTTACTCAAATATAGATCCTACAACAAAAATACTCAACAAAATCCAAAATAATCGAAGTTGATTTCAAATAAATTTAATAAAACTTGATACTTCCAACTAAAATTTTTTTCACAATCCAACAAAATTGAAGTTATTTTCATCTAAATTTAATCAAATATAGATCCTACAACAAAAATACTCGACAAAATCAAAAAAAATCGAAGTTGATTTCAAATAAATTTATTAAAATTTGACAGTTCCAACTAAATTTTTTTTCATAATCCAACAAAATTAAATTTATTTTCATCTAAATTTACTCAAATATAGATCCTACAACAAAAATACTCAACAAAATCCAAAATAATCGAAGTTGATTTCAAATAAATTTATTAAAATTTGACACTTCCAACTAAATTTTTTTTCATAATCCAACAAAATTGAAGTTATTTTCATCTAAATTTACTCAAATATAGATCCTACAACCAAAATACGCAACAAAATCCAAAAAAATCGAAGTTGATTTCAAATGAATTTATTAAAATTTGACCAAAATCTTGTCAAAATCCAAAAAATTGAAGTTATTTTCATCTAAATTTACTCAAATATAGATCCTACAACAAAAATACTCAACAAAATCCAAAAAAATCAAAGTTGATTTCAAATGATTTTATTAAAATTTGACAAAAATCTTGTCTACATACAAGAAAATTGAAGTTATTTTCATCTAAATTTACTCAAATATAGATCCTACAACAAAAATACTCAACAAAACCCAAAAAAATCGATGTTGATTTCAAATGATTTTATTAAAATTTGACAAAAATCTTGTCTACATACAAGAAAATTGAAGTTATTTTCATCTAAATTTAGTCAAATATAGATCCTACAACCAAAATAGTCATCAAAATCCAAAAAATCGAAGTTGATTTCAAATAAATTTATTAAAATTTGACACTTCCAACTAAATTTTTTTTCATAATCCAACAAAATTGAAGTTATTTTCATCTAAATTTACTCAAATATAGATCCTACAACAAAAATACTCAACAAAATCCAAAAAAATCAAAGTTGATTTCAAATGATTTTATTAAAATTTGACAAAAATCTTGTCTACATACAAGAAAATTGAAGTTATTTTCATCTAAATTTACTCAAATATAGATCCTACAACAAAAATACTCAACAAAACCCAAAAAAATCGAAGTTGATTTCAAATGATTTTATTAAAATTTGACAAAAATCTTGTCTACATACAAGAAAATTGAAGTTATTTTCATCTAAATTTAGTCAAATATAGATCCTACAACCAAAATAGTCATCAAAATCCAAAAAATCGAAGTTGATTTCAAATAAATTTATTAAAATTTGACACTTCCAACTAAATTTTTTTTCATAATCCAACAAAATTGAATTTATTTTCATCTAAATTTAGTCAAATATAGATCCTACAACCAAAATACTCAACAAAATAAAGAATAATCGAAGTTGATTTCAAATAAATTTAAAAATTCGACACTTCCAACTAAAATTTTTTTCACAATCCAACAAAATTGAAGTTATTTTCATCTAAATTTACTCAAATATAGATCCTACAACCAAAATACGCAACAAAATCCAAAAAAATCGAAGTTGATTTCAAATGAATTTATTAAAATTTGACCAAAATCTTGTCAAAATCCAAAAAATTGAAGTTATTTTCATCTAAATTTACTCAAATATAGATCCTACAACAAAAATACTCAACAAAATCAAAAAAAAATCGAAGTTGATTTCAAATAAATTTAATAAAACTTGATACTTCCAACTAAAATTTTTTTCACAATCCAACAAAATTGAAGTTATTTTCATCTAAATTTAATCAAATATAGATCCTACAACAAAAATACTCGACAAAATCCAAAAAAATCGAAGTTGATTTCAAATAAATTTATTAAAATTTGACACTTCCAACTAAATTTTTTTTCATAATCCAACAAAATTAAATTTATTTTCATCTAAATTTACTCAAATATAGATCCTACAACAAAAATACTCAACAAAATCCAAAATAATCGAAGTTGATTTCAAATAAATTTATTAAAATTTGACACTTCCAACTAAAATTTTTTTCATAATCCAACAAAATTGAAGTTATTTTCATCTAAATTTACTCAAATATAGATCCTACAACCAAAATACTCATCAAAATCCAAAAAAATCGAAGTTGATTTCAAATGAATTTATTAAAATTTGACAAAAATCTTGTCTACATCCAAGGAAATTGAAGTTATTTTCATCTAAATTTACTCAAATATAGATCCTACAACAAAAATACTCAACAAAATCCAAAAAAATCAAAGTTGATTTCAAATGATTTTATTAAAATTTGACAAAAATCTTGTCTACATACAAGAAAATTGTAGTTATTTTCATCTAAATTTACTCAAATATAGATCCTACAACAAAAATACTCAACAAAACCCAAAAAAATCGAAGTTGATTTCAAATGATTTTATTAAAATTTGACAAAAATCTTGTCTACATACAAGAAAATTGAAGTTATTTTCATCTAAATTTAGTCAAATATAGATCCTACAACCAAAATAGTCATCAAAATCCAAAAAATCGAAGTTGATTTCAAATAAATTTATTAAAATTTGACACTTCCAACTAAATTTTTTTTCATAATCCAACAAAATTGAAGTTATTTTCATCTAAATTTAGTCAAATATAGATCCTACAACCAAAATAGTCATCAAAATCCAAAAAATCGAAGTTGATTTCAAATGATTTTATTAAAATTTGACAAAAATCTTGTCAAAATCCAAGAAAATTGAAGTTATTTTCATCTAAATTTACTCAAATATAGATCCTACAACAAAAATACTCAACAAAATCCAAAAAAATCGAAGTTGATTTCAAATAAATTTATTAAAATTTGACACTTCCAACTAAAATTTTTTTCACAATCCAACAAAATTGAAGTTATTTTCATCTAAATTTACTCAAATATAGATCCTACAACCAAAATACGCAACAAAATCCAAAAAAATCGAAGTTGATTTCAAATGAATTTATTAAAATTTGACCAAAATCTTGTCAAAATCCAAGAAAATTGAAGTTATTTTCATCTAAATTTAGTCAAATATAGATCCTACAACCAAAATACTCGACATAATCCAAAAAAATCGAAGTTGATTTCATATGAATTATTAAAATTTGACACTTCCAACTAAATTTTTTTTTATAATCCAACAAAATTGAAGTTATTTTCATCTAAATTTAGTCAAATATAGATCCTACAACAAAAATAATCAACAAAATCCAAAAAAATCGAAGTTGATTTCAAATGATTTTATTAAAATTTGACAAAAATCTTGTCTACATACAAGAAAATTGAAGTTATTTTCATCTAAATTTAGTCAAATATAGATCCTACAACCAAAATAGTCATCAAAATCCAAAAAATCGAAGTTGATTTCATATGAATTTATTAAAATTTGACACTTCCAACTAAATTTTTTTTTATAATCCAACAAAATTGAAGTTATTTTCATCTAAATTTAGTCAAATATAGATCCTACAACCAAAATACTCAACAAAATCCAAAAAAATCGAAGTTGATTTCAAATGAATTTATTAAAATTTGACAAAAATCTTGTCTACATCCAAGAAAATTAAAGTTATTTTCATCTAAATTTACTCAAATATAGATCCTACAACAAAAATACTCAACAAAATCCAAAAAAATCAAAGTTGATTTCAAATGATTTTATTAAAATTTGACAAAAATCTTGTCTACATACAAGAAAATTGAAGTTATTTTCATATAAATTTACTCAAATATAGATCCTACAACCAAAATAGTCATCAAAATCCAAAAAATCGAAGTTGATTTCAAATAAATTTATTAAAATTTGACACTTCCAACTAAATTTTTTTTCATAATCCAACAAAATTGAAACTATTTTCATCTAAATTTAGTCAAATATAGATCCTACAACCAAAATACTCAACAAAATAAAGAATAATCGAAGTTGATTTCAAATAAATTTAAAAATTCGACACTTCCAACTAAAATTTTTTTCACAATCCAACAAAATTGAAGTTATTTTCATCTAAATTTACTCAAATATAGATCCTACAACCAAAATACACAACAAAATCCAAAAAAATCGAAGTTGATTTCAAATGAATTTATTAAAATTTGACCAAAATCTTGTCAAAATCCAAAAAATTGAAGTTATTTTCATCTAAATTTACTCAAATATAGATCCTACAACAAAAATACTCAACAAAATCAAAAAAAAATCGAAGTTGATTTCAAATAAATTTATTAAAATTTGACATTTCCAACTAAATTTTTTTTCAGAATCCAACAAAATTGAAGTTATTTTCATCTAAATTTACTCAAATATAGACCCTACAACAAAAATACTCAACAAAATCCAAAATAATCGAAGTTGATTTCAAATAAATTTAATAAAACTTGATACTTCCAACTAAAATTTTTTTCACAATCCAACAAAATTGAAGTTATTTTCATCTAAATTTAATCAAATATAGATCCTACAACAAAAATACTCGACAAAATCCAAAAAAATCGAAGTTGATTTCAAATAAATTTATTAAAATTTGACACTTCCAACTAAATTTTTTTTCATAATCCAACAAAATTAAATTTATTTTCATCTAAATTTACTCAAATATAGATCCTACAACATAAATACTCAACAAAATCCAAAATAATCGAAGTTGATTTCAAATAAATTTATTAAAATTTGACACTTCCAACTAAAATTTTTTTCATAATCCAACAAAATTGAAGTTATTTTCATCTAAATTTACTCAAATATAGATCCTACAACCAAAATACGCAACAAAATCCAAAAAAATCGAAGTTGATTTCAAATGAATTTATTAAAATTTGACCAAAATCTTGTCAAAATCCAAAAAATTGAAGTTATTTTCATCTAAATGTACTCAAATATAGATCCTACAACAAAAATACTCAACAAAATCCAAAAAAATCAAAGTTGATTTCAAATGATTTTATTAAAATTTGACAAAAATCTTGTCTACATACAAGAAAATTGAAGTTATTTTCATCTAAATTTACTCAAATATAGATCCTACAACAAAAATACTCAACAAAACCCAAAAAAATCGAAGTTGATTTCAAATGATTTTATTAAAATTTGACAAAAATCTTGTCTACATACAAGAAAATTGAAGTTATTTTCATCTAAATTTAGTCAAATACAGATCCTACAACCAAAATAGTCATCAAAATCCAAAAAATCGAAGTTGATTTCAAATAAATTTATTAAAATTTGACACTTCCAACTAAATTTTTTTTCATAATCCAACAAAATTGAAGTTATTTTCATCTAAATTTACTCAAATATAGATCCTACAACCAAAATACTCAACAAAATAAAAAAAAATCGAAGTTGATTTCAAATGAATTTATTAAAATTTGACCAAAATCTTGTCAAAATCCAAGAAAATTGAAGTTATTTTCATCTAAATTTAGTCAAATATAGATCCTACAACCAAAATACTCGACATAATCCAAAAAAATCGAAGTTGATTTCATATGAATTTATTAAAATTTGACACTTCCAACTAAATTTTTTTTTATAATCCAACAAAATTGAAGTTATTTTCATCTAAATTTAGTCAAATATAGATCCTACAACAAAAATAATCAACAAAATCCAAAAAAATCGAAGTTGATTTCAAATGATTTTATTAAAATTTGACAAAAATCTTGTCTACATACAAGAAAATTGAAGTTATTTTCATCTAAATTTAGTCAAATATAGATCCTACAACCAAAATAGTCATCAAAATCCAAAAAATCGAAGTTGATTTCATATGAATTTATTAAAATTTGACACTTCCAACTAAATTTTTTTTTATAATCCAACAAAATTGAAGTTATTTTCATCTAAATTTAATCAAATATAGATCCTACAACAAAAATACTCCGCAAAATCCAAAAAAATCGAAGTTGATTTCATATGAATTTATTAAAATTAGACACTTCCAAATAAGTTTTTTTCACAATCCAACAAAATTGAAGTTATTTTCATCTAAATTTAATCAAATATAGATCCTACAACAAGAATACTCAACAAAATCCAAAAAAATCGAAGTTGATTTCAAATCAATTTATTAAAATTTGACAAAAATCTTGTCTACATCCAAGAAAATTGAAGTTATTTTCATCTGAATTTAGTCAAATATAGATCCTACAACCAAAATACTCATCAAAATCCAAAAAAATCGAAGTTGATTTCAAATAAATTTATTAAAATTTGACACTTCCAACTAAATTTTTTTTCATAATCCAACAAAATTGAATTTATTTTCATCTAAATTTAGTCAAATATAGATCCTACAACCAAAATACTCAACAAAATAAAGAATAATCGAATTTGATTTCAAATAAATTTAAAAATTCGACACTTCCAACTAAAATTTTTTTCACAATCCAACAAAATTGAAGTTATTTTCATCTAAATTTACTCAAATATAGATCCTACAACCAAAATACGCAACAAAATCCAAAAAAATCGAAGTTGATTTCAAATGAATTTATTAAAATTTGACCAAAATCTTGTCAAAATCCAAAAAATTGAAGTTATTTTCATCTAAATTTACTCAAATATAGATCCTACAACAAAAATACTCAACAAAATCAAAAAAAAATCGAAGTTGATTTCAAATAAATTTATTAAAATTTGACATTTCCAACTAAATTATTTTTCAGAATCCAACAAAATTGAAGTTATTTTCATCTAAATTTACTCAAATATAGACCCTACATCAAAAATACTCAACAAAATCCAAAATAATCGAAGTTGATTTCAAATAAATTTAATAAAACTTGATACTTCCAACTAAAATTTTTTTCACAATCCAACAAAATTGAAGTTATTTTCATCTAAATTTACTCAAATATAGATCCTACAACATAAATACTCAACAAAATCCAAAATAATCGAAGTTGATTTCAAATAAATTTATTAAAATTTGACACTTCCAACTAAAATTTTTTTCATAATCCAACAAAATTGAAGTTATTTTCATCTAAATTTACTCAAATATAGATCCTACAACCAAAATACGCAACAAAATCCAAAAAAATCGAAGTTGATTTCAAATGAATTTATTAAAATTTGACCAAAATCTTGTCAAAATCCAAAAAATTGAAGTTATTTTCATCTAAATTTACTCAAATATAGATCCTACAACAAAAATACTCAACAAAATCCAAAAAAATCAAAGTTGATTTCAAATGATTTTATTAAAATTTGACAAAAATCTTGTCTACATACAAGAAAATTGAAGTTATTTTCATCTAAATTTACTCAAATATAGATCCTACAACAAAAATACTCAACAAAACCCAAAAAAATCGAAGTTGATTTCAAATGATTTTATTAAAATTTGACAAAAATCTTGTCTACATACAAGAAAATTGAAGTTATTTTCATCTAAATTTAGTCAAATATAGATCCTACAACCAAAATAGTCATCAAAATCCAAAAAATCGAAGTTGATTTCAAATAAATTTATTAAAATTTGACACTTCCAACTAAAATTTTTTTCATAATCCAACAAAATTGAAGTTATTTTCATCTAAATTTACTCAAATATAGATCCTACAACCAAAATACGCAACAAAATCCAAAAAAATCGAAGTTGATTTCAAATGAATTTATTAAAATTTGACCAAAATCTTGTCAAAATCCAAAAAATTGAAGTTATTTTCATCTAAATTTACTCAAATATAGATCCTACAACAAAAATACTCAACAAAATCCAAAATAATCAAAGTTGATTTCATATGATTTTATTAAAATTTGACAAAAATCTTGTCTACATACAAGAAAATTGAAGTTATTTTCATCTAAATTTACTCAAATATAGATCCTACAACAAAAATACTCAACAAAACCCAAAAAAATCGAAGTTGATTTCAAATGATTTTATTAAAATTTGACAAAAATCTTGTCTACATACAAGAAAATTGAAGTTATTTTCATCTAAATTTAGTCAAATATAGATCCTACAACCAAAATAGTCATCAAAATCCAAAAAATCGAAGTTGATTTCAAATAAATTTATTAAAATTTGACACTTCCAACTAAATTTTTTTTCATAATCCAACAAAATTGAAGTTATTTTCATCTAAATTTAGTCAAATATAGATCCTACAACCAAAATAGTCATCAAAATCCAAAAAATCGAAGTTGATTTCAAATGATTTTATTAAAATTTGACAAAAATCTTGTCAAAATCCAAGAAAATTGAAGTTATTTTCATCTAAATTTACTCAAATATAGATCCTACAACAAAAATACTCAACAAAATCCAAAAAAATCGAAGTTGATTTCAAATAAATTTATTAAAATTTGACCCTTCCAACTAACATTTTTTTTCACAATCCAAAAAATTGAAGTTATTTTCATCTAAATTTACTCAAATATAGATCCTACAACAAAATCCAAAAAAATCGAAGTTGATTTCAAATAAATTTATTAAAATTTGACACTTCCAACTAAAAATTTTTTCACAATCCAACAAAATTAAATTTATTTTCATCTAAATTTACTCAAATATAGATCCTACAACAAAAATACTCAACAAAACCCAAAAAAATCGATGTTGATTTCAAATGATTTTATTAAAATTTGACAAAAATCTTGTCTACATACAAGAAAATTGAAGTTATTTTCATCTAAATTTAGTCAAATATAGATCCTACAACCAAAATAGTCATCAAAATCCAAAAAATCGAAGTTGATTTCAAATAAATTTATTAAAATTTGACACTTCCAACTAAATTTTTTTTCATAATCCAACAAAATTGAAGTTATTTTCATCTAAATTTACTCAAATATAGATCCTACAACCAAAATACTCAACAAAATAAAAAAAAATCGAAGTTGATTTCAAATGAATTTATTAAAATTTGACCAAAATCTTGTCAAAATCCAAGAAAATTGAAGTTATTTTCATCTAAATTTAGTCAAATATAGATCCTACAACCAAAATACTCGACATAATCCAAAAAAATCGAAGTTGATTTCATATGAATTTATTAAAATTTGACACTTCCAACTAAATTTTTTTTTATAATCCAACAAAATTGAAGTTATTTTCATCTAAATTTAGTCAAATATAGATCCTACAACCAAAATACTCAACAAAATAAAGAATAATCGAAGTTGATTTCAAATAAATTTAAAAATTCGACACTTCCAACTAAAATTTTTTTCACAATCCAACAAAATTGAAGTTATTTTCATCTAAATTTACTCAAATATAGATCCTACAACAAAATCCAAAAAAATCGAAGTTGATTTCAAATCAATTTATTAAAATTTGACAAAAATCTTGTCTACATCCAAGAAAATTGAAGTTATTTTCATCTGAATTTAGTCAAATATAGATCCTACAACCAAAATACTCATCAAAATCCAAAAAAATCGAAGTTGATTTCAAATAAATTTATTAAAATTTGACACTTCCAACTAAATTTTTTTTCATAATCCAACAAAATTGAATTTATTTTCATCTAAATTTAGTCAAATATAGATCCTACAACCAAAATACTCAACAAAATAAAGAATAATCAAAGTTGATTTCAAATAAATTTAAAAATTCGACACTTCCAACTAAAATTTTTTTCACAATCCAACAAAATTGAAGTTATTTTCATCTAAATTTACTCAAATATAGATCCTACAACAAAAATACTCAACAAAATCCAAAATAATCGAAGTTGATTTCAAATAAATTTAATAAAACTTGATACTTCCAACTAAAATTTTTTTCACAATCCAACAAAATTGAAGTTATTTTCATCTAAATTTAATCAAATATAGATCCTACAACAAAAATACTCGACAAAATCCAAAAAAATCGAAGTTGATTTCAAATAAATTTATTAAAATTTGACAGTTCCAACTAAATTTTTTTTCATAATCCAACAAAATTAAATTTATTTTCATCTAAATTTACTCAAATATAGATCCTACAACAAAAATACTCAACAAAATCCAAAATAATCGAAGTTGATTTCAAATAAATTTATTAAAATTTGACACTTCCAACTAAAATTTTTTTCATAATCCAACAAAATTGAAGTTATTTTCATCTAAATTTACTCAAATATAGATCCTACAACCAAAATACGCAACAAAATCCAAAAAAATCGAAGTTGATTTCAAATGAATTTATTAAAATTTGACCAAAATCTTGTCAAAATCCAAAAAATTGAAGTTATTTTCATCTAAATTTACTCAAATATAGATCCTACAACAAAAATACTCAACAAAATCCAAAAAAATCAAAGTTGATTTCAAATGATTTTATTAAAATTTGACAAAAATCTTGTCTACATACAAGAAAATTGAAGTTATTTTCATCTAAATTTACTCAAATATAGATCCTACAACAAAAATACTCAACAAAACCCAAAAAAATCGATGTTGATTTCAAATGATTTTATTAAAATTTGACAAAAATCTTGTCTACATACAAGAAAATTGAAGTTATTTTCATCTAAATTTAGTCAAATATAGATCCTACAACCAAAATAGTCATCAAAATCCAAAAAATCGAAGTTGATTTCAAATAAATTTATTAAAATTTGACACTTCCAACTAAATTTTTTTTCATAATCCAACAAAATTGAAGTTATTTTCATCTAAATTTACTCAAATATAGATCCTACAACCAAAATACTCAACAAAATAAAAAAAAATCGAAGTTTATTTCAAATGAATTTATTAAAATTTGACCAAAATCTTGTCAAAATCCAAGAAAATTGAAGTTATTTTCATCTAAATTTAGTCAAATATAGATCCTACAACCAAAATACTCGACATAATCCAAAAAAATCGAAGTTGATTTCATATGAATTTATTAAAATTTGACACTTCCAACTAAATTTTTTTTTATAATCCAACAAAATTGAAGTTATTTTCATCTAAATTTAGTCAAATATAGATCCTACAACAAAAATAATCAACAAAATCCAAAAAAATCGAAGTTGATTTCAAATGATTTTATTAAAATTTGACAAAAATCTTGTCTACATACAAGAAAATTGAAGTTATTTTCATCTAAATTTAGTCAAATATAGATCCTACAACCAAAATAGTCATCAAAATCCAAAAAATCGAAGTTGATTTCATATGAATTTATTAAAATTTGACACTTCCAACTAAATTTTTTTTTATAATCCAACAAAATTGAAGTTATTTTCATCTAAATTTAGTCAAATATAGATCCTACAACCAAAATACTCAACAAAATCCAAAAAAATCGAAGTTGATTTCAAATGAATTTATTAAAATTTGACAAAAATCTTGTCTACATCCAAGAAAATTAAAGTTATTTTCATCTAAATTTACTCAAATATAGATCCTACAACAAAAATACTCAACAAAATCCAAAAAAATCAAAGTTGATTTCAAATGATTTTATTAAAATTTGACAAAAATCTTGTCTACATACAAGAAAATTGAAGTTATTTTCATATAAATTTACTCAAATATAGATCCTACAACCAAAATAGTCATCAAAATCCAAAAAATCGAAGTTGATTTCAAATAAATTTATTAAAATTTGACACTTCCAACTAAATTTTTTTTCATAATCCAACAAAATTGAAACTATTTTCATCTAAATTTAGTCAAATATAGATCCTACAACCAAAATACTCAACAAAATAAAGAATAATCGAAGTTGATTTCAAATAAATTTAAAAATTCGACACTTCCAACTAAAATTTTTTTCACAATCCAACAAAATTGAAGTTATTTTCATCTAAATTTACTCAAATATAGATCCTACAACCAAAATACACAACAAAATCCAAAAAAATCGAAGTTGATTTCAAATGAATTTATTAAAATTTGACCAAAATCTTGTCAAAATCCAAAAAATTGAAGTTATTTTCATCTAAATTTACTCAAATATAGATCCTACAACAAAAATACTCAACAAAATCAAAAAAAAATCGAAGTTGATTTCAAATAAATTTATTAAAATTTGACATTTCCAACTAAATTTTTTTTCAGAATCCAACAAAATTGAAGTTATTTTCATCTAAATTTACTCAAATATAGACCCTACAACAAAAATACTCAACAAAATCCAAAATAATCGAAGTTGATTTCAAATAAATTTAATAAAACTTGATACTTCCAACTAAAATTTTTTTCACAATCCAACAAAATTGAAGTTATTTTCATCTAAATTTAATCAAATATAGATCCTACAACAAAAATACTCGACAAAATCCAAAAAAATCGAAGTTGATTTCAAATAAATTTATTAAAATTTGACACTTCCAACTAAATTTTTTTTCATAATCCAACAAAATTAAATTTATTTTCATCTAAATTTACTCAAATATAGATCCTACAACATAAATACTCAACAAAATCCAAAATAATCGAAGTTGATTTCAAATAAATTTATTAAAATTTGACACTTCCAACTAAAATTTTTTTCATAATCCAACAAAATTGAAGTTATTTTCATCTAAATTTACTCAAATATAGATCCTACAACCAAAATACGCAACAAAATCCAAAAAAATCGAAGTTGATTTCAAATGAATTTATTAAAATTTGACCAAAATCTTGTCAAAATCCAAAAAATTGAAGTTATTTTCATCTAAATTTACTCAAATATAGATCCTACAACAAAAATACTCAACAAAATCCAAAAAAATCAAAGTTGATTTCAAATGATTTTATTAAAATTTGACAAAAATCTTGTCTACATACAAGAAAATTGAAGTTATTTTCATCTAAATTTACTCAAATATAGATCCTACAACAAAAATACTCAACAAAACCCAAAAAAATCGAAGTTGATTTCAAATGATTTTATTAAAATTTGACAAAAATCTTGTCTACATACAAGAAAATTGAAGTTATTTTCATCTAAATTTAGTCAAATACAGATCCTACAACCAAAATAGTCATCAAAATCCAAAAAATCGAAGTTGATTTCAAATAAATTTATTAAAATTTGACACTTCCAACTAAATTTTTTTTCATAATCCAACAAAATTGAAGTTATTTTCATCTAAATTTACTCAAATATAGATCCTACAACCAAAATACTCAACAAAATAAAAAAAAATCGAAGTTGATTTCAAATGAATTTATTAAAATTTGACCAAAATCTTGTCAAAATCCAAGAAAATTGAAGTTATTTTCATCTAAATTTAGTCAAATATAGATCCTACAACCAAAATACTCGACATAATCCAAAAAAATCGAAGTTGATTTCATATGAATTTATTAAAATTTGACACTTCCAACTAAATTTTTTTTTATAATCCAACAAAATTGAAGTTATTTTCATCTAAATTTAGTCAAATATAGATCCTACAACAAAAATAATCAACAAAATCCAAAAAAATCGAAGTTGATTTCAAATGATTTTATTAAAATTTGACAAAAATCTTGTCTACATACAAGAAAATTGAAGTTATTTTCATCTAAATTTAGTCAAATATAGATCCTACAACCAAAATAGTCATCAAAATCCAAAAAATCGAAGTTGATTTCATATGAATTTATTAAAATTTGACACTTCCAACTAAATTTTTTTTTATAATCCAACAAAATTGAAGTTATTTTCATCTAAATTTAATCAAATATAGATCCTACAACAAAAATACTCCGCAAAATCCAAAAAAATCGAAGTTGATTTCATATGAATTTATTAAAATTAGACACTTCCAAATAAGTTTTTTTCACAATCCAACAAAATTGAAGTTATTTTCATCTAAATTTAATCAAATATAGATCCTACAACAAGAATACTCAACAAAATCCAAAAAAATCGAAGTTGATTTCAAATCAATTTATTAAAATTTGACAAAAATCTTGTCTACATCCAAGAAAATTGAAGTTATTTTCATCTGAATTTAGTCAAATATAGATCCTACAACCAAAATACTCATCAAAATCCAAAAAAATCGAAGTTGATTTCAAATAAATTTATTAAAATTTGACACTTCCAACTAAATTTTTTTTCATAATCCAACAAAATTGAATTTATTTTCATCTAAATTTAGTCAAATATAGATCCTACAACCAAAATACTCAACAAAATAAAGAATAATCGAATTTGATTTCAAATAAATTTAAAAATTCGACACTTCCAACTAAAATTTTTTTCACAATCCAACAAAATTGAAGTTATTTTCATCTAAATTTACTCAAATATAGATCCTACAACCAAAATACGCAACAAAATCCAAAAAAATCGAAGTTGATTTCAAATGAATTTATTAAAATTTGACCAAAATCTTGTCAAAATCCAAAAAATTGAAGTTATTTTCATCTAAATTTACTCAAATATAGATCCTACAACAAAAATACTCAACAAAATCAAAAAAAAATCGAAGTTGATTTCAAATAAATTTATTAAAATTTGACATTTCCAACTAAATTATTTTTCAGAATCCAACAAAATTGAAGTTATTTTCATCTAAATTTACTCAAATATAGACCCTACATCAAAAATACTCAACAAAATCCAAAATAATCGAAGTTGATTTCAAATAAATTTAATAAAACTTGATACTTCCAACTAAAATTTTTTTCACAATCCAACAAAATTGAAGTTATTTTCATCTAAATTTACTCAAATATAGATCCTACAACATAAATACTCAACAAAATCCAAAATAATCGAAGTTGATTTCAAATAAATTTATTAAAATTTGACACTTCCAACTAAAATTTTTTTCATAATCCAACAAAATTGAAGTTATTTTCATCTAAATTTACTCAAATATAGATCCTACAACCAAAATACGCAACAAAATCCAAAAAAATCGAAGTTGATTTCAAATGAATTTATTAAAATTTGACCAAAATCTTGTCAAAATCCAAAAAATTGAAGTTATTTTCATCTAAATTTACTCAAATATAGATCCTACAACAAAAATACTCAACAAAATCCAAAAAAATCAAAGTTGATTTCAAATGATTTTATTAAAATTTGACAAAAATCTTGTCTACATACAAGAAAATTGAAGTTATTTTCATCTAAATTTACTCAAATATAGATCCTACAACAAAAATACTCAACAAAACCCAAAAAAATCGAAGTTGATTTCAAATGATTTTATTAAAATTTGACAAAAATCTTGTCTACATACAAGAAAATTGAAGTTATTTTCATCTAAATTTAGTCAAATATAGATCCTACAACCAAAATAGTCATCAAAATCCAAAAAATCGAAGTTGATTTCAAATAAATTTATTAAAATTTGACACTTCCAACTAAAATTTTTTTCATAATCCAACAAAATTGAAGTTATTTTCATCTAAATTTACTCAAATATAGATCCTACAACCAAAATACGCAACAAAATCCAAAAAAATCGAAGTTGATTTCAAATGAATTTATTAAAATTTGACCAAAATCTTGTCAAAATCCAAAAAATTGAAGTTATTTTCATCTAAATTTACTCAAATATAGATCCTACAACAAAAATACTCAACAAAATCCAAAATAATCAAAGTTGATTTCATATGATTTTATTAAAATTTGACAAAAATCTTGTCTACATACAAGAAAATTGAAGTTATTTTCATCTAAATTTACTCAAATATAGATCCTACAACAAAAATACTCAACAAAACCCAAAAAAATCGAAGTTGATTTCAAATGATTTTATTAAAATTTGACAAAAATCTTGTCTACATACAAGAAAATTGAAGTTATTTTCATCTAAATTTAGTCAAATATAGATCCTACAACCAAAATAGTCATCAAAATCCAAAAAATCGAAGTTGATTTCAAATAAATTTATTAAAATTTGACACTTCCAACTAAATTTTTTTTCATAATCCAACAAAATTGAAGTTATTTTCATCTAAATTTAGTCAAATATAGATCCTACAACCAAAATAGTCATCAAAATCCAAAAAATCGAAGTTGATTTCAAATGATTTTATTAAAATTTGACAAAAATCTTGTCAAAATCCAAGAAAATTGAAGTTATTTTCATCTAAATTTACTCAAATATAGATCCTACAACAAAAATACTCAACAAAATCCAAAAAAATCGAAGTTGATTTCAAATAAATTTATTAAAATTTGACCCTTCCAACTAACATTTTTTTTCACAATCCAAAAAATTGAAGTTATTTTCATCTAAATTTACTCAAATATAGATCCTACAACAAAATCCAAAAAAATCGAAGTTGATTTCAAATAAATTTATTAAAATTTGACACTTCCAACTAAAAATTTTTTCACAATCCAACAAAATTGAAGTTATTTTCATCTAAATTTATTCAAATATAGACCCTACAACAAAAATACTCAACAAAATCCAAAAAAATCGAAGTTGATTTCAAATAAATTTATTAATATTTGACACTTCCAACTAAAATTTTTTTCACAATCCAACAAAATTAAATTTATTTTCATCTAAATTTACTCAAATATAGATCCTACAACAAAAATACTCAACAAAATCCAAAAAAATCAAAGTTGATTTCAAATGATTTTATTAAAATTTGACAAAAATCTTGTCTACATACAAGAAAATTGAAGTTATTTTCATCTAAATTTACTCAAATATAGATCCTACAACAAAAATACTCAACAAAACCCAAAAAAATCGATGTTGATTTCAAATGATTTTATTAAAATTTGACAAAAATCTTGTCTACATACAAGAAAATTGAAGTTATTTTCATCTAAATTTAGTCAAATATAGATCCTACAACCAAAATAGTCATCAAAATCCAAAAAATCGAAGTTGATTTCAAATAAATTTATTAAAATTTGACACTTCCAACTAAATTTTTTTTCATAATCCAACAAAATTGAAGTTATTTTCATCTAAATTAACTCAAATATAGATCCTACAACCAAAATACTCAACAAAATAAAAAAAAATCGAAGTTGATTTCAAATGAATTTATTAAAATTTGACCAAAATCTTGTCAAAATCCAAGAAAATTGAAGTTATTTTCATCTAAATTTAGTCAAATATAGATCCTACAACCAAAATACTCGACATAATCCAAAAAAATCGAAGTTGATTTCATATGAATTTATTAAAATTTGACACTTCCAACTAAATTTTTTTTTATAATCCAACAAAATTGAAGTTATTTTCATCTAAATTTAGTCAAATATAGATCCTACAACCAAAATACTCAACAAAATAAAGAATAATCGAAGTTGATTTCAAATAAATTTAAAAATTCGACACTTCCAACTAAAATTTTTTTCACAATCCAACAAAATTGAAGTTATTTTCATCTAAATTTACTCAAATATAGATCCTACAACAAAATCCAAAAAAATCGAAGTTGATTTCAAATCAATTTATTAAAATTTGACAAAAATCTTGTCTACATCCAAGAAAATTGAAGTTATTTTCATCTGAATTTAGTCAAATATAGATCCTACAACCAAAATACTCATCAAAATCCAAAAAAATCGAAGTTGATTTCAAATAAATTTATTAAAATTTGACACTTCCAACTAAATTTTTTTTCATAATCCAACAAAATTGAATTTATTTTCATCTAAATTTAGTCAAATATAGATCCTACAACCAAAATACTCAACAAAATAAAGAATAATCAAAGTTGATTTCAAATAAATTTAAAAATTCGACACTTCCAACTAAAATTTTTTTCACAATCCAACAAAATTGAAGTTATTTTCATCTAAATTTACTCAAATATAGATCCTACAACAAAAATACTCAACAAAATCCAAAATAATCGAAGTTGATTTCAAATAAATTTAATAAAACTTGATACTTCCAACTAAAATTTTTTTCACAATCCAACAAAATTGAAGTTATTTTCATCTAAATTTAATCAAATATAGATCCTACAACAAAAATACTCGACAAAATCCAAAAAAATCGAAGTTGATTTCAAATAAATTTATTAAAATTTGACAGTTCCAACTAAATTTTTTTTCATAATCCAACAAAATTAAATTTATTTTCATCTAAATTTACTCAAATATAGATCCTACAACAAAAATACTCAACAAAATCCAAAATAATCGAAGTTGATTTCAAATAAATTTATTAAAATTTGACACTTCCAACTAAAATTTTTTTCATAATCCAACAAAATTGAAGTTATTTTCATCTAAATTTACTCAAATATAGATCCTACAACCAAAATACGCAACAAAATCCAAAAAAATCGAAGTTGATTTCAAATGAATTTATTAAAATTTGACCAAAATCTTGTCAAAATCCAAAAAATTGAAGTTATTTTCATCTAAATTTACTCAAATATAGATCCTACAACAAAAATACTCAACAAAATCCAAAAAAATCAAAGTTGATTTCAAATGATTTTATTAAAATTTGACAAAAATCTTGTCTACATACAAGAAAATTGAAGTTATTTTCATCTAAATTTACTCAAATATAGATCCTACAACAAAAATACTCAACAAAACCCAAAAAAATCGATGTTGATTTCAAATGATTTTATTAAAATTTGACAAAAATCTTGTCTACATACAAGAAAATTGAAGTTATTTTCATCTAAATTTAGTCAAATATAGATCCTACAACCAAAATAGTCATCAAAATCCAAAAAATCGAAGTTGATTTCAAATAAATTTATTAAAATTTGACACTTCCAACTAAATTTTTTTTCATAATCCAACAAAATTGAAGTTATTTTCATCTAAATTTACTGAAATATAGATCCTACAACCAAAATACTCAACAAAATAAAAAAAAATCGAAGTTTATTTCAAATCAATTTATTAAAATTTGACCAAAATCTTGTCAAAATCCAAGAAAATTGAAGTTATTTTCATCTAAATTTAGTCAAATATAGATCCTACAACCAAAATACTCGACATAATCCAAAAAAATCGAAGTTGATTTCATATGAATTTATTAAAATTTGACACTTCCAACTAAATTTTTTTTTATAATCCAACAAAATTGAAGTTATTTTCATCTAAATTTAGTCAAATATAGATCCTACAACAAAAATAATCAACAAAATCCAAAAAAATCGAAGTTGATTTCAAATGATTTTATTAAAATTTGACAAAAATCTTGTCTACATACAAGAAAATTGAAGTTATTTTCATCTAAATTTAGTCAAATATAGATCCTACAACCAAAATAGTCATCAAAATCCAAAAAATCGAAGTTGATT
The DNA here is from genome assembly GCA_946251845.1 of Andrena fulva. NCBI lineage: Eukaryota > Metazoa > Arthropoda > Insecta > Hymenoptera > Andrenidae > Andrena > Andrena fulva. The sequence goes on from CAMITZ010000243.1 coordinate 2,553,162, forward strand.
TCATATGAATTTATTAAAATTTGACACTTCCAACTAAATTTTTTTTTATAATCCAACAAAATTGAAGTTATTTTCATCTAAATTTAGTCAAATATAGATCCTACAACCAAAATACTCAACAAAATCCAAAAAAATCGAAGTTGATTTCAAATGAATTTATTAAAATTTGACAAAAATCTTGTCTACATCCAAGAAAATTAAAGTTATTTTCATCTAAATTTACTCAAATATAGATCCTACAACAAAAATACTCAACAAAATCCAAAAAAATCAAAGTTGATTTCAAATGATTTTATTAAAATTTGACAAAAATCTTGTCTACATACAAGAAAATTGAAGTTATTTTCATATAAATTTACTCAAATATAGATCCTACAACCAAAATAGTCATCAAAATCCAAAAAATCGAAGTTGATTTCAAATAAATTTATTAAAATTTGACACTTCCAACTAAATTTTTTTTCATAATCCAACAAAATTGAAACTATTTTCATCTAAATTTAGTCAAATATAGATCCTACAACCAAAATACTCAACAAAATAAAGAATAATCGAAGTTGATTTCAAATAAATTTAAAAATTCGACACTTCCAACTAAAATTTTTTTCACAATCCAACAAAATTGAAGTTATTTTCATCTAAATTTACTCAAATATAGATCCTACAACCAAAATACACAACAAAATCCAAAAAAATCGAAGTTGATTTCAAATGAATTTATTAAAATTTGACCAAAATCTTGTCAAAATCCAAAAAATTGAAGTTATTTTCATCTAAATTTACTCAAATATAGATCCTACAACAAAAATACTCAACAAAATCAAAAAAAAATCGAAGTTGATTTCAAATAAATTTATTAAAATTTGACATTTCCAACTAAATTTTTTTTCAGAATCCAACAAAATTGAAGTTATTTTCATCTAAATTTACTCAAATATAGACCCTACAACAAAAATACTCAACAAAATCCAAAATAATCGAAGTTGATTTCAAATAAATTTAATAAAACTTGATACTTCCAACTAAAATTTTTTTCACAATCCAACAAAATTGAAGTTATTTTCATCTAAATTTAATCAAATATAGATCCTACAACAAAAATACTCGACAAAATCCAAAAAAATCGAAGTTGATTTCAAATAAATTTATTAAAATTTGACACTTCCAACTAAATTTTTTTTCATAATCCAACAAAATTAAATTTATTTTCATCTAAATTTACTCAAATATAGATCCTACAACATAAATACTCAACAAAATCCAAAATAATCGAAGTTGATTTCAAATAAATTTATTAAAATTTGACACTTCCAACTAAAATTTTTTTCATAATCCAACAAAATTGAAGTTATTTTCATCTAAATTTACTCAAATATAGATCCTACAACCAAAATACGCAACAAAATCCAAAAAAATCGAAGTTGATTTCAAATGAATTTATTAAAATTTGACCAAAATCTTGTCAAAATCCAAAAAATTGAAGTTATTTTCATCTAAATTTACTCAAATATAGATCCTACAACAAAAATACTCAACAAAATCCAAAAAAATCAAAGTTGATTTCAAATGATTTTATTAAAATTTGACAAAAATCTTGTCTACATACAAGAAAATTGAAGTTATTTTCATCTAAATTTACTCAAATATAGATCCTACAACAAAAATACTCAACAAAACCCAAAAAAATCGAAGTTGATTTCAAATGATTTTATTAAAATTTGACAAAAATCTTGTCTACATACAAGAAAATTGAAGTTATTTTCATCTAAATTTAGTCAAATACAGATCCTACAACCAAAATAGTCATCAAAATCCAAAAAATCGAAGTTGATTTCAAATAAATTTATTAAAATTTGACACTTCCAACTAAATTTTTTTTCATAATCCAACAAAATTGAAGTTATTTTCATCTAAATTTACTCAAATATAGATCCTACAACCAAAATACTCAACAAAATAAAAAAAAATCGAAGTTGATTTCAAATGAATTTATTAAAATTTGACCAAAATCTTGTCAAAATCCAAGAAAATTGAAGTTATTTTCATCTAAATTTAGTCAAATATAGATCCTACAACCAAAATACTCGACATAATCCAAAAAAATCGAAGTTGATTTCATATGAATTTATTAAAATTTGACACTTCCAACTAAATTTTTTTTTATAATCCAACAAAATTGAAGTTATTTTCATCTAAATTTAGTCAAATATAGATCCTACAACAAAAATAATCAACAAAATCCAAAAAAATCGAAGTTGATTTCAAATGATTTTATTAAAATTTGACAAAAATCTTGTCTACATACAAGAAAATTGAAGTTATTTTCATCTAAATTTAGTCAAATATAGATCCTACAACCAAAATAGTCATCAAAATCCAAAAAATCGAAGTTGATTTCATATGAATTTATTAAAATTTGACACTTCCAACTAAATTTTTTTTTATAATCCAACAAAATTGAATTTATTTTCATCTAAATTTAGTCAAATATAGATCCTACAACCAAAATACTCAACAAAATAAAGAATAATCGAATTTGATTTCAAATAAATTTAAAAATTCGACACTTCCAACTAAAATTTTTTTCACAATCCAACAAAATTGAAGTTATTTTCATCTAAATTTACTCAAATATAGATCCTACAACCAAAATACGCAACAAAATCCAAAAAAATCGAAGTTGATTTCAAATGAATTTATTAAAATTTGACCAAAATCTTGTCAAAATCCAAAAAATTGAAGTTATTTTCATCTAAATTTACTCAAATATAGATCCTACAACAAAAATACTCAACAAAATCAAAAAAAAATCGAAGTTGATTTCAAATAAATTTATTAAAATTTGACATTTCCAACTAAATTATTTTTCAGAATCCAACAAAATTGAAGTTATTTTCATCTAAATTTACTCAAATATAGACCCTACATCAAAAATACTCAACAAAATCCAAAATAATCGAAGTTGATTTCAAATAAATTTAATAAAACTTGATACTTCCAACTAAAATTTTTTTCACAATCCAACAAAATTGAAGTTATTTTCATCTAAATTTACTCAAATATAGATCCTACAACATAAATACTCAACAAAATCCAAAATAATCGAAGTTGATTTCAAATAAATTTATTAAAATTTGACACTTCCAACTAAAATTTTTTTCATAATCCAACAAAATTGAAGTTATTTTCATCTAAATTTACTCAAATATAGATCCTACAACCAAAATACGCAACAAAATCCAAAAAAATCGAAGTTGATTTCAAATGAATTTATTAAAATTTGACCAAAATCTTGTCAAAATCCAAAAAATTGAAGTTATTTTCATCTAAATTTACTCAAATATAGATCCTACAACAAAAATACTCAACAAAATCCAAAAAAATCAAAGTTGATTTCAAATGATTTTATTAAAATTTGACAAAAATCTTGTCTACATACAAGAAAATTGAAGTTATTTTCATCTAAATTTACTCAAATATAGATCCTACAACAAAAATACTCAACAAAACCCAAAAAAATCGATGTTGATTTCAAATGATTTTATTAAAATTTGACAAAAATCTTGTCTACATACAAGAAAATTGAAGTTATTTTCATCTAAATTTAGTCAAATATAGATCCTACAACCAAAATAGTCATCAAAATCCAAAAAATCGAAGTTGATTTCAAATAAATTTATTAAAATTTGACACTTCCAACTAAATTTTTTTTCATAATCCAACAAAATTGAAGTTATTTTCATCTAAATTTACTCAAATATAGATCCTACAACCAAAATACTCAACAAAATAAAAAAAAATCGAAGTTTATTTCAAATGAATTTATTAAAATTTGACCAAAATCTTGTCAAAATCCAAGAAAATTGAAGTTATTTTCATCTAAATTTAGTCAAATATAGATCCTACAACCAAAATACTCGACATAATCCAAAAAAATCGAAGTTGATTTCATATCAATTTATTAAAATTTGACACTTCCAACTAAATTTTTTTTTATAATCCAACAAAATTGAAGTTATTTTCATCTAAATTTAGTCAAATATAGATCCTACAACAAAAATAATCAACAAAATCCAAAAAAATCGAAGTTGATTTCAAATGATTTTATTAAAATTTGACAAAAATCTTGTCTACATACAAGAAAATTGAAGTTATTTTCATCTAAATTTAGTCAAATATAGATCCTACAACCAAAATAGTCATCAAAATCCAAAAAATCGAAGTTGATTTCATATGAATTTATTAAAATTTGACACTTCCAACTAAATTTTTTTTTATAATCCAACAAAATTGAAGTTATTTTCATCTAAATTTAGTCAAATATAGATCCTACAACCAAAATACTCAACAAAATCCAAAAAAATCGAAGTTGATTTCAAATGAATTTATTAAAATTTGACAAAAATCTTGTCTACATCCAAGAAAATTAAAGTTATTTTCATCTAAATTTACTCAAATATAGATCCTACAACAAAAATACTCAACAAAATCCAAAAAAATCAAAGTTGATTTCAAATGATTTTATTAAAATTTGACAAAAATCTTGTCTACATACAAGAAAATTGAAGTTATTTTCATATAAATTTACTCAAATATAGATCCTACAACCAAAATAGTCATCAAAATCCAAAAAATCGAAGTTGATTTCAAATAAATTTATTAAAATTTGACACTTCCAACTAAATTTTTTTTCATAATCCAACAAAATTGAAACTATTTTCATCTAAATTTAGTCAAATATAGATCCTACAACCAAAATACTCAACAAAATAAAGAATAATCGAAGTTGATTTCAAATAAATTTAAAAATTCGACACTTCCAACTAAAATTTTTTTCACAATCCAACAAAATTGAAGTTATTTTCATCTAAATTTACTCAAATATAGATCCTACAACCAAAATACACAACAAAATCCAAAAAAATCGAAGTTGATTTCAAATGAATTTATTAAAATTTGACCAAAATCTTGTCAAAATCCAAAAAATTGAAGTTATTTTCATCTAAATTTACTCAAATATAGATCCTACAACAAAAATACTCAACAAAATCAAAAAAAAATCGAAGTTGATTTCAAATAAATTTATTAAAATTTGACATTTCCAACTAAATTTTTTTTCAGAATCCAACAAAATTGAAGTTATTTTCATCTAAATTTACTCAAATATAGACCCTACAACAAAAATACTCAACAAAATCCAAAATAATCGAAGTTGATTTCAAATAAATTTAATAAAACTTGATACTTCCAACTAAAATTTTTTTCACAATCCAACAAAATTGAAGTTATTTTCATCTAAATTTAATCAAATATAGATCCTACAACAAAAATACTCGACAAAATCCAAAAAAATCGAAGTTGATTTCAAATAAATTTATTAAAATTTGACACTTCCAACTAAATTTTTTTTCATAATCCAACAAAATTAAATTTATTTTCATCTAAATTTACTCAAATATAGATCCTACAACATAAATACTCAACAAAATCCAAAATAATCGAAGTTGATTTCAAATAAATTTATTAAAATTTGACACTTCCAACTAAAATTTTTTTCATAATCCAACAAAATTGAAGTTATTTTCATCTAAATTTACTCAAATATAGATCCTACAACCAAAATACGCAACAAAATCCAAAAAAATCGAAGTTGATTTCAAATGAATTTATTAAAATTTGACCAAAATCTTGTCAAAATCCAAAAAATTGAAGTTATTTTCATCTAAATTTACTCAAATATAGATCCTACAACAAAAATACTCAACAAAATCCAAAAAAATCAAAGTTGATTTCAAATGATTTTATTAAAATTTGACAAAAATCTTGTCTACATACAAGAAAATTGAAGTTATTTTCATCTAAATTTACTCAAATATAGATCCTACAACAAAAATACTCAACAAAACCCAAAAAAATCGAAGTTGATTTCAAATGATTTTATTAAAATTTGACAAAAATCTTGTCTACATACAAGAAAATTGAAGTTATTTTCATCTAAATTTAGTCAAATACAGATCCTACAACCAAAATAGTCATCAAAATCCAAAAAATCGAAGTTGATTTCAAATAAATTTATTAAAATTTGACACTTCCAACTAAATTTTTTTTCATAATCCAACAAAATTGAAGTTATTTTCATCTAAATTTACTCAAATATAGATCCTACAACCAAAATACTCAACAAAATAAAAAAAAATCGAAGTTGATTTCAAATGAATTTATTAAAATTTGACCAAAATCTTGTCAAAATCCAAGAAAATTGAAGTTATTTTCATCTAAATTTAGTCAAATATAGATCCTACAACCAAAATACTCGACATAATCCAAAAAAATCGAAGTTGATTTCATATGAATTTATTAAAATTTGACACTTCCAACTAAATTTTTTTTTATAATCCAACAAAATTGAAGTTATTTTCATCTAAATTTAGTCAAATATAGATCCTACAACAAAAATAATCAACAAAATCCAAAAAAATCGAAGTTGATTTCAAATGATTTTATTAAAATTTGACAAAAATCTTGTCTACATACAAGAAAATTGAAGTTATTTTCATCTAAATTTAGTCAAATATAGATCCTACAACCAAAATAGTCATCAAAATCCAAAAAATCGAAGTTGATTTCATATGAATTTATTAAAATTTGACACTTCCAACTAAATTTTTTTTTATAATCCAACAAAATTGAAGTTATTTTCATCTAAATTTAATCAAATATAGATCCTACAACAAAAATACTCCGCAAAATCCAAAAAAATCGAAGTTGATTTCATATGAATTTATTAAAATTAGACACTTCCAAATAAGTTTTTTTCACAATCCAACAAAATTGAAGTTATTTTCATCTAAATTTAATCAAATATAGATCCTACAACAAGAATACTCAACAAAATCCAAAAAAATCGAAGTTGATTTCAAATCAATTTATTAAAATTTGACAAAAATCTTGTCTACATCCAAGAAAATTGAAGTTATTTTCATCTGAATTTAGTCAAATATAGATCCTACAACCAAAATACTCATCAAAATCCAAAAAAATCGAAGTTGATTTCAAATAAATTTATTAAAATTTGACACTTCCAACTAAATTTTTTTTCATAATCCAACAAAATTGAATTTATTTTCATCTAAATTTAGTCAAATATAGATCCTACAACCAAAATACTCAACAAAATAAAGAATAATCGAATTTGATTTCAAATAAATTTAAAAATTCGACACTTCCAACTAAAATTTTTTTCACAATCCAACAAAATTGAAGTTATTTTCATCTAAATTTACTCAAATATAGATCCTACAACCAAAATACGCAACAAAATCCAAAAAAATCGAAGTTGATTTCAAATGAATTTATTAAAATTTGACCAAAATCTTGTCAAAATCCAAAAAATTGAAGTTATTTTCATCTAAATTTACTCAAATATAGATCCTACAACAAAAATACTCAACAAAATCAAAAAAAAATCGAAGTTGATTTCAAATAAATTTATTAAAATTTGACATTTCCAACTAAATTATTTTTCAGAATCCAACAAAATTGAAGTTATTTTCATCTAAATTTACTCAAATATAGACCCTACATCAAAAATACTCAACAAAATCCAAAATAATCGAAGTTGATTTCAAATAAATTTAATAAAACTTGATACTTCCAACTAAAATTTTTTTCACAATCCAACAAAATTGAAGTTATTTTCATCTAAATTTACTCAAATATAGATCCTACAACATAAATACTCAACAAAATCCAAAATAATCGAAGTTGATTTCAAATAAATTTATTAAAATTTGACACTTCCAACTAAAATTTTTTTCATAATCCAACAAAATTGAAGTTATTTTCATCTAAATTTACTCAAATATAGATCCTACAACCAAAATACGCAACAAAATCCAAAAAAATCGAAGTTGATTTCAAATGAATTTATTAAAATTTGACCAAAATCTTGTCAAAATCCAAAAAATTGAAGTTATTTTCATCTAAATTTACTCAAATATAGATCCTACAACAAAAATACTCAACAAAATCCAAAAAAATCAAAGTTGATTTCAAATGATTTTATTAAAATTTGACAAAAATCTTGTCTACATACAAGAAAATTGAAGTTATTTTCATCTAAATTTACTCAAATATAGATCCTACAACAAAAATACTCAACAAAACCCAAAAAAATCGAAGTTGATTTCAAATGATTTTATTAAAATTTGACAAAAATCTTGTCTACATACAAGAAAATTGAAGTTATTTTCATCTAAATTTAGTCAAATATAGATCCTACAACCAAAATAGTCATCAAAATCCAAAAAATCGAAGTTGATTTCAAATAAATTTATTAAAATTTGACACTTCCAACTAAAATTTTTTTCATAATCCAACAAAATTGAAGTTATTTTCATCTAAATTTACTCAAATATAGATCCTACAACCAAAATACGCAACAAAATCCAAAAAAATCGAAGTTGATTTCAAATGAATTTATTAAAATTTGACCAAAATCTTGTCAAAATCCAAAAAATTGAAGTTATTTTCATCTAAATTTACTCAAATATAGATCCTACAACAAAAATACTCAACAAAATCCAAAATAATCAAAGTTGATTTCATATGATTTTATTAAAATTTGACAAAAATCTTGTCTACATACAAGAAAATTGAAGTTATTTTCATCTAAATTTTCTCAAATATAGATCCTACAACAAAAATACTCAACAAAACCCAAAAAAATCGAAGTTGATTTCAAATGATTTTATTAAAATTTGACAAAAATCTTGTCTACATACAAGAAAATTGAAGTTATTTTCATCTAAATTTAGTCAAATATAGATCCTACAACCAAAATAGTCATCAAAATCCAAAAAATCGAAGTTGATTTCAAATAAATTTATTAAAATTTGACACTTCCAACTAAATTTTTTTTCATAATCCAACAAAATTGAAGTTATTTTCATCTAAATTTAGTCAAATATAGATCCTACAACCAAAATAGTCATCAAAATCCAAAAAATCGAAGTTGATTTCAAATGATTTTATTAAAATTTGACAAAAATCTTGTCAAAATCCAAGAAAATTGAAGTTATTTTCATCTAAATTTACTCAAATATAGATCCTACAACAAAAATACTCAACAAAATCCAAAAAAATCGAAGTTGATTTCAAATAAATTTATTAAAATTTGACCCTTCCAACTAACATTTTTTTTCACAATCCAAAAAATTGAAGTTATTTTCATCTAAATTTACTCAAATATAGATCCTACAACAAAATCCAAAAAAATCGAAGTTGATTTCAAATAAATTTATTAAAATTTGACACTTCCAACTAAAAATTTTTTCACAATCCAACAAAATTGAAGTTATTTTCATCTAAATTTATTCAAATATAGACCCTACAACAAAAATACTCAACAAAATCCAAAAAAATCGAAGTTGATTTCAAATAAATTTATTAATATTTGACACTTCCAACTAAAATTTTTTTCACAATCCAACAAAATTGAAGTTATTTTCATCTAAATTTACTCAAATATAGATCCTACAACCAAAATACGCAACAAAATCCAAAAAAATCGAAGTTGATTTCAAATGAATTTATTAAAATTTGACCAAAATCTTGTCAAAATCCAAAAAATTGAAGTTATTTTCATCTAAATTTACTCAAATATAGATCCTACAACAAAAATACTCAACAAAACCCAAAAAAATCGAAGTTGATTTCAAATGATTTTATTAAAATTTGACAAAAATCTTGTCTACATACAAGAAAATTGAAGTTATTTTCATCTAAATTTAGTCAAATATAGATCCTACAACAAAAATACTCAACAAAATCCAAAAAAATCGAAGTTGATTTTAAATAAATTTATTAAAATTTGACCCTTCCAACTAACATTTTTTTTCACAATCCAAAAAATTGAAGTTATTTTCATCTAAATTTACTCAAATATAGATCCTACAACAAAATCCAAAAAAATCGAAGTTGATTTCAAATAAATTTATTAAAATTTGACACTTCCAACTAAAAATTTTTTCACAATCCAACAAAATTGAAGTTATTTTCATCTAAATTTATTCAAATATAGACCCTACAACAAAAATACTCAACAAAATCCAAAAAAATCGAAGTTGATTTCAAATAAATTTATTAATATTTGACACTTCCAACTAAAATTTTTTTCACAATCCAACAAAATTGAAGTTATTTTCATCTAAATTTACTCAAATATAGATCCTACAACCAAAATACGCAACAAAATCCAAAAAAATCGAAGTTGATTTCAAATGAATTTATTAAAATATGACCAAAATCTTGTCAAAATCCAAAAAATTGAAGTTATTTTCATCTAAATTTACTCAAATATAGATCCTACAACAAAAATACTCAACAAAATAAAAAAAAAAATCGAAGTTGATTTCAAATAAATTTATTAAAATTTGACATTTCCAACTAAATTATTTTTCAGAATCCAACAAAATTGAAGTTATTTTCATCTAAATTTACTCAAATATAGATCCTACAACAAAAATACTCAACAAAATCCAAAAAAATCGAAGTTGATTTCAAATAAATTTATTAAAATTTGACACTTCCAACTAAATTTTTTTTCATAATCCAACAAAATTAAATTTATTTTCATCTAAATTTACTCAAATATAGATCCTACAACAAAAATACTCAACAAAATCCAAAATAATCGAAGTTGATTTCAAATAAATTTAATAAAACTTGATACTTCCAACTAAAATTTTTTTCACAATCCAACAAAATTGAAGTTATTTTCATCTAAATTTAATCAAATATAGATCCTACAACAAAAATACTCGGCAAAATCCAAAAAAATCGAAATTGATTTCATATGAATTTATTAAAATTTGACACTTCCAAATAAAATTTTTTTTATAATCCAACAAAATTGAAGTTATTTTCATCTAAATTTAGTCAAATATAGATCCTACAACCAAAATACTCATCAAAATCCAAAAAAATCGAAGTTGATTTCAAATGAATTTATTAAAATTTGACAAAAATCTTGTCTACATCCAAGAAAATTGAAGTTATTTTCATCTAAATTTACTCAAATATAGATCCAACAACAAAAATACTCAACAAAATCCAAAAAAATCAAAGTTGATTTCAAATGATTTTATTAAAATTTGACAAAAATCTTGTCTACATACAAGAAAATTGAAGTTATTTTCATCTAAATTTAGTCAAATATAGATCCTACAACCAAAATAGTCATCAAAATCCAAAAAATCGAAGTTGATTTCATATGAATTTATTAAAATTTGACACTTCCAACTAAATTTTTTTTTATAATCCAACAAAATTGAAGTTATTTTCATCTAAATTTAATCAAATATAGATCCTACAACAAAAATACTCCGCAAAATCCAAAAAAATCGAAGTTGATTTCATATGAATTTATTAAAATTAGACACTTCCAAATAAGTTTTTTTCACAATCCAACAAAATTGAAGTTATTTTCATCTAAATTTAATCAAATATAGATCCTACAACAAGAATACTCAACAAAATCCAAAAAAATCGAAGTTGATTTCAAATCAATTTATTAAAATTTGACAAAAATCTTGTCTACATCCAAGAAAATTGAAGTTATTTTCATCTGAATTTAGTCAAATATAGATCCTACAACCAAAATACTCATCAAAATCCAAAAAAATCGAAGTTGATTTCAAATAAATTTATTAAAATTTGACACTTCCAACTAAATTTTTTTTCATAATCCAACAAAATTGAATTTATTTTCATCTAAATTTAGTCAAATATAGATCCTACAACCAAAATACTCAACAAAATAAAGAATAATCGAATTTGATTTCAAATAAATTTAAAAATTCGACACTTCCAACTAAAATTTTTTTCACAATCCAACAAAATTGAAGTTATTTTCATCTAAATTTACTCAAATATAGATCCTACAACCAAAATACGCAACAAAATCCAAAAAAATCGAAGTTGATTTCAAATGAATTTATTAAAATTTGACCAAAATCTTGTCAAAATCCAAAAAATTGAAGTTATTTTCATCTAAATTTACTCAAATATAGATCCTACAACAAAAATACTCAACAAAATCAAAAAAAAATCGAAGTTGATTTCAAATAAATTTATTAAAATTTGACATTTCCAACTAAATTATTTTTCAGAATCCAACAAAATTGAAGTTATTTTCATCTAAATTTACTCAAATATAGACCCTACATCAAAAATACTCAACAAAATCCAAAATAATCGAAGTTGATTTCAAATAAATTTAATAAAACTTGATACTTCCAACTAAAATTTTTTTCACAATCCAACAAAATTGAAGTTATTTTCATCTAAATTTACTCAAATATAGATCCTACAACATAAATACTCAACAAAATCCAAAATAATCGAAGTTGATTTCAAATAAATTTATTAAAATTTGACACTTCCAACTAAAATTTTTTTCATAATCCAACAAAATTGAAGTTATTTTCATCTAAATTTACTCAAATATAGATCCTACAACCAAAATACGCAACAAAATCCAAAAAAATCGAAGTTGATTTCAAATGAATTTATTAAAATTTGACCAAAATCTTGTCAAAATCCAAAAAATTGAAGTTATTTTCATCTAAATTTACTCAAATATAGATCCTACAACAAAAATACTCAACAAAATCCAAAAAAATCAAAGTTGATTTCAAATGATTTTATTAAAATTTGACAAAAATCTTGTCTACATACAAGAAAATTGAAGTTATTTTCATCTAAATTTACTCAAATATAGATCCTACAACAAAAATACTCAACAAAACCCAAAAAAATCGAAGTTGATTTCAAATGATTTTATTAAAATTTGACAAAAATCTTGTCTACATACAAGAAAATTGAAGTTATTTTCATCTAAATTTAGTCAAATATAGATCCTACAACCAAAATAGTCATCAAAATCCAAAAAATCGAAGTTGATTTCAAATAAATTTATTAAAATTTGACACTTCCAACTAAAATTTTTTTCATAATCCAACAAAATTGAAGTTATTTTCATCTAAATTTACTCAAATATAGATCCTACAACCAAAATACGCAACAAAATCCAAAAAAATCGAAGTTGATTTCAAATGAATTTATTAAAATTTGACCAAAATCTTGTCAAAATCCAAAAAATTGAAGTTATTTTCATCTAAATTTACTCAAATATAGATCCTACAACAAAAATACTCAACAAAATCCAAAAATAATCAAAGTTGATTTCATATGATTTTATTAAAATTTGACAAAAATCTTGTCTACATACAAGAAAATTGAAGTTATTTTCATCTAAATTTACTCAAATATAGATCCTACAACAAAAATACTCAACAAAACCCAAAAAAATCGAAGTTGATTTCAAATGATTTTATTAAAATTTGACAAAAATCTTGTCTACATACAAGAAAATTGAAGTTATTTTCATCTAAATTTAGTCAAATATAGATCCTACAACCAAAATAGTCATCAAAATCCAAAAAATCGAAGTTGATTCCAAATAAATTTATTAAAATTTGACACTTCCAACTAAATTTTTTTTCATAATCCAACAAAATTGAAGTTATTTTCATCTAAATTTAGTCAAATATAGATCCTACAACCAAAATAGTCATCAAAATCCAAAAAATCGAAGTTGATTTCAAATGATTTTATTAAAATTTGACAAAAATCTTGTCAAAATCCAAGAAAATTGAAGTTATTTTCATCTAAATTTACTCAAATATAGATCCTACAACAAAAATACTCAACAAAATCCAAAAAAATCGAAGTTGATTTCAAATAAATTTATTAAAATTTGACCCTTCCAACTAACATTTTTTTTCACAATCCAAAAAATTGAAGTTATTTTCATCTAAATTTACTCAAATATAGATCCTACAACAAAATCCAAAAAAATCGAAGTTGATTTCAAATAAATTTATTAAAATTTGACACTTCCAACTAAAAATTTTTTCACAATCCAACAAAATTGAAGTTATTTTCATCTAAATTTATTCAAATATAGACCCTACAACAAAAATACTCAACAAAATCCAAAAAAATCGAAGTTGATTTCAAATAAATTTATTAATATTTGACACTTCCAACTAAAATTTTTTTCACAATCCAACAAAATTGAAGTTATTTTCATCTAAATTTACTCAAATATAGATCCTACAACCAAAATACGCAACAAAATCCAAAAAAATCGAAGTTGATTTCAAATGAATTTATTAAAATTTGACCAAAATCTTGTCAAAATCCAAAAAATTGAAGTTATTTTCATCTAAATTTACTCAAATATAGATCCTACAACAAAAATACTCAACAAAATAAAAAAAAAATCGAAGTTGATTTCAAATAAATTTATTAAAATTTGACCCTTCCAACTAACATTTTTTTTCACAATCCAAAAAATTGAAGTTATTTTCATCTAAATTTACTCAAATATAGATCCTACAACAAAATCCAAAAAAATCGAAGTTGATTTCAAATAAATTTATTAAAATTTGACACTTCCAACTAAAAATTTTTTCACAATCCAACAAAATTGAAGTTATTTTCATCTAAATTTATTCAAATATAGACCCTACAACAAAAATACTCAACAAAATCCAAAAAAATCGAAGTTGATTTCAAATAAATTTATTAATATTTGACACTTCCAACTAAAATTTTTTTCACAATCCAACAAAATTGAAGTTATTTTCATCTAAATTTACTCAAATATAGATCCTACAACAAAAATACTCAACAAAATCCAAAAAAATCAAAGTTGATTTCAAATGATTTTATTAAAATTTGACAAAAATCTTGTCTACATACAAGAAAATTGAAGTTATTTTCATCTAAATATACTCAAATATAGATCCTACAACAAAAATACTCAACAAAACCCAAAAAAATCGAAGTTGATTTCAAATGATTTTATTAAAATTTGACAAAAATCTTGTCTACATACAAGAAAATTGAAGTTATTTTCATCTAAATTTAGTCAAATATAGATCCTACAACCAAAATAGTCATCAAAATCCAAAAAATCGAAGTTGATTTCAAATAAATTTATTAAAATTTGACACTTCCAACTAAATTTTTTTTCATAATCCAACAAAATTGAAGTTATTTTCATCTAAATTTAGTCAAATATAGATCCTACAACCAAAATAGTCATCAAAATCCAAAAAATCGAAGTTGATTTCAAATGATTTTATTAAAATTTGACAAAAATCTTGTCAAAATCCAAGAAAATTGAAGTTATTTTCATCTAAATTTACTCAAATATAGATCCTACAACAAAAATACTCAACAAAATCCAAAAAAATCGAAGTTGATTTTAAATAAATTTATTAAAATTTGACCCTTCCAACTAACATTTTTTTTCACAATCCAAAAAATTGAAGTTATTTTCATCTAAATTTACTCAAATATAGATCCTACAACAAAATCCAAAAAAATCGAAGTTGATTTCAAATAAATTTATTAAAATTTGACACTTCCAACTAAAAATTTTTTCACAATCCAACAAAATTGAAGTTATTTTCATCTAAATTTATTCAAATATAGACCCTACAACAAAAATACTCAACAAAATCCAAAAAAATCGAAGTTGATTTCAAATAAATTTATTAATATTTGACACTTCCAACTAAAATTTTTTTCACAATCCAACAAAATTGAAGTTATTTTCATCTAAATTTACTCAAATATAGATCCTACAACCAAAATACGCAACAAAATCCAAAAAAATCGAAGTTGATTTCAAATGAATTTATTAAAATATGACCAAAATCTTGTCAAAATCCAAAAAATTGAAGTTATTTTCATCTAAATTTACTCAAATATAGATCCTACAACAAAAATACTCAACAAAATAAAAAAAAAAATCGAAGTTGATTTCAAATAAATTTATTAAAATTTGACATTTCCAACTAAATTATTTTTCAGAATCCAACAAAATTGAAGTTATTTTCATCTAAATTTACTCAAATATAGACCCTACAACAAAAATACTCAACAAAATCCAAAAAAATCGAAGTTGATTTCAAATAAATTTATTAAAATTTGACACTTCCAACTAAATTTTTTTTCATAATCCAACAAAATTAAATTTATTTTCATCTAAATTTACTCAAATATAGATCCTACAACAAAAATACTCAACAAAATCCAAAATAATCGAAGTTGATTTCAAATAAATTTAATAAAACTTGATACTTCCAACTAAAATTTTTTTCACAATCCAACAAAATTGAAGTTATTTTCATCTAAATTTAATCAAATATAGATCCTACAACAAAAATACTCGGCAAAATCCAAAAAAATCGAAATTGATTTCATATGAATTTATTAAAATTTGACACTTCCAAATAAAATTTTTTTTATAATCCAACAAAATTGAAGTTATTTTCATCTAAATTTAGTCAAATATAGATCCTACAACCAAAATACTCATCAAAATCCAAAAAAATCGAAGTTGATTTCAAATCAATTTATTAAAATTTGACAAAAATCTTGTCTACATCCAAGAAAATTGAAGTTATTTTCATCTAAATTTACTCAAATATAGATCCTACAACAAAAATACTCAACAAAATCCAAAAAAATCAAAGTTGATTTCAAATGATTTTATTAAAATTTGACAAAAATCTTGTCTACATACAAGAAAAATAGAAGTTATTTTCATCTAAATTTAGTCAAATATAGATCCTACAACCAAAATACGCAACAAAATCCAAAAAAATCGAAGTTGATTTCAAATGAATTTATTAAAATTTGACCAAAATCTTGTCAAAATCCAAAAAATTGAAGTTATTTTCATCTAAATTTACTCAAATATAGATCCTACAGCAAAAATACTCAACAAAATCAAAAAAAAAATCGAAGTTGATTTCAAATAAATTTATTAAAATTTGACATTTCCAACTAAATTATTTTTCAGAATCCAACAAAATTGAAGTTATTTTCATCTAAATTTACTCAAATATAGACCCTACAACAAAAATACTCAACAAAATCCAAAAAAATCGAAGTTGATTTCAAATAAATTTATTAAAATTTGACACTTCCAACTAAATTTTTTTTCATAATCCAACAAAATTAAATTTATTTTCATCTAAATTTACTCACATATAGATCCTACAACCAAAATACTCATCAAAATCCAAAAAAATCGAAGTTGATTTCAAATGAATTTATTAAAATTTGACCAAAATCTTGTCAAAATCCAAAAAATTGAAGTTATTTTCATCTAAATTTACTCAAATATAGATCCTACAACAAAAATACTCAACAAAATCAAAAAAAAATCGAAGTTGATTTCAAATAAATTTATTAAAATTTGACATTTCCAACTAAATTTTTTTTCAGAATCCAACAAAATTGAAGTTATTTTCATCTAAATTTACTCAAATATAGACCCTACAACAAAAATACTCAACAAAATCCAAAATAATCGAAGTTGATTTCAAATAAATTTAATAAAACTTGATACTTCCAACTAAAATTTTTTTCACAATCCAACAAAATTGAAGTTATTTTCATCTAAATTTAATCAAATATAGATCCTACAACAAAAATACTCGACAAAATCCAAAAAAATCGAAGTTGATTTCAAATAAATTTATTAAAATTTGACACTTCCAACTAAATTTTTTTTCATAATCCAACAAAATTAAATTTATTTTCATCTAAATTTACTCAAATATAGATCCTACAACATAAATACTCAACAAAATCCAAAATAATCGAAGTTGATTTCAAATAAATTTATTAAAATTTGACACTTCCAACTAAAATTTTTTTCATATACCAACAAAATTGAAGTTATTTTCATCTAAATTTACTCAAATATAGATCCTACAACCAAAATACGCAACAAAATCCAAAAAAATCGAAGTTGATTTCAAATGAATTTATTAAAATTTGACCAAAATCTTGTCAAAATCCAAAAAATTGAAGTTATTTTCATCTAAATTTACTCAAATATAGATCCTACAACAAAAATACTCAACAAAATCAAAAAAAAATCGAAGTTGATTTCAAATAAATTTATTAAAATTTGACATTTCCAACTAAATTATTTTTCAGAATCCAACAAAATTGAAGTTATTTTCATCTAAATTTACTCAAATATAGACCCTACATCAAAAATACTCAACAAAATCCAAAATAATCGAAGTTGATTTCAAATAAATTTAATAAAACTTGATACTTCCAACTAAAATTTTTTTCACAATCCAACAAAATTGAAGTTATTTTCATCTAAATTTACTCAAATATAGATCCTACAACATAAATACTCAACAAAATCCAAAATAATCGAAGTTGATTTCAAATAAATTTATTAAAATTTGACACTTCCAACTAAAATTTTTTTCATAATCCAACAAAATTGAAGTTATTTTCATCTAAATTTACTCAAATATAGATCCTACAACCAAAATACGCAACAAAATCCAAAAAAATCGAAGTTGATTTCAAATGAATTTATTAAAATTTGACACTTCCAACTAATTTTTTTTTCATAATCCAACAAAATTGAATTTATTTTCATCTAAATTTAGTCAAATATAGATCCTACAACCAAAATACTCAACAAAATAAAAAAAAATCGAAGTTGATTTCAAATAAATTTATTAAAATTTGACACTTCCAACTAAAATTTTTTTCATAATCCAACAAAATTGAAGTTATTTTCATCTAAATTTACTCAAATATAGATCCTACAACAAAAATACTCAACAAAACCCAAAAAAATCGAAGTTGATTTCAAATGATTTTATTAAAATTTGACAAAAATCTTGTCTACATACAAGAAAATTGAAGTTATTTTCATCTAAATTTAGTCAAATATAGATCCTACAACCAAAATAGTCATCAAAATCCAAAAAATCGAAGTTGATTTCAAATAAATTTATTAAAATTTGACACTTCCAACTAAAATTTTTTTCATAATCCAACAAAATTGAAGTTATTTTCATCTAAATTTACTCAAATATAGATCCTACAACCAAAATACGCAACAAAATCCAAAAAAATCGAAGTTGATTTCAAATGAATTTATTAAAATTTGACCAAAATCTCGTCAAAATCCAAGAAAATTGAAGTTATTTTCATCTAAATTTACTCAAATATAGATCCTACAACAAAAATACTCAACAAAATCCAAAAAAATCGAAGTTGATTTCAAATAAATTTATTAAAATTTGACCCTTCCAACTAACATTTTTTTTCACAATCCAAAAAATTGAAGTTATTTTCATCTAAATTTACTCAAATATAGATCCTACAACAAAATCCAAAAAAATCGAAGTTGATTTCAAATAAATTTATCAAAATTTGACATTTCCAACTAAATTTTTTTTCAGAATCCAACAAAATTGAAGTTATTTTCATCTAAATTTACTCAAATATAGACCCTACAACAAAAATACTCAACAAAATCCAAAATAATCGAAGTTGATTTCAAATAAATTTAATAAAACTTGATACTTCCAACTAAAATTTTTTTCACAATCCAACAAAATTGAAGTTATTTTCATCTAAATTTAATCAAATATAGATCCTACAACAAAAATACTCGACAAAATCCAAAAAAATCGAAGTTGATTTCAAATAAATTTATTAAAATTTGACACTTCCAACTAAATTTTTTTTCATAATCCAACAAAATTAAATTTATTTTCATCTAAATTTACTCAAATATAGATCCTACAACATAAATACTCAACAAAATCCAAAATAATCGAAGTTGATTTCAAATAAATTTATTAAAATTTGACACTTCCAACTAAAATTTTTTTCATAATCCAACAAAATTGAAGTTATTTTCATCTAAATTTACTCAAATATAGATCCTACAACCAAAATACGCAACAAAATCCAAAAAAATCGAAGTTGATTTCAAATGAATTTATTAAAATTTGACCAAAATCTTGTCAAAATCCAAAAAATTGAAGTTATTTTCATCTAAATTTACTCAAATATAGATCCTACAACAAAAATACTCAACAAAATCCAAAAAAATCAAAGTTGATTTCAAATGATTTTATTAAAATTTGACAAAAATCTTGTCTACATACAAGAAAATTGAAGTTATTTTCATCTAAATTTACTCAAATATAGATCCTACAACAAAAATACTCAACAAAACCCAAAAAAATCGAAGTTGATTTCAAATGATTTTATTAAAATTTGACAAAAATCTTGTCTACATACAAGAAAATTGAAGTTATTTTCATCTAAATTTAGTCAAATACAGATCCTACAACCAAAATAGTCATCAAAATCCAAAAAATCGAAGTTGATTTCAAATAAATTTATTAAAATTTGACACTTCCAACTAAATTTTTTTTCATAATCCAACAAAATTGAAGTTATTTTCATCTAAATTTACTCAAATATAGATCCTACAACCAAAATACTCAACAAAATAAAAAAAAATCGAAGTTGATTTCAAATGAATTTATTAAAATTTGACCAAAATCTTGTCAAAATCCAAGAAAATTGAAGTTATTTTCATCTAAATTTAGTCAAATATAGATCCTACAACCAAAATACTCGACATAATCCAAAAAAATCGAAGTTGATTTCATATGAATTTATTAAAATTTGACACTTCCAACTAAATTTTTTTTTATAATCCAACAAAATTGAAGTTATTTTCATCTAAATTTAGTCAAATATAGATCCTACAACAAAAATAATCAACAAAATCCAAAAAAATCGAAGTTGATTTCAAATGATTTTATTAAAATTAGACAAAAATCTTGTCTACATACAAGAAAATTGAAGTTATTTTCATCTAAATTTAGTCAAATATAGATCCTACAACCAAAATAGTCATCAAAATCCAAAAAATCGAAGTTGATTTCATATGAATTTATTAAAATTTGACACTTCCAACTAAATTTTTTTTTATAATCCAACAAAATTGAAGTTATTTTCATCTAAATTTAATCAAATATAGATCCTACAACAAAAATACTCCGCAAAATCCAAAAAAATCGAAGTTGATTTCATATGAATTTATTAAAATTAGACACTTCCAAATAAGTTTTTTTCACAATCCAACAAAATTGAAGTTATTTTCATCTAAATTTAATCAAATATAGATCCTACAACAAGAATACTCAACAAAATCCAAAAAAATCGAAGTTGATTTCAAATCAATTTATTAAAATTTGACAAAAATCTTGTCTACATCCAAGAAAATTGAAGTTATTTTCATCTGAATTTAGTCAAATATAGATCCTACAACCAAAATACTCATCAAAATCCAAAAAAATCGAAGTTGATTTCAAATAAATTTATTAAAATTTGACACTTCCAACTAAATTTTTTTTCATAATCCAACAAAATTGAATTTATTTTCATCTAAATTTAGTCAAATATAGATCCTACAACCAAAATACTCAACAAAATAAAGAATAATCGAATTTGATTTCAAATAAATTTAAAAATTCGACACTTCCAACTAAAATTTTTTTCACAATCCAACAAAATTGAAGTTATTTTCATCTAAATTTACTCAAATATAGATCCTACAACCAAAATACGCAACAAAATCCAAAAAAATCGAAGTTGATTTCAAATGAATTTATTAAAATTTGACCAAAATCTTGTCAAAATCCAAAAAATTGAAGTTATTTTCATCTAAATTTACTCAAATATAGATCCTACAACAAAAATACTCAACAAAATCAAAAAAAAATCGAAGTTGATTTCAAATAAATTTATTAAAATTTGACATTTCCAACTAAATTATTTTTCAGAATCCAACAAAATTGAAGTTATTTTCATCTAAATTTACTCAAATATAGACCCTACATCAAAAATACTCAACAAAATCCAAAATAATCGAAGTTGATTTCAAATAAATTTAATAAAACTTGATACTTCCAACTAAAATTTTTTTCACAATCCAACAAAATTGAAGTTATTTTCATCTAAATTTACTCAAATATAGATCCTACAACATAAATACTCAACAAAATCCAAAATAATCGAAGTTGATTTCAAATAAATTTATTAAAATTTGACACTTCCAACTAAAATTTTTTTCATAATCCAACAAAATTGAAGTTATTTTCATCTAAATTTACTCAAATATAGATCCTACAACCAAAATACGCAACAAAATCCAAAAAAATCGAAGTTGATTTCAAATGAATTTATTAAAATTTGACCAAAATCTTGTCAAAATCCAAAAAATTGAAGTTATTTTCATCTAAATTTACTCAAATATAGATCCTACAACAAAAATACTCAACAAAATCCAAAAAAATCAAAGTTGATTTCAAATGATTTTATTAAAATTTGACAAAAATCTTGTCTACATACAAGAAAATTGAAGTTATTTTCATCTAAATTTACTCAAATATAGATCCTACAACAAAAATACTCAACAAAACCCAAAAAAATCGAAGTTGATTTCAAATGATTTTATTAAAATTTGACAAAAATCTTGTCTACATACAAGAAAATTGAAGTTATTTTCATCTAAATTTAGTCAAATATAGATCCTACAACCAAAATAGTCATCAAAATCCAAAAAATCGAAGTTGATTTCAAATAAATTTATTAAAATTTGACACTTCCAACTAAAATTTTTTTCATAATCCAACAAAATTGAAGTTATTT
Organism: Andrena fulva; assembly: GCA_946251845.1. Taxonomy (NCBI): domain Eukaryota; kingdom Metazoa; phylum Arthropoda; class Insecta; order Hymenoptera; family Andrenidae; genus Andrena; species Andrena fulva. The sequence continues at coordinate 2,575,806 of CAMITZ010000243.1, forward strand.
TCATCTAAATTTACTCAAATATAGATCCTACAACCAAAATACGCAACAAAATCCAAAAAAATCGAAGTTGATTTCAAATGAATTTATTAAAATTTGACCAAAATCTTGTCAAAATCCAAAAAATTGAAGTTATTTTCATCTAAATTTACTCAAATATAGATCCTACAACAAAAATACTCAACAAAATCCAAAATAATCAAAGTTGATTTCATATGATTTTATTAAAATTTGACAAAAATCTTGTCTACATACAAGAAAATTGAAGTTATTTTCATCTAAATTTACTCAAATATAGATCCTACAACAAAAATACTCAACAAAACCCAAAAAAATCGAAGTTGATTTCAAATGATTTTATTAAAATTTGACAAAAATCTTGTCTACATACAAGAAAATTGAAGTTATTTTCATCTAAATTTAGTCAAATATAGATCCTACAACCAAAATAGTCATCAAAATCCAAAAAATCGAAGTTGATTTCAAATAAATTTATTAAAATTTGACACTTCCAACTAAATTTTTTTTCATAATCCAACAAAATTGAAGTTATTTTCATCTAAATTTAGTCAAATATAGATCCTACAACCAAAATAGTCATCAAAATCCAAAAAATCGAAGTTGATTTCAAATGATTTTATTAAAATTTGACAAAAATCTTGTCAAAATCCAAGAAAATTGAAGTTATTTTCATCTAAATTTACTCAAATATAGATCCTACAACAAAAATACTCAACAAAATCCAAAAAAATCGAAGTTGATTTCAAATAAATTTATTAAAATTTGACCCTTCCAACTAACATTTTTTTTCACAATCCAAAAAATTGAAGTTATTTTCATCTAAATTTACTCAAATATAGATCCTACAACAAAATCCAAAAAAATCGAAGTTGATTTCAAATAAATTTATTAAAATTTGACACTTCCAACTAAAAATTTTTTCACAATCCAACAAAATTGAAGTTATTTTCATCTAAATTTATTCAAATATAGACCCTACAACAAAAATACTCAACAAAATCCAAAAAAATCGAAGTTGATTTCAAATAAATTTATTAATATTTGACACTTCCAACTAAAATTTTTTTCACAATCCAACAAAATTAAATTTATTTTCATCTAAATTTACTCAAATATAGATCCTACAACAAAAATACTCAACAAAATCCAAAAAAATCAAAGTTGATTTCAAATGATTTTATTAAAATTTGACAAAAATCTTGTCTACATACAAGAAAATTGAAGTTATTTTCATCTAAATTTACTCAAATATAGATCCTACAACAAAAATACTCAACAAAACCCAAAAAAATCGATGTTGATTTCAAATGATTTTATTAAAATTTGACAAAAATCTTGTCTACATACAAGAAAATTGAAGTTATTTTCATCTAAATTTAGTCAAATATAGATCCTACAACCAAAATAGTCATCAAAATCCAAAAAATCGAAGTTGATTTCAAATAAATTTATTAAAATTTGACACTTCCAACTAAATTTTTTTTCATAATCCAACAAAATTGAAGTTATTTTCATCTAAATTTACTCAAATATAGATCCTACAACCAAAATACTCAACAAAATAAAAAAAAATCGAAGTTGATTTCAAATGAATTTATTAAAATTTGACCAAAATCTTGTCAAAATCCAAGAAAATTGAAGTTATTTTCATCTAAATTTAGTCAAATATAGATCCTACAACCAAAATACTCGACATAATCCAAAAAAATCGAAGTTGATTTCATATGAATTTATTAAAATTTGACACTTCCAACTAAATTTTTTTTTATAATCCAACAAAATTGAAGTTATTTTCATCTAAATTTAGTCAAATATAGATCCTACAACCAAAATACTCAACAAAATAAAGAATAATCGAAGTTGATTTCAAATAAATTTAAAAATTCGACACTTCCAACTAAAATTTTTTTCACAATCCAACAAAATTGAAGTTATTTTCATCTAAATTTACTCAAATATAGATCCTACAACAAAATCCAAAAAAATCGAAGTTGATTTCAAATCAATTTATTAAAATTTGACAAAAATCTTGTCTACATCCAAGAAAATTGAAGTTATTTTCATCTGAATTTAGTCAAATATAGATCCTACAACCAAAATACTCATCAAAATCCAAAAAAATCGAAGTTGATTTCAAATAAATTTATTAAAATTTGACACTTCCAACTAAATTTTTTTTCATAATCCAACAAAATTGAATTTATTTTCATCTAAATTTAGTCAAATATAGATCCTACAACCAAAATACTCAACAAAATAAAGAATAATCAAAGTTGATTTCAAATAAATTTAAAAATTCGACACTTCCAACTAAAATTTTTTTCACAATCCAACAAAATTGAAGTTATTTTCATCTAAATTTACTCAAATATAGATCCTACAACAAAAATACTCAACAAAATCCAAAATAATCGAAGTTGATTTCAAATAAATTTAATAAAACTTGATACTTCCAACTAAAATTTTTTTCACAATCCAACAAAATTGAAGTTATTTTCATCTAAATTTAATCAAATATAGATCCTACAACAAAAATACTCGACAAAATCCAAAAAAATCGAAGTTGATTTCAAATAAATTTATTAAAATTTGACAGTTCCAACTAAATTTTTTTTCATAATCCAACAAAATTAAATTTATTTTCATCTAAATTTACTCAAATATAGATCCTACAACAAAAATACTCAACAAAATCCAAAATAATCGAAGTTGATTTCAAATAAATTTATTAAAATTTGACACTTCCAACTAAAATTTTTTTCATAATCCAACAAAATTGAAGTTATTTTCATCTAAATTTACTCAAATATAGATCCTACAACCAAAATACGCAACAAAATCCAAAAAAATCGAAGTTGATTTCAAATGAATTTATTAAAATTTGACCAAAATCTTGTCAAAATCCAAAAAATTGAAGTTATTTTCATCTAAATTTACTCAAATATAGATCCTACAACAAAAATACTCAACAAAATCCAAAAAAATCAAAGTTGATTTCAAATGATTTTATTAAAATTTGACAAAAATCTTGTCTACATACAAGAAAATTGAAGTTATTTTCATCTAAATTTACTCAAATATAGATCCTACAACAAAAATACTCAACAAAACCCAAAAAAATCGATGTTGATTTCAAATGATTTTATTAAAATTTGACAAAAATCTTGTCTACATACAAGAAAATTGAAGTTATTTTCATCTAAATTTAGTCAAATATAGATCCTACAACCAAAATAGTCATCAAAATCCAAAAAATCGAAGTTGATTTCAAATAAATTTATTAAAATTTGACACTTCCAACTAAATTTTTTTTCATAATCCAACAAAATTGAAGTTATTTTCATCTAAATTTACTCAAATATAGATCCTACAACCAAAATACTCAACAAAATAAAAAAAAATCGAAGTTTATTTCAAATGAATTTATTAAAATTTGACCAAAATCTTGTCAAAATCCAAGAAAATTGAAGTTATTTTCATCTAAATTTAGTCAAATATAGATCCTACAACCAAAATACTCGACATAATCCAAAAAAATCGAAGTTGATTTCATATGAATTTATTAAAATTTGACACTTCCAACTAAATTTTTTTTTATAATCCAACAAAATTGAAGTTATTTTCATCTAAATTTAGTCAAATATAGATCCTACAACAAAAATAATCAACAAAATCCAAAAAAATCGAAGTTGATTTCAAATGATTTTATTAAAATTTGACAAAAATCTTGTCTACATACAAGAAAATTGAAGTTATTTTCATCTAAATTTAGTCAAATATAGATCCTACAACCAAAATAGTCATCAAAATCCAAAAAATCGAAGTTGATTTCATATGAATTTATTAAAATTTGACACTTCCAACTAAATTTTTTTTTATAATCCAACAAAATTGAAGTTATTTTCATCTAAATTTAGTCAAATATAGATCCTACAACCAAAATACTCAACAAAATCCAAAAAAATCGAAGTTGATTTCAAATGAATTTATTAAAATTTGACAAAAATCTTGTCTACATCCAAGAAAATTAAAGTTATTTTCATCTAAATTTACTCAAATATAGATCCTACAACAAAAATACTCAACAAAATCCAAAAAAATCAAAGTTGATTTCAAATGATTTTATTAAAATTTGACAAAAATCTTGTCTACATACAAGAAAATTGAAGTTATTTTCATATAAATTTACTCAAATATAGATCCTACAACCAAAATAGTCATCAAAATCCAAAAAATCGAAGTTGATTTCAAATAAATTTATTAAAATTTGACACTTCCAAATAATTTTTTTTTCATAATCCAACAAAATTGAAACTATTTTCATCTAAATTTAGTCAAATATAGATCCTACAACCAAAATACTCAACAAAATAAAGAATAATCGAAGTTGATTTCAAATAAATTTAAAAATTCGACACTTCCAACTAAAATTTTTTTCAAAATCCAAAAAATTGAAGTTATTTTCATCTAAATTTACTCAAATATAGATCCTACAACAAAAATACTCAACAAAATCCAAAATAATCAAAGTTGATTTCATACGATTTTATTAAAATTTGACAAAAATCTTGTCTACATACAAGAAAATTGAAGTTATTTTCATCTAAATTTACTCAAATATAGATCCTACAACAAAAATACTCAACAAAACCCAAAAAAATCGAAGTTGATTTCAAATGATTTTATTAAAATTTGACAAAAATCTTGTCTACATACAAGAAAATTGAAGTTATTTTCATCTAAATTTAGTCAAATATAGATCCTACAACCAAAATAGTCATCAAAATCCAAAAAATCGAAGTTGATTTCAAATAAATTTATTAAAATTTGACACTTCCAACTAAATTTTTTTTCATAATCCAACAAAATTGAAGTTATTTTCATCTAAATTTAGTCAAATATAGATCCTACAACCAAAATAGTCATCAAAATCCAAAAAATCGAAGTTGATTTCAAATGATTTTATTAAAATTTGACAAAAATCTTGTCAAAATCCAAGAAAATTGAAGTTATTTTCATCTAAATTTACTCAAATATAGATCCTACAACAAAAATACTCAACAAAATCCAAAAAAATCGAAGTTGATTTCAAATAAATTTATTAAAATTTGACCCTTCCAACTAACATTTTTTTTCACAATCCAAAAAATTGAAGTTATTTTCATCTAAATTTACTCAAATATAGATCCTACAACAAAATCCAAAAAAATCGAAGTTGATTTCAAATAAATTTATTAAAATTTGACACTTCCAACTAAAAATTTTTTCACAATCCAACAAAATTGAAGTTATTTTCATCTAAATTTATTCAAATATAGACCCTACAACAAAAATACTCAACAAAATCCAAAAAAATCGAAGTTGATTTCAAATAAATTTATTAATATTTGACACTTCCAACTAAAATTTTTTTCACAATCCAACAAAATTAAATTTATTTTCATCTAAATTTACTCAAATATAGATCCTACAACAAAAATACTCAACAAAATCCAAAAAAATCAAAGTTGATTTCAAATGATTTTATTAAAATTTGACAAAAATCTTGTCTACATACAAGAAAATTGAAGTTATTTTCATCTAAATTTACTCAAATATAGATCCTACAACAAAAATACTCAACAAAACCCAAAAAAATCGATGTTGATTTCAAATGATTTTATTAAAATTTGACAAAAATCTTGTCTACATACAAGAAAATTGAAGTTATTTTCATCTAAATTTAGTCAAATATAGATCCTACAACCAAAATAGTCATCAAAATCCAAAAAATCGAAGTTGATTTCAAATAAATTTATTAAAATTTGACACTTCCAACTAAATTTTTTTTCATAATCCAACAAAATTGAAGTTATTTTCATCTAAATTTACTCAAATATAGATCCTACAACCAAAATACTCAACAAAATAAAAAAAAATCGAAGTTGATTTCAAATGAATTTATTAAAATTTGACCAAAATCTTGTCAAAATCCAAGAAAATTGAAGTTATTTTCATCTAAATTTAGTCAAATATAGATCCTACAACCAAAATACTCGACATAATCCAAAAAAATCGAAGTTGATTTCATATGAATTTATTAAAATTTGACACTTCCAACTAAATTTTTTTTTATAATCCAACAAAATTGAAGTTATTTTCATCTAAATTTAGTCAAATATAGATCCTACAACCAAAATACTCAACAAAATAAAGAATAATCGAAGTTGATTTCAAATAAATTTAAAAATTCGACACTTCCAACTAAAATTTTTTTCACAATCCAACAAAATTGAAGTTATTTTCATCTAAATTTACTCAAATATAGATCCTACAACAAAATCCAAAAAAATCGAAGTTGATTTCAAATCAATTTATTAAAATTTGACAAAAATCTTGTCTACATCCAAGAAAATTGAAGTTATTTTCATCTGAATTTAGTCAAATATAGATCCTACAACCAAAATACTCATCAAAATCCAAAAAAATCGAAGTTGATTTCAAATAAATTTATTAAAATTTGACACTTCCAACTAAATTTTTTTCACAATCCAACAAAATTGAAGTTATTTTCATCTAAATTTACTCAAATATAGATCCTACAACCAAAATACGCAACAAAATCCAAAAAAATCGAAGTTGATTTCAAATGAATTTATTAAAATATGACCAAAATCTTGTCAAAATCCAAAAAATTGAAGTTATTTTCATCTAAATTTACTCAAATATAGATCCTACAACAAAAATACTCAACAAAATAAAAAAAAAAATCGAAGTTGATTTCAAATAAATTTATTAAAATTTGACATTTCCAACTAAATTATTTTTCAGAATCCAACAAAATTGAAGTTATTTTCATCTAAATTTACTCAAATATAGACCCTACAACAAAAATACTCAACAAAATCCAAAAAAATCGAAGTTGATTTCAAATAAATTTATTAAAATTTGACACTTCCAACTAAATTTTTTTTCATAATCCAACAAAATTAAATTTATTTTCATCTAAATTTACTCAAATATAGATCCTACAACAAAAATACTCAACAAAATCCAAAAAAATCAAAGTTGATTTCAAATGATTTTATTAAAATTTGACAAAAATCTTGTCTACATACAAGAAAAATAGAAGTTATTTTCATCTAAATTTAGTCAAATATAGATCCTACAACCAAAATACGCAACAAAATCCAAAAAAATCGAAGTTGATTTCAAATGAATTTATTAAAATTTGACCAAATCTTGTCAAAATCCAAAAAATTGAAGTTATTTTCATCTAAATTTACTCAAATATAGATCCTACAGCAAAAATACTCAACAAAATCAAAAAAAAAATCGAAGTTGATTTCAAATAAATTATTAAAATTTGACATTTCCAACTAAATTATTTTTCAGAATCCAACAAAATTGAAGTTATTTTCATCTAAATTTACTCAAATATAGATCCTACAACAAAAATACTCAACAAAATCCAAAAAAATCAAAGTTGATTTCAAATGATTTTATTAAAATTTGACAAAAATCTTGTCTACATACAAGAAAATTGAAGTTATTTTCATCTAAATTTACTCAAATATAGATCCTACAACAAAAATACTCAACAAAACCCAAAAAAATCGATGTTGATTTCAAATGATTTTATTAAAATTTGACAAAAATCTTGTCTACATACAAGAAAATTGAAGTTATTTTCATCTAAATTTAGTCAAATATAGATCCTACAACCAAAATAGTCATCAAAATCCAAAAAATCGAAGTTGATTTCAAATAAATTTATTAAAATTTGACACTTCCAACTAAATTTTTTTTCATAATCCAACAAAATTGAAGTTATTTTCATCTAAATTTACTCAAATATAGATCCTACAACCAAAATACTCAACAAAATAAAAAAAAATCGAAGTTTATTTCAAATGAATTTATTAAAATTTGACCAAAATCTTGTCAAAATCCAAGAAAATTGAAGTTATTTTCATCTAAATTTAGTCAAATATAGATCCTACAACCAAAATACTCGACATAATCCAAAAAAATCGAAGTTGATTTCATATGAATTTATTAAAATTTGACACTTCCAACTAAATTTTTTTTTATAATCCAACAAAATTGAAGTTATTTTCATCTAAATTTAGTCAAATATAGATCCTACAACAAAAATAATCAACAAAATCCAAAAAAATCGAAGTTGATTTCAAATGATTTTATTAAAATTTGACAAAAATCTTGTCTACATACAAGAAAATTGAAGTTATTTTCATCTAAATTTAGTCAAATATAGATCCTACAACCAAAATAGTCATCAAAATCCAAAAAATCGAAGTTGATTTCATATGAATTTATTAAAATTTGACACTTCCAACTAAATTTTTTTTTATAATCCAACAAAATTGAAGTTATTTTCATCTAAATTTAGTCAAATATAGATCCTACAACCAAAATACTCAACAAAATCCAAAAAAATCGAAGTTGATTTCAAATGAATTTATTAAAATTTGACAAAAATCTTGTCTACATCCAAGAAAATTAAAGTTATTTTCATCTAAATTTACTCAAATATAGATCCTACAACAAAAATACTCAACAAAATCCAAAAAAATCAAAGTTGATTTCAAATGATTTTATTAAAATTTGACAAAAATCTTGTCTACATACAAGAAAATTGAAGTTATTTTCATATAAATTTACTCAAATATAGATCCTACAACCAAAATAGTCATCAAAATCCAAAAAATCGAAGTTGATTTCAAATAAATTTATTAAAATTTGACACTTCCAAATAATTTTTTTTTCATAATCCAACAAAATTGAAACTATTTTCATCTAAATTTAGTCAAATATAGATCCTACAACCAAAATACTCAACAAAATAAAGAATAATCGAAGTTGATTTCAAATAAATTTAAAAATTCGACACTTCCAACTAAAATTTTTTTCAAAATCCAAAAAATTGAAGTTATTTTCATCTAAATTTACTCAAATATAGATCCTACAACAAAAATACTCAACAAAATCCAAAATAATCAAAGTTGATTTCATACGATTTTATTAAAATTTGACAAAAATCTTGTCTACATACAAGAAAATTGAAGTTATTTTCATCTAAATTTACTCAAATATAGATCCTACAACAAAAATACTCAACAAAACCCAAAAAAATCGAAGTTGATTTCAAATGATTTTATTAAAATTTGACAAAAATCTTGTCTACATACAAGAAAATTGAAGTTATTTTCATCTAAATTTAGTCAAATATAGATCCTACAACCAAAATAGTCATCAAAATCCAAAAAATCGAAGTTGATTTCAAATAAATTTATTAAAATTTGACACTTCCAACTAAATTTTTTTTCATAATCCAACAAAATTGAAGTTATTTTCATCTAAATTTAGTCAAATATAGATCCTACAACCAAAATAGTCATCAAAATCCAAAAAATCGAAGTTGATTTCAAATGATTTTATTAAAATTTGACAAAAATCTTGTCAAAATCCAAGAAAATTGAAGTTATTTTCATCTAAATTTACTCAAATATAGATCCTACAACAAAAATACTCAACAAAATCCAAAAAAATCGAAGTTGATTTCAAATAAATTTATTAAAATTTGACCCTTCCAACTAACATTTTTTTTCACAATCCAAAAAATTGAAGTTATTTTCATCTAAATTTACTCAAATATAGATCCTACAACAAAATCCAAAAAAATCGAAGTTGATTTCAAATAAATTTATTAAAATTTGACACTTCCAACTAAAAATTTTTTCACAATCCAACAAAATTGAAGTTATTTTCATCTAAATTTATTCAAATATAGACCCTACAACAAAAATACTCAACAAAATCCAAAAAAATCGAAGTTGATTTCAAATAAATTTATTAATATTTGACACTTCCAACTAAAATTTTTTTCACAATCCAACAAAATTAAATTTATTTTCATCTAAATTTACTCAAATATAGATCCTACAACAAAAATACTCAACAAAATCCAAAAAAATCAAAGTTGATTTCAAATGATTTTATTAAAATTTGACAAAAATCTTGTCTACATACAAGAAAATTGAAGTTATTTTCATCTAAATTTACTCAAATATAGATCCTACAACAAAAATACTCAACAAAACCCAAAAAAATCGATGTTGATTTCAAATGATTTTATTAAAATTTGACAAAAATCTTGTCTACATACAAGAAAATTGAAGTTATTTTCATCTAAATTTAGTCAAATATAGATCCTACAACCAAAATAGTCATCAAAATCCAAAAAATCGAAGTTGATTTCAAATAAATTTATTAAAATTTGACACTTCCAACTAAATTTTTTTTCATAATCCAACAAAATTGAAGTTATTTTCATCTAAATTTACTCAAATATAGATCCTACAACCAAAATACTCAACAAAATAAAAAAAAATCGAAGTTGATTTCAAATGAATTTATTAAAATTTGACCAAAATCTTGTCAAAATCCAAGAAAATTGAAGTTATTTTCATCTAAATTTAGTCAAATATAGATCCTACAACCAAAATACTCGACATAATCCAAAAAAATCGAAGTTGATTTCATATGAATTTATTAAAATTTGACACTTCCAACTAAATTTTTTTTTATAATCCAACAAAATTGAAGTTATTTTCATCTAAATTTAGTCAAATATAGATCCTACAACCAAAATACTCAACAAAATAAAGAATAATCGAAGTTGATTTCAAATAAATTTAAAAATTCGACACTTCCAACTAAAATTTTTTTCACAATCCAACAAAATTGAAGTTATTTTCATCTAAATTTACTCAAATATAGATCCTACAACAAAATCCAAAAAAATCGAAGTTGATTTCAAATCAATTTATTAAAATTTGACAAAAATCTTGTCTACATCCAAGAAAATTGAAGTTATTTTCATCTGAATTTAGTCAAATATAGATCCTACAACCAAAATACTCATCAAAATCCAAAAAAATCGAAGTTGATTTCAAATAAATTTATTAAAATTTGACACTTCCAACTAAATTTTTTTCACAATCCAACAAAATTGAAGTTATTTTCATCTAAATTTACTCAAATATAGATCCTACAACCAAAATACGCAACAAAATCCAAAAAAATCGAAGTTGATTTCAAATGAATTTATTAAAATATGACCAAAATCTTGTCAAAATCCAAAAAATTGAAGTTATTTTCATCTAAATTTACTCAAATATAGATCCTACAACAAAAATACTCAACAAAATAAAAAAAAAAATCGAAGTTGATTTCAAATAAATTTATTAAAATTTGACATTTCCAACTAAATTATTTTTCAGAATCCAACAAAATTGAAGTTATTTTCATCTAAATTTACTCAAATATAGACCCTACAACAAAAATACTCAACAAAATCCAAAAAAATCGAAGTTGATTTCAAATAAATTTATTAAAATTTGACACTTCCAACTAAATTTTTTTTCATAATCCAACAAAATTAAATTTATTTTCATCTAAATTTACTCAAATATAGATCCTACAACAAAAATACTCAACAAAATCCAAAAAAATCAAAGTTGATTTCAAATGATTTTATTAAAATTTGACAAAAATCTTGTCTACATACAAGAAAAATAGAAGTTATTTTCATCTAAATTTAGTCAAATATAGATCCTACAACCAAAATACGCAACAAAATCCAAAAAAATCGAAGTTGATTTCAAATGAATTTATTAAAATTTGACCAAAATCTTGTCAAAATCCAAAAAATTGAAGTTATTTTCATCTAAATTTACTCAAATATAGATCCTACAGCAAAAATACTCAACAAAATCAAAAAAAAAATCGAAGTTGATTTCAAATAAATTTATTAAAATTTGACATTTCCAACTAAATTATTTTTCAGAATCCAACAAAATTGAAGTTATTTTCATCTAAATTTACTCAAATATAGACCCTACAACAAAAATACTCAACAAAATCCAAAAAAATCGAAGTTGATTTCAAATAAATTTATTAAAATTTGACACTTCCAACTAAATTTTTTTTCATAATCCAACAAAATTAAATTTATTTTCATCTAAATTTACTCACATATAGATCCTACAACCAAAATACTCATCAAAATCCAAAAAAATCGAAGTTGATTTCAAATGAATTTATTAAAATTTGACCAAAATCTTGTCAAAATCCAAAAAATTGAAGTTATTTTCATCTAAATTTACTCAAATATAGATCCTACAACAAAAATACTCAACAAAATAAAAAAAAAATCGAAGTTGATTTCAAATAAATTTATTAAAATTTGACATTTCCAACTAAATTTTTTTTCAGAATCCAACAAAATTGAAGTTATTTTCATCTAAATTTACTCAAATATAGACCCTACAACAAAAATACTCAACAAAATCCAAAATAATCGAAGTTGATTTCAAATAAATTTAATAAAACTTGATACTTCCAACTAAAATTTTTTTCACAATCCAACAAAATTGAAGTTATTTTCATCTAAATTTAATCAAATATAGATCCTACAACAAAAATACTCGACAAAATCCAAAAAAATCGAAGTTGATTTCAAATAAATTTATTAAAATTTGACACTTCCAACTAAATTTTTTTTCATAATCCAACAAAATTAAATTTATTTTCATCTAAATTTACTCAAATATAGATCCTACAACATAAATACTCAACAAAATCCAAAATAATCGAAGTTGATTTCAAATAAATTTATTAAAATTTGACACTTCCAACTAAAATTTTTTTCATATACCAACAAAATTGAAGTTATTTTCATCTAAATTTACTCAAATATAGATCCTACAACCAAAATACGCAACAAAATCCAAAAAAATCGAAGTTGATTTCAAATGAATTTATTAAAATTTGACCAAAATCTTGTCAAAATCCAAAAAATTGAAGTTATTTTCATCTAAATTTACTCAAATATAGATCCTACAACAAAAATACTCAACAAAATCCAAAAAAATCAAAGTTGATTTCAAATGATTTTATTAAAATTTGACAAAAATCTTGTCTACATACAAGAAAATTGAAGTTATTTTCATCTAAATTTACTCAAATATAGATCCTACAACAAAAATACTCAACAAAACCCAAAAAAATCGAAGTTGATTTCAAATGATTTTATTAAAATTTGACAAAAATCTTGTCTACATACAAGAAAATTGAAGTTATTTTCATCTAAATTTAGTCAAATACAGATCCTACAACCAAAATAGTCATCAAAATCCAAAAAATCGAAGTTGATTTCAAATAAATTTATTAAAATTTGACACTTCCAACTAAATTTTTTTTCATAATCCAACAAAATTGAAGTTATTTTCATCTAAATTTACTCAAATATAGATCCTACAACCAAAATACTCAACAAAATAAAAAAAAATCGAAGTTGATTTCAAATGAATTTATTAAAATTTGACCAAAATCTTGTCAAAATCCAAGAAAATTGAAGTTATTTTCATCTAAATTTAGTCAAATATAGATCCTACAACCAAAATACTCGACATAATCCAAAAAAATCGAAGTTGATTTCATATGAATTTATTAAAATTAGACACTTCCAAATAAGTTTTTTTCACAATCCAACAAAATTGAAGTTATTTTCATCTAAATTTAGTCAAATATAGATCCTACAACAAAAATAATCAACAAAATCCAAAAAAATCGAAGTTGATTTCAAATGATTTTATTAAAATTTGACAAAAATCTTGTCTACATACAAGAAAATTGAAGTTATTTTCATCTAAATTTAGTCAAATATAGATCCTACAACCAAAATAGTCATCAAAATCCAAAAAATCGAAGTTGATTTCATATGAATTTATTAAAATTTGACACTTCCAACTAAATTTTTTTTTATAATCCAACAAAATTGAAGTTATTTTCATCTAAATTTAATCAAATATAGATCCTACAACAAAAATACTCCGCAAAATCCAAAAAAATCGAAGTTGATTTCATATGAATTTATTAAAATTAGACACTTCCAAATAAGTTTTTTTCACAATCCAACAAAATTGAAGTTATTTTCATCTAAATTTAATCAAATATAGATCCTACAACAAGAATACTCAACAAAATCCAAAAAAATCGAAGTTGATTTCAAATCAATTTATTAAAATTTGACAAAAATCTTGTCTACATCCAAGAAAATTGAAGTTATTTTCATCTGAATTTAGTCAAATATAGATCCTACAACCAAAATACTCATCAAAATCCAAAAAAATCGAAGTTGATTTCAAATAAATTTATTAAAATTTGATACTTCCAACTAAAATTTTTTTCACAATCCAACAAAATTGAAGTTATTTTCATCTAAATTTACTCAAATATAGATCCTACAACATAAATACTCAACAAAATCCAAAATAATCGAAGTTGATTTCAAATAAATTTATTAAAATTTGACACTTCCAACTAAAATTTTTTTCATAATCCAACAAAATTGAAGTTATTTTCATCTAAATTTACTCAAATATAGATCCTACAACCAAAATACGCAACAAAATCCAAAAAAATCGAAGTTGATTTCAAATGAATTTATTAAAATTTGACACTTCCAACTAATTTTTTTTTCATAATCCAACAAAATTGAATTTATTTTCATCTAAATTTAGTCAAATATAGATCCTACAACCAAAATACTCAACAAAATAAAAAAAAATCGAAGTTGATTTCAAATAAATTTATTAAAATTTGACACTTCCAACTAAAATTTTTTTCATAATCCAACAAAATTGAAGTTATTTTCATCTAAATTTACTCAAATATAGATCCTACAACAAAAATACTCAACAAAACCCAAAAAAATCGAAGTTGATTTCAAATGATTTTATTAAAATTTGACAAAAATCTTGTCTACATACAAGAAAATTGAAGTTATTTTCATCTAAATTTAGTCAAATATAGATCCTACAACCAAAATAGTCATCAAAATCCAAAAAATCGAAGTTGATTTCAAATAAATTTATTAAAATTTGACACTTCCAACTAAAATTTTTTTCATAATCCAACAAAATTGAAGTTATTTTCATCTAAATTTACTCAAATATAGATCCTACAACCAAAATACGCAACAAAATCCAAAAAAATCGAAGTTGATTTCAAATGAATTTATTAAAATTTGACCAAAATCTTGTCAAAATCCAAAAAATTGAAGTTATTTTCATCTAAATTTACTCAAATATAGATCCTACAACAAAAATACTCAACAAAATCCAAAATAATCCAAGTTGATTTCATATGATTTTATTAAAATTTGACAAAAATCTTGTCTACATACAAGAAAATTGAAGTTATTTTCATCTAAATTTACTCAAATATAGATCCTACAACAAAAATACTCAACAAAACCCAAAAAAATCGAAGTTGATTTCAAATGATTTTATTAAAATTTGACAAAAATCTTGTCTACATACAAGAAAATTGAAGTTATTTTCATCTAAATTTAGTCAAATATAGATCCTACAACTAAAATAGTCATCAAAATCCAAAAAATCGAAGTTGATTTCAAATAAATTTATTAAAATTTGACACTTCCAACTAAATTTTTTTTCATAATCCAACAAAATTGAAGTTATTTTCATCTAAATTTAGTCAAATATAGATCCTACAACCAAAATAGTCATCAAAATCCAAAAAATCGAAGTTGATTTCAAATGATTTTATTAAAATTTGACAAAAATCTTGTCAAAATCCAAGAAAATTGAAGTTATTTTCATCTAAATTTACTCAAATATAGATCCTACAACAAAAATACTCAACAAAATCCAAAAAAATCGAAGTTGATTTCAAATAAATTTATTAAAATTTGACCCTTCCAACTAACATTTTTTTTCACAATCCAAAAAATTGAAGTTATTTTCATCTAAATTTACTCAAATATAGATCCTACAACAAAATCCAAAAAAATCGAAGTTGATTTCAAATAAATTTATTAAAATTTGACACTTCCAACTAAAAATTTTTTCACAATCCAACAAAATTGAAGTTATTTTCATCTAAATTTATTCAAATATAGACCCTACAACAAAAATACTCAACAAAATCCAAAAAAATCGAAGTTGATTTCAAATAAATTTATTAATATTTGACACTTCCAACTAAAATTTTTTTCACAATCCAACAAAATTGAAGTTATTTTCATCTAAATTTACTCAAATATAGATCCTACAACCAAAATACGCAACAAAATCCAAAAAAATCGAAGTTGATTTCAAATGAATTTATTAAAATTTGACCAAAATCTTGTCAAAATCCAAAAAATTGAAGTTATTTTCATCTAAATTTACTCAAATATAGATCCTACAACAAAAATACTCAACAAAATAAAAAAAAAAATCGAAGTTGATTTCAAATAAATTTATTAAAATTTGACCCTTCCAACTAACATTTTTTTTCACAATCCAAAAAATTGAAGTTATTTTCATCTAAATTTACTCAAATATAGATCCTACAACAAAATCCAAAAAAATCGAAGTTGATTTCAAATAAATTTATTAAAATTTGACACTTCCAACTAAAAATTTTTTCACAATCCAACAAAATTGAAGTTATTTTCATCTAAATTTATTCAAATATAGACCCAACAACAAAAATACTCAACAAAATCCAAAAAAATCGAAGTTGATTTCAAATAAATTTATTAATATTTGACACTTCCAACTAAAATTTTTTTCACAATCCAACAAAATTGAAGTTATTTTCATCTAAATTTACTCAAATATAGATCCTACAACAAAAATACTCAACAAAATCCAAAAAAATCAAAGTTGATTTCAAATGATTTTATTAAAATTTGACAAAAATCTTGTCTACATACAAGAAAATTGAAGTTATTTTCATCTAAATATACTCAAATATAGATCCTACAACAAAAATACTCAACAAAACCCAAAAAAATCGAAGTTGATTTCAAATGATTTTATTAAAATTTGACAAAAATCTTGTCTACATACAAGAAAATTGAAGTTATTTTCATCTAAATTTAGTCAAATATAGATCCTACAACCAAAATAGTCATCAAAATCCAAAAAATCGAAGTTGATTTCAAATAAATTTATTAAAATTTGACACTTCCAACTAAATTTTTTTTCATAATCCAACAAAATTGAAGTTATTTTCATCTAAATTTACTCAAATATAGATCCTACAACAAAATCCAAAAAAATCGAAGTTGATTTCAAATAAATTTATTAAAATTTGACACTTCCAACTAAAAATTTTTTCACAATCCAACAAAATTGAAGTTATTTTCATCTAAATTTATTCAAATATAGACCCTACAACAAAAATACTCAACAAAATCCAAAAAAATCGAAGTTGATTTCAAATAAATTTATTAATATTTGACACTTCCAACTAAAATTTTTTTCACAATCCAACAAAATTGAAGTTATTTTCATCTAAATTTACTCAAATATAGATCCTACAACCAAAATACGCAACAAAATCCAAAAAAATCGAAGTTGATTTCAAATGAATTTATTAAAATTTGACCAAAATCTTGTCAAAATCCAAAAAATTGAAGTTATTTTCATCTAAATTTACTCAAATATAGATCCTACAACAAAAATACTCAACAAAATAAAAAAAAAAATCGAAGTTGATTTCAAATAAATTTATTAAAATTTGACATTTCCAACTAAATTATTTTTCAGAATCCAACAAAATTGAAGTTATTTTCATCTAAATTTACTCAAATATAGACCCTACAACAAAAATACTCAACAAAATCCAAAAAAATCGAAGTTGATTTCAAATAAATTTATTAAAATTTGACACTTCCAACTAAATTTTTTTTCATAATCCAACAAAATTAAATTTATTTTCATCTAAATTTACTCAAATATAGATCCTACAACAAAAATACTCAACAAAATCCAAAATAATCGAAGTTGATTTCAAATAAATTTAATAAAACTTGATACTTCCAACTAAAATTTTTTTCACAATCCAACAAAATTGAAGTTATTTTCATCTAAATTTAATCAAATATAGATCCTACAACAAAAATACTCGGCAAAATCCAAAAAAATCGAAATTGATTTCATATGAATTTATTAAAATTTGACACTTCCAAATAAAATTTTTTTTATAATCCAACAAAATTGAAGTTATTTTCATCTAAATTTAGTCAAATATAGATCCTACAACCAAAATACTCATCAAAATCCAAAAAAATCGAAGTTGATTTCAAATGAATTTATTAAAATTTTACAAAAATCTTGTCTACATCCAAGAAAATTGAAGTTATTTTCATCTAAATTTACTCAAATATAGATCCTACAACAAAAATACTCAACAAAATCCAAAAAAATCAAAGTTGATTTCAAATGATTTTATTAAAATTTGACAAAAATCTTGTCTACATACAAGAAAAATAGAAGTTATTTTCATCTAAATTTAGTCAAATATAGATCCTACAACCAAAATACGCAACAAAATCCAAAAAAATCGAAGTTGATTTCAAATGAATTTATTAAAATTTGACCAAAATCTTGTCAAAATCCAAAAAATTGAAGTTATTTTCATCTAAATTTACTCAAATATAGATCCTACAGCAAAAATACTCAACAAAATCAAAAAAAAAATCGAAGTTGATTTCAAATAAATTTATTAAAATTTGACATTTCCAACTAAATTATTTTTCAGAATCCAACAAAATTGAAGTTATTTTCATCTAAATTTACTCAAATATAGACCCTACAACAAAAATACTCAACAAAATCCAAAAAAATCGAAGTTGATTTCAAATAAATTTATTAAAATTTGACACTTCCAACTAAATTTTTTTTCATAATCCAACAAAATTAAATTTATTTTCATCTAAATTTACTCACATATAGATCCTACAACCAAAATACTCATCAAAATCCAAAAAAATCGAAGTTGATTTCAAATGAATTTATTAAAATTTGACAAAAATCTTGTCTACATCCAAGAAAATTGAATTTATTTTCATCTAAATTTACTCAAATATAGATCCTACAACAAAAATACTCAACAAAATCAAAAAAAAATCGAAGTTGATTTCAAATAAATTTATTAAAATTTGACATTTCCAACTAAATTTTTTTTCAGAATCCAACAAAATTGAAGTTATTTTCATCTAAATTTAGTCAAATATAGATCCTACAACCAAAATACTCATCAAAATCCAAAAAATCGAAGTTGATTTCAAATGAATTTATTAAAATTTGACAAAAATCTTGTCTACATCCAAGAAAATTGAAGTTATTTTCATCTAAATTTACTCAAATATAGATCCTACAACAAAAATACTCAACAAAATCCAAAAAAATCAAAGTTGATTTCAAATGAATTTATTAAAATTTGACAAAAATCTTGTCTACATCCAAGAAAATTGAAGTTATTTTCATCTAAATTTAGTCAAATATAGATCCTACAACCAAAATACTCATCAAAATCCAAAAAAATCGAAGTTGATTTCAAATAAATTTATTAAAATTTGACACTTCCAACTAAATTTTTTTTCATAATCCAACAAAATTGAATTTATTTTCATCTAAATTTAGTCAAATATAGATCCTACAACAAAAATACTCAACAAAATCCAAAAAAATCGAAGTTGATTTCAAATAAATTTATTAAAATTTGACCCTTCCAACTAAAATTTTTTTTCACAATCCAAAAAATTGAAGTTATTTTCATCTAAATCTACTCAAATATAGATCCTACAACAAAAATACTCAACAAAATCCAAAATAATCGAAGTTGATTTCAAATAAATTTAAAAATTCGACACTTCCAACTAAAATTTTTTTCACAATCCAAAAAATTGATGTTATTTTCATCTAAATTTACTCAAATATAGATCCTACAACAAAAATACTCAATAAAATCTAAAAAAATCGAAGTTGGTTTCAAATAATATTATTAAAATTTGACACTTCCAAATAAGTTTTTTTCACAATCCAACAAAATTGAAGTTATTTTCATCTAAATTTAATCAAATACAGATCCTACAACAAGAATACTCAACAAAATCCAAAAAAATCGAAGTTGATTTCAAATGAATTTATTAAAATTTGACAAAAATCTTGTCTACATCCAAGAAAATTGAAGTTATTTTCATCTGAATTTAGTCAAATATAGATTCTACAACCAAAATACTCATCAAAATCCAAAAAAATCGAAGTTGATTTCAAATAAATTTATTAAAATTTGACACTTCCAACTAAATTTTTTTTCATAATCCAACAAAATTGAATTTATTTTCATCTAAATTTAGTCAAATATAGATCCTACAACCAAAATACTCAACAAAATGAAGAAAAATCGAAGTTGTTTTAAAATAAAGTTATTAAAATTTGACACTTCCAACTAAATTTTTTTTCATAATCCAACAAAATTGAAGTTATTTTCATCTAAATTTACTCAAATATAGATCCTACAACAAAAATACTCAACAAAACCCAAAAAAATCGAAGTTGATTTCAAATGATTTTATTAAAATTTGACAAAAATCTTGTCTGCATACAAGAAAATTGAAGTTATTTTCATCTAAATTTAGTCAAATATAGATCCTACAACCAAAATAGTCATCAAAATCCAAAAAATCGAAGTTGATTTCAAATAAATTTATTAAAATTTGACACTTCCAACTAAAATTTTTTTCATAATCCAACAAAATTGAAGTTATTTTCATCTAAATTTACTCAAATATAGATCCTACAACCAAAATACGCAACAAAATCCAAAAAAATCGAAGTTGATTTCAAATGAATTTATTAAAATTTGACCAAAATCTTGTCAAAATCCAAAAAATTGAAGTTATTTTCATCTAAATTTACTCAAATATAGATCCTACAACAAAAATACTCAACAAAATCCAAAATAATCAAAGTTGATTTCATATGATTTTATTAAAATTTGACAAAAATCTTGTCTACATACAAGAAAATTGAAGTTATTTTCATCTAAATTTACTCAAATATAGATCCTACAACCAAAATAGTCATCAAAATCCAAAAAATCGAAGTTGATTTCAAATAAATTTATTAAAATTTGACACTTCCAACTAAATTTTTTTTCATAATCCAACAAAATTGAAGTTATTTTCATCTAAATTTAGTCAAATATAGATCCTACAACCAAAATAGTCATCAAAATCCAAAAAATCGAAGTTGATTTCAAATGATTTTATTAAAATTTGACAAAAATCTTGTCAAAATCCAAGAAAATTGAAGTTATTTTCATCTAAATTTACTCAAATATAGATCCTACAACAAAAATACTCAACAAAATCCAAAAAAATCGAAGTTGATTTCAAATAAATTTATTAAAATTTGACCCTTCCAACTAACATTTTTTTTCACAATCCAAAAAATTGAAGTTATTTTCATCTAAATTTACTCAAATATAGATCCTACAACAAAATCCAAAAAAATCGAAGTTGATTTCAAATAAATTTATTAAAATTTGACACTTCCAACTAAAAATTTTTTCACAATCCAACAAAATTGAAGTTATTTTCATCTAAATTTATTCAAATATAGACCCTACAACAAAAATACTCAACAAAATCCAAAAAAATCGAAGTTGATTTCAAATAAATTTATTAATATTTGACACTTCCAACTAAAATTTTTTTCACAATCCAACAAAATTGAAGTTATTTTCATCTAAATTTACTCAAATATAGATCCTACAACCAAAATACGCAACAAAATCCAAAAAAATCGAAGTTGATTTCAAATGAATTTATTAAAATTTGACCAAAATCTTGTCAAAATCCAAAAAATTGAAGTTATTTTCATCTAAATTTACTCAAATATAGATCCTACAACAAAAATACTCAACAAAAAAAAAAAAAAAATCGAAGTTGATTTCAAATAAATTTATTAAAATTTGACCCTTCCAACTAACATTTTTTTTCACAATCCAAAAAATTGAAGTTATTTTCATCTAAATTTACTCAAATATAGATCCTACAACAAAATCCAAAAAAATCGAAGTTGATTTCAAATAAATTTATTAAAATTTGACACTTCCAACTAAAAATTTTTTCACAATCCAACAAAATTGAAGTTATTTTCATCTAAATTTATTCAAATATAGACCCAACAACAAAAATACTCAACAAAATCCAAAAAAATCGAAGTTGATTTCAAATAAATTTATTAATATTTGACACTTCCAACTAAAATTTTTTTCACAATCCAACAAAATTGAAGTTATTTTCATCTAAATTTACTCAAATATAGATCCTACAACAAAAATACTCAACAAAATCCAAAAAAATCAAAGTTGATTTCAAATGATTTTATTAAAATTTGACAAAAATCTTGTCTACATACAAGAAAATTGAAGTTATTTTCATCTAAATATACTCAAATATAGATCCTACAACAAAAATACTCAACAAAACCCAAAAAAATCGAAGTTGATTTCAAATGATTTTATTAAAATTTGACAAAAATCTTGTCTACATACAAGAAAATTGAAGTTATTTTCATCTAAATTTAGTCAAATATAGATCCTACAACCAAAATAGTCATCAAAATCCAAAAAATCGAAGTTGATTTCAAATAAATTTATTAAAATTTGACACTTCCAACTAAATTTTTTTTCATAATCCAACAAAATTGAAGTTATTTTCATCTAAATTTAGTCAAATATAGATCCTACAACCAAAATAGTCATCAAAATCCAAAAAATCGAAGTTGATTTCAAATGATTTTATTAAAATTTGACAAAAATCTTGTCAAAATCCAAGAAAATTGAAGTTATTTTCATCTAAATTTACTCAAATATAGATCCTACAACAAAAATACTCAACAAAATCCAAAAAAATCGAAGTTGATTTTAAATAAATTTATTAAAATTTGACCCTTCCAACTAACATTTTTTTTCACAATCCAAAAAATTGAAGTTATTTTCATCTAAATTTACTCAAATATAGATCCTACAACAAAATCCAAAAAAATCGAAGTTGATTTCAAATAAATTTATTAAAATTTGACACTTCCAACTAAAAATTTTTTCACAATCCAACAAAATTGAAGTTATTTTCATCTAAATTTATTCAAATATAGACCCTACAACAAAAATACTCAACAAAATCCAAAAAAATCGAAGTTGATTTCAAATAAATTTATTAATATTTGACACTTCCAACTAAAATTTTTTTCACAATCCAACAAAATTGAAGTTATTTTCATCTAAATTTACTCAAATATAGATCCTACAACCAAAATACGCAACAAAATCCAAAAAAATCGAAGTTGATTTCAAATGAATTTATTAAAATATGACCAAAATCTTGTCAAAATCCAAAAAATTGAAGTTATTTTCATCTAAATTTACTCAAATATAGATCCTACAACAAAAATACTCAACAAAATAAAAAAAAAAATCGAAGTTGATTTCAAATAAATTTATTAAAATTTGACATTTCCAACTAAATTATTTTTCAGAATCCAACAAAATTGAAGTTATTTTCATCTAAATTTACTCAAATATAGACCCTACAACAAAAATACTCAACAAAATCCAAAAAAATCGAAGTTGATTTCAAATAAATTTATTAAAATTTGACACTTCCAACTAAATTTTTTTTCATAATCCAACAAAATTAAATTTATTTTCATCTAAATTTACTCAAATATAGATCCTACAACAAAAATACTCAACAAAATCCAAAATAATCGAAGTTGATTTCAAATAAATTTAATAAAACTTGATACTTCCAACTAAAATTTTTTTCACAATCCAACAAAATTGAAGTTATTTTCATCTAAATTTAATCAAATATAGATCCTACAACAAAAATACTCGGCAAAATCCAAAAAAATCGAAATTGATTTCATATGAATTTATTAAAATTTGACACTTCCAAATAAAATTTTTTTTATAATCCAACAAAATTGAAGTTATTTTCATCTAAATTTAGTCAAATATAGATCCTACAACCAAAATACTCATCAAAATCCAAAAAAATCGAAGTTGATTTCAAATGAATTTATTAAAATTTGACAAAAATCTTGTCTACATCCAAGAAAATTGAAGTTATTTTCATCTAAATTTACTCAAATATAGATCCTACAACAAAAATACTCAACAAAATCCAAAAAAATCAAAGTTGATTTCAAATGATTTTATTAAAATTTGACAAAAATCTTGTCTACATACAAGAAAAATAGAAGTTATTTTCATCTAAATTTAGTCAAATATAGATCCTACAACCAAAATACGCAACAAAATCCAAAAAAATCGAAGTTGATTTCAAATGAATTTATTAAAATTTGACCAAAATCTTGTCAAAATCCAAAAAATTGAAGTTATTTTCATCTAAATTTACTCAAATATAGATCCTACAGCAAAAATACTCAACAAAATCAAAAAAAAAATCGAAGTTGATTTCAAATAAATTTATTAAAATTTGACATTTCCAACTAAATTATTTTTCAGAATCCAACAAAATTGAAGTTATTTTCATCTAAATTTACTCAAATATAGACCCTACAACAAAAATACTCAACAAAATCCAAAAAAATCGAAGTTGATTTCAAATAAATTTATTAAAATTTGACACTTCCAACTAAATTTTTTTTCATAATCCAACAAAATTAAATTTATTTTCATCTAAATTTACTCACATATAGATCCTACAACCAAAATACTCATCAAAATCCAAAAAAATCGAAGTTGATTTCAAATGAATTTATTAAAATTTGACCAAAATCTTGTCAAAATCCAAAAAATTGAAGTTATTTTC
The DNA here is from genome assembly GCA_946251845.1 of Andrena fulva. Lineage (NCBI taxonomy): Eukaryota > Metazoa > Arthropoda > Insecta > Hymenoptera > Andrenidae > Andrena > Andrena fulva. Next base: position 2,600,536 of record CAMITZ010000243.1, read on the forward strand.
ATCTAAATTTACTCAAATATAGATCCTACAACAAAAATACTCAACAAAATAAAAAAAAAATCGAAGTTGATTTCAAATAAATTTATTAAAATTTGACATTTCCAACTAAATTTTTTTTCAGAATCCAACAAAATTGAAGTTATTTTCATCTAAATTTACTCAAATATAGACCCTACAACAAAAATACTCAACAAAATCCAAAATAATCGAAGTTGATTTCAAATAAATTTAATAAAACTTGATACTTCCAACTAAAATTTTTTTCACAATCCAACAAAATTGAAGTTATTTTCATCTAAATTTAATCAAATATAGATCCTACAACAAAAATACTCGACAAAATCCAAAAAAATCGAAGTTGATTTCAAATAAATTTATTAAAATTTGACACTTCCAACTAAATTTTTTTTCATAATCCAACAAAATTAAATTTATTTTCATCTAAATTTACTCAAATATAGATCCTACAACATAAATACTCAACAAAATCCAAAATAATCGAAGTTGATTTCAAATAAATTTATTAAAATTTGACACTTCCAACTAAAATTTTTTTCATATACCAACAAAATTGAAGTTATTTTCATCTAAATTTACTCAAATATAGATCCTACAACCAAAATACGCAACAAAATCCAAAAAAATCGAAGTTGATTTCAAATGAATTTATTAAAATTTGACCAAAATCTTGTCAAAATCCAAAAAATTGAAGTTATTTTCATCTAAATTTACTCAAATATAGATCCTACAACAAAAATACTCAACAAAATCCAAAAAAATCAAAGTTGATTTCAAATGATTTTATTAAAATTTGACAAAAATCTTGTCTACATACAAGAAAATTGAAGTTATTTTCATCTAAATTTACTCAAATATAGATCCTACAACAAAAATACTCAACAAAACCCAAAAAAATCGAAGTTGATTTCAAATGATTTTATTAAAATTTGACAAAAATCTTGTCTACATACAAGAAAATTGAAGTTATTTTCATCTAAATTTAGTCAAATACAGATCCTACAACCAAAATAGTCATCAAAATCCAAAAAATCGAAGTTGATTTCAAATAAATTTATTAAAATTTGACACTTCCAACTAAATTTTTTTTCATAATCCAACAAAATTGAAGTTATTTTCATCTAAATTTACTCAAATATAGATCCTACAACCAAAATACTCAACAAAATAAAAAAAAATCGAAGTTGATTTCAAATGAATTTATTAAAATTTGACCAAAATCTTGTCAAAATCCAAGAAAATTGAAGTTATTTTCATCTAAATTTAGTCAAATATAGATCCTACAACCAAAATACTCGACATAATCCAAAAAAATCGAAGTTGATTTCATATGAATTTATTAAAATTAGACACTTCCAAATAAGTTTTTTTCACAATCCAACAAAATTGAAGTTATTTTCATCTAAATTTAGTCAAATATAGATCCTACAACAAAAATAATCAACAAAATCCAAAAAAATCGAAGTTGATTTCAAATGATTTTATTAAAATTTGACAAAAATCTTGTCTACATACAAGAAAATTGAAGTTATTTTCATCTAAATTTAGTCAAATATAGATCCTACAACCAAAATAGTCATCAAAATCCAAAAAATCGAAGTTGATTTCATATGAATTTATTAAAATTTGACACTTCCAACTAAATTTTTTTTTATAATCCAACAAAATTGAAGTTATTTTCATCTAAATTTAATCAAATATAGATCCTACAACAAAAATACTCCGCAAAATCCAAAAAAATCGAAGTTGATTTCATATGAATTTATTAAAATTAGACACTTCCAAATAAGTTTTTTTCACAATCCAACAAAATTGAAGTTATTTTCATCTAAATTTAATCAAATATAGATCCTACAACAAGAATACTCAACAAAATCCAAAAAAATCGAAGTTGATTTCAAATCAATTTATTAAAATTTGACAAAAATCTTGTCTACATCCAAGAAAATTGAAGTTATTTTCATCTGAATTTAGTCAAATATAGATCCTACAACCAAAATACTCATCAAAATCCAAAAAAATCGAAGTTGATTTCAAATAAATTTATTAAAATTTGATACTTCCAACTAAAATTTTTTTCACAATCCAACAAAATTGAAGTTATTTTCATCTAAATTTACTCAAATATAGATCCTACAACATAAATACTCAACAAAATCCAAAATAATCGAAGTTGATTTCAAATAAATTTATTAAAATTTGACACTTCCAACTAAAATTTTTTTCATAATCCAACAAAATTGAAGTTATTTTCATCTAAATTTACTCAAATATAGATCCTACAACCAAAATACGCAACAAAATCCAAAAAAATCGAAGTTGATTTCAAATGAATTTATTAAAATTTGACACTTCCAACTAATTTTTTTTTCATAATCCAACAAAATTGAATTTATTTTCATCTAAATTTAGTCAAATATAGATCCTACAACCAAAATACTCAACAAAATAAAAAAAAATCGAAGTTGATTTCAAATAAATTTATTAAAATTTGACACTTCCAACTAAAATTTTTTTCATAATCCAACAAAATTGAAGTTATTTTCATCTAAATTTACTCAAATATAGATCCTACAACAAAAATACTCAACAAAACCCAAAAAAATCGAAGTTGATTTCAAATGATTTTATTAAAATTTGACAAAAATCTTGTCTACATACAAGAAAATTGAAGTTGTTTTCATCTAAATTTAGTCAAATATAGATCCTACAACCAAAATAGTCATCAAAATCCAAAAAATCGAAGTTGATTTCAAATAAATTTATTAAAATTTGACACTTCCAACTAAAATTTTTTTCATAATCCAACAAAATTGAAGTTATTTTCATCTAAATTTACTCAAATATAGATCCTACAACCAAAATACGCAACAAAATCCAAAAAAATCGAAGTTGATTTCAAATGAATTTATTAAAATTTGACCAAAATCTTGTCAAAATCCAAAAAATTGAAGTTATTTTCATCTAAATTTACTCAAATATAGATCCTACAACAAAAATACTCAACAAAATCCAAAATAATCCAAGTTGATTTCATATGATTTTATTAAAATTTGACAAAAATCTTGTCTACATACAAGAAAATTGAAGTTATTTTCATCTAAATTTACTCAAATATAGATCCTACAACAAAAATACTCAACAAAACCCAAAAAAATCGAAGTTGATTTCAAATGATTTTATTAAAATTTGACAAAAATCTTGTCTACATACAAGAAAATTGAAGTTATTTTCATCTAAATTTAGTCAAATATAGATCCTACAACTAAAATAGTCATCAAAATCCAAAAAATCGAAGTTGATTTCAAATAAATTTATTAAAATTTGACACTTCCAACTAAATTTTTTTTCATAATCCAACAAAATTGAAGTTATTTTCATCTAAATTTAGTCAAATATAGATCCTACAACCAAAATAGTCATCAAAATCCAAAAAATCGAAGTTGATTTCAAATGATTTTATTAAAATTTGACAAAAATCTTGTCAAAATCCAAGAAAATTGAAGTTATTTTCATCTAAATTTACTCAAATATAGATCCTACAACAAAAATACTCAACAAAATCCAAAAAAATCGAAGTTGATTTCAAATAAATTTATTAAAATTTGACCCTTCCAACTAACATTTTTTTTCACAATCCAAAAAATTGAAGTTATTTTCATCTAAATTTACTCAAATATAGATCCTACAACAAAATCCAAAAAAATCGAAGTTGATTTCAAATAAATTTATTAAAATTTGACACTTCCAACTAAAAATTTTTTCACAATCCAACAAAATTGAAGTTATTTTCATCTAAATTTATTCAAATATAGACCCTACAACAAAAATACTCAACAAAATCCAAAAAAATCGAAGTTGATTTCAAATAAATTTATTAATATTTGACACTTCCAACTAAAATTTTTTTCACAATCCAACAAAATTGAAGTTATTTTCATCTAAATTTACTCAAATATAGATCCTACAACCAAAATACGCAACAAAATCCAAAAAAATCGAAGTTGATTTCAAATGAATTTATTAAAATTTGACCAAAATCTTGTCAAAATCCAAAAAATTGAAGTTATTTTCATCTAAATTTACTCAAATATAGATCCTACAACAAAAATACTCAACAAAATAAAAAAAAAAATCGAAGTTGATTTCAAATAAATTTATTAAAATTTGACCCTTCCAACTAACATTTTTTTTCACAATCCAAAAAATTGAAGTTATTTTCATCTAAATTTACTCAAATATAGATCCTACAACAAAATCCAAAAAAATCGAAGTTGATTTCAAATAAATTTATTAAAATTTGACACTTCCAACTAAAAATTTTTTCACAATCCAACAAAATTGAAGTTATTTTCATCTAAATTTATTCAAATATAGACCCAACAACAAAAATACTCAACAAAATCCAAAAAAATCGAAGTTGATTTCAAATAAATTTATTAATATTTGACACTTCCAACTAAAATTTTTTTCACAATCCAACAAAATTGAAGTTATTTTCATCTAAATTTACTCAAATATAGATCCTACAACAAAAATACTCAACAAAATCCAAAAAAATCAAAGTTGATTTCAAATGATTTTATTAAAATTTGACAAAAATCTTGTCTACATACAAGAAAATTGAAGTTATTTTCATCTAAATATACTCAAATATAGATCCTACAACAAAAATACTCAACAAAACCCAAAAAAATCGAAGTTGATTTCAAATGATTTTATTAAAATTTGACAAAAATCTTGTCTACATACAAGAAAATTGAAGTTATTTTCATCTAAATTTAGTCAAATATAGATCCTACAACCAAAATAGTCATCAAAATCCAAAAAATCGAAGTTGATTTCAAATAAATTTATTAAAATTTGACACTTCCAACTAAATTTTTTTTCATAATCCAACAAAATTGAAGTTATTTTCATCTAAATTTACTCAAATATAGATCCTACAACAAAATCCAAAAAAATCGAAGTTGATTTCAAATAAATTTATTAAAATTTGACACTTCCAACTAAAAATTTTTTCACAATCCAACAAAATTGAAGTTATTTTCATCTAAATTTATTCAAATATAGACCCTACAACAAAAATACTCAACAAAATCCAAAAAAATCGAAGTTGATTTCAAATAAATTTATTAATATTTGACACTTCCAACTAAAATTTTTTTCACAATCCAACAAAATTGAAGTTATTTTCATCTAAATTTACTCAAATATAGATCCTACAACCAAAATACGCAACAAAATCCAAAAAAATCGAAGTTGATTTCAAATGAATTTATTAAAATTTGACCAAAATCTTGTCAAAATCCAAAAAATTGAAGTTATTTTCATCTAAATTTACTCAAATATAGATCCTACAACCAAAATACGCAACAAAATCCAAAAAAATCGAAGTTGATTTCAAATGAATTTATTAAAATTTGACACTTCCAACTAATTTTTTTTTCATAATCCAACAAAATTGAATTTATTTTCATCTAAATTTAGTCAAATATAGATCCTACAACCAAAATACTCAACAAAATAAAAAAAAATCGAAGTTGATTTCAAATAAATTTATTAAAATTAGACACTTCCAAATAAGTTTTTTTCACAATCCAACAAAATTGAAGTTATTTTCATCTAAATTTAGTCAAATATAGATCCTACAACAAAAATAATCAACAAAATCCAAAAAAATCGAAGTTGATTTCAAATGATTTTATTAAAATTTGACAAAAATCTTGTCTACATACAAGAAAATTGAAGTTATTTTCATCTAAATTTAGTCAAATATAGATCCTACAACCAAAATAGTCATCAAAATCCAAAAAATCGAAGTTGATTTCATATGAATTTATTAAAATTTGACACTTCCAACTAAATTTTTTTTTATAATCCAACAAAATTGAAGTTATTTTCATCTAAATTTAATCAAATATAGATCCTACAACAAAAATACTCCGCAAAATCCAAAAAAATCGAAGTTGATTTCATATGAATTTATTAAAATTAGACACTTCCAAATAAGTTTTTTTCACAATCCAACAAAATTGAAGTTATTTTCATCTAAATTTAATCAAATATAGATCCTACAACAAGAATACTCAACAAAATCCAAAAAAATCGAAGTTGATTTCAAATCAATTTATTAAAATTTGACAAAAATCTTGTCTACATCCAAGAAAATTGAAGTTATTTTCATCTGAATTTAGTCAAATATAGATCCTACAACCAAAATACTCATCAAAATCCAAAAAAATCGAAGTTGATTTCAAATAAATTTATTAAAATTTGATACTTCCAACTAAAATTTTTTTCACAATCCAACAAAATTGAAGTTATTTTCATCTAAATTTACTCAAATATAGATCCTACAACATAAATACTCAACAAAATCCAAAATAATCGAAGTTGATTTCAAATAAATTTATTAAAATTTGACACTTCCAACTAAAATTTTTTTCATAATCCAACAAAATTGAAGTTATTTTCATCTAAATTTACTCAAATATAGATCCTACAACCAAAATACGCAACAAAATCCAAAAAAATCGAAGTTGATTTCAAATGAATTTATTAAAATTTGACACTTCCAACTAATTTTTTTTTCATAATCCAACAAAATTGAATTTATTTTCATCTAAATTTAGTCAAATATAGATCCTACAACCAAAATACTCAACAAAATAAAAAAAAATCGAAGTTGATTTCAAATAAATTTATTAAAATTTGACACTTCCAACTAAAATTTTTTTCATAATCCAACAAAATTGAAGTTATTTTCATCTAAATTTACTCAAATATAGATCCTACAACAAAAATACTCAACAAAACCCAAAAAAATCGAAGTTGATTTCAAATGATTTTATTAAAATTTGACAAAAATCTTGTCTACATACAAGAAAATTGAAGTTGTTTTCATCTAAATTTAGTCAAATATAGATCCTACAACCAAAATAGTCATCAAAATCCAAAAAATCGAAGTTGATTTCAAATAAATTTATTAAAATTTGACACTTCCAACTAAAATTTTTTTCATAATCCAACAAAATTGAAGTTATTTTCATCTAAATTTACTCAAATATAGATCCTACAACCAAAATACGCAACAAAATCCAAAAAAATCGAAGTTGATTTCAAATGAATTTATTAAAATTTGACCAAAATCTTGTCAAAATCCAAAAAATTGAAGTTATTTTCATCTAAATTTACTCAAATATAGATCCTACAACAAAAATACTCAACAAAATCCAAAATAATCCAAGTTGATTTCATATGATTTTATTAAAATTTGACAAAAATCTTGTCTACATACAAGAAAATTGAAGTTATTTTCATCTAAATTTACTCAAATATAGATCCTACAACAAAAATACTCAACAAAACCCAAAAAAATCGAAGTTGATTTCAAATGATTTTATTAAAATTTGACAAAAATCTTGTCTACATACAAGAAAATTGAAGTTATTTTCATCTAAATTTAGTCAAATATAGATCCTACAACTAAAATAGTCATCAAAATCCAAAAAATCGAAGTTGATTTCAAATAAATTTATTAAAATTTGACACTTCCAACTAAATTTTTTTTCATAATCCAACAAAATTGAAGTTATTTTCATCTAAATTTAGTCAAATATAGATCCTACAACCAAAATAGTCATCAAAATCCAAAAAATCGAAGTTGATTTCAAATGATTTTATTAAAATTTGACAAAAATCTTGTCAAAATCCAAGAAAATTGAAGTTATTTTCATCTAAATTTACTCAAATATAGATCCTACAACAAAAATACTCAACAAAATCCAAAAAAATCGAAGTTGATTTCAAATAAATTTATTAAAATTTGACCCTTCCAACTAACATTTTTTTTCACAATCCAAAAAATTGAAGTTATTTTCATCTAAATTTACTCAAATATAGATCCTACAACAAAATCCAAAAAAATCGAAGTTGATTTCAAATAAATTTATTAAAATTTGACACTTCCAACTAAAAATTTTTTCACAATCCAACAAAATTGAAGTTATTTTCATCTAAATTTATTCAAATATAGACCCTACAACAAAAATACTCAACAAAATCCAAAAAAATCGAAGTTGATTTCAAATAAATTTATTAATATTTGACACTTCCAACTAAAATTTTTTTCACAATCCAACAAAATTGAAGTTATTTTCATCTAAATTTACTCAAATATAGATCCTACAACCAAAATACGCAACAAAATCCAAAAAAATCGAAGTTGATTTCAAATGAATTTATTAAAATTTGACCAAAATCTTGTCAAAATCCAAAAAATTGAAGTTATTTTCATCTAAATTTACTCAAATATAGATCCTACAACAAAAATACTCAACAAAATAAAAAAAAAAATCGAAGTTGATTTCAAATAAATTTATTAAAATTTGACCCTTCCAACTAACATTTTTTTTCACAATCCAAAAAATTGAAGTTATTTTCATCTAAATTTACTCAAATATAGATCCTACAACAAAATCCAAAAAAATCGAAGTTGATTTCAAATAAATTTATTAAAATTTGACACTTCCAACTAAAAATTTTTTCACAATCCAACAAAATTGAAGTTATTTTCATCTAAATTTATTCAAATATAGACCCAACAACAAAAATACTCAACAAAATCCAAAAAAATCGAAGTTGATTTCAAATAAATTTATTAATATTTGACACTTCCAACTAAAATTTTTTTCACAATCCAACAAAATTGAAGTTATTTTCATCTAAATTTACTCAAATATAGATCCTACAACAAAAATACTCAACAAAATCCAAAAAAATCAAAGTTGATTTCAAATGATTTTATTAAAATTTGACAAAAATCTTGTCTACATACAAGAAAATTGAAGTTATTTTCATCTAAATATACTCAAATATAGATCCTACAACAAAAATACTCAACAAAACCCAAAAAAATCGAAGTTGATTTCAAATGATTTTATTAAAATTTGACAAAAATCTTGTCTACATACAAGAAAATTGAAGTTATTTTCATCTAAATTTAGTCAAATATAGATCCTACAACCAAAATAGTCATCAAAATCCAAAAAATCGAAGTTGATTTCAAATAAATTTATTAAAATTTGACACTTCCAACTAAATTTTTTTTCATAATCCAACAAAATTGAAGTTATTTTCATCTAAATTTACTCAAATATAGATCCTACAACAAAATCCAAAAAAATCGAAGTTGATTTCAAATAAATTTATTAAAATTTGACACTTCCAACTAAAAATTTTTTCACAATCCAACAAAATTGAAGTTATTTTCATCTAAATTTATTCAAATATAGACCCTACAACAAAAATACTCAACAAAATCCAAAAAAATCGAAGTTGATTTCAAATAAATTTATTAATATTTGACACTTCCAACTAAAATTTTTTTCACAATCCAACAAAATTGAAGTTATTTTCATCTAAATTTACTCAAATATAGATCCTACAACCAAAATACGCAACAAAATCCAAAAAAATCGAAGTTGATTTCAAATGAATTTATTAAAATTTGACCAAAATCTTGTCAAAATCCAAAAAATTGAAGTTATTTTCATCTAAATTTACTCAAATATAGATCCTACAACAAAAATACTCAACAAAATAAAAAAAAAAAATCGAAGTTGATTTCAAATAAATTTATTAAAATTTGACATTTCCAACTAAATTATTTTTCAGAATCCAACAAAATTGAAGTTATTTTCATCTAAATTTACTCAAATATAGACCCTACAACAAAAATACTCAACAAAATCCAAAAAAATCGAAGTTGATTTCAAATAAATTTATTAAAATTTGATACTTCCAACTAAAATTTTTTTCACAATCCAACAAAATTGAAGTTATTTTCATCTAAATTTACTCAAATATAGATCCTACAACATAAATACTCAACAAAATCCAAAATAATCGAAGTTGATTTCAAATAAATTTATTAAAATTTGACACTTCCAACTAAAATTTTTTTCATAATCCAACAAAATTGAAGTTATTTTCATCTAAATTTACTCAAATATAGATCCTACAACCAAAATACGCAACAAAATCCAAAAAAATCGAAGTTGATTTCAAATGAATTTATTAAAATTTGACACTTCCAACTAATTTTTTTTTCATAATCCAACAAAATTGAATTTATTTTCATCTAAATTTAGTCAAATATAGATCCTACAACCAAAATACTCAACAAAATAAAAAAAAATCGAAGTTGATTTCAAATAAATTTATTAAAATTTGACACTTCCAACTAAAATTTTTTTCATAATCCAACAAAATTGAAGTTATTTTCATCTAAATTTACTCAAATATAGATCCTACAACAAAAATACTCAACAAAACCCAAAAAAATCGAAGTTGATTTCAAATGATTTTATTAAAATTTGACAAAAATCTTGTCTACATACAAGAAAATTGAAGTTGTTTTCATCTAAATTTAGTCAAATATAGATCCTACAACCAAAATAGTCATCAAAATCCAAAAAATCGAAGTTGATTTCAAATAAATTTATTAAAATTTGACACTTCCAACTAAAATTTTTTTCATAATCCAACAAAATTGAAGTTATTTTCATCTAAATTTACTCAAATATAGATCCTACAACCAAAATACGCAACAAAATCCAAAAAAATCGAAGTTGATTTCAAATGAATTTATTAAAATTTGACCAAAATCTTGTCAAAATCCAAAAAATTGAAGTTATTTTCATCTAAATTTACTCAAATATAGATCCTACAACAAAAATACTCAACAAAATCCAAAATAATCCAAGTTGATTTCATATGATTTTATTAAAATTTGACAAAAATCTTGTCTACATACAAGAAAATTGAAGTTATTTTCATCTAAATTTACTCAAATATAGATCCTACAACAAAAATACTCAACAAAACCCAAAAAAATCGAAGTTGATTTCAAATGATTTTATTAAAATTTGACAAAAATCTTGTCTACATACAAGAAAATTGAAGTTATTTTCATCTAAATTTAGTCAAATATAGATCCTACAACTAAAATAGTCATCAAAATCCAAAAAATCGAAGTTGATTTCAAATAAATTTATTAAAATTTGACACTTCCAACTAAATTTTTTTTCATAATCCAACAAAATTGAAGTTATTTTCATCTAAATTTAGTCAAATATAGATCCTACAACCAAAATAGTCATCAAAATCCAAAAAATCGAAGTTGATTTCAAATGATTTTATTAAAATTTGACAAAAATCTTGTCAAAATCCAAGAAAATTGAAGTTATTTTCATCTAAATTTACTCAAATATAGATCCTACAACAAAAATACTCAACAAAATCCAAAAAAATCGAAGTTGATTTCAAATAAATTTATTAAAATTTGACCCTTCCAACTAACATTTTTTTTCACAATCCAAAAAATTGAAGTTATTTTCATCTAAATTTACTCAAATATAGATCCTACAACAAAATCCAAAAAAATCGAAGTTGATTTCAAATAAATTTATTAAAATTTGACACTTCCAACTAAAAATTTTTTCACAATCCAACAAAATTGAAGTTATTTTCATCTAAATTTATTCAAATATAGACCCTACAACAAAAATACTCAACAAAATCCAAAAAAATCGAAGTTGATTTCAAATAAATTTATTAATATTTGACACTTCCAACTAAAATTTTTTTCACAATCCAACAAAATTGAAGTTATTTTCATCTAAATTTACTCAAATATAGATCCTACAACCAAAATACGCAACAAAATCCAAAAAAATCGAAGTTGATTTCAAATGAATTTATTAAAATTTGACCAAAATCTTGTCAAAATCCAAAAAATTGAAGTTATTTTCATCTAAATTTACTCAAATATAGATCCTACAACAAAAATACTCAACAAAATAAAAAAAAAAATCGAAGTTGATTTCAAATAAATTTATTAAAATTTGACCCTTCCAACTAACATTTTTTTTCACAATCCAAAAAATTGAAGTTATTTTCATCTAAATTTACTCAAATATAGATCCTACAACAAAATCCAAAAAAATCGAAGTTGATTTCAAATAAATTTATTAAAATTTGACACTTCCAACTAAAAATTTTTTCACAATCCAACAAAATTGAAGTTATTTTCATCTAAATTTATTCAAATATAGACCCAACAACAAAAATACTCAACAAAATCCAAAAAAATCGAAGTTGATTTCAAATAAATTTATTAATATTTGACACTTCCAACTAAAATTTTTTTCACAATCCAACAAAATTGAAGTTATTTTCATCTAAATTTACTCAAATATAGATCCTACAACAAAAATACTCAACAAAATCCAAAAAAATCAAAGTTGATTTCAAATGATTTTATTAAAATTTGACAAAAATCTTGTCTACATACAAGAAAATTGAAGTTATTTTCATCTAAATATACTCAAATATAGATCCTACAACAAAAATACTCAACAAAACCCAAAAAAATCGAAGTTGATTTCAAATGATTTTATTAAAATTTGACAAAAATCTTGTCTACATACAAGAAAATTGAAGTTATTTTCATCTAAATTTAGTCAAATATAGATCCTACAACCAAAATAGTCATCAAAATCCAAAAAATCGAAGTTGATTTCAAATAAATTTATTAAAATTTGACACTTCCAACTAAATTTTTTTTCATAATCCAACAAAATTGAAGTTATTTTCATCTAAATTTACTCAAATATAGATCCTACAACAAAATCCAAAAAAATCGAAGTTGATTTCAAATAAATTTATTAAAATTTGACACTTCCAACTAAAAATTTTTTCACAATCCAACAAAATTGAAGTTATTTTCATCTAAATTTATTCAAATATAGACCCTACAACAAAAATACTCAACAAAATCCAAAAAAATCGAAGTTGATTTCAAATAAATTTATTAATATTTGACACTTCCAACTAAAATTTTTTTCACAATCCAACAAAATTGAAGTTATTTTCATCTAAATTTACTCAAATATAGATCCTACAACCAAAATACGCAACAAAATCCAAAAAAATCGAAGTTGATTTCAAATGAATTTATTAAAATTTGACCAAAATCTTGTCAAAATCCAAAAAATTGAAGTTATTTTCATCTAAATTTACTCAAATATAGATCCTACAACAAAAATACTCAACAAAATAAAAAAAAAAAATCGAAGTTGATTTCAAATAAATTTATTAAAATTTGACATTTCCAACTAAATTATTTTTCAGAATCCAACAAAATTGAAGTTATTTTCATCTAAATTTACTCAAATATAGACCCTACAACAAAAATACTCAACAAAATCCAAAAAAATCGAAGTTGATTTCAAATAAATTTATTAAAATTTGACACTTCCAACTAAATTTTTTTTCATAATCCAACAAAATTAAATTTATTTTCATCTAAATTTACTCAAATATAGATCCTACAACAAAAATACTCAACAAAATCCAAAATAATCGAAGTTGATTTCAAATAAATTTAATAAAACTTGATACTTCCAACTAAAATTTTTTTCACAATCCAACAAAATTGAAGTTATTTTCATCTAAATTTAATCAAATATAGATCCTACAACAAAAATACTCGGCAAAATCCAAAAAAATCGAAATTGATTTCATATGAATTTATTAAAATTTGACACTTCCAAATAAAATTTTTTTTATAATCCAACAAAATTGAAGTTATTTTCATCTAAATTTAGTCAAATATAGATCCTACAACCAAAATACTCATCAAAATCCAAAAAAATCGAAGTTGATTTCAAATGAATTTATTAAAATTTTACAAAAATCTTGTCTACATCCAAGAAAATTGAAGTTATTTTCATCTAAATTTACTCAAATATAGATCCTACAACAAAAATACTCAACAAAATCCAAAAAAATCAAAGTTGATTTCAAATGATTTTATTAAAATTTGACAAAAATCTTGTCTACATACAAGAAAAATAGAAGTTATTTTCATCTAAATTTAGTCAAATATAGATCCTACAACCAAAATACGCAACAAAATCCAAAAAAATCGAAGTTGATTTCAAATGAATTTATTAAAATTTGACCAAAATCTTGTCAAAATCCAAAAAATTGAAGTTATTTTCATCTAAATTTACTCAAATATAGATCCTACAGCAAAAATACTCAACAAAATCAAAAAAAAAATCGAAGTTGATTTCAAATAAATTTATTAAAATTTGACATTTCCAACTAAATTATTTTTCAGAATCCAACAAAATTGAAGTTATTTTCATCTAAATTTACTCAAATATAGACCCTACAACAAAAATACTCAACAAAATCCAAAAAAATCGAAGTTGATTTCAAATAAATTTATTAAAATTTGACACTTCCAACTAAATTTTTTTTCATAATCCAACAAAATTAAATTTATTTTCATCTAAATTTACTCACATATAGATCCTACAACCAAAATACTCATCAAAATCCAAAAAAATCGAAGTTGATTTCAAATGAATTTATTAAAATTTGACAAAAATCTTGTCTACATCCAAGAAAATTGAATTTATTTTCATCTAAATTTACTCAAATATAGATCCTACAACAAAAATACTCAACAAAATCAAAAAAAAATCGAAGTTGATTTCAAATAAATTTATTAAAATTTGACATTTCCAACTAAATTTTTTTTCAGAATCCAACAAAATTGAAGTTATTTTCATCTAAATTTAGTCAAATATAGATCCTACAACCAAAATACTCATCAAAATCCAAAAAATCGAAGTTGATTTCAAATGAATTTATTAAAATTTGACAAAAATCTTGTCTACATCCAAGAAAATTGAAGTTATTTTCATCTAAATTTACTCAAATATAGATCCTACAACAAAAATACTCAACAAAATCCAAAAAAATCAAAGTTGATTTCAAATGAATTTATTAAAATTTGACAAAAATCTTGTCTACATCCAAGAAAATTGAAGTTATTTTCATCTAAATTTAGTCAAATATAGATCCTACAACCAAAATACTCATCAAAATCCAAAAAAATCGAAGTTGATTTCAAATAAATTTATTAAAATTTGACACTTCCAACTAAATTTTTTTTCATAATCCAACAAAATTGAATTTATTTTCATCTAAATTTAGTCAAATATAGATCCTACAACAAAAATACTCAACAAAATCCAAAAAAATCGAAGTTGATTTCAAATAAATTTATTAAAATTTGACCCTTCCAACTAAAATTTTTTTTCACAATCCAAAAAATTGAAGTTATTTTCATCTAAATCTACTCAAATATAGATCCTACAACAAAAATACTCAACAAAATCCAAAATAATCGAAGTTGATTTCAAATAAATTTAAAAATTCGACACTTCCAACTAAAATTTTTTTCACAATCCAAAAAATTGATGTTATTTTCATCTAAATTTACTCAAATATAGATCCTACAACAAAAATACTCAATAAAATCTAAAAAAATCGAAGTTGGTTTCAAATAATATTATTAAAATTTGACACTTCCAAATAAGTTTTTTTCACAATCCAACAAAATTGAAGTTATTTTCATCTAAATTTAATCAAATACAGATCCTACAACAAGAATACTCAACAAAATCCAAAAAAATCGAAGTTGATTTCAAATGAATTTATTAAAATTTGACAAAAATCTTGTCTACATCCAAGAAAATTGAAGTTATTTTCATCTGAATTTAGTCAAATATAGATTCTACAACCAAAATACTCATCAAAATCCAAAAAAATCGAAGTTGATTTCAAATAAATTTATTAAAATTTGACACTTCCAACTAAATTTTTTTTCATAATCCAACAAAATTGAATTTATTTTCATCTAAATTTAGTCAAATATAGATCCTACAACCAAAATACTCAACAAAATGAAGAAAAATCGAAGTTGTTTTAAAATAAAGTTATTAAAATTTGACACTTCCAACTAAATTTTTTTTCATAATCCAACAAAATTGAAGTTATTTTCATCTAAATTTACTCAAATATAGATCCTACAACAAAAATACTCAACAAAACCCAAAAAAATCGAAGTTGATTTCAAATGATTTTATTAAAATTTGACAAAAATCTTGTCTACATACAAGAAAATTGAAGTTATTTTCATCTAAATTTAGTCAAATATAGATCCTACAACCAAAATAGTCATCAAAATCCAAAAAATCGAAGTTGATTTCAAATAAATTTATTAAAATTTGACACTTCCAACTAAAATTTTTTTCATAATCCAACAAAATTGAAGTTATTTTCATCTAAATTTACTCAAATATAGATCCTACAACCAAAATACGCAACAAAATCCAAAAAAATCGAAGTTGATTTCAAATGAATTTATTAAAATTTGACCAAAATCTTGTCAAAATCCAAAAAATTGAAGTTATTTTCATCTAAATTTACTCAAATATAGATCCTACAACAAAAATACTCAACAAAATCCAAAATAATCAAAGTTGATTTCATATGATTTTATTAAAATTTGACAAAAATCTTGTCTACATACAAGAAAATTGAAGTTATTTTCATCTAAATTTACTCAAATATAGATCCTACAACAAAAATACTCAACAAAACCCAAAAAAATCGAAGTTGATTTCAAATGATTTTATTAAAATTTGACAAAAATCTTGTCTACATACAAGAAAATTGAAGTTATTTTCATCTAAATTTAGTCAAATATAGATCCTACAACCAAAATAGTCATCAAAATCCAAAAAATCGAAGTTGATTTCAAATAAATTTATTAAAATTTGACACTTCCAACTAAATTTTTTTTCATAATCCAACAAAATTGAAGTTATTTTCATCTAAATTTAGTCAAATATAGATCCTACAACCAAAATAGTCATCAAAATCCAAAAAATCGAAGTTGATTTCAAATGATTTTATTAAAATTTGACAAAAATCTTGTCAAAATCCAAGAAAATTGAAGTTATTTTCATCTAAATTTACTCAAATATAGATCCTACAACAAAAATACTCAACAAAATCCAAAAAAATCGAAGTTGATTTCAAATAAATTTATTAAAATTTGACCCTTCCAACTAACATTTTTTTTCACAATCCAAAAAATTGAAGTTATTTTCATCTAAATTTACTCAAATATAGATCCTACAACAAAATCCAAAAAAATCGAAGTTGATTTCAAATAAATTTATTAAAATTTGACACTTCCAACTAAAAATTTTTTCACAATCCAACAAAATTGAAGTTATTTTCATCTAAATTTATTCAAATATAGACCCTACAACAAAAATACTCAACAAAATCCAAAAAAATCGAAGTTGATTTCAAATAAATTTATTAATATTTGACACTTCCAACTAAAATTTTTTTCACAATCCAACAAAATTGAAGTTATTTTCATCTAAATTTACTCAAATATAGATCCTACAACCAAAATACGCAACAAAATCCAAAAAAATCGAAGTTGATTTCAAATGAATTTATTAAAATTTGACCAAAATCTTGTCAAAATCCAAAAAATTGAAGTTATTTTCATCTAAATTTACTCAAATATAGATCCTACAACAAAAATACTCAACAAAACCCAAAAAAATCGAAGTTGATTTCAAATGATTTTATTAAAATTTGACAAAAATCTTGTCTACATACAAGAAAATTGAAGTTATTTTCATCTAAATTTAGTCAAATATAGATCCTACAACCAAAATAGTCATCAAAATCCAAAAAATCGAAGTTGATTTCAAATAAATTTATTAAAATTTGACACTTCCAACTAAATTTTTTTTCATAATCCAACAAAATTGAAGTTATTTTCATCTAAATTTAGTCAAATATAGATCCTACAACCAAAATAGTCATCAAAATCCAAAAAATCGAAGTTGATTTCAAATGATTTTATTAAAATTTGACAAAAATCTTGTCAAAATCCAAGAAAATTGAAGTTATTTTCATCTAAATTTACTCAAATATAGATCCTACAACAAAAATACTCAACAAAATCCAAAAAAATCGAAGTTGATTTCAAATAAATTTATTAAAATTTGACCCTTCCAACTAACATTTTTTTTCACAATCCAAAAAATTGAAGTTATTTTCATCTAAATTTACTCAAATATAGATCCTACAACAAAATCCAAAAAAATCGAAGTTGATTTCAAATAAATTTATTAAAATTTGACACTTCCAACTAAAAATTTTTTCACAATCCAACAAAATTGAAGTTATTTTCATCTAAATTTATTCAAATATAGACCCTACAACAAAAATACTCAACAAAATCCAAAAAAATCGAAGTTGATTTCAAATAAATTTATTAATATTTGACACTTCCAACTAAAATTTTTTTCACAATCCAACAAAATTGAAGTTATTTTCATCTAAATTTATTCAAATATAGACCCTACAACAAAAATACTCAACAAAATCCAAAAAAATCGAAGTTGATTTCAAATAAATTTATTAATATTTGACACTTCCAACTAAAATTTTTTTCACAATCCAACAAAATTGAAGTTATTTTCATCTAAATTTAGTCAAATATAGATCCTACAACCAAAATACTCATCAAAATCCAAAAAAATCGAAGTTGATTTCAAATAAATTTATTAAAATTTGACACTTCCAACTAAATTTTTTTTCATAATCCAACAAAATTGAATTTATTTTCATCTAAATTTAGTCAAATATAGATCCTACAACAAAAATACTCAACAAAATCCAAAAAAATCGAAGTTGATTTCAAATAAATTTATTAAAATTTGACCCTTCCAACTAAAATTTTTTTTCACAATCCAAAAAATTGAAGTTATTTTCATCTAAATCTACTCAAATATAGATCCTACAACAAAAATACTCAACAAAATCCAAAATAATCGAAGTTGATTTCAAATAAATTTAAAAATTCGACACTTCCAACTAAAATTTTTTTCACAATCCAAAAAATTGATGTTATTTTCATCTAAATTTACTCAAATATAGATCCTACAACAAAAATACTCAATAAAATCTAAAAAAATCGAAGTTGGTTTCAAATAATATTATTAAAATTTGACACTTCCAAATAAGTTTTTTTCACAATCCAACAAAATTGAAGTTATTTTCATCTAAATTTAATCAAATACAGATCCTACAACAAGAATACTCAACAAAATCCAAAAAAATCGAAGTTGATTTCAAATGAATTTATTAAAATTTGACAAAAATCTTGTCTACATCCAAGAAAATTGAAGTTATTTTCATCTGAATTTAGTCAAATATAGATTCTACAACCAAAATACTCATCAAAATCCAAAAAAATCGAAGTTGATTTCAAATAAATTTATTAAAATTTGACACTTCCAACTAAATTTTTTTTCATAATCCAACAAAATTGAATTTATTTTCATCTAAATTTAGTCAAATATAGATCCTACAACCAAAATACTCAACAAAATGAAGAAAAATCGAAGTTGTTTTAAAATAAAGTTATTAAAATTTGACACTTCCAACTAAATTTTTTTTCATAATCCAACAAAATTGAAGTTATTTTCATCTAAATTTACTCAAATATAGATCCTACAACAAAAATACTCAACAAAACCCAAAAAAATCGAAGTTGATTTCAAATGATTTTATTAAAATTTGACAAAAATCTTGTCTACATACAAGAAAATTGAAGTTATTTTCATCTAAATTTAGTCAAATATAGATCCTACAACCAAAATAGTCATCAAAATCCAAAAAATCGAAGTTGATTTCAAATAAATTTATTAAAATTTGACACTTCCAACTAAAATTTTTTTCATAATCCAACAAAATTGAAGTTATTTTCATCTAAATTTACTCAAATATAGATCCTACAACCAAAATACGCAACAAAATCCAAAAAAATCGAAGTTGATTTCAAATGAATTTATTAAAATTTGACCAAAATCTTGTCAAAATCCAAAAAATTGAAGTTATTTTCATCTAAATTTACTCAAATATAGATCCTACAACAAAAATACTCAACAAAATCCAAAATAATCAAAGTTGATTTCATATGATTTTATTAAAATTTGACAAAAATCTTGTCTACATACAAGAAAATTGAAGTTATTTTCATCTAAATTTACTCAAATATAGATCCTACAACAAAAATACTCAACAAAACCCAAAAAAATCGAAGTTGATTTCAAATGATTTTATTAAAATTTGACAAAAATCTTGTCTACATACAAGAAAATTGAAGTTATTTTCATCTAAATTTAGTCAAATATAGATCCTACAACCAAAATAGTCATCAAAATCCAAAAAATCGAAGTTGATTTCAAATAAATTTATTAAAATTTGACACTTCCAACTAAATTTTTTTTCATAATCCAACAAAATTGAAGTTATTTTCATCTAAATTTAGTCAAATATAGATCCTACAACCAAAATAGTCATCAAAATCCAAAAAATCGAAGTTGATTTCAAATGATTTTATTAAAATTTGACAAAAATCTTGTCAAAATCCAAGAAAATTGAAGTTATTTTCATCTAAATTTACTCAAATATAGATCCTACAACAAAAATACTCAACAAAATCCAAAAAAATCGAAGTTGATTTCAAATAAATTTATTAAAATTTGACCCTTCCAACTAACATTTTTTTTCACAATCCAAAAAATTGAAGTTATTTTCATCTAAATTTACTCAAATATAGATCCTACAACAAAATCCAAAAAAATCGAAGTTGATTTCAAATAAATTTATTAAAATTTGACACTTCCAACTAAAAATTTTTTCACAATCCAACAAAATTGAAGTTATTTTCATCTAAATTTATTCAAATATAGACCCTACAACAAAAATACTCAACAAAATCCAAAAAAATCGAAGTTGATTTCAAATAAATTTATTAATATTTGACACTTCCAACTAAAATTTTTTTCACAATCCAACAAAATTGAAGTTATTTTCATCTAAATTTACTCAGATATAGATCCTACAACCAAAATACGCAACAAAATCCAAAAAAATCGAAGTTGATTTCAAATGAATTTATTAAAATTTGACCAAAATCTTGTCAAAATCCAAAAAATTGAAGTTATTTTCATCTAAATTTACTCAAATATAGATCCTACAACAAAAATACTCAACAAAATAAAAAAAAAAATCGAAGTTGATTTCAAATAAATTTATTAAAATTTGACCCTTCCAACTAACATTTTTTTTCACAATCCAAAAAATTGAAGTTATTTTCATCTAAATTTACTCAAATATAGATCCTACAACAAAATCCAAAAAAATCGAAGTTGATTTCAAATAAATTTATTAAAATTTGACACTTCCAACTAAAAATTTTTTCACAATCCAACAAAATTGAAGTTATTTTCATCTAAATTTATTCAAATATAGACCCAACAACAAAAATACTCAACAAAATCCAAAAAAATCGAAGTTGATTTCAAATAAATTTATTAATATTTGACACTTCCAACTAAAATTTTTTTCACAATCCAACAAAATTGAAGTTATTTTCATCTAAATTTACTCAAATATAGATCCTACAACAAAAATACTCAACAAAATCCAAAATAATCCAAGTTGATTTCATATGATTTTATTAAAATTTGACAAAAATCTTGTCTACATACAAGAAAATTGAAGTTATTTTCATCTAAATTTACTCAAATATAGATCCTACAACAAAAATACTCAACAAAACCCAAAAAAATCGAAGTTGATTTCAAATGATTTTATTAAAATTTGACAAAAATCTTGTCTACATACAAGAAAATTGAAGTTATTTTCATCTAAATTTAGTCAAATATAGATCCTACAACTAAAATAGTCATCAAAATCCAAAAAATCGAAGTTGATTTCAAATAAATTTATTAAAATTTGACACTTCCAACTAAATTTTTTTTCATAATCCAACAAAATTGAAGTTATTTTCATCTAAATTTAGTCAAATATAGATCCTACAACCAAAATAGTCATCAAAATCCAAAAAATCGAAGTTGATTTCAAATGATTTTATTAAAATTTGACAAAAATCTTGTCAAAATCCAAGAAAATTGAAGTTATTTTCATCTAAATTTACTCAAATATAGATCCTACAACAAAAATACTCAACAAAATCCAAAAAAATCGAAGTTGATTTCAAATAAATTTATTAAAATTTGACCCTTCCAACTAACATTTTTTTTCACAATCCAAAAAATTGAAGTTATTTTCATCTAAATTTACTCAAATATAGATCCTACAACAAAATCCAAAAAAATCGAAGTTGATTTCAAATAAATTTATTAAAATTTGACACTTCCAACTAAAAATTTTTTCACAATCCAACAAAATTGAAGTTATTTTCATCTAAATTTATTCAAATATAGACCCTACAACAAAAATACTCAACAAAATCCAAAAAAATCGAAGTTGATTTCAAATAAATTTATTAATATTTGACACTTCCAACTAAAATTTTTTTCACAATCCAACAAAATTGAAGTTATTTTCATCTAAATTTACTCAAATATAGATCCTACAACCAAAATACGCAACAAAATCCAAAAAAATCGAAGTTGATTTCAAATGAATTTATTAAAATTTGACCAAAATCTTGTCAAAATCCAAAAAATTGAAGTTATTTTCATCTAAATTTACTCAAATATAGATCCTACAACAAAAATACTCAACAAAATAAAAAAAAAAATCGAAGTTGATTTCAAATAAATTTATTAAAATTTGACCCTTCCAACTAACATTTTTTTTCACAATCCAAAAAATTGAAGTTATTTTCATCTAAATTTACTCAAATATAGATCCTACAACAAAATCCAAAAAAATCGAAGTTGATTTCAAATAAATTTATTAAAATTTGACACTTCCAACTAAAAATTTTTTCACAATCCAACAAAATTGAAGTTATTTTCATCTAAATTTATTCAAATATAGACCCAACAACAAAAATACTCAACAAAATCCAAAAAAATCGAAGTTGATTTCAAATAAATTTATTAATATTTGACACTTCCAACTAAAATTTTTTTCACAATCCAACAAAATTGAAGTTATTTTCATCTAAATTTACTCAAATATAGATCCTACAACAAAAATACTCAACAAAATCCAAAAAAATCAAAGTTGATTTCAAATGATTTTATTAAAATTTGACAAAAATCTTGTCTACATACAAGAAAATTGAAGTTATTTTCATCTAAATATACTCAAATATAGATCCTACAACAAAAATACTCAACAAAACCCAAAAAAATCGAAGTTGATTTCAAATGATTTTATTAAAATTTGACAAAAATCTTGTCTACATACAAGAAAATTGAAGTTATTTTCATCTAAATTTAGTCAAATATAGATCCTACAACCAAAATAGTCATCAAAATCCAAAAAATCGAAGTTGATTTCAAATAAATTTATTAAAATTTGACACTTCCAACTAAATTTTTTTTCATAATCCAACAAAATTGAAGTTATTTTCATCTAAATTTACTCAAATATAGATCCTACAACAAAATCCAAAAAAATCGAAGTTGATTTCAAATAAATTTATTAAAATTTGACACTTCCAACTAAAAATTTTTTCACAATCCAACAAAATTGAAGTTATTTTCATCTAAATTTATTCAAATATAGTCCCTACAACAAAAATACTCAACAAAATCCAAAAAAATCGAAGTTGATTTCAAATAAATTTATTAATATTTGACACTTCCAACTAAAATTTTTTTCACAATCCAACAAAATTGAAGTTATTTTCATCTAAATTTACTCAAATATAGATCCTACAACCAAAATACGCAACAAAATCCAAAAAAATCGAAGTTGATTTCAAATGAATTTATTAAAATTTGACCAAAATCTTGTCAAAATCCAAAAAATTGAAGTTATTTTCATCTAAATTTACTCAAATATAGATCCTACAACAAAAATACTCAACAAAATAAAAAAAAAAATCGAAGTTGATTTCAAATAAATTTATTAAAATTTGACATTTCCAACTAAATTATTTTTCAGAATCCAACAAAATTGAAGTTATTTTCATCTAAATTTACTCAAATATAGACCCTACAACAAAAATACTCAACAAAATCCAAAAAAATCGAAGTTGATTTCAAATAAATTTATTAAAATTTGACACTTCCAACTAAATTTTTTTTCATAATCCAACAAAATTAAATTTATTTTCATCTAAATTTACTCAAATATAGATCCTACAACAAAAATACTCAACAAAATCCAAAAAAATCGAAGTTGATTTCAAATAAATTTATTAAAATTTGACCCTTCCAACTAACATTTTTTTTCACAATCCAAAAAATTGAAGTTATTTTCATCTAAATTTACTCAAATATAGATCCTACAACAAAATCCAAAAAAATCGAAGTTGATTTCAAATAAATTTATTAAAATTTGACACTTCCAACTAAAAATTTTTTCACAATCCAACAAAATTGAAGTTATTTTCATCTAAATTTATTCAAATATAGACCCTACAACAAAAATACTCAACAAAATCCAAAAAAATCGAAGTTGATTTCAAATAAATTTATTAATATTTGACACTTCCAACTAAAATTTTTTTCACAATCCAACAAAATTGAAGTTATTTTCATCTAAATTTACTCAAATATAGATCCTACAACCAAAATACGCAACAAAATCCAAAAAAATCGAAGTTGATTTCAAATGAATTTATTAAAATTTGACCAAAATCTTGTCAAAATCCAAAAAATTGAAGTTATTTTCATCTAAATTTACTCAAATATAGATCCTACAACAAAAATACTCAACAAAATAAAAAAAAAAATCGAAGTTGATTTCAAATAAATTTATTAAAATTTGACCCTTCCAACTAACATTTTTTTTCACAATCCAAAAAATTGAAGTTATTTTCATCTAAATTTACTCAAATATAGATCCTACAACAAAATCCAAAAAAATCGAAGTTGATTTCAAATAAATTTATTAAAATTTGACACTTCCAACTAAAAATTTTTTCACAATCCAACAAAATTGAAGTTATTTTCATCTAAATTTATTCAAATATAGACCCAACAACAAAAATACTCAACAAAATCCAAAAAAATCGAAGTTGATTTCAAATAAATTTATTAATATTTGACACTTCCAACTAAAATTTTTTTCACAATCCAACAAAATTGAAGTTATTTTCATCTAAATTTACTCAAATATAGATCCTACAACAAAAATACTCAACAAAATCCAAAAAAATCAAAGTTGATTTCAAATGATTTTATTAAAATTTGACAAAAATCTTGTCTACATACAAGAAAATTGAAGTTATTTTCATCTAAATATACTCAAATATAGATCCTACAACAAAAATACTCAACAAAACCCAAAAAAATCGAAGTTGATTTCAAATGAATTTATTAAAATTTGACAAAAATCTTGTCTACATCCAAGAAAATTGAAGTTATTTTCATCTAAATTTACTCAAATATAGATCCTACAACCAAAATAGTCATCAAAATCCAAAAAATCGAAGTTGATTTCAAATGATTTTATTAAAATTTGACAAAAATCTTGTCTACATACAAGAAAAATAGAAGTTATTTTCATCTAAATTTAGTCAAATATAGATCCTACAACCAAAATACGCAACAAAATCCAAAAAAATCGAAGTTGATTTCAAATGAATTTATTAAAATTTGACCAAAATCTTGTCAAAATCCAAAAAATTGAAGTTATTTTCATCTAAATTTACTCAAATATAGATCCTACAGCAAAAATACTCAACAAAATCAAAAAAAAAATCGAAGTTGATTTCAAATAAATTTATTAAAATTTGACATTTCCAACTAAATTATTTTTCAGAATCCAACAAAATTGAAGTTATTTTCATCTAAATTTACTCAAATATAGACCCTACAACAAAAATACTCAACAAAATCCAAAAAAATCGAAGTTGATTTCAAATAAATTTATTAAAATTTGACACTTCCAACTAAATTTTTTTTCATAATCCAACAAAATTAAATTTATTTTCATCTAAATTTACTCACATATAGATCCTACAACCAAAATACTCATCAAAATCCAAAAAAATCGAAGTTGATTTCAAATGAATTTATTAAAATTTGACAAAAATCTTGTCTACATCCAAGAAAATTGAATTTATTTTCATCTAAATTTACTCAAATATAGATCCTACAACAAAAATACTCAACAAAATCAAAAAAAAATCGAAGTTGATTTCAAATAAATTTATTAAAATTTGACATTTCCAACTAAATTTTTTTTCAGAATCCAACAAAATTGAAGTTATTTTCATCTAAATTTAGTCAAATATAGATCCTACAACCAAAATACTCATCAAAATCCAAAAAATCGAAGTTGATTTCAAATGAATTTATTAAAATTTGACAAAAATCTTGTCTACATCCAAGAAAATTGAAGTTATTTTCATCTAAATTTACTCAAATATAGATCCTACAACAAAAATACTCAACAAAATCCAAAAAAATCAAAGTTGATTTCAAATGAATTTATTAAAATTTGACAAAAATCTTGTCTACATCCAAGAAAATTGAAGTTATTTTCATCTAAATTTAGTCAAATATAGATCCTACAACCAAAATACTCATCAAAATCCAAAAAAATCGAAGTTGATTTCAAATAAATTTATTAAAATTTGACACTTCCAACTAAATTTTTTTTCATAATCCAACAAAATTGAATTTATTTTCATCTAAATTTAGTCAAATATAGATCCTACAACAAAAATACTCAACAAAATCCAAAAAAATCGAAGTTGATTTCAAATAAATTTATTAAAATTTGACCCTTCCAACTAAAATTTTTTTTCACAATCCAAAAAATTGAAGTTATTTTCATCTAAATCTACTCAAATATAGATCCTACAACAAAAATACTCAACAAAATCCAAAATAATCGAAGTTGATTTCAAATAAATTTAAAAATTCGACACTTCCAACTAAAATTTTTTTCACAATCCAAAAAATTGATGTTATTTTCATCTAAATTTACTCAAATATAGATCCTACAACAAAAATACTCAATAAAATCTAAAAAAATCGAAGTTGGTTTCAAATAATATTATTAAAATTTGACACTTCCAAATAAGTTTTTTTCACAATCCAACAAAATTGAAGTTATTTTCATCTAAATTTAATCAAATACAGATCCTACAACAAGAATACTCAACAAAATCCAAAAAAATCGAAGTTGATTTCAAATGAATTTATTAAAATTTGACAAAAATCTTGTCTACATCCAAGAAAATTGAAGTTATTTTCATCTGAATTTAGTCAAATATAGATTCTACAACCAAAATACTCATCAAAATCCAAAAAAATCGAAGTTGATTTCAAATAAATTTATTAAAATTTGACACTTCCAACTAAATTTTTTTTCATAATCCAACAAAATTGAATTTATTTTCATCTAAATTTAGTCAAATATAGATCCTACAACCAAAATACTCAACAAAATGAAGAAAAATCGAAGTTGTTTTAAAATAAAGTTATTAAAATTTGACACTTCCAACTAAATTTTTTTTCATAATCCAACAAAATTGAAGTTATTTTCATCTAAATTTACTCAAATATAGATCCTACAACAAAAATACTCAACAAAACCCAAAAAAATCGAAGTTGATTTCAAATGATTTTATTAAAATTTGACAAAAATCTTGTCTACATACAAGAAAATTGAAGTTATTTTCATCTAAATTTAGTCAAATATAGATCCTACAACCAAAATAGTCATCAAAATCCAAAAAATCGAAGTTGATTTCAAATAAATTTATTAAAATTTGACACTTCCAACTAAAATTTTTTTCATAATCCAACAAAATTGAAGTTATTTTCATCTAAATTTACTCAAATATAGATCCTACAACCAAAATACGCAACAAAATCCAAAAAAATCGAAGTTGATTTCAAATGAATTTATTAAAATTTGACCAAAATCTTGTCAAAATCCAAAAAATTGAAGTTATTTTCATCTAAATTTACTCAAATATAGATCCTACAACAAAAATACTCAACAAAATCCAAAATAATCAAAGTTGATTTCATATGATTTTATTAAAATTTGACAAAAATCTTGTCTACATACAAGAAAATTGAAGTTATTTTCATCTAAATTTACTCAAATATAGATCCTACAACAAAAATACTCAACAAAACCCAAAAAAATCGAAGTTGATTTCAAATGATTTTATTAAAATTTGACAAAAATCTTGTCTACATACAAGAAAATTGAAGTTATTTTCATCTAAATTTAGTCAAATATAGATCCTACAACCAAAATAGTCATCAAAATCCAAAAAATCGAAGTTGATTTCAAATAAATTTATTAAAATTTGACACTTCCAACTAAATTTTTTTTCATAATCCAACAAAATTGAAGTTATTTTCATCTAAATTTAGTCAAATATAGATCCTACAACCAAAATAGTCATCAAAATCCAAAAAATCGAAGTTGATTTCAAATGATTTTATTAAAATTTGACAAAAATCTTGTCAAAATCCAAGAAAATTGAAGTTATTTTCATCTAAATTTACTCAAATATAGATCCTACAACAAAAATACTCAACAAAATCCAAAAAAATCGAAGTTGATTTCAAATAAATTTATTAAAATTTGACCCTTCCAACTAACATTTTTTTTCACAATCCAAAAAATTGAAGTTATTTTCATCTAAATTTACTCAAATATAGATCCTACAACAAAATCCAAAAAAATCGAAGTTGATTTCAAATAAATTTATTAAAATTTGACACTTCCAACTAAAAATTTTTTCACAATCCAACAAAATTGAAGTTATTTTCATCTAAATTTATTCAAATATAGACCCTACAACAAAAATACTCAACAAAATCCAAAAAAATCGAAGTTGATTTCAAATAAATTTATTAATATTTGACACTTCCAACTAAAATTTTTTTCACAATCCAACAAAATTGAAGTTATTTTCATCTAAATTTACTCAAATATAGATCCTACAACCAAAATACGCAACAAAATCCAAAAAAATCGAAGTTGATTTCAAATGAATTTATTAAAATTTGACCAAAATCTTGTCAAAATCCAAAAAATTGAAGTTATTTTCATCTAAATTTACTCAAATATAGATCCTACAACAAAAATACTCAACAAAATAAAAAAAAAAATCGAAGTTGATTTCAAATA
Organism: Andrena fulva; assembly: GCA_946251845.1. Lineage (NCBI taxonomy): Eukaryota > Metazoa > Arthropoda > Insecta > Hymenoptera > Andrenidae > Andrena > Andrena fulva. Next base: position 2,629,615 of record CAMITZ010000243.1, read on the forward strand.
AATTTATTAAAATTTGACCCTTCCAACTAACATTTTTTTTCACAATCCAAAAAATTGAAGTTATTTTCATCTAAATTTACTCAAATATAGATCCTACAACAAAATCCAAAAAAATCGAAGTTGATTTCAAATAAATTTATTAAAATTTGACACTTCCAACTAAAAATTTTTTCACAATCCAACAAAATTGAAGTTATTTTCATCTAAATTTATTCAAATATAGACCCAACAACAAAAATACTCAACAAAATCCAAAAAAATCGAAGTTGATTTCAAATAAATTTATTAATATTTGACACTTCCAACTAAAATTTTTTTCACAATCCAACAAAATTGAAGTTATTTTCATCTAAATTTACTCAAATATAGATCCTACAACAAAAATACTCAACAAAATCCAAAAAAATCAAAGTTGATTTCAAATGATTTTATTAAAATTTGACAAAAATCTTGTCTACATACAAGAAAATTGAAGTTATTTTCATCTAAATATACTCAAATATAGATCCTACAACAAAAATACTCAAATAAAACCCAAAAAAATCGAAGTTGATTTCAAATGATTTTATTAAAATTTGACAAAAATCTTGTCTACATACAAGAAAATTGAAGTTATTTTCATCTAAATTTAGTCAAATATAGATCCTACAACCAAAATAGTCATCAAAATCCAAAAAATCGAAGTTGATTTCAAATAAATTTATTAAAATTTGACACTTCCAACTAAATTTTTTTTCATAATCCAACAAAATTGAAGTTATTTTCATCTAAATTTAGTCAAATATAGATCCTACAACCAAAATAGTCATCAAAATCCAAAAAATCGAAGTTGATTTCAAATGATTTTATTAAAATTTGACAAAAATCTTGTCAAAATCCAAGAAAATTGAAGTTATTTTCATCTAAATTTACTCAAATATAGATCCTACAACAAAAATACTCAACAAAATCCAAAAAAATCGAAGTTGATTTTAAATAAATTTATTAAAATTTGACCCTTCCAACTAACATTTTTTTTCACAATCCAAAAAATTGAAGTTATTTTCATCTAAATTTACTCAAATATAGATCCTACAACAAAATCCAAAAAAATCGAAGTTGATTTCAAATAAATTTATTAAAATTTGACACTTCCAACTAAAAATTTTTTCACAATCCAACAAAATTGAAGTTATTTTCATCTAAATTTATTCAAATATAGACCCTACAACAAAAATACTCAACAAAATCCAAAAAAATCGAAGTTGATTTCAAATAAATTTATTAATATTTGACACTTCCAACTAAAATTTTTTTCACAATCCAACAAAATTGAAGTTATTTTCATCTAAATTTACTCAAATATAGATCCTACAACCAAAATACGCAACAAAATCCAAAAAAATCGAAGTTGATTTCAAATGAATTTATTAAAATTTGACCAAAATCTTGTCAAAATCCAAAAAATTGAAGTTATTTTCATCTAAATTTACTCAAATATAGATCCTACAACAAAAATACTCAACAAAATAAAAAAAAAAATCGAAGTTGATTTCAAATAAATTTATTAAAATTTGACATTTCCAACTAAATTATTTTTCAGAATCCAACAAAATTGAAGTTATTTTCATCTAAATTTACTCAAATATAGACCCTACAACAAAAATACTCAACAAAATCCAAAAAAATCGAAGTTGATTTCAAATAAATTTATTAAAATTTGACACTTCCAACTAAATTTTTTTTCATAATCCAACAAAATTAAATTTATTTTCATCTAAATTTACTCAAATATAGATCCTACAACAAAAATACTCAACAAAATCCAAAATAATCGAAGTTGATTTCAAATAAATTTAATAAAACTTGATACTTCCAACTAAAATTTTTTTCACAATCCAACAAAATTGAAGTTATTTTCATCTAAATTTAATCAAATATAGATCCTACAACAAAAATACTCGGCAAAATCCAAAAAAATCGAAATTGATTTCATATGAATTTATTAAAATTTGACACTTCCAAATAAAATTTTTTTTATAATCCAACAAAATTGAAGTTATTTTCATCTAAATTTAGTCAAATATAGATCCTACAACCAAAATACTCATCAAAATCCAAAAAAATCGAAGTTGATTTCAAATGAATTTATTAAAATTTGACAAAAATCTTGTCTACATCCAAGAAAATTGAAGTTATTTTCATCTAAATTTACTCAAATATAGATCCTACAACAAAAATACTCAACAAAATCCAAAAAAATCAAAGTTGATTTCAAATGATTTTATTAAAATTTGACAAAAATCTTGTCTACATACAAGAAAAATAGAAGTTATTTTCATCTAAATTTAGTCAAATATAGATCCTACAACCAAAATACGCAACAAAATCCAAAAAAATCGAAGTTGATTTCAAATGAATTTATTAAAATTTGACCAAAATCTTGTCAAAATCCAAAAAATTGAAGTTATTTTCATCTAAATTTACTCAAATATAGATCCTACAGCAAAAATACTCAACAAAATCAAAAAAAAAATCGAAGTTGATTTCAAATAAATTTATTAAAATTTGACATTTCCAACTAAATTATTTTTCAGAATCCAACAAAATTGAAGTTATTTTCATCTAAATTTACTCAAATATAGACCCTACAACAAAAATACTCAACAAAATCCAAAAAAATCGAAGTTGATTTCAAATAAATTTATTAAAATTTGACACTTCCAACTAAATTTTTTTTCATAATCCAACAAAATTAAATTTATTTTCATCTAAATTTACTCACATATAGATCCTACAACCAAAATACTCATCAAAATCCAAAAAAATCGAAGTTGATTTCAAATGAATTTATTAAAATTTGACAAAAATCTTGTCTACATCCAAGAAAATTGAATTTATTTTCATCTAAATTTACTCAAATATAGATCCTACAACAAAAATACTCAACAAAATCAAAAAAAAATCGAAGTTGATTTCAAATAAATTTATTAAAATTTGACATTTCCAACTAAATTTTTTTTCAGAATCCAACAAAATTGAAGTTATTTTCATCTAAATTTAGTCAAATATAGATCCTACAACCAAAATACTCATCAAAATCCAAAAAATCGAAGTTGATTTCAAATGAATTTATTAAAATTTGACAAAAATCTTGTCTACATCCAAGAAAATTGAAGTTATTTTCATCTAAATTTACTCAAATATAGATCCTACAACAAAAATACTCAACAAAATCCAAAAAAATCAAAGTTGATTTCAAATGAATTTATTAAAATTTGACAAAAATCTTGTCTACATCCAAGAAAATTGAAGTTATTTTCATCTAAATTTAGTCAAATATAGATCCTACAACCAAAATACTCATCAAAATCCAAAAAAATCGAAGTTGATTTCAAATAAATTTATTAAAATTTGACACTTCCAACTAAATTTTTTTTCATAATCCAACAAAATTGAATTTATTTTCATCTAAATTTAGTCAAATATAGATCCTACAACAAAAATACTCAACAAAATCCAAAAAAATCGAAGTTGATTTCAAATAAATTTATTAAAATTTGACCCTTCCAACTAAAATTTTTTTTCACAATCCAAAAAATTGAAGTTATTTTCATCTAAATCTACTCAAATATAGATCCTACAACAAAAATACTCAACAAAATCCAAAATAATCGAAGTTGATTTCAAATAAATTTAAAAATTCGACACTTCCAACTAAAATTTTTTTCACAATCCAAAAAATTGATGTTATTTTCATCTAAATTTACTCAAATATAGATCCTACAACAAAAATACTCAATAAAATCTAAAAAAATCGAAGTTGGTTTCAAATAATATTATTAAAATTTGACACTTCCAAATAAGTTTTTTTCACAATCCAACAAAATTGAAGTTATTTTCATCTAAATTTAAACAAATACAGATCCTACAACAAGAATACTCAACAAAATCCAAAAAAATCGAAGTTGATTTCAAATGAATTTATTAAAATTTGACAAAAATCTTGTCTACATCCAAGAAAATTGAAGTTATTTTCATCTGAATTTAGTCAAATATAGATTCTACAACCAAAATACTCATCAAAATCCAAAAAAATCGAAGTTGATTTCAAATAAATTTATTAAAATTTGACACTTCCAACTAAATTTTTTTTCATAATCCAACAAAATTGAATTTATTTTTATCTAAATTTAGTCAAATATAGATCCTACAACCAAAATACTCAACAAAATGAAGAAAAATCGAAGTTGTTTTAAAATAAAGTTATTAAAATTTGACACTTCCAACTAAATTTTTTTTCATAATCCAACAAAATTGAAGTTATTTTCATCTAAATTTACTCAAATATAGATCCTACAACCAAAATACGCAACAAAATCCAAAATAATCGAAGTTGATTTCAAATAAATTTAAAAATTCGACACTTCCAACTAAAATTTTTTTCACAATCCAAAAAATTGATGTTATTTTCATCTAAATTTACTCAAATATAGATCCTACAACCAAAATACTCATCAAAATCCAAAAAAATCGAAGTTGATTTCAAATGAATTTATTAAAATTTGACAAAAATCTTGTCCACATCCAAGAAAATTGAAGTTATTTTCATCTAAATTTACTCAAATATAGATCCTACAACAAAAATACTCAACAAAATCCAAAAAAATCAAAGTTGATTTCAAATGATTTTATTAAAATTTGACAAAAATCTTGTCTACATACAAGAAAAATAGAAGTTATTTTCATCTAAATTTAGTCAAATATAGATCCTACAACCAAAATAGTCATCAAAATCCAAAAAATCGAAGTTGATTTCAAATGAATTTATTAAAATTTGACACTTCCAACTAAAATTTTTTTTCACAATCCAAAAAATTGAAGTTATTTTCATCTAAATCTACTCAAATATAGATCCTACAACAAAAATACTCAACAAAATCCAAAATAATCGAAGTTGATTTCAAATAAATTTAAAAATTCGACACATCCAACTAAAATTTTTTTCACATTCCAAAAAATTGATGTTATTTTCATCTAAATTTACTCAAATATAGATCCTACAACAAAAATACTCAATAAAATCTAAAAAAATCGAAGTTGGTTTCAAATAATATTATTAAAATTTGACACTTCCAAATAAGTTTTTTTCACAATCCAACAAAATTGAAGTTATTTTCATCTAAATTTAATCAAATATAGATCCTACAACAAGAATACTCAACAAAATCCAAAAAAATCGAAGTTGATTTCAAATGAATTTATTAAAATTTGACCAAAATCTTGTCAAAATCCAAAAAATTGAAGTTATTTTCATCTAAATTTACTCAAATATAGATCCTACAACAAAAATACTCAACAAAATAAAAAAAAAAAATCGAAGTTGATTTCAAATAAATTTATTAAAATTTGACATTTCCAACTAAATTATTTTTCAGAATCCAACAAAATTGAAGTTATTTTCATCTAAATTTACTCAAATATAGACCCTACAACAAAAATACTCAACAAAATCCAAAAAAATCGAAGTTGATTTCAAATAAATTTATTAAAATTTGACACTTCCAACTAAATTTTTTTTCATAATCCAACAAAATTAAATTTATTTTCATCTAAATTTACTCAAATATAGATCCTACAACAAATATACTCAACAAAATCCAAAATAATCGAAGTTGATTTCAAATAAACTTAATAAAACTTGATACTTCCAACTAAAATTTTTTTCACAATCCAACAAAATTGAAGTTATTTTCATCTAAATTTAATCAAATATAGATCCTACAACAAAAATACTCGGCAAAATCCAAAAAAATCGAAATTGATTTCATATGAATTTATTAAAATTTGACACTTCCAAATAAAATTTTTTTTATAATCCAACAAAATTGAAGTTATTTTCATCTAAATTTAGTCAAATATAGATCCTACAACCAAAATACTCATCAAAATCCAAAAAAATCGAAGTTGATTTCAAATGAATTTATTAAAATTTGACAAAAATCTTGTCTACATCCAAGAAAATTGAAGTTATTTTCATCTAAATTTACTCAAATATAGATCCTACAACAAAAATACTCAACAAAATCCAAAAAAATCAAAGTTGATTTCAAATGATTTTATTAAAATTTGACAAAAATCTTGTCTACATACAAGAAAATTGAAGTTATTTTCATCTAAATTTAGTCAAATATAGATCCTACAACCAAAATAGTCATCAAAATCCAAAAAATTGAAGTTGATTTCAAATAAATTTATTAAAATTTGACACTTCCAACTAAAATTTTTTTCACAATCCAACAAAATTGAAGTTATTTTCATCTAAATTTACTCAAATATAGATCCTACAACCAAAATACGCAACAAAATCCAAAAAAATCGAAGTTGATTTCAAATGAATTTATTAAAATTTGACCAAAATCTTGTCAAAATCCAAAAAATTGAAGTTATTTTCATCTAAATTTACTCAAATATAGATCCTACAACAAAAATACTCAACAAAATAAAAAAAAAATCGAAGTTGATTTCAAATAAATTTATTAAAATTTGACATTTCCAACTAAATTATTTTTCAGAATCCAACAAAATTGAAGTTATTTTCATCTAAATTTACTCAAATATAGACCCTACAACAAAAATACTCAACAAAATCCAAAAAAATCGAAGTTGATTTCAAATAAATTTATTAAAATTTGACACTTCCAACTAAATTTTTTTTCATAATCCAACAAAATTAAATTTATTTTCATCTAAATTTACTGAAATATAGATCCTACAACAAAAATACTCAACAAAAACCAAAATAATCGAAGTTAATTTCAAATAAATTTAATAAAACTTGATACTTCCAACTAAATTTTTTTTCACAATCCAACAAAATTGAAGTTATTTTCATCTAAATTTAATCAAATATAGATCCTAAAACAAAAATACTCGGCAAAATCCAAAAAAATCGAAGTTGATTTCATATGAATTTATTAAAATTTGACACTTCCAAATAAAATTTTTTTTATAATCCAACAAAATTGAAGTTATTTTCATCTAAATTTAGTCAAATATAGATCCTACAACCAAAATACTCATCAAAATCCAAAAAATCGAAGTTGATATCAAATGAATTTATTAAAATTTGACAAAAATCTTGTCTACATCCAAGAAAATTGAAGTTATTTTCATCTGAATTTAGTCAAATATAGATCCTACAACCAAAATACGCAACAAAATCCAAAATAATCGAAGTTGATTTCAAATAAATTTAAAAATTCGACACTGCCAACTAAATTTTTTTTCATAATCCAATAAAAATAAATTTATTTTTATCTAAATTTACTCAAATATAGATCCTACAACCAAAATACTCATCAAAATCCAAAAAAATCGAAGTTGATTTCAAATAAATTTATTAAAATTTGACACTTCCAACTAAATTTTTTTTCATAATCCAACAAAATTGAATTTATTTTCATCTAAATTTAGTCAAATATAGATCCTACAACCAAAATACTCAACAAAATGAAGAAAAATCGAAGTTGTTTTCAAATAAATTTATTAAAATTTGACACTTCCAACTAAATTTTTTTTCATAATCCAACAAAATTGAAGTTATTTTCATCTAAATTTACTCAAATATAGATCCTACAACCAAAATACGCAACAAAATCCAAAATAATCGAAGTTGATTTCAAATAAATTTAAAAATTCGACACTTCCAACTAAAATTTTTTTCACAATCCAAAAAATTGATGTTATTTTCATCTAAATTTACTCAAATATAGATCCTACAACAAAAATACTCAACAAAATAAAAAAAAATCGAAGTTGATTTCAAATCCATTTATTAAAATTTGACCCTTCCAACTAAAATTTTTTTTCACAATCCAAAAAATTGAAGTTATTTTCATCTAAATCTACTCAAATATAGATCCTACAACAAAAATACTCAACAAAATCCAAAATAATCGAAGTTGATTTCAAATAAATTTAAAAATTCGACACTTCCAACTAAAATTTTTTCACAATCCAAAAAATTGATGTTATTTTCATCTAAATTTACTCAAATATAGATCCTACAACAAAAATACTCAATAAAATCTAAAAAAATCGAAGTTGGTTTCAAATAATATTATTAAAATTTGACACTTCCAAATAAGTTTTTTTCACAATCCAACAAAATTGAAGTTATTTTCATCTAAATTTAGTCAAATATAGATCCTACAACCAAAATACTCAACAAAATAAAAAAAAATCGAAGTTGATTTCAAACAAATTTATTAAAATTTGACACTTCCAACTAAAATTTTTTTCATAATCCAACAAAATTGAAGTTATTTTCATCTAAATTTACTCAAATATAGATCCTACAACCAAAATACGCAACAAAATCCAAAAAAATCGAAGTTGATTTCAAATGAATTTATTAAAATTTGACCAAAATCTTGTCAAAATCCAAAAAATTGAAGTTATTTTCATCTAAATTTACTCAAATATAGATCCTACAACAAAATCCAAAAAAATCGAAGTTGATTTCAAATAAATTTATTAAAATTTGACATTTCCAACTAAATTTTTTTTCAGAATCCAACAAAATTGAAGTTATTTTCATCTAAATTTACTCAAATATAGACCCTACAACAAAAATACTCAACAAAATCCAAAAAAATCGAAGTTGATTTCAAATAAATTTATTAAAATTTGACACTTCCAACTAAATTTTTTTTCATAATACAACAAAATTAAATTTATTTTCATCTAAATTTACTCAAATATGGATCCTACAACAAAAATACTCAACAAAATCCAAAATAATCAAAGTTGATTTCAAATAAATTTAATAAAACTTGATACTTCCAACTAAAATTTTTTTCACAATCCAACAAAATTGAAGTTATTTTCATCTAAATTTAATCAAATATAGATCCTACAACAAAAATACTCGACTGTGACGTCCTGGCCCCACCACGGTATCGCGACTTAGTGTCGGCGAGCGCCACCAGAGGTCTAATCTTCTCGCTAGTTCTCAATCTCCAATCCATTCGTATATATACAAGTTCCGAAATCATATCCTCTGTGTCCCCGTGTGTGTCTAGGGCAGGGGCCGTCAGCTGTAGCCCTACTGATGAGTCTAGCTGACGGTCCCAAGACGAAACACACCTCTTCTTTTCCTCCTCGATCCTTTAAAGCCAATCCACCCGCCCCGCACAGTTTACTCCATTGCGGCGTAATCCGGCCGGCCTTAGGGCGCGACGGTACGTTGGAGGCAGCGGGGCAAGAACTCCTTGTCATTGTCCTAACCTCCACCCAGGACGTGACATAAAACTGGTGACAGCGGTGGGATGTCGGTGGATTGTGCTGAGATCCGAGGACGGATCTTCCCCTTAGGGGGGGAGGTGTGACGTCCTAGCCCCACCACGGTATCGCGACTTAGTGTCGGCGAGCGCCACCAGAGGTCTAATCTTCTCGCTAGTTCTCAATCTCCAATCCATTCGTATATATACAAGTTCCGAAATCATATCCTCTGTGTCCCCGTGTGTGTCTAGGGCAGGGGCCGTCAGCTGTAGCCCTACTGATGAGTCTAGCTGACGGTCCCAAGACGAATCACACCTCTTCTTTTCCTCCTCGATCCTTTAAAGCCAATCCACCCGCCCCGCACAGTTTACTCCATTGCGGCGTAATCCGGCCGGCCTTAGGGCGCGACGGTACGTTGGAGGCAGCGGGGCAAGAACACCTTGTCATTGTCCTAACCTCCACCCAGGACGTGACACGACAAAATCCAAAAAAATCGAAGTGGATTTCAAATGATTTTATTAAAATTTGACAAAAATCTTGTCTACATACAAGAAAATTGAAGTTATTTTCATCTAAATTTAGTCAAATATAGATCCTACAACCAAAATAGTCATCAAAATCCAAAAAAATCGAAGTTGATTTCAAATAAATTTATTAAAATTTGACACTTCCAACTAAAATTTTTTTCACAATCCAACAAAATTGAAGTTATTTTCATCTAAATTTAATCAAATATAGATCCTACCACAAAAATACTCAACAAAATCCAAAAAAATCGAAGTTGATTTCAAATGATTTTATTAAAATTTGACAAAAATCTTGTCTACATCCAAGAAAATTGAAGTTATTTTCATCTAAATTTACTCAAATATAGATCCTACAACAAAAATACTCAACAAAATCCAAAAAATCGAAGTTGATTTCAAATGAATTTATTAAAATTTCACAAAAATCTTGTCTACATCCAAGAAAATTGAAGTTATTTTCATCTAAATTTACTCAAATATAGATCCTACAACAAAAATACTCAACAAAATCCAAAAAAATCGAAGTTGATTTCAAATGATTTTATTAAAATTTGACAAAAATCTTGTCTACATACAAGAAAATTGAAGTTATTTTCATCTAAATTTAGTCAAATATAGATCCTACAACCAAAATACGCAACAAAATCCAAAATAATCGAAGTTGATTTCAAATAAATTTATTAAAATTTGACATTTCCAACTAAATTTTTTTCATAATCCAACAAAATTGAAGTTATTTTCATCTAAATTTACTCAAATATAGATCCTACAACCAAAATACGCAACAAAATCCAAAATAATCGAAGTTGATTTCAAATAAATTTATTAAAATTTGACATTTACAACTAAATTTTTTTTCATAATCCAACAAAATTAAATTTGTTTTCATCTAAATTTACTCAAATATAGATCCTACAACCAAAATACGCAACAAAATCCAAAAAAATCGAAGTTGATTTCAAATGAATTTATTAAAATTTGACCAAAATCTTGTCAAAATCCAAAAAATTGAAGTTATTTTCATCTAAATTTACTCAAATATAGATCCTACAGCAAAAATACTCAACAAAATCAAAAAAAAAATCGAAGTTGATTTCAAATAAATTTATTAAAATTTGACATTTCCAACTAAATTATTTTTCAGAATCCAACAAAATTGAAGTTATTTTCATCTAAATTTACTCAAATATAGACCCTACAACAAAAATACTCAACAAAATCCAAAAAAATCGAAGTTGATTTCAAATAAATTTATTAAAATTTGACACTTCCAACTAAATTTTTTTTCATAATCCAACAAAATTAAATTTATTTTCATCTAAATTTACTCACATATAGATCCTACAACCAAAATACTCATCAAAATCCAAAAAAATCGAAGTTGATTTCAAATGAATTTATTAAAATTTGACAAAAATCTTGTCTACATCCAAGAAAATTGAATTTATTTTCATCTAAATTTACTCAAATATAGATCCTACAACAAAAATACTCAACAAAATCAAAAAAAAATCGAAGTTGATTTCAAATAAATTTATTAAAATTTGACATTTCCAACTAAATTTTTTTTCAGAATCCAACAAAATTGAAGTTATTTTCATCTAAATTTAGTCAAATATAGATCCTACAACCAAAATACTCATCAAAATCCAAAAAATCGAAGTTGATTTCAAATGAATTTATTAAAATTTGACAAAAATCTTGTCTACATCCAAGAAAATTGAAGTTATTTTCATCTAAATTTACTCAAATATAGATCCTACAACAAAAATACTCAACAAAATCCAAAAAAATCAAAGTTGATTTCAAATGAATTTATTAAAATTTGACAAAAATCTTGTCTACATCCAAGAAAATTGAAGTTATTTTCATCTAAATTTAGTCAAATATAGATCCTACAACCAAAATACTCATCAAAATCCAAAAAAATCGAAGTTGATTTCAAATAAATTTATTAAAATTTGACACTTCCAACTAAATTTTTTTTCATAATCCAACAAAATTGAATTTATTTTCATCTAAATTTAGTCAAATATAGATCCTACAACAAAAATACTCAACAAAATCCAAAAAAATCGAAGTTGATTTCAAATAAATTTATTAAAATTTGACCCTTCCAACTAAAATTTTTTTTCACAATCCAAAAAATTGAAGTTATTTTCATCTAAATCTACTCAAATATAGATCCTACAACAAAAATACTCAACAAAATCCAAAATAATCGAAGTTGATTTCAAATAAATTTAAAAATTCGACACTTCCAACTAAAATTTTTTTCACAATCCAAAAAATTGATGTTATTTTCATCTAAATTTACTCAAATATAGATCCTACAACAAAAATACTCAATAAAATCTAAAAAAATCGAAGTTGGTTTCAAATAATATTATTAAAATTTGACACTTCCAAATAAGTTTTTTTCACAATCCAACAAAATTGAAGTTATTTTCATCTAAATTTAAACAAATACAGATCCTACAACAAGAATACTCAACAAAATCCAAAAAAATCGAAGTTGATTTCAAATGAATTTATTAAAATTTGACAAAAATCTTGTCTACATCCAAGAAAATTGAAGTTATTTTCATCTGAATTTAGTCAAATATAGATTCTACAACCAAAATACTCATCAAAATCCAAAAAAATCGAAGTTGATTTCAAATAAATTTATTAAAATTTGACACTTCCAACTAAATTTTTTTTCATAATCCAACAAAATTGAATTTATTTTTATCTAAATTTAGTCAAATATAGATCCTACAACCAAAATACTCAACAAAATGAAGAAAAATCGAAGTTGTTTTAAAATAAAGTTATTAAAATTTGACACTTCCAACTAAATTTTTCTTCATAATCCAACAAAATTGAAGTTATTTTCATCTAAATTTACTCAAATATAGATCCTACAACCAAAATACGCAACAAAATCCAAAATAATCGAAGTTGATTTCAAATAAATTTAAAAATTCGACACTTCCAACTAAAATTTTTTTCACAATCCAAAAAATTGATGTTATTTTCATCTAAATTTACTCAAATATAGATCCTACAACCAAAATACTCATCAAAATCCAAAAAAATCGAAGTTGATTTCAAATGAATTTATTAAAATTTGACAAAAATCTTGTCCACATCCAAGAAAATTGAAGTTATTTTCATCTAAATTTACTCAAATATAGATCCTACAACAAAAATACTCAACAAAATCCAAAAAAATCAAAGTTGATTTCAAATGATTTTATTAAAATTTGACAAAAATCTTGTCTACATACAAGAAAAATAGAAGTTATTTTCATCTAAATTTAGTCAAATATAGATCCTACAACCAAAATAGTCATCAAAATCCAAAAAATCGAAGTTGATTTCAAATGAATTTATTAAAATTTGACACTTCCAACTAAAATTTTTTTTCACAATCCAAAAAATTGAAGTTATTTTCATCTAAATCTACTCAAATATAGATCCTACAACAAAAATACTCAACAAAATCCAAAATAATCGAAGTTGATTTCAAATAAATTTAAAAATTCGACACATCCAACTAAAATTTTTTTCACATTCCAAAAAATTGATGTTATTTTCATCTAAATTTACTCAAATATAGATCCTACAACAAAAATACTCAATAAAATCTAAAAAAATCGAAGTTGGTTTCAAATAATATTATTAAAATTTGACACTTCCAAATAAGTTTTTTTCACAATCCAACAAAATTGAAGTTATTTTCATCTAAATTTAATCAAATATAGATCCTACAACAAGAATACTCAACAAAATCCAAAAAAATCGAAGTTGATTTCAAATGAATTTATTAAAATTTGACCAAAATCTTGTCAAAATCCAAAAAATTGAAGTTATTTTCATCTAAATTTACTCAAATATAGATCCTACAACAAAAATACTCAACAAAATAAAAAAAAAAAATCGAAGTTGATTTCAAATAAATTTATTAAAATTTGACATTTCCAACTAAATTATTTTTCAGAATCCAACAAAATTGAAGTTATTTTCATCTAAATTTACTCAAATATAGACCCTACAACAAAAATACTCAACAAAATCCAAAAAAATCGAAGTTGATTTCAAATAAATTTATTAAAATTTGACACTTCCAACTAAATTTTTTTTCATAATCCAACAAAATTAAATTTATTTTCATCTAAATTTACTCAAATATAGATCCTACAACAAATATACTCAACAAAATCCAAAATAATCGAAGTTGATTTCAAATAAACTTAATAAAACTTGATACTTCCAACTAAAATTTTTTTCACAATCCAACAAAATTGAAGTTATTTTCATCTAAATTTAATCAAATATAGATCCTACAACAAAAATACTCGGCAAAATCCAAAAAAATCGAAATTGATTTCATATGAATTTATTAAAATTTGACACTTCCAAATAAAATTTTTTTTATAATCCAACAAAATTGAAGTTATTTTCATCTAAATTTAGTCAAATATAGATCCTACAACCAAAATACTCATCAAAATCCAAAAAAATCGAAGTTGATTTCAAATGAATTTATTAAAATTTGACAAAAATCTTGTCTACATCCAAGAAAATTGAAGTTATTTTCATCTAAATTTACTCAAATATAGATCCTACAACAAAAATACTCAACAAAATCCAAAAAAATCAAAGTTGATTTCAAATGATTTTATTAAAATTTGACAAAAATCTTGTCTACATACAAGAAAATTGAAGTTATTTTCATCTAAATTTAGTCAAATATAGATCCTACAACCAAAATAGTCATCAAAATCCAAAAAATTGAAGTTGATTTCAAATAAATTTATTAAAATTTGACACTTCCAACTAAAATTTTTTTCACAATCCAACAAAATTGAAGTTATTTTCATCTAAATTTACTCAAATATAGATCCTACAACCAAAATACGCAACAAAATCCAAAAAAATCGAAGTTGATTTCAAATGAATTTATTAAAATTTGACCAAAATCTTGTCAAAATCCAAAAAATTGAAGTTATTTTCATCTAAATTTACTCAAATATAGATCCTACAACAAAAATACTCAACAAAATAAAAAAAAAATCGAAGTTGATTTCAAATAAATTTATTAAAATTTGACATTTCCAACTAAATTATTTTTCAGAATCCAACAAAATTGAAGTTATTTTCATCTAAATTTACTCAAATATAGACCCTACAACAAAAATACTCAACAAAATCCAAAAAAATCGAAGTTGATTTCAAATAAATTTATTAAAATTTGACACTTCCAACTAAATTTTTTTTCATAATCCAACAAAATTAAATTTATTTTCATCTAAATTTACTGAAATATAGATCCTACAACAAAAATACTCAACAAAAACCAAAATAATCGAAGTTAATTTCAAATAAATTTAATAAAACTTGATACTTCCAACTAAATTTTTTTTCACAATCCAACAAAATTGAAGTTATTTTCATCTAAATTTAATCAAATATAGATCCTAAAACAAAAATACTCGGCAAAATCCAAAAAAATCGAAGTTGATTTCATATGAATTTATTAAAATTTGACACTTCCAAATAAAATTTTTTTTATAATCCAACAAAATTGAAGTTATTTTCATCTAAATTTAGTCAAATATAGATCCTACAACCAAAATACTCATCAAAATCCAAAAAATCGAAGTTGATATCAAATGAATTTATTAAAATTTGACAAAAATCTTGTCTACATCCAAGAAAATTGAAGTTATTTTCATCTGAATTTAGTCAAATATAGATCCTACAACCAAAATACGCAACAAAATCCAAAATAATCGAAGTTGATTTCAAATAAATTTAAAAATTCGACACTGCCAACTAAATTTTTTTTCATAATCCAATAAAAATAAATTTATTTTTATCTAAATTTACTCAAATATAGATCCTACAACCAAAATACTCATCAAAATCCAAAAAAATCGAAGTTGATTTCAAATAAATTTATTAAAATTTGACACTTCCAACTAAATTTTTTTTCATAATCCAACAAAATTGAATTTATTTTCATCTAAATTTAGTCAAATATAGATCCTACAACCAAAATACTCAACAAAATGAAGAAAAATCGAAGTTGTTTTCAAATAAATTTATTAAAATTTGACACTTCCAACTAAATTTTTTTTCATAATCCAACAAAATTGAAGTTATTTTCATCTAAATTTACTCAAATATAGATCCTACAACCAAAATACGCAACAAAATCCAAAATAATCGAAGTTGATTTCAAATAAATTTAAAAATTCGACACTTCCAACTAAAATTTTTTTCACAATCCAAAAAATTGATGTTATTTTCATCTAAATTTACTCAAATATAGATCCTACAACAAAAATACTCAACAAAATAAAAAAAAATCGAAGTTGATTTCAAATCCATTTATTAAAATTTGACCCTTCCAACTAAAATTTTTTTTCACAATCCAAAAAATTGAAGTTATTTTCATCTAAATCTACTCAAATATAGATCCTACAACAAAAATACTCAACAAAATCCAAAATAATCGAAGTTGATTTCAAATAAATTTAAAAATTCGACACTTCCAACTAAAATTTTTTCACAATCCAAAAAATTGATGTTATTTTCATCTAAATTTACTCAAATATAGATCCTACAACAAAAATACTCAATAAAATCTAAAAAAATCGAAGTTGGTTTCAAATAATATTATTAAAATTTGACACTTCCAAATAAGTTTTTTTCACAATCCAACAAAATTGAAGTTATTTTCATCTAAATTTAGTCAAATATAGATCCTACAACCAAAATACTCAACAAAATAAAAAAAAATCGAAGTTGATTTCAAACAAATTTATTAAAATTTGACACTTCCAACTAAAATTTTTTTCATAATCCAACAAAATTGAAGTTATTTTCATCTAAATTTACTCAAATATAGATCCTACAACCAAAATACGCAACAAAATCCAAAAAAATCGAAGTTGATTTCAAATGAATTTATTAAAATTTGACCAAAATCTTGTCAAAATCCAAAAAATTGAAGTTATTTTCATCTAAATTTACTCAAATATAGATCCTACAACAAAATCCAAAAAAATCGAAGTTGATTTCAAATAAATTTATTAAAATTTGACATTTCCAACTAAATTTTTTTTCAGAATCCAACAAAATTGAAGTTATTTTCATCTAAATTTACTCAAATATAGACCCTACAACAAAAATACTCAACAAAATCCAAAAAAATCGAAGTTGATTTCAAATAAATTTATTAAAATTTGACACTTCCAACTAAATTTTTTTTCATAATACAACAAAATTAAATTTATTTTCATCTAAATTTACTCAAATATGGATCCTACAACAAAAATACTCAACAAAATCCAAAATAATCAAAGTTGATTTCAAATAAATTTAATAAAACTTGATACTTCCAACTAAAATTTTTTTCACAATCCAACAAAATTGAAGTTATTTTCATCTAAATTTAATCAAATATAGATCCTACAACAAAAATACTCGACTGTGACGTCCTGGCCCCACCACGGTATCGCGACTTAGTGTCGGCGAGCGCCACCAGAGGTCTAATCTTCTCGCTAGTTCTCAATCTCCAATCCATTCGTATATATACAAGTTCCGAAATCATATCCTCTGTGTCCCCGTGTGTGTCTAGGGCAGGGGCCGTCAGCTGTAGCCCTACTGATGAGTCTAGCTGACGGTCCCAAGACGAAACACACCTCTTCTTTTCCTCCTCGATCCTTTAAAGCCAATCCACCCGCCCCGCACAGTTTACTCCATTGCGGCGTAATCCGGCCGGCCTTAGGGCGCGACGGTACGTTGGAGGCAGCGGGGCAAGAACTCCTTGTCATTGTCCTAACCTCCACCCAGGACGTGACATAAAACTGGTGACAGCGGTGGGATGTCGGTGGATTGTGCTGAGATCCGAGGACGGATCTTCCCCTTAGGGGGGGAGGTGTGACGTCCTAGCCCCACCACGGTATCGCGACTTAGTGTCGGCGAGCGCCACCAGAGGTCTAATCTTCTCGCTAGTTCTCAATCTCCAATCCATTCGTATATATACAAGTTCCGAAATCATATCCTCTGTGTCCCCGTGTGTGTCTAGGGCAGGGGCCGTCAGCTGTAGCCCTACTGATGAGTCTAGCTGACGGTCCCAAGACGAATCACACCTCTTCTTTTCCTCCTCGATCCTTTAAAGCCAATCCACCCGCCCCGCACAGTTTACTCCATTGCGGCGTAATCCGGCCGGCCTTAGGGCGCGACGGTACGTTGGAGGCAGCGGGGCAAGAACACCTTGTCATTGTCCTAACCTCCACCCAGGACGTGACACGACAAAATCCAAAAAAATCGAAGTGGATTTCAAATGATTTTATTAAAATTTGACAAAAATCTTGTCTACATACAAGAAAATTGAAGTTATTTTCATCTAAATTTAGTCAAATATAGATCCTACAACCAAAATAGTCATCAAAATCCAAAAAAATCGAAGTTGATTTCAAATAAATTTATTAAAATTTGACACTTCCAACTAAAATTTTTTTCACAATCCAACAAAATTGAAGTTATTTTCATCTAAATTTAATCAAATATAGATCCTACCACAAAAATACTCAACAAAATCCAAAAAAATCGAAGTTGATTTCAAATGATTTTATTAAAATTTGACAAAAATCTTGTCTACATCCAAGAAAATTGAAGTTATTTTCATCTAAATTTACTCAAATATAGATCCTACAACAAAAATACTCAACAAAATCCAAAAAATCGAAGTTGATTTCAAATGAATTTATTAAAATTTCACAAAAATCTTGTCTACATCCAAGAAAATTGAAGTTATTTTCATCTAAATTTACTCAAATATAGATCCTACAACAAAAATACTCAACAAAATCCAAAAAAATCGAAGTTGATTTCAAATGATTTTATTAAAATTTGACAAAAATCTTGTCTACATACAAGAAAATTGAAGTTATTTTCATCTAAATTTAGTCAAATATAGATCCTACAACCAAAATACGCAACAAAATCCAAAATAATCGAAGTTGATTTCAAATAAATTTATTAAAATTTGACATTTCCAACTAAATTTTTTTCATAATCCAACAAAATTGAAGTTATTTTCATCTAAATTTACTCAAATATAGATCCTACAACCAAAATACGCAACAAAATCCAAAATAATCGAAGTTGATTTCAAATAAATTTATTAAAATTTGACATTTACAACTAAATTTTTTTTCATAATCCAACAAAATTAAATTTGTTTTCATCTAAATTTACTCAAATATGGATCCTACAACAAAAATACTCAACAAAATCCAAAATAATCGAAGTTGATTTCAAATAAATTTAATAAAACTTGATACTTCCAACTAAAATTTTTTTCACAATCCAACAAAATTGAAGTTATTTTCATCTAAATCTACTCAAATATAGATCCTACAACATAAATACTCAACAAAATCCAAAATAATCGAAGTTGATTTCAAATGATTTTATTAAAATTTGACAAAAATCTTGTCTACATACAAGAAAATTGAAGTTATTTTCATCTAAATTTAGTCAAATATAGATCCTACAACCAAAATACGCAACAAAATCCAAAATAATCGAAGTTGATTTCAAATAAATTTATTAAAATTTGACATTTCCAACTAAATTTTTTTTCATAATCCAACAAAATTGAAGTTATTTTCATCTAAATTTACTCAAATATAGATCCTACAACCAAAATACGCAACAAAATCCAAAATAATCGAAGTTGATTTCAAATAAATTTATTAAAATTTGACATTTACAACTAAATTTTTTTTCATAATCCAACAAAATTAAATTTATTTTCATCTAAATTTACTCAAATATGGATCCTACAACAAAAATACTCAACAAAATCCAAAATAATCGAAGTTGATTTCAAATAAATTTAATAAAACTTGTTACTTCCAACTAAAATTTTTTTCACAATCCAACAAAATTGAAGTTATTTTCATCTAAATTTAATCAAATATAGATCCTACCACAAAAATACTCAACAAAATCCAAAAAAATCGAAGTTGATTTCAAATGATTTTATTAAAATTTGACAAAAATCTTGTCTACATCCAAGAAAATTGAAGTTATTTTCATCTAAATTTACTCAAATATAGATCCTACAACAAAAATACTCAACAAAATCCAAAAAAATCGAAGTTGATTTCAAATGAATTTATTAAAATTTCTCAAAAATCTTGTCTACATCCAAGAAAATTGAAGTTATTTTCATCTAAATTTACTCAAATATAGATCCTACAACAAAAATACTCAACAAAATCCAAAAAAATCGAAGTTGATTTCAAATGATTTTATTAAAATTTGACAAAAATCTTGTCTACATACAAGAAAATTGAAGTTATTTTCATCTAAATTTAGTCAAATATAGATCCTACAACCAAAATACGCAACAAAATCCAAAATAATCGAAGTTGATTTCAAATAAATTTATTAAAATTTGACATTTCCAACTAAATTTTTTTTCATAATCCAACAAAATTGAAGTTATTTTCATCTAAATTTACTCAAATATAGATCCTACAACCAAAATACGCAACAAAATCCAAAATAATCGAAGTTGATTTCAAATAAATTTATTAAAATTTGACATTTACAACTAAATTTTTTTTCATAATCCAACAAAATTAAATTTGTTTTCATCTAAATTTACTCAAATATGGATCCTACAACAAAAATACTCAACAAAATCCAAAATAATCGAAGTTGATTTCAAATAAATTTAATAAAACTTGATACTTCCAACTAAAATTTTTTTCACAATCCAACAAAATTGAAGTTATTTTCATCTAAATTTAATCAAATATAGATCCTACAACAAAAATACTCATCAAAATCCAAAAAAATCGAAGTTGATTTCAAATGAATTTATTAAAATTTGACAAAAATCTTGTCTACATCCAAGAAAATTGAAGTTATTTTCATCTAAATTTACTCAAATATAGATCCTACAACAAAAATACTCAACAAAATCCAAAAAAATCGAAGTTGATTTCAAATGATTTTATTAAAATTTGACAAAAATCTTGTCTACATACAAGAAAATTGAAGTTATTTTCATCTAAATTTAGTCAAATATAGATCCTACAACCAAAATAGTCATCAAAATCCAAAAAATCGAAGTTGATTTCAAATAAATTTATTAAAATTTGACATTTCCAACTAAATTTTTTTTCAGAATCCAACAAAATTGAAGTTATTTTCATCTAAATTTACTCAAATATAGACCCTACAACAAAAATACTCAACAAAATCCAAAAAAATCGAAGTTGATTTCAAATAAATTTATTAAAATTTGACACTTCCAACTAAATTTTTTTTCATAATCCAACAAAATTAAATTTATTTTCATCTAAATTTAGTCAAATATAGATCCTACAACAAAAATACTCAACAAAATCCAAAATAATCGAAGTTGATTTCAAATAAATTTAATAAAACTTGATACTTCCAACTAAAATTTTTTTCACAATCCAACAAAATTGAAGTTATTTTCATCTAAATTTAATCAAATATAGATCCTACAACAAAAATACTCGACTGTGACGTCCTGGCCCCACCACGGTATCGCGACTTAGTGTCGGCGAGCGCCACCAGAGGTCTAATCTTCTCGCTAGTTCTCAATCTCCAATCCATTCGTATATATACAAGTTCCGAAATCATATCCTCTGTGTCCCCGTGTGTGTCTAGGGCAGGGGCCGTCAGCTGTAGCCCTACTGATGAGTCTAGCTGACGGTCCCAAGACGAAACACACCTCTTCTTTTCCTCCTCGATCCTTTAAAGCCAATCCACCCGCCCCGCACAGTTTACTCCATTGCGGCGTAATCCGGCCGGCCTTAGGGCGCGACGGTACGTTGGAGGCAGCGGGGCAAGAACTCCTTGTCATTGTCCTAACCTCCACCCAGGACGTGACATAAAACTGGTGACAGCGGTGGGATGTCGGTGGATTGTGCTGAGATCCGAGGACGGATCTTCCCCTTAGGGGGGGAGGTGTGACGTCCTAGCCCCACCACGGTATCGCGACTTAGTGTCGGCGAGCGCCACCAGAGGTCTAATCTTCTCGCTAGTTCTCAATCTCCAATCCATTCGTATATATACAAGTTCCGAAATCATATCCTCTGTGTCCCCGTGTGTGTCTAGGGCAGGGGCCGTCAGCTGTAGCCCTACTGATGAGTCTAGCTGACGGTCCCAAGACGAAACACACCTCTTCTTTTCCTCCTCGATCCTTTAAAGCCAATCCACCCGCCCCGCACAGTTTACTCCATTGCGGCGTAATCCGGCCGGCCTTAGGGCGCGACGGTACGTTGGAGGCAGCGGGGCAAGAACACCTTGTCATTGTCCTAACCTCCACCCAGGACGTGACACGACAAAATCCAAAAAAATCGAAGTTGATTTCATATGAATTTATTAAAATTTGACACTTCCAACTACAATTTTTTTTATAATCCAACAAAATTGAAGTTATTTTCATCTAAATTTAGTCAAATATAGATCCTACAACCAAAATACTCATCAAAATCCAAAAAAATGGAAGTTGATTTCAAATGAATTTATTAAAATTTGACAAAAATCTTGTCTACATCCAAGAAAATGGAAGTTATTTTCATCTAAATTTACTCAAATATAGATCCTACAAGAAAAATACTCAACAAAATCCAAAAAAATCGAAGTTGATTTCAAATGATTTTATTAAAATTTGTCAAAAATCTTGTCTACATACAAGAAAATTGAAGTTATTTTCATCTAAATTTAGTCAAATATAGATCCTACAACCAAAATAGTCATCAAAATCCAAAAAATCGAAGTTGATTTCAAATAAATTTATTAAAATTTGACATTTCCAACTAAATTTTTTTTCAGAATCCAACAAAATTGAAGTTATTTTCATCTAAATTTACTCAAATATAGACCCTGCAACAAAAATACTCAACAAAATCCAAAAAAATCGAAGTTGATTTCAAATGATTTTATTAAAATTTGACAAAAATCTTGTCTACATACAAGAAAATTGAAGTTATTTTCATCTAAATTTAGTCAAATATAGATCCTACAACCAAAATACGCAACAAAATCCAAAATAATCGAAGTTGATTTCAAATAAATTTATTAAAATTTGACATTTCCAACTAAATTTTTTTTCATAATCCAACAAAATTGAAGTTATTTTCATCTAAATTTACTCAAATATAGATCCTACAACCAAAATACGCAACAAAATCCAAAATAATCGAAGTTGATTTCATATGAATTTATTAAAATTTGACACTTCCAAATAAAATTTTTTTTATAATCCAACAAAATTGAAGTTATTTTCATCTAAATTTAATCAAATATAGATCCTACAACAAAAATACTCATCAGAATCCAAAAAAATCGAAGTTGATTTCAAATGAATTTATTAAAATTTGACAAAAATCTTGTCTACATCCAAGAAAATTGAAGTTATTTTCATCTAAATTTACTCAAATATAGACCCTACAACAAAAATACTCAACAAAATCCAAAAAAATCGAAGTTGATTTCAAATAAATTTATTAAAATTTGACACTTCCAACTAAATTTTTTTTCATAATCCAACAAAATTAAATTTATTTTCATCTAAATTTACTCAAATATAGATCCTACAACAAAAATACTCAACAAAATCCAAAATAATCGAAGTTGATTTCAAATAAATTTAATAAAACTTGATACTTCCAACTAAAATTTTTTTCACAATCCAACAAAATTGAAGTTATTTTCATCTAAATTTAATCAAATATAGATCCTACAACAAAAATACTCGACAAAATCAAAAAAAATCGAAGTTGATTTCATATGAATTTATTAAAATTTGACACTTCCAAATAAAATTTTTTTTATAATCCAACAAAATTGAAGTTATTTTCATCTAAATTTAGTCAAATATAGATCCTACAACCAAAATACTCATCAAAATCCAAAAAAATCGAAGTTGATTTCAAATAAATTTATTAAAATTTGACAAAAATCTTGTCTACATCCAAGAAAATTGAAGTTATTTTCATCTATATTTACTCAAATATAGATCCTACAACAAAAATACTCAACAAAATCCAAAAAAATCAAAGTGGATTTCAAATGATTTTATTAAAATTTGACAAAAATCTTGTCTACATACAAGAAAATTGAAGTTATTTTCATCTAAATTTAGTCAAATATAGATCCTACAACCAAAATAGTCATCAAAATCCAAAAAAATCGAAGTTGATTTCAAATAAATTTATTAAAATTTGACACTTCCAACTAAAATTTTTTTCACAATCCAACAAAATTGAAGTTATTTTCATCTAAATTTAATCAAATATAGATCCTACCACAAAAATACTCAACAAAATCCAAAAAAATCGAAGTTGATTTCAAATGATTTTATTAAAATTTGACAAAAATCTTGTCTACATCCAAGAAAATTTAAGTTATTTTCATCTAAATTTACTCAAATATAGATCCTACAACAAAAATACTCAACAAAATCCAAAAAATCGAAGTTGATTTCAAATGAATTTATTAAAATTTCACAAAAATCTTGTCTACATCCAAGAAAATTGAAGTTATATTCATCTAAATTTACTCAAATATAGATCCTACAACAAAAATACTCAACAAAATCCAAAAAAATCGAAGTTGATTTCAAATGATTTTATTAAAATTTGACAAAAATCTTGTCTACATACAAGAAAATTGAAGTTATTTTCATCTAAATTTAGTCAAATATAGATCCTACAACCAAAATACGCAACAAAATCCAAAATAATCGAAGTTGATTTCAAATAAATTTATTAAAATTTGACATTTCCAACTAAATTTTTTTCATAATCCAACAAAATTGAAGTTATTTTCATCTAAATTTACTCAAATATAGATCCTACAACCAAAATACGCAACAAAATCCAAAATAATCGAAGTTGATTTCAAATAAATTTATTAAAATTTGACATTTACAACTAAATTTTTTTTCATAATCCAACAAAATTAAATTTGTTTTCATCTAAATTTACTCAAATATGGATCCTACAACAAAAATACTCAACAAAATCCAAAATAATCGAAGTTGATTTCAAATAAATTTAATAAAACTTGATACTTCCAACTAAAATTTTTTTCACAATCCAACAAAATTGAAGTTATTTTCATCTAAATCTACTCAAATATAGATCCTACAACATAAATACTCAACAAAATCCAAAATAATCGAAGTTGATTTCAAATGATTTTATTAAAATTTGACAAAAATCTTGTCTACATACAAGAAAATTGAAGTTATTTTCATCTAAATTTAGTCAAATATAGATCCTACAACCAAAATACGCAACAAAATCCAAAATAATCGAAGTTGATTTCAAATAAATTTATTAAAATTTGACATTTCCAACTAAATTTTTTTTCATAATCCAACAAAATTGAAGTTATTTTCATCTAAATTTACTCAAATATAGATCCTACAACCAAAATACGCAACAAAATCCAAAATAATCGAAGTTGATTTCAAATAAATTTATTAAAATTTGACATTTACAACTAAATTTTTTTTCATAATCCAACAAAATTAAATTTATTTTCATCTAAATTTACTCAAATATGGATCCTACAACAAAAATACTCAACAAAATCCAAAATAATCGAAGTTGATTTCAAATAAATTTAATAAAACTTGTTACTTCCAACTAAAATTTTTTTCACAATCCAACAAAATTGAAGTTATTTTCATCTAAATTTAATCAAATATAGATCCTACCACAAAAATACTCAACAAAATCCAAAAAAATCGAAGTTGATTTCAAATGATTTTATTAAAATTTGACAAAAATCTTGTCTACATACAAGAAAATTGAAGTTATTTTCATCTAAATTTAGTCAAATATAGATCCTACAACCAAAATACGCAACAAAATCCAAAATAATCGAAGTTGATTTCAAATAAATTTATTAAAATTTGACATTTCCAACTAAATTTTTTTTCATAATCCAACAAAATTGAAGTTATTTTCATCTAAATTTACTCAAATATAGATCCTACAACCAAAATACGCAACAAAATCCAAAATAATCGAAGTTGATTTCAAATAAATTTATTAAAATTTGACATTTACAACTAAATTTTTTTTCATAATCCAACAAAATTAAATTTGTTTTCATCTAAATTTACTCAAATATGGATCCTACAACAAAAATACTCAACAAAATCCAAAATAATCGAAGTTGATTTCAAATAAATTTAATAAAACTTGATACTTCCAACTAAAATTTTTTTCACAATCCAACAAAATTGAAGTTATTTTCATCTAAATTTAATCAAATATAGATCCTACAACAAAAATACTCATCAAAATCCAAAAAAATCGAAGTTGATTTCAAATGAATTTATTAAAATTTGACAAAAATCTTGTCTACATCCAAGAAAATTGAAGTTATTTTCATCTAAATTTACTCAAATATAGATCCTACAACAAAAATACTCAACAAAATCCAAAAAAATCGAAGTTGATTTCAAATGATTTTATTAAAATTTGACAAAAATCTTGTCTACATACAAGAAAATTGAAGTTATTTTCATCTAAATTTAGTCAAATATAGATCCTACAACCAAAATAGTCATCAAAATCCAAAAAATCGAAGTTGATTTCAAATAAATTTATTAAAATTTGACATTTCCAACTAAATTTTTTTTCAGAATCCAACAAAATTGAAGTTATTTTCATCTAAATTTACTCAAATATAGACCCTACAACAAAAATACTCAACAAAATCCAAAAAAATCGTAGTTGATTTCAAATAAATTTATTAAAATTTGACACTTCCAACTAAATTTTTTTTCATAATCCAACAAAATTAAATTTATTTTCATCTAAATTTAGTCAAATATAGATCCTACAACAAAAATACTCAACAAAATCCAAAATAATCGAAGTTGATTTCAAATAAATTTAATAAAACTTGATACTTCCAACTAAAATTTTTTTCACAATCCAACAAAATTGAAGTTATTTTCATCTAAATTTAATCAAATATAGATCCTACAACAAAAATACTCGACAAAATCAAAAAAAATCGAAGTTGATTTCATATGAATTTATTAAAATTTGACAAAAATCTTGTCTACATCCAAGAAAATTGAAGTTATTTTCATCTAAATTTAGTCAAATATAGATCCTACAACCAAAATACTCATCAAAATCCAAAAAAATCGAAGTTGATTTCAAATGAATTTATTAAAATTTGACAAAAATCTTGTCTACATCCAAGAAAATTGAAGTTATTTTCATCTATATTTACTCAAATATAGATCCTACAACAAAAATACTCAACAAAATCCAAAAAAATCAAAGTTGATTTCAAATGATTTTATTAAAATTTGACAAAAATCTTGTCTACATACAAGAAAATTGAAGTTATTTTCATCTAAATTTAGTCAAATATAGATCCTACAACCACAATACGCAACAAAATCCAAAATAATCGAAGTTGATTTCAAATAAATTTATTAAAATTTGACATTTCCAACTAAATTTTTTTTCATAATCCAACAAAATTGAAGTTATTTTCATTTAAATTTACTCAAATATAGATCCTACAACCAAAATACGCAACAAAATCCAAAATAATCGAAGTTGAATTCAAATAAATTTATTAAAATTTGACATTTACAACTAAATTTTTTTTCATAATCCAACAAAATTAAATTTGTTTTCATCTAAATTTACTCAAATATGGATCCTACAACAAAAATACTCAACAAAATCCAAAATAATCGAAGTTGATTTCAAATAAATTTAATAAAACTTGATACTTCCAACTAAAATTTTTTTCACAATCCAACAAAATTGAAGTTATTTTCATCTAAATTTAATCAAATATAGATCCTACCACAAAAATACTCAACAAAATCCAAAAAAATCGAAGTTGATTTCAAATGATTTTATTAAAATTTGACAAAAATCTTGTCTACATCCAAGAAAATTGAAGTTATTTTCATCTAAATTTACTCAAATATAGATCCTACAACAAAAATACTCGACAAAATCAAAAATAATCGAAGTTGATTTCAAATGATTTTATTAAAATTTGACAAAAATCTTGTCTACATACAAGAAAATTGAAGTTATTTTCATCTAAATTTAGTCAAATATAGATCCTACAACCAAAATACGCAACAAAATCCAAAATAATCGAAGTTGATTTCAAATAAATTTATTAAAATTTGACATTTCCAACTAAATTTTTTTTCATAATCCAACAAAATTGAAGTTATTTTCATCTAAATTTACTCAAATATAGATCCTACAACCAAAATACGCAACAAAATCCAAAATAATCGAAGTTGATTTCAAATAAATTTATTAAAATTTGACATTTACAACTAAATTTTTTTTCATAATCCAACAAAATTAAATTTATTTTCATCTAAATTTACTCAAATATGGATCCTACAACAAAAATACTCAACAAAATCCAAAATAATCGAAGTTGATTTCAAATAAATTTAATAAAACTTGTTACTTCCAACTAAAATTTTTTTCACAATCCAACAAAATTGAAGTTATTTTCATCTAAATTTAATCAAATATAGATCCTACCACAAATATACTCAACAAAATCCAAAAAAATCGAAGTTGATTTCAAATGATTTTATTAAAATTTGACAAAAATCTTGTCTACATACAAGAAAATTGAAGTTATTTTCATCTAAATTTAGTCAAATATAGATCCTACAACCAAAATACGCAACAAAATCCAAAATAATCGAAGTTGATTTCAAATAAATTTATTAAAATTTGACATTTCCAACTAAATTTTTTTTCATAATCCAACAAAATTGAAGTTATTTTCATCTAAATTTACTCAAATATAGATCCTACAACCAAAATACGCAACAAAATCCAAAATAATCGAAGTTGATTTCAAATAAATTTATTAAAATTTGACATTTACAACTAAATTTTTTTTCATAATCCAACAAAATTAAATTTGTTTTCATCTAAATTTACTCAAATATGGATCCTACAACAAAAATACTCAACAAAATCCAAAATAATCGAAGTTGATTTCAAATAAATTTAATAAAACTTGATACTTCCAACTAAAATTTTTTTCACAATCCAACAAAATTGAAGTTATTTTCATCTAAATTTAATCAAATATAGATCCTACAACAAAAATACTCATCAAAATCCAAAAAAATCGAAGTTGATTTCAAATGAATTTATTAAAATTTGACAAAAATCTTGTCTACATCCAAGAAAATTGAAGTTATTTTCATCTAAATTTACTCAAATATAGATCCTACAACAAAAATACTCAACAAAATCCAAAAAAATCGAAGTTGATTTCAAATGATTTTATTAAAATTTGACAAAAATCTTGTCTACATACAAGAAAATTGAAGTTATTTTCATCTAAATTTAGTCAAATATAGATCCTACAACCAAAATAGTCATCAAAATCCAAAAAATCGAAGTTGATTTCAAATAAATTTATTAAAATTTGACATTTCCAACTAAATTTTTTTTCAGAATCCAACAAAATTGAAGTTATTTTCATCTAAATTTACTCAAATATAGACCCTACAACAAAAATACTCAACAAAATCCAAAAAAATCGAAGTTGATTTCAAATAAATTTATTAAAATTTGACACTTCCAACTAAATTTTTTTTCATAATCCAACAAAATTAAATTTATTTTCATCTAAATTTAGTCAAATATAGATCCTACAACAAAAATACTCAACAAAATCCAAAATAATCGAAGTTGATTTCAAATAAATTTAATAAAACTTGATACTTCCAACTAAAATTTTTTTCACAATCCAACAAAATTGAAGTTATTTTCATCTAAATTTAATCAAATATAGATCCTACAACAAAAATACTCGACAAAATCAAAAAAAATCGAAGTTGATTTCATATGAATTTATTAAAATTTGACAAAAATCTTGTCTACATCCAAGAAAATTGAAGTTATTTTCATCTAAATTTAGTCAAATATAGATCCTACAACCAAAATACTCATCAAAATCCAAAAAAATCGAAGTTGATTTCAAATGAATTTATTAAAATTTGACAAAAATCTTGTCTACATCCAAGAAAATTGAAGTTATTTTCATCTATATTTACTCAAATATAGATCCTACAACAAAAATACTCAACAAAATCCAAAAAAATCAAAGTTGATTTCAAATGATTTTATTAAAATTTGACAAAAATCTTGTCTACATACAAGAAAATTGAAGTTATTTTCATCTAAATTTAGTCAAATATAGATCCTACAACCACAATACGCAACAAAATCCAAAATAATCGAAGTTGATTTCAAATAAATTTATTAAAATTTGACATTTCCAACTAAATTTTTTTTCATAATCCAACAAAATTGAAGTTATTTTCATTTAAATTTACTCAAATATAGATCCTACAACCAAAATACGCAACAAAATCCAAAATAATCGAAGTTGAATTCAAATAAATTTATTAAAATTTGACATTTACAACTAAATTTTTTTTCATAATCCAACAAAATTAAATTTGTTTTCATCTAAATTTACTCAAATATGGATCCTACAACAAAAATACTCAACAAAATCCAAAATAATCGAAGTTGATTTCAAATAAATTTAATAAAACTTGATACTTCCAACTAAAATTTTTTTCACAATCCAACAAAATTGAAGTTATTTTCATCTAAATTTAATCAAATATAGATCCTACCACAAAAATACTCAACAAAATCCAAAAAAATCGAAGTTGATTTCAAATGAATTTATTAAAATTTCACAAAAATCTTGTCTACATCCAAGAAAATTGAAGTTATTTTCATCTAAATTTAGTCAAATATAGATCCTACAACCAAAATACGCAACAAAATCCAAAATAATCGAAGTTGATTTCAAATAAATTTATTAAAATTTGACATTTCCAACTAAATTTTTTTTCATAATCCAACAAAATTGAAGTTATTTTCATCTAAATTTACTCAAATATAGATCCTACAACCAAAATACGCAACAAAATCCAAAATAATCGAATTTGATTTCAAATAAATTTATTAAAATTTGACATTTACAACTAAATTTTTTTTCATAATCCAACAAAATTAAATTTGTTTTCATCTAAATTTACTCAAATATGGATCCTACAACAAAAATACTCAACAAAATCCAAAATAATCGAAGTTGATTTCAAATAAATTTAATAAAACTTGATACTTCCAACTAAAATTTTTTTCACAATCCAACAAAATTGAAGTTATTTTCATCTAAATTTAATCAAATATAGATCCTACAACAAAAATACTCATAAAAATCCAAAAAAATCGAAGTTGATTTCAAATGAATTTATTAAAATTTGACAAAAATCTTGTCTACATCCAAGAAAATTGAAGTTATTTTCATCTAAATTTACTCAAATATAGATCCTACAACAAAAATACTCAACAAAATCCAAAAAAATCGAAGTTGATTTCAAATGATTTTATTAAAATTTGACAAAAATCTTGTCTACATACAAGAAAATTGAAGTTATTTTCATCTAAATTTAGTCAAATATAGATCCTACAACCAAAATAGTCATCAAAATCCAAAAAATCGAAGTTGATTTCAAATAAATTTATTAAAATTTGACATTTCCAACTAAATTTTTTTTCAGAATCCAACAAAATTGAAGTTATTTTCATCTAAATTTACTCAAATATAGACCCTACAACAAAAATACTCAACAAAACCCAAAAAAATCGAAGTTGATTTCAAATAAATTTATTAAAATTTGACACTTCCAACTAAATTTTTTTTCATAATCCAACAAAATTAAATTTATTTTCATCTAAATTTAGTCAAATATAGATCCTACAACAAAAATACTCAACAAAATCCAAAATAATCGAAGTTGATTTCAAATAAATTTAATAAAACTTGATACTTCCAACTAAAATTTTTTTCACAATCCAACAAAATTGAAGTTATTTTCATCTAAATTTAATCAAATATAGATCCTACAACAAAAATACTCGACAAAATCAAAAAAAATCGAAGTTGATTTCATATGAATTTATTAAAATTTGACAAAAATCTTGTCTACATCCAAGAAAATTGAAGTTATTTTCATCTAAATTTAGTCAAATATAGATCCTACAACCAAAATACTCATCAAAATCCAAAAAAATCGAAGTTGATTTCAAATGAATTTATTAAAATTTGACAAAAATCTTGTCTACATCCAAGAAAATTGAAGTTATTTTCATCTATATTTACTCAAATATAGATCCTACAACAAAAATACTCAACAAAATCCAAAAAAATCAAAGTTGATTTCAAATGATTTTATTAAAATTTGACAAAAATCTTGTCTACATACAAGAAAATTGAAGTTATTTTCATCTAAATTTAGTCAAATATAGATCCTACAACCACAATACGCAACAAAATCCAAAATAATCGAAGTTGATTTCAAATAAATTTATTAAAATTTGACATTTCCAACTAAATTTTTTTTCATAATCCAACAAAATTGAAGTTATTTTCATTTAAATTTACTCAAATATAGATCCTACAACCAAAATACGCAACAAAATCCAAAATAATCGAAGTTGAATTCAAATAAATTTATTAAAATTTGACATTTACAACTAAATTTTTTTTCATAATCCAACAAAATTAAATTTGTTTTCATCTAAATTTACTCAAATATGGATCCTACAACAAAAATACTCAACAAAATCCAAAATAATCGAAGTTGATTTCAAATAAATTTAATAAAACTTGATACTTCCAACTAAAATTTTTTTCACAATCCAACAAAATTGAAGTTATTTTCATCTAAATTTAATCAAATATAGATCCTACCACAAAAATACTCAACAAAATCCAAAAAAATCGAAGTTGATTTCAAATGATTTTATTAAAATTTGACAAAAATCTTGTCTACATCCAAGAAAATTGAAGTTATTTTCATCTAAATTTACTCAAATATAGATCCTACAACAAAAATACTCAACAAAATCCAAAAAAATCGAAGTTGATTTCAAATGAATTTATTAAAATTTCACAAAAATCTTGTCTACATCCAAGAAAATTGAAGTTATTTTCATCTAAATTTAGTCAAATATAGATCCTACAACCAAAATACGCAACAAAATCCAAAATAATCGAAGTTGATTTCAAATAAATTTATTAAAATTTGACATTTCCAACTAAATTTTTTTTCATAATCCAACAAAATTGAAGTTATTTTCATCTAAATTTACTCAAATATAGATCCTACAACCAAAATACGCAACAAAATCCAAAATAATCGAATTTGATTTCAAATAAATTTATTAAAATTTGACATTTACAACTAAATTTTTTTTCATAATCCAACAAAATTAAATTTGTTTTCATCTAAATTTACTCAAATATGGATCCTACAACAAAAATACTCAACAAAATCCAAAATAATCGAAGTTGATTTCAAATAAATTTAATAAAACTTGATACTTCCAACTAAAATTTTTTTCACAATCCAACAAAATTGAAGTTATTTTCATCTAAATTTAATCAAATATAGATCCTACAACAAAAATACTCATAAAAATCCAAAAAAATCGAAGTTGATTTCAAATGAATTTATTAAAATTTGACAAAAATCTTGTCTACATCCAAGAAAATTGAAGTTATTTTCATCTAAATTTACTCAAATATAGATCCTACAACAAAAATACTCAACAAAATCCAAAAAAATCGAAGTTGATTTCAAATGATTTTATTAAAATTTGACAAAAATCTTGTCTACATACAAGAAAATTGAAGTTATTTTCATCTAAATTTAGTCAAATATAGATCCTACAACCAAAATAGTCATCAAAATCCAAAAAATCGAAGTTGATTTCAAATAAATTTATTAAAATTTGACATTTCCAACTAAATTTTTTTTCAGAATCCAACAAAATTGAAGTTATTTTCATCTAAATTTACTCAAATATAGACCCTACAACAAAAATACTCAACAAAACCCAAAAAAATCGAAGTTGATTTCAAATAAATTTATTAAAATTTGACACTTCCAACTAAATTTTTTTTCATAATCCAACAAAATTAAATTTATTTTCATCTAAATTTAGTCAAATATAGATCCTACAACAAAAATACTCAACAAAATCCAAAATAATCGAAGTTGATTTCAAATAAATTTAATAAAACTTGATACTTCCAACTAAAATTTTTTTCACAATCCAACAAAATTGAAGTTATTTTCATCTAAATTTAATCAAATATAGATCCTACAACAAAAATACTCGACAAAATCAAAAAAAATCGAAGTTGATTTCATATGAATTTATTAAAATTTGACAAAAATCTTGTCTACATCCAAGAAAATTGAAGTTATTTTCATCTAAATTTAGTCAAATATAGATCCTGCAACCAAAATACTCATCAAAATCCAAAAAAATCGAAGTTGATTTCAAATAAATTTATTAAAATTTGACACTTCCAACTAAATTTTTTTTCATAATCCAACAAAATTGAATTTATTTTCATCTAAATTTAGTCAAATATAGATCCTACAACAAAAATACTCAACAAAATCCAAAAAAATCGAAGTTGATTTCAAATGAATTTATTAAAATTTGACATAAATCTTGTCTACATCCAAGAAAATTGAAGTTATTTTCATCTATATTTACTCAAATATAGATCCTACAACAAAAATACTCAACAAAATCCAAAAAAATCAAAGTTGATTTCAAATGATTTTATTAAAATTTGACAAAAATCTTGTCTACATACAAGAAAATTGAAGTTATTTTCATCTAAATTTAGTCAAATATAGATCCTACAACCAAAATAGTCATCAAAATCCAAAAAATCGAAGTTGATTTCGAATGAATTTATTAAAATTTGACACTTCCAACTAAAATTTTTTCATAATCCAACGAAATTGAAGTTATTCTCATCTAAATTTACTCAAATATAGAACCTACAACAAAAATACTCAACAAAATCCAAAAAAATCGAAGTTGATTTCAAATAAATTTATTAAAATTTGACACTTCCAACTAAAATTTTTTTCACAATCCAACAAAATTGAAGTTATTTTCATCTAAATCTACTCAAATATAGATCCTACAACAAAAATACTCAACAAAATCCAAAAAAATCGAAGTTGATTTCAAATGAATTTATTAAAATTTGACAAAAATCTTGTCTACATCCAAGAAAATTGAAGTTATTTTCATCTAAATTTAGTCAAATATAGATCCTACAACCAAAATAGTCATCAAAATCCAAAAAAATCGAAGTTGATTTCAAATAAATTTAATAAAACTTGATACTTCCAACTAAAATTTTTTTCACAGTCCAACAAAATTGAAGTTATTTTCATCTAAATTTAATCAAATATAGATCCTACAACAAAAATACTCGACAAAATCAAAAAAAATCGAAGTTGATTTCATATGAATTTATTAAAATTTGACAAAAATCTTGTCTACATCCAAGAAAATTGAAGTTATTTTCATCTAAATTTAGTCAAATATAGATCCTGCAACCAAAATACTCATCAAAATCCAAAAAAATCGAAGTTGATTTCAAATGAATTTATTAAAATTTGA
Organism: Andrena fulva; assembly: GCA_946251845.1. Taxonomy (NCBI): domain Eukaryota; kingdom Metazoa; phylum Arthropoda; class Insecta; order Hymenoptera; family Andrenidae; genus Andrena; species Andrena fulva. The sequence continues at coordinate 2,665,028 of CAMITZ010000243.1, forward strand.
CAAAAATCTTGTCTACATCCAAGAAAATTGAAGTTATTTTCATCTAAATTTACTCAAATATAGATCCTACAACCAAAATACGCAACAAAATCCAAAATAATCGAAGTTGATTTCAAATAAATTTATTAAAATTTGACATTTACAACTAAATTTTTTTTCATAATCCAACAAAATTAAATTTGTTTTCATCTAAATTTACTCAAATATGGATCCTACAACAAAAATACTCAACAAAATCCAAAATAATCGAAGTTGATTTCAAATAAATTTAATAAAACTTGATACTTCCAACTAAAATTTTTTTCACAATCCAACAAAATTGAAGTTATTTTCATCTAAATTTAATCAAATATAGATCCTACAACAAAAATACTCATCAAAATCCAAAAAAATCGAAGTTGATTTCAAATGAATTTATTAAAATTTGACAAAAATCTTGTCTACATCCAAGAAAATTGAAGTTATTTTCATCTAAATTTACTCAAATATAGATCCTACAACAAAAATACTCAACAAAATCCAAAAAAATCGAAGTTGATTTCAAATGATTTTATTAAAATTTGACAAAAATCTTGTCTACATACAAGAAAATTGAAGTTATTTTCATCTAAATTTAGTCAAATATAGATCCTACAACCAAAATAGTCATCAAAATCCAAAAAATCGAAGTTGATTTCAAATAAATTTATTAAAATTTGACATTTCCAACTAAATTTTTTTTCAGAATCCAACAAAATTGAAGTTATTTTCATCTAAATTTACTCAAATATAGACCCTACAACAAAAATACTCAACAAAATCCAAAAAAATCGAAGTTGATTTCAAATAAATTTATTAAAATTTGACACTTCCAACTAAATTTTTTTTCATAATCCAACAAAATTAAATTTATTTTCATCTAAATTTAGTCAAATATAGATCCTACAACAAAAATACTCAACAAAATCCAAAATAATCGAAGTTGATTTCAAATAAATTTAATAAAACTTGATACTTCCAACTAAAATTTTTTTCACAATCCAACAAAATTGAAGTTATTTTCATCTAAATTTAATCAAATATAGATCCTACAACAAAAATACTCGACAAAATCAAAAAAAATCGAAGTTGATTTCATATGAATTTATTAAAATTTGACACTTCCAAATAAAATTTTTTTTATAATCCAACAAAATTGAAGTTATTTTCATCTAAATTTAGTCAAATATAGATCCTACAACCAAAATACTCATCAAAATCCAAAAAAATCGAAGTTGATTTCAAATGAATTTATTAAAATTTGACAAAAATCTTGTCTACATCCAAGAAAATTGAAGTTATTTTCATCTATATTTACTCAAATATAGATCCTACAACAAAAATACTCAACAAAATCCAAAAAAATCAAAGTTGATTTCAAATGATTTTATTAAAATTTGACAAAAATCTTGTCTACATACAAGAAAATTGAAGTTATTTTCATCTAAATTTAGTCAAATATAGATCCTACAACCAAAATACGCAACAAAATCCAAAATAATCGAAGTTGATTTCAAATAAATTTATTAAAATTTGACATTTCCAACTAAATTTTTTTTCATAATCCAACAAAATTGAAGTTATTTTCATCTAAATTTACTCAAATATAGATCCTACAACCAAAATACGCAACAAAATCCAAAATAATCGAAGTTGAATTCAAATAAATTTATTAAAATTTGACATTTACAACTAAATTTTTTTTCATAATCCAACAAAATTAAATTTGTTTTCATCTAAATTTACTCAAATATGGATCCCACAACAAAAATACTCAACAAAATCCAAAATAATCGAAGTTGATTTCAAATAAATTTAATAAAACTTGATACTTCCAACTAAAATTTTTTTCACAATCCAACAAAATTGAAGTTATTTTCATCTAAATTTAATCAAATATAGATCCTACCACAAAAATACTCAACAAAATCCAAAAAAATCGAAGTTGATTTCAAATGATTTTATTAAAATTTGACAAAAATCTTGTCTACATCCAAGAAAATTGAAGTTATTTTCATCTAAATTTACTCAAATATAGATCCTACAACAAAAATACTCAACAAAATCCAAAAAAATCGAAGTTGATTTCAAATGAATTTATTAAAATTTCACAAAAATCTTGTCTACATCCAAGAAAATTGAAGTTATTTTCATCTAAATTTAGTCAAATATAGATCCTACAACCAAAATACGCAACAAAATCCAAAATAATCGAAGTTGATTTCAAATAAATTTATTAAAATTTGACATTTCCAACTAAATTTTTTTTCATAATCCAACAAAATTGAAGTTATTTTCATCTAAATTTACTCAAATATAGATCCTACAACCAAAATACGCAACAAAATCCAAAATAATCGAATTTGATTTCAAATAAATTTATTAAAATTTGACATTTACAACTAAATTTTTTTTCATAATCCAACAAAATTAAATTTGTTTTCATCTAAATTTACTCAAATATGGATCCTACAACAAAAATACTCAACAAAATCCAAAATAATCGAAGTTGATTTCAAATAAATTTAATAAAACTTGATACTTCCAACTAAATTTTTTTTCATAATCCAACAAAATTAAATTTATTTTCATCTAAATTTAGTCAAATATAGATCCTACAACAAAAATACTTAACAAAATCCAAAATAATCGAAGTTGATTTCAAATAAATTTAATAAAACTTGATACTTCCAACTAAAATTTTTTTCACAATCCAACAAAATTGAAGTTATTTTCATCTAAATTTAATCAAATATAGATCCTACAACAAAAATACTCGACAAAATCAAAAAAAATCGAAGTTGATTTCATATGAATTTATTAAAATTTGACACTTCCAAATAAAATTTTTTTTATAATCCAACAAAATTGAAGTTATTTTCATCTAAATTTAGTCAAATATAGATCCTACAACCAAAATACTCATCAAAATCCAAAAAAATCGAAGTTGATTTCAAATGAATTTATTAAAATTTGACAAAAATCTTGTCTACATCCAAGAAAATTGAAGTTATTTTCATCTATATTTACTCAAATATAGATCCTACAACAAAAATACTCAACAAAATCCAAAAAAATCAAAGTTGATTTCAAATGATTTTATTAAAATTTGACAAAAATCTTGTCTACATACAAGAAAATTGAAGTTATTTTCATCTAAATTTAGTCAAATATAGATCCTACAACCAAAATACGCAACAAAATCCAAAATAATCGAAGTTGATTTCAAATAAATTTATTAAAATTTGACATTTCCAACTAAATTTTTTTTCATAATCCAACAAAATTGAAGTTATTTTCATCTAAATTTACTCAAATATAGATCCTACAACCAAAATACGCAACAAAATCCAAAATAATCGAAGTTGAATTCAAATAAATTTATTAAAATTTGACATTTACAACTAATTTTTTTTTCATAATCCAACAAAATTAAATTTGTTTTCATCTAAATTTACTCAAATATGGATCCCACAACAAAAATACTCAACAAAATCCAAAATAATCGAAGTTGATTTCAAATAAATTTAATAAAACTTGATACTTCCAACTAAAATTTTTTTCACAATCCAACAAAATTGAAGTTATTTTCATCTAAATTTAATCAAATATAGATCCTACCACAAAAATACTCAACAAAATCCAAAAAAATCGAAGTTGATTTCAAATGATTTTATTAAAATTTGACAAAAATCTTGTCTACATCCAAGAAAATTGAAGTTATTTTCATCTAAATTTACTCAAATATAGATCCTACAACAAAAATACTCAACAAAATCCAAAAAAATCGAAGTTGATTTCAAATGAATTTATTAAAATTTCACAAAAATCTTGTCTACATCCAAGAAAATTGAAGTTATTTTCATCTAAATTTAGTCAAATATAGATCCTACAACCAAAATACGCAACAAAATCCAAAATAATCGAAGTTGATTTCAAATAAATTTATTAAAATTTGACATTTCCAACTAAATTTTTTTTCATAATCCAACAAAATTGAAGTTATTTTCATCTAAATTTACTCAAATATAGATCCTACAACCAAAATACGCAACAAAATCCAAAATAATCGAATTTGATTTCAAATAAATTTATTAAAATTTGACATTTACAACTAAATTTTTTTTCATAATCCAACAAAATTAAATTTGTTTTCATCTAAATTTACTCAAATATGGATCCTACAACAAAAATACTCAACAAAATCCAAAATAATCGAAGTTGATTTCAAATAAATTTAATAAAACTTGATACTTCCAACTAAAATTTTTTTCACAATCCAACAAAATTGAAGTTATTTTCATCTAAATTTAATCAAATATAGATCCTACAACAAAAATACTCATAAAAATCCAAAAAAATCGAAGTTGATTTCAAATGAATTTATTAAAATTTGACAAAAATCTTGTCTACATCCAAGAAAATTGAAGTTATTTTCATCTAAATTTACTCAAATATAGATCCTACAACAAAAATACTCAACAAAATCCAAAAAAATCGAAGTTGATTTCAAATGATTTTATTAAAATTTGACAAAAATCTTGTCTACATACAAGAAAATTGAAGTTATTTTCATCTAAATTTAGTCAAATATAGATCCTACAACCAAAATAGTCATCAAAATCCAAAAAATCGAAGTTGATTTCAAATAAATTTATTAAAATTTGACATTTCCAACTAAATTTTTTTTCAGAATCCAACAAAATTGAAGTTATTTTCATCTAAATTTACTCAAATATAGACCCTACAACAAAAATACTCAACAAAATCCAAAAAAATCGAAGTTGATTTCAAATAAATTTATTAAAATTTGACACTTCCAACTAAATTTTTTTTCATAATCCAACAAAATTAAATTTATTTTCATCTAAATTTAGTCAAATATAGATCCTACAACAAAAATACTCAACAAAATCCAAAATAATCGAAGTTGATTTCAAATAAATTTAATAAAACTTGATACTTCCAACTAAAATTTTTTTCACAATCCAACAAAATTGAAGTTATTTTCATCTAAATTTAATCAAATATAGATCCTACAACAAAAATACTCGACAAAATCAAAAAAAATCGAAGTTGATTTCATATGAATTTATTAAAATTTGACAAAAATCTTGTCTACATCCAAGAAAATTGAAGTTATTTTCATCTAAATTTAGTCAAATATAGATCCTACAACCAAAATACTCATCAAAATCCAAAAAAATCGAAGTTGATTTCAAATGAATTTATTAAAATTTGACAAAAATCTTGTCTACATCCAAGAAAATTGAAGTTATTTTCATCTATATTTACTCAAATATAGATCCTACAACAAAAATACTCAACAAAATCCAAAAAAATCAAAGTTGATTTCAAATGATTTTATTAAAATTTGACAAAAATCTTGTCTACATACAAGAAAATTGAAGTTATTTTCATCTAAATTTAGTCAAATATAGATCCTACAACCACAATACGCAACAAAATCCAAAATAATCGAAGTTGATTTCAAATAAATTTATTAAAATTTGACATTTCCAACTAAATTTTTTTTCATAATCCAACAAAATTGAAGTTATTTTCATCTAAATTTACTCAAATATAGATCCTACAACCAAAATACGCAACAAAATCCAAAATAATCGAAGTTGAATTCAAATAAATTTATTAAAATTTGACATTTACAACTAAATTTTTTTTCATAATCCAACAAAATTAAATTTGTTTTCATCTAAATTTACTCAAATATGGATCCTACAACAAAAATACTCAACAAAATCCAAAATAATCGAAGTTGATTTCAAATAAATTTAATAAAACTTGATACTTCCAACTAAAATTTTTTTCACAATCCAACAAAATTGAAGTTATTTTCATCTAAATTTAATCAAATATAGATCCTACCACAAAAATACTCAACAAAATCCAAAAAAATCGAAGTTGATTTCAAATGATTTTATTAAAATTTGACAAAAATCTTGTCTACATCCAAGAAAATTGAAGTTATTTTCATCTAAATTTACTCAAATATAGATCCTACAACAAAAATACTCAACAAAATCCAAAAAAATCGAAGTTGATTTCAAATGAATTTATTAAAATTTCACAAAAATCTTGTCTACATCCAAGAAAATTGAAGTTATTTTCATCTAAATTTAGTCAAATATAGATCCTACAACCAAAATACGCAACAAAATCCAAAATAATCGAAGTTGATTTCAAATAAATTTATTAAAATTTGACATTTCCAACTAAATTTTTTTTCATAATCCAACAAAATTGAAGTTATTTTCATCTAAATTTACTCAAATATAGATCCTACAACCAAAATACGCAACAAAATCCAAAATAATCGAATTTGATTTCAAATAAATTTATTAAAATTTGACATTTACAACTAAATTTTTTTTCATAATCCAACAAAATTAAATTTGTTTTCATCTAAATTTACTCAAATATGGATCCTACAACAAAAATACTCAACAAAATCCAAAATAATCGAAGTTGATTTCAAATAAATTTAATAAAACTTGATACTTCCAACTAAAATTTTTTTCACAATCCAACAAAATTGAAGTTATTTTCATCTAAATTTAATCAAATATAGATCCTACAACAAAAATACTCATAAAAATCCAAAAAAATCGAAGTTGATTTCAAATGAATTTATTAAAATTTGACAAAAATCTTGTCTACATCCAAGAAAATTGAAGTTATTTTCATCTAAATTTACTCAAATATAGATCCTACAACAAAAATACTCAACAAAATCCAAAAAAATCGAAGTTGATTTCAAATGATTTTATTAAAATTTGACAAAAATCTTGTCTACATACAAGAAAATTGAAGTTATTTTCATCTAAATTTAGTCAAATATAGATCCTACAACCAAAATAGTCATCAAAATCCAAAAAATCGAAGTTGATTTCAAATAAATTTATTAAAATTTGACATTTCCAACTAAATTTTTTTTCAGAATCCAACAAAATTGAAGTTATTTTCATCTAAATTTACTCAAATATAGACCCTACAACAAAAATACTCAACAAAATCCAAAAAAATCGAAGTTGATTTCAAATAAATTTATTAAAATTTGACACTTCCAACTAAATTTTTTTTCATAATCCAACAAAATTAAATTTATTTTCATCTAAATTTAGTCAAATATAGATCCTACAACAAAAATACTCAACAAAATCCAAAATAATCGAAGTTGATTTCAAATAAATTTAATAAAACTTGATACTTCCAACTAAAATTTTTTTCACAATCCAACAAAATTGAAGTTATTTTCATCTAAATTTAATCAAATATAGATCCTACAACAAAAATACTCGACAAAATCAAAAAAAAATCGAAGTTGATTTCATATGAATTTATTAAAATTTGACAAAAATCTTGTCTACATCCAAGAAAATTGAAGTTATTTTCATCTAAATTTAGTCAAATATAGATCCTGCAACCAAAATACTCATCAAAATCCAAAAAAATCGAAGTTGATTTCAAATAAATTTATTAAAATTTGACACTTCCAACTAAATTTTTTTTCATAATCCAACAAAATTGAATTTATTTTCATCTAAATTTAGTCAAATATAGATCCTACAACAAAAATACTCAACAAAATCCAAAAAAATCGAAGTTGATTTCAAATGAATTTATTAAAATTTGACATAAATCTTGTCTACATCCAAGAAAATTGAAGTTATTTTCATCTATATTTACTCAAATATAGATCCTACAACAAAAATACTCAACAAAATCCAAAAAAATCAAAGTTGATTTCAAATGATTTTATTAAAATTTGACAAAAATCTTGTCTACATACAAGAAAATTGAAGTTATTTTCATCTAAATTTAGTCAAATATAGATCCTACAACCAAAATAGTCATCAAAATCCAAAAAATCGAAGTTGATTTCGAATGAATTTATTAAAATTTGACACTTCCAACTAAAATTTTTTCATAATCCAACGAAATTGAAGTTATTCTCATCTAAATTTACTCAAATATAGAACCTACAACAAAAATACTCAACAAAATCCAACAAAATCGAAGTTGATTTCAAATAAATTTATTAAAATTTGACACTTCCAACTAAAATTTTTTTCACAATCCAACAAAATTGAAGTTATTTTCATCTAAATCTACTCAAATATAGATCCTACAACAAAAATACTCAACAAAATCCAAAAAAATCGAAGTTGATTTCAAATGAATTTATTAAAATTTGACAAAAATCTTGTCTACATCCAAGAAAATTGAAGTTATTTTCATCTAAATTTAGTCAAATATAGATCCTACAACCAAAATACTCATCAAAATCCAAAAAAATCGAAGTTGATTTCAAATAAATTTAATAAAACTTGATACTTCCAACTAAAATTTTTTTCACAATCCAACAAAATTGAAGTTATTTTCATCTAAATTTAATCAAATATAGATCCTACAACAAAAATACTCGACAAAATCAAAAAAAATCGAAGTTGATTTCATATGAATTTATTAAAATTTGACAAAAATCTTGTCTACATCCAAGAAAATTGAAGTTATTTTCATCTAAATTTAGTCAAATATAGATCCTGCAACCAAAATACTCATCAAAATCCAAAAAAATCGAAGTTGATTTCAAATAAATTTATTAAAATTTGACACTTCCAACTAAATTTTTTTTCATAATCCAACAAAATTGAATTTATTTTCATCTAAATTTAGTCAAATATAGATCCTACAACAAAAATACTCAACAAAATCCAAAAAAATCGAAGTTGATTTCAAATGAATTTATTAAAATTTGACATAAATCTTGTCTACATCCAAGAAAATTGAAGTTATTTTCATCTATATTTACTCAAATATAGATCCTACAACAAAAATACTCAACAAAATCCAAAAAAATCAAAGTTGATTTCAAATGATTTTATTAAAATTTGACAAAAATCTTGTCTACATACAAGAAAATTGAAGTTATTTTCATCTAAATTTAGTCAAATATAGATCCTACAACCAAAATAGTCATCAAAATCCAAAAAATCGAAGTTGATTTCGAATGAATTTATTAAAATTTGACACTTCCAACTAAAATTTTTTCATAATCCAACGAAATTGAAGTTATTCTCATCTAAATTTACTCAAATATAGAACCTACAACAAAAATACTCAACAAAATCCAAAAAAATCGAAGTTGATTTCAAATAAATTTATTAAAATTTGACACTTCCAACTAAAATTTTTTTCACAATCCAACAAAATTGAAGTTATTTTCATCTAAATCTACTCAAATATAGATCCTACAACAAAAATACTCAACAAAATCCAAAAAAATCGAAGTTGATTTCAAATGAATTTATTAAAATTTGACAAAAATCTTGTCTACATCCAAGAAAATTGAAGTTATTTTCATCTAAATTTAGTCAAATATAGATCCTACAACCAAAATACTCATCAAAATCCAAAAAAATCGAAGTTGATTTCAAATAAATTTAATAAAACTTGATACTTCCAACTAAAATTTTTTTCACAATCCAACAAAATTGAAGTTATTTTCATCTAAATTTAATCAAATATAGATCCTACAACAAAAATACTCGACAAAATCAAAAAAAATCGAAGTTGATTTCATATGAATTTATTAAAATTTGACAAAAATCTTGTCTACATCCAAGAAAATTGAAGTTATTTTCATCTAAATTTAGTCAAATATAGATCCTGCAACCAAAATACTCATCAAAATCCAAAAAAATCGAAGTTGATTTCAAATAAATTTATTAAAATTTGACACTTCCAACTAAATTTTTTTTCATAATCCAACAAAATTGAATTTATTTTCATCTAAATTTAGTCAAATATAGATCCTACAACAAAAATACTCAACAAAATCCAAAAAAATCGAAGTTGATTTCAAATGAATTTATTAAAATTTGACATAAATCTTGTCTACATCCAAGAAAATTGAAGTTATTTTCATCTATATTTACTCAAATATAGATCCTACAACAAAAATACTCAACAAAATCCAAAAAAATCAAAGTTGATTTCAAATGATTTTATTAAAATTTGACAAAAATCTTGTCTACATACAAGAAAATTGAAGTTATTTTCATCTAAATTTAGTCAAATATAGATCCTACAACCAAAATAGTCATCAAAATCCAAAAAATCGAAGTTGATTTCGAATGAATTTATTAAAATTTGACACTTCCAACTAAAATTTTTTCATAATCCAACGAAATTGAAGTTATTCTCATCTAAATTTACTCAAATATAGAACCTACAACAAAAATACTCAACAAAATCCAAAAAAATCGAAGTTGATTTCAAATAAATTTATTAAAATTTGACACTTCCAACTAAAATTTTTTTCACAATCCAACAAAATTGAAGTTATTTTCATCTAAATCTACTCAAATATAGATCCTACAACAAAAATACTCAACAAAATCCAAAAAAATCGAAGTTGATTTCAAATGAATTTATTAAAATTTGACAAAAATCTTGTCTACATCCAAGAAAATTGAAGTTATTTTCATCTAAATTTAGTCAAATATAGATCCTACAACCAAAATACTCATCAAAATCCAAAAAAATCGAAGTTGATTTCAAATAAATTTATTAAAATTTGACACTTCCAACTAAATTTTTTTCACAATCCAACAAAATTGAAGTTATTTTCATCTAAATTTAATCAAATATAGATCCTACAACAAAAATACTCGACAAAATCAAAAAAAATCGAAGTTGATTTCATATGAATTTATTAAAATTTGACAAAAATCTTGTCTACATCCAAGAAAATTGAAGTTATTTTCATCTAAATCTACTCAAATATAGATCCTACAACCAAAATACGCAACAAAATCCAAAATAATCGAAGTTGATTTCAAATAAATTTATTAAAATTTGACATTTCCAACTAAATTTTTTTTCATAATCCAACAAAATTGAAGTTATTTTCATCTAAATTTACTCAAATATAGATCCTACAACCAAAATACGCAACAAAATCCAAAATAATCGAAGTTGATTTCAAATAAATTTATTAAAATTTGACATTTGCAACTAAATTTTTTTTCATAATCCAACAAAATTAAGTTTATTTTCATCTAAATTTACTCAAATATGGATCCTACAACAAAAATACTCAACAAAATCCAAAATAATCGAAGTTGATTTCAAATAAATTTAATAAAACTTGTTACTTCCAACTAAAATTTTTTTCACAATCCAACAAAATTGAAGTTATTTTCATCTAAATTTAATCAAATATAGATCCTACCACAAAAATACTCAACAAAATCCAAAAAAATCGAAGTTGATTTCAAATGATTTTATTAAAATTTGACAAAAATCTTGTCTACATCCAAGAAAATTGAAGTTATTTTCATCTAAATTTACTCAAATATAGATCCTACAACAAAAATACTTAACAAAATCCAAAAAAATCGAAGTTGATTTCAAATGAATTTATTAAAATTTGACAAAAATCTGATCTACATCCAAGAAAATTGAAGTTATTTTCATCTAAATTTACTCAAATATAGATCCTACAACAAAAATACTCAACAAAATCCAAAAAAATCGAAGTTGATTTCAAATGATTTTATTAAAATTTGACAAAAATCTTGTCTACATACAAGAAAATTGAAGTTATTTTCGTCTAAATTTAGTCAAATATAGATCCTACAACCAAAATACGCAACAAAATCCAAAATTATCGAAGTTGATTTCAAATAAATTTATTAAAATTTGACATTTCCAACTAAATTTTTTTTCATAATCCAACAAAATTGAAGTTATTTTCATCTAAATTTACTCAAATATAGATCCTACAACCAAAATACGCAACAAAATCCAAAATAATCGAAGTTGATTTCAAATAAATTTATTAAAATTTGACATTTACAACTAAATTTTTTTTCATAATCCAACAAAATTAAATTTGTTTTCATCTAAATTTACTCAAATATGGATCCTACAACAAAAATACTCAACAAAATCCAAAATAATCGAAGTTGATTTCAAATAAATTTATTAAAATTTGACACTTCCAACTAAATTTTTTTTTATAATCCAACAAAATTGAAGTTATTTTCATCTAAATTTAATCAAATATAGATCCTACAACAAAAATACTCATCAAAATCCAAAAAAATCGAAGTTGATTTCAAATGAATTTATTAAAATTTGACAAAAATCTTGTCTACATCCAAGAAAATTGAAGTTATTTTCATCTAAATTTACTCAAATATAGATCCTACAACAAAAATACTCAACAAAATCCAAAAAAATCGAAGTTGATTTCAAATGATTTTATTAAAATTTGACAAAAATCTTGTCCACATACAAGAAAATTGAAGTTATTTTCATCTAAATTTAGTCAAATATAGATCCTACAACCAAAATAGTCATCAAAATCCAAAAAATCGAAGTTGATTTCAAATGATTTTATTAAAATTTGACCAAAATCTTGTCAAAATCCAAAAAATTGAATTTATTTTCATCTAAATTTAGTCAAATATACATCCTACAACCAAAATACTCATCAAAATCCAAAAAAATCGAAGTTGATTTCAAATAAATTTATTAAAATTTGACACTTCCAACTAAATTTTTTTTCATAATCCAACAAAATTGAAGTTATTTTCATCTAAATTTACTCAAATATAGATCCTACAACCAAAATACTCAACAAAATAAAAAAAAATCGAAGTTGATTTCAAATGAATTTATTAAAATTTGACCAAAATCTTGTCAAAATCCAAGAAAATTGAAGTTATTTTCATCTAAATTTAGTAAAATATAGATCCTACAACCAAAATACTCGACAAAATCCATAAAAATCGAAGTTGATTTTATATGAATTTATTAAAATTTGACATTTCCAACTAAAATTTTTTCATAATCCAACGAAATTGAAGTTATTTTCATCTAAATTTACTCAAATATAGAACCTACAACAAAAATACTCAACAAAATCCAAAAAAATCGAAGTTGATTTCAAATAAATTTATTAAAATTTGACACTTCCAACTAAATTTTTTTTCATAATCCAACAAAATTGAATTTATTTTCATCTAAATTTAGTCAAATATAGATCCTACAACAAAAATACTCAACAAAATCAAAAAAAATCGAAGTTGATTTCAAATAAATTTATTAAAATTTGACATTTCCAACTAAATTTTTTTTCAGAATCCAACAAAATTGAAGTTATTTTCATCTAAATTTACTCAAATATAGACCCTACAACAAAAATACTCAACAAAATCCAAAAAAATCGAAGTTGATTTCAAATAAATTTATTAAAATTTGACACTTCCAACTAAATTTTTTTTCATAATCCAACAAAACTAAATTTATTTTCATCTAAATTTACTCAAATATAGATCCTACAACAAAAATACTCAACAAAATCCAAAATAATCGAACATGATTTCAAATAAATTTAATAAAACTTGATACTTCCAACTAAAATTTTTTGCACAATCCAACAAAATTGAAGTTATTTTCATCTAAATTTAATCAAATATAGATCCTACAACAAAAATACTCGACAAAATCCAAAAAAATCGAAGTTGATTTCATATGAATTTATTAAAATTTGACACTTCCAACTAAAATTTTTTTTATAATCCAGCAAAATTGAAGTTATATTCATCTAAATTAAGTCAAATATAGATCCTACAACCAAAATACTCATCAAAATCCAAAAAAATCGAAGTTGATTTCAAATGAATTTATTAAAATTTGACAAAAATCTTGTCTACATCCAAGAAAATTGAAGTTATTTTCATCTAAATTTACTCAAATATAGATCCTACAACAAAAATACTCAACAAAATCCAAAAAAATCGAAGTTGATTTCAAATGATTTTATTAAAATTTGACAAAAATCTTGTCCACATACAAGAAAATTGAAGTTATTTTCATCTAAATTTAGTCAAATATAGATCCTACAACCAAAATAGTCATCAAAATCCAAAAAATCGAAGTTGATTTCAAATGATTTTATTAAAATTTGACCAAAATCTTGTCAAAATCCAAAAAATTGAATTTATTTTCATCTAAATTTAGTCAAATATACATCCTACAACCAAAATACTCATCAAAATCCAAAAAAATCGAAGTTGATTTCAAATAAATTTATTAAAATTTGACACTTCCAACTAATTTTTTTTTCATAATCCAACAAAATTGAAGTTATTTTCATCTAAATTTAGTCAAATATAGATCCTACAACCAAAATACTCATCAAAATCCAAAAATATCGAAGTTGGTTTCAAATGAATTTATTAAAATTTGACAAAAATCTTGTCTACATCCAAAAAATTGAAGTTATTTTCATCTAAATTTACTCAAATATAGATCCTACAACAAAAATACTCAACAAAATCCAAAAAAATCGAAGTTGATTTCAAATGATTTTATTAAAATTTGACAAAAATCTTGTCCACATACAAGAAAATTGAACTTATTTTCATCTAAATTTAGTCAAATATAGATCCTACAACCAAAATAGTCATCAAAATCCAAAAAATCGAAGTTGATTTCAAATGATTTTATTAAAATTTGACCAAAATCTTGTCAAAATCCAAAAAATTGAATTTATTTTCATCTAAATTTAGTCAAATATACATCCTACAACCAAAATACTCATCAAGATCCAAAAAAATCGAAGTTGATTTCAAATAAATTTATTAAAATTTGACACTTCCAACTAAAATTTTTTTCATAATCCAACAATATTGAAGTTATTTTCATCTAAATTTACTCAAATATAGATCCTACAACCAAAATACTCAACAAAATAAAAAAAAATCGAAGTTGATTTCAAATGAATTTATTAAAATTTGACCAAAATCTTGTCAAAATCCAAGAAAATTGAAGTTATTTTCATCTAAATTTAGTCAAATATAGATCCTACAACCAAAATACTCGACAAAATCCAAAAAAATCGAAGTTGATTTTATATGAATTTATTAAAATTTGACACTTCCAACTAAAATTTTTTCATAATCCAACGAAATTGAAGTTATTTTCATCTAAATTTACTCAAATATAGAACCTACAACAAAAATACTCAACAAAATCCAAAAAAATCGAAGTTGATTTCAAATAAATTTATTAAAATTTGACACTTCCAACTAAAATTTTTTTCACAATCCAACAAAATTGAAGTTATTTTCATCTAAATCTACTCAAATATAGATCCTACAACAAAAATACTCAACAAAATCCAAAAAAATCGAAGTTGATTTCAAATGATTTTATTAAAATTTGACAAAAATCTTGTCCACATACAAGAAAATTGAACTTATTTTCATCTAAATTTAGTCAAATATAGATCCTACAACCAAAATAGTCATCAAAATCCAAAAAATCGAAGTTGATTTCAAATGATTTTATTAAAATTTGACCAAAATCTTGTCAAAATCCAAAAAATTGAAGTTATTTTCATCTAAATTTACTCAAATATAGATCCTACAACAAAAATACTCAACAAAATCCAAAAAAATCGAAGTTGATTTCAAATAAATTTATTAAAATTTGACACTTCCAACTAAATTTTTTTTCATAATCCAACAAAATTAAATTTATTTTCATCTAAATTTACTCAAATATTGATCCTTCAACAAAAATACTCAACAAAATCCAAAATAATCCAAGTTGATTTCAAATAAATTTAATAAAACTTGATACTTCCAACTAAAATTTTTTTCACAATCCAACAAAATTGAAGTTATTTTCATCTAAATTTAATCAAGTATAGATCCTACAACAAAAATACTCGACAAAATCCAAAAAAATCGAAGTTGATTTCATATGAATTTATTAAAATTTGACAATTCCAACTAAAATTTTTTTTATAATCCAACAAAATTGAAGTTATTTTCATCTAAATTAAGTCAAATATAGATCCTACAACCAAAATACTCATCAAAATCCAAAAAAATCGAAGTTGATTTCAAATGAATTTATTAAAATTTGACAAAAATCTTGTCTACATCCAAGAAAATTGAAGTTATTTTCATCTAAATTTACTCAAATATAGATCCTACAACAAAAATACTCAACAAAATCCAAAAAAATCGAAGTTGATTTCAAATGATTTTATTAAAATTTGACAAAAATCTTGTCCACATACAAGAAAATTGAAGTTATTTTCATCTAAATTTAGTCAAATATAGATCCTACAACCAAAATAGTCATCAAAATCCAAAAAATCGAAGTTGATTTCAAATGATTTTATTAAAATTTGACCAAAATCTTGTCAAAATCCAAAAAATTGAATTTATTTTTATTTCTTTCAAGATTTCCAGTTGTTAATCCGTTAGCGTTGTAGATGTAATTAGGATAAGTAGGTTTAGGATCTTAGATTAATTAGAATTAAGTAGGGATAAGTTGTAGGATTAAGTTGTTTTACTAGTTGTGTATGTGGTTTGTAAAACCTTTCCAGTTGTTGGATAAGTGCGTAACACTAACAATTAACACTCGAGAACTTTAGAAAATACAGAATTGAGCGTAAACTTTCGTTTCTGTTTCTTCGCGTATCAAGACTTCTCTCTCTCTCTCTCTTTCGCTCTCTCGGCGCAGTAGCTAATGCGAGTACTTCTGAGAACCGACTGACGAGAGAGATGATTTCGAGGAACCGCGGAGCTCCGAGAAGAGGGGGGAGAGAGAAGCACTTGAGTGCTTCCAGAAGCTCCAGATGGAGACACAGTGGCAAAAGGCCACTTATAGTACAATTCTTAAATCTAGGAACAATATATATACAGGAGATATTTACATATGTACAGTAGACACGAAACATTCCGCCCGCCTTCGTAGCGGGTACGCGACGAATGGTTCAGTTAGGAGAAGACCAGGTTGTCGTGGTCGCTAGTTAACGCGAGTTCTTTAGCCTTGTCGCTTGGCTCGGAGGGGAAAAGGCTTATTTTCGCGATAGGGCGCTGTAGCGTAGTCTTTGGTGTTTGTACCGTGACGACGCGTACAAGTCCATCGGGACCCGGATGAACTGCAGTGATCCGACCAATGGGCCAGTGAGTCGGCGGAGTGGCCTCGTTCTTTACGAGGCAAAGTTGCCCGGGCTGGACGTTCGGATGGGCAGCGATCCACTTCGGCCGTCCTTGAAGCGTTTGCAGATATTCGGCAGACCACCGTTTCCAATAGTGATCTCTCATTTGCTGAAGCTGCTGCCAGCGAGTGAGTCGGTTAGGCAACTCCGCTGTGAGAGAAGGTTCTGGAACAGCTGTCAAGGAGGAGCCTACAAGAAAATGCCCCGGCGTTAAAAATTGGAAGTTGTCCGGTTCGTCGCTCAAGGGAAAGAGGGGCCTTGAATTTAGGCAAGCCTCTATCTGATTCAGGAGGGTAGTCATTTCCTCGAACGTCAATGGAGTGTCGCCGATGACTCGCCGAAGGTGAAACTTCATTGACTTCACGGCGGATTCCCAGATCCCACCGAAGTGGGGAGCGGCCGGTGGATTGAAGAGCCATGTAGTGCCCAGATCCGCCAGTAGAGGCGCCAGTTTACCCAGTTCGCCGGTCGCGTCGGAGAACAAACGTCGTAACTCCTTGTCTGCGCCGACGAAATTTGTCCCACAATCGCTGCGTAAGGAGGCGCAATTTCCTCGTCGGGAAATGAACCTACGGAATGCGGCTAGAAAAGCATCTGTAGTATAGTCCGATACAAGCTCCAAATGGATAGCGCGCGTGGACAAGCAAATGAAGACGGCGACGTAGGATTTTCGAGTTCGGTGTCCGCGTCCGGGAGACGTTTTGGTCAAGAAGGGACCGGCATAGTCGACGCCAGTGTTTAGAAACGGTCTAGCTGGGGTCACGCGATGGGAGGGGAGATTCCCCATTTGTTGTTGGGACGCCCTTGCGCGCCATCGCCAACACGTGACGCAAGAGTGTATATAGTTCCGAACAGCGCGTCGTCCTCCGAGAATCCAGTATTCTTCTCGGAGTTTGCTTAAGGTGAGTTGTGTACCTCCGTGGAGAACTCGTTCATGGCAATCGCGAATGATTAAGACTGTGAAATTTCCCCTTTCAGGCAGAATAATCGGGTGCCTTTGGTCGAAATCCAGAATGGAATGCTTCAGTCGGCCGCCGACCCGTAAGACGCCCTGAGCGTCCAAAAAGGGGGCCAGGCGAGAAAGGGGCCCCCGGGAGATAGAAGCGGCTTTTGCCAGTATAGAGAGTTCCGTTGAAAACGCGCAGCGCTGTGCCAGCTTTGCTAAGGTAAGTTTAGCATTTTCCATTTCAAGCGCTTGAATGTAGTTGAATTGAAAAATGGGAGAAGGCTTGCGTCGAAGCTTAGACATATAACGCAGACACCACGCGGTTACGTGAATTAATTTTTTAAGCGAGGAATATCTCGTCAAGAGTTCCCCTAATGGGGGGCTCTCGGCGAGCGTAGTAGTATGAACGATAGTTTGCGAGCGTCGTTCTTCCGTCGTGCCGAGCTCGCCAGTGCAATTCGATTCGCAACTATGCTTGGGATTGCGTAAGAAGGATGGTCCTTGCCACCATAGTGAGTAGTTGATAAGCATAGTCCCGTTTATACCTCGCGACGCGCAATCGGCAGGATTTTCTTTTGTCCGGACGTGATGCCACTTCGCACTCGGCAATGAGGTTTGAATCTCGGAGACGCGGTTGGCGACAAACGTCTTCCACTGGAAGGGTTGTCCCTGTAACCAACTGAGAACTATTGTCGAGTCCGACCAAAGATGCACGTCACTGCGTGGTAAATTTATAACTTTAGTCACGCGTATCATTAACCGAGTGAGAAGGGTAGCCGCGCACAATTCGAGTCGAGGCAACGAACTCTGCTTCAAGGGAGCGACTCTAGTTTTCGCGGCGATCAAACTGATTCGGGGAGACGACCGATCGAATAATGATCGGAGATAGATCACGGCGGCGTACGCCTTCTCGGACGCGTCTGCGAAGCCGTGCAATTCATAATATCCCGTTTCCGGATTCACGAGAAGCCAACGAGGTATCCTCAAGGACGAGAGAGCTCCTAATCCAGTATAATAGTGCTCCCAAGTTTCCACAAGAGAGGTCGGGAGTGGTTCATCCCATTCCAGTTTTAGGAGCCAAAGCGATTGTACGAATATTTTCGCGACAATTATTACCGGTGCGAGAAACCCTAAAGGGTCGTACAGACTTGCTGTCTCCCGAAAGACGATGCGTTTGGTAAGAGCTTCGTCTCGGGTTTTCGGTGAAACGGTAAAAACGAAGCAGTCTGAACTGGTCTGCCACTTCAGACCTAGTAACGAGAAGGTACCCTCGAAATTACAAGAAAGTTCCGGCGTGGGTGCTATATAATCGTGCGGTAAATTCTCGAGGAGTTCGGGTCGATTCGAAGTCCATTTTCTTAGCTTAAATCCGCCCGCCTTGAGCAAGGAAATTAACTCGCTCTGGAGTTTGAGCGCCACCGGCAAGGTTCCTGCTCCCGAGATCACATCGTCCATATAGACGTCGTCAAGTAAACACGGTGCTGCTAAGGGGTAACGTTCCCGTTCATCCGCGCTTAATTGTTTAAGCGTACGAATCGCCAGATAGGGGGCACACGCCATCCCGTACGTGACCGTGCGTAGTCGGTACGTTTGTACTGACTCCGAAGAATTCTTCCGCCACAGAATGCGTTGGAAGTCGCAATCGTCGTTATGGACGCGTATTTGGCGGTACATTTTTTCAATGTCCGCCGAGAATACAATGGAGTGGAGCCGCCAGCGCGTGAGGATATCGAATATCTCGGGCAGTAAATTAGGACCCGTATGTACCAGGTCATTTAATGAGAGCCCGGAAGTCGTTTTGCACGAAGCATTAAAAACTACTCTAAGTTTCGTAGTAGTGCTAGACGAACGAATCACCCCATGGTGTGGTAAATAATAAACACTTGAAGTATCGCGAGAATCTCCCGCGGCCAGAGTCATATGGTCGAGTGTTTCGTACTCTTCCATGAATTGGCGATACGCCGCTTCCAGTTCGGAAGCTTTAAGAAATTTCCTTTCCAGTTTTCGTAGGAGGACCTCGGAAGTTAAGCGAGATAGACCGAGGTCACTAGTAGAGCGAGAAAACGGTATCTTTACTATATACCTGCCACTGTCGGCGCGAGAATGCGTCTGAACGAAATAATCTTCGCAAGCCTTCTCTTCAGCGGTTAACGTAGTAAGTGGTGCCGACACCTCTTCTTGCTTCCAGAATTTTTGCAAGATCTCCGAGATATCGACGTCGGTAGAACACTGAAGAGTGACAGCGGCTTTAGTCTGAGAGAAGTTATCCGGATCTCCGACCCGGCCAGTAAGAATCCAACCCAGAGTGGTAGCTTGAGCTACCGGTGCGTGAGGAGGGCCGTGACGTAACCCTTCGCGAATAATTTGAGCATAGACTTCAGCGCCTAAGAGAAGATCTACCCTTCTAGGGGAAGCGAAGTCGGGGTCCGCGAGTTCAAGATCTGCCAAGTGAAACCACGAAGTTGAAACCGGAACCGGACTTGGTCGATAGGAGGAGAGCCGTGGTAGTACCAGAGCTGGTATCGAGATGCTGACCGAGTCGCGATTGCGATGTAAGATTCTTAAATTTACCGAACCCCTCGAGAATGTTTTATTTTTCGCGACTCCTATTACTGGAATTTTAGTGGGTGACCTTGGGAGTCGTAGTAATTGAGCGATGCTCTCACCGATTAAGGACACCTCGGAGCAAGGATCGATCAACGCCCGAACGGTCATCTCCTCGCCAGTGATGGACGCCACCCTGACCAATGCAGTCGCGAGAAGTACAGCAGCACCAGGCGGTTGCACCTGGGCGCAATGAGTCGTTGCAGTGGTCGAGCTCGGCAAGGGGGCAGCGCTCGTTCCAGAATGTACCGGTTGGTCCGTTATCTGCGAAATAGTACCAGAAGAAGAAGCTTGTTCGAGTGGAATATGAATAGTGGTATGATGCTTACCTAAGCAAAGCTGGCAGCGCTTACTAGATTTACATTCGCGAGAGGAATGTGCTGCCAAGCAGTTGAAACATAAGTGTTTTTCTATTACCCGATTCTTTCTCTCCCGAGGAGCCAAGCCTTTGTACGTCGGGCAGTGAAGTATGAAGTGCTCGCCTTGACACAGAGCACACTTTTGAGACCCATTGGTCTGGGTCACACAGTGCGTCTTGGGCCGACGCGTTGCGCCGTGGGAAGCTGCATTCGTCCTTCGATCCCCTCCTCTGTGGTCCGATGAGCCAGAAAGGTTTTGACCTGCTGGTCCGGCGGCGCTGCCTTCGGACGCCACTAGCGCTCTCATCTGAGTTTTGAGGAATGTCTTCATCTGCTCGAATGTCGGATGCTCCAGCGATGCTCCGATGGACGTTTCCCAGGCCATCCTCGTCGTTGCGTCCAAGCGTTCAGCCGTGAGCACCACTAAGAAGGCGCTCCAGTGTTCCACAGGTAGCTTCAGCGTTGCCAAAGCTTCCACGGCATCTCGGGTTCCATGCAGCAATTCCTTGAGCTCTTGAGCGGACTCCGTCTTCATCGCTGGCAACGATAGAAGTGTCTTCACATGAGCGTGAATGAGAAGACGTGGGACGTCGTACTGCTCCATGATAGCCGCCCACGCTCGCTTGAAGTTGTCCGCGGTGACCGTGACGTTTTGAATTAGTCGAGCGGCTTCCCCGGTTAAGCTAGTTTTTAAGTAATGAAGTTTATCAACTTCGGAGAGAGAAGAGTTTTTCATTACCAGAGAGCGGTATAGGTCACGAAAACTTGGCCAGCTCTGATAATCTCCCGAGAATGAAGGTAGCGCGATCCGTTGCAAGGTTCGGCCATGGGAGTCGGTTCCCGCTGAGACAGATTCGTTCATTTCGTCAGGAAAATCGTCTCGTAGATCCAGTAGATTAGCCTTCTGCTGCAAGTAAGCTTCTTCGCAAAGGCTAATGTAGTCGTCCTTGAAATAGGATCTTTCCTTATGTTCCTCCTTGTAACCCGCGCACATTTTCGCGTGGTTCTGGAGAAACGAGGCCCAGTAATTTTCTAAAAGTTCCAGCCGCGCGGTAATCACGCCTTTTGTAATTTTACTCGCGCCGAGTTTCTTCATATTCTCCGTTAACCTTGAAATTCGCCCGTACAACGATTTCTGTTCTGTCATGAGTATTTCCATGTTTCAGCTTCAAGAACGTTCGGTCGAAGAAAAACTGTCTCGCCCGGCACTGTTTACACGTTCGAACGGGCTCGAGAACGTTCGATGCCTCGTGGAGTCAAGGATAACGCAACGGATTCCAGTATTCAAGAAGTGTGAATTTTTACTCACTGCTAATATATCCGGCTCGAAGGACCATTTATTTCTTTCAAGATTTCCAGTTGTTAATCCGTTAGCGTTGTAGATGTAATTAGGATAAGTAGGTTTAGGATCTTAGATTAATTAGAATTAAGTAGGGATAAGTTGTAGGATTAAGTTGTTTTACTAGTTGTGTATGTGGTTTGTAAAACCTTTCCAGTTGTTGGATAAGTGCGTAACACTAACAATTAACACTCGAGAACTTTAGAAAATACAGAATTGAGCGTAAACTTTCGTTTCTGTTTCTTCGCGTATCAAGACTTCTCTCTCTCTCTTTCGCTCTCTCGGCGCAGTAGCTAATGCGAGTACTTCTGAGAACCGACTGACGAGAGAGATGATTTCGAGGAACCGCGGAGCTCCGAGAAGAGGGGGGAGAGAGAAGCACTTGAGTGCTTCCAGAAGCTCCAGATGGAGACACAGTGGCAAAAGGCCACTTATAGTACAATTCTTAAATCTAGGAACAATATATATACAGGAGATATTTACATATGTACAGTAGACACGAAACAATTTTCATCTAAATTTAGTCAAATATAGATCCTACAACCAAAATACTCAACAAAATCCAAAAAAATCGAAGTTGATTTCAAATGAATTTATTAAAATTTGACCAAAATCTTGTCAAAATCCAAGAAAATTGAAGTTATTTTCATCTAAATTTAGTCAAATATAGATCCTACAACCAAAATACTCGACAAAATCCAAAAAAATCGAAGTTGATTTTATATGAATTTATTAAAATTTGACACTTCCAACTAAAATTTTTTCATAATCCAACGAAATTGAAGTTATTTTCATCTAAATTTACTCAAATATAGATCCTACAACAAAAATACTCAACAAAATCCAAAAAAATCGAAGTTGATTTCAAATAAATTTATTAAAATTTGACACTTCCAACTAAATTTTTTTTCATAATCCAACAAAATTAAATTTATTTTCATCTAAATTTACTCAAATATGGATCCTACAACAAAAATACTCAACAAAATCCAAAATAATCGAAGTTGATTTCAAATAAATTTAATAAAACTTGATACTTCCAACTAAAATTTTTTTCACAATCCAACAAAATTGAAGTTATTTTCATCTAAATTTAATCAAATATAGATCCTACAACAAAAATACTCGACAAAATCCAAAAAAATCAAAGTTGATTTCATATGAATTTATTAAAATTTGACACTTCCAACTAAAATTTTTTTTATAATCCAACAAAATTGAAGTTATTTTCATCTAAATTAAGTCAAATATAGATCCTACAACCAAAATACTCATCAAAATCCAAAAAAATCGAAGTTGATTTCAAATGAATTTATTAAAATTTGACAAAAATCTTGTCTACATCCAAGAAAATTGAAGTTATTTTCATCTAAATTTACTCAAATATAGATCCTACAACAAAAATACTCAACAAAATCCAAAAAAATCGAAGTTGATTTCAAATGATTTTATTAAAATTTGACAAAAATCTTGTCCACATACAAGAAAATTGAAGTTATTTTCATCTAAATTTAGTCAAATATAGATCCTACAACCAAAATAGTCATCAAAATCCAAAAAATCGAAGTTGATTTCAAATGATTTTATTAAAATTTGACCATAATCTTGTCAAAATCCAAGAAAATTGAAGTTATTTTCATCTAAATTTAGTCAAATATAGATCCTACAACCAAAATACTCGACAAAATCCCAAAAAATCGAAGTTGATTTCAAATGAATTTATTAAAATTTGACCATAATCTTGTCAAAATCCAAGAAAATTGAAGTTATTTTCATCTAAATTTAGTCAAATATAGATCCTACAACCAAAATACTCGACAAAATCCAAAAAAATCGAAGTTGATTTTATATGAATTTATTAAAATTTGACACTTCCAACTAAAATTTTTTCATAATCCAACGAAATTGAAGTTATTTTCATCTAAATTTACTCAAATATAGATCCTACAACAAAAATACTCAACAAAATCCAAAAAAATCGAAGTTGATTTCAAATAAATTTATTAAAATTTGACACTTCCAACTAAATTTTTTTTCATAATCCAACAAAACTAAATTTATTTTCATCTAAATTTACTCAAATATAGATCCTACAACAAAAATACTCAACAAAATCCAAAATAATCGAACATGATTTCAAATAAATTTAATAAAACTTGATACTTCCAACTAAAATTTTTTTCACAATCCAACAAAATTGAAGTTATTTTCATCTAAATTTAATCAAATATAGATCCTACAACAAAAATACTCGACAAAATCCAAAAAAATCGAAGTTGATTTCATATGAATTTATTAAAATTTGACACTTCCAACTAAAATTTTTTTTATAATCCAGCAAAATTGAAGTTATTTTCATCTAAATTAAGTCAAATATAGATCCTACAACCAAAATACTCATCAAAATCCAAAAAAATCGAAGTTGATTTCAAATGAATTTATTAAAATTTGACAAAAATCTTGTCTACATCCAAGAAAATTGAAGTTATTTTCATCTAAATTTACTCAAATATAGATCCTACAACAAAAATACTCAACAAAATCCAAAAAAATCGAAGTTGATTTCAAATGATTTTATTAAAATTTGACAAAAATCTTGTCCACATACAAGAAAATTGAAGTTATTTTCATCTAAATTTAGTCAAATATAGATCCTACAACCAAAATAGTCATCAAAATCCAAAAAATCGAAGTTGATTTCAAATGATTTTATTAAAATTTGACCAAAATCTTGTCAAAATCCAAAAAATTGAATTTATTTTCATCTAAATTTAGTCAAATATACATCCTACAACCAAAATACTCATCAAAATCCAAAAAAATCGAAGTTGATTTCAAATAAATTTATTAAAATTTGACACTTCCAACTAATTTTTTTTTCATAATCCAACAAAATTGAAGTTATTTTCATCTAAATTTAGTCAAATATAGATCCTACAACCAAAATACTCATCAAAATCCAAAAATATCGAAGTTGGTTTCAAATGAATTTATTAAAATTTGACAAAAATCTTGTCTACATCCAAAAAATTGAAGTTATTTTCATCTAAATTTACTCAAATATAGATCCTACAACAAAAATACTCAACAAAATCCAAAAAAATCGAAGTTGATTTCAAATGATTTTATTAAAATTTGACAAAAATCTTGTCCACATACAAGAAAATTGAACTTATTTTCATCTAAATTTAGTCAAATATAGATCCTACAACCAAAATAGTCATCAAAATCCAAAAAATCGAAGTTGATTTCAAATGATTTTATTAAAATTTGACCAAAATCTTGTCAAAATCCAAAAAATTGAATTTATTTTCATCTAAATTTAGTCAAATATACATCCTACAACCAAAATACTCATCAAGATCCAAAAAAATCGAAGTTGATTTCAAATAAATTTATTAAAATTTGACACTTCCAACTAAAATTTTTTTCATAATCCAACAATATTGAAGTTATTTTCATCTAAATTTACTCAAATATAGATCCTACAACCAAAATACTCAACAAAATAAAAAAAAATCGAAGTTGATTTCAAATGAATTTATTAAAATTTGACCAAAATCTTGTCAAAATCCAAGAAAATTGAAGTTATTTTCATCTAAATTTAGTCAAATATAGATCCTACAACCAAAATACTCGACAAAATCCAAAAAAATCGAAGTTGATTTTATATGAATTTATTAAAATTTGACACTTCCAACTAAAATTTTTTCATAATCCAACGAAATTGAAGTTATTTTCATCTAAATTTACTCAAATATAGAACCTACAACAAAAATACTCAACAAAATCCAAAAAAATCGAAGTTGATTTCAAATAAATTTATTAAAATTTGACACTTCCAACTAAAATTTTTTTCACAATCCAACAAAATTGAAGTTATTTTCATCTAAATCTACTCAAATATAGATCCTACAACAAAAATACTCAACAAAATCCAAAAAAATCGAAGTTGATTTCAAATGATTTTATTAAAATTTGACAAAAATCTTGTCCACATACAAGAAAATTGAACTTATTTTCATCTAAATTTAGTCAAATATAGATCCTACAACCAAAATAGTCATCAAAATCCAAAAAATCGAAGTTGATTTCAAATGATTTTATTAAAATTTGACCAAAATCTTGTCAAAATCCAAAAAATTGAATTTATTTTCATCTAAATTTAGTCAAATATACATCCTACAACCAAAATACTCATCAAAATCCAAAAAAATCGAAGTTGATTTCAAATAAATTTATTAAAATTTGACACTTCCAACTAAAATTTTTTTCATAATCCAACAAAATTGAAGTTATTTTCATCTAAATTTACTCAAATATAGATCCTACAACCAAAATACTCAACAAAATAAAAAAAAATCGAAGTTGATTTCAAATGAATTTATTAAAATTTGACCAAAATCTTGTCAAAATCCAAGAAAATTGAAGTTATTTTCATCTAAATTTAGTCAAATATAGATCCTACAACCAAAATACTCGACAAAATCCAAAAAAATCGAAGTTGATTTTATATGAATTTATTAAAATTTGACACTTCCAACTAAAATTTTTTCATAATCCAACGAAATTGAAGTTATTTTCATCTAAATTTACTCAAATATAGAACCTACAACAAAAATACTCAACAAAATCCAAAAAAATCGAAGTTGATTTCAAATAAATTTATTAAAATTTGACACTTCCAACTAAAATTTTTTTCACAATCCAACAAAATTGAAGTTATTTTCATCTAAATCTACTCAAATATAGATCCTACAACAAAAATACTCAACAAAATCCAAAAAAATCGAAGTTGATTTCAAATGATTTTATTAAAATTTGACAAAAATCTTGTCCACATACAACAAAATTGAAGTTATTTTCATCTAAATTTAGTCAAATATAGATCCTACAACCAAAATAGTCATCAAAATCCAAAAAATCGAAGTTGATTTCAAATGATTTTATTAAAATTTGACCAAAATCTTGTCAAAATCCAAAAAATTGAATTTATTTTCATCTAAATTTAGTCAAATATACATCCTACAACCAAAATACTCATCAAAATCCAAAAAAATCGAAGTTGATTTCAAATAAATTTATTAAAATTTGACACTTCCAACTAAAATTTTTTTCATAATCCAACAAAATTGAAGTTATTTTCATCTAAATTTACTCAAATATAGATCCTACAACAAAAATACTCAACAAAATCCAAAAAAATCGAAGTTGATTTCAAATGATTTTATTAAAATTTGACAAAAATCTTGTCCACATACAAGAAAATTGAAGTTATTTTCATCTAAATTTAGTCAAATATAGATCCAACAACCAAAATAGTCATCAAAATCCAAAAAATCGAAGTTGATTTCAAATGATTTTATTAAAATTTGACCAAAATCTTGTCAAAATCCAAAAAATTGAAGTTATTTTCATCTAAATTTACTCAAATATAGATCCTACAACAAAAATACTCAACAAAATCCAAAAAAATCGAAGTTGATTTCAAATAAATTTATTAAAATTTGACACTTCCAACTAAATTTTTTTTCATAATCCAACAAAATTAAATTTATTTTCATCTAAATTTACTCAAATATTGATCCTTCAACAAAAATACTCAACAAAATCCAAAATAATCCAAGTTGATTTCAAATAAATTTAATAAAACTTGATACTTCCAACTAAAATTTTTTTCACAATCCAACAAAATTGAAGTTATTTTCATCTAAATTTAATCAAGTATAGATCCTACAACAAAAATACTCGACAAAATCCAAAAAAATCGAAGTTGATTTCATATGAATTTATTAAAATTTGACAATTCCAACTAAAATTTTTTTTATAATCCAACAAAATTGAAGTTATTTTCATCTAAATTAAGTCAAATATAGATCCTACAACCAAAATACTCATCAAAATCCAAAAAAATCGAAGTTGATTTCAAATGAATTTATTAAAATTTGACAAAAATCTTGTCTACATCCAAGAAAATTGAAGTTATTTTCATCTAAATTTACTCAAATATAGATCCTACAACAAAAATACTCAACAAAATCCAAAAAAATCGAAGTTGATTTCAAATGATTTTATTAAAATTTGACAAAAATCTTGTCCACATACAAGAAAATTGAAGTTATTTTCATCTAAATTTAGTCAAATATAGATCCTACAACCAAAATAGTCATCAAAATCCAAAAAATCGAAGTTGATTTCAAATGATTTTATTAAAATTTGACCAAAATCTTGTCAAAATCCAAAAAATTGAATTTATTTTTATTTCTTTCAAGATTTCCAGTTGTTAATCCGTTAGCGTTGTAGATGTAATTAGGATAAGTAGGTTTAGGATCTTAGATTAATTAGAATTAAGTAGGGATAAGTTGTAGGATTAAGTTGTTTTACTAGTTGTGTATGTGGTTTGTAAAACCTTTCCAGTTGTTGGATAAGTGCGTAACACTAACAATTAACACTCGAGAACTTTAGAAAATACAGAATTGAGCGTAAACTTTCGTTTCTGTTTCTTCGCGTATCAAGACTTCTCTCTCTCTCTCTCTTTCGCTCTCTCGGCGCAGTAGCTAATGCGAGTACTTCTGAGAACCGACTGACGAGAGAGATGATTTCGAGGAACCGCGGAGCTCCGAGAAGAGGGGGGAGAGAGAAGCACTTGAGTGCTTCCAGAAGCTCCAGATGGAGACACAGTGGCAAAAGGCCACTTATAGTACAATTCTTAAATCTAGGAACAATATATATACAGGAGATATTTACATATGTACAGTAGACACGAAACATTCCGCCCGCCTTCGTAGCGGGTACGCGACGAATGGTTCAGTTAGGAGAAGACCAGGTTGTCGTGGTCGCTAGTTAACGCGAGTTCTTTAGCCTTGTCGCTTGGCTCGGAGGGGAAAAGGCTTATTTTCGCGATAGGGCGCTGTAGCGTAGTCTTTGGTGTTTGTACCGTGACGACGCGTACAAGTCCATCGGGACCCGGATGAACTGCAGTGATCCGACCAATGGGCCAGTGAGTCGGCGGAGTGGCCTCGTTCTTTACGAGGCAAAGTTGCCCGGGCTGGACGTTCGGATGGGCAGCGATCCACTTCGGCCGTCCTTGAAGCGTTTGCAGATATTCGGCAGACCACCGTTTCCAATAGTGATCTCTCATTTGCTGAAGCTGCTGCCAGCGAGTGAGTCGGTTAGGCAACTCCGCTGTGAGAGAAGGTTCTGGAACAGCTGTCAAGGAGGAGCCTACAAGAAAATGCCCCGGCGTTAAAAATTGGAAGTTGTCCGGTTCGTCGCTCAAGGGAAAGAGGGGCCTTGAATTTAGGCAAGCCTCTATCTGATTCAGGAGGGTAGTCATTTCCTCGAACGTCAATGGAGTGTCGCCGATGACTCGCCGAAGGTGAAACTTCATTGACTTCACGGCGGATTCCCAGATCCCACCGAAGTGGGGAGCGGCCGGTGGATTGAAGAGCCATGTAGTGCCCAGATCCGCCAGTAGAGGCGCCAGTTTACCCAGTTCGCCGGTCGCGTCGGAGAACAAACGTCGTAACTCCTTGTCTGCGCCGACGAAATTTGTCCCACAATCGCTGCGTAAGGAGGCGCAATTTCCTCGTCGGGAAATGAACCTACGGAATGCGGCTAGAAAAGCATCTGTAGTATAGTCCGATACAAGCTCCAAATGGATAGCGCGCGTGGACAAGCAAATGAAGACGGCGACGTAGGATTTTCGAGTTCGGTGTCCGCGTCCGGGAGACGTTTTGGTCAAGAAGGGACCGGCATAGTCGACGCCAGTGTTTAGAAACGGTCTAGCTGGGGTCACGCGATGGGAGGGGAGATTCCCCATTTGTTGTTGGGACGCCCTTGCGCGCCATCGCCAACACGTGACGCAAGAGTGTATATAGTTCCGAACAGCGCGTCGTCCTCCGAGAATCCAGTATTCTTCTCGGAGTTTGCTTAAGGTGAGTTGTGTACCTCCGTGGAGAACTCGTTCATGGCAATCGCGAATGATTAAGACTGTGAAATTTCCCCTTTCAGGCAGAATAATCGGGTGCCTTTGGTCGAAATCCAGAATGGAATGCTTCAGTCGGCCGCCGACCCGTAAGACGCCCTGAGCGTCCAAAAAGGGGGCCAGGCGAGAAAGGGGCCCCCGGGAGATAGAAGCGGCTTTTGCCAGTATAGAGAGTTCCGTTGAAAACGCGCAGCGCTGTGCCAGCTTTGCTAAGGTAAGTTTAGCATTTTCCATTTCAAGCGCTTGAATGTAGTTGAATTGAAAAATGGGAGAAGGCTTGCGTCGAAGCTTAGACATATAACGCAGACACCACGCGGTTACGTGAATTAATTTTTTAAGCGAGGAATATCTCGTCAAGAGTTCCCCTAATGGGGGGCTCTCGGCGAGCGTAGTAGTATGAACGATAGTTTGCGAGCGTCGTTCTTCCGTCGTGCCGAGCTCGCCAGTGCAATTCGATTCGCAACTATGCTTGGGATTGCGTAAGAAGGATGGTCCTTGCCACCATAGTGAGTAGTTGATAAGCATAGTCCCGTTTATACCTCGCGACGCGCAATCGGCAGGATTTTCTTTTGTCCGGACGTGATGCCACTTCGCACTCGGCAATGAGGTTTGAATCTCGGAGACGCGGTTGGCGACAAACGTCTTCCACTGGAAGGGTTGTCCCTGTAACCAACTGAGAACTATTGTCGAGTCCGACCAAAGATGCACGTCACTGCGTGGTAAATTTATAACTTTAGTCACGCGTATCATTAACCGAGTGAGAAGGGTAGCCGCGCACAATTCGAGTCGAGGCAACGAACTCTGCTTCAAGGGAGCGACTCTAGTTTTCGCGGCGATCAAACTGATTCGGGGAGACGACCGATCGAATAATGATCGGAGATAGATCACGGCGGCGTACGCCTTCTCGGACGCGTCTGCGAAGCCGTGCAATTCATAATATCCCGTTTCCGGATTCACGAGAAGCCAACGAGGTATCCTCAAGGACGAGAGAGCTCCTAATCCAGTATAATAGTGCTCCCAAGTTTCCACAAGAGAGGTCGGGAGTGGTTCATCCCATTCCAGTTTTAGGAGCCAAAGCGATTGTACGAATATTTTCGCGACAATTATTACCGGTGCGAGAAACCCTAAAGGGTCGTACAGACTTGCTGTCTCCCGAAAGACGATGCGTTTGGTAAGAGCTTCGTCTCGGGTTTTCGGTGAAACGGTAAAAACGAAGCAGTCTGAACTGGTCTGCCACTTCAGACCTAGTAACGAGAAGGTACCCTCGAAATTACAAGAAAGTTCCGGCGTGGGTGCTATATAATCGTGCGGTAAATTCTCGAGGAGTTCGGGTCGATTCGAAGTCCATTTTCTTAGCTTAAATCCGCCCGCCTTGAGCAAGGAAATTAACTCGCTCTGGAGTTTGAGCGCCACCGGCAAGGTTCCTGCTCCCGAGATCACATCGTCCATATAGACGTCGTCAAGTAAACACGGTGCTGCTAAGGGGTAACGTTCCCGTTCATCCGCGCTTAATTGTTTAAGCGTACGAATCGCCAGATAGGGGGCACACGCCATCCCGTACGTGACCGTGCGTAGTCGGTACGTTTGTACTGACTCCGAAGAATTCTTCCGCCACAGAATGCGTTGGAAGTCGCAATCGTCGTTATGGACGCGTATTTGGCGGTACATTTTTTCAATGTCCGCCGAGAATACAATGGAGTGGAGCCGCCAGCGCGTGAGGATATCGAATATCTCGGGCAGTAAATTAGGACCCGTATGTACCAGGTCATTTAATGAGAGCCCGGAAGTCGTTTTGCACGAAGCATTAAAAACTACTCTAAGTTTCGTAGTAGTGCTAGACGAACGAATCACCCCATGGTGTGGTAAATAATAAACACTTGAAGTATCGCGAGAATCTCCCGCGGCCAGAGTCATATGGTCGAGTGTTTCGTACTCTTCCATGAATTGGCGATACGCCGCTTCCAGTTCGGAAGCTTTAAGAAATTTCCTTTCCAGTTTTCGTAGGAGGACCTCGGAAGTTAAGCGAGATAGACCGAGGTCACTAGTAGAGCGAGAAAACGGTATCTTTACTATATACCTGCCACTGTCGGCGCGAGAATGCGTCTGAACGAAATAATCTTCGCAAGCCTTCTCTTCAGCGGTTAACGTAGTAAGTGGTGCCGACACCTCTTCTTGCTTCCAGAATTTTTGCAAGATCTCCGAGATATCGACGTCGGTAGAACACTGAAGAGTGACAGCGGCTTTAGTCTGAGAGAAGTTATCCGGATCTCCGACCCGGCCAGTAAGAATCCAACCCAGAGTGGTAGCTTGAGCTACCGGTGCGTGAGGAGGGCCGTGACGTAACCCTTCGCGAATAATTTGAGCATAGACTTCAGCGCCTAAGAGAAGATCTACCCTTCTAGGGGAAGCGAAGTCGGGGTCCGCGAGTTCAAGATCTGCCAAGTGAAACCACGAAGTTGAAACCGGAACCGGACTTGGTCGATAGGAGGAGAGCCGTGGTAGTACCAGAGCTGGTATCGAGATGCTGACCGAGTCGCGATTGCGATGTAAGATTCTTAAATTTACCGAACCCCTCGAGAATGTTTTATTTTTCGCGACTCCTATTACTGGAATTTTAGTGGGTGACCTTGGGAGTCGTAGTAATTGAGCGATGCTCTCACCGATTAAGGACACCTCGGAGCAAGGATCGATCAACGCCCGAACGGTCATCTCCTCGCCAGTGATGGACGCCACCCTGACCAATGCAGTCGCGAGAAGTACAGCAGCACCAGGCGGTTGCACCTGGGCGCAATGAGTCGTTGCAGTGGTCGAGCTCGGCAAGGGGGCAGCGCTCGTTCCAGAATGTACCGGTTGGTCCGTTATCTGCGAAATAGTACCAGAAGAAGAAGCTTGTTCGAGTGGAATATGAATAGTGGTATGATGCTTACCTAAGCAAAGCTGGCAGCGCTTACTAGATTTACATTCGCGAGAGGAATGTGCTGCCAAGCAGTTGAAACATAAGTGTTTTTCTATTACCCGATTCTTTCTCTCCCGAGGAGCCAAGCCTTTGTACGTCGGGCAGTGAAGTATGAAGTGCTCGCCTTGACACAGAGCACACTTTTGAGACCCATTGGTCTGGGTCACACAGTGCGTCTTGGGCCGACGCGTTGCGCCGTGGGAAGCTGCATTCGTCCTTCGATCCCCTCCTCTGTGGTCCGATGAGCCAGAAAGGTTTTGACCTGCTGGTCCGGCGGCGCTGCCTTCGGACGCCACTAGCGCTCTCATCTGAGTTTTGAGGAATGTCTTCATCTGCTCGAATGTCGGATGCTCCAGCGATGCTCCGATGGACGTTTCCCAGGCCATCCTCGTCGTTGCGTCCAAGCGTTCAGCCGTGAGCACCACTAAGAAGGCGCTCCAGTGTTCCACAGGTAGCTTCAGCGTTGCCAAAGCTTCCACGGCATCTCGGGTTCCATGCAGCAATTCCTTGAGCTCTTGAGCGGACTCCGTCTTCATCGCTGGCAACGATAGAAGTGTCTTCACATGAGCGTGAATGAGAAGACGTGGGACGTCGTACTGCTCCATGATAGCCGCCCACGCTCGCTTGAAGTTGTCCGCGGTGACCGTGACGTTTTGAATTAGTCGAGCGGCTTCCCCGGTTAAGCTAGTTTTTAAGTAATGAAGTTTATCAACTTCGGAGAGAGAAGAGTTTTTCATTACCAGAGAGCGGTATAGGTCACGAAAACTTGGCCAGCTCTGATAATCTCCCGAGAATGAAGGTAGCGCGATCCGTTGCAAGGTTCGGCCATGGGAGTCGGTTCCCGCTGAGACAGATTCGTTCATTTCGTCAGGAAAATCGTCTCGTAGATCCAGTAGATTAGCCTTCTGCTGCAAGTAAGCTTCTTCGCAAAGGCTAATGTAGTCGTCCTTGAAATAGGATCTTTCCTTATGTTCCTCCTTGTAACCCGCGCACATTTTCGCGTGGTTCTGGAGAAACGAGGCCCAGTAATTTTCTAAAAGTTCCAGCCGCGCGGTAATCACGCCTTTTGTAATTTTACTCGCGCCGAGTTTCTTCATATTCTCCGTTAACCTTGAAATTCGCCCGTACAACGATTTCTGTTCTGTCATGAGTATTTCCATGTTTCAGCTTCAAGAACGTTCGGTCGAAGAAAAACTGTCTCGCCCGGCACTGTTTACACGTTCGAACGGGCTCGAGAACGTTCGATGCCTCGTGGAGTCAAGGATAACGCAACGGATTCCAGTATTCAAGAAGTGTGAATTTTTACTCACTGCTAATATATCCGGCTCGAAGGACCATTTATTTCTTTCAAGATTTCCAGTTGTTAATCCGTTAGCGTTGTAGATGTAATTAGGATAAGTAGGTTTAGGATCTTAGATTAATTAGAATTAAGTAGGGATAAGTTGTAGGATTAAGTTGTTTTACTAGTTGTGTATGTGGTTTGTAAAACCTTTCCAGTTGTTGGATAAGTGCGTAACACTAACAATTAACACTCGAGAACTTTAGAAAATACAGAATTGAGCGTAAACTTTCGTTTCTGTTTCTTCGCGTATCAAGACTTCTCTCTCTCTCTCTTTCGCTCTCTCGGCGCAGTAGCTAATGCGAGTACTTCTGAGAACCGACTGACGAGAGAGATGATTTCGAGGAACCGCGGAGCTCCGAGAAGAGGGGGGAGAGAGAAGCACTTGAGTGCTTCCAGAAGCTCCAGATGGAGACACAGTGGCAAAAGGCCACTTATAGTACAATTCTTAAATCTAGGAACAATATATATACAGGAGATATTTACATATGTACAGTAGACACGAAACAATTTTCATCTAAATTTAGTCAAATATAGATCCTACAACCAAAATACTCAACAAAATCCAAAAAAATCGAAGTTGATTTCAAATGAATTTATTAAAATTTGACCAAAATCTTGTCAAAATCCAAGAAAATTGAAGTTATTTTCATCTAAATTTAGTCAAATATAGATCCTACAACCAAAATACTCGACAAAATCCAAAAAAATCGAAGTTGATTTTATATGAATTTATTTAAATTTGACACTTCCAACTAAAATTTTTTCATAATCCAACGAAATTGAAGTTATTTTCATCTAAATTTACTCAAATATAGATCCTACAACAAAAATACTCAACAAAATCCAAAAAAATCGAAGTTGATTTCAAATAAATTTATTAAAATTTGACACTTCCAACTAAATTTTTTTTCATAATCCAACAAAATTAAATTTATTTTCATCTAAATTTACTCAAATATGGATCCTACAACAAAAATACTCAACAAAATCCAAAATAATCGAAGTTGATTTCAAATAAATTTAATAAAACTTGATACTTCCAACTAAAATTTTTTTCACAATCCAACAAAATTGAAGTTATTTTCATCTAAATTTAATCAAATATAGATCCTACAACAGAAATACTCGACAAAATCCAAAAAAATCGAAGTTGATTTCATATGAATTTATTAAAATTTGACACTTCCAACTAAAATTTTTTTCATAATCCAACAAAATTGAAGTTATTTTCATCTAAATTTACTCAAATATAGATCCTAAAACCAAAATACGCAACAAAATCCAAAAAATCGAAGTTGATTTCAAATGATTTTATTAAAATTTGACCAAAATCTTGTCAAAATCCAAAAAATTGAAGTTATTTTCATCTAAATTTACTCAAATATAGATCCTACAACAAAAATACTCAACAAAATCCAAAAAAATCGAAGTTGATTTCAAATAAATTTATTAAAATTTGACACTTCCAACTAAATTTTTTTTCATAATCCAACAAAATTAAATTTATTTTCATCTAAATTTACTCAAATATTGATCCTACAACAAAAATACTCAACAAAATCCAAAATAATCCAAGTTGATTTCAAATAAATTTAATAAAACTTGATACTTCCAACTAAAATTTTTTGCACAATCCAACAAAATTGAAGTTATTTTCATCTAAATTTAATCAAATATAGATCCTACAACAAAAATACTCGACAAAATCCAAAAAAATCAAAGTTGATTTCATATGAATTTATTAAAATTTGACACTTCCAACTAAAATTTTTTTTATAATCCAACAAAATTGAAGTTATTTTCATCTAAATTAAGTCAAATATAGATCCTACAACCAAAATACTCATCAAAATCCAAAAAAATCGAAGTTGATTTCAAATGAATTTATTAAAATTTGACAAAAATCTTGTCTACATCCAAGAAAATTGAAGTTATTTTCATCTAAATTTACTCAAATATAGATCCTACAACAAAAATACTCAACAAAATCCAAAAAAATCGAAGTTGATTTCAAATGATTTTATTAAAATTTGACAAAAATCTTGTCCACATACAAGAAAATTGAAGTTATTTTCATCTAAATTTAGTCAAATATAGATCCTACAACCAAAATAGTCATCAAAATCCAAAAAATCGAAGTTGATTTCAAATGATTTTATTAAAATTTGACCATAATCTTGTCAAAATCCAAGAAAATTGAAGTTATTTTCATCTAAATTTAGTCAAATATAGATCCTACAACCAAAATACTCGACAAAATCCAAAAAAATCGAAGTTGATTTCAAATGAATTTATTAAAATTTGACCATAATCTTGTCAAAATCCAAGAAAATTGAAGTTATTTTCATCTAAATTTAGTCAAATATAGATCCTACAACCAAAATACTCGACAAAATCCAAAAAAATCGAAGTTGATTTTATATGAATTTATTAAAATTTGACACTTCCAACTAAAATTTTTTCATAATCCAACGAAATTGAAGTTATTTTCATCTAAATTTACTCAAATATAGATCCTACAACAAAAATACTCAACAAAATCCAAAAAAATCGAAGTTGATTTCAAATAAATTTATTAAAATTTGACACTTCCAACTAAATTTTTTTTTATAATCCAACAAAATTAAATTTATTTTCATCTAAATTTACTCAAATATTGATCCTACAACAAAAATACTCAACAAAATCCAAAATAATCCAAGTTGATTTCAAATAAATTTAATAAAACTTGATACTTCCAACTAAAATTTTTTTCACAATCCAACAAAATTGAAGTTATTTTCATCTAAATTTAATCAAATA
Source organism: Andrena fulva (assembly GCA_946251845.1). Classification (NCBI taxonomy): domain Eukaryota; kingdom Metazoa; phylum Arthropoda; class Insecta; order Hymenoptera; family Andrenidae; genus Andrena; species Andrena fulva. The sequence goes on from CAMITZ010000243.1 coordinate 2,702,437, forward strand.
TAGATCCTACAACAAAAATACTCGACAAAATCCAAAAAAATCAAAGTTGATTTCATATGAATTTATTAAAATTTGACACTTCCAACTAAAATTTTTTTTATAATCCAGCAAAATTGAAGTTATTTTCATCTAAATTAAGTCAAATATAGATCCTACAACCAAAATACTCATCAAAATCCAAAAAAATCGAAGTTGATTTCAAATGAATTTATTAAAATTTGACAAAAATCTTGTCTACATCCAAGAAAATTGAAGTTATTTTCATCTAAATTTACTCAAATATAGATCCTACAACAAAAATACTCAACAAAATCCAAAAAAATCGAAGTTGATTTCAAATGATTTTATTAAAATTTGACAAAAATCTTGTCCACATACAAGAAAATTGAAGTTATTTTCATCTAAATTTAGTCAAATATAGATCCTACAACCAAAATAGTCATCAAAATCCAAAAAATCGAAGTTGATTTCAAATGATTTTATTAAAATTTGACCAAAATCTTGTCAAAATCCAAAAAATTGAATTTATTTTCATCTAAATTTAGTCAAATATACATCCTACAACCAAAATACTCATCAAAATCCAAAAAAATCGAAGTTGATTTCAAATAAATTTATTAAAATTTGACACTTCCAACTAATTTTTTTTTCATAATCCAACAAAATTGAAGTTATTTTCATCTAAATTTAGTCAAATATAGATCCTACAACCAAAATACTCATCAAAATCCAAAAATATCGAAGTTGGTTTCAAATGAATTTATTAAAATTTGACAAAAATCTTGTCTACATCCAAAAAATTGAAGTTATTTTCATCTAAATTTACTCAAATATAGATCCTACAACAAAAATACTCAACAAAATCCAAAAAAATCGAAGTTGATTTCAAATGATTTTATTAAAATTTGACAAAAATCTTGTCCACATACAAGAAAATTGAACTTATTTTCATCTAAATTTAGTCAAATATAGATCCTACAACCAAAATAGTCATCAAAATCCAAAAAATCGAAGTTGATTTCAAATGATTTTATTAAAATTTGACCAAAATCTTGTCAAAATCCAAAAAATTGAATTTATTTTCATCTAAATTTAGTCAAATATACATCCTACAACCAAAATACTCATCAAGATCCAAAAAAATCGAAGTTGATTTCAAATAAATTTATTAAAATTTGACACTTCCAACTAAAATTTTTTTCATAATCCAACAATATTGAAGTTATTTTCATCTAAATTTACTCAAATATAGATCCTACAACCAAAATACTCAACAAAATAAAAAAAAATCGAAGTTGATTTCAAATGAATTTATTAAAATTTGACCAAAATCTTGTCAAAATCCAAGAAAATTGAAGTTATTTTCATCTAAATTTAGTCAAATATAGATCCTACAACCAAAATACTCGACAAAATCCAAAAAAATCGAAGTTGATTTTATATGAATTTATTAAAATTTGACACTTCCAACTAAAATTTTTTCATAATCCAACGAAATTGAAGTTATTTTCATCTAAATTTACTCAAATATAGAACCTACAACAAAAATACTCAACAAAATCCAAAAAAATCGAAGTTGATTTCAAATAAATTTATTAAAATTTGACACTTCCAACTAAAATTTTTTTCACAATCCAACAAAATTGAAGTTATTTTCATCTAAATCTACTCAAATATAGATCCTACAACAAAAATACTCAACAAAATCCAAAAAAATCGAAGTTGATTTCAAATGATTTTATTAAAATTTGACAAAAATCTTGTCCACATACAAGAAAATTGAACTTATTTTCATCTAAATTTAGTCAAATATAGATCCTACAACCAAAATAGTCATCAAAATCCAAAAAATCGAAGTTGATTTCAAATGATTTTATTAAAATTTGACCAAAATCTTGTCAAAATCCAAAAAATTGAATTTATTTTCATCTAAATTTAGTCAAATATACATCCTACAACCAAAATACTCATCAAAATCCAAAAAAATCGAAGTTGATTTCAAATAAATTTATTAAAATTTGACACTTCCAACTAAAATTTTTTTCATAATCCAACAAAATTGAAGTTATTTTCATCTAAATTTACTCAAATATAGATCCTACAACCAAAATACTCAACAAAATAAAAAAAAATCGAAGTTGATTTCAAATGAATTTATTAAAATTTGACCAAAATCTTGTCAAAATCCAAGAAAATTGAAGTTATTTTCATCTAAATTTAGTCAAATATAGATCCTACAACCAAAATACTCGACAAAATCCAAAAAAATCGAAGTTGATTTTATATGAATTTATTAAAATTTGACACTTCCAACTAAAATTTTTTCATAATCCAACGAAATTGAAGTTATTTTCATCTAAATTTACTCAAATATAGAACCTACAACAAAAATACTCAACAAAATCCAAAAAAATCGAAGTTGATTTCAAATAAATTTATTAAAATTTGACACTTCCAACTAAAATTTTTTTCACAATCCAACAAAATTGAAGTTATTTTCATCTAAATCTACTCAAATATAGATCCTACAACAAAAATACTCAACAAAATCCAAAAAAATCGAAGTTGATTTCAAATGATTTTATTAAAATTTGACAAAAATCTTGTCCACATACAACAAAATTGAAGTTATTTTCATCTAAATTTAGTCAAATATAGATCCTACAACCAAAATAGTCATCAAAATCCAAAAAATCGAAGTTGATTTCAAATGATTTTATTAAAATTTGACCAAAATCTTGTCAAAATCCAAAAAATTGAATTTATTTTCATCTAAATTTAGTCAAATATACATCCTACAACCAAAATACTCATCAAAATCCAAAAAAATCGAAGTTGATTTCAAATAAATTTATTAAAATTTGACACTTCCAACTAAAATTTTTTTCATAATCCAACAAAATTGAAGTTATTTTCATCTAAATTTACTCAAATATAGATCCTACAACAAAAATACTCAACAAAATCCAAAAAAATCGAAGTTGATTTCAAATGATTTTATTAAAATTTGACAAAAATCTTGTCCACATACAAAAAAATTGAAGTTATTTTCATCTAAATTTAGTCAAATATAGATCCAACAACCAAAATAGTCATCAAAATCCAAAAAATCGAAGTTGATTTCAAATGATTTTATTAAAATTTGACCAAAATCTTGTCAAAATCCAAAAAATTGAAGTTATTTTCATCTAAATTTACTCAAATATAGATCCTACAACAAAAATACTCAACAAAATCCAAAAAAATCGAAGTTGATTTCAAATAAATTTATTAAAATTTGACACTTCCAACTAAATTTTTTTTCATAATCCAACAAAATTAAATTTATTTTCATCTAAATTTACTCAAATATTGATCCTTCAACAAAAATACTCAACAAAATCCAAAATAATCCAAGTTGATTTCAAATAAATTTAATAAAACTTGATACTTCCAACTAAAATTTTTTTCACAATCCAACAAAATTGAAGTTATTTTCATCTAAATTTAATCAAGTATAGATCCTACAACAAAAATACTCGACAAAATCCAAAAAAATCGAAGTTGATTTCATATGAATTTATTAAAATTTGACAATTCCAACTAAAATTTTTTTTATAATCCAACAAAATTGAAGTTATTTTCATCTAAATTAAGTCAAATATAGATCCTACAACCAAAATACTCATCAAAATCCAAAAAAATCGAAGTTGATTTCAAATGAATTTATTAAAATTTGACAAAAATCTTGTCTACATCCAAGAAAATTGAAGTTATTTTCATCTAAATTTACTCAAATATAGATCCTACAACAAAAATACTCAACAAAATCCAAAAAAATCGAAGTTGATTTCAAATGATTTTATTAAAATTTGACAAAAATCTTGTCCACATACAAGAAAATTGAAGTTATTTTCATCTAAATTTAGTCAAATATAGATCCTACAACCAAAATAGTCATCAAAATCCAAAAAATCGAAGTTGATTTCAAATGATTTTATTAAAATTTGACCAAAATCTTGTCAAAATCCAAAAAATTGAATTTATTTTTATTTCTTTCAAGATTTCCAGTTGTTAATCCGTTAGCGTTGTAGATGTAATTAGGATAAGTAGGTTTAGGATCTTAGATTAATTAGAATTAAGTAGGGATAAGTTGTAGGATTAAGTTGTTTTACTAGTTGTGTATGTGGTTTGTAAAACCTTTCCAGTTGTTGGATAAGTGCGTAACACTAACAATTAACACTCGAGAACTTTAGAAAATACAGAATTGAGCGTAAACTTTCGTTTCTGTTTCTTCGCGTATCAAGACTTCTCTCTCTCTCTCTCTTTCGCTCTCTCGGCGCAGTAGCTAATGCGAGTACTTCTGAGAACCGACTGACGAGAGAGATGATTTCGAGGAACCGCGGAGCTCCGAGAAGAGGGGGGAGAGAGAAGCACTTGAGTGCTTCCAGAAGCTCCAGATGGAGACACAGTGGCAAAAGGCCACTTATAGTACAATTCTTAAATCTAGGAACAATATATATACAGGAGATATTTACATATGTACAGTAGACACGAAACATTCCGCCCGCCTTCGTAGCGGGTACGCGACGAATGGTTCAGTTAGGAGAAGACCAGGTTGTCGTGGTCGCTAGTTAACGCGAGTTCTTTAGCCTTGTCGCTTGGCTCGGAGGGGAAAAGGCTTATTTTCGCGATAGGGCGCTGTAGCGTAGTCTTTGGTGTTTGTACCGTGACGACGCGTACAAGTCCATCGGGACCCGGATGAACTGCAGTGATCCGACCAATGGGCCAGTGAGTCGGCGGAGTGGCCTCGTTCTTTACGAGGCAAAGTTGCCCGGGCTGGACGTTCGGATGGGCAGCGATCCACTTCGGCCGTCCTTGAAGCGTTTGCAGATATTCGGCAGACCACCGTTTCCAATAGTGATCTCTCATTTGCTGAAGCTGCTGCCAGCGAGTGAGTCGGTTAGGCAACTCCGCTGTGAGAGAAGGTTCTGGAACAGCTGTCAAGGAGGAGCCTACAAGAAAATGCCCCGGCGTTAAAAATTGGAAGTTGTCCGGTTCGTCGCTCAAGGGAAAGAGGGGCCTTGAATTTAGGCAAGCCTCTATCTGATTCAGGAGGGTAGTCATTTCCTCGAACGTCAATGGAGTGTCGCCGATGACTCGCCGAAGGTGAAACTTCATTGACTTCACGGCGGATTCCCAGATCCCACCGAAGTGGGGAGCGGCCGGTGGATTGAAGAGCCATGTAGTGCCCAGATCCGCCAGTAGAGGCGCCAGTTTACCCAGTTCGCCGGTCGCGTCGGAGAACAAACGTCGTAACTCCTTGTCTGCGCCGACGAAATTTGTCCCACAATCGCTGCGTAAGGAGGCGCAATTTCCTCGTCGGGAAATGAACCTACGGAATGCGGCTAGAAAAGCATCTGTAGTATAGTCCGATACAAGCTCCAAATGGATAGCGCGCGTGGACAAGCAAATGAAGACGGCGACGTAGGATTTTCGAGTTCGGTGTCCGCGTCCGGGAGACGTTTTGGTCAAGAAGGGACCGGCATAGTCGACGCCAGTGTTTAGAAACGGTCTAGCTGGGGTCACGCGATGGGAGGGGAGATTCCCCATTTGTTGTTGGGACGCCCTTGCGCGCCATCGCCAACACGTGACGCAAGAGTGTATATAGTTCCGAACAGCGCGTCGTCCTCCGAGAATCCAGTATTCTTCTCGGAGTTTGCTTAAGGTGAGTTGTGTACCTCCGTGGAGAACTCGTTCATGGCAATCGCGAATGATTAAGACTGTGAAATTTCCCCTTTCAGGCAGAATAATCGGGTGCCTTTGGTCGAAATCCAGAATGGAATGCTTCAGTCGGCCGCCGACCCGTAAGACGCCCTGAGCGTCCAAAAAGGGGGCCAGGCGAGAAAGGGGCCCCCGGGAGATAGAAGCGGCTTTTGCCAGTATAGAGAGTTCCGTTGAAAACGCGCAGCGCTGTGCCAGCTTTGCTAAGGTAAGTTTAGCATTTTCCATTTCAAGCGCTTGAATGTAGTTGAATTGAAAAATGGGAGAAGGCTTGCGTCGAAGCTTAGACATATAACGCAGACACCACGCGGTTACGTGAATTAATTTTTTAAGCGAGGAATATCTCGTCAAGAGTTCCCCTAATGGGGGGCTCTCGGCGAGCGTAGTAGTATGAACGATAGTTTGCGAGCGTCGTTCTTCCGTCGTGCCGAGCTCGCCAGTGCAATTCGATTCGCAACTATGCTTGGGATTGCGTAAGAAGGATGGTCCTTGCCACCATAGTGAGTAGTTGATAAGCATAGTCCCGTTTATACCTCGCGACGCGCAATCGGCAGGATTTTCTTTTGTCCGGACGTGATGCCACTTCGCACTCGGCAATGAGGTTTGAATCTCGGAGACGCGGTTGGCGACAAACGTCTTCCACTGGAAGGGTTGTCCCTGTAACCAACTGAGAACTATTGTCGAGTCCGACCAAAGATGCACGTCACTGCGTGGTAAATTTATAACTTTAGTCACGCGTATCATTAACCGAGTGAGAAGGGTAGCCGCGCACAATTCGAGTCGAGGCAACGAACTCTGCTTCAAGGGAGCGACTCTAGTTTTCGCGGCGATCAAACTGATTCGGGGAGACGACCGATCGAATAATGATCGGAGATAGATCACGGCGGCGTACGCCTTCTCGGACGCGTCTGCGAAGCCGTGCAATTCATAATATCCCGTTTCCGGATTCACGAGAAGCCAACGAGGTATCCTCAAGGACGAGAGAGCTCCTAATCCAGTATAATAGTGCTCCCAAGTTTCCACAAGAGAGGTCGGGAGTGGTTCATCCCATTCCAGTTTTAGGAGCCAAAGCGATTGTACGAATATTTTCGCGACAATTATTACCGGTGCGAGAAACCCTAAAGGGTCGTACAGACTTGCTGTCTCCCGAAAGACGATGCGTTTGGTAAGAGCTTCGTCTCGGGTTTTCGGTGAAACGGTAAAAACGAAGCAGTCTGAACTGGTCTGCCACTTCAGACCTAGTAACGAGAAGGTACCCTCGAAATTACAAGAAAGTTCCGGCGTGGGTGCTATATAATCGTGCGGTAAATTCTCGAGGAGTTCGGGTCGATTCGAAGTCCATTTTCTTAGCTTAAATCCGCCCGCCTTGAGCAAGGAAATTAACTCGCTCTGGAGTTTGAGCGCCACCGGCAAGGTTCCTGCTCCCGAGATCACATCGTCCATATAGACGTCGTCAAGTAAACACGGTGCTGCTAAGGGGTAACGTTCCCGTTCATCCGCGCTTAATTGTTTAAGCGTACGAATCGCCAGATAGGGGGCACACGCCATCCCGTACGTGACCGTGCGTAGTCGGTACGTTTGTACTGACTCCGAAGAATTCTTCCGCCACAGAATGCGTTGGAAGTCGCAATCGTCGTTATGGACGCGTATTTGGCGGTACATTTTTTCAATGTCCGCCGAGAATACAATGGAGTGGAGCCGCCAGCGCGTGAGGATATCGAATATCTCGGGCAGTAAATTAGGACCCGTATGTACCAGGTCATTTAATGAGAGCCCGGAAGTCGTTTTGCACGAAGCATTAAAAACTACTCTAAGTTTCGTAGTAGTGCTAGACGAACGAATCACCCCATGGTGTGGTAAATAATAAACACTTGAAGTATCGCGAGAATCTCCCGCGGCCAGAGTCATATGGTCGAGTGTTTCGTACTCTTCCATGAATTGGCGATACGCCGCTTCCAGTTCGGAAGCTTTAAGAAATTTCCTTTCCAGTTTTCGTAGGAGGACCTCGGAAGTTAAGCGAGATAGACCGAGGTCACTAGTAGAGCGAGAAAACGGTATCTTTACTATATACCTGCCACTGTCGGCGCGAGAATGCGTCTGAACGAAATAATCTTCGCAAGCCTTCTCTTCAGCGGTTAACGTAGTAAGTGGTGCCGACACCTCTTCTTGCTTCCAGAATTTTTGCAAGATCTCCGAGATATCGACGTCGGTAGAACACTGAAGAGTGACAGCGGCTTTAGTCTGAGAGAAGTTATCCGGATCTCCGACCCGGCCAGTAAGAATCCAACCCAGAGTGGTAGCTTGAGCTACCGGTGCGTGAGGAGGGCCGTGACGTAACCCTTCGCGAATAATTTGAGCATAGACTTCAGCGCCTAAGAGAAGATCTACCCTTCTAGGGGAAGCGAAGTCGGGGTCCGCGAGTTCAAGATCTGCCAAGTGAAACCACGAAGTTGAAACCGGAACCGGACTTGGTCGATAGGAGGAGAGCCGTGGTAGTACCAGAGCTGGTATCGAGATGCTGACCGAGTCGCGATTGCGATGTAAGATTCTTAAATTTACCGAACCCCTCGAGAATGTTTTATTTTTCGCGACTCCTATTACTGGAATTTTAGTGGGTGACCTTGGGAGTCGTAGTAATTGAGCGATGCTCTCACCGATTAAGGACACCTCGGAGCAAGGATCGATCAACGCCCGAACGGTCATCTCCTCGCCAGTGATGGACGCCACCCTGACCAATGCAGTCGCGAGAAGTACAGCAGCACCAGGCGGTTGCACCTGGGCGCAATGAGTCGTTGCAGTGGTCGAGCTCGGCAAGGGGGCAGCGCTCGTTCCAGAATGTACCGGTTGGTCCGTTATCTGCGAAATAGTACCAGAAGAAGAAGCTTGTTCGAGTGGAATATGAATAGTGGTATGATGCTTACCTAAGCAAAGCTGGCAGCGCTTACTAGATTTACATTCGCGAGAGGAATGTGCTGCCAAGCAGTTGAAACATAAGTGTTTTTCTATTACCCGATTCTTTCTCTCCCGAGGAGCCAAGCCTTTGTACGTCGGGCAGTGAAGTATGAAGTGCTCGCCTTGACACAGAGCACACTTTTGAGACCCATTGGTCTGGGTCACACAGTGCGTCTTGGGCCGACGCGTTGCGCCGTGGGAAGCTGCATTCGTCCTTCGATCCCCTCCTCTGTGGTCCGATGAGCCAGAAAGGTTTTGACCTGCTGGTCCGGCGGCGCTGCCTTCGGACGCCACTAGCGCTCTCATCTGAGTTTTGAGGAATGTCTTCATCTGCTCGAATGTCGGATGCTCCAGCGATGCTCCGATGGACGTTTCCCAGGCCATCCTCGTCGTTGCGTCCAAGCGTTCAGCCGTGAGCACCACTAAGAAGGCGCTCCAGTGTTCCACAGGTAGCTTCAGCGTTGCCAAAGCTTCCACGGCATCTCGGGTTCCATGCAGCAATTCCTTGAGCTCTTGAGCGGACTCCGTCTTCATCGCTGGCAACGATAGAAGTGTCTTCACATGAGCGTGAATGAGAAGACGTGGGACGTCGTACTGCTCCATGATAGCCGCCCACGCTCGCTTGAAGTTGTCCGCGGTGACCGTGACGTTTTGAATTAGTCGAGCGGCTTCCCCGGTTAAGCTAGTTTTTAAGTAATGAAGTTTATCAACTTCGGAGAGAGAAGAGTTTTTCATTACCAGAGAGCGGTATAGGTCACGAAAACTTGGCCAGCTCTGATAATCTCCCGAGAATGAAGGTAGCGCGATCCGTTGCAAGGTTCGGCCATGGGAGTCGGTTCCCGCTGAGACAGATTCGTTCATTTCGTCAGGAAAATCGTCTCGTAGATCCAGTAGATTAGCCTTCTGCTGCAAGTAAGCTTCTTCGCAAAGGCTAATGTAGTCGTCCTTGAAATAGGATCTTTCCTTATGTTCCTCCTTGTAACCCGCGCACATTTTCGCGTGGTTCTGGAGAAACGAGGCCCAGTAATTTTCTAAAAGTTCCAGCCGCGCGGTAATCACGCCTTTTGTAATTTTACTCGCGCCGAGTTTCTTCATATTCTCCGTTAACCTTGAAATTCGCCCGTACAACGATTTCTGTTCTGTCATGAGTATTTCCATGTTTCAGCTTCAAGAACGTTCGGTCGAAGAAAAACTGTCTCGCCCGGCACTGTTTACACGTTCGAACGGGCTCGAGAACGTTCGATGCCTCGTGGAGTCAAGGATAACGCAACGGATTCCAGTATTCAAGAAGTGTGAATTTTTACTCACTGCTAATATATCCGGCTCGAAGGACCATTTATTTCTTTCAAGATTTCCAGTTGTTAATCCGTTAGCGTTGTAGATGTAATTAGGATAAGTAGGTTTAGGATCTTAGATTAATTAGAATTAAGTAGGGATAAGTTGTAGGATTAAGTTGTTTTACTAGTTGTGTATGTGGTTTGTAAAACCTTTCCAGTTGTTGGATAAGTGCGTAACACTAACAATTAACACTCGAGAACTTTAGAAAATACAGAATTGAGCGTAAACTTTCGTTTCTGTTTCTTCGCGTATCAAGACTTCTCTCTCTCTCTCTTTCGCTCTCTCGGCGCAGTAGCTAATGCGAGTACTTCTGAGAACCGACTGACGAGAGAGATGATTTCGAGGAACCGCGGAGCTCCGAGAAGAGGGGGGAGAGAGAAGCACTTGAGTGCTTCCAGAAGCTCCAGATGGAGACACAGTGGCAAAAGGCCACTTATAGTACAATTCTTAAATCTAGGAACAATATATATACAGGAGATATTTACATATGTACAGTAGACACGAAACAATTTTCATCTAAATTTAGTCAAATATAGATCCTACAACCAAAATACTCAACAAAATCCAAAAAAATCGAAGTTGATTTCAAATGAATTTATTAAAATTTGACCAAAATCTTGTCAAAATCCAAGAAAATTGAAGTTATTTTCATCTAAATTTAGTCAAATATAGATCCTACAACCAAAATACTCGATAAAATCCAAAAAAATCGAAGTTGATTTTATATGAATTTATTAAAATTTGACACTTCCAACTAAAATTTTTTCATAATCCAACGAAATTGAAGTTATTTTCATCTAAATTTACTCAAATATAGATCCTACAACAAAAATACTCAACAAAATCCAAAAAAATCGAAGTTGATTTCAAATAAATTTATTAAAATTTGACACTTCCAACTAAATTTTTTTTCATAATCCAACAAAATTAAATTTATTTTCATCTAAATTTACTCAAATATGGATCCTACAACAAAAATACTCAACAAAATCCAAAATAATCGAAGTTGATTTCAAATAAATTTAATAAAACTTGATACTTCCAACTAAAATTTTTTTCACAATCCAACAAAATTGAAGTTATTTTCATCTAAATTTAATCAAATATAGATCCTACAACAGAAATACTCGACAAAATCCAAAAAAATCGAAGTTGATTTCATATGAATTTATTAAAATTTGACACTTCCAACTAAAATTTTTTTCATAATCCAACAAAATTGAAGTTATTTTCATCTAAATTTACTCAAATATAGATCCTAAAACCAAAATACGCAACAAAATCCAAAAAATCGAAGTTGATTTCAAATGATTTTATTAAAATTTGACCAAAATCTTGTCAAAATCCAAAAAATTGAAGTTATTTTCATCTAAATTTACTCAAATATAGATCCTACAACAAAAATACTCAACAAAATCCAAAAAAATCGAAGTTGATTTCAAATAAATTTATTAAAATTTGACACTTCCAACTAAATTTTTTTTATAATCCAACAAAATTGAAGTTATTTTCATCTAAATTAAGTCAAATATAGATCCTACAACCAAAATACTCATCAAAATCCAAAAAAATCGAAGTTGATTTCAAATGAATTTATTAAAATTTGACAAAAATCTTGTCTACATCCAAGAAAATTGAAGTTATTTTCATCTAAATTTACTCAAATATAGATCCTACAACAAAAATACTCAACAAAATCCAAAAAAATCGAAGTTGATTTCAAATGATTTTATTAAAATTTGACAAAAATCTTGTCCACATACAAGAAAATTGAAGTTATTTTCATCTAAATTTAGTCAAATATAGATCCTACAACCAAAATAGTCATCAAAATCCAAAAAATCGAAGTTGATTTCAAATGATTTTATTAAAATTTGACCATAATCTTGTCAAAATCCAAGAAAATTGAAGTTATTTTCATCTAAATTTAGTCAAATATAGATCCTACAACCAAAATACTCGACAAAATCCAAAAAAATCGAAGTTGATTTCAAATGAATTTATTAAAATTTGACCATAATCTTGTCAAAATCCAAGAAAATTGAAGTTATTTTCATCTAAATTTAGTCAAATATAGATCCTACAACCAAAAAACTCGACAAAATCCAAAAAAATCGAAGTTGATTTCAAATAAATTTATTAAAATTTGACACTTCCAACTAAATTTTTTTTCATAATCCAACAAAATTAAATTTATTTTCATCTAAATTTACTCAAATATGGATCCTACAACAAAAATACTCAACAAAATCCAAAATAATCGAAGTTGATTTCAAATAAATTTAATAAAACTTGATACTTCCAACTAAAATTTTTTTCACAATCCAACAAAATTGAAGTTATTTTCATCTAAATTTAATCAAATATAGATCCTACAACAAAAATACTCGACAAAATCCAAAAAAATCGAAGTTGATTTCATATGAATTTATTAAAATTTGACACTTCCAACTAAAATTTTTTTTATAATCCAACAAAAATGAAGTTATTTTCATCTAAATTTAGTCAAATATAGATCCTACAACCAAAATACTCATCAAAATCCAAAATAATCGAAGTTGATTTCAAATGAATTTATTAAAATTTGACAAAAATCTTGTCTACATCCAAGAAAATTGAAGTTATTTTCATCTAAATTTACTCAAATATAGATCCTACAACAAAAATACTCAACAAAATCCAAAAAAATCGAAGTTGATTTCAAATGATTTTATTAAAATTTGACAAAAATCTTGTCCACATACAAGAAAATTGAAGTTATTTTCATCTAAATTTAGTCAAATATAGATCCTACAACCAAAATAGTCATCAAAATCCAAAAAATCGAAGTTGATTTCAAATAAATTTATTAAAATTTGACACTTCCAACTAAAATTTTTTTCACAATCCAACAAAATTGAAGTTATTTTCATCTAAATCTACTCAAATATAGATCCTACAACAAAAATACTCAACAAAATCCAAAAAAATCGAAGTTGATTTCAAATGAATTTCTTAAAATTTGACAAAAATCTTGTCTACATCCAAGAAAATTGAAGTTATTTTCATCTAAATTTAGTCAAATATAGATCCTACAACCAAAATACTCATCAAAATCCAAAAAAATCGAAGTTGATTTCAAATAAATTTATTAAAATTTGACACTTCCAACTAATTTTTTTTCCATAATCCAACAAAATTGAATTTATTTTCATCTAAATTTAGTCAAATATAGATCCTACAACCAAAATACTCAACAAAATAAAAAAAAATCGAAGTTGATTTCAAATAAATTTATTAAAATTTGACACTTCCAACTAAAATTTTTTTCATATTCCAACACAATTGAAGTTATTTTCATCTAAATTTACTCAAATATAGATCCTAAAACCAAAATACGCAACAAAATCCAAAAAATCGAAGTTGATTTCAAATGATTTTATTAAAATTTGACCAAAATCTTGTCAAAATCCAAAAAATTGAAGTTATTTTCATCTAAATTTACTCAAATATAGATCCTACAACAAAAATACTCAACAAAATCCAAAAAAATCGAAGTTGATTTCAAATGATTTTATTAAAATTTGACCAAAATCTTGTCAAAATCCAAAAAATTGAAGTTATTTTCATCTAAATTTACTCAAATATAGATCCTACAACAAAAATACTCAACAAAATCCAAAAAAATCGAAGTTGATTTCAAATAAATTTATTAAAATTTGACACTTCCAACTAAATTTTTTTTCATAATCCAACAAAATTAAATTTATTTTCATCTAAATTTACTCAAATATTGATCCTTCAACAAAAATACTCAACAAAATCCAAAATAATCCAAGTTGATTTCAAATAAATTTAATAAAACTTGATACTTCCAACTAAAATTTTTTTCACAATCCAACAAAATTGAAGTTATTTTCATCTAAATTTAATCAAGTATAGATCCTACAACAAAAATACTCGACAAAATCCAAAAAAATCGAAGTTGATTTCATATGAATTTATTAAAATTTGACAATTCCAACTAAAATTTTTTTTATAATCCAACAAAATTGAAGTTATTTTCATCTAAATTAAGTCAAATATAGATCCTACAACCAAAATACTCATCAAAATCCAAAAAAATCGAAGTTGATTTCAAATGAATTTATTAAAATTTGACAAAAATCTTGTCTACATCCAAGAAAATTGAAGTTATTTTCATCTAAATTTACTCAAATATAGATCCTACAACAAAAATACTCAACAAAATCCAAAAAAATCGAAGTTGATTTCAAATGATTTTATTAAAATTTGACAAAAATCTTGTCCACATACAAGAAAATTGAAGTTATTTTCATCTAAATTTAGTCAAATATAGATCCTACAACTAAAATAGTCATCAAAATCCAAAAAATCGAAGTTGATTTCAAATGATTTTATTAAAATTTGACCAAAATCTTGTCAAAATCCAAAAAATTGAATTTATTTTTATTTCTTTCAAGATTTCCAGTTGTTAATCCGTTAGCGTTGTAGATGTAATTAGGATAAGTAGGTTTAGGATCTTAGATTAATTAGAATTAAGTAGGGATAAGTTGTAGGATTAAGTTGTTTTACTAGTTGTGTATGTGGTTTGTAAAACCTTTCCAGTTGTTGGATAAGTGCGTAACACTAACAATTAACACTCGAGAACTTTAGAAAATACAGAATTGAGCGTAAACTTTCGTTTCTGTTTCTTCGCGTATCAAGACTTCTCTCTCTCTCTCTTTCGCTCTCTCGGCGCAGTAGCTAATGCGAGTACTTCTGAGAACCGACTGACGAGAGAGATGATTTCGAGGAACCGCGGAGCTCCGAGAAGAGGGGGGAGAGAGAAGCACTTGAGTGCTTCCAGAAGCTCCAGATGGAGACACAGTGGCAAAAGGCCACTTATAGTACAATTCTTAAATCTAGGAACAATATATATACAGGAGATATTTACATATGTACAGTAGACACGAAACAATTTTCATCTAAATTTAGTCAAATATAGATCCTACAACCAAAATACTCAACAAAATCCAAAAAAATCGAAGTTGATTTCAAATGAATTTATTAAAATTTGACCAAAATCTTGTCAAAATCCAAGAAAATTGAAGTTATTTTCATCTAAATTTAGTCAAATATAGATCCTACAACCAAAATACTCGACAAAATCCAAAAAAATCGAAGTTGATTTTATATGAATTTATTAAAATTTGACACTTCCAACTAAAATTTTTTCATAATCCAACGAAATTGAAGTTATTATCATCTAAATTTACTCAAATATAGATCCTACAACAAAAATACTCAACAAAATCCAAAAAAATCGAAGTTGATTTCAAATAAATTTATTAAAATTTGACACTTCCAACTAAATTTTTTTTTCATAATCCAACAAAATTAAATTTATTTTCATCTAAATTTACTCAAATATGGATCCTACAACAAAAATACTCAACAAAATCCAAAATAATCGAAGTTGATTTCAAATAAATTTAATAAAACTTGATACTTCCAACTAAAATTTTTTTCACAATCCAACAAAATTGAAGTTATTTTCATCTAAATTTAATCAAATATAGATCCTACAACAGAAATACTCGACAAAATCCAAAAAAATCGAAGTTGATTTCATATGAATTTATTAAAATTTGACACTTCCAACTAAAATTTTTTTCATAATCCAACAAAATTGAAGTTATTTTCATCTAAATTTACTCAAATATAGATCCTAAAACCAAAATACGCAACAAAATCCAAAAAATCGAAGTTGATTTCAAATGATTTTATTAAAATTTGACCAAAATCTTGTCAAAATCCAAAAAATTGAAGTTATTTTCATCTAAATTTACTCAAATATAGATCCTACAACAAAAATACTCAACAAAATCCAAAAAAATCGAAGTTGATTTCAAATAAATTTATTAAAATTTGACACTTCCAACTAAATTTTTTTTCATAATCCAACAAAATTAAATTTATTTTCATCTAAATTTACTCAAATATTGATCCTACAACAAAAATACTCAACAAAATCCAAAATAATCCAAGTTGATTTCAAATAAATTTAATAAAACTTGATACTTCCAACTAAAATTTTTTTCACAATCCAACAAAATTGAAGTTATTTTCATCTAAATTTAATCAAATATAGATCCTACAACAAAAATACTCGACAAAATCCAAAAAAATCGAAGTTGATTTCATATGAATTTATTAAAATTTGACACTTCCAACTAAAATTTTTTTTATAATCCAACAAAATTGAAGTTATTTTCATCTAAATTAAGTCAAATATAGATCCTACAACCAAAATACTCATCAAAATCCAAAAAAATCGAAGTTGATTTCAAATGAATTTATTAAAATTTGACAAAAATCTTGTCTACATCCAAGAAAATTGAAGTTATTTTCATCTAAATTTACTCAAATATAGATCCTACAACAAAAATACTCAACAAAATCCAAAAAAATCGAAGTTGATTTCAAATGATTTTATTAAAATTTGACAAAAATCTTGTCCACATACAAGAAAATTGAAGTTATTTTCATCTAAATTTAGTCAAATATAGATCCTACAACCAAAATAGTCATCAAAATCCAAAAAATCGAAGTTGATTTCAAATGATTTTATTAAAATTTGACCATAATCTTGTCAAAATCCAAGAAAATTGAAGTTATTTTCATCTAAATTTAGTCAAATATAGATCCTACAACCAAAATACTCGACAAAATCCAAAAAAATCGAAGTTGATTTCAAATGAATTTATTAAAATTTGACCATAATCTTGTCAAAATCCAAGAAAATTGAAGTTATTTTCATCTAAATTTAGTCAAATATAGATCCTACAACCAAAATACTCGACAAAATCCAAAAAAATCGAAGTTGATTTTATATGAATTTATTAAAATTTGACACTTCCAACTAAAATTTTTTCATAATCCAACGAAATTGAAGTTATTTTCATCTAAATTTACTCAAATATAGATCCTACAACAAAAATACTCAACAAAATCCAAAAAAATCGAAGTTGATTTCAAATAAATTTATTAAAATTTGACACTTCCAACTAAATTTTTTTTCATAATCCAACAAAATTAAATTTATTTTCATCTAAATTTACTCAAATATGGATCCTACAACAAAAATACTCAACAAAATCCAAAATAATCGAAGTTGATTTCAAATAAATTTAATAAAACTTGATACTTCCAACTAAAATTTTTTTCACAATCCAACAAAATTGAAGTTATTTTCATCTAAATTTAATCAAATATAGATCCTACAACAAAAATACTCGACAAAATCCAAAAAAATCGAAGTTGATTTCATATGAATTTATTAAAATTTGACACTTCCAACTAAAATTTTTTTTATAATCCAACAAAAATGAAGTTATTTTCATCTAAATTTAGTCAAATATAGATCCTACAACCAAAATACTCATCAAAATCCAAAATAATCGAAGTTGATTTCAAATGAATTTATTAAAATTTGACAAAAATCTTGTATACATCCAAGAAAATTGAAGTTATTTTCATCTAAATTTACTCAAATATAGATCCTACAACAAAAATACTCAACAAAATCCAAAAAAATCGAAGTTGATTTCAAATGATTTTATTAAAATTTGACAAAAATCTTGTCCACATACAAGAAAATTGAAGTTATTTTCATCTAAATTTAGTCAAATATAGATCCTACAACCAAAATAGTCATCAAAATCCAAAAAATCGAAGTTGATTTCAAATAAATTTATTAAAATTTGACACTTCCAACTAAAATTTTTTTCACAATCCAACAAAATTGAAGTTATTTTCATCTAAATCTACTCAAATATAGATCCTACAACAAAAATACTCAACAAAATCCAAAAAAATCGAAGTTGATTTCAAATGAATTTCTTAAAATTTGACAAAAATCTTGTCTACATCCAAGAAAATTGAAGTTATTTTCATCTAAATTTAGTCAAATATAGATCCTACAACCAAAATACTCATCAAAATCCAAAAAAATCGAAGTTGATTTCAAATAAATTTATTAAAATTTGACACTTCCAACTAATTTTTTTTTCATAATCCAACAAAATTGAATTTATTTTCATCTAAATTTAGTCAAATATAGATCCTACAACCAAAATACTCATCAAAATCCAAAAAAATCGAAGTTGATTTCAAATGAATTTATTAAAATTTGACAAAAATCTTGTCTACATCCAAGAAAATTGAAGTTATTTTCATCTAAATTTACTCAAATATAGATCCTACAACAAAAATACTCAACAAAATCCAAAAAAATCGAAGTTGATTTCAAATGATTTTATTAAAATTTGACAAAAATCTTGTCCACATACAAGAAAATTGAAGTTATTTTCATCTAAATTTAGTCAAATATAGATCCTACAACCAAAATAGTCATCAAAATCCAAAAAATCGAAGTTGATTTCAAATGATTTTATTAAAATTTGACCATAATCTTGTCAAAATCCAAGAAAATTGAAGTTATTTTCATCTAAATTTAGTCAAATATAGATCCTACAACCAAAATACTCGACAAAATCCAAAAAAATCGAAGTTGATTTCAAATGAATTTATTAAAATTTGACCATAATCTTGTCAAAATCCAAGAAAATTGAAGTTATTTTCATCTAAATTTAGTCAAATATAGATCCTACAACCAAAATACTCGACAAAATCCAAAAAAATCGAAGTTGATTTTATATGAATTTATTAAAATTTGACACTTCCAACTAAAATTTTTTCATAATCCAACGAAATTGAAGTTATTTTCATCTAAATTTACTCAAATATAGATCCTACAACAAAAATACTCAACAAAATCCAAAAAAATCGATGTTGATTTCAAATAAATTTATTAAAATTTGACACTTCCAACTAAATTTTTTTTCATAATCCAACAAAATTAAATTTATTTTCTTCTAAATTTACTCAAATATGGATCCTACAACAAAAATACTCAACAAAATCCAAAATAATCGAAGTTGATTTCAAATAAATTTAATAAAACTTGATACTTCCAACTAAAATTTTTTTCACAATCCAACAAAATTGAAGTTATTTTCATCTAAATTTAATCAAATATAGATCCTACAACAAAAATACTCGACAAAATCCAAAAAAATCGAAGTTGATTTCATATGAATTTATTAAAATTTGACACTTCCAACTAAAATTTTTTTTATAATCCAACAAAAATGAAGTTATTTTCATCTAAATTTAGTCAAATATAGATCCTACAACCAAAATACTCATCAAAATCCAAAATAATCGAAGTTGATTTCAAATGAATTTATTAAAATTTGACAAAAATCTTGTATACATCCAAGAAAATTGAAGTTATTTTCATCTAAATTTACTCAAATATAGATCCTACAACAAAAATACTCAACAAAATCCAAAAAAATCGAAGTTGATTTCAAATGATTTTATTAAAATTTGACAAAAATCTTGTCCACATACAAGAAAATTGAAGTTATTTTCATCTAAATTTAGTCAAATATAGATCCTACAACCAAAATAGTCATCAAAATCCAAAAAATCGAAGTTGATTTCAAATAAATTTATTAAAATTTGACACTTCCAACTAAAATTTTTTTCACAATCCAACAAAATTGAAGTTATTTTCATCTAAATCTACTCAAATATAGATCCTACAACAAAAATACTCAACAAAATCCAAAAAAATCGAAGTTGATTTCAAATGAATTTCTTAAAATTTGACAAAAATCTTGTCTACATCCAAGAAAATTGAAGTTATTTTCATCTAAATTTAGTCAAATATAGATCCTACAACCAAAATACTCATCAAAATCCAAAAAAATCGAAGTTGATTTCAAATAAATTTATTAAAATTTGACACTTCCAACTAATTTTTTTTTCATAATCCAACAAAATTGAATTTATTTTCATCTAAATTTAGTCAAATATAGATCCTACAACCAAAATACTCAACAAAATAAAAAAAAATCGAAGTTGATTTCAAATAAATTTATTAAAATTTGACACTTCCAACTAAAATTTTTTTCATATTCCAACACAATTGAAGTTATTTTCATCTAAATTTACTCAAATATAGATCCTAAAACCAAAATACGCAACAAAATCCAAAAAATCGAAGTTGATTTCAAATGATTTTATTAAAATTTGACCAAAATCTTGTCAAAATCCAAAAAATTGAAGTTATTTTCATCTAAATTTACTCAAATATAGATCCTACAACAAAAATACTCAACAAAATCCAAAAAAATCGAAGTTGATTTCAAATAAATTTATTAAAATTTGACACTTCCAACTAAATATTTTTTCATAATCCAACAAAATTAAATTTATTTTAATCTAAATTTACTCAAATATTGATCCTACAACAAAAATACTCAACAAAATCCAAAATAATCCAAGTTGATTTCAAATAAATTTAATAAAACTTGATACTTCCAACTAAAATTTTTTTCACAATCCAACAAAATTGAAGTTATTTTCATCTAAATTTAATCAAATATAGATCCTACAACAAAAATACTCGACAAAATCCAAAAAAATCGAAGTTGATTTCATATGAATTTATTAAAATTTGACACTTCCAACTAAAATTTTTTTTATAATCCAACAAAATTGAAGTTATTTTCATCTAAATTAAGTCAAATATAGATCCTACAACCAAAATACTCATCAAAATCCAAAAAAATCGAAGTTGATTTCAAATGAATTTATTAAAATTTGACAAAAATCTTGTCTACATCCAAGAAAATTGAAGTTATTTTCATCTAAATTTACTCAAATATAGATCCTACAACAAAAATACTCAACAAAATCCAAAAAAATCGAAGTTGATTTCAAATGATTTTATTAAAATTTGACAAAAATCTTGTCCACATACAAGAAAATTGAAGTTATTTTCATCTAAATTTAGTCAAATATAGATCCTACAACCAAAATAGTCATCAAAATCCAAAAAATCGAAGTTGATTTCAAATGATTTTATTAAAATTTGACCAAAATCTTGTCAAAATCCAAAAAATTGAATTTATTTTTATTTCTTTCAAGATTTCCAGTTGTTAATCCGTTAGCGTTGTAGATGTAATTAGGATAAGTAGGTTTAGGATCTTAGATTAATTAGAATTAAGTAGGGATAAGTTGTAGGATTAAGTTGTTTTACTAGTTGTGTATGTGGTTTGTAAAACCTTTCCAGTTGTTGGATAAGTGCGTAACACTAACAATTAACACTCGAGAACTTTAGAAAATACAGAATTGAGCGTAAACTTTCGTTTCTGTTTCTTCGCGTATCAAGACTTCTCTCTCTCTCTCTTTCGCTCTCTCGGCGCAGTAGCTAATGCGAGTACTTCTGAGAACCGACTGACGAGAGAGATGATTTCGAGGAACCGCGGAGCTCCGAGAAGAGGGGGGAGAGAGAAGCACTTGAGTGCTTCCAGAAGCTCCAGATGGAGACACAGTGGCAAAAGGCCACTTATAGTACAATTCTTAAATCTAGGAACAATATATATACAGGAGATATTTACATATGTACAGTAGACACGAAACAATTTTCATCTAAATTTAGTCAAATATAGATCGTACAACCAAAATACTCAACAAAATCCAAAAAAATCGAAGTTGATTTCAAATGAATTTATTAAAATTTGACCAAAATCTTGTCAAAATCCAAGAAAATTGAAGTTATTTTCATCTAAATTTACTCAAATATAGATCCTACAACAAAAATACTCAACAAAATCCAAAAAAATCGAAGTTGATTTCAAATAAATTTATTAAAATTTGACACTTCCAACTAAATTTTTTTTCATAATCCAACAAAATTAAATTTATTTTCATCTAAATTTACTCAAATATGGATCCTACAACAAAAATACTCAACAAAATCCAAAATAATCGAAGTTGATTTCAAATAAATTTAATAAAACTTGATACTTCCAACTAAAATTTTTTTCACAATCCAACAAAATTGAAGTTATTTTCATCTAAATTTAATCAAATATAGATCCTACAACAAAAATACTCGACAAAATCCAAAAAAATCGAAGTTGATTTCATATGAATTTATTAAAATTTGACACTTCCAACTAAAATTTTTTTTATAATCCAACAAAAATGAAGTTATTTTCATCTAAATTTAGTCAAATATAGATCCTACAACCAAAATACTCATCAAAATCCAAAATAATCGAAGTTGATTTCAAATGAATTTATTAAAATTTGACAAAAATCTTGTATACATCCAAGAAAATTGAAGTTATTTTCATCTAAATTTACTCAAATATAGATCCTACAACAAAAATACTCAACAAAATCCAAAAAAATCGAAGTTGATTTCAAATGATTTTATTAAAATTTGACAAAAATCTTGTCCACATACAAGAAAATTGAAGTTATTTTCATCTAAATTTAGTCAAATATAGATCCTACAACCAAAATAGTCATCAAAATCCAAAAAATCGAAGTTGATTTCAAATAAATTTATTAAAATTTGACACTTCCAACTAAAATTTTTTTCACAATCCAACAAAATTGAAGTTATTTTCATCTAAATCTACTCAAATATAGATCCTACAACAAAAATACTCAACAAAATCCAAAAAAATCGAAGTTGATTTCAAATGAATTTCTTAAAATTTGACAAAAATCTTGTCTACATCCAAGAAAATTGAAGTTATTTTCATCTAAATTTAGTCAAATATAGATCCTACAACCAAAATACTCATCAAAATCCAAAAAAATCGAAGTTGATTTCAAATAAATTTATTAAAATTTGACACTTCCAACTAATTTTTTTTTCATAATCCAACAAAATTGAATTTATTTTCATCTAAATTTAGTCAAATATAGATCCTACAACCAAAATACTCAACAAAATAAAAAAAAATCGAAGTTGATTTCAAATAAATTTATTAAAATTTGACACTTCCAACTAAAATTTTTTTCATATTCCAACACAATTGAAGTTATTTTCATCTAAATTTACTCAAATATAGATCCTAAAACCAAAATACGCAACAAAATCCAAAAAATCGAAGTTGATTTCAAATGATTTTATTAAAATTTGACCAAAATCTTGTCAAAATCCAAAAAATTGAAGTTATTTTCATCTAAATTTACTCAAATATAGATCCTACAACAAAAATACTCAACAAAATCCAAAAAAATCGAAGTTGATTTCAAATAAATTTATTAAAATTTGACACTTCCAACTAAATTTTTTTTCATAATCCAACAAAATTAAATTTATTTTAATCTAAATTTACTCAAATATTGATCCTACAACAAAAATACTCAACAAAATCCAAAATAATCCAAGTTGATTTCAAATAAATTTAATAAAACTTGATACTTCCAACTAAAATTTTTTTCACAATCCAACAAAATTGAAGTTATTTTCATCTAAATTTAATCAAATATAGATCCTACAACAAAAATACTCGACAAAATCCAAAAAAATCGAAGTTGATTTCATATGAATTTATTAAAATTTGACACTTCCAACTAAAATTTTTTTTATAATCCAACAAAATTGAAGTTATTTTCATCTAAATTAAGTCAAATATAGATCCTACAACCAAAATACTCATCAAAATCCAAAAAAATCGAAGTTGATTTCAAATGAATTTATTAAAATTTGACAAAAATCTTGTCTACATCCAAGAAAATTGAAGTTATTTTCATCTAAATTTACTCAAATATAGATCCTACAACAAAAATACTCAACAAAATCCAAAAAAATCGAAGTTGATTTCAAATGATTTTATTAAAATTTGACAAAAATCTTGTCCACATACAAGAAAATTGAAGTTATTTTCATCTAAATTTAGTCAAATATAGATCCTACAACCAAAATAGTCATCAAAATCCAAAAAATCGAAGTTGATTTCAAATGATTTTATTAAAATTTGACCAAAATCTTGTCAAAATCCAAAAAATTGAATTTATTTTTATTTCTTTCAAGATTTCCAGTTGTTAATCCGTTAGCGTTGTAGATGTAATTAGGATAAGTAGGTTTAGGATCTTAGATTAATTAGAATTAAGTAGGGATAAGTTGTAGGATTAAGTTGTTTTACTAGTTGTGTATGTGGTTTGTAAAACCTTTCCAGTTGTTGGATAAGTGCGTAACACTAACAATTAACACTCGAGAACTTTAGAAAATACAGAATTGAGCGTAAACTTTCGTTTCTGTTTCTTCGCGTATCAAGACTTCTCTCTCTCTCTCTTTCGCTCTCTCGGCGCAGTAGCTAATGCGAGTACTTCTGAGAACCGACTGACGAGAGAGATGATTTCGAGGAACCGCGGAGCTCCGAGAAGAGGGGGGAGAGAGAAGCACTTGAGTGCTTCCAGAAGCTCCAGATGGAGACACAGTGGCAAAAGGCCACTTATAGTACAATTCTTAAATCTAGGAACAATATATATACAGGAGATATTTACATATGTACAGTAGACACGAAACAATTTTCATCTAAATTTAGTCAAATATAGATCCTACAACCAAAATACTCAACAAAATCCAAAAAAATCGAAGTTGATTTCAAATGAATTTATTAAAATTTGACCAAAATCTTGTCAAAATCCAAGAAAATTGAAGTTATTTTCATCTAAATTTACTCAAATATAGATCCTACAACAAAAATACTCAACAAAATCCAAAAAAATCGAAGTTGATTTCAAATAAATTTATTAAAATTTGACACTTCCAACTAAATTTTTTTTCATAATCCAACAAAATTAAATTTATTTTCATCTAAATTTACTCAAATATGGATCCTACAACAAAAATACTCAACAAAATCCAAAATAATCGAAGTTGATTTCAAATAAATTTAATAAAACTTGATACTTCCAACTAAAATTTTTTTCACAATCCAACAAAATTGAAGTTATTTTCATCTAAATTTAATCAAATATAGATCCTACAACAAAAATACTCGACAAAATCCAAAAAAATCGAAGTTGATTTCATATGAATTTATTAAAATTTGACACTTCCAACTAAAATTTTTTTTATAATCCAACAAAAATGAAGTTATTTTCATCTAAATTTAGTCAAATATAGATCCTACAACCAAAATACTCATCAAAATCCAAAATAATCGAAGTTGATTTCAAATGAATTTATTAAAATTTGACAAAAATCTTGTCTACATCCAAGAAAATTGAAGTTATTTTCATCTAAATTTACTCAAATATAGATCCTGCAACAAAAATACTCAACAAAATCCAAAAAAATCGAAGTTGATTTCAAATGATTTTATTAAAATTTGACAAAAATCTTGTCCACATACAAGAAAATTGAAGTTATTTTCATCTAAATTTAGTCAAATATAGATCCTACAACCAAAATAGTCATCAAAATCCAAAAAATCGAAGTTGATTTCAAATAAATTTATTAAAATTTGACACTTCCAACTAAAATTTTTTTCACAATCCAACAAAATTGAAGTTATTTTCATCTAAATCTACTCAAATATAGATCCTACAACAAAAATACTCAACAAAATCCAAAAAAATCGAAGTTGATTTCAAATGAATTTCTTAAAATTTGACAAAAATCTTGTCTACATCCAAGAAAATTGAAGTTATTTTCATCTAAATTTAGTCAAATATAGATCCTACAACCAAAATACTCATCAAAATCCAAAAAAATCGAAGTTGATTTCAAATAAATTTATTAAAATTTGACACTTCCAACTAATTTTTTTTTCATAATCCAACAAAATTGAATTTATTTTCATCTAAATTTAGTCAAATATAGATCCTACAACCAAAATACTCAACAAAATAAAAAAAAATCGAAGTTGATTTCAAATAAATTTATTAAAATTTGACACTTCCAACTAAAATTTTTTTCATATTCCAACACAATTGAAGTTATTTTCATCTAAATTTACTCAAATATAGATCCTAAAACCAAAATACGCAACAAAATCCAAAAAATCGAAGTTGATTTCAAATGATTTTATTAAAATTTGACCAAAATCTTGTCAAAATCCAAAAAATTGAAGTTATTTTCATCTAAATTTACTCAAATATAGATCCTACAACAAAAATACTCAACAAAATCCAAAAAAATCGAAGTTGATTTCAAATAAATTTATTAAAATTTGACACTTCCAACTAAATTTTTTTTCATAATCCAACAAAATTAAATTTATTTTAATCTAAATTTACTCAAATATTGATCCTACAACAAAAATACTCAACAAAATCCAAAATAATCCAAGTTGATTTCAAATAAATTTAATAAAACTTGATACTTCCAACTAAATTTTTTTTCACAATCCAACAAAATTGAAGTTATTTTCATCTAAATTTAATCAAATATAGATCCTACAACAAAAATACTCGACAAAATCCAAAAAAATCGAAGTTGATTTCATATGAATTTATTAAAATTTGACACTTCCAACTAAAATTTTTTTTATAATCCAACAAAATTGAAGTTATTTTCATCTAAATTAAGTCAAATATAGATCCTACAACCAAAATACTCATCAAAATCCAAAAAAATCGAAGTTGATTTCAAATGAATTTATTAAAATTTGACAAAAATCTTGTCTACATCCAAGAAAATTGAAGTTATTTTCATCTAAATTTACTCAAATATAGATCCTACAACAAAAATACTCAACAAAATCCAAAAAAATCGAAGTTGATTTCAAATGATTTTATTAAAATTTGACAAAAATCTTGTCCACATACAAGAAAATTGAAGTTATTTTCATCTAAATTTAGTCAAATATAGATCCTACAACCAAAATAGTCATCAAAATCCAAAAAATCGAAGTTGATTTCAAATGATTTTATTAAAATTTGACCAAAATCTTGTCAAAATCCAAAAAATTGAATTTATTTTTATTTCTTTCAAGATTTCCAGTTGTTAATCCGTTAGCGTTGTAGATGTAATTAGGATAAGTAGGTTTAGGATCTTAGATTAATTAGAATTAAGTAGGGATAAGTTGTAGGATTAAGTTGTTTTACTAGTTGTGTATGTGGTTTGTAAAACCTTTCCAGTTGTTGGATAAGTGCGTAACACTAACAATTAACCCTCGAGAACTTTAGAAAATACAGAATTGAGCGTAAACTTTCGTTTCTGTTTCTTCGCGTATCAAGACTTCTCTCTCTCTCTCTTTCGCTCTCTCGGCGCAGTAGCTAATGCGAGTACTTCTGAGAACCGACTGACGAGAGAGATGATTTCGAGGAACCGCGGAGCTCCGAGAAGAGGGGGGAGAGAGAAGCACTTGAGTGCTTCCAGAAGCTCCAGATGGAGACACAGTGGCAAAAGGCCACTTATAGTACAATTCTTAAATCTAGGAACAATATATATACAGGAGATATTTACATATGTACAGTAGACACGAAACAATTTTCATCTAAATTTAGTCAAATATAGATCCTACAACCAAAATACTCAACAAAATCCAAAAAAATCGAAGTTGATTTCAAATGAATTTATTAAAATTTGACCAAAATCTTGTCAAAATCCATGAAAATTGAAGTTATTTTCATCTAAATTTAGTCAAATATAGATCCTACAACCAAAATACTCGACAAAATCCAAAAAAATCGAAGTTGATTTTATATGAATTTATTAAAATTTGACACTTCCAACTAAAATTTTTTCATAATCCAACGAAATTGAAGTTATTTTCATCTAAATTTACTCAAATATAGATCCTACAACAAAAATACTCAACAAAATCCAAAAAAATCGAAGTTGATTTCAAATAAATTTATTAAAATTTGACACTTCCAACTAAATTTTTTTTCATAATCCAACAAAATTAAATTTATTTTCATCTAAATTTACTCAAATATGGATCCTACAACAAAAATACTCAACAAAATCCAAAATAATCGAAGTTGATTTCAAATAAATTTAATAAAACTTGATACTTCCAACTAAAATTTTTTTCACAATCCAACAAAATTGAAGTTATTTTCATCTAAATTTAATCAAATATAGATCCTACAACAGAAATACTCGACAAAATCCAAAAAAATCGAAGTTGATTTCATATGAATTTATTAAAATTTGACACTTCCAACTAAAATTTTTTTCATAATCCAACAAAATTGAAGTTATTTTCATCTAAATTTACTCAAATATAGATCCTAAAACCAAAATACGCAACAAAATCCAAAAAATCGAAGTTGATTTCAAATGATTTTATTAAAATTTGACCAAAATCTTGTCAAAATCCAAAAAATTGAAGTTATTTTCATCTAAATTTACTCAAATATAGATCCTACAACAAAAATACTCAACAAAATCCAAAAAAATCGAAGTTGATTTCAAATAAATTTATTAAAATTTGACACTTCCAACTAAATTTTTTTTCATAATCCAACAAAATTAAATTTATTTTCATCTAAATTTACTCAAATATTGATCCTACAACAAAAATACTCAACAAAATCCAAAATAATCCAAGTTGATTTCAAATAAATTTAATAAAACTTGATACTTCCAACTAAAATTTTTTTCACAATCCAACAAAATTGAAGTTATTTTCATCTAAATTTAATCAAATATAGATCCTACAACAAAAATACTCGACAAAATCCAAAAAAATCGAAGTTGATTTCATATGAATTTATTAAAATTTGACACTTCCAACTAAAATTTTTTTTATAATCCAACAAAATTGAAGTTATTTTCATCTAAATTAAGTCAAATATAGATCCTACAACCAAAATACTCATCAAAATCCAAAAAAATCGAAGTTGATTTCAAATGAATTTATTAAAATTTGACAAAAATCTTGTCTACATCCAAGAAAATTGAAGTTATTTTCATCTAAATTTACTCA
The DNA here is from genome assembly GCA_946251845.1 of Andrena fulva. Classification (NCBI taxonomy): domain Eukaryota; kingdom Metazoa; phylum Arthropoda; class Insecta; order Hymenoptera; family Andrenidae; genus Andrena; species Andrena fulva. The sequence goes on from CAMITZ010000243.1 coordinate 2,731,299, forward strand.
AATATAGATCCTACAACAAAAATACTCAACAAAATCCAAAAAAATCGAAGTTGATTTCAAATGATTTTATTAAAATTTGTCCAAAATCTTGTCAAAATCCAAAAAATTGAAGTTATTTTCATCTAAATTTACTCAAATATAGATCCTACAACAAAAATACTCGACAAAATCCAAAAAAATCGAAGTTGATTTCATATGAATTTATTAAAATTTGACACTTCCAACTAAAATTTTTTTTATAATCCAACAAAAATGAAGTTATTTTCATCTAAATTTAGTCAAATATAGATCCTACAACCAAAATACTCATCAAAATCCAAAATAATCGAAGTTGATTTCAAATGAATTTATTAAAATTTGACCATAATCTTGTCAAAATCCAAGAAAATTGAAGTTATTTTCATCTAAATTTAGTCAAATATAGATCCTACAACCAAAATACTCGACAAAATCCAAAAAAATCGAAGTTGATTTTATATGAATTTATTAAAATTTGACACTTCCAACTAAAATTTTTTCATAATCCAACGAAATTGAAGTTATTTTCATCTAAATTTACTCAAATATAGATCCTACAACAAAAATACTCAACAAAATCCAAAAAAATCGAAGTTGATTTCAAATAAATTTATTAAAATTTGATACTTCCAACTAAATTTTTTTTCATAATCCAACAAAATTAAATTTATTTTCATCTAAATTTACTCAAATATGGATCCTACAACAAAAATACTCAACAAAATCCAAAATAATCGAAGTTGATTTCAAATAAATTTAATAAAACTTGATACTTCCAACTAAAATTTTTTTCACAATCCAACAAAATTGAAGTTATTTTCATCTAAATTTAATCAAATATAGATCCTACAACAAAAATACTCGACAAAATCCAAAAAAATCGAAGTTGATTTCATATGAATTTATTAAAATTTGACACTTCCAACTAAAATTTTTTTTATAATCCAACAAAAATGAAGTTATTTTCATCTAAATTTAGTCAAATATAGATCCTACAACCAAAATACTCATCAAAATCCAAAATAATCGAAGTTGATTTCAAATGAATTTATTAAAATTTGACAAAAATCTTGTCTACATCCAAGAAAATTGAAGTTATTTTCATCTAAATTTACTCAAATATAGATCCTACAACAAAAATACTCAACAAAATCCAAAAAAATCGAAGTTGATTTCAAATGATTTTATTAAAATTTGACAAAAATCTTGTCCACATACAAGAAAATTGAAGTTATTTTCATCTAAATTTAGTCAAATATAGATCCTACAACCAAAATAGTCATCAAAATCCAAAAAATCGAAGTTGATTTCAAATAAATTTATTAAAATTTGACACTTCCAACTAAAATTTTTTTTATAATCCAACAAAATTGAAGTTATTTTCATCTAAATTAAGTCAAATATAGATCCTACAACCAAAATACTCATCAAAATCCAAAAAAATCGAAGTTGATTTCAAATGAATTTATTAAAATTTGACAAAAATCTTGTCTACATCCAAGAAAATTGAAGTTATTTTCATCTAAATTTACTCAAATATAGATCCTACAACAAAAATACTCAACAAAATCCAAAAAAATCGAAGTTGATTTCAAATGATTTTATTAAAATTTGACAAAAATCTTGTCCACATACAAGAAAATTGAAGTTATTTTCATCTAAATTTAGTCAAATATAGATCCTACAACCAAAATAGTCATCAAAATCCAAAAAATCGAAGTTGATTTCAAATGATTTTATTAAAATTTGACCAAAATCTTGTCAAAATCCAAAAAATTGAATTTATTTTTATTTCTTTCAAGATTTCCAGTTGTTAATCCGTTAGCGTTGTAGATGTAATTAGGATAAGTAGGTTTAGGATCTTAGATTAATTAGAATTAAGTAGGGATAAGTTGTAGGATTAAGTTGTTTTACTAGTTGTGTATGTGGTTTGTAAAACCTTTCCAGTTGTTGGATAAGTGCGTAACACTAACAATTAACACTCGAGAACTTTAGAAAATACAGAATTGAGCGTAAACTTTCGTTTCTGTTTCTTCGCGTATCAAGACTTCTCTCTCTCTCTCTTTCGCTCTCTCGGCGCAGTAGCTAATGCGAGTACTTCTGAGAACCGACTGACGAGAGAGATGATTTCGAGGAACCGCGGAGCTCCGAGAAGAGGGGGGAGAGAGAAGCACTTGAGTGCTTCCAGAAGCTCCAGATGGAGACACAGTGGCAAAAGGCCACTTATAGTACAATTCTTAAATCTAGGAACAATATATATACAGGAGATATTTACATATGTACAGTAGACACGAAACAATTTTCATCTAAATTTAGTCAAATATAGATCCTACAACCAAAATACTCAACAAAATCCAAAAAAATCGAAGTTGATTTCAAATGAATTTATTAAAATTTGACCAAAATCTTGTCAAAATCCATGAAAATTGAAGTTATTTTCATCTAAATTTAGTCAAATATAGATCCTACAACCAAAATACTCGACAAAATCCAAAAAAATCGAAGTTGATTTTATATGAATTTATTAAAATTTGACACTTCCAACTAAAATTTTTTCATAATCCAACGAAATTGAAGTTATTTTCATCTAAATTTACTCAAATATAGATCCTACAACAAAAATACTCAACAAAATCCAAAAAAATCGAAGTTGATTTCAAATAAATTTATTAAAATTTGACACTTCCAACTAAATTTTTTTTCATAATCCAACAAAATTAAATTTATTTTCATCTAAATTTACTCAAATATGGATCCTACAACAAAAATACTCAACAAAATCCAAAATAATCGAAGTTGATTTCAAATAAATTTAATAAAACTTGATACTTCCAACTAAAATTTTTTTCACAATCCAACAAAATTGAAGTTATTTTCATCTAAATTTAATCAAATATAGATCCTACAACAGAAATACTCGACAAAATCCAAAAAAATCGAAGTTGATTTCATATGAATTTATTAAAATTTGACACTTCCAACTAAAATTTTTTTCATAATCCAACAAAATTGAAGTTATTTTCATCTAAATTTACTCAAATATAGATCCTAAAACCAAAATACGCAACAAAATCCAAAAAATCGAAGTTGATTTCAAATGATTTTATTAAAATTTGACCAAAATCTTGTCAAAATCCAAAAAATTGAAGTTATTTTCATCTAAATTTACTCAAATATAGATCCTACAACAAAAATACTCAACAAAATCCAAAAAAATCGAAGTTGATTTCAAATAAATTTATTAAAATTTGACACTTCCAACTAAATTTTTTTTCATAATCCAACAAAATTAAATTTATTTTCATCTAAATTTACTCAAATATTGATCCTACAACAAAAATACTCAACAAAATCCAAAATAATCCAAGTTGATTTCAAATAAATTTAATAAAACTTGATACTTCCAACTAAAATTTTTTTCACAATCCAACAAAATTGAAGTTATTTTCATCTAAATTTAATCAAATATAGATCCTACAACAAAAATACTCGACAAAATCCAAAAAAATCGAAGTTGATTTCATATGAATTTATTAAAATTTGACACTTCCAACTAAAATTTTTTTTATAATCCAACAAAATTGAAGTTATTTTCATCTAAATTAAGTCAAATATAGATCCTACAACCAAAATACTCATCAAAATCCAAAAAAATCGAAGTTGATTTCAAATGAATTTATTAAAATTTGACAAAAATCTTGTCTACATCCAAGAAAATTGAAGTTATTTTCATCTAAATTTACTCAAATATAGATCCTACAACAAAAATACTCAACAAAATCCAAAAAAATCGAAGTTGATTTCAAATGATTTTATTAAAATTTGTCCAAAATCTTGTCAAAATCCAAAAAATTGAAGTTATTTTCATCTAAATTTACTCAAATATAGATCCTACAACAAAAATACTCGACAAAATCCAAAAAAATCGAAGTTGATTTCATATGAATTTATTAAAATTTGACACTTCCAACTAAAATTTTTTTTATAATCCAACAAAAATGAAGTTATTTTCATCTAAATTTAGTCAAATATAGATCCTACAACCAAAATACTCATCAAAATCCAAAATAATCGAAGTTGATTTCAAATGAATTTATTAAAATTTGACCATAATCTTGTCAAAATCCAAGAAAATTGAAGTTATTTTCATCTAAATTTAGTCAAATATAGATCCTACAACCAAAATACTCGACAAAATCCAAAAAAATCGAAGTTGATTTTATATGAATTTATTAAAATTTGACACTTCCAACTAAAATTTTTTCATAATCCAACGAAATTGAAGTTATTTTCATCTAAATTTACTCAAATATAGATCCTACAACAAAAATACTCAACAAAATCCAAAAAAATCGAAGTTGATTTCAAATAAATTTATTAAAATTTGATACTTCCAACTAAATTTTTTTTCATAATCCAACAAAATTAAATTTATTTTCATCTAAATTTACTCAAATATGGATCCTACAACAAAAATACTCAACAAAATCCAAAATAATCGAAGTTGATTTCAAATAAATTTAATAAAACTTGATACTTCCAACTAAAATTTTTTTCACAATCCAACAAAATTGAAGTTATTTTCATCTAAATTTAATCAAATATAGATCCTACAACAAAAATACTCGACAAAATCCAAAAAAATCGAAGTTGATTTCATATGAATTTATTAAAATTTGACACTTCCAACTAAAATTTTTTTTATAATCCAACAAAAATGAAGTTATTTTCATCTAAATTTAGTCAAATATAGATCCTACAACCAAAATACTCATCAAAATCCAAAATAATCGAAGTTGATTTCAAATGAATTTATTAAAATTTGACAAAAATCTTGTCTACATCCAAGAAAATTGAAGTTATTTTCATCTAAATTTACTCAAATATAGATCCTACAACAAAAATACTCAACAAAATCCAAAAAAATCGAAGTTGATTTCAAATGATTTTATTAAAATTTGACAAAAATCTTGTCCACATACAAGAAAATTGAAGTTATTTTCATCTAAATTTAGTCAAATATAGATCCTACAACCAAAATAGTCATCAAAATCCAAAAAATCGAAGTTGATTTCAAATAAATTTATTAAAATTTGACACTTCCAACTAAAATTTTTTTCACAATCCAACAAAATTGAAGTTATTTTCATCTAAATCTACTCAAATATAGATCCTACAACAAAAATACTCAACAAAATCCAAAAAAATCGAAGTTGATTTCAAATGAATTTCTTAAAATTTGACAAAAATCTTGTCTACATCCAAGAAAATTGAAGTTATTTTCATCTAAATTTAGTCAAATATAGATCCTACAACCAAAATACTCATCAAAATCCAAAAAAATCGAAGTTGATTTCAAATAAATTTATTAAAATTTGACACTTCCAACTAATTTTTTTTTCATAATCCAACAAAATTGAATTTATTTTCATCTAAATTTAGTCAAATATAGATCCTACAACCAAAATACTCAACAAAATAAAAAAAAATCGAAGTTGATTTCAAATAAATTTATTAAAATTTGACACTTCCAACTAAAATTTTTTTCATATTCCAACACAATTGAAGTTATTTTCATCTAAATTTACTCAAATATAGATCCTAAAACCAAAATACGCAACAAAATCCAAAAAATCGAAGTTGATTTCAAATGATTTTATTAAAATTTGACCAAAATCTTGTCAAAATCCAAAAAATTGAAGTTATTTTCATCTAAATTTACTCAAATATAGATCCTACAACAAAAATACTCAACAAAATCCAAAAAAATCGAAGTTGATTTCAAATAAATTTATTAAAATTTGACACTTCCAACTAAATTTTTTTTCATAATCCAACAAAATTAAATTTATTTTAATCTAAATTTACTCAAATATTGATCCTACAACAAAAATACTCAACAAAATCCAAAATAATCCAAGTTGATTTCAAATAAATTTAATAAAACTTGATACTTCCAACTAAAATTTTTTTCACAATCCAACAAAATTGAAGTTATTTTCATCTAAATTTAATCAAATATAGATCCTACAACAAAAATACTCGACAAAATCCAAAAAAATCGAAGTTGATTTCATATGAATTTATTAAAATTTGACACTTCCAACTAAAATTTTTTTTATAATCCAACAAAATTGAAGTTATTTTCATCTAAATTAAGTCAAATATAGATCCTACAACCAAAATACTCATCAAAATCCAAAAAAATCGAAGTTGATTTCAAATGAATTTATTAAAATTTGACAAAAATCTTGTCTACATCCAAGAAAATTGAAGTTATTTTCATCTAAATTTACTCAAATATAGATCCTACAACAAAAATACTCAACAAAATCCAAAAAAATCGAAGTTGATTTCAAATGATTTTATTAAAATTTGACAAAAATCTTGTCCACATACAAGAAAATTGAAGTTATTTTCATCTAAATTTAGTCAAATATAGATCCTACAACCAAAATAGTCATCAAAATCCAAAAAATCGAAGTTGATTTCAAATGATTTTATTAAAATTTGACCAAAATCTTGTCAAAATCCAAAAAATTGAATTTATTTTTATTTCTTTCAAGATTTCCAGTTGTTAATCCGTTAGCGTTGTAGATGTAATTAGGATAAGTAGGTTTAGGATCTTAGATTAATTAGAATTAAGTAGGGATAAGTTGTAGGATTAAGTTGTTTTACTAGTTGTGTATGTGGTTTGTAAAACCTTTCCAGTTGTTGGATAAGTGCGTAACACTAACAATTAACACTCGAGAACTTTAGAAAATACAGAATTGAGCGTAAACTTTCGTTTCTGTTTCTTCGCGTATCAAGACTTCTCTCTCTCTCTCTCTTTCGCTCTCTCGGCGCAGTAGCTAATGCGAGTACTTCTGAGAACCGACTGACGAGAGAGATGATTTCGAGGAACCGCGGAGCTCCGAGAAGAGGGGGGAGAGGGAAGCACTTGAGTGCTTCCAGAAGCTCCAGATGGAGACACAGTGGCAAAAGGCCACTTATAGTACAATTCTTAAATCTAGGAACAATATATATACAGGAGATATTTACATATGTACAGTAGACACGAAACATTCCGCCCGCCTTCGTAGCGGGTACGCGACGAATGGTTCAGTTAGGAGAAGACCAGGTTGTCGTGGTCGCTAGTTAACGCGAGTTCTTTAGCCTTGTCGCTTGGCTCGGAGGGGAAAAGGCTTATTTTCGCGATAGGGCGCTGTAGCGTAGTCTTTGGTGTTTGTACCGTGACGACGCGTACAAGTCCATCGGGACCCGGATGAACTGCAGTGATCCGACCAATGGGCCAGTGAGTCGGCGGAGTGGCCTCGTTCTTTACGAGGCAAAGTTGCCCGGGCTGGACGTTCGGATGGGCAGCGATCCACTTCGGCCGTCCTTGAAGCGTTTGCAGATATTCGGCAGACCACCGTTTCCAATAGTGATCTCTCATTTGCTGAAGCTGCTGCCAGCGAGTGAGTCGGTTAGGCAACTCCGCTGTGAGAGAAGGTTCTGGAACAGCTGTCAAGGAGGAGCCTACAAGAAAATGCCCCGGCGTTAAAAATTGGAAGTTGTCCGGTTCGTCGCTCAAGGGAAAGAGGGGCCTTGAATTTAGGCAAGCCTCTATCTGATTCAGGAGGGTAGTCATTTCCTCGAACGTCAATGGAGTGTCGCCGATGACTCGCCGAAGGTGAAACTTCATTGACTTCACGGCGGATTCCCAGATCCCACCGAAGTGGGGAGCGGCCGGTGGATTGAAGAGCCATGTAGTGCCCAGATCCGCCAGTAGAGGCGCCAGTTTACCCAGTTCGCCGGTCGCGTCGGAGAACAAACGTCGTAACTCCTTGTCTGCGCCGACGAAATTTGTCCCACAATCGCTGCGTAAGGAGGCGCAATTTCCTCGTCGGGAAATGAACCTACGGAATGCGGCTAGAAAAGCATCTGTAGTATAGTCCGATACAAGCTCCAAATGGATAGCGCGCGTGGACAAGCAAATGAAGACGGCGACGTAGGATTTTCGAGTTCGGTGTCCGCGTCCGGGAGACGTTTTGGTCAAGAAGGGACCGGCATAGTCGACGCCAGTGTTTAGAAACGGTCTAGCTGGGGTCACGCGATGGGAGGGGAGATTCCCCATTTGTTGTTGGGACGCCCTTGCGCGCCATCGCCAACACGTGACGCAAGAGTGTATATAGTTCCGAACAGCGCGTCGTCCTCCGAGAATCCAGTATTCTTCTCGGAGTTTGCTTAAGGTGAGTTGTGTACCTCCGTGGAGAACTCGTTCATGGCAATCGCGAATGATTAAGACTGTGAAATTTCCCCTTTCAGGCAGAATAATCGGGTGCCTTTGGTCGAAATCCAGAATGGAATGCTTCAGTCGGCCGCCGACCCGTAAGACGCCCTGAGCGTCCAAAAAGGGGGCCAGGCGAGAAAGGGGCCCCCGGGAGATAGAAGCGGCTTTTGCCAGTATAGAGAGTTCCGTTGAAAACGCGCAGCGCTGTGCCAGCTTTGCTAAGGTAAGTTTAGCATTTTCCATTTCAAGCGCTTGAATGTAGTTGAATTGAAAAATGGGAGAAGGCTTGCGTCGAAGCTTAGACATATAACGCAGACACCACGCGGTTACGTGAATTAATTTTTTAAGCGAGGAATATCTCGTCAAGAGTTCCCCTAATGGGGGGCTCTCGGCGAGCGTAGTAGTATGAACGATAGTTTGCGAGCGTCGTTCTTCCGTCGTGCCGAGCTCGCCAGTGCAATTCGATTCGCAACTATGCTTGGGATTGCGTAAGAAGGATGGTCCTTGCCACCATAGTGAGTAGTTGATAAGCATAGTCCCGTTTATACCTCGCGACGCGCAATCGGCAGGATTTTCTTTTGTCCGGACGTGATGCCACTTCGCACTCGGCAATGAGGTTTGAATCTCGGAGACGCGGTTGGCGACAAACGTCTTCCACTGGAAGGGTTGTCCCTGTAACCAACTGAGAACTATTGTCGAGTCCGACCAAAGATGCACGTCACTGCGTGGTAAATTTATAACTTTAGTCACGCGTATCATTAACCGAGTGAGAAGGGTAGCCGCGCACAATTCGAGTCGAGGCAACGAACTCTGCTTCAAGGGAGCGACTCTAGTTTTCGCGGCGATCAAACTGATTCGGGGAGACGACCGATCGAATAATGATCGGAGATAGATCACGGCGGCGTACGCCTTCTCGGACGCGTCTGCGAAGCCGTGCAATTCATAATATCCCGTTTCCGGATTCACGAGAAGCCAACGAGGTATCCTCAAGGACGAGAGAGCTCCTAATCCAGTATAATAGTGCTCCCAAGTTTCCACAAGAGAGGTCGGGAGTGGTTCATCCCATTCCAGTTTTAGGAGCCAAAGCGATTGTACGAATATTTTCGCGACAATTATTACCGGTGCGAGAAACCCTAAAGGGTCGTACAGACTTGCTGTCTCCCGAAAGACGATGCGTTTGGTAAGAGCTTCGTCTCGGGTTTTCGGTGAAACGGTAAAAACGAAGCAGTCTGAACTGGTCTGCCACTTCAGACCTAGTAACGAGAAGGTACCCTCGAAATTACAAGAAAGTTCCGGCGTGGGTGCTATATAATCGTGCGGTAAATTCTCGAGGAGTTCGGGTCGATTCGAAGTCCATTTTCTTAGCTTAAATCCGCCCGCCTTGAGCAAGGAAATTAACTCGCTCTGGAGTTTGAGCGCCACCGGCAAGGTTCCTGCTCCCGAGATCACATCGTCCATATAGACGTCGTCAAGTAAACACGGTGCTGCTAAGGGGTAACGTTCCCGTTCATCCGCGCTTAATTGTTTAAGCGTACGAATCGCCAGATAGGGGGCACACGCCATCCCGTACGTGACCGTGCGTAGTCGGTACGTTTGTACTGACTCCGAAGAATTCTTCCGCCACAGAATGCGTTGGAAGTCGCAATCGTCGTTATGGACGCGTATTTGGCGGTACATTTTTTCAATGTCCGCCGAGAATACAATGGAGTGGAGCCGCCAGCGCGTGAGGATATCGAATATCTCGGGCAGTAAATTAGGACCCGTATGTACCAGGTCATTTAATGAGAGCCCGGAAGTCGTTTTGCACGAAGCATTAAAAACTACTCTAAGTTTCGTAGTAGTGCTAGACGAACGAATCACCCCATGGTGTGGTAAATAATAAACACTTGAAGTATCGCGAGAATCTCCCGCGGCCAGAGTCATATGGTCGAGTGTTTCGTACTCTTCCATGAATTGGCGATACGCCGCTTCCAGTTCGGAAGCTTTAAGAAATTTCCTTTCCAGTTTTCGTAGGAGGACCTCGGAAGTTAAGCGAGATAGACCGAGGTCACTAGTAGAGCGAGAAAACGGTATCTTTACTATATACCTGCCACTGTCGGCGCGAGAATGCGTCTGAACGAAATAATCTTCGCAAGCCTTCTCTTCAGCGGTTAACGTAGTAAGTGGTGCCGACACCTCTTCTTGCTTCCAGAATTTTTGCAAGATCTCCGAGATATCGACGTCGGTAGAACACTGAAGAGTGACAGCGGCTTTAGTCTGAGAGAAGTTATCCGGATCTCCGACCCGGCCAGTAAGAATCCAACCCAGAGTGGTAGCTTGAGCTACCGGTGCGTGAGGAGGGCCGTGACGTAACCCTTCGCGAATAATTTGAGCATAGACTTCAGCGCCTAAGAGAAGATCTACCCTTCTAGGGGAAGCGAAGTCGGGGTCCGCGAGTTCAAGATCTGCCAAGTGAAACCACGAAGTTGAAACCGGAACCGGACTTGGTCGATAGGAGGAGAGCCGTGGTAGTACCAGAGCTGGTATCGAGATGCTGACCGAGTCGCGATTGCGATGTAAGATTCTTAAATTTACCGAACCCCTCGAGAATGTTTTATTTTTCGCGACTCCTATTACTGGAATTTTAGTGGGTGACCTTGGGAGTCGTAGTAATTGAGCGATGCTCTCACCGATTAAGGACACCTCGGAGCAAGGATCGATCAACGCCCGAACGGTCATCTCCTCGCCAGTGATGGACGCCACCCTGACCAATGCAGTCGCGAGAAGTACAGCAGCACCAGGCGGTTGCACCTGGGCGCAATGAGTCGTTGCAGTGGTCGAGCTCGGCAAGGGGGCAGCGCTCGTTCCAGAATGTACCGGTTGGTCCGTTATCTGCGAAATAGTACCAGAAGAAGAAGCTTGTTCGAGTGGAATATGAATAGTGGTATGATGCTTACCTAAGCAAAGCTGGCAGCGCTTACTAGATTTACATTCGCGAGAGGAATGTGCTGCCAAGCAGTTGAAACATAAGTGTTTTTCTATTACCCGATTCTTTCTCTCCCGAGGAGCCAAGCCTTTGTACGTCGGGCAGTGAAGTATGAAGTGCTCGCCTTGACACAGAGCACACTTTTGAGACCCATTGGTCTGGGTCACACAGTGCGTCTTGGGCCGACGCGTTGCGCCGTGGGAAGCTGCATTCGTCCTTCGATCCCCTCCTCTGTGGTCCGATGAGCCAGAAAGGTTTTGACCTGCTGGTCCGGCGGCGCTGCCTTCGGACGCCACTAGCGCTCTCATCTGAGTTTTGAGGAATGTCTTCATCTGCTCGAATGTCGGATGCTCCAGCGATGCTCCGATGGACGTTTCCCAGGCCATCCTCGTCGTTGCGTCCAAGCGTTCAGCCGTGAGCACCACTAAGAAGGCGCTCCAGTGTTCCACAGGTAGCTTCAGCGTTGCCAAAGCTTCCACGGCATCTCGGGTTCCATGCAGCAATTCCTTGAGCTCTTGAGCGGACTCCGTCTTCATCGCTGGCAACGATAGAAGTGTCTTCACATGAGCGTGAATGAGAAGACGTGGGACGTCGTACTGCTCCATGATAGCCGCCCACGCTCGCTTGAAGTTGTCCGCGGTGACCGTGACGTTTTGAATTAGTCGAGCGGCTTCCCCGGTTAAGCTAGTTTTTAAGTAATGAAGTTTATCAACTTCGGAGAGAGAAGAGTTTTTCATTACCAGAGAGCGGTATAGGTCACGAAAACTTGGCCAGCTCTGATAATCTCCCGAGAATGAAGGTAGCGCGATCCGTTGCAAGGTTCGGCCATGGGAGTCGGTTCCCGCTGAGACAGATTCGTTCATTTCGTCAGGAAAATCGTCTCGTAGATCCAGTAGATTAGCCTTCTGCTGCAAGTAAGCTTCTTCGCAAAGGCTAATGTAGTCGTCCTTGAAATAGGATCTTTCCTTATGTTCCTCCTTGTAACCCGCGCACATTTTCGCGTGGTTCTGGAGAAACGAGGCCCAGTAATTTTCTAAAAGTTCCAGCCGCGCGGTAATCACGCCTTTTGTAATTTTACTCGCGCCGAGTTTCTTCATATTCTCCGTTAACCTTGAAATTCGCCCGTACAACGATTTCTGTTCTGTCATGAGTATTTCCATGTTTCAGCTTCAAGAACGTTCGGTCGAAGAAAAACTGTCTCGCCCGGCACTGTTTACACGTTCGAACGGGCTCGAGAACGTTCGATGCCTCGTGGAGTCAAGGATAACGCAACGGATTCCAGTATTCAAGAAGTGTGAATTTTTACTCACTGCTAATATATCCGGCTCGAAGGACCATTTATTTCTTTCAAGATTTCCAGTTGTTAATCCGTTAGCGTTGTAGATGTAATTAGGATAAGTAGGTTTAGGATCTTAGATTAATTAGAATTAAGTAGGGATAAGTTGTAGGATTAAGTTGTTTTACTAGTTGTGTATGTGGTTTGTAAAACCTTTCCAGTTGTTGGATAAGTGCGTAACACTAACAATTAACACTCGAGAACTTTAGAAAATACAGAATTGAGCGTAAACTTTCGTTTCTGTTTCTTCGCGTATCAAGACTTCTCTCTCTCTCTCTTTCGCTCTCTCGGCGCAGTAGCTAATGCGAGTACTTCTGAGAACCGACTGACGAGAGAGATGATTTCGAGGAACCGCGGAGCTCCGAGAAGAGGGGGGAGAGAGAAGCACTTGAGTGCTTCCAGAAGCTCCAGATGGAGACACAGTGGCAAAAGGCCACTTATAGTACAATTCTTAAATCTAGGAACAATATATATACAGGAGATATTTACATATGTACAGTAGACACGAAACAATTTTCATCTAAATTTAGTCAAATATAGATCCTACAACCAAAATACTCAACAAAATCCAAAAAAATCGAAGTTGATTTCAAATGAATTTATTAAAATTTGACCAAAATCTTGTCAAAATCCAAGAAAATTGAAGTTATTTTCATCTAAATTTAGTCAAATATAGATCCTACAACCAAAATACTCGACAAAATCCAAAAAAATCGAAGTTGATTTTATATGAATTTATTAAAATTTGACACTTCCAACTAAAATTTTTTCATAATCCAACGAAATTGAAGTTATTTTCATCTAAATTTACTCAAATATAGATCCTACAACAAAAATACTCAACAAAATCCAAAAAAATCGAAGTTGATTTCAAATAAATTTATTAAAATTTGACACTTCCAACTAAATTTTTTTTCATAATCCAACAAAATTAAATTTATTTTCATCTAAATTTACTCAAATATGGATCCTACAACAAAAATACTCAACAAAATCCAAAATAATCGAAGTTGATTTCAAATAAATTTAATAAAACTTGATACTTCCAACTAAAATTTTTTTCACAATCCAACAAAATTGAAGTTATTTTCATCTAAATTTAATCAAATATAGATCCTACAACAGAAATACTCGACAAAATCCAAAAAAATCGAAGTTGATTTCATATGAATTTATTAAAATTTGACACTTCCAACTAAAATTTTTTTCATAATCCAACAAAATTGAAGTTATTTTCATCTAAATTTACTCAAATATAGATCCTAAAACCAAAATACGCAACAAAATCCAAAAAATCGAAGTTGATTTCAAATGATTTTATTAAAATTTGACCAAAATCTTGTCAAAATCCAAAAAATTGAAGTTATTTTCATCTAAATTTACTCAAATATAGATCCTACAACAAAAATACTCAACAAAATCCAAAAAAATCGAAGTTGATTTCAAATAAATTTATTAAAATTTGACACTTCCAACTAAATTTTTTTTCATAATCCAACAAAATTAAATTTATTTTCATCTAAATTTACTCAAATATTGATCCTACAACAAAAATACTCAACAAAATCCAAAATAATCCAAGTTGATTTCAAATAAATTTAATAAAACTTGATACTTCCAACTAAAATTTTTTTCACAATCCAACAAAATTGAAGTTATTTTCATCTAAATTTAATCAAATATAGATCCTACAACAAAAATACTCGACAAAATCCAAAAAAATCAAAGTTGATTTCATATGAATTTATTAAAATTTGACACTTCCAACTAAAATTTTTTTTATAATCCAACAAAATTGAAGTTATTTTCATCTAAATTAAGTCAAATATAGATCCTACAACCAAAATACTCATCAAAATCCAAAAAAATCGAAGTTGATTTCAAATGAATTTATTAAAATTTGACAAAAATCTTGTCTACATCCAAGAAAATTGAAGTTATTTTCATCTAAATTTACTCAAATATAGATCCTACAACAAAAATACTCAACAAAATCCAAAAAAATCGAAGTTGATTTCAAATGATTTTATTAAAATTTGACAAAAATCTTGTCCACATACAAGAAAATTGAAGTTATTTTCATCTAAATTTAGTCAAATATAGATCCTACAACCAAAATAGTCATCAAAATCCAAAAAATCGAAGTTGATTTCAAATGATTTTATTAAAATTTGACCATAATCTTGTCAAAATCCAAGAAAATTGAAGTTATTTTCATCTAAATTTAGTCAAATATAGATCCTACAACCAAAATACTCGACAAAATCCAAAAAAATCGAAGTTGATTTCAAATGAATTTATTAAAATTTGACCATAATCTTGTCAAAATCCAAGAAAATTGAAGTTATTTTCATCTAAATTTAGTCAAATATAGATCCTACAACCAAAATACTCGACAAAATCCAAAAAAATCGAAGTTGATTTTATATGAATTTATTAAAATTTGACACTTCCAACTAAAATTTTTTCATAATCCAACGAAATTGAAGTTATTTTCATCTAAATTTACTCAAATATAGATCCTACAACAAAAATACTCAACAAAATCCAAAAAAATCGAAGTTGATTTCAAATAAATTTATTAAAATTTGACACTTCCAACTAAATTTTTTTTCATAATCCAACAAAACTAAATTTATTTTCATCTAAATTTACTCAAATATAGATCCTACAACAAAAATACTCAACAAAATCCAAAATAATCGAACATGATTTCAAATAAATTTAATAAAACTTGATACTTCCAACTAAAATTTTTTTCACAATCCAACAAAATTGAAGTTATTTTCATCTAAATTTAATCAAATATAGATCCTACAACAAAAATACTCGACAAAATCCAAAAAAATCGAAGTTGATTTCATATGAATTTATTAAAATTTGACACTTCCAACTAAAATTTTTTTTATAATCCAGCAAAATTGAAGTTATTTTCATCTAAATTAAGTCAAATATAGATCCTACAACCAAAATACTCATCAAAATCCAAAAAAATCGAAGTTGATTTCAAATGAATTTATTAAAATTTGACAAAAATCTTGTCTACATCCAAGAAAATTGAAGTTATTTTCATCTAAATTTACTCAAATATAGATCCTACAACAAAAATACTCAACAAAATCCAAAAAAATCGAAGTTGATTTCAAATGATTTTATTAAAATTTGACAAAAATCTTGTCCACATACAAGAAAATTGAAGTTATTTTCATCTAAATTTAGTCAAATATAGATCCTACAACCAAAATAGTCATCAAAATCCAAAAAATCGAAGTTGATTTCAAATGATTTTATTAAAATTTGACCAAAATCTTGTCAAAATCCAAAAAATTGAATTTATTTTCATCTAAATTTAGTCAAATATACATCCTACAACCAAAATACTCATCAAAATCCAAAAAAATCGAAGTTGATTTCAAATAAATTTATTAAAATTTGACACTTCCAACTAATTTTTTTTTCATAATCCAACAAAATTGAAGTTATTTTCATCTAAATTTAGTCAAATATAGATCCTACAACCAAAATACTCATCAAAATCCAAAAATATCGAAGTTGGTTTCAAATGAATTTATTAAAATTTGACAAAAATCTTGTCTACATCCAAAAAATTGAAGTTATTTTCATCTAAATTTACTCAAATATAGATCCTACAACAAAAATACTCAACAAAATCCAAAAAAATCGAAGTTGATTTCAAATGATTTTATTAAAATTTGACAAAAATCTTGTCCACATACAAGAAAATTGAACTTATTTTCATCTAAATTTAGTCAAATATAGATCCTACAACCAAAATAGTCATCAAAATCCAAAAAATCGAAGTTGATTTCAAATGATTTTATTAAAATTTGACCAAAATCTTGTCAAAATCCAAAAAATTGAATTTATTTTCATCTAAATTTAGTCAAATATACATCCTACAACCAAAATACTCATCAAGATCCAAAAAAATCGAAGTTGATTTCAAATAAATTTATTAAAATTTGACACTTCCAACTAAAATTTTTTTCATAATCCAACAATATTGAAGTTATTTTCATCTAAATTTACTCAAATATAGATCCTACAACCAAAATACTCAACAAAATAAAAAAAAATCGAAGTTGATTTCAAATGAATTTATTAAAATTTGACCAAAATCTTGTCAAAATCCAAGAAAATTGAAGTTATTTTCATCTAAATTTAGTCAAATATAGATCCTACAACCAAAATACTCGACAAAATCCAAAAAAATCGAAGTTGATTTTATATGAATTTATTAAAATTTGACACTTCCAACTAAAATTTTTTCATAATCCAACGAAATTGAAGTTATTTTCATCTAAATTTACTCAAATATAGAACCTACAACAAAAATACTCAACAAAATCCAAAAAAATCGAAGTTGATTTCAAATAAATTTATTAAAATTTGACACTTCCAACTAAAATTTTTTTCACAATCCAACAAAATTGAAGTTATTTTCATCTAAATCTACTCAAATATAGATCCTACAACAAAAATACTCAACAAAATCCAAAAAAATCGAAGTTGATTTCAAATGATTTTATTAAAATTTGACAAAAATCTTGTCCACATACAAGAAAATTGAACTTATTTTCATCTAAATTTAGTCAAATATAGATCCTACAACCAAAATAGTCATCAAAATCCAAAAAATCGAAGTTGATTTCAAATGATTTTATTAAAATTTGACCAAAATCTTGTCAAAATCCAAAAAATTGAATTTATTTTCATCTAAATTTAGTCAAATATACATCCTACAACCAAAATACTCATCAAAATCGAAAAAAATCGAAGTTGATTTCAAATAAATTTATTAAAATTTGACACTTCCAACTAAAATTTTTTTCATAATCCAACAAAATTGAAGTTATTTTCATCTAAATTTACTCAAATATAGATCCTACAACCAAAATACTCAACAAAATAAAAAAAAATCGAAGTTGATTTCAAATGAATTTATTAAAATTTGACCAAAATCTTGTCAAAATCCAAGAAAATTGAAGTTATTTTCATCTAAATTTAGTCAAATATAGATCCTACAACCAAAATACTCGACAAAATCCAAAAAAATCGAAGTTGATTTTATATGAATTTATTAAAATTTGACACTTCCAACTAAAATTTTTTCATAATCCAACGAAATTGAAGTTATTTTCATCTAAATTTACTCAAATATAGAACCTACAACAAAAATACTCAACAAAATCCAAAAAAATCGAAGTTGATTTCAAATAAATTTATTAAAATTTGACACTTCCAACTAAAATTTTTTTCACAATCCAACAAAATTGAAGTTATTTTCATCTAAATCTACTCAAATATAGATCCTACAACAAAAATACTCAACAAAATCCAAAAAAATCGAAGTTGATTTCAAATGATTTTATTAAAATTTGACAAAAATCTTGTCCACATACAACAAAATTGAAGTTATTTTCATCTAAATTTAGTCAAATATAGATCCTACAACCAAAATAGTCATCAAAATCCAAAAAATCGAAGTTGATTTCAAATGATTTTATTAAAATTTGACCAAAATCTTGTCAAAATCCAAAAAATTGAATTTATTTTCATCTAAATTTAGTCAAATATACATCCTACAACCAAAATACTCATCAAAATCCAAAAAAATCGAAGTTGATTTCAAATAAATTTATTAAAATTTGACACTTCCAACTAAAATTTTTTTCATAATCCAACAAAATTGAAGTTATTTTCATCTAAATTTACTCAAATATAGATCCTACAACAAAAATACTCAACAAAATCCAAAAAAATCGAAGTTGATTTCAAATGATTTTATTAAAATTTGACAAAAATCTTGTCCACATACAAGAAAATTGAAGTTATTTTCATCTAAATTTAGTCAAATATAGATCCAACAACCAAAATAGTCATCAAAATCCAAAAAATCGAAGTTGATTTCAAATGATTTTATTAAAATTTGACCAAAATCTTGTCAAAATCCAAAAAATTGAAGTTATTTTCATCTAAATTTACTCAAATATAGATCCTACAACAAAAATACTCAACAAAATCCAAAAAAATCGAAGTTGATTTCAAATAAATTTATTAAAATTTGACACTTCCAACTAAATTTTTTTTCATAATCCAACAAAATTAAATTTATTTTCATCTAAATTTACTCAAATATGGATCCTACAACAAAAATACTCAACAAAATCCAAAATAATCGAAGTTGATTTCAAATAAATTTAATAAAACTTGATACTTCCAACTAAAATTTTTTTCACAATCCAACAAAATTGAAGTTATTTTCATCTAAATTTAATCAAATATAGATCCTACAACAAAAATACTCGACAAAATCCAAAAAAATCGAAGTTGATTTCATATGAATTTATTAAAATTTGACCAAAATCTTGTCAAAATCCAAAAAATTGAATTTATTTTCATCTAAATTTAGTCAAATATAGATCCTACAACCAAAATACTCAACAAAATCCAAAAAAATCGAAGTTGATTTCAAATGAATTTATTAAAATTTGACCAAAATCTTGTCAAAATCCAAGAAAATTGAAGTTATTTTCATCTAAATTTAGTCGAATATAGATCCTACAACCAAAATACTCGACAAAATCCAAAAAAATCGAAGTTGATTTCAAATGAATTTATTAAAATTTGACAAAAATCTTGTCTACATCCAAGAAAATTGAAGTTATTTTCATCTAAATTTACTCAAATATAGATCCTACAACAAAAATACTCAACAAAATCCAAAAAAATCGAAGTTGATTTCAAATGATTTTATTAAAATTTGACAAAAATCTTGTCCACATACAAGAAAATGGAAGTTATTTTCATCTAAATTTAGTCAAATATAGATCCTACAACCAAAATAGTCATCAAAATCCAAAAAATCGAAGTTGATTTCAAATAAATTTAATAAAACTTGATACTTCCAACTAAAATTTTTTTCACAATCCAACAAAATTGAAGTTATTTTCATCTAAATTTAATCAAATATAGATCCTACAACAAAAATACTCGACAAAATCCAAAAAAATCGAAGTTGATTTCATATGAATTTATTAAAATTTGACACTTCCAACTAAAATTTTTTTTATAATCCAACAAAATTGAAGTTATTTTCATCTAAATTAAGTCAAATATAGATCCTACAACCAAAATACTCATCACAATCCAAAAAAATCGAAGTTGATTTCAAATGAATTTATTAAAATTTGACAAAAATCTTGTCTACATCCAAGAAAATTGAAGTTATTTTCATCTAAATTTACTCAAATATAGATCCTACAACAAAAATACTCAACAAAATCCAAAAAAATCGAAGTTGATTTCAAATGATTTTATTAAAATTTGACAAAAATCTTGTCCACATACAAGAAAATTGAAGTTATTTTCATCTAAATTTAGTCAAATATAGATCCTACAACCAAAATAGTCATCAAAATCCAAAAAATCGAAGTTGATTTCAAATGATTTTATTAAAATTTGACCAAAATCTTGTCAAAATCCAAAAAATTGAATTTATTTTCATCTAAATTTAGTCAAATATAGATCCTACAACCAAAATACTCAACAAAATCCAAAAAAATCGAAGTTGATTTCAAATGAATTTATTAAAATTTGACCAAAATCTTGTCAAAATCCAAGAAAATTGAAGTTATTTTCATCTAAATTTAGTCGAATATAGATCCTACAACCAAAATACTCGACAAAATCCAAAAAAATCGAAGTTGATTTTATATGAATTTATTAAAATTTGACACTTCCAACTAAAATTTTTTCATAATCCAACGAAATTGAAGTTATTTTCATCTAAATTTACTCAAATATAGATCCTACAACAAAAATACTCAACAAAATCCAAAAAAATCGAAGTTGATTTCAAATAAATTTATTAAAATTTGACACTTCCAACTAAATTTTTTTTCATAATCCAACAAAATTAAATTTATTTTCATCTAAATTTACTCAAATATGGATCCTACAACAAAAATACTCAACAAAATCCAAAATAATCGAAGTTGATTTCAAATAAATTTAATAAAACTTGATACTTCCAACTAAAATTTTTTTCACAATCCAACAAAATTGAAGTTATTTTCATCTAAATTTAATCAAATATAGATCCTACAACAAAAATACTCGACAAAATCCAAAAAAATCGAAGTTGATTTCATATGAATTTATTAAAATTTGACACTTCCAACTAAAATTTTTTTTATAATCCAACAAAATTGAAGTTATTTTCATCTAAATTAAGTCAAATATAGATCCTACAACCAAAATACTCATCAAAATCCAAAAAAATCGAAGTTGATTTCAAATGAATTTATTAAAATTTGACAAAAATCTTGTCTACATCCAAGAAAATTGAAGTTATTTTCATCTAAATTTACTCAAATATAGATCCTACAACAAAAATACTCAACAAAATCCAAAAAAATCGAAGTTGATTTCAAATGATTTTATTAAAATTTGACAAAAATCTTGTCCACATACAAGAAAATTGAAGTTATTTTCATCTAAATTTAGTCAAATATAGATCCTACAACCAAAATAGTCATCAAAATCCAAAAAATCGAAGTTGATTTCAAATGATTTTATTAAAATTTGACCAAAATCTTGTCAAAATCCAAAAAATTGAATTTATTTTCATCTAAATTTAGTCAAATATAGATCCTACAACCAAAATACTCATCAAAATCCAAAATAATCGAAGTTGATTTCAAATGAATTTATTAAAATTTGACAAAAATCTTGTCTACATCCAAGAAAATTGAAGTTATTTTCATCTAAATTTACTCAAATATAGATCCTACAACAAAAATACTCAACAAAATCCAAAAAAATCGAAGTTGATTTCAAATGATTTTATTAAAATTTGACAAAAATCTTGTCCACATACAAGAAAATTGAAGTTATTTTCATCTAAATTTAGTCAAATATAGATCCTACAACCAAAATAGTCATCAAAATCCAAAAAATCGAAGTTGATTTCAAATGATTTTATTAAAATTTGACCAAAATCTTGTCAAAATCCAAAAAATTGAATTTATTTTCATCTAAATTTAGTCAAATATAGATCCTACAACCAAAATACTCATCAAAATCCAAAAAAATCGAAGTTGATTTCAAATGATTTTATTAAAATTTGACAAAAATCTTGTCTACATCCAAGAAAATTGAAGTTATTTTCATCTAAATTAAGTCAAATATAGATCCTACAACCAAAATACTCGACAAAATCCAAAAAAATCGAAGTTGATTTCAAATGAATTTATTAAAATTTGACCAAAATCTTGTCAAAATCCAAGAAAATTGAAGTTATTTTCATCTAAATTTAGTCAAATATAGATCCTACAACCAAAATACTCGACAAAATCCAAAAAAATCGAAGTTGATTTTATATGAATTTATTAAAATTTGACACTTCCAACTAAAATTTTTTCATAATCCAACGAAATTGAAGTTATTTTCATCTAAATTTACTCAAATATAGAACCTACAACAAAAATACTCAACAAAATCCAAAAAAATCGAAGTTGATTTCAAATAAATTTATTAAAATTTTGACACTTCCAACTAAAATTTTTTTCACAATCCAACAAAATTGAAGTTATTTTCATCTAAATCTACTCAAATATAGATCCTACAACAAAAATACTCAACAAAATCCAAAAAAATCGAAGTTGATTTCAAATGAATTTCTTAAAATTTGACTAAAATCTTGTCTACATCCAAGAAAATTGAAGTTATTTTCATCTAAATCTACTCAAATATAGATCCTACAACAAAAATACTCAACAAAATCCAAAAAAATCGAAGTTGATTTCAAATGAATTTCTTAAAATTTGACAAAAATCTTGTCTACATCCAAGAAAATTGAAGTTATTTTCATCTAAATTTAGTCAAATATAGATCCTACAACCAAAATACTCATCAAAATCCAAAAAAATCGAAGTTGATTTCAAATAAATTTATTAAAATTTGACACTTCCAACTAATTTTTTTTTCATAATCCAACAAAATTGAATTTATTTTCATCTAAATTTAGTCAAATATAGATCCTACAACCAAAATACTCAACAAAATAAAAAAAAATCGAAGTTGATTTCAAATAAATTTATTAAAATTTGACACTTCCAACTAAAATTTTTTTCATATTCCAACACAATTGAAGTTATTTTCATCTAAATTTACTCAAATATAGATCCTAAAACCAAAATACGCAACAAAATCCAAAAAATCGAAGTTGATTTCAAATGATTTTATTAAAATTTGACCAAAATCTTGTCAAAATCCAAAAAATTGAAGTTATTTTCATCTAAATTTACTCAAATATAGATCCTACAACAAAAATACTCAACAAAATCCAAAAAAATCGAAGTTGATTTCAAATAAATTTATTAAAATTTGACACTTCCAACTAAATTTTTTTTCATAATCCAACAAAATTAAATTTATTTTCATCTAAATTTACTCAAATATTGATCCTACAACAAAAATTCTCGACAAAATCCAAAATAATCCAAGTTGATTTCAAATAAATTTAATAAAACTTGATACTTCCAACTAAAATTTTTTTCACAATCCAACAAAATTGAAGTTATTTTCATCTAAATTTAATCAAATATAGATCCTACAACAAAAATACTCGACAAAATCCAAAAAAATCGAAGTTGATTTCATATGAATTTATTAAAATTTGACACTTCCAACTAAAATTTTTTTTATAATCCAACAAAATTGAAGTTATTTTCATCTAAATTAAGTCAAATATAGATCCTACAACCAAAATACTCATCAAAATCCAAAAAAATCGAAGTTGATTTCAAATGAATTTATTAAAATTTGACAAAAATCTTGCCTACATCCAAGAAAATTGAAGTTATTTTCATCTAAATTTACTCAAATATAGATCCTACAACAAAAATACTCAACAAAATCCAAAAAAATCGAAGTTGATTTCAAATGATTTTATTAAAATTTGACAAAAATCTTGTCCACATACAAGAAAATTGAAGTTATTTTCATCTAAATTTAGTCAAATATAGATCCTACAACCAAAATAGTCATCAAAATCCAAAAAATCGAAGTTGATTTCAAATGATTTTATTAAAATTTGACCAAAATCTTGTCAAAATCCAAAAAATTGAATTTATTTTCATCTAAATTTAGTCAAATATAGGTCCTACAACCAAAATACTCAACAAAATCCAAAAAAATCGAAGTTGATTTCAAATGAATTTATTAAAATTTGACCAAAATCTTGTCAAAATCCAAGAAAATTGAAGTTATTTTCATCTAAATTTAGTCAAATATAGATCCTACAACCAAAATACTCGACAAAATCCAAAAAAATCGAAGTTGATTTTATATGAATTTATTAAAATTTGACACTTCCAACTAAAATTTTTTCATAATCCAACGAAATTGAAGTTATTTTCATCTAAATTTACTCAAATATAGATCCTACAACAAAAATACTCAACAAAATCCAAAAAAATCGAAGTTGATTTCAAATAAATTTATTAAAATTTGACACTTCCAACTAAATTTTTTTTCATAATCCAACAAAATTAAATTTATTTTCATCTAAATTTACTCAAATATGGATCCTACAACAAAAATACTCAACAAAATCCAAAATAATCGAAGTTGATTTCAAATAAATTTAATAAAACTTGATACTTCCAACTAAAATTTTTTTCACAATCCAACAAAATTGAAGTTATTTTCATCTAAATTTAATCAAATATAGATCCTACAACAAAAATACTCGACAAAATCCAAAAAAATCGAGGTTGATTTCATATGAATTTATTAAAATTTGACACTTCCAACTAAAATTTTTTTCATAATCCAACCAAATTGAAGTTATTTTCATCTAAATTTACTCAAATATAGATCCTAAAACCAAAATACGCAACAAAATCCAAAAAATCGAAGTTGATTTCAAATGATTTTATTAAAATTTGACCAAAATCTTGTCAAAATCCAAAAAATTGAAGTTATTTTCATCTAAATTTACTCAAATATAGATCCTACAACAAAAATACTCAACAAAATCCAAAAAAATCGAAGTTGATTTCAAATGATTTTATTAAAATTTGACAAAAATCTTGTCCACATACAAGAAAATTGAAGGTATTTTCATCTAAATTTAGTCAAATATAGATCCTACAACCAAAATAGTCATCAAAATCCAAAAAATCGAAGTTGATTTCAAATGATTTTATTAAAATTTGACCAAAATCTTGTCAAAATCCAAAAAATTGAATTTATTTTCATCTAAATTTAGTCAAATATAGATCCTACAACCAAAATACTCAACAAAATCCAAAAAAATCGAAGTTGATTTCAAATGAATTTATTAAAATTTGACCAAAATCTTGTCAAAATCCAAGAAAATTGAAGTTATTTTCATCTAAATTTAGTCAAATATAGATCCTACAACCAAAATACTCGACAAAATCCAAAAAAATCGAAGTTGATTTTTTATGAATTTATTAAAATTTGACACTTCCAACTAAAATTTTTTCATAATCCAACGAAATTGAAGTTATTTTCATCTAAATTTACTCAAATATAGATCCTACAACAAAAATACTCAACAAAATCCAAAAAAATCGAAGTTGATTTCAAATAAATTTATTAAAATTTGACACTTCCAACTAAATTTTTTTTCATAATCCAACAAAATTAAATTTATTTTCATCTAAATTTACTCAAATATGGATCCTACAACAAAAATACTCAACAAAATCCAAAATAATCGAAGTTGATTTCAAATAAATTTAATAAAACTTGATACTTCCAACTAAAATTTTTTTCACAATCCAACAAAATTGAAGTTATTTTCATCTAAATTTAATCAAATATAGATCCTACAACAAAAATACTCGACAAAATCCAAAAAAATCGAAGTTGATTTCATATGAATTTATTAAAATTTGACACTTCCAACTAAAATTTTTTTTATAATCCAACAAAATTGAAGTTATTTTCATCTAAATTAAGTCAAATATAGATCCTACAACCAAAATACTCATCAAAATCCAAAAAAATCGAAGTTGATTTCAAATGAATTTATTAAAATTTGACAAAAATCTTGTCTACATCCAAGAAAATTGAAGTTATTTTCATCTAAATTTACTCAAATATAGATCCTACAACAAAAATACTCAACAAAATCCAAAAAAATCGAAGTTGATTTCAAATGATTTTATTAAAATTTGACAAAAATCTTGTCCACATACAAGAAAATTGAAGTTATTTTCATCTAAATTTAGTCAAATATAGATCCTACAACCAAAATAGTCATCAAAATCAAAAAAATCGAAGTTGATTTCAAATGATTTTATTAAAATTTTACCAAAATCTTGTCAAAATCCAAAAAATTGAATTTATTTTCATCTAAATTTAGTCAAATATAGATCCTACAACCAAAATACTCATCAAAATCCAAAAAAATCGCAGTTGATTTCAAATGATTTTATTAAAATTTGACAAAAATCTTGTCTACATCCAAGAAAATTGAAGTTATTTTCATCTAAATTAAGTCAAATATAGATCCTACAACCAAAATACTCGACAAAATCCAAAAAAATCGAAGTTGATTTCAAATGAATTTATTAAAATTTGACCAAAATCTTGTCAAAATCCAAGAAAATTGAAGTTATTTTCATCTAAATTTAGTCAAATATAGATCCTACAACCAAAATACTCGACAAAATCCAAAAAAATCGAAGTTGATTTTATATGAATTTATTAAAATTTGACACTTCCAACTAAAATTTTTTCATAATCCAACGAAATTGAAGTTATTTTCATCTAAATTTACTCAAATATAGAACCTACAACAAAAATACTCAACAAAATCCAAAAAAATCGAAGTTGATTTCAAATAAATTTATTAAAATTTTGACACTTCCAACTAAAATTTTTTTCACAATCCAACAAAATTGAAGTTATTTTCATCTAAATCTACTCAAATATAGATCCTACAACAAAAATACTCAACAAAATCCAAAAAAATCGAAGTTGATTTCAAATGAATTTCTTAAAATTTGACAAAAATCTTGTCTACATCCAAGAAAATTGAAGTTATTTTCATCTAAATTTAGTCAAATATAGATCCTACAACCAAAATACTCATCAAAATCCAAAAAAATCGAAGTTGATTTCAAATAAATTTATTAAAATTTGACACTTCCAACTAATTTTTTTTTCATAATCCAACAAAATTGAATTTATTTTCATCTAAATTTAGTCAAATATAGATCCTACAACCAAAATACTCAACAAAATCCAAAAAAATCGAAGTTGATTTCAAATGAATTTATTAAAATTTGACCAAAATCTTGTCAAAATCCAAGAAAATTGAAGTTATTTTCATCTAAATTTAGTCAAATATAGATCCTACAACCAAAATACTCGACAAAATCCAAAAAAATCGAAGTTGATTTTATATGAATTTATTAAAATTTGACACTTCCAACTAAAATTTTTTCATAATCCAACGAAATTGAAGTTATTTTCATCTAAATTTACTCAAATATAGATCCTACAACAAAAATACTCAACAAAATCCAAAAAAATCGAAGTTGATTTCAAATAAATTTATTAAAATTTGACACTTCCAACTAAATTTTTTTTCATAATCCAACAAAATTAAATTTATTTTCATCTAAATTTACTCAAATATGGATCCTACAACAAAAATACTCAACAAAATCCAAAATAATCGAAGTTGATTTCAAATAAATTTAATAAAACTTGATACTTCCAACTAAAATTTTTTTCACAATCCAACAAAATTGAAGTTATTTTCATCTAAATTTAATCAAATATAGATCCTACAACAGAAATACTCGACAAAATCCAAAAAAATCGAAGTTGATTTCATATGAATTTATTAAAATTTGACACTTCCAACTAAAATTTTTTTCATAATCCAACAAAATTGAAGTTATTTTCATCTAAATTTACTCAAATATAGATCCTAAAACCAAAATACGCAACAAAATCCAAAAAATCGAAGTTGATTTCAAATGATTTTATTAAAATTTGACCAAAATCTTGTCAAAAACCAAAAAATTGAAGTTATTTTCATCTAAATTTACTCAAATATAGATCCTACAACAAAAATACTCAACAAAATCCAAAAAAATCGAAGTTGATTTCAAATAAATTTATTAAAATTTGACACTTCCAACTAAATTTTTTTTCATAATCCAACAAAATTAAATTTATTTTCATCTAAATTTACTCAAATATTGATCCTACAACAAAAATACTCAACAAAATCCAAAATAATCCAAGTTGATTTCAAATAAATTTAATAAAACTTGATACTTCCAACTAAAATTTTTTTCACAATCCAACAAAATTGAAGTTATTTTCATCTAAATTTAATCAAATATAGATCCTACAACAAAAATACTCGACAAAATCCAAAAAAATCGAAGTTGATTTCATATGAATTTATTAAAATTTGACACTTCCAACTAAAATTTTTTTTATAATCCAACAAAATTGAAGTTATTTTCATCTAAATTAAGTCAAATATAGATCCTACAACCAAAATACTCATCAAAATCCAAAAAAATCGAAGTTGATTTCAAATGAATTTATTAAAATTTGACAAAAATCTTGTCTACATCCAAGAAAATTGAAGTTATTTTCATCTAAATTTACTCAAATATAGATCCTACAACAAAAATACTCAACAAAATCCAAAATAATCGAAGTTGATTTCAAATGATTTTATTAAAATTTGACAAAAATCTTGCCCACATACAAGAAAATTGAAGTTATTTTCATCTAAATTTAGTCAAATATAGATCCTACAACCAAAATAGTCATCAAAATCCAAAAAATCGAAGTTGATTTCAAATGATTTTATTAAAATTTGACCAAAATCTTGTCAAAATCCAAAAAATTGAATTTATTTTCATCTAAATTTAGTCAAATATAGATCCTACAACCAAAATACTCAACAAAATCCAAAAAGATCGAAGTTGATTTCAAATGAATTTATTAAAATTTGACCAAAATCTTGTCAAAATCCAAGAAAATTGAAGTTATTTTCATCTAAATTTAGTCAAATATAGATCCTACAACCAAAATAATCGACAAAATCCAAAAAAATCGAAGTTGATTTTATATGAATTTATTAAAATTTGACACTTCCAACTAAAATTTTTTCATAATCCAACGAAATTGAAGTTATTTTCATCTAAATTTACTCAAATATAGATCCTACAACAAAAATACTCAACAAAATCCAAAAAAATCGAAGTTGATTTCAAATAAATTTATTAAAATTTGACACTTCCAACTAAATTTTTTTTCATAATCCAACAAAATTAAATTTATTTTCATCTAAATTTACTCAAATATGGATCCTACAACAAAAATACTCAACAAAATCCAAAATAATCGAAGTTGATTTCAAATAAATTTAATAAAACTTGATACTTCCAACTAAAATTTTTTTCACAATCCAACAAAATTGAAGTTATTTTCATCTAAATTTAATCAAATATAGATCCTACAACAAAAATACTCGACAAAATCCAAAAAAATCGAAGTTGATTTCATATGAATTTATTAAAATTTGACACGTCCAACTAAAATTTTTTTTATAATCCAACAAAAATGAAGTTATTTTCATCTAAATTTAGTCAAATATAGATCCTACAACCAAAATACTCATCAAAATCCAAAATAATCGAAGTTGATTTCAAATGAATTTATTAAAATTTGACAAAAATCTTGTCTACATCCAAGAAAATTGAAGTTATTTTCATCTAAATTTACTCAAATATAGATCCTACAACAAAAATACTCAACAAAATCCAAAAAAATCGAAGTTGATTTCAAATGATTTTATTAAAATTTGACAAAAATCTTGTCCACATACAAGAAAATTGAAGTTATTTTCATCTAAATTTAGTCAAATATAGATCCTACAACCAAAATAGTCATCAAAATCCAAAAAATCGAAGTTGATTTCAAATGATTTTATTAAAATTTGACCAAAATCTTGTCAAAATCCAAAAAATTGAATTTATTTTCATCTAAATTTAGTCAAATATAGATCCTACAACCAAAATACTCGACAAAATCCAAAAAAATCGAAGTTGATTTTAT
This sequence comes from Andrena fulva, assembly GCA_946251845.1. Lineage (NCBI taxonomy): Eukaryota > Metazoa > Arthropoda > Insecta > Hymenoptera > Andrenidae > Andrena > Andrena fulva. Next base: position 2,761,044 of record CAMITZ010000243.1, read on the forward strand.
ATGAATTTATTAAAATTTGACACTTCCAACTAAAATTTTTTCATAATCCAACGAAATTGAAGTTATTTTCATCTAAATTTACTCAAATATAGAACCTACAACAAAAATACTCAACAAAATCCAAAAAAATCGAAGTTGATTTCAAATAAATTTATTAAAATTTGACACTTCCAACTAAAATTTTTTTCACAATCCAACAAAATTGAAGTTATTTTCATCTAAATCTACTCAAATATAGATCCTACAACAAAAATACTCAACAAAATCCAAAAAAATCGAAGTTGATTTCAAATGAATTTCTTAAAATTTGACAAAAATCTTGTCTACATCCAAGAAAATTGAAGTTATTTTCATCTAAATTTAGTCAAATATAGATCCTACAACCAAAATACTCATCAAAATCCAAAAAAATCGAAGTTGATTTCAAATAAATTTATTAAAATTTGACACTTCCAACTAATTTTTTTTTCATAATCCAACAAAATTGAATTTATTTTCATCTAAATTTAGTCAAATATAGATCCTACAACCAAAATACTCAACAAAATAAAAAAAAATCGAAGTTGATTTCAAATAAATTTATTAAAATTTGACACTTCCAACTAAAATTTTTTTCATATTCCAACACAATTGAAGTTATTTTCATCTAAATTTACTCAAATATAGATCCTAAAACCAAAATACGCAACAAAATCCAAAAAATCGAAGTTGATTTCAAATGATTTTATTAAAATTTGACCAAAATCTTGTCAAAATCCAAAAAATTGAAGTTATTTTCATCTAAATTTACTCAAATATAGATCCTACAACAAAAATACTCAACAAAATCCAAAAAAATCGAAGTTGATTTCAAATAAATTTATTAAAATTTGACACTTCCAACTAAATTTTTTTTCATAATCCAACAATATTAAATTTATTTTCATCTAAATTTACTCAAATATTGATCCTACAACAAAAATATTCAACAAAATCCAAAATAATCCAAGTTGATTTCAAATAAATTTAATAAAACTTGATACTTCCAACTAAAATTTTTTTCACAATCCAACAAAATTGAAGTTATTTTCATCTAAATTTAATCAAATATAGATCCTACAACAAAAATACTCGACAAAATCCAAAAAAATCGAAGTTGATTTCATATGAATTTATTAAAATTTGACACTTCCAACTAAAATTTTTTTTATAATCCAACAAAAATGAAGTTATTTTCATCTAAATTTAGTCAAATATAGATCCTACAACCAAAATACTCATCAAAATCCAAAATAATCGAAGTTGATTTCAAATGAATTTATTAAAATTTGACAAAAATCTTGTCTACATCCAAGAAAATTGAAGTTATTTTCATCTAAATTTACTCAAATATAGATCCTACAACAAAAATACTCAACAAAATCCAAAAAAATCGAAGTTGATTTCAAATGATTTTATTAAAATTTGACAAAAATCTTGTCCACATACAAGAAAATTGAAGTTATTTTCATCTAAATTTAGTCAAATATAGATCCTACAACCAAAATAGTCATCAAAATCCATAAAATCGAAGTTGATTTCAAATGATTTTATTAAAATTTGACCAAAATCTTGTCAAAATCCAAAAAATTGAAGTTATTTTCATCTAAATTTACTCAAATATAGATCCTACAACAAAAATACTCAACAAAATCCAAAAAAATCGAAGTTGATTTCAAATGAATTTATTAAAATTTGACCAAAATCTTGTCAAAATCCAAGAAAATTGAAGTTATTTTCATCTAAATTTAGTCAAATATAGATCCTACAACCAAAATACTCGACAAAATCCAAAAAAATCGAAGTTGATTTTATATGAATTTATTAAAATTTGACACTTCCAACTAAAATTTTTTCATAATCCAACGAAATTGAAGTTATTTTCATCTAAATTTACTCAAATATAGATCCTACAACAAAAATACTCAACAAAATCCAAAAAAATCGAAGTTGATTTCAAATAAATTTATTAAAATTTGACACTTCCAACTAAATTTTTTTTCATAATCCAACAAAATTAAATTTATTTTCATCTAAATTTACTCAAATATGGATCCTACAACAAAAATACTCAACAAAATCCAAAATAATCGAAGTTGATTTCAAATAAATTTAATAAAACTTGATACTTCCAACTAAAATTTTTTTCACAATCCAACAAAATTGAAGTTATTTTCATCTAAATTTAATCAAATATAGATCCTACAACAGAAATACTCGACAAAATCCAAAAAAATCGAAGTTGATTTCATATGAATTTATTAAAATTTGACACTTCCAACTAAAATTTTTTTCATAATCCAACAAAATTGAAGTTATTTTCATCTAAATTTACTCAAATATAGATCCTAAAACCAAAATACGCAACAAAATCCAAAAAATCGAAGTTGATTTCAAATGATTTTATTAAAATTTGACCAAAATCTTGTCAAAATCCAAAAAATTGAAGTTATTTTCATCTAAATTTACTCAAATATAGATCCTACAACAAAAATACTCGACAAAATCCAAAAAAATCGAAGTTGATTTCATATGAATTTATTAAAATTTGACACTTCCAACTAAAATTTTTTTTATAATCCAACAAAAATGAAGTTATTTTCATCTAAATTTAGTCAAATATAGATCCTACAACCAAAATACTCATCAAAATCCAAAATAATCGAAGTTGATTTCAAATGAATTTATTAAAATTTGACCATAATCTTGTCAAAATCCAAGAAAATTGAAGTTATTTTCATCTAAATTTAGTCAAATATAGATCCTACAACCAAAATACTCGACAAAATCCAAAAAAATCGAAGTTGATTTTATATGAATTTATTAAAATTTGACACTTCCAACTAAAATTTTTTCATAATCCAACGAAATTGAAGTTATTTTCATCTAAATTTACTCAAATATAGATCCTACAACAAAAATACTCAACAAAATCCAAAAAAATCGAAGTTGATTTCAAATAAATTTATTAAAATTTGACACTTCCAACTAAATTTTTTTTCATAATCCAACAAAATTAAATTTATTTTCATCTAAATTTACTCAAATATGGATCCTACAACAAAAATACTCAACAAAATCCAAAATAATCGAAGTTGATTTCAAATAAATTTAATAAAACTTGATACTTCCAACTAAAATTTTTTTCACAATCCAACAAAATTGAAGTTTTTTTCATCTAAATTTAATCAAATATAGATCCTACAACAAAAATACTCGACAAAATCCAAAAAAATCGAAGTTGATTTCATATGAATTTATTAAAATTTGACACTTCCAACTAAAATTTTTTTTATAATCCAACAAAAATGAAGTTATTTTCATCTAAATTTAGTCAAATATAGATCCTACAACCAAAATACTCATCAAAATCCAAAATAATCGAAGTTGATTTCAAATGAATTTATTAAAATTTGACAAAAATCTTGTCTACATCCAAGAAAATTGAAGTTATTTTCATCTAAATTTACTCAAATATAGATCCTACAACAAAAATACTCAACAAAATCCAAAAAAATCGAAGTTGATTTCAAATGATTTTATTAAAATTTGACAAAAATCTTGTCCACATACAAGAAAATTGAAGTTATTTTCATCTAAATTTAGTCAAATATAGATCCTACAACCAAAATAGTCATCAAAATCCAAAAAATCGAAGTTGATTTCAAATAAATTTATTAAAATTTGACACTTCCAACTAAAATTTTTTTCACAATCCAACAAAATTGAAGTTATTTTCATCTAAATCTACTCAAATATAGATCCTACAACAAAAATACTCAACAAAATCCAAAAAAATCGAAGTTGATTTCAAATGAATTTCTTAAAATTTGACAAAAATCTTGTCTACATCCAAGAAAATTGAAGTTATTTTCATCTAAATTTAGTCAAATATAGATCCTACAACCAAAATACTCATCAAAATCCAAAAAAATCGAAGTTGATTTCAAATAAATTTATTAAAATTTGACACTTCCAACTAATTTTTTTTTCATAATCCAACAAAATTGAATTTATTTTCATCTAAATTTAGTCAAATATAGATCCTACAACCAAAATACTCAACAAAATAAAAAAAAATCGAAGTTGATTTCAAATAAATTTATTAAAATTTGACACTTCCAACTAAAATTTTTTTCATATTCCAACACAATTGAAGTAATTTCATCTAAATTTACTCAAATATAGATCCTAAAACCAAAATACGCAACAAAATCCAAAAAATCGAAGTTGATTTCAAATGATTTTATTAAAATTTGACCAAAATCTTGTCAAAATCCAAAAAATTGAAGTTATTTTCATCTAAATTTACTCAAATATAGATCCTACAACAAAAATACTCAACAAAATCCAAAAAAATCGAAGTTGATTTCAAATAAATTTATTAAAATTTGACACTTCCAACTAAATTTTTTTTCATAATCCAACAAAATTAAATTTATTTTCATCTAAATTTACTCAAATATTGATCCTACAACAAAAATACTCAACAAAATCCAAAATAATCCAAGTTGATTTCAAATAAATTTAATAAAACTTGATACTTCCAACTAAAATTTTTTTCACAATCCAACAAAATTGAAGTTATTTTCATCTAAATTTAATCAAATATAGATCCTACAACAAAAATACTCGACAAAATCCAAAAAAATCGAAGTTGATTTCATATGAATTTATTAAAATTTGACACTTCCAACTAAAATTTTTTTTATAATCCAACAAAATTGAAGTTATTTTCATCTAAATTAAGTCAAATATAGATCCTACAACCAAAATACTCATCAAAATCCAAAAAAATCGAAGTTGATTTCAAATGAATTTATTAAAATTTGACAAAAATCTTGTCTACATCCAAGAAAATTGAAGTTATTTTCATCTAAATTTACTCAAATATAGATCCTACAACAAAAATACTCAACAAAATCCAAAAAAATCGAAGTTGATTTCAAATGATTTTATTAAAATTTGACAAAAATCTTGTCCACATACAAGAAAATTGAAGTTATTTTCATCTAAATTTAGTCAAATATAGATCCTACAACCAAAATAGTCATCAAAATCCAAAAAATCGAAGTTGATTTCAAATGATTTTATTAAAATTTGACCAAAATCTTGTCAAAATCCAAAAAATTGAATTTATTTTCATCTAAATTTAGTCAAATATAGATCCTACAACCAAAATACTCAACAAAATCCAAAAAGATCGAAGTTGATTTCAAATGAATTTATTAAAATTTGACCAAAATCTTGTCAAAATCCAAGAAAATTGAAGTTATTTTCATCTAAATTTAGTCAAATATAGATCCTACAACCAAAATAATCGACAAAATCCAAAAAAATCGAAGTTGATTTTATATGAATTTATTAAAATTTGACACTTCCAACTAAAATTTTTTCATAATCCAACGAAATTGAAGTTATTTTCATCTAAATTTACTCAAATATAGATCCTACAACAAAAATACTCAACAAAATCCAAAAAAATCGAAGTTGATTTCAAATAAATTTATTAAAATTTGACACTTCCAACTAAATTTTTTTTCATAATCCAACAAAATTAAATTTATTTTCATCTAAATTTACTCAAATATGGATCCTACAACAAAAATACTCAACAAAATCCAAAATAATCGAAGTTGATTTCAAATAAATTTAATAAAACTTGATACTTCCAACTAAAATTTTTTTCACAATCCAACAAAATTGAAGTTATTTTCATCTAAATTTAATCAAATATAGATCCTACAACAAAAATACTCGACAAAATCCAAAAAAATCGAAGTTGATTTCATATGAATTTATTAAAATTTGACACTTCCAACTAAAATTTTTTTTATAATCCAACAAAAATGAAGTTATTTTCATCTAAATTTAGTCAAATATAGATCCTACAACCAAAATACTCATCAAAATCCAAAATAATCGAAGTTGATTTCAAATGAATTTATTAAAATTTGACAAAAATCTTGTCTACATCCAAGAAAATTGAAGTTATTTTCATCTAAATTTACTCAAATATAGATCCTACAACAAAAATACTCAACAAAATCCAAAAAAATCGAAGTTGATTTCAAATGATTTTATTAAAATTTGACAAAAATCTTGTCCACATACAAGAAAATTGAAGTTATTTTCATCTAAATTTAGTCAAATATAGATCCTACAACCAAAATAGTCATCAAAATCCAAAAAATCGAAGTTGATTTCAAATGATTTTATTAAAATTTGACCAAAATCTTGTCAAAATCCAAAAAATTGAATTTATTTTCATCTAAATTTAGTCAAATATAGAACCTACAACAAAAATACTCAACAAAATCCAAAAAAATCGAAGTTGATTTCAAATAAATTTATTAAAATTTGACACTTCCAACTAAAATTTTTTTCACAATCCAACAAAATTGAAGTTATTTTCATCTAAATCTACTCAAATATAGATCCTACAACCAAAATAGTCATCAAAATCCAAAAAATCGAAGTTGATATCAAATGATTTTATTAAAATTTGACCAAAATCTTGTCAAAATCCAAAAAATTGAATTTATTTTCATCTAAATTTAGTCAAATATAGATCCTACAACCAAAATACTCAACAAAATCCAAAAAAATCGAAGTTGATTTCAAATGAATTTATTAAAATTTGACCAAAATCTTGTCAAAATCCAAGAAAATTGAAGTTATTTTCATCTAAATTTAGTCAAATATAGATCCTACAACCAAAATACTCGACAAAATCCAAAAAAATCGAAGTTGATTTTATATGAATTTATTAAAATTTGACACTTCCAACTAAAATTTTTTCATAATCCAACGAAATTGAAGTTATTTTCATCTAAATTTACTCAAATATAGATCCTACAACAAAAATACTCAACAAAATCCAAAAAAATCGAAGTTGATTTCAAATAAATTTATTAAAATTTGACACTTCCAACTAAATTTTTTTTCATAATCCAACAAAATTAAATTTATTTTCATCTAAATTTACTCAAATATGGATCCTACAACAAAAATACTCAACAAAATCCAAAATAATCGAAGTTGATTTCAAATAAATTTAATAAAACTTGATACTTCCAACTAAAATTTTTTTCACAATCCAACAAAATTGAAGTTATTTTCATCTAAATTTAATCAAATATAGATCCTACAACAAAAATACTCGACAAAATCCAAAAAAATCGAAGTTGATTTCATATGAATTTATTAAAATTTGACACTTCCAACTAAAATTTTTTTTATAATCCAACAAAATTGAAGTTATTTTCATCTAAATTAAGTCAAATATAGATCCTACAACCAAAATACTCATCAAAATCCAAAAAAATCGAAGTTGATTTCAAATGAATTTATTAAAATTTGACAAAAATCTTGTCTACATCCAAGAAAATTGAAGTTATTTTCATCTAAATTTACTCAAATATAGATCCTACAACAAAAATACTCAACAAAATCCAAAAAAATCGAAGTTGATTTCAAATGATTTTATTAAAATTTGACAAAAATCTTGTCCACATACAAGAAAATTGAAGTTATTTTCATCTAAATTTAGTCAAATATAGATCCTACAACCAAAATAGTCATCAAAATCCAAAAAATCGAAGTTGATTTCAAATGATTTTATTAAAATTTGACCAAAATCTTGTCAAAATCCAAAAAATTGAATTTATTTTCATCTAAATTTAGTCAAATATAGATCCTACAACCAAAATACTCATCAAAATCCAAAAAAATCGAAGTTGATTTCAAATGATTTTATTAAAATTTGACAAAAATCTTGTCTACATCCAAGAAAATTGAAGTTATTTTCATCTAAATTAAGTCAAATATAGATCCTACAACCAAAATACTCGACAAAATCCAAAAAAATCGAAGTTGATTTCAAATGAATTTATTAAAATTTGACCAAAATCTTGTCAAAATCCAAGAAAATTGAAGTTATTTTCATCTAAATTTAGTCAAATATAGATCCTACAACCAAAATACTCGACAAAATCCAAAAAAATCGAAGTTGATTTCAAATGAATTTATTAAAATTTGACACTTCCAACTAAAATTTTTTCATAATCCAACGAAATTGAAGTTATTTTCATCTAAATTTACTCAAATATAGAACCTACAACAAAAATACTCAACAAAATCCAAAAAAATCGAAGTTGATTTCAAATAAATTTATTAAAATTTTGACACTTCCAACTAAAATTTTTTTCACAATCCAACAAAATTGAAGTTATTTTCATCTAAATCTACTCAAATATAGATCCTACAACAAAAATACTCAACAAAATCCAAAAAAATCGAAGTTGATTTCAAATGAATTTCTTAAAATTTGACAAAAATCTTGTCTACATCCAAGAAAATTGAAGTTATTTTCATCTAAATTTAGTCAAATATAGATCCTACAACCAAAATACTCATCAAAATCCAAAAAAATCGAAGTTGATTTCAAATAAATTTATTAAAATTTGACACTTCCAACTAATTTTTTTTTCATAATCCAACAAAATTGAATTTATTTTCATCTAAATTTAGTCAAATATAGATCCTACAACCAAAATACTCAACAAAATAAAAAAAAATCGAAGTTGATTTCAAATAGATTTATTAAAATTTGACACTTCCAACTAAAATTTTTTTCATAATCCAACAAAATTGAAGTTATTTTCATCTAAATTTACTCAAATATAGATCCTAAAACCAAAATACGCAACAAAATCCAAAAAATCGAAGTTGATTTCAAATGATTTTATTAAAATTTGACCAAAATCTTGTCAAAATCCAAAAAATTGAAGTTATTTTCATCTAAATTTACTCAAATATAGATCCTACAACAAAAATACTCAACAAAATCCAAAAAAATCGAAGTTGATTTCAAATAAATTTATTAAAATTTGACACTTCCAACTAAATTTTTTTTCATAATCCAACAAAATTAAATTTATTTTCATCTAAATTTACTCAAATATTGATCCTACAACAAAAATACTCAACAAAATCCAAAATAATCCAAGTTGATTTCAAATGAATTTAATAAAACTTGATACTTCCAACTAAAATTTTTTTCACAATCCAACAAAATTGAAGTTATTTTCATCTAAATTTAATCAAATATAGATCCTACAACAAAAATACTCGACAAAATCCAAAAAAATCGAAGTTGATTTCATATGAATTTATTAAAATTTGACACTTCCAACTAAAATTTTTTTTATAATCCAACAAAATTGAAGTTATTTTCATCTAAATTAAGTCAAATATAGATCCTACAACCAAAATACTCATCAAAATCCAAAAAAATCGAAGTTGATTTCAAATGAATTTATTAAAATTTGACAAAAATCTTGTCTACATCCAAGAAAATTGAAGTTATTTTCATCTAAATTTACTCAAATATAGATCCTACAACAAAAATACTCAACAAAATCCAAAAAAATCGAAGTTGATTTCAAATGATTTTATTAAAATTTGACAAAAATCTTGTCCACATACAAGAAAATTGAAGTTATTTTCATCTAAATTTAGTCAAATATAGATCCTACAACCAAAATAGTCATCAAAATCCAAAAAATCGAAGTTGATTTCAAATGATTTTATTAAAATTTGACCAAAATCTTGTCAAAATCCAAAAAATTGAATTTATTTTCATCTAAATTTAGTCAAATATAGATCCTACAACCAAAATACTCGACAAAATCCAAAAAAATCGAAGTTGATTTTATATGAATTTATTAAAATTTGACACTTCCAACTAAAATTTTTTCATAATCCAACGAAATTGAAGTTATTTTCATCTAAATTTACGCAAATATAGATCCTACAACAAAAATACTCAACAAAATCCAAAAAAATCGAAGTTGATTTCAAATGAATTTCTTAAAATTTGACAAAAATCTTGTCTACATCCAAGAAAATTGAAGTTATTTTCATCTAAATTTAGTCAAATATAGATCCTACAACCAAAATACTCATCAAAATCCAAAAAAATCGAAGTTGATTTCAAATAAATTTATTAAAATTTGACACTTCCAACTAATTTTTTTTTCATAATCCAACAAAATTGAATTTATTTTCATCTAAATTTAGTCAAATATAGATCCTACAACCAAAATACTCAACAAAATAAAAAAAAATCGAAGTTGATTTCAAATAAATTTATTAAAATTTGACACTTCCAACTAAAATTTTTTTCATAATCCAACAAAATTGAAGTTATTTTCATCTAAATTTACTCAAATATAGATCCTAAAACCAAAATACGCAACAAAATCCAAAAAATCGAAGTTGATTTCAAATGATTTTATTAAAATTTGACCAAAATCTTGTCAAAATCCAAAAAATTGAAGTTATTTTCATCTAAATTTACTCAAATATAGATCCTACAACAAAAATACTCAACAAAATCCAAAAAAATCGAAGTTGATTTCAAATAAATTTATTAAAATTTGACACTTCCAACTAAATTTTTTTTCATAATCCAACAAAATTAAATTTATTTTCATCTAAATTTACTCAAATATTGATCCTACAACAAAAATACTCAACAAAATCCAAAATAATCCAAGTTGATTTCAAATAAATTTAATAAAACTTGATACTTCCAACTAAAATTTTTTTCACAATCCAACAAAATTGAAGTTATTTTCATCTAAATTTAATCAAATATAGATCCTACAACAAAAATACTCGACAAAATCCAAAAAAATCGAAGTTGATTTCATATGAATTTATTAAAATTTGACACTTCCAACTAAAATTTTTTTTATAATCCAACAAAATTGAAGTTATTTTCATCTAAATTAAGTCAAATATAGATCCTACAACCAAAATACTCATCAAAATCCAAAAAAATCGAAGTTGATTTCAAATGAATTTATTAAAATTTGACAAAAATCTTGTCTACATCCAAGAAAATTGAAGTTATTTTCATCTAAATTTACTCAAATATAGATCCTACAACAAAAATACTCAACAAAATCCAAAAAAATCGAAGTTGATTTCAAATGATTTTATTAAAATTTGACCAAAATCTTGTCAAAATCCAAAAAATTGAATTTATTTTCATCTAAATTTAGTCAAATATAGATCCTACAACCAAAATACTCAACAAAATCCAAAAAAATCGAAGTTGATTTCAAATGAATTTATTAAAATTTGACCAAAATCTTGTCAAAATCGAAGAAAATTGAAGTTATTTTCATCTAAATTTAGTCAAATATAGATCCTACAACCAAAATACTCGACAAAATCCAAAAAAATCGATGTTGATTTTATATGAATTTATTAAAATTTGACACTTCCAACTAATTTTTTTTTCATAATCCAACAAAATTGAATTTATTTTCATCTAAATTTAGTCAAATATAGATCCTACAACCAAAATACTCAACAAAATAAAAAAAAATCGAAGTTGATTTCAAATAAATTTATTAAAATTTGACACTTCCAACTAAATTTTTTTTTCATAATCCAACAAAATTGAAGTTATTTTCATCTAAATTAAGTCAAATATAGATCCTACAACCAAAATACTCAACAAAATCCAAAAAAATCGAAGTTGATTTCAAATGAATTTATTAAAATTTGACCAAAATCTTGTCAAAATCGAAGAAAATTGAAGTTATTTTCATCTAAATTTAGTCAAATATAGATCCTACAACCAAAATACTCGACAAAATCCAAAAAAATCGAAGTTGATTTTATATGAATTTATTAAAATTTGACACTTCCAACTAAAATTTTTTCATAATCCAACGAAATTGAAGTTATTTTCATCTAAATTTACTCAAATATAGATCCTACAACAAAAATACTCAACAAAATCCAAAATAATCGAAGTTGATTTCAAATAAATTTATTAAAATTTGACACTTCCAACTAAATTTTTTTTCATAATCCAACAAAATTAAATTTATTTTCATCTAAATTTACCCAAATATGGATCCTACAACAAAAATACTCAACAAAATCCAAAATAATCGAAGTTGATTTCAAATAAATTTAATAAAACTTGATACTTCCAACTAAAATTTTTTTCACAATCCAACAAAATTGAAGTTATTTTCATCTAAATTTAATCAAATATAGATCCTACAACAAAAATACTCGACAAAATCCAAAAAAATCGAAGTTGATTTCATATGAATTTATTAAAATTTGACAAAAATCTTGTCCACATACAAGAAAATTGAAGTTATTTTCATCTAAATTTAGTCAAATATAGATCCTACAACCAAAATAGTCATCAAAATCCAAAAAATCGAAGTTGATTTCAAATGATTTTATTAAAATTTGACCAAAATCTTGTCAAAATCCAAAAAATTGAATTTATTTTCATCTAAATTTAGTCAAATATAGATCCTACAACTAAAATACTCATCAAACTCCAAAAAAATCGAAGTTGAATTCAAATGATTTTATTAAAATTTGACAAAAATCTTGTCTACATCCAAGAAAATTGAAGTTATTTTCATCTAAATTTACTCAAATATAGATCCTACAACAAAAATACTCAACAAAATCCAAAAAAATCGAAGTTGATTTCAAATGAATTTATTAAAATTTGACACTTCCAACTAAAATTTTTTTCATAATCCAACAAAATTGAAGTTATTTTCATCTAAATTTACTCAAATATAGATCCTAAAACCAAAATACGCAACAAAATCCAAAAAATCGAAGTTGATTTCAAATGATTTTATTAAAATTTGACCAAAATCTTGTCAAAATCCAAAAAATTGAAGTTATTTTCATCTAAATTTACTCAAATATAGATCCTACAGCAAAAATACTCAACAAAATCCAAAAAAATCGAAGTTGATTTCAAATAAATTTATTAAAATTTGACACTTCCAACTAAATTTTTTTTCATAATCCAACAAAATTAAATTTATTTTCATCTAAATTTACGCAAATATTGATCCTACAACAAAAATACTCAACAAAATCCAAAATAATCCAAGTTGATTTCAAATAAATTTAATAAAACTTGATACTTCCAACTAAAATTTTTTTCACAATCCAACAAAATTGAAGTTATTTTCATCTAAATTTAATCAAATATAGATCCTACAACAAAAATACTCGACAAAATCCAAAAAAATCGAAGTTGATTTCATATGAATTTATTAAAATTTGACACTTCCAACTAAAATTTTTTTTATAATCCAACAAAATTGAAGTTATTTTCATCTAAATTAAGTCAAATATAGATCCTACAACAAAAATACTCAACAAAATCCAAAAAAATCGAAGTTGATTTCAAATGATTTTATTAAAATTTGACAATAATCTTGTCCACATACAAGAAAATTGAAGTTATTTTCATCTAAATTTAGTCAAATATAGATCCTACAACCAAAATAGTCATCAAAATCCAAAAAATCGAAGTTGATTTCAAATGATTTTATTAAAATTTGACCAAAATCTTGTCAAAATCCAAAAAATTGAATTTATTTTCATCTAAATTTAGTCAAATATAGATCCTACAACCAAAATACTCAACAAAATCCAAAAAAATCGAAGTTGATTTCAAATGAATTTATTAAAATTTGACCAAAATCTTGTCAAAATCGAAGAAAATTGAAGTTATTTTCATCTAAATTTAGTCAAATATAGATCCTACAACCAAAATACTCGACAAAATCCAAAAAAATCGAAGTTGATTTTATATGAATTTATTAAAATTTGACACTTCCAACTAAAATTTTTTCATAATCCAACGAAATTGAAGTTATTTTCATCTAAATTTACTCAAATATAGATCCTACAACAAAAATACTCAACAAAATCCAAAAAAATCGAAGTTGATTTCAAATAAATTTATTAAAATTTGACACTTCCAACTAAATTTTTTTTCATAATCCAACAAAATTAAATTTATTTTCATCTAAATTTACCCAAATATGGATCCTACAACAAAAATACTCAACAAAATCCAAAATAATCGAAGTTGATTTCAAATAAATTTAATAAAACTTGATACTTCCAACTAAAATTTTTTTCACAATCCAACAAAATTGAAGTTATTTTCATCTAAATTTAATCAAATATAGATCCTACAACAAAAATACTCGACAAAATCCAAAAAAATCGAAGTTGATTTCATATGAATTTATTAAAATTTGACAAAAATCTTGTCCACATACAAGAAAATTGAAGTTATTTTCATCTAAATTTAGTCAAATATAGATCCTACAACCAAAATAGTCATCAAAATCCAAAAAATCGAAGTTGATTTCAAATGATTTTATTAAAATTTGACCAAAATCTTGTCAAAATCCAAAAAATTGAATTTATTTTCATCTAAATTTAGTCAAATATAGATCCTACAACTAAAATACTCATCAAACTCCAAAAAAATCGAAGTTGAATTCAAATGATTTTATTAAAATTTGACAAAAATCTTGTCTACATCCAAGAAAATTGAAGTTATTTTCATCTAAATTTACTCAAATATAGATCCTACAACAAAAATACTCAACAAAATCCAAAAAAATCGAAGTTGATTTCAAATGAATTTATTAAAATTTGACCAAAATCTTGTCAAAATCCAAGAAAATTGAAGTTATTTTCATCTAAATTTAGTCAAATATAGATCCTACAACCAAAATACTCGACAAAATCCAAAAAAATCGAAGTTGATTTTATATGAATTTATTAAAATTTGACACTTCCAACTAAAATTTTTTCATAATCCATCGAAATTGAAGTTATTTTCATCTAAATTTACTCAAATATAGAACCTACAACAAAAATACTCAACAAAATCCAAAAAAATCGAAGTTGATTTCAAATAAATTTATTAAAATTTGACACTTCCAACTAAAATTTTTTTCACAATCCAACAAAATTGAAGTTATTTTCATCTAAATCTACTCAAATATAGATCCTACAACAAAAATACTCAACAAAATCAAAAAAAATCGAAGTTGATTTCAAATGAATTTCTTAAAATTTGACAAAAATCTTGTCTACATCCAAGAAAATTGAAGTTATTTTCATCTAAATTTACTCAAATATAGATCCTACAACAAAAATACTCAACAAAATCCAAAAAAATCGAAGTTGATTTCAAATGATTTTATTAAAATTTGAAAAATATCTTGTCCACATACAAGAAAATTGAAGTTATTTTCATCTAAATTTAGTCAAATATAGATCCTACAACCAAAATACTCGACAAAATCCAAAAAAATCGAAGTTGATTTTATATGAATTTATTAAAATTTGACACTTCCAACTAAAATTTTTTCATAATCCAACGAAATTGAAGTTATTTTCATCTAAATTTAGTCAAATATAGATCCTACAACCAAAATACTCATCAAAATCCAAAAAAATCGAAGTTGATTTCAAATAAATTTATTAAAATTTGACACTTCCAACTAATTTTTTTTTCATAATCCAACAAAATTGAATTTATTTTCATCTAAATTTAGTCAAATATAGATCCTACAACCAAAATACTCAACAAAATAAAAAAAAATCGAAGTTGATTTCAAATAAATTTATTAAAATTTGACACTTCCAACTAAAATTTTTTTCATAATCCAACAAAATTGAAGTTATTTTCATCTAAATTTACTCAAATATAGATCCTACAACCAAAATACGCAAGAAAATAAAAAAAAATCGAAGTTGATTTCAAATGAATTTATTAAAATTTGACCAAAATCTTGTCAAAATCCAAAAAATTGAAGTTATTTTCATCTAAATTTACTCAAATATAGATCCTACGACAAAAATACTCAACAAAATCCAAAAAAATCGAAGTTGATTTCAAATAAATTTATTAAAATTTGACACTTCCAACTAAATTTTTTTTCATAATCCAACAAAATTAAATTTATTTTCATCTAAATTTACTCAAATATGGATCCTACAACAAAAATACTCAACAAAATCCAAAATAATCGAAGTTGATTTCAAATAAATTTAATAAAACTTGATACTTCCAACTAAAATTTTGTCCCACAATCCAACAAAATTTAAGTTATTTTCATCTAAATTTACTCAAATATAGATCCTACAACCAAAATACTCAACAAAATAAAAAAAAATCGAAGTTGATTTCAAATGAATTTATTAAAATTTGACTAAAATCTTGTCAAAATCCAAGAAAATTGAATTTAATTTCATCTAAATTTACTCAAATATAGATCCTACAACCAAAATACTCAACAAAATCCAAAAAAATCGAAGTTGATTTCAAATGAATTTATTAAAATTTGACCAAAATCTTGGCAAAATCCAAGAAAATTGAAGTTATTTTCATCTAAATTAAGTCAAATATAGATCCTACAACCAAAATACTCGACAAAATCCAAAAAAATCGAAGTTGATTTTATATGGATTTATTAAAATTTGACACTTCCAACTAAAATTTTTTCATAATCCAACGAAATTGAAGTTATTTTCATCTAAATTTACCCAAATATAGATCCTACAACAAAAATACTCAACAAAATCCAAAATAATCGATGTTGAATTCAAATAAATTTAAAAATTCGACACTTCCAACTAAAATTTTTTTCACAATCCAAAAAATTGATGTTATTTTCATCTAAATTTACTCAAATATAGATCCTACAACCAAAATACTCAACAAAATAAAAAAAAATCGAAGTTGATTTCAAATGAATTTATTAAAATTTGACCAAAATCTTGTCAAAATCCAAGAAAATTGAAGTTATTTTCATCTAAATTTAGTCAAATATAGATCCTACAACCAAAATACTCGACAAAATCCAAAAAAATCGAAGTTGATTTTATATGAATTTATTAAAATTTGACACTTCCAACTAAAATTTTTTCATAATCCAACAAAATTGAATTTATTTTCATCTAAATTTAGTCAAATATAGATCCTACAACCAAAATACTCAACAAAATAAAAAAAAATCGAAGTTGATTTCAAATAAATTTATTAAAATTTGACACTTCCAACTAAATTTTTTTTCATAATCCAACAAAATTGAAGTTATTTTCATCTAAATTTACTCAAATATAGATCCTACAACCAAAATACGCAACAAAATCCAAAAAAATCGAAGTTGATTTCAAATGATTTTATTAAAATTTGACAAAAATCTTGTCCACATACAAGAAAATTGAAGTTATTTTCATCTAAATTTAGTCAAATATAGATCCTACAACCAAAATACTCAACAAAATAAAAAAAAATCGAAGTTGATTTCAAATAAATTTATTAAAATTTGACACTTCCAACTAAATTTTTTTTCATAATCCAACAAAATTGAAGTTATTTTCATCTAAATTTACTCAAATATAGATCCTACAACCAAAATAGTCATCAAAATCCAAAAAATCGAAGTTGATTACAAATGATTTTATTAAAATTTGACCAAAATCTTGTCAAAATCCAAAAAATTGAATTTATTTTCATCTAAATTTAGTCAAATATACATCCTACAACCAAAATACTCATCAAAATCCAAAAAAATCGAAGTTGATTTCAAATAAATTTATTAAAATTTGACACTTCCAACTAAAATTTTTTTCATAATCCAACAAAATTGAAGTTATTTTCATCTAAATTTACTCAAATATAGATCCTACAACCAAAATACGCAACAAAATCCAAAAAAATCGAAGTTGATTTCAAATAAATTTATTAAAATTTGACACTTCCAACTAAAATTTTTTTCATAATCCAACAAAATTGAAGTTATTTTCATCTAAATTTACTCAAATATAGATCCTACAACCAAAATACTCAACAAAATAAAAAATAATCGAAGTTGATTTCAAATGAATTTATTAAAATTTGACCAAAATCTTGTCAAAATCCAAGAAAATTAAAGTTATTTTCATCTAAATTTAGTCAAATATAGATCCTACAACCAAAATACTCGACAAAATCCAAAAAAATCGAAGTTGATTTTATATGAATTTATTAAAATTTGACACTTCCAACTAAAATTTTTTCATAATCCAACGAAATTGAAGTTATTTTCATCTAAATTTATTCAAATATAGAACCTACAACAAAAATACTCAACAAAATCCAAAAAAATCGAAGTTGATTTCAAATAAATTTATTAAAATTTGACACTTCCAACTAAAATTTTTTTCACAATCCAACAAAATTGAAGTTATTTTCATCTAAATCTACTCAAATATAGATCCTACAACAAAAATACTCAACAAAATCCAAAAAAATCGAAGTTGATTTCAAATGAATTTATTAAAATTTGACCAAAATCTTGTCAAAATCCAAAAAATTGAATTTATTTTCATCTAAATTTAGTCAAATATACATCCTACAACCAAAATACTCATCAGAATCCAAAAAAATCGAAGTTGATTTCAAATAAATTTATTAAAATTTGACACTTCCAACTAAAATTTTTTTCATAATCCAACAAAATTGAAGTTATTTTCATCTAAATTAACTCAAATATAGATCCTACAACCAAAATACTCAACAAAATCAAAAAAAATCGAAGTTGATTTTATATGAATTTATTAAAATTTGACACTTCCAACTAAAATTTTTTCATAATCCAACGAAATTGAAGTTATTTTCATCTAAATTTACTCAAATATAGAACCTACAACAAAAATACTCGACAAAATCCAAAAAAATCGAAGTTGATTTCAAATGATTTTATTAAAATTTGACAAAAATCTTGTCCACATACAAGAAAATTGAAGTTATTTTCATCTAAATTTAGTCAAATATAGATCCTACAACCAAAATAGTCATCAAAATCCAAAAAATCGAAGTTGATTTCAAATGATTTTATTAAAATTTGACCAAAATCTTGTCAAAATCCAAAAAATTGAAGTTATTTTCATCTAAATTTAGTCAAATATAGATCCTACAACCAAAATAGTCATCAAAATCCAAAAAATCGAAGTTGATTTCAAATGATTTTATTAAAATTTGACCAAAATCTTGTCAAAATCCAAAAAATTGAATTTATTTTCATCTAAATTTAGTCAAATATACATCCTACAACCAAAATACTCATCAGAATCCAAAAAAATCGAAGTTGATTTCAAATAAATTTATTAAAATTTGACACTTCCAACTAAAATTTTTTTCATAATCCAACAAAATTGAAGTTATTTTCATCTAAATTAACTCAAATATAGATCCTACAACCAAAATACTCAACAAAATAAAAAAAAATCGAAGTTGATTTTATATGAATTTATTAAAATTTGACACTTCCAACTAAAATTTTTTCATAATCCAACGAAATTGAAGTTATTTTCATCTAAATTTACTCAAATATAGAACCTACAACAAAAATACTCAACAAAATCCAAAAAAATCGAAGTTGATTTCAAATAAAATTATTAAAATTTGACACTTCCAACTAAAATTTTTTTCACAATCCAACAAAATTGAAGTTATTTTCATCTAAATCTACTCAAATATAGATCCTACAACAAAAATACTCAACAAAATCCAAAAAAATCGAAGTTGATTTCAAATGAATTTATTAAAATTTGACAAAAATCTTGTCGACATCCAAGAAAATTGAAGTTATTTTCATCTAAATTTAGTCAAATATAGATCCTACAACCAAAATACTCAACAAAATCCAAAATAATCGAAGTTGATTTCAAATAAATTTAATAAAACTTAATACTTCCAACTAAAATTTTTTTCACAATCCAACAAAATTGAAGTTATTTTCATCTAAATTTACTCAAATATAGATCCTACAACAAAAATACTCAACAAAATCCAAAAAAATCAAAGTTGATTTCAAATGATTTTATTAAAATTTGACAAAAATCTTGTCTACATACAAGAAAATTGAAGTTATTTTCATCTAAATCTACTCAAATATAGATCCTACAACAAAAATACTCAACAAAATCCAAAAAAATCGAAGTTGATTTCAAATAAATTTATTAAAATTTGACACTTCCAACTAAATTTTTTTTCATAATCCAACAAAATTAAATTTATTTTCATCTATATTTACTCAAATATAGATCCTACAACAAAAATACTCAACAAAATCCAAAATAATCGAAGTTGATTTCAAATAAATTTAATAAAACTTGATACTTCCAACTAAATTTTTTTTCACAATCCAACAAAATTGAAGTTATTTTCATCTAAATTTAGTCAAATATAGATCCTACAACCAAAATACTCAACAAAATAAAAAAAAATCGAAGTTGATTTCAAATGAATTTATTAAAATTTGACCAAAATCTTGTCAAAATCCAAGAAAATTGAAGTTATTTTCATCTAAATTTAGTCAAATATAGATCCTACAACCAAAATACTCGACAAAATCAAAAAAAATCGAAGTTGATTTTATATGAATTTATTAAAAGTTGACACTTCCAACTAAAATTTTTTCATAATCCAACGAAATTGAAGTTATTTTCATCTAAATTTACTCAAATATAGAACCTACAACAAAAATACTCAACAAAATCCAAAAAAATCGAAGTTGATTTCAAATAAATTTATTAAAATTTGACACTTCCAACTAATTTTTTTTTCATAATCCAACAAAATTGAATTTATTTTCATCTAAATTTAGTCAAATATAGATCCTACAACCAAAATACTCAACAAAATAAAAAAAAAATAGGAAGTTGATTTCAAATAAATTTATTAAAATTTGACACTTCCAACTAAAATTTTTTTCATAATCCAACAAAATTGAAGTTATTTTCATCTAAATTTACTCAAATATAGATCCTACAACCATAATACGCAACAAAATCCAAAAAAATCAAAGTTGATTTCAAATGAATTTATTAAAATTTGACAAAAATCTTGTCCACATACAAGAAAATTGAAGTTATTTTCATCTAAATTTAGTCAAATATAGATCCTACAACCAAAATAGTCATCAAAATCCAAAAAATCGAAGTTGATTTCAAAAGAATTTATTAAAATTTGACACTTCCAACTAAAATTTTTACATAATCCAACGAAATTGAAGTTATTTTCATCTAAATTTACTCAAATATAGAACCTACAACAAAAATACTCAACAAAATCCTAAAAAATCGAAGTTGATTTCAAATAAATTTATTAAAATTTGACACTTCCAACTAAAATTTTTTTCACAATCCAACAAAATTGAAGTTATTTTCATCTAAATTTACTCAAATATAGATCCTACAACAAAAATACTCAACAAAATCCAAAAAAATCGAAGTTGATTTCAAATAAATTTATTAAAATTTGACACTTCCATCTAAATTTTTTTTCATAATCCAACAAAATTAAATTTATTTTCATCTAAATTTACTCAAATATAGATCCTACAACAAAAATACTCAACAAAATCCAAAAAAATCAAAGTTGATTTCGAATGATTTTATTAAAATTTGACAAAAATCTTGTCTACATACAAGAAAATTGAAGTTATTTTCATCTAAATTTAGTCAAATATAGATCCTACAACCAAAATAGTCATCAAAATCCAAAAAATCGAAGTTGATTTCAAATGAATTTATTAAAATTTGACACTTCCAACTAAAATTTTTACATAATCCAACGAAATTGAAGTTATTTTCATCTAAATTTACTCAAATATAGAACCTACAACAAAAATTCTCAACAAAATCCTAAAAAATCGAAGTTGATTTCAAATAAATTTATTAAAATTTGACACTTCCAACTAAAATTTTTTTCACAATCCAACAAAATTGAAGTTATTTTCATCTAAATCTACTCAAATATAGATCCTACAACAAAAATACTCAACAAAATCCAAAAAAATCGAAGTTGATTTCAAATCAATTTATTAAAATTTGACCCTTCTAACTAAAATATTTTTTCACAATCCAAAAAATTGAAGTTATTTTCATCTAAATCTACTCAAATATAGATCCTACAACAAAAATACTCAACAAAATCCAAAAAAATCGAAGTTGATTTCAAATAAATTTATTAAAATTTGACACTTCCAACTAAATTTTTTTTCATAAGCCAACAAAATTAAATTTATTTTCATCTAAATTTACTCAAATATAGATCCTACAACAAAAATACTCAACAAAATCCAAAATAATCGAAGTTGATTTCAAATAAATTTAATAAAACTTGATACTTCCAACTAAAATTTTTTTCACAATCCAACAAAATTGAAGTTATTTTCATCTAAATTTAATCAAATATAGATCCTACAACAAAAATACTCGACAAAATCCAAAAAAATCGAAGTTGATTTCATATGAATTTATTAAAATTTGACACTTCCAACTAAAATTTTTTTTATAATCCAACAAAATTGAAGTTATTTTCATCTAAATTTAGTCAAATATAGATCCTACAACCAAAATATTCATCAAAATCCAAAAAAATCAAAGTTGATTTCAAATGATTTAATTAAAATTTGACAAAAATCTTGTCTACATACAAGAAAATTGAAGTTATTTTCATCTAAATTTAGTCAAATATAGATCCTACAACCAAAATAGTCATCAAAATCCAAAAAATCGAAGTTGATTTCAAATGAATTTATTAAAATTTGACACTTCCAACTAAAATTTTTTTCACAATCCAACAAAATTGAAGTTATTTTCATCTAAATCTACTCAAATATAGATCCTACAACAAAAATACTCAACA
This sequence comes from Andrena fulva, assembly GCA_946251845.1. NCBI lineage: Eukaryota > Metazoa > Arthropoda > Insecta > Hymenoptera > Andrenidae > Andrena > Andrena fulva. Next base: position 2,783,644 of record CAMITZ010000243.1, read on the forward strand.
AAATCCAAAAAAATCGAAGTTGATTTCAAATAAATTTATTAAAATTTGACACTTCCAACTAAATTTTTTTTCATAATCCAACAAAATTAAATTTATTTTCATCTAAATTTACACAAATATAGATCCTATAACAAAAATACTCAACAAAATCCAAAATAATCGAAGTTGATTTCAAATAAATTTAATAAAACTTGATACTTCCAACTAAAATTTTTTTCACAATCCAACAAAATTGAAGTTATTTTCATCTAAATTTAGTCAAATATAGATCCTACAACCAAAATACTCATCAAAATCCAAAAAAATCGAAGTTGATTTCAAATGAATTTATTAAAATTTGACAAAAATCTTGTCTACATCCAAGAAAATTGAAGTTATTTTCATCTAAATTTACTCAAATATAGATCCTACAACAAAAATACTCAACAAAATCCAAAAAAATCGAAGTTGATTTCAAATAAATTTATTAAAATTTGACACTTCCAACTTAATTTTTTTTCATAATCCAACAAAATTGAAGTTATTTTCATCTAAATTTACTCAAATATAGATCCTACAACCAAAATAGTCATCAAAATCCAAAAAATCGAAGTTGATTTCAAATGATTTTATTAAAATTTGACCAAAATCTTGTCAAAATCCAACAAAATTGAAGTTATTTTCATCTAAATTTATTCAAATATAGACCCTACAACAAAAATACTCAACAAAATCCAAAAAAATCGAAGTTGATTTCAAATAAATTTATTAAAATTTGACAAAAATCTTGTCTACATACAAGAAAATTGAAGTTATTTTCATCTAAATTTAGTCAAATATAGATCCTACAACCAAAATAGTCAACAAAATCCAAAAAAATCAAAGTTGATTTCAAATGATTTTATTAAAATTTGACAAAAATCTTGTCTACATACAAGAAAATTGAAGTTATTTTCATCTAAATTTACTCAAATATAGATCCTACAACAAAAATACTCAACAAAATCCAAAAAAATCAAAGTTGATTTCAAATGATTTTATTAAAATTTGACAAAAATCTTGTCTACATACAAGAAAATTGAAGTTATTTTCATCTAAATTTAGTCAAATATAGATCCTACAACCAAAATAGTCATCAAAATCCAAAAAATCGAAGTTGATTTCAAATGAATTTATTAAAATTTGACACTTCCAACTAAAATTTTTTCATAATCCAACGAAATTGAAGTTATTTTCATCTAAATTTACTCAAATATAGAACCTACAACAAAAATACTCAACAAAATCCAAAAAAATCGAAGTTGATTTCAAATCAATTTATTAAAATTTGACCCTTCCAACTAAAATATTTTTTCACAATCCAAAAAATTGAAGTTATTTTCATCTAAATCTACTCAAATATAGATCCTACAACAAAAATACTCAACAAAATCCAAAAAAATCGAAGTTGATTTCAAATAAATTTATTAAAATTTGACACTTCCAACTAAATTTTTTTTCATAATCCAACAAAATTAAATTTATTTTCATCTAAATTTAATCAAATATAGATCCTACAACAAAAATACTCGACAAAATCCAAAAAAATCGAAGTTGATTTCATATGAATTTATTAAAATTTGACACTTCCAACTAAATTTTTTTTTATAATCCAACAAAATTGAAGTTATTTTCATCTAAATTTAGTCAAATATAGATCCTACAACCAAAATATTCATCAAAATCCAAAAAAATCAAAGTTGATTTCAAATGATTTTATTAAAATTTGACAAAAATCTTGTCTACATACAAGAAAATTGAAGTTAT